>JARFXV010000129.1:0-1415955 GCA_031761425.1 Cosmopolites sordidus
TTACACTCACAGTTTCTTTATGAATTTTACTACAATTTATATTGTACCACTTTTTGGATGTATACAACCAACACGAATCGCAAGAAAATCTAGCAACATTAAACATTTTCACAAACACTTCAGCCTTTGCCTGAATAATAGGCCCAGTAATTGTAGTATTTATACTTCGAGGTTTGCGAATTCTTTTACCTTATTTCGAAACTCCGGGAAATTGCAATATTTCATGTTTGTTTTTTTTTAGTATCGTGGACACTGTTGTCTTTTTCAAAGCTCTGGATTTGCAGATGTCGACTTGTTTTGCACCACTTTCTATCTCTTGAATTATTGAATTTTTTTCATCCATTGCTAAAGTGTTCTATTTTAGTGGAATGGAGTAGCTCGAACCATTTTAGTGAAGCTAACTTCAGTTAATTCATCCATGCTTGAAACACAGTTCTTTATAAATCCGCTTAGACACGATCACAAACAGTTGAAATTTACAATATAACACCAACAAGAAAAGTAAAGTTGGTAAATATAATTATCGGGAATAGGCAATTTAATAGTAAAAAAATTGCGGTAGCGGTTGTCGGTTGGTCCAAAGGCGGTTACCTGTCGTTTGCTTTAATTTTTTACCATTCTATCACTCAATACCTATGTTATAATAATAAAAATGTTACCCAAATAAAAAAGAATAATTAAAAATAAAAAGTACCTTATATTTTAATACGCGGGCCAGGAAATTTGGTACTTTCTCTCAGAAACACTTTAATAATGTTGTACGTTATAAAAATTAACTATCTATTGAATGCTTCATAATAACTGCTGGAACTTGGTTATTCGGTACGTTATATCCGTAGATACGTAATAAGCGTGTACGTTATAAGTGCGCTTTACTGTATATATGTGTATGTATATATCCCAGCTAAATCCAAAGTCTCAAACAATAGGTCTAAACATTAACAGCACTAAAACAAACATATTCACCAGAAAATATTGATCCCATAAGTCCGGCCTTACCCAAACTTGTTATTGGTGAGACGGGGGGGCGGGCAATTTCTTGTCTATGTGTGCAACATCAAATATTGGATATAGTAATTAATATATATATATATATATATATATATATATATATATATATATATATATATATATATATATATATATATACCACCAACACAGAAAGAGATTCACAGGCACATACAAAAACTGAAGAATTACAGGACATCCGGTGAAGATGGTATCACCGCGAAACTATTGAAAAACCTCGGACCAAACTCACTTCGGCAAATCACGCAAATTATCATGAACATCTGGCAAACAGAAAAATTACCAGATGAATGGAAATGTGCTCTTATACACCCGCTGCACAAGAAAGGAGACAGAACACATGTGAACAACTACAGAGGAATCTCCTTACTACAAGTCACCTACATAATCCTCTCAACATGCCTTCTCCAGAGAACACAAGAACAATTAGAACACAAAATTGGCGAGTACCAGGCAGGTTTTCGCCCTGGTCGCTCATGCACTAACCAAATATTTAACCTAAAAGGTATATTGAAATACAAAGCTATCAGGAACATCCCAATCATAGCACGTTCGTGGACTTCAAGAAAGCATACGACTGCATCGACCAAAAATCTTATCAGCATGCCTTCTCCAGAGACCACAGGAATAACTAGAACACAAAATTGGCGAGTACCAGGCAGGCTTTCGCCGTGGTTGCTCATGCACTGAACAAATCTTTAACTTAAAAACAATACTGAAATACAAAGCTATCAGGAACGTCCCAATCATCTGCACGTTCGTTGATTTCAAGAAATCATACGACTGCATTGACCGAAAATCTCTCTTCAACATCCTAGAAGAACAAGGACTCGACCCCAAAACACTACGATTGATCAAGCAGACACTGACCGACACAATCTCTAAAGTGAAATTTACGGGGGAAATTTCCGAACCCTTCCTGATTAAAACCGGAGTGCGCCAAGGAGATGGGTTATCCCCACTCCTCTTCAACCTGGTCCTGGACAAAGTTATAAGGGAATGGGAAAAGGAACTAAAAAAAATCAAGGGCACTGGAAACCAATACAACTCGGACAAACCAAAAACAACATAGAAATATCATGCCTAGCCTTTGCGGACGACCTAGCCATACTCGCAGATAATGAAAAAAGGGCACCCAAACAGATCGAAGTCCTCAAGGAATGTGCAAAGAAGGTTGGCCTACAAATATCCTTTCAAAAAACCGAATTCTTCTGCTCAAAATTACATGTCCAAAATTTGAACACCAAATACGGCAAAATAAATAGGATCACTCACTTCAAATACCTGGGCGAGATTCTCGAATCCACAGGAGGAGAGAAGATAGCACAGAAGACTCGATTGCAGAAGATGAAGAGGGCTTACGGCAAGACACACAATATCTACAATAAGAAATGCCTATCCACACACGCAAAAATCCAGATACTACAGCACAGTAATCAAACCAGAGGTACTATACGCAAACGAGACACTTACACTCCATACCAAAAACGGCATAAAAAACATACTAAAAGAAGAACGCAACATTATGAGGAAAATTCTCGGCCCAAAACTGACAGAGGAAGAATACAGACTACATTCTAGAAAGAACACAGAGAGAATATCCAACGTAGCGGCGGACATAAGAAAAAGAAGGTTGAAATTCTATAGACATATCAGTAGACTCCCACCGACAAGACTCACCAACACAATTCTTACGAACATACAAGGAGTCAAGTCAACAGTACCATGGATCGCACAAGTTAGAGCTGATCTGAGAAAGGCATAAATGGGTCCGACAGAGATTGAGGATAGAAGAACGTATAGACACAAAATATATATGTGGAACGTTGCATCAAAGAGCGAAGTTTCGAGGAGATCAGGAACAAAGTGGACGGAGGAGAGAAAGAGAATCCACGGAGAAAGGATGAGAGAGGTTTGAAGAATCAGAAAGAACACTCGAAAATGAGTCAGGATGCGTGATCCAACCGGGTCTATACGCACCTAATAATTTTGTTATCTATCACTTTTATAAATAATAAGGGTATAAATAATAATAAATAATAATTATAAATAAAAGTGATAGATAAGAAAGTAAAAAATTGTTTTAGTCCTTTTTAAAAAATGAACTATCACAAAGTAACGGACAAATCAATCAATAATTATATTTAATAATGTATTAATGTAAGTCATCACTTATATATACATTATTTTACACCTGTGTGTTAAACTGTTGCTTTCAGGAAGTTTTCTCTATTCAAATAAACAGCGAAAAGAGAAAAAAACATGTTTTGAGTAAACAAAGGTCTCGAATCTCCCCTAGTAAATCTTGTAGGGAGACTGGTGGAAGTTTTGGAAGGAACTTACTTCGACCGAAAGCAATGTAATTGAACCAACCGATCGAAAATTTTAGAACGACTATCAATTTTCGTTTATTTTTCCACAATATATTACCTACAAAATAAGCTCAAGCCGTCCTCATCTTGCACAAGAAAGAAAATGTTCCGGTAAATTACGGGGTGAGCTCCAAGAACAACTTTATTGAACCTACAGACCTGATATTGTGCTAATTTTCGACAAAATAGTACGACAAAAATAATTTTCTACCTTGAGGCGGAACCAGTAAAAATCGATTTCAACTAATTCTTATTTATTGTGTTCAGAAAGCGTTCTAGATGAATTTAAAACGATCGAAATAGTGTCTGAACTGTAACTGTAAAGGGCGATGCAGCAATTTTGCTTAGCCAGCAATAAAAGTGTGGGCCTGAGCTGAATTCGGAGCACCTTAATTAGAGACGGCACAAGCGATATACACGATTGGAAAGACCGAAAATACGAACGTAGATGTTGTTTTTACCAAGTCGATAATGGGCTTGGTCTTAACAAAAAAAAAAGAGAGAGAAATAGGTTAACAAGAAATTGTAGAATCCATGTAATTTGGGAGTGGGAAGAATGAAAGTAAGAACAGTGAGGATATAACGATAAGGGTAAACTGTTTTTATTATTTATATGATCATGTTTCTGTTTGCAATAGTAATAAACATGTTGTTAATTTTGATGATGATGTTACATTTGATGTAAATTTCTTATTTGTCGGCCGTTTTTTTATGTTTGAAAGGAGAAAGAAGTCGGAGGGAGCCAACCTAACCTAACCTATAGAGCAGTAAAAGAACTATATAACACATGGGCTGAAAAGTCCCGGGCCTAACACATAGATGGCGCTAGTTTTATTGTAGTCACCTTTTTTTCAGTTAATACTAACCTTCAAAAGACAGCTGTTAAAATTTCATGATATTCTATTCATTAGTTTGTGAGTTATTGTGCTAAGAGTGACGCTACTTTTGTTATTTTCAAAACAATGGATCAAACACAATTTCGTGTTTTAATTTTACACTGCTTCTCGATGGGAAAAAATACCGTTCAAGCGAAGCAATGGCTTGAAAAGTGTTATGGGGACTCCGCTCCATCAGAAACAACAATAAAACGTTGGTTTGCTGACTTCAAACGTGGTCGTAGAGACACCGATGATGCAGAACGCAGTGGACGTCCAAATGAGGCGGTAACACCAGAAAACAAAAAAAAATCCACAAAATCGTTTTGAATTATCGAAAAGTGAAGTTGCGTGAGTTAGCTGACATCGTAAAGATATCAAAAGAACGTGTTGGCTTTATATTGCATAAGCATTTGACTATGAGAAAGCTCTTTTCAAAGTGGGTGCCGCGTTTGCTCACTGTTGACCAAAAACGAGAACGTGTTGATGATTCTGAGCAGTGTTTGGCCATGTTTAAACGTAACAAACCGGAATTTTTGCGTCGATATGTGACAATGGATGAAACATGGATCCATCACTTCACTCCGGAATCAAAACGATCGTCATCTGAGTGAACAGCAACTGGTGAACCTCGTCCAAAGCACCCGAAAGCACAACAATCGGCTGGAAAGGTTATGGCCTCGGTATTTTGGGATGTGCGTGGTGTCATATTCATCGACTATCTTGAGAAAGGAAATACCATTAACAGTGAATATTATATAGCGTTATTGGAGCGTTTGAAGGCCGAAATTGCAAACAAACGACCGCATATGGCAAAGAAAAAAAGTTTGTTTCATCAAGACAACGCACCGTGTCACAAGTCAATCAAAACAATGGCAAAACTACATCAATTGAACTTCGAATTGCTCCCACATCCACCGTATTCGCCAGATTTGACTCCCAGCGACTACTGGCTGTTCGCAGACCTGAAAAAAATGCTCGCCGGTAAGAAATTTCGCACGAATGAAGAGGTTATCGCTGAAACTGAGGCCTATTTTGAGACAAAAGATAAATCATTCTACAAAAGTGGTATTGAAATGTTAGAGCGGCGCTGGAATGATTGCGTTGCTCTTGATGGAGATTACGTTGATGAATAAAGCTAATTTTGAACCAAAAAAACTGTGTTTTCTTTGTTAGGCCCGGGACTTTTCAGCCCATGTGTTAACATACTACTTTTCGAAGTTTCATACATACAGGAACATATGTGAAGTTGCAAGTCGATCTGTCAATTCATTCTTACAAAAACAGCAGCTTAAAGTAAACGTATCGGTATTATTTTCAAAAATTGAAAATATTGAAAATCCTACACTGATTAAATTCTTTGTAAAAAAGGTTTAAAGGCAATAGAAATTCATAGTGAAATGATAAAAGTATTAGGGGAGTCTGTTCCTTCAACAATAATGGTTTGTAAGTGGACTGGTGAGTTTCAAAGTGGTTGTACAAGCCGGGATGATGATCGTTGTTCTGGAGGTTTTATAGAGAATATATATAGCTTTCAGATTATATATTGTTTCAAAATTTTTCTTTTAATTTAATAAATAATTAATTTCTTTTTTTGGTCTAGTAGGTATGTAGGTAACTGAAACGTGTGGATATGCAAAAATTTTCCACTCGATAGGTGCCCCTTAATTAACGGCCATTCAAATTAACACTCCACAAGAGTGTTTAGGTTTTTTTAAACGCGATTTTGCTTTGGCGTCTTTTTAATTTTTTTTTAGTAGTTGATTTGACTAATTATTTGGTTTTGGGTTTGTTTGTCCAGGATGTAGTGTTAGTTAATCTGTTTAATGGCTCAGGACAGTTTAGTAGTTGTTCAAAATATTTCGCAATTTCTTTGCAATTGTCTTGGTTATTTAGAGCTAATTGTATGTTTTCTTTTTGGAAGCAAAGACTTTGAGGTTGATACCCTGTTAATTTAGTTTTAAATGTTTTGTAAAAGATTCGGTTGTTATTTTTTTGGAAATCTTTTTATATTTCATTAAGTTGATTGTTTTCATATTTTCTTTTAGTTTGTCTAATTAGTATCGATGCTCTTTTCTTCCTTGCTGTTTTTTGACTATTCCAATCTTTTGAATGCTTTACTTCGGCTTAATACTGCTTGCTCGCAAACTTCACCCCACCACGGATGTTTTCTACGTTTTTGTAAAAGGACCAACTTTAAGGCTGTTTTAATAATTTTTTGTTTTGTTTATATGATAATGTTTTGTTAATAATTTTTAGCAGTCTCTTTTAAATAAGTTTTCGAGGTTTTAATCTAAGTTTGATTCTAGTCAAGTAGTGATCCGACTCTATGTTAGCTCTTTTCCTGACTTGAACATTCAAAATCTCTTTATAATTGGGGTACGAAATGGCAACATGGTCAATTTGAAATTCACCAATGTACGTGTTTGGGCACCTCCAGGTCTTTTGTTTTGTTATTTTCTTCTTAAAATGGCTTGACATTATTTTTAGATTAAATTGCGAACATAGTTCGACCAATCTTCTACCATTATGGTTTGATGTTTTCCTGTACTTTCTTTCTTTCCCTAATTGGGTGTTGAAATCACCCAATAGGATTTTTACATGGTTAGATGGAATTTTACAGATAGTCTTTTTGAGAATTTCCCAGGACTTATTTACTTTTTTAGGATTAGATTTATTTTCTTCGTTAACTGGGAGGTGTGCATTGATTAATGTATAGTTTTTGTTAGCACACTTGAGGGATAGTGTCATAAGTCTATTATTTACTGGCTGAACATTTGTTATAGAACCAAGGATGTTTCTTGAGATAGCGAAGGCAACACCGAGATGTGGAGGGAGTATTTTTGAGTATTTTTTGTCCGTTTTACGTTTAAAAAGTCTGTAGCCAGTAATTCTGTCCAAATTCCAAGGTGTTATCATCTATCAATCTGGTTTCTTGTAAAGCTAAAATTTGGATTTTTTGCTGATTCAATGTTCACCTCAATTCGTCTAGTTTTCCTGGGCGCAGGAGAGAGTTGATATTTACCGTTCCTAAGAAAGTTTTTGTTTTGGGTTTCAGACGTTGCCCAGGCCGAGATAACTGACATGCACTTCATGTATGGACTTGCTGATGGCAATGCATTACAAGCTAGGCGATTGTACGGTGAACGATTTCCAGCCCGTAATGTCCCCGACTGAAAAATCTTCGAAAACATTCATCGACGTCTTCGTGAAACAGGCACAATGAAACGAACTGAAGGGTCAGGAAGATCACTGACTGTAAGAACCGTACAATGGGAACTGAATGTGCTGGACATGATAGCGGAAGAGCCTGGTAGTTCTACGCGAAAAATTGCAAATACTTTGAATGTGAGTCACTGGACAGTTTGGAAAATTCTTAAGGACAATTTGTTGTATCCATACCACATTCAACGCGCTCAGGCACTACTACCTATTGATTTTCCTCCACGTATTGCATTATGTCAATGGATATTGCAAACTTTACTTCGCATCCCTCTATTCCTGACACACATTCTTTGCACCGATGAAGCCACTCGCGAGGATCGCAATAAGGAATTTTCATACTAACCATGTGAGGGCAGATGAAAATCCGCATGAGGTATGCGGAGATAGTTTTCAACATCAGTTCTCGTTGAATGTTTGGCTTGGAATTGTAGGTGACTATCTAATTGGACCGGTATTTCTATCACAAAGACTTACTGGCGAGGTGTATCGCAACTTTTTGAAAGCAACGCTGCCTGAGTTTTTGGAAGATGTACCATTGGCAACAAGGCATGAAATGTGGTTTATGCACGATGGTGCACCACCACATTTTAGTTTGGTTGCTCGTAATTTTTTATCAGCAACATACGGATATCGCTGGATTGGTCGAAGTGGGCCACACGCATGGCCTGCTCGATCCCCGGACTTGAACCCCCTGGATTATTTCTTCTGGGGATATCTGTAATCATTAGTTTACGCTACTCCATTGAAGAATTTGGATGATTTACGAAATCGGATAATTGCTGGGTGTATCTCAATTAGAAACGACCTTGGTGTGTTTGAAAGAGTTCGCCAGTCAATGACGAGAAGATTGAATGCTTGTATCAAGGCTGGAGGAAGTCATTTCGAACATTTATTGTAGATTGAGCAACTTTACATGTACTTTTTGATAATAAAATGTTGTTAATGTCGTAAATTTTGTTTACCCTGTATCTTCGAAACAAAGGGGTTTTTCAAACATCATCATACAACAAAATATTCTTAGGATAAGTCAAGGAATATTTCCTTCAAGGAATAATGTTTACCTGACACCCTGTATATATATCTATATATGAGCAGAGTTACATTAAAATTCGGAGCAAAACTGTTAGTATACGATCGTTATTCGGTGCGCAAATATCTACTTTGTGGGTCAAAAAACTCTTGAAATTGCTGCATGGACAGCGGCATGCACGTTCAATGAAGGATTTTTACTATTTTAAAAATCCTAGAGACTATGGGTGTCACAATCCCGCACACTCTTGCGTACGCTAAGTTGTACAACAACTCCCGGATCTCAAAGGCGGAAAATGACATGGCAGAGGTTTCTAAAGTAGCCAGAATGAGTCGTAGGGCAGAACACGTTTCTGAGAATGATGCCTACGAAGAAGTTGAAGGCATATTATACGTTCCAAGCATAGACGATTAATGTAAGTATGAGTTAAAAAAAAATCTGTTCTTGAAGCTTTAAACGCGTTTTTCTCAAAACAACATTTTTTCGGTCGGGCCAATTAAAAAAAGACCGATTGGTCTAAAATTGTTACACGTACATCAGTAGTTCTCGTCGGGACTAGGATCTTTTTTTTCCAACCCTAACTTTTCATCTTGCAGCCTGATTTGTGCCTGAAAAAATCACTGTATTGAGTAATCACTGTATTTTTCGAAGTCCACCATTTTGTTATTTTCGGATAAAATTTAATAATCTTAGTTCCAACGAGAACAACAATTCTATAGATTAATAATCAATTCGATTTTTTTATTTCAGGTGTCCTTAAGAGCCGAAATCACCGAGGCCAGCCAAGTGCTTTTTTTTGAGCCGTCTATTTAGACCAATAATAATAATAATAAAACGTTATAAAATCAACTCATTTTTTTTTTGTATCCTTTAGATGCCAATAATAACACACTAAAAAAACAAAACCATTGAATTTTATTTTTCCATAAAAAAATCCCGATAAAGACGTAAAGAAACGTGCAAGTTACCATACTACTACCGTAAATAAATTTAGTTTTTATAAGGCGACTACACTGAGAAACAAAAAAAATCTTCTGATTTCTTTGTTAGACCGAGAAATTTTCGAACGACCTTCGTATGGTCCTGACTTTTACAAAATGTGGTTATTAATAGACTTCTTAATTGTCATATTGGTGTCTAAAGTTATTTTTATATCTTTATTCAGATTTTGCATAAATATACGTGTGTTTACGAAGTTACTTTAGCTTTCTTACTACTTCCGTTCCCTTAGCTATAAATATCTAAAGAAACTAAGAAAACTTCGGTGAAATGAACAGAGGCCTCGAAACTTTCTCGGTGAATTATGAATTGGGACTGACAGAAGTATTCGAAGAAAATTTTATACCCAACCGAGAACAACTTTATTGAATCAACAGACCTGAGATTATTGCCTCGCCATATATTTTCGTTTATTTTTCACAACATAATATCGAAAAATTTGAAATATTAGCTTAGGCTGGTACGGAGGAGAAAACTTATAAGAGAAATGTTAACTTTCTTCATAAACTGAAACATACAAAACGAAAGGGAAAGTAGCATAAAGGTTTCGATATACCAAAAAGGTTAAAATCAATTCTTGGTGATCATCGCGAAATAACGTTTCTCAATAGCACGATCAAAACGTTCACCAAAACAATTTTAGAGGAAATCTGTAAAACTAGGCAAATCTGGAATCTTCATTGTCAAACAAATAGCAGAAAAATCGTTTTACGAACTTGCGTTTATGTGTTTTGTTGACATGACCAGGACCTTCAAAGGTCTTCGCTTAGCTAAGCGCATATTATTAGAATAATACAAGCAAAGGAAGTAAACTAGATATTAAGAAATCTAATATGTGAAATCAATAGCCATTTTTTTTTTCATATTCCGAAAATATAATGTATTGAGAGTATACTGGCAAGAGGAAAAATAAAATTATTGAATATTTACGGTGTTCACATACACACAGTCGAGCGCGCCGAAGCCCGTATATCGCGATCCCGACAGCTTAATTAGCATCCTGGCATCTGAGATGCGCAAACAAAAGAGTGAATCGGTCACTGTTTAGTAGAGACAGATAACGAAGAGTTCTGCGAATGTACAGTACTGCCGGGCGCCCGGTTATTGGTTTGTTCTCGTCGCCACGTTGCCGTGTTTCTTCCTTTTTCAGAAGCGATTTCCAAACTTTTGGAATACTGCAAGTGTTGTTTTGCGTATTTAGCTCACCTTCTTTGATTGTTTGGACCTTGTAGTTTTCAATATTTGCTATTTCTTTGGCTCCTTCAAAACTATTTCGACGAACAAAGACTTTCCATCATACGTGGGGGAACTCTACATAGCATATCTTGTTCCGACTGCATCAGAACATGAATAGAATAAACAAACAGACGGATCTCGGTCAGAATACAGGACGATAAAAACAGCTTAAAAAGCAAACAAACTACTTTCGCTCTGTTCCAGCACCATCTACCGACAGGACATAAAATCAATTTTGAAGGAGCCTAAGAAATAGCGAATATTGAAAACTACAAGGTCCGAACAATCAGAAAAACCCTTGATATAGAAGAAAGGGGTGAACTAAATACGCGAAACGACGCTCGCTACATTCCAAAAGTTTGGAAATCGTTTCTGAAAAAAAGAAGAAACACGGCAACGTGGCGACGAGGAAAAATCAATAAACGGATGCCCGGCAGTGTTGCCGTGTGTCGCGAACAGTCCCGAATTGCCCCGATACAATCTGCGCTTCGCCAGCCGCCTATAAGAGCGACCGCAACGATCCGTGTACGTCAGTTGGACTCTTCACTCGAAACGGACAACACTTGAAAATACCAAATGAGATTTTGGCGAACAGTCGTGACTCTTCACAAAACGAACGGATCACACACAAATATATATATATATATATATATATATATATATATATATATATATATATATATATATATATATATATATATATATATATATATATATATATATATATATATATATATATATATATATCATCAGCCCGCATCGATCCACTGCAGGATGAAGGCCTCTTCAGCATGCTTCCAACCTTCACGGTCCTGGGCTTTCCTCTGCCACTCGAGTCCAATATACTTAACGATGTCATCAATCCATCGTGCTTTCGGTCTTCTTCGCGGACGTTTGCGATCAAGCGGTATCCACTCCAGGATTGCCCTGGTTCATCTGTCGTCCCATCGCCTCGCTATATGGCCTGCCCATCTCCATTTCAACTGTTTTACTCTTCCAATGATGTCACATACTTTTGTTTGTTCCCTGATCCATGCGCAGGACTTTCTGTCTCGTCTTGTAATGCCAAGCATACATCTTTCCATTCCCCTCTGTGCCACCCGAAGTTTTTGAATTGATTGCGATGTGAGTGTCCAGGTTTCACTTCCGTATGTCATAACGGGTAGAACGCACTGATCGAATACTTTTCTTTTCAGGCAAAGTAGGAGTCTGCTCTTAAACACCATGTTGAGCCTACCAAATGCCTGCCAGCCACATTTAACACGCCGTTCCACCTCCCGGGCGGTATTCCCCTCCATGGAAATCCTCTGCCCAAGATATATAAAGCTGTCCACAATCTCTAAATCCCTTCCTAGACCTGAAATTCTTCTGCCCTGAGGGAAGTTATTGAACATAACCTGACTCTTTTTCAGGTTTATTTTCAAGCCAAATGGTTCGCCAACCCTTTGCAGTTCTTGTATGCGTCTTTGCAGCTCCTCTGGGTCTTGTGAAATGAGAATAATATCATCTGCAAATCTAAGATGGTTTAAGTTTGCACCATTGATCTTTACACCATCCTGTTCCCAATCCAGTTTACGGAATACTTCTTCAAGGCCAGCCGAGAAAAGAATAGGCGATATTGCGTCACCCTGCCGTACACCTCGTTCTATATTAATTCCCACTTCAAGATCATCAAGGTGAATTGTGGCTGTAGCTCCATCATATATCGATTCTAATAGGTTTACATAGGCTCTCTCTACACCTTGGCTAAGCAGTGCATCCATTATCGCATGCTTTGAGATGGAATCAAATGCTTTTTCGTAGTCGATAAAAGCCAAGCACAGTGGCATGGTGTATTCGTTGTGCCTTTCTATGACCTGCTGTACAACCTGGATGTGATCCATTGTACTGAATCCACTTCTGAATCCTGCTTGTTCTCTTGGTCGTGCGTCATTCAGTTTTTTTAATATTCTTTTAGAAATTATCTTAGTGAAAACTTTGTACATCACTGATAGGAGGCTTATTGGACGGTAGTTCTTTAAATCTTCCTGTGCTCCTTTTTTATGTAAAAGGATCACTTCTGCATTTTTCCATAAGTCCGGTACTTTTTGTTCTTTGAGACATTTTGAGTATAATTTTGCCAGTGTTTTATGTAACGTCCGACCACCAGCTTTTACCATTTCGACAGTTACACTATCCTTTCCTGGAGCCTTGCCGTTCTTCATCAATTCTATAGCATTTGTTACTTCCTCCACTAGGATATCTGGCATTATATATTGTTCTTCCGTGGGTATTGTTGTCCCTGACTGGCTCTGATCTTCATATAACTGGGACTTATATAACTTCCCAGTTATATATATATATATATATATATATATATATATATATATATATATATATATATATATATATATATATATATATACAGAAATCTTTCACCCTTTCTCCACGTGGTGCCACCGATCGCCTTCGCCGAACTGTCAACCATGCGACGTCACGTGTCTCTCGGGACCGGTTTGCAGCCGTCATCAGCCGAGCTCCAGACGAACGCAAGGAAAGCAGTTCGGAGAGACGATCGGGGCCAGACCAGATCAACTGGCCATTTTAATGACGGGTCGTGATCGCATACAACTCACGCCGTCATACGGCGAATGCTCGTAGCAGTCAGGACCGCTCGTCACACGACATTCTGCCTGGAACCTCGGGTATAGTACCAGGTATGCCCACAAGGTAGCGTAACGGAACCGTGGAGGGAAATATTACGCGAATGCTCGTAGAATTCGCCGTATGATGGCGTGAGTTGTGTGCGATCACGACCCGTGATCGATATATATATATATATATATATATATATATATATATATATATATATATATATATATATATATATATATATATATATATATATATATATATATATATTTGTCTTTGGTTTTTCTGTTTCGGATATTTCGTCTTAGTTTATGTCTGGTATTTTTTCTAAGTTTACATTTGTTATTTTTTTTGTTAAGTACCTTCCGGGATTGTTCCTTTGGTACGTTTTTCGACTCATAGGGATTACCATAAAATTGCTGTATGATCTGAATCATGGCTTCTTTGTGTCTGACTATTGTTTCGCGTCGTCCCGTACTCCAATGAAGTTCCTCTTTCTATTCGGCTGCCTTAAGTTTTTTAGATTCTTGTTGTCTTCTGTCATCTCGATTCTCATTTCGTGACGTTCTTTAGGTTCTCTGTTTTTGAGGGGCTTTATTTAACAATACGGTGACAATATACTTGAGAGTATGGTAGACATCTACGTTCGAAGAGGCATAAGAAGTCATCTATATATGGTCATTCGTATTAGAAAGAAAGAAGAAGGAGCTTACACTGTCTCCAAATTCGGCAAAATAAACATTTTCAAGCCAGTTTTATTTGGTTCTCCACGTCGAGGCGAAGCGAACTAAAAATCGATGGCGAGTAATTCTTATTTATTGTGTTCGGAAGTCGTCCTAATGAATTTAAAACGACCGAAATAGTGGTCGAACTGTAACTATAAGAGCGATGGTGGCATTTTTGCTGCGCCGCCAATAAAACCGTCGGTCCGGGCTGGATTCAGAGCACCTTAATTGGAAACGACACGCGAAATACACGATCCGAAAAAAACGAAAATAGGAAGGTGTATGTTGATTTGTTTTTTGCTGGTACGGAAACGTAATTTTATAGTGAATTTTTATAATGGTCGTTCGCTCTAAAAAAGATCTCAATAAGTGAGTTAAAAAAGAGACTTTAGAAGTTGAATAATCTTAAAGATAGAAAGGGTGGGACAGGAATCATGCTTCAATTTTCTTTTCGTGATATTTGTGACAGATTTTTGAAAATGTTACAAAAATAAGCCCCAAATCATACAACAACTCAACCGTGCTGTACTCCGTGCAGAAATCGTCACATATATAAACACAATATATGTTTACAAAAGTTATCGGAAATATGTTACAGTTGTATTGCTGTTAATAGCTCACATTTGATTGACATAATTATCAAAAATTAATGAACAGATAATTTAAAGGCGAGATAAACATATAGAAAAAAAAATCTGTGTTATTTTTTTTTTAATTATTAACAATTAAAGTGATAGCGTGATACTTACACCATTCGTTATGAGATCACTAAGAATGATGACTTGACTAATGGGTCAGTATTGCTCTAAAAGTATTGAAAACTATGAAAGTGGTACTACAATTATGTACAGGACTGGTTTAAAAATCGCAGTTGATCTTGGTGAATATTCCAAATAGTGCCAAGTAATCAAACCAGGCGAATGGGGGATGGAAAATGATGCGACACAATCCTTGGACTGACGTGGAAACAGACACTATCATTTCTCATTTCTAAATTTTCCGTTAAATGAGGTCAAAAGATTCGACGAGTAATTATCTAAGAGAGCCATAAGGCAGATATGGAGGGTTAATTTTACTTGATACGAGAATTGTAGTGAATTCTGGAATAGTATAAAGCTTCTCAATGAGTTTGTCAGATACACAATGATCATTTCGAAAATCTTCATTCACGGTTTGTACGGTTTCTTCAGTTCCAGTTGTTACTGATGGATCTGGCAGTGAATCCACTGGTCTATACTGGCTCTAATGAAACCTTCCAATTTTCTTAAAAATTATTATTTGTTGGTTTCATTATTATAAAATGTTTATTTTAGAAAGTGAGTTGTGATGATGTTATGTTGATAGCTGTAGCTATTTTTGAGTTATCTGTATTTGTAAATTTTCTAAAATACTAGGATACTACTAACTATACTAACTTACTAGGATAATAAAATATATATATATATATATATATATATATATATATATATATATATATATATATATATATATATATATATCAGGTGTCCCATTAAGGATGGATCGCGGGCGTATCTTGAAAACTATTTATCTCACAGCTTTGGGGGAAAAAAAATTGAACTAAAAAGATCATGAGAAATTCACCAAAAATATTTTTAAGCTTCTAAAACGACCGCAGGAGGGCGTGACGAGCTAAACATTTTTAATATATTTTTTTTTTGTGTATTTTCAAGTGTTAACCGTGTAAGAAAAATTCTCAGTTATAATTAGCAAACTGTCTCCTACAACTTTGTTTTACGACATTTTGTCGTAATTTCACGAATAGAGGGGCGGGTGGGAGTTTTACCTATTGGGATAAAAAGTCGTCTAATGTCCGTTTGCCTTAACCGATTTTCCTCAATTTGGATTCATTTAAAAGGCAATTGCTGGGACAATCAGATAATCAGGGAGATAAATTATTTAGTTGATAAATGAAACCGCGAGGTAGCGTTCAACAATAGTTTTTTTGAAGTTTTGTTCAGTTTTTTCAAATGAAATGGTACAGCTTTTACTACATGGCAAGAAAGGTAATTTAAAGAGGAATCATCCAGTGAAAACCCAAAATCGATATCTCTGACATGTCAAGAGATATTTCGATTTTTCTGAAAAAATCAATTATTTCTTTAAAAAGTTTTAAAAAATAATTGTTTAATTTGATATTGGTAGGTTTTTAATTGTAAGTTTGTATTTTTTATAAAAGTAATGTTTATTGTAGTAGTATTCTGAGAATGGTTCGTTGTTGAACCGAAACGTAAATAAAACAATAAAAAATTAAAACTGATTTACTGACCGAAAGTCCCAATAAATAAAAAAATAACAGTGTGACCGATCACCTCAAAAGTTGGCAGGTCTAAGTATTTTTTCTTGTAGAAGGTTTTTGCTATCGATTTTGTAATTCGCCACTAGATGGCGCTGCATGACATTAACTTTTACACCGTATAACCGATCTCTATAAAAATTGGTATTCATAGATATTTGAACGCGGTGCATATTTTCGGGCTATCCACTTTGTTGTACATCGTCACTAGATGGGGCTGCAGCACTTCTACACCTTAATTACATCTTTCCCTGCTTACAGTATTTAAATTTAAAAATGTCACCGTACGATAGACAATGTGGCTCAGTGGATATAGATAAAAGTGAAAGGAAATTTGTGTAGGGCGGGTAACTTAACTGGACAGAGCGTTCGACATGTAATCGAAAGATCTGGGTTCGAGTCTCAATCAGAATTATCCGAATTTTTTCTCAATATATCTATAAACTCCAATCGATAAGCTCCCTTCCGTTTCCTCCTCTCGTTTTTTCTTTGTCCCATCTCTTCTACGTAAAGTTTGGAACGATTCACTTATTCTTTACATATATAGTATATATGTATAATTGTATGGATATTTTTCCTGCTTACAACGTTTAATTTAAAATAAATTACAATCGACATGAAAATTGCTATATACGGGTATTTGAACACGAAGAAACAAAATAATTTTTTATTTTCACTGTCCTTAATACTCAATAAAAAGAAATAGTGATTGTGACTGATTAAGAATTGGTGAGTGAGTTTCAAATGGGATACCATTAGCATCTGAAGTGCTGGACATCGATACGTATAACCGTTATTCTTTTGTGTATAGACAAATGACATTCTATTGTCCTAAAATTTTGATACAACGCTGCATTTCAATACACGCTTTTCTTTATAGTAAAATGAAACCTGTCAGATCCCGGACGCCCGCCGAGCATAATTTCGGCGTATCTCAAACGTTTTCATAATAATAATAGTAAATCTTTGCAAGTTTGCGGTTTGAATTTTGAAATCGCATGTAATTATACGTCGCATGCTCCAGAGTCGGTAAAGCGCCTGGTCTTTATATTTATGCAGAAAACGGATAAACAAAAAATGTAGTCCATCCTCTAGCTCTAAAATAAAAAACGATTTTCTGTGAAAAACATATTTTTTATTCCTTTCTTTTCATTCCACAGCAACACAAAACATGGTATAAAATTAAATAACGTGTTTTCTAGGTGAATCTATATTCGCTAAAATACTTTTAATAATTTCCCTGTTCATTTCATATCAGACTGAGCAATAGCAAAGTGTGGTCGATATTAGCTAGTATATGTATATATATATATATATATATATATATATATATATATATATATATATATATATATATATATATATATATATATATATATATATATATATATATATATAGGGTATTAGGTAAACATGCGGCAAAATGCAAGGGACTATTCCTTGTCCTATTCTGAGAATATTTTGTCCAATGATGATTTTTGAAAAAACCCTTTTTTTCGAAGATACAGGGCGAACAAAATTTGCGACAACCATATTCGATATTTGTTGAAATCATTAATGTAAATAAAAGTAGGGTGTACGTCAATTGGTTTATCAAGTACAAACAATTTTTATTTCGATCTCGATTACTTGGAACGGCTGTTTTACCTAGTAAGTGAATTTCATCGGTCGCATTTGTTTACATAGATTGAGAGGCTGTTTTTGAAGTTTTGTTCAGTTTTTTCAAATGAAATGGTACAGCTTTTACTGCGTGGCAAGAAAGGTAATTTAAAGAGGAATTATCCAGTGAAAACCCGAAATCGATATCTCTGACATGTCAAAAGATATTTCGATTTTTCTGAAAAAATCAGTTATTATTTCACTACTACCTGCATTAAGTTAAAAAAATATTAACCTAATGTTTGCCTTCCTTCACACTTTACCCAGGCTTAGGACTGGTCCAAATTATTCGTGCCATATTAATTTGGAGCGTGTTTAAAGGCCAACGGGCCAACAACGAAGATAATAATAATAACAGTCTAATAATTAACAGAATCGGAACTTTAACGCCTTTCTAAATGTTCAAAATGCCTTCTACACTGGATGTTATTGAACATGCATTTGAACATGTATTTGAACATATATATATATATATATATATATATATATATATATATATATATATATATATAGGGAAACAAATTCTCCAGCCCATTTCTGCAGAAAGAAATGAGAGAATTTATTTTAGATTTGAGGAAGGGAAATATATCGTTATAATGTAGGATTAAATCAATAAACCTGCCATGTTAGCAACAGTTTTGATCCAGGGCAGAGAATGTAATGTTCAGTTAGGAGGGAACGTAGTGAAGATGAATTTGAGATCACAAATTGCAAGGAGCCGAAAATACAGGGTGTCCTATAACTTACAATAAATGTGTTGACAAATCTTAGTCATTAAAAAGATACGGGGTGTTGAAAGTGAAACTAAATTTTCGAAAAATTGAGATAATTTAAAAACGGTTGAAGATATCAGGTTCCAAATCGGGATAGTTGGGTTTTCAAAGGCGACAAATCCGAATTTGGTACTAGCTTGAGCCCAGTTCCTAGAGAGCGCTTGATACTTTATGTGGAATTAACGCACCTATATGGGAATATTTTAACTACAAAATAGAGACAAAAAAGTTACTCTTGGTCAATATCGATATTTCACACTTTTTGCGAGATATTCGTGTTCGACTATTCCATTGCGCATCTTGTCGATGGTTGAAAAATATGTAATTCACAAAATGTGCCTTGGATGTTGTGTACAAATTATTACGTCTCGATGACAACTGTCATTGATTTCTATCTCTCTTATTAAACGTAGGTGGAAACAAGTTTCCTAATCTTGAGTTGGTATTAAATAATTTCTAAAAAATGCCCTAATCAGTTTACTAACCGTGATTTAAGAAATATGCCCTGCGTTATGCCTTAACAATCCTGGTGGACAACCGAAATGTATAGTGATAGAACAAGAAGAGGACATTTTGGTTAGTATCGCGGAAAATCCATCTACAGGAATGAGCAAATTTACCGTTTCAAGAGTTCTCCATAAATAAAAATTGTTTCCCTATCATTTTTCGCCTGTTCAAAATGTATTGCCACAAGATTTGCCAGTAGAATATTGTCAAAATCTACTACATAAAAAACGCGGAATTCTTAAGTGGTAAAATAATCATTATTACGCACTGGAAAATCCACACGTACCAAAAGAGCAACATTTCTATCACGAATTTTCAATTAACATTTGGTGCGGCATTATCGGCAATTTTTGAATCGGCCCATTTAAGTTTCGAAATTTTCCAAAAAATTCAACAAGCGGTCAATGTTATTAAAAAAGAAGAAAATGTTTTTTGAAATGTGAGGCGTCACTTAATAAACAGTTTGCGAAAGTATATTGAGGTAAACAATAAACATTTTCAACAGCTATTGAAGTAAATATCAAAAAATTGTTATTTTAAATAAAGTCCGTTGTATTTTTGATATTTTTTCCTCGTATTCAAGATACACTTTGTGAATTGCAGATTTTTCAACCATCGACAAGATATGCAATGTAATATTCGAACACGAATATCTCGCAAACGGCTTGAGATATCGATATTGACCAAGTGTACGTTTTTTACGGGGAAATTATGACTCTTCTCTATTTTGAAGTTAAAATATTCCCAGCTTTATAGAGTACAAAAATATGAGCGAGTGAATTCCTCACAAAGTAGGTAGCAACCGCTCTCAAGGAACTATGCTGAAAGTAGTACCAAATTCAGATTTGTCATCTTTGTAAACCAAACGACCCCGATCTTTTTAAGAACTTACATTTGCCAACACATTTATTGACTCAATCCTCTTATTTTGATCTCTATTATCACCAGTTGCTCTATGACGGATAAGTTATGGGACACCCTGCATACTTGGTACAGGTGGAAAAAGCTTCTTTAGGAAAGTATTATTAGTGTATATAGCAACTACCATATCCTCAGGGAATTTTTCCGTGTGTAGGATAACATATAGTTTCCCAATTTTTTTCAACATCTTCTCGAGAGCCATGTACGTAAACGCTCTCAGTTTGCTGATTGAGTTTCTCTTCTACAGTGAAAATCTTTTTATCTGTGAAAAGGATTTTCCTGTGCCCTGCATCCCCATGTCGCTCAAGAAGCTCTTTCACTCTCTTCTGATATATTTTCGGTAAGCTCCAAGCTCTAGGCCATATTTAATTATACGCGACAAGATTCTTAGCGATATTTTTATCTCTCGAGCTATAAGTTTCTGTTTTGACAACTGCTGGGGTCTGGTTCTCGTGAGTTTCGCTAGTTCTTGCTCTGTCGCCGAGAGATGAGAGTCTCTTTTGTAAATTTTTTGCACTTGTATAGCGTTATAACGGCGATACGGTTCTCTTTGTTACCCCGCTCCATGTTTACTGCTTGACGTATAGGAACGAACTGATTTTTTGACATACGATTATGTATATAATCATCTTTGTTAAAAAAATAAACTCCCAAATGGCATTTGAAAACATTCTTCAGGCACAAGTTATGACATTACATATTACACAAATTATTTCTTAATACAATAACCAAGCTGTATACATTGTCGTAAGCCTTTTTAGTTTTATCCAGCTGCTTGAGAGACCTATTTCAATTTAACGAGGCTGTCATCGAAAAGCAGAGAACAGCGTTCGCATCAACTGCTATCGAACGGTTCATAATGCAAACAATACACAAGCAGGATCCTTTGTTTGATGGAAACTAAGTCCGAAAGATAAAACTTTCCAAGAGCGTGAAACTGTCGACAATTTTCGAGCCGAGAATCGTATTTTAAATTGAATGTAACGTCAAAAATCAGACTAGACTTCAGGTAGAGGCGGTTCGATACGTGCGGTGTTGAGGAGCACGTTCAACAAGTTGACCTACGTAAGTTAAATGATTACTGTTTTGTTTTTCGAAGTTGGGCGAGTTATCTAGTTAATGGAAGTCCATTTAGTCGACCAGGAAAAGGAAATAAAATTGTTCTTAGTATTTGTTTCCATTAATTTTATAGAAATAATGTCTAGTAGAATTATTTGTAATGACAAGTTCTAATTGACTGGCTTTATTATATCTTATTATAGAAGTAACATTAAAACAAATCGAAAACATTCATTAACGTAATTTTTTATATTTATATAATTTTCTTTCGCTGACAGTACATCATTTCATATAAAAAACATAAAGTTTACTTGTTTCTTATTTGTCTTTAAAATATTTTTGTGTTTTTCTTGTATTTCACTCAAAATATCGAATTTATTTGCTTAAGACAAGATAATTTAAATAATTTTTATACAAATTGATTTGATTCAGAAAGGAAAATGGATTAGTGTCATATTTAGAAAAAAAAACATTATATAGATAAGGCAAAAATAGCAAGAGATATAAAAAAAATATTGATATTAGTTAATTCCTCATTAAATTTTACTTAAGGACTGATATTTTTATAAAAAGTATACAATTTTGCTTCCGCCGTTTTTTTTTCAAAATTCTAGGCTTTATTGTAAAAAACAGGTTATACATTTATGATTCAAAGTATTGCCCATCGTTGGCCATTACTTTCTCTCATCTTTCAGGCAGCATTCGAATTCTGCGTTGAAAAAATGTGTCGTCTTTTGAAGCCATTGACGAATCGATCCAATTTTTAACTCCTTTATAAAATCGAAAGTGCTGCTCAGCCAGGCCGTGTGCCTTTGATCGCAACAGGTGATAATCAAAGGAAGTAACGTCTGGTGAATACGGCGGGTGGAGTAGGACTTAGCATTTCAACGTCTCCAATCATGTTTTGACCAGTTTCGCAACATGGGATTGCGATTGCAGGGATTGTTATGCTGCAAAATTACTTTATCGTGTATTTTGCTGTATTGCGGCCGTTTGTATTTCAATGCTCGGCTCAAACGCATTAATTGCGTTCAATAACGATCCCTTATGATTGTTTCAAATGGTTGTAACAGCTCATAATACACTACACCGAGCTGGTTCCACCAAATACAGAGCATGGCCTTGGAGCCGTGAATATTCGGTTTGATCGCCAGCGTTGAAGCGTGGCCGGGATATCTCCATGATTTTCGATGCTTGAGCTTACCGTAATAAATACATTTTTAGTCCCCAGTCACAATGAGATGCAGAAATCTCTTCCTTTTTTGTCTTTCAAGCAACTCTTCAGAATGAAACAAACGACGTTCAACATCTCTCGGTTTCAACTGGTATGAAACCCAATATCCTTGCTTCTGGGTCATTCCGAGGTTTTTGAGGTGTTTTGAAAGTGCTTGGGTCGCTCCTAATGATCTTGTCAACTCTTCTTGAATTTGACCCGAGTCTTCATCAAGCAATGCCTCTAATTCTTCATCTTCAAAAACTTTTGCTTTTCCACCTCTATGCCGGTCTTCGACGTGAAAATCACTGCTCTTAAAACGTTGAAACCACTCACGACATGTTCTTTCACTCATACCGGCCTCACCATAAGTGTTTGAAAGCATTCGGTGAACCTCAGCAGCAGATTTCTTCATATTAAAGAGTTAGATTAACATCTCTCGCAAATGACGAGAATTTGGCTCATAAACTGACATTTTTAATCGCGAATAACTTTAACATAGAAACACAATTCGACTACTGGTGCTATGGGGTTATGTTTACAAGATACCCAATGGTATTGAATGTCATCTATAATGTATCTATTTCGACGACTATTTGCCGCTAACACCATCTATAGGAAAATTGCGGGAGCAACCTTTTCAAATATTTTGAGATAGAAGAGAACGAGGACAAAAAGTTTAAAAATCAGCCAATATATTTTATTAAAATTTCACAGCTATACAGGAAGTAAAGGAAAGTACTTTTGTGAATTTAATCAATAATTTTTTGCAGTTTTTGGAACAAAATGTTTTCTTAAAACATGTATCCAAAATGCAACCATTTCCGCGAATATAAGTCGGAATTTTCAAAAAATATCAGGCATTTTCTTGTTCTCGATTGTCGTGTTTTTGTTGCATTGACCTTTTAAGGTTTTAGTTGAAAATATAATGTAATATTTTATTACCATTTATTCTATATGTTTCGGTATAAATTTGGTTTGTTTTGTTACAAAAAAAAAAGAAAACGTACAGATTATTGTCATTTAATGGCAAAGCTGAAATTACCAGCAATAATTTTTCATACTCTAATATGTTTTAAACGATTCAGGTCATATTAAGAAACACATAATTCATTGTTTATCGGATTAAATTAAATGTTCAGAGTTTACCATCCCATTTCTTATAAAAGAAGCTTTGTCGGTTGATAAAATATTGAACAAAAAATTTAAATTTCTTTGGTTTTGACCAATAAATCACTCACCGTGAAAAATAAGTGTGTCAGAATGTTTGAAACCACTGTATTTATATAATAAGGGTTAATTTTACGAAAGTAGTATCCTCCAGGAATATACATCATGTATGTGGAGGTTGAACTCAAACTGAGTGTCCGGGAAAGGCTTTAATCCACATATTATTATTATTACTACTCAAATAATATTATTTACATACCCGATATACCTCTTTTTACGTTTCATTTAGGTAGTTATTAATTATAATATTAACCTTTTCAGAGAAATGGCTTGCACGTTCCATTTTCAAGTACCTGCTTCTCCTTTATATCCTGGCCTTATTGAAATTATTTGTACCTGACTTTGGAGTCCAAAGGTAAGGAGTACTGTGGTACAACGTATTGCTGTTTTTTTGTCTATGGGATAGTAGGATAACAAAAGAACAGTACAGTAAGGAATATTGGCCTCATAGAACTTGTTTTGAACCTGATAGTTCATACATAAAATACGCCTCCTTTTAACCCAAAAAAGGTGCTTCTTCCACCTCTCCATATTAAGCTTGGACTAATGAAGAACTTTGTCAAAGCCATGGACAAAGAAGATAATGGTTTTAAATATCTACAAGAAATATTTCCACAATTAAGTGATGCAGCAGTTGAGCAAATCCAAAAGAAGGCACATTTATTGGACCTCAAATAAAGAAGCTTCTAGGTGATTTCCCTTTTCAATAAAAATGAAATGAAAATGAATTGGCAGCTTGGAAGTGTTTTGTAAGTGTAGTGAAAGGTGTTATTGCGCTACAAAAAAAAATGAAAACTATAAACACTTCATAGATGAACTCTTGAAAGTGTCACATGTCATTAAAAATGCATTTTTTAATCTAATATTATTTAAATAAATATTAAAAATATGTTATCTTCGTTTTTTTTCCATCGATCCCCTGTACAGTGATTAGCGAGAAGAATCAGCGGGTTAGATCAGGCTGGCAGTGGACTTTGGACGTTGCACATATATATATATATATATATATATATATATATATATATATATATATATATATATAAAATTTAATTTTTTAAAATTTTGTTCGCCCTGTATCTTCGAAAAAAAGGGGTTTTTCAAAAATCATCATTGTACAAAATATTCTCAGAATAGGACAAGGAATAATCCCTTGCATTTTGCCGCATGTTTACCTAATACCATGTATATATATATATATATATATATATATATATATATATATATATATATATATATATATATATATATATATATATTTATATATATTCGGAAAGGCTTTCGCAGTTGGTAATATTAGAATTACTAGTTTCTCGGGTAGAACCGCTTCTAGCTGATTTACTCCAGAAAAATCTAGTTGATTTACTCCAAAGCCTCAATCTGCCACTCCCCAAAGTTCACAACTGGAAAAGGAAAAGGAAACCTTTTCTAGTTGTGAACTCTGGGGAGTAGGCAGATTGAGGGCTCGGAGTAAATAGTTAGATTCTCTTGAAAATGTCTTCAAAGTGGAAGCCGAAACGTCGAGATTTTACAAATCTAAAAAGCGGTTCTACCCGAGAAACTAGTAATTCTAACATATATATATATATATATATATATATATATATATATATATATATATATATATATATATATATATATATATATATATATATATTATTGAAATAATATGACTTGTATTGTATTTTTAATATTCTATTACAAAATACTAATAAATAGGCAAATTTAAAATGGTGTGTGTTGATTATGAAACCAGAAAAGTTCTTTCAGTTAAAGACGTATAAAGGAAACAGGAAATAAATCTTCTGCTTTCGTAATTAATTTTATAAATTCCATCTGACATCCTATTAAACTCCGGCAAACAAAATAAAAATCGCGACCGCCCTTTCCACCATTTTCTATTCGTTCTTCCCCTTTAAACTTCATTCGAACTGTTTTTGGGGTCGAATGGGAGATAGGCACTTCACGAATAACTTAACAGAACTTTCAACGTCGCCCAAACCAAGCTTACAAACAGTCAGTATTTTCATGCTGCTTTTTATCCACCTGCTGTCAAATGTCAGTGTATTTTCTATTTCGCATGGTTGTTTTCCTAGTGTTAAATGTTCGTGAAGTTTTTACAAAAAAAAACAAGAATATTTCTACATACAGCTCTGAATTGGACAAGCTGACGTTAATGATCTCGGTACAAGTTGCGCATATCAAGTTATTTTTTTAATGGTAGTATATAAATAATTGTTTTACATTTTAAGTTTTTAAGAAATATTTGGAGAATTTTATATTTCTGCTGTACCTTCTATTTGGTATGACTTATTATTCTTAAAAGCTAATACCAATTTTAGTCAGATTATTGCTGGTCCATATAAAGGGTTATCAAACTGGTACTATATATTTCTGTAAAAAGTTATAGAAGCCATTTTTTTATTCTAGCCAAAATTGACACTTGTTTTCGTATTGTTTGGCTAATCATCATGAAAATATTTACATTTGTATAGAGTATACAAACTCTTCAAATTTATTACAAAAATTATTAATCTATTTTGGTACAACGTCTTGAGCTTTACAATGAAATTTATGGTCAATATAATCGACATTCAAAGCTTATTATTAGTAATTTAAATAAATGAAAAGCAAAATTCTGCCTACTTGATCCTATTAATTATCAATGTATAAAAACTAACTGTATTTTTAAATACAGGTAGTACGTCTAGACGAACTACTTATTAGTATCCGAACGCCATTTCCAACATGAATTTAAAATTAACGTTTCATGTGGTCCTATTGGTGATTATGTAATGATTTTGGTGATTATGTAATAACCCAATGGTCCATTCGAATTACCACCTAATTTAAACAGCGAACTATATCTTAATTTTCTTCAAACTCTTTAGTTCCTGAATATTTAGGTAACATTCCTCTAGAACTAAGACAAAAAAAAAAGGAAAGCAAACACAAATTCAAAAGCGCAATTTAAAACAGTGTAATGAACAATTTAAACGCAGGTATCTAGGAAACGGTAACTCGGGGCGACATTTACAAGCTATACCTTTTTTACGTAAAAAAGGTGGATACAATAATATTTTCATTAAAAACGCGTCTACACTAACGCGCAAAAAAGTTGTGACTTTTCAAACAAAGAAAAGTGTCGCAGACAGCGCCCTCTACAATTTATATAAGAAATTTCGAGAAATTTAAATGTCTTATGTTAAAAAACTCTACTACCAAATTTCGTTCAAAAAATTAGGCTATTTAAGAAAGTTATTAACGAAAATTGAAAATAAAATTATAACTTCAACACCCTGTATCTTGGTTATTATTAACTTTTGAACTAAGGTAAGTTGGATTAAATTGCAATATTTTTGGTCAACAAATTTGCAGTTTTGCTATGTACCATTAATTAACGGTCACCCTGTACAAATAGAGCATTGGTTAGTTGCTTGACCGGGAGGAAGCTCCACCCATCCCTTACATTGGAGGGCATATTCTTCGTTTTTTTTTGGTGGTTACACTCATTAGGGTACCAACATATGCTTTCTTGCCAAGAATAGGGAGTCCCTCTCCACAATCAAGCAACCCATATTTTCGTCGACTTCTTGTCTGATGGCCTATCCTGATGGCCTCGTCTGATGAGCTTAATTTAATTTTACTGTTATTTTAATTAAATTATCAATTTAATAGGGATACTATTTTTTAATTATTTATTGGGAAATCCCTGAGCGATTTCTTTTCGCTATTAAAGATTGACAGCAGTTTCCTATAAAAAAACATATCTTCGAGCGAAGATAATTCAGCCTATGTAGAAACGAAAAAAAGGTTTCTAGCTTAAAAGTAGTAAATGATACAACTGGAAGAGCTGTTAATCTAATGCAAGACTTCCACGGTTTGATGAAACCGTTGAAACAGTTCCAACTACGCTGTGTGCAAGAACATCGAATGATGTATCCAGACTGCAAAAGGAGACCTTAAAAAGAAGGTATCCTTGACAGTTATATTATTTTGTTTGTCAATATGATTAAATACATTACTTAAACTTATCTTTTCATTAATAATTACCTATAAAAACACCTACCTTTAAAAATAGAGGGTATGCGTTTCTATAATTGCAACAAAAATCATTTATAAAGGGACACCCTAATATATATATATATATATATATATATATATATATATATATATATATATATATATATATATATATATATATATATATATATATATATAATAGGTGTATCGGTTACTGATGTCGATTTTGCTTGAGAGATGGCGATAATTATACATTTATTGGTATAGACTAATGACGTATATGGCGTTTTGGATGGTAAACAGACGCCATTAAAAGCTAGTTGATTATTAATTGTCAATGTGCAAAAACATATTCTCTCAGAGCCTTGAATGTGTCGAATTATATACCCGAAAAAACATTTTGCGGGGAAGTTTAATAACCTTCTTTCATTTGAAGAAAACAGCTGCTCAAAGTTATCGAGTGTTAGTTCAAGCTTATGGTAAACATACTCGAACCCAAGAAATTTATGAACAATGGTTTAAACACTTTAAAAGTGGCGATTTTAATATAAAAGATAAGGAGCGTTTTGGGCAACCGAGAAAATTTGAAGATGCAGATTTGCAAGCATTAATTGATAAAAACTCAATGCATACGTTGAAATAATTGGAAAAAGCATTGAATGTTGCCCAATCTACGATTTTCAAACATTGAGAAAGATCTAGAAGGAAGAAAAATGGGTTCCAAATGAATTAAAGGAAAGAGGCATTGAATGGCGAAAAATCATTTGTGAAATTTTGCTTGCCAGATATAAAAGAAAAGGTGGTTTGCATTGAGTTGTAACAGGTGATGATAAGTGGATCAATCTTGACAATCCAAAGCGCAAAAAATCATGGGTAGACTCAGGCCAGTCTTCAATATCATAACCGGTGCGCAATATACATGGAAAGAAGTAGAATTTAAAAATTTTGTAGCCATTTATTCCATACGCCTCAGAATAAATTTGGTTTGTTTTGTTACAAATAAAATGATAATCTACACAATATTGTCGTTTAATATCCTAGTTCGAATTACTATAGGTAGAAAAAACATTTTATATTTTCAAATAATTTATAGCAAACATTTAACTATGTCCGATATCAAACATCCACATGTATCAAGGAATGTCTCATGTAATATTTGTTAAATTCTCTCCATCGTCTCCTTATAATTAAATATAGCAATTAACAGTCTTTCAAGCCAAAGACAGACCAGAAAATAATAGCGAGACCCTTGTTCCTAAATTTGCAAATTCGAAATCAAATTATTCCCAGACTTCTCAGTGTTCAGGGCATTTTCGAAAGACAATTATTTTCCGCGGAATGGAATTATTTCGAAACCGATTTTAAAGTATTCTTAATGAACGTCTAACTCGTTGAAGAGAATGACATCTTCTACCTCACTCACTCCTTACGGTAGATTGGGCAAACTCATTTTCTTCTCTAACCGATCCTCAGTTTGAATTTATTTCGAATGGAGTCATTTTGTTTGGATAAACAAATTGACTTGAAAAACTCGAAAAACTCTCACATAGTGGAAAAAATTGAAATGCGGATAGTGTTAAGACTATTTTTTTTCGGTATTTTGGATATTTCTCTTTTTTATAAAAAACTTTCATTATTACAATTTGTATTCTTTGTTACTCATAGAACTTTCCTTTAATGTATTAGACCCCCTGCATGTTTATCCACTTTAATAATATTACATGTTACAAAGTTGAAAGTTGGTAGTAGACCTACGAATTGTGCCTTAACCCCAGTAAGGCACAAATATTCGTGGTGTAGTAGTAGGGCTCGTCGACTAAAATATTTCTTAAAATAACATTTTCATCCACACCTTACCATATATGTTAAATATGTTACTGTTGTTAAAAGATGATCATGATTAAACTGCAATATTTGCTCCTTTCATACCCAGAACTCGTTCAATTTCTAATTTGTATAATTACCTGAAACGACATGACATTATCACCATCACTCTCTTACAGTACCATCACTCAGCCTGCGTTCATTAACTGAAGGATAAAGCTATATGCTAGCTCTATGTCCAGGTTTCACTTTCGTATATCATAACTCGCAGAATGTACTAATTAAAAACTTTTCTCTGCAGACAAAGTGGAAATTTATTGTTAAACACTTTGTTGAGCGTATCAAATGCCTGCCAATATTGACTGGCAAGCATTATTTAATTTAATACCCCATTCATCTCTCGGGGTGATATCCCCCCAATCGAAATCCTTTGGTGAAGATATATCAGGTGATCCACCACATCTAAATCCCTCCCACACAAAATAGAATTCCTTCTGTCCTCGGTAGATTTACTGAATATTATCTGACTCTTTTTCAGGTTTATTTTCAAGCTAAATAGTTCTCTAGCCCTGTGCAGAGACTCCTTTGAGTCTTGTGAAATGAGAACGATTATCTGCGAATCTAAAATCATTTAAGTGTGAACCATTGACTTTTATTCCATCCTGTTCTCAAGGCAGGCTGACAAAAAGAACATGCGATATTGCATCACCCGTGCAACTTGTACAACCCCGTTGTACGTTGATGGCTCTTAGTAGGTTTACTTAGGCTCTGTCTACATCTTGGTTAAAAGTAATGCATTCAGTATCCATAATAGATGAACAGCTTAATGGATAATGGATACACACACACACACACACACACACACACACATATATATATATATATATATATATATATATATATATATATATATATATATATATATATATATATATATATATATATATATGTTATAGTTGCTTTGATCCAGGATTGCTTTGATCCACCTATCGACAAATCGTCTCGCTTATGGCCAGTCCACTTTTATTTCATATATGTCAAAGATATTGCTACTTTATTGGATAAGTGTTTTAGTAGTCTTTTTGCGGATGATACTCTCCTATTTGTGTCTGTATATAATTTGCCTGAAATGGTTGAAACATTGAATAGTGAACTGGCAATACTATAAATAATTGTGATATTAAATATGTAAATTAAATTAAATACTTGGGAGTAGTCTTGGATCCTCAGTTAACATTTTGTAATCATGTCAGTTATCTATGTAGAAAGATTGAAAAGAAAATAGGTTTTTTTAGACGTATATCGTCACATTTATCCCCCTGGTCGAAGAGGTTTGTATATCATATATGTTTTGCACCATTTTTCTTACAGTATGTCTGTGCTGATATCATGTGATAAAGAGAGTATTGGTAGATTTCGAATACAACACAACTAGTGTATGTGTGTACTGAACTGTGATAGGTATACATCGAAAGATGTAATGTTGTGGTTATAGACAGGTTTTCTGTTGGGCGGGCCATTGAATGGGACTGATATATAAATTAAAACAAAATTTGTTGTTACATTATTTGCATACTTTTTTCGTGCAACGAACAAACATGCATTCTTACGAGGCCTGTTCTCAGAACAATGATGATGTACCAAACTACTGGTCACTAGAAAACATTGTTTTGAGAAGGTGTTTGTCTCTTCAATGCTTTTCTCGTCCACATAAAGAATGCTACTAATGTAGATGTTTTTAATAAACTGTTATTTTTCTCATTTAAATAGTTTATTTTCTTCTATTACAATTATATAAATTTTCTTACTTTTATTTTTCTTTATATATTACTCTTGTCTGGTTATTATTAGTTGCATATACTAAATAAGTGTGCATTTTATTTCATATTCTTCAAATGGAGGATATCTGTTAGTATATTGTCAAATTTTCGCGTAAAACTTGGCCTACTTTTATTTTTTTTTTGAACTTGACTAAAATTCAACACGGGCGTGGGACGACCTTTAGGTTTTAATTCAACTTTCTCCTATAAACTTAAATTAGTCGTTATTAACTATTTTAAATCAGTCACCTTCATGTTTGGAATTAAAAGTTGATTATTTTTATTTAAAAAGTACTACTCAGTGTGTACACATGTATCAAATACCAAATCAAAACCAATATTAGTGAGTCGAACGAAATACGCGACGGGAGACATATCAAACGCTCCGTATCCGTCAAATCAGTGGTTAAAACTAATTACCAATACGCTCGGTTGCAAGGAATCTACGTCCAAATCGCATGTTTTAAAAAGCAGTTATACCCCTGAATTCTGGCAACCAATAAAACATGTAACGCGAACGAGGAGATTAGATGCGTGGCGTACGGTCGCTAGAGGTAAACGTCCGACCAATGATGTAAAAATTGTGGCGAGAGGATGGAATTTTTATCGGCATTATATGGTGTGATGGGTCTTCTACATTTGGAAATTTTAATTTTTAATAATATCTTAAAATGAGTTAAAGGAAAGAAACCGAACGGAAATAAAATATGGTAACTGGAAAGGCGGCGCCTCAACGCCCTCCCTCACAAGCCGCAATATATATATTTATCTTTAAAAGACTAATATATTAAAAAGAGGCGAATTCCTAAATTTAAATTTGTTTAATCAAATTTCTGCGAAATACGATTAGCACGATCCTGTTCATAATAAACGTCTAACCCATCGAAGGGATTGAGGTTTCCTCGCTCACTCAAATTTTCACGGTGGAAGGAACAAACCTATTTTCTTCTCTAATCACTCCACAACTTGGATTTATCTCGGTCGGAATCAATTTATTCGGGAAATATTCGAAACATTCTGTGAGAAAAATTCGGAATAAGATTAATGTGAGAAGGCTGATAGTTTTTTTAAATTAAAACTTTCATTATTTTGATATGAACTTATTGTTTGGTATTATAGTTTGGTTTAAAAATATAAAATTCTCATTCAAGTCATTTCAAATTAGTTTTTGGAATCAATTATTTCAATATTTTACAGTCTAAATATTTCAACCATATCACGATACTAAATTCAAATAGATTTACGACTAAATACCAGCTCAATTGTTCTTGCCTTTCTTCTCTTTGCTTCTTGCTCTTTCCTTTCTTCTTTTTCTTCTTTATTATTGCCCTTGCACTCTTTCCACGTGTCCTAACTATCTAATTTTTTGTAATTTTCTGTTTATAGATAATCTAGGTTCTTGATATAATTCTTCTAATTATTTGTTTGTTTTCCTTTCCCAACCTCACTCCGTTCTTGCCCCATAATAATTATATCTCAATATATTTCTCCCTCATCTCCTCATGTCCAATAGATCTCCTTCAGATTGCTTTAATACCCATATCTAACACGTATACATCATTTTTGGCCTTAAGATTGTAATGTGTATCCATATTTTAGTATTTCAGGATACGAATTTGAACTTTAGTAACGGTCTCAAGGCTCTATATTTTTGCTCTGGTTCTACAATCCTTGCTCCTGTTTCCTGATCCCCCGCCATTTTTCTCGATTTGCACTTCGAGGAATTCAAAATCACTTACCTTTTCAAAACGTGTAAATATCACCCCTTTACTTGCTATCCTTAATTCAGTCCTTACTGTATTGTTCATATTTCTCATTTTCATATATTTGCTCTTTTCTTCATTTATCTATTTGCCCTCTCCTCCATCTTTTTTATCATTTTTATTAATTATTTTTCTGATTTTGCTATTAGGGCCACATCATCAACGCAGGGCATGCATTAATGGTCATTAGTGAAGATCGTTTCTTTTTAATAATAAGTTAAGTTAAATGAAGTTCAATAATACGGTAGATAATGGGTCCCCTTGTCCAAGTCCTTTCTTTATCTCAAATTCGTCTGACAAAAGTTCCTTGCATGTCTCTAGCCGACTGAATTTTTCGATAGTCATTCTTATCAATTTTCTATATACCAGGTGTCCCATTAAGGATGGATTGCGGCCGTATCTTGAAAACTATTTATCCCACAGCTTTGGGAAAAAAAATTGTACTAAAAATGATCATGAGAAATTCACCAAAAATATTTTTAAGCTTCTAAAACGACCGCAAGAGGACGTGACGAGCTAAACATTTTTAAAAATCATTTTTTTTGTGTATTTTCAAGTGTTAACCGAGTAAGAAAAATTTTCAGTTATAATTAGCAAACTGTCTCCTACAACTTTGTTTTATGACATTTTGTCGTAACTTCGCGAATAAAGAAGTGGGGGGGGGGGGGGGAGTTTTACCTATTTAGATAAAAAGTCGTCTAATGTCCGTTTGCCTAAACCGATTTTCCTCAATTTGGATTCATTTAAAAGGCAATTGCTGGGACAATCAGATAATCTGGGAGATAAATTATTTAGTTTATAAATGAAACCGCGAGGTGGCGTTACATTCAACAATAGTTTTTTTTTTGAAGTTTTGTTCAGTTTTTTCAAATGGAATGGTACAGCTTTTACTACATGGCAAGAAAGGTAATTTAAAGAGGAATCGTCCAGTGAAAACCCGAAATCGATATCTCTGACATGTCAAGAGATATTTCGATTTTTCTGAAAAAATCAGTTATTATTTCACTACTACCTGCATTAAGTTAAAAAAATATTAACCTAATGTTTGCCTTCCTTCACACTTTACCCAGGCTTAGGACTGGTCCAAATTTTTCGTGCCATATTAATTTGGAGCGTGTATAAAGGCCAACGGGCCAACAACGAAGATAATAATAATAACAACAGTCAAATAAAATTAACAGCACAACAGTCTAATAATTAACAGAATCTGAATCTTGAACGCCTTTCTAAATGTTCAAAATGCCTTCCATCCTTAGAAATGCAAAGATTTATTTTTCGACGAGTACTAAAAACGGCAGTTTCAATTTCCGCTCTTGTAATGCTGGTTATTGAATTTTGAATTCTTTCAATCATGTTTTCTCGTCTGGTAGGACGAGTTTGAAAAACAAGGTCTTTTAGTCTTCCCCACAAGTAAAAATCGAGGACTGTCAAATCCGGCGAGCGCGCCGGCCACGAAAATAAACTACCCCGTCCTATTCAACGATTTGGAAACGAGGCATCCAAGAAGTTTCGAACCACCTGCGAGAAGTGGGCAGGGCATCCATCATGCTGGTACCACATTTATCTTCTTGTTTCCAACGAAACATCTTCCATTAGTTCTGGCAGTCCATTTTACAAAAAATTTAAATATGTTTCACTATTCAAATGTCCTTTAAAAATAAAGGGACCAATAATTTTGTCTCCCAAAACACCACACGTTCACACTCCATCTATTTTGGTGGTTGATTTCTAACATCCAGTGTGGATTAGCAACTGCCCAGTAGTGCATATTATGTAAGTTAACGCCTCCATCACTACTAAAAGTAGCTTCATCAGTCCATAGTATGCGTTTTAAGAATTGTTTATTTCCACTACACATATTTTTTAACCAGTGACAATAGTCTAACCGTCGTCGAAATCGTTATCCAAAAGGGCTTGGTGTAAGATAACATTATAGGGGTGCAGCTTTTTTAACTTAATATTACCAATTTTTAACTTAATTTTACGGTAAAAATTAAAACTAACTGTTTTTTTTCAGAAAAATCGAAATATCTCTTGACATGTCAGAGATATCGATTTCGGGTTTTCACTGGACGATTCCTCTTTAAATTACCTTTCTGGCCATGTAGTAAAAGCTGTACCATTCCATTTGAAAAAACTGAACAAAACTTCAAAAAAAAACTATTGTTGAATGTAACGCCATCTCGCGGTTTCATTTATAAACTAAATAATTTATCTCCCAGATTATCTGATTGTCCCAGCAATTGTCTTTTAAATGAATTCAAACTGAGGAAAATCGGTTAAGGCAAACGAACATTAGACGACTTTTTATCTCAATAGGTAAAATTCCCCCCCACCCCTCTATTCGTGAAATTACGACAAAATGTCATAAAACAAAATTGTAGGAGACAGGTTGCTAATTATAACTGAGAATTTTTCTTACTCGGTTAACACTTGAAAATACACACAAAAAAATGATCGTTAAAAATGTTTAGCTCGTCACGCCCTCTTGCGGTCGTTTTAGAAGCTTAAAAATATTTTTGGTGAATTTCTCATGATCATTTTTAGTTCAATTTTTTTTCCCCAAAGCTGTGGGATAAATAGTTTTCAAGATACGGCCGCGATCCATCCTTAATGTGACACCTGGTATATATATATACAAGGTGTTCGGAAATAATGTCGAAATATTTTGTGAGGTGACTCCAGGGATTAAACATAAAAAAAGTTCCTATAAACATACCCCAAAAATTGCTTCCTAAAACGAGCTGGAGGACCTTAAAGGGAGAACTCTGAAGATGGTTTTTTCGCAATATTTTTGAAACGGTTTCTGCTAAAGTCGTGAAACTCGGTATACTCCAATAAGTTGGAATGGCAAAACGTTTTTTTGTGTTAATAATTAAATATTTTAGACAGTGGCGTCTCCTTGGTAAATGCTGCCATAACGTTTTTGTTTGTAGTATTTTTTAATTTTTTATATCAAATAATTGAATTGCAAAGATTTTTAGGGAAAAAAGGTCCTCTTATTTCATCTCGTTAGGATAAACCGTTTTCCAGAAAGCTGACTTTTTCTAAATCGATGCACGAATACATGGATATCGAAATGCATGTTAATAATTAAGTTGCCGGCTGTAACTGTTGATCTTCGGGAAGGCGAATGGGAACGCGTGTAAAGCCTGATGAAAATTTGAAATGAAAATGTTGTACAGAACATTCTCTTTACAGGCGAAGCTATATTCACACGGAACGGAAGTTTTAATTCTCACAATACTCATGTGTGGGCGGAAGAAAATCCACATTAATTTTTCGAGTCAGGGCATCAGAACAAATTTTCTATCAATATCTGGGAAGAAATACTAGGAAATTTTTTGATTGGAGCGTTTATTTTATTGCATTTTTTTTATTGGACGTTTTAAATGGAGAACAGTATTTGAACTTCTAGGAAAATCATTTGCTAGACCTAATGGAAGATGTACCATATCAGTGCAGATATGGCATGCTTTTATGCACGATTGTGCTCCGGCTCATTTCTCTGTAAATGTAAAAGCGCATTTAGATCGGTTATATCCAGGATATGACGAGGTAGACCACGTTGCCACTACGTTCCCCAGATTTAAATCCTCTCGGTTATTTTCTGTGGGGATACTTGAAGGCATTGGGCTATGTTATCCCGATTGACACTCTAGAGGAATTGTAACAACGTGTATTTACTGTTTGTGATTATTTCAAAAATAAGCCTGGTATTTTCTATGAAGAAAATAACTAGAGGATGCATTGAGATGAATGGAGGTCGTTGTCAACATCTGTTGTGACTGAGTGTTAAACCCTTAACAGTAATTAGTCTTGTTATTGCTGGCTACAAAATAAATATTTTCGGGGTAATAAAGCTTTGGGGTTAGAGGCTCATCAGCAACTGGGAAGGCTATTTAGCGACTGGAACTACAGCTTAACGTGGGTTCTGAACCACGGTCATCAGCTACCGAAAACCCCGGTCAGCACTCCCCTCAGGCTATCAACTCTTGGTTTTGTGCTTAACCGAAAGTATCTCGAGAAGCCTACCGACTGGCGAGTGACCAACGTAGAAAAAAACCTCTCAGAAGGCATCCGGCCTTACCCAGCCTCGAACTGGCGTGACTGGGGGGTGATTCCTTGTCAGATTTTACATTCTTACCTAGAAGCATTCACAAGAATTTTAGAAAAACTTTTTTGCCTAGTACGGGATTCGAACCCACTCCACATTAACTGCCGTAACGTAAGGCTGACACCTTAGACACGACAGCTAACGCGGCTCCTTGATTATTAAGATGTATTTCGATATCCATGTAATCGTGCATCGATTTAGAAAAAGTCAGTTTTCTGGAAAACGGTGGATCCTAACGAGATGAAAGGACCTATTTATCCTAAAAATATTTGCGATTTAATAATTTGATTTAAAAAATAAAAAAATATTACAAACAAAAAAGTTATGGCAGCATTTAACAAGGAGACGTCCTTGACTAAAATATTCAATTATTAACACAAAAAAAGTTTTTCCATTAGAACTTATTAAAGTATACCGAATTTCACGATTTTAGTACAAACCGTTTCGAAAATGTTGCGAAAAAACCGTCTTCAGAGTTCCCCCTTTAAACGGCTCCAGAAGCTTAAAGCTTTAAGAAGCAATTTTTGGTGTATGTTTACTGGAACTTTTTGTATGTTTTAATCCCTAGACTCACCTCCCAAAATATTTCGACGTTATTTTCGGCCACCTTGTATAAATACAAAGATCTGTTTGAAAATTTGCAATTCAGAATCCATTTATATCTAGATTTCTCAGTATTTGAAGCCTTTCCACGAGATAATTTTTTTTGTTTACTGGGATCATCGGAAAACCGATTTTAAAATGCTCTTAATAAACGTCTCACATATAGAAGGGAATGAAATCTTCTCCCTCAATCACTTTTCACGGTGGAAGAAGCAAACCTATTTTCTTCTCTAACCGCTCCACAGCTTGGAGTTAGTTCGGTCGGAATCAATTTATTTAAGAAAAAATGCGAAAAACCTTTTCTATACACTGCGGATAATTGGAACTTCTTTAGTTTAATAATTCTGGATTTTCAGGTTTTCGTTTTAAATCTGTACACATTTTATTTTTTTAATTTACGACAAAGAAATCCTGTATTAAAAAAATATCCTTGAATTTCCTGTATATTGAAATCGCGAGCCAAATCAAGATAAGCAACAAAATCCGGATCTCGGATATCACTTCATCGAAAATGTATTTTTCAACCAATTTTCAATAAATTATTTCATAAATTTTTTGTGTTAAAAATGCATTAATTTGGACTAAGTAACAAAATACATAGTATCCATAAGTGCATATCGTGCACATGTTCAGTTTTATAAGTCAACAAAATTTATGGACCACAATCATTGCACGAAAAGAGTTTACGACACTTCTAGTTACCAGGTATAAATGTTCGAAAGCAGAGTTCCTAGGTATTTTATAGCCAGTCTTAAAATATTACTTTAAATGTCGCTCAGAACATTAAAGAGTGCAAATATCGTAAAACCGTACTCTATAAAGATACTACACGGGAATTTTATGGTTCTTGACGCTTTAGGTCAGAGTTTATAATGAATAGCCAAAGCAAGAAGCTTACCCCTGGAAACCTTTCTACAAGAAAGAATATTAACAAATATTATTAATTTGTCGTAAGTGAATGATCGATAGTTTCAACGCTAAATGATATAAATTTATAAGATAATATATATTTATTTTTTATATTAATAACGAAATTCCGTATTAGCATTTGAATAGGTAAAAAAAACTCTCTGTTTGGAAGGACATGACTAGATATATACTGTAAAGAACACCAATTAAACAACGTTCTAAAGTTAATTAATGCCTAAAGTTAACGTCTGCTATCGTATTACGTATAGAAATCGTATGGGGTTATCATAGTTACTTATACCTGCGAAACTTATATTTAATAATTCAGGGTTGGAGATATAATAATACAAGGTGGGAGAACAAAGTTACAATAATTGAGATCAATAAGTAAAACAAATTTGGTATAATCAATATTTAAAAAATAAACGACTTTAACCGGTATGAAGGCCCATAGCAGGTAATACCAGTCACTAGGTTGGTAATACTGTTCAATCTTTGTTGAGCCATAAGTCGCAGCTATAACCCTCAGGAGGGTCATACCCTGAGCGGTCAGCGTGAGCACAGATAACACACACCTATACCACATCTCGTTGTTTTGCCCATAATTTTCACATTTATTTTCCAAGTCCTCATCAGTGTCATTATCATCTTCTTCACGCAGGTCTCTCATTTCATCTTTTTTGTCTTGAAGCACTCTCTTATTAGCCTTTTTTACATCAATCGATTTTCCTTTTTTTTTCCTTGTTTTTTTTCAGTTTTGGTTTTGAGAGTTACTTTTTGCTTCTCTTTTGTCATTTTTCTATTTTCTTTATCAACTCTCTCTCTCTCTCTTCAACTTCTTTGTTAGGAGTTCCTGTAAAAACGGTTTTTTCTTCTTGTCTCTTGACTTATTTGGCAGCGGCAGAAGAACCTCCAGTGGTAGTTTTATGAACTCCTGCAGTTGAAGGAATGGGGTTGTTATATAAATTAGTCAGTTGCTCGAGTTTGGGAGTCGTTGGTACATTATTTACCGGAACTGGTTCAATTACATCAACAAGAAGTGATGGCGATTGAGGTGAGTTTGTGTGGAAATGAGTTGGTGGATCACTAGGTTTATCTAATATTATTTTGGGCATCTGGGGGTCTTATTATCCCGATCTCGTATTTCTTCTACCGAAACTACCACTTTGTTGCTGTTTAAAATATCAGCAGTCACAAAATCTTCATCTGTAAACACATACAGGTTTAAAGGATATATTCCTGTAGCACCAAAACCTAATTCAGCGTTTGAGATGGTTGCTACTTTTTGAAAAGCTTTCCTGAACAGTGAAACGAGATCATTTTATGTGATCTTTTTTCCCAATTGATTCTTCATAAAAAGGCATTCTTGTTTATAAGCTGTTTTAAGTGGACCATAGATGAAAACATCCAGAGGCTGTAGACTATGCGAGCCATGTGGTGGCAATGATAATATCACTATGTTGTTGCTTTTGCAAAATTTGTAAGCTATCAAAGAGATGTGGATGTAATGATTGTCGAGAACAGCCACATGGGCTCATTTTCGGAAGGTTTGGTGAAATCCGCAAAATGTTTCAGCCAATCTACAAAGAGATCTTCATTGACTTACCCATTTTTTGAGCACCGATAGACAGTCCATAGGGGCCATCTGCTTTTATAGCAAATAAATATCTCTGTCGTGGATAAATCAGCATTGGTGGGTAGACTTCTGTAGCATTCACACCACACACAGCTGTGACTGTCAGACCTCACACGTTGTCCTTTCTCAGTAACAATTTTACCAGGGTCTTGCACTGAGGAAATTCCAGTCTCGTCTACATTTCCTATATTCCTTGGCAGAAACTTATATTTACCCATTAGCACTATAAGAAGTTTGAAAAATATAGCGACTTCGTTATTGTTAAAGGCAGTAGCTCTATTCAAGCTCGTACCTTGAGCTTTTCTGATGGACAAATGAGTTCTTTTTATGCATCCTTTAAGCCAGTCCTTATCAGCTAATTCAAGAGTTTCGTTAAAATTATGCTTAATGCCATCTTTCTAATTTGAAGCGATGAGCGCCCATTAAATATTTTACCGAGGAATTCAACTTGGGAAGTCATTTCATCTTCTTGTTTCCTTGTGAAGACTGGATTTCTTCCCAGCTGAGGGCTATCAAAGTTCTTGTTCTTCAATCATTCTTAAAGCATTAAAAATACCACGCCTGTAGATCGAGTTACTTCTCTAATAAATTTCCCTTCATCCACTAGTTTAAAAGTTCTATGTAATTGATATTGGCCTCATGATGCCTTTGAACGTAGTTGGCTTCTTGTATTGGACATTCTGAAATAATATACAATCGTTAAAATAAACAAAAAAAACTGACAATGTACTATTTTTTCTTGCGGGTAATATCGGTGACCGGCATTGCCCGCCTCGAAATATTTTTAGGTTAAAAACTTGTCGAGACAAATTCAATATCAATTATCACTTGAGATGCTTGATGATTATGCTACAACAATTATAGGAACATGGACATTATGGGGATGGTAAGAAAAATAGCATGAACACAATCGGAGGGAGTAAGAGGAGGAGACCAAGGAAAAAAGGAGAATGTAGAAGGTGGCAATAATGGGGGATGTAAGAGAGAAAGAGAAACAGGAAATGAATATAACAAAAAAATAATTTGATGAAAATTGAAAATTTGAAATAAAAAATTGTGAATTAATGAATTAACATTTTCAAAGATAACTGTAGATCATGGATGATATACACGAAAAAGATTAACTTTACTTGTTAAAAGTCAAGTTAAGATAAAAGTCTCTGTATAATTCGGAACTATTAAGCTTAATCAAAAATAGCACTGACTGCAACTGGTATCATTATCTGTGGAAATACAAGAAACAGTCTGGCGATGATAAATCTGGCGAATATGGCAACAAACTGAAGCTTAACTCATTAATTTTTAATGTTTTCGGTTTCCATTTTAAATATTAGGGTTATTTATGTCACTTTTAATTATGAAAAATGATATTACATAATTTAACATTCTAACGACCAGAATAAACACTGTATAATCGTTTAATATCGTCAGATTTCGAAAAAGGACCAGATTTTGATGGACTTTTGTTTCAAATTTATGCCTTGGCAATAAATTTAACGACATGCTATTATTTTACGTTTTTATTATAACTGTAAATGAATCATTATTAACAACAGATGTCTTTGATAACATCATCAGTTTCGATATTTTTGCCGATAATCAAAAAGTATTATCGGAATATTATTGGAAAATTATTATTATTAAATTATTGTGAAAGTGTCGATATCTTCTAACATGCTTGGAATTAATTAGATACATCGGGTTACGCACAAAGCCACCTTTGACGCCGATATCATGGATAATTCGAGAATTAATAACTGTTTTAATCAAAGGTATTAATCGAGAAATTATCGATAACACATAACACAAGGAAATATATTTTAATATAAAATTTTATCCAAAAATATGTATATATATATATATATATATATATATATATATATATATATATATATATATATATATATATATATATATATGAGCAATGGTTAGTTGCCTGACCGGGAGGAAGCCCCACCCATCCCTTACATTGTAGGGCACATGTTTCGTCTGTTATGGCTAGACTCATCAGGGTACCGACATATGCTCTCTCCATATTTTCACCGACTTCTGGTCGGATGGCTTATAAAAGGAGTTTTTTGACTTCTTTGGATTGCGTCCAACGAGACAACAGTAGTCAGGAGTTATACACCCCCCGACCGTTGGGTTCCACAATCTCATGTGGAACGCACAACAACCTGCATCTCCGCTATAATGATCAATGGTTAGTTACTTGACCGAAAGGAAGCCCCATCCATCCATTACATTGGAGGGCACATGTTTCGTCTGTTGGTGGTTAGACTCATCAGGGTACCTATATATGGTCTCTCGCCAAGAATAGTGAGTCCCTCTCCACAATCAAACAAACCATATTTTCGCCGACTTCTCGTCGGATGGCTTATAAATGGAGCCTTTTGACCTCTTTGTACTGAGTAGATATATACATATCTACATCTACAAAAAGGACTTAAAATCAATTTTGAAGGAGCCAAAGAAATAGCAAATATTGAAAACTATAAGATACAAACTACAACAGTCAGAGAAGCCCTTGAAATAGAAGAAAGGGGTGACCTAAATACGTGAAACGACGCTCGCTACATTCCAAAAGTATGAAAATCGCTTCTGAAAAAAGAAGAAACATGGCAACGTGGTGATGAGGAAGAAAAATCAATAAACGGACACCCGACAGCGTTGTCGACCGCCGCGAAAAGTCCCGAATTACCCCGATAAAATCTGCGCAGTTGCCGGCCGCCTATAAGAGCAAATATAACGACCCGAGCACCTCAGTTGGACTCTTCAGTCGAAGTGGATAACACTTGGAAATGCTTAATGAGATTTTGACGAAATGTCGTGACTTCACAGAATGAACGGATCGGACCCAGAATGATTTATAAACATTATCTACCATCCTTGAAAATATCAGATGTAACTATAATAATTATAATTCCAAATAATAATTATTCCACCCCATACCATAACAGTACTGCATCTGTAAGTATGCACCTCCTGGATGTGCCTACGCTTTTATTCGACGACAATCGGGATGACATCCAAATCTGGACTCATCAGTGAACAAAATTGTGAACCAAGCAGTTTCATCTTAATTTTGAAATTCTCGACACCATTCTAATCTTGCGCCGCCATTGTCTCTTGAGATAAATGGGCATCTGATCGGTCGTCGAGCATTGCGATTGGACGATGGAGACGATTTCTTACAGTATCTTGGCTAACAATTAAGTTATGCGTCCGATGTAATTCCGTCACCCACTCGGGTGCTGTTACTGTAGGTTGCCTTCTTGCAGTTAAAACTAAAATATATCTTGAGCTGCCGTTGTACAGAGTCCTCGTTCTGGATGTTATTCAACCGGACTTCATGTTTCCTTAAAATGCCTCCATAGACGACTCACTGACACACACACATCAATATGTTCCCGTACAATGATACTATGCAAGACCGTTTAGACCAAAAAAAAAAAATATTTTAAAATGAAATTATTTTAACTTCCGAGAAATTACAGTAGCTTATAATAAAAGCCGATTTTAATATTTTCCTTCCAAGAAAAGTCATTTTTTTTTCCTGAAAGGGCAAGCAGAACGACTTTTTTTTCTCTCTCTTCAATTCAGAATGGCCCGACGTTTGAAACCTCCTCGAAAAATTTATGTAATCATCTCGATTTTATTAAAAAATATACGGTACGGTAAGAAGGACTTTCGCGAAGACTTTAAAATACAATCCCTAATTTTCAGGAAAAATTTGAGTCGGTTGAATTTTTCCGGAATTTGAACGGATGTATTATTTGTTTTTGTTTAGTTTTTGCTTTTCTAAACGCTCTTTGAAATATAAATTTTAGTGAATAAAGGGATCATACATATATATAACTCATATATATGTATAACTTTTGATCTCCACTCTCCCGATCTGCTTTCGACCTTGTTGCGCAGTATCGCCATAGAAAAATTAAAAACAATAAATCAACATCCAGGAAGAAACTTATACAGAAGGTCAGTACAATACTGGTCTATGCGGATGACATTAGTATTTTCAAAAATTTCTGTGGCACTATAAGCAGTTTTTAAAGAACTATAAAAAAGTGAAATTAACTAGCCTAGTAATAAACATCAAACAAAGAAGGCAACAATATATTTAAGATGAGGGAAGATAGTTTTTGCATTATAGTTTTTGCTGCATAGTTTCTGAAACAATGTTATAGCATCAGAAATAGAAACGAGAATATCTGGAAGAAACAAATGTAGATGCTTAACTGCTCCCATACCGTTCCTAGCCTTTCAGCATTCTTCAGTCGAGCTCAAATTGAGCCCAAGAAAAGCAATTGAGGAGAGACGATCATGACCAGGTCAACTGGTCATTTTGATGGCTGGGTCGTAATAGCACACAAGTCACACCATCATACAGCTAATGCTCATAGCTGTCGGGACTGTCCGTAACATCCTGCCTGTAATATCGGTTATAGTTTCCGGTATGCCTATAAGATAGCGTAGCGGGGCCGTGGAGACAAATATTTATTACAGAGATCGTCCACTCGTACTCCACGTGGTGCCAACGTTCGTCTTTCATAAACTGCTTCCGTGCAACAACAGGTATCTCTTGGGACTGATTTCTAGCCTTTTAGTCGTCATTCACCGAGTTCAAGTTGAATATAGGAAATAACAATATATTACAATCCACAACTGTTTATAAAGTCACTGCAAAAGGATTGAGGTTACAAGAATACTGATTTAGAAACCTCAGCCCTAATTCTTATTTATCCTATAATGCCTATGATTCAGTAAGGAGATCCAGAATGATAAAAACCGTAAAATAATTTAAAAAATAGTGAGATTAGTGATCATGACAGGGAAGATAACAACAGTCAATGTAGGTGTAAAAGGAGGAACGACAGACGATTTTCTGATCTAGGCAGGCCTAAGGCAAACGGATCCACAATCGACATTATTATTCAACAGGATTTTGGAAATGATTATTAGGAAGGGTCAGCTGAACAGATAAAGACACATTCTTTACAGAAGACATTAAACAGTGGGTTATGCGGATGATATAGCGATAATTGCGAGAAGTAAGAAAGAATTTACTAGAAGTGACAAAAAGGTTAGTGAAGGCAGCATACAAGTTAGGTGTAAAAATCAATCAAAAGAAACGTAAAGTAATGATAGTAGAAGGTACACAAGAAAAACCCTCGAAGGCGGAAGTGGATATAGAACTAGGAAGAATGACTGTTAAAAGCGTGGAAAAAATTGTCTACTTAGGCGTAAGGATAATAAAAAAAAAGTGTGAAGAATAAAACAAGATAAGCCTAAGATTGATCAAAGCTAACAGACGTGCAGGAGCCTTGCACCATCTAATAAGATTGAAATTCGTATCCAAAAATATCAAATTAGATAGTATTGAGACCAACTGCATTGTATGGGTTTAAGACATGGGTACTAAACAGAAAAGAGGAAGAGAAACTGTTAAGATGGATACCTAGAATAATCAGAAGGATTACTGGAGGAAAGAAGGTCGATGGTTTGTATATGAGAAGAATGAGAAAAGTTATGATATTTTCAAGGATCTAAAGATAAATACGATAGTAAAATCGAAAAGACTTCAGTGGCTGGGTCATAAAGAGAGAATAGGAGATGGTAGAGTGGTGAGGAAGATTAGATGGGGAAGACCACAAGGTAAAAGAAGGCAAGGAAGACCAAGGAAGCGATGGAGAGAGGCTGTCATGGAAGATCTGACAAAGAAGGGGATTGAGGACTGAAAGACAATGATAAGAGACAGGACACCATGGAGAAAAATCACAAAGCTGTGGATCTAAAGGCCTGTAGCAGCACCCCAGCTTCAGGTAGACCTAATTATTTTCATACGAAACTTCGAAACCTGTCAACTTTTGTTGACATATATATATATATATATATATATATATATATATATATATATATATATATATATATATATATATATATATATATATATATATAGAGGTATAGAAACGAACAGAGCAAGACCAAGTTAACTGGCCATATTGATGGCGAGTCGCAATCTCAATACAACTCTCGCCGTCCTAAGGCGAATGGTCGCAGCAATCGGAACTACGAGATACATTCTTCCCAGAACCTTGGATGTAGGTATAAGGTATGTTCAAAAGATAGCGTAGGGGGGCCGTGGAAAGAGATAATTGAAAAACAGAAATATTTCATCCGTATTTCCACGTACCTCTGTTCGTTTCAAATCAGCCTCCACCAACGCTGAGACAAGTACCTCCTAGGACCGGTTTCTGACCTCACAGCCGTCGTCAGCTGGGCTCGAGTCTAAGGCAAGGAGACAGCTGAATAGCGGCTGAATGGTGGCGGCTGATTTGAAATGAACAGAGGTACGTGGAAGTACGGATGAAAGATTTCTGTTTTTCAAATATATATATATATATATATATATATATATATATATATATATATATATATATATATATATATATATATATATATATATATACAAATATATATATATATATATATATATATATATATATATATATATATATATATATATATATATATATACAAATATATATATATATATATATATATATATATATATATATATATATATATATATATATATATATATATATATATATATATATATATATTTGTATATATATATATATATATATATATATATATATATACAAATATATATATATATATATATATATATATATATATATATATATATATATATATATATATATATATATATATATATATAGATATATATATATATATATATATATATATATATATATATATATATATATATATATATATATATATATATATATATATATATATATATATATATATACAAATATATATATTAGAGTAGAACCAATATTCAGACGAACATTTCTCTTAATTTTGTAGTGTCTGAAGTGAATATCTTCGGCAACAGGTACAACAGAAAACGTTGGGAAAAGTGTAACAGAAATATACGAAAGGATAAAAAAAATATTGGAGGAAAAGTCGCAAGCACGCGCAATCATATTTGATTGATGGAAGCGATTTATGGAGGGTCAATAATCATTAGAATACGGCGCGAGAAGTCCCGCCATTCGAAAGGGTGACGATGTAAAAGCCGTGCACTCTCCGCATATCGATAATTTCCGACCGACGCTTCATACGATATATAACGAAACAATTACAAATTAGATATTACGCTTAGAGTAATTTAACGTATGGGAAAATGGAAATCAGAGAAAAGGACTTATTTCATAGTTTGCTGTTATTTTTTGATAGTTGCACCAAGCAAATTGGAAGAAGAGAGTTAATACTAATAAATTAATTTTTTAATTTAGTCTCCTTTTAACTCGATATACTTTGGTCAATGATCTTCCAACTTTTTTATGCCTTCCAAAAACCACGACTTGTTGAACTCTGCATAATCGGCCCTTCTGTTTCGACGTTGATACATTCATTTGATTTAAATTTCTTTTCAGCAGCCCGTTTTAACGTGTTTGGAAAGGGAAAGAAGTTGGAAGGGGTTAAGTCCGGAATATATGGTGGATGTGAGATTAATTCGTAGCAAAAATAGACCAATTTCGATGTTGCAACAGCGAACGAATGGATGGATGCATAGTCGTGGTAAAACCGTCGTTTTTTCGTCGCTAAATGAGGATATTTTTTATCAACCCGTCGAGAAATTTGACCAATAACACAGGCCAACAGTATTTGGGGCTGATTTCATACGAATTTGATGCACTTAATTTAAATATGGTATTAATTTTTCTCAAGGAGCTAAAATTCCTAAGACATCACATTTTAATAAAATATTCGTTACACTATTTTAAGTTAAATCCATGGATCAAATAATAAACCTAAACACGGAATTTGTATTATTATATTATTCAAATATTATTAAGGGAAAGTCAGGTAATTTGGACAATTTTATTTTCAAACGCGCTTTGAATATATATTTTTAGATTTTTACAAATGTCTATTGTCTGAAATAAAATAACAATTATAAGGCTACACAACTATTATTGATAACTCAATGATCAACAAAATGTGAGATCCAAGCTTTCTTCCAATTTAGCTAGCTGGTTCTATTATTTGGACCACGAGGTTGCTAAAGACTATAACGTAAAATAAAAAGAAAACTATAATAAAACAAAATATATCAAACATAATAGTCTCGGATAGTAAAATCATCGCAAATGTCAGGATTTTGAGTACAAATTTTGTGATTCCAGTTTTAGTAACGCACACACTGTATCCAATCAACTTTGGGACCTTTTTTTATCGTAGTAATTTATTTTACATTTGACACATTCATTCTCCTTGTCTTCTGATCCTAGACTGCTATCAGAATCGTTCAAAACCAGCAGTTTTTCTCTTTTTCTTTTCTTGTTTACGCCCCTTTCCACAATTTTGTCGATTGTGTTTTTTATTTACTCCTGTTGTTTTATAGAGATTTTAGTTTGTTTTTTTATTATTTTTTCTTGTCTTGTTTTTTTCTTTGCTTCTGTTGTAACGCTTCTAAATTATTTTTGTACGGACTATAAGTCAATTCAACAGCTTTCTGTGTACCTCTACCTTTGATAGATTGCCTGATCCTTGAAACTGGTAATAGGAGGTTAAGACCGGCTTCTACTTTACGTCTCACCTGAATATAATGCGATGTGGATGATTTGGCAAAATTTAATTGCTCAATATTCTGCGAAGTAGATCATATAACTTCCGCGGAGCATTGTGTGCCTATCTACGACATGGAATTGCATTGCAACTTTTGTCTTGGGCATTGCAACTTGTGTCTTAGGTTGCATGGAAGGTTGAGCTTGGAGAGGAAAGTTTGAAGAGGATGGCATGTTAATTTTAGTATCGGAAATAAAATGTTATAGCCATTGATTGAATAGTTCACAATTTATGTAACCAGATTCCGAAACTGTTACAATACTCCCAGTTGGAGCTCCCTCCTTTAACTGTTCATTTATTCGCATTCTTTTAAAAATTATCATTGGTGGAATCAATTGATCAGATGCACTAACACAAGCAACCATTGTGGTATTTACACCTATTTCACCGCTAGTTAAAGCACCCCCTTGTTTTTTTTCTTTACTACCTATAACTTTTGGAAGTTTCTTCTGCACTGTTTGAAATCCACGTTTACCAACATTGAATATTTTATTACAAGTCAGTTTATTTGTGTAAACAATATTCTCAAACGATTCTGATTTTCCCTGTTAATACCTTTGGCTCTGTGTAAAAAGGTAGCTTCAGATTGTCGGAGGCTTATTCTGTCTTTATGTCTTTTCAGAAAAGCATAGTACAATACTTTACCTGCCATTTTTTTAGTGCGATTGAACGTGGGTGTTATATTATTATTTCCAACGATTTCAAAGGCCAGCCTTTTAACATCGTTAATTGTCTTTATTGTCATCAAACATCGTTAATTGTTCTAACTTTAGAATATGACTTACTAGAATATCTTTAAATTTATTGCTAAATATAATCGACTTTCCTATTTTATTTCTATGGACTCACTTGTACCATATATGTCTAAATGCCTCTTTAAAGTGGTTTTTGGAATCTTATACAATCTTGCGTATTTATTTAGACCAATTCCTTAATTTCTGTAATTATCGTCATCTTCTTGTTATCATTTATAATACTTTTGATCACCCATCTGTTATAAGAAAGAATGGGTACGATAAATTGGACGGTACGGTACGGTAAATTGGATCCATTTTATCCAACTGCTTACGGTCCATTTTAACCAATAGTGTGGATGCGTTATAAAAACAAATCTAATAAGATATAACCTACAAATGTCGGGAATCGTTTCGCGTATTTTGATTGTAGATAAATTACGCTTCTAAACTACAAATTACCAACACTGTATGCTTACCTTTAACGTAACTACACTCTTAGCACGGATCGATGGAATTTACATTAAAAATATAAAAAATAGATTTTTCAAAACAAAACACAGACGTTCAATGCCACAACAAAAACAATATGGCCGATATGCAATACAGTTAGATGAATATCTCTTGGGGTTGCCAATATTGAAATTGAAAAAATACTTTTTGATATATGAGAGTGGTCCAATTGAGTTGCCGTCCGGTATTTCAGGCTTTTCCCTATATACAAAGATAGAGGAAAAAGTCGTCGATGAAACCAACTAGTCACTGAACACTTCAGAAGCTTCTTTTGGCAGGTTGAGATCTCTGGTGGAAACGTTGAGGAATTGATGGCATTCCTTCATAATCACTATCACCTTCATCAGTATCAGAGGACTACTCATCCTCACAGAGCTCTGATAACTGGTCAAGCATTGGGATCGGCATTTTCTCTGAGTGAGGGACCGGGCGTCTGTCAGATACTAAATCAGGATAAGTCCACTTACTACTATTGTTTTGATTGATTCAAGTAATAATTACTAGACAGACATAACCGTTATCGAAGTGGTTTTTGAGTTTTCTCCAAACCATCGGTGCGCTGAATTTTAAACTGTTTCTTTTCCCGGTAGTCCACTGTCGTAAATGTCCTGTACGTTTTAGAAACCAGATGTGGTATCCAGAATTTATCCTGGTCATCAAGTCTAACATTAAAGTATCCAATATAAGCTCTCTTTACAAAGTTTCTAATAGTTTTTCTGTTTTCTTTTAACGTGTATTTTTCACAATATGTAGCAAAACACATCAGGATGAGTTTTCAAAACTTCTTCTACTTGAACAACACAAATACAACAATCCACAACACATTACGTTTTATGTTAACTTTATAACCACTCTTTCCTAAACATAAATATCACGCGACGCCAACTTCGATATAACCTGCACAGCCAGAACTCACAAACTAACCTCAACAGTTCAAGCATTGAAGATCACTTCAGTTACCGGAAAGGCAATGATTATGCCATGTAATGGATTTTCCTGAAACTAACTCAATGCAGATAAGTGGATGTATTTAAAAAAGTAAGCTGATAGAGCAAAACGTATTTTATATTTTGATTTATCGCCCTAAATATAGCTAAAATCAGTTGTAACATCGTAGGCACAAAAAAAAATTCTTGTAGGCCTGTGTAATGCAATATAATACGTTCATGTTCATGTTCAAATAGATGACAATGAAGAATACCTCGGGAATCCTAGGAAACAAGTACCATTGGCCTTATGTGCCTTCGTCTCCTGTGGAGTACGTTTGTCGGATAAAACCCATTGACTGTTCCCTCATTTCGGGTGTACGAAGTGTGACTATTAAATAACAAGACTGACGCTGAAAAACATTTTATTTTCATTTCATATATATTTACTTATTATCACCTTCAATTTACACTTCTCCTTTATCCCTATAACGCTCCATGCAACTCTTCCCTTGTACGAAACAGTGCTAGAAGTCTTCTTCGGTCAGTTCCTTCAGAACGCCTGTCGCTTTCTCTTTCACGGCTTCAACAGATTCATTCAAATCTTATTCCTTCTAATTCAGATTTCATCTTAGAAAGCAGATAGAAGTTGCACACCACAAGATCCGGCGAATAAGGCGGATGGTCTATCACTGGGATGCTGTACTTGACTAGAAACCTCTTGAGAGACAATGCAGAATGAGCTGATGTATTGTCTTGGTGAAGAACCCATGACTCGTCTTTACACGATTCGGGTCGTCTTTTTCTTATTCTTTGACGGAGTTGAGCAAGAACGTGAAGGTAGTAATGTCGATTAATAGTTGGACCTTCAAGAACCCAGTGAAGATACACAATCCCATGAATATCGAAAAAACAATCATCATTGCTTTGAATTTGGATTTGCTCATTCCAGATTTTTTGGCTCTCGATAAATTTGGGTTCTTCCAGTGCATGGATTGATGTTTCGTTTCAGGATCAACAAGTTTCAAGTGAAATTTCACAACAATTTGTTGGTCTATTGTTACACTTAATATTTTTCCGGCGAAACAAAAAACAACTCTAAAGCTGTGTCCACATCAATACAAATTTGTGTTATGCGGACTATATGTATTGTATGTGGTGTGCCTGCGTGGCAATGCAGACGCTCTGACACACAAACTCACACACAAATATTGTCGCCGCATGACACGCACACGAATCATTTGTTGTCCACCAGATAATTCAAACAAATTGTTCCAATAAATTCGACATACACCCAAATTTTATTGGTGTGAACCCAGCATAATGCGAACGAAGGCTACGGTTATAGGGATTTGGTTACAGAAGCGAGAGGTACTACATTCGAAAAGGAAGGTTTCACGCTAAACAAATGTTGGTTGTTAGTGTTTGGCGCATGCGTACTTCTGTAGCAGCGTCGGTCTTGTTATTTAATAGTCACACCTTGTATGGTGATGAATTTAAGTTTCATAAACACTCACGAATATCCACAGAAAGTCCTGGTCGGTTCGCAGTAAGCAAAGGCGACCCCCATCTGCTGATAACTTTCTCATGCCAAATGGTCGTGCAGGGTACTCAGAGATGTTCATCATCTCATTAATCACTCTCATAAGTGTATCATGAATTTTTGTTCACCATTTCCTCTTAGTGATCTCAAAAGGGAGTCCTGAAAGCGGAGAGTCACTCTTGCTGGTTCAATCACATCGTAACTCAGTAAATCACTCATGAATCATAAAGTGTAAAGAAGTAGAGTCGTTATATTACTTTTTCTATTTTTCTTTGGTTTGGGCGATGTTTTTTCGCAACAAAAGACAGTAAAACAACAAACAAAATTTGCTTTTTTCAATGATAATTTTCCATCATTAATTTTCCATGAATTTTTTCCCGAAAAACAATTCTAAATGTCAGATTGTCTTGAAATTCGTGGAGAGTTACTAGAAAGTAAGCTAGTTTTCAGAAATATAATCACGTCTATGATCGCACCATCGAGTCGCACTTTGTTTTGCCCTCTTAGATACTTTTATAAAGGAAAAGCTAAAAATGATTTTACCTTAGTCGCAAAATTATTTCTAAACCAATCCTGTCATTGTTTGATGTAAACAGCATAATTTTTCAAACTATTATGTCCGGTTCTAATTAAATTTATGTACGCTCTTTCTGTTAACTCCACAACTTATTTCATTTAATAAATAGTAAATTTATGTCGATGATAAATTACCGAAAGTTTCAAAGTTACTTTCAAATCGACATAAAAGTTAGAGACGCTTCCATTACGTATAAAACAAAATTAAGACTTTGTACTTTTGATGTCGCGAAGCCAACCCATGTCAACAAATCACAATGAATTCAGAGATTATTCGTAAATGATCTCAAAGAACATTTTCTCTGTCTGTCCATTGTTGCCACTTTGTCTTTTTGTTTGTCTCCGTTTTTCGATATGCCTATTTCATCAGAAAGCCCCTTTCACGCAATTTTGTAAATTTGTTTCCTAACATTATATGTAGTTTTGTATTATATAAACTAAATTCAACATTGGTTTATTAAAAATACAAATGAAGCCTTTGACAGTTAAAAATTAGGTCAGTGTTGATTCCCTGAAAATTCTGAAGGATTCGTGAATCTGGCAACGTCGTTATTCTGTCCAGGGCTGAACAGGTGGCAGCATGTTGCTATAAATACAGCGAGAGCGACGGGAGAGCCCTGGGAATAAGATCGATGATCGAACGCAACGAGTTCGAACATTCAGACTTCGCGATGATTTTTCAATTTTTACGGTCTTATTAGGACCTATACTTATTGGCCTTTTTTTGAAATTTATTTATGTAGTCTTCCTCATTTTTTTATATACTTTTGCCATCCTAGATCTAAAAAAAATTGGGGAATTTGATGTGATACAGTTATTGAGGCTTTGCTTAGACTTAAGTGATAATCAACCAGATGATGTTGAAGAGATTAAAATAGATTAAAATCCGAAGGGACCAAGTCTGGAGAATTAAGCGGGTGGGATGCAAGCTTCCAGACCAGCTAGGTGATTGATTTCACTAACACAAATCTGCTGCTGTTGATAACGATCAACAATTGCAGTTCAGCCACATTGGCCGAACGACAACAAGAATTTTCTTGCAGTGGTGCTTCCAGTTCATCATCCTCTACCTTTTTGGTTATTCTGGACTTTCTGCACCATTAAAATTAGAATTTCCAGTTTAGAATTGTTAGAACCATTTTTAAAAAAGTACTGCATGAAAAAGTATTATCTCCTGAAGCCGCACAAGCTATATCCTGAGCTTCCGTAGCATTACGAAAAGAAACAGTGTTTCAAACATTACTTTTTGAATACCTGGAGTCATTCAGGTTATATTCATAGTAGTCTCGTATATTATAACCAGTGATGGCTCGTGGGTTTTTAAAGTGGGAGGGCATAAAAGAAAATAGTGGTGCTGAAGATTTTTTTTTACTTTTCCCTTCCTTCTTTTTACTTTTCGTGCTATTTAAACTCTATACAGGAGATGGACCAGGAAAATGAGTTAAAGGAAAGAAACTGAACGGAAATAAAATATGGTGTTGCTGAAGGGACGGCACCTCGACGACCTCCCTCACGAGCCGCCATTGATTATAACCCCTTTTGAAGTTGAAACATAACTTTTTAAAATAACTACTGCTTTAGAATCTAACTTATAACTTACACCTTTTATATTAACTTTAGAACATAATAATAATTTTGTATAAAAAGCAAGAAGATAGTTTTTGATTTACAGCAAGTACGACATGTCTTCAATCTTTAGGTGTTGAATGAATTCGAGAATTTTGTATACAGTGGAAAGCTTAGTCAGTTTGACGAAAGGAAAACATAATTTTGATAGAGTAAAAATATTCTTGAGTGATATTAAAGATATAAAACCAATAGAGAGCACTCTATAGATAGCTGCTAATTGATTTCAGATATCAGGTTCAAAATCGGGGTAGTTGGGTTTTCAAAAGTGACCAATCCGAATTTGGTATTAATTTGAGCCAAGTTCCTAGAGGGCGCTTGCTTGTGAAGAATTAACTTGCTCATATTTTTTTAGCTTATAAAGCTGAGAATATTTTTACTTCAAAATAGAGAACAGTTATAATTCCCACGTAAAAAGGTACCCTTGGTCAATATCGATATCTCACGCCGTTTGCGAAATGTTCGTGTTCGAATATTCCATTGCACATTTTGTCGAAGGCTGAAGAATCTGCAATTCACCAAGTGTTCATTGAATACGAGGAAAAAAAACCTCTAGATGTCAAAAATACAACGGACTTTATTTAAAATAACAATTTTTTTGAAATTTAATTCAATAGGTGTTGAAAGTGTCCATCATTTACTTTCGCAGTGTTTGTTAAGTGACACATCACATTTGAGAAGATATTTTCTTCATTTCTAATAACATTGGCCGCTTGTTGATTTTTTTATAAAAGTTTATCTCCTATATTGATTTCATCTTGGGGAACTAAAAAAGTTATATGACCCCACAAATAAAAGTCTAACGGATTAATGTGTGGGCTACGAGGTGGTCAAGGAATCTTACCTCCGCGCCCAGTCCATCGACGTCGAAAACGTTGATTCAAATGATTTCGCACTGCAACAGTAAAATGTAGTGGGGCCCCATCTTGCATGAACCACATGTCATGCCTTAAGTTGAGAGGTACACCATCCAAAAGGTCTAATAAATAATTTTCTAAAAGCGGCACATATTGATCTTCATTCCGTCTTTGGTCAAACTCAAATGGTCTCTTTGGTCTCTCTTTGGTCAAAGTCAAAAACTCAAATGGGTCGATTAAAAAATTGGTCAAAGTAAAAAACTCAAATGGGTCGATTAAAAAATTGTCGATAATGCTGCACCAAATGTTAATTGAAAATTCGTGCTGGAAATACCCCTCTGTTGGTAGGTATTCATTTTCCAAGGCGTAATAATGATTACTTCGCCAGTTAAAAATTCCGCGTCTGGTAACAGTTGCCTCGTCAGTAAACAATATATTTTTCAGGCATATGGGGTCTTCGTTTTTATTTATGTAGTAGATTTTGATAAAATTCTGATCTAGCCGGCAAATCTTGTGGCCATAAATTTTGAACAGGTGAAAAATGGTAGGGAAACAATTTTTCTTTATAGAGAACTTTTAAAACCGTAGATTTGCTAATTGTTGCAGATGCCAACCAAAATGTCCTCTTCTTGTTCTACCGTTATTCTTTTCGGTCGTCCACCAGGATTGTTGTAATAAAAGAAACTTGTTTCGCCTAACTCATTGAAAATTTTATGAAAAATGTGTTGAAATGTGTCGATCACACACACATACACACACACACACACACACACTCATACATATATATATATATATATATATATATATATATATATATATATATATATATATATATATATATATATATATATATATATATATATATATATATATATATATATATATATATGTATTCAAACTTTTTTTTCATGGCCAGCTTGAGTTTTGGGAAATAGCTACATGGAGATAATTCCCGCGAATATGGAGGATGTTGAAGCACACAAACTTGTTTCTTCGTCAAAAATTCACGAACAGAAAAACCAACTCTTCGGCGCTTGTTAACAATTCTCGTCCCCAAACGTTCCCAGATAATATGTGACATTTTAACCCTGTGGAACGAATTCTTGAATATATTTACTTACTATCCTCTAGAGTCGTAATTTCATCGATTTCGGAGAGCCTGGGGAGTGCCACGTAGCAATTTGGCGTTTTGTTTGAGGATCGTGCTTAAAGCACCAAGTCTTATCACCGGTTACAATCGATTCCAAGAATGTACGGTCTTTGAAATTGTAAACCCGAGCAATTTCTAGATCCTCATTTTAGTTGTTAGGAACAAATCGAGCACATATTTTCGGTTTGTTTAAATGCTTTGTCAAAATTTCATGAATCGTGTCTGATCATATTTAATTCCTCCATTATCCATCTCACAGTCGAATTCGCATAGTAGGCTATAATTTCACACACTTTTCCCACCAACGCATCGCGATTTTTATTTTTTAACGAAACCATGACCATAGGTCATCTTCCAAAGCGTCTCGACCATCCTGGTTCAGATACAGTTGGACTCCTGGAAAACCAGAATTTGCAAACATGAATTTTTTTAATTATATTATTTCTCTTTGAGCAGAATGAACTGCTAAAGGCTAAACGAACCAACAAATCACCTACGTGGAATATAACCCAAACCTGCGTACTAATCTATGACGTACCACAAATAAACCTTTAGAAGTTAAATCTAGTGAGGGAGAGTTAGAGCCAATCACATAATTGTATTACAATTATACATTTATCACTCTAAATATACAAACTCGGTGGCAGATATCTTCTTTTTCCAGTAAAGCTCGAACCGAATAACTGGAAGTTGTTTGTACGAAGAAAGTATGATCTGTTTCCGAAATGTCACAATCTCGCGATCTGTTAATTGTCTGTGGTAATAGTCGGAAATGGTAAAGAAGATACACCATCTTCGATGTCTGAAAGTTAAATAACGAGAATTCCTTTCAAACCGCAAACAATTCCGAATCTTCGACGCACCAATTGAAACGTCGATGTTCTTATACTTTACTATTGTCTATTGTACTCGTTGAGTGGCGAAAAGACTTAGGAAAAAGTTACTTTTATTCTTTTATTGTCGTCATAATTCAAAAGCATTTAATCATTTAGAAAGTTATGGATCTGAAATTGCCTCGCAAACTTTAAATGAGAGAAAAAATAAAAACTGATGATAATTTTCTATATTTATGAAAATGTTTAATGGACTTAAGAAAAGGTCCTATATAAGCGTGAAAATTATGTATGATTTTTAGAGAGTATTAAAGATGATCTATGGTCAAAATAGGGGGCCAATGTCCTACGAAATGTTTGCTGTGCATTCACCTGTATTCATAATGTTAACCAAAAAATTGGAAAAACAGATAATATAAAAGAGGAAAGTGATTTACAGCAAATATATGATCTAGTTTCACGGGTATATTTCTAAAATTAAAATTAACACATTTCGATGAGATTTTGACGTCTTCTTCAACGTCGTTGTCAAGCTTCAACATCTGCCTTAGAGGCGGCTTTTATAAATATATGTTCTAGTGTTAAATATATTACAATTTTTTGAAGTGAAAACTTCTTTGGTAGGGGCAAAACTTATGGGCTCGCGTCACCGGCATGCTAGTGACGTGTTGTGCCAGACTGTATTATTCCAAAGTTTTAAGTTTTCATTTCTGTCGGCAGTACCCATGGCTGCCTACCTTTTTCTTTTACCATTACGAGGTGTGACTATTAAATTACGAGACTGACGCTGTAAAACATTTTATTTTGATTTCATACATATTTACTTATTATCACCTTCAATATACACCACTCCTCTATCCCTACAACGCTCCATGCGAATCTTCCATTGTTCGAAACAGTGCCGGAAGTCCTCTTCTGTCAGCTCCTTCAGAACACGTGTCGTTTTTTCTTTATTTTTCACGGAGTTCAGCAAGAGCGAGAATGTCATGTTGATTAATAGTTTAACATTCAGGAACCCAGTGAAGGTGCACAATCGAGCATTTTTGGCTCTTGGTGAATTTGGGCTCTTCTTCGAACGCATGGATTGGCGTTACGTTTCAGGATCATCAGTAAAAAAACACGATCCGTCACATGTAATTATCCTTTCCAATAATATAATAATTCTATTTTTGCGAGCTTCTTGTTGTTCAAACGTGAGAATTTTAGCGACCATTTTGGCAAAGATTTTTTACATGTTAAAATTGTTATGTATAAATTTGCCGTACGCAAATTTTGGTAATTCCTATAGTTTCAGCAATCGCACGAACACTTAACCGACAGTCAGATCGAACTGATTTTTTCAATATTGTCATTCGTTTTTGACGTGAAAGGGCGACCCGGATGTGGATCATCTTCAACGTCTTCTCGGCCATCTTGAAGAGGCTTAAACCACTCAAAAACACGTGCACGCGATATACATTAATTGCCATACACTTCTTTCAATAAAGTTTCAGTAGCGGTTTTTCCAAGTTTCAAGTAAAACTTCACAAGTCGTTGCTCTATTGTTACACTTAACATTTTTCCGGCGAAACAAAAAATAACTCTAATGCGAACGAAAGCTACGGCTATACGGATTTATTTACAGAAGCGAGAGGTACTGCATTCGAAGAAGCAGGCTTTACGTTAAACAACTGTTGGTCGTTGGCGTTTTACGCATACGTATTTTTTCTGTAGAAGCGTCTGTCTCGTTATTTAATAGACACACCTCGTATATTTTCTCACAATGAGTGTATATCTTCAAGATGGTATCTGATGTAATATGCAGTATGTTGCATTAAGAATGACTTTATTGTAACCACATAGCTTTTTTAAACAAAGTATTAATACAAAAGAAAGCTAATGGGTAAAATAGCCTGTCTGTAAGAAATAAACCAAAAAAAAAACTAAGCTGCTAAACTCGAAGAGATTCACCATTAAACACCAAATCGCTTTGTTAAACTTTCTAGACCTGCGTTTCAGTAACCATGTTAGGATCATCAGGAGATGATTTAATCCAATCAGATTAAATCTGGTGAATTTAAATCATGATGATCCTGAGTATCTATGTTAGCATCATTACTGATAGGTTGTAGCATTACAGGAAGAAAAATATTGGTGTTAAAGAGGTTTGTAAACTAAAAAAACTAACACATGTAACACATGTAACAATAGATCTTCTGCACGACAAATTTGACAGCATGGTTGCATATTTGTTTCACAAAAATAATCTTGTAACATAATAAATTCGTACATGTAGTATATTATCTATTAAAACAATATATAGCAGAATAAGCATCGTAAAATAAGAAAAAAAGCCCCCAATAGCCTGAATGAAAGCTATAAATACGTCTACGGTCGCCTAACGATATATCTTCTGGATATCGACCATCAAATATCCCGGACTTTATTAGCATTAAAAATCGAACAGGTGTCTTCCTGCGAAACTTTCCTTTTCAATGTTAAAATAAAGACTTCCACATAGGAAATTTATGGGAAGAATTTTATAAAGGTCAAAAAAGGTATATGACTAAATTTACGACGCTGGACTTCATCGTAAGCCACGTTCTTTGTTCGAGCGAAGATATTTATAGATAAAATTAATTATATTGCTTATCGTTAATCTTAGTAGAACTATGATGTACCAGATAAGTTTTTTTTTGCATGTTTGGATTCATCCAGTGCTTGTTATCAAGTATAGATCTTTCGCTGGTCACGAAGGAAACGTATGGTAATACATTCCTTCTTTACGTTAAATAAGAATTAAATGAATTTCAGTTATACAGGGTGTAATAAAAAAAAAGGAAACTTGAACATTACACAGGTTGACAATTTTTGTAATATTGATAAAAATGCTCTTTTTGCATTTCATTGAGGTAGCACGTCCCATTTTCATGTACGTGCCAGTGCAATGTTAGATTGCTGAAGTTATACTGATCCTGAAACTTGGCAGACCACCTGAAGATAAAACATCATACCGCTAATATATAAAAGTCCGATTATATCCAAGTTGTTTAAAAAGCTGCTCCACCTCAACACCTCAAGCCCATTATAGAGCAATAAACACTCGACAATAGAGCAAGTACATCGAATCACTGATGTAATCGTCAGTGCACATGAAGAAAAAAATATCTGCGCAACGATTCCTCGATGTGACCCAAGCATTCCACCAGGTATGGGACCACTGTCAAACAGATGTACCTACTACTTTTTGCAGCAACGTGTTTTTCGCTAATGTTCAATATAGTTATCATATTTGGACATATATGTGTTATCCAACCTAGATATGTGTGTATATATATATACATATATATATATATATATATATATATATATATATATATATATATATATATATATATATATATATATATATATATATATATATATATATATATATACATATATATATATATATATATATAAATATATATAGCTGGTGCCTTGGTTGGCGGATGAAGGAATGGCAAAACAGCAAAGTGGAGCAGGCGAATTTTCTTTGCTTTTTAATACAAGGCCGCGAATACAAGCTAGAAAAATACCTACCACAATAAATGAGCCAAATTCTTCATTCAACATCAATGACCGTCACTTTAGAGTCAAGAAAGGTAAAGAATATTTATATCTTAAAAAGATATGTGCTGGAGTGCCACAAGGCAGCGTTCTCGGATCTGTCCTTTATTTGCTGTACACCAGTGATATCCCGCAGAGCAGTGGAGTAGTGACGGAAACATTCGCCGATGATACTGCTTTACTCGCTAGTGGAAATGAAATTCATTCAGCTACAAACAAACTCCAAACAGCCGTCAACAATGTCACGAATTGGACGATGAAATGGAGCATTAAATTAAATGAGGTGAAGTCGACTCATGTCAATTTCACCAATAGGAAATATAACTCTATACCAGAAAAGAATCCCACATGGCAACAAAGTATCTAGACATGACTCTGGATACTCAGCTAAGATGGAAACCGCATGTGAAGAAGAAACGTGGGCAACTGGGTATTAAATTCAGAAAAATCTCTGTATTATCAATATTTATGGCATCCTTTAGAAGCGCATCAAGAAATCTAATATAAAAGTTATTCAGACTTTCCTAAATAAAGTACTTCGCAGTATTGTTAATGCTTCATGGTACATCCGAAATGAAGACATCCATCGAGATCTGAAATTGTCTATGTTCAAATATGAGATCAAGGGGTTTGCAAGCAAACACCAGAAGAGGCTGGAAAGCCATGAAAATGTCGAACTGATCTCGTTACTCGACAACAACGGACTTATTCGGCGACTGAAGAGGCTAAAACCGAATTCTAAACTCTTCTAAACTGAATTCAGAGGCTAAATTCGAATTAGTGTAGTGACAATGAATAGTGCCCGGAATTTATTATGTGCGTGTGCCAATCACATGAAAAGAGGGATTAGTGTATTGTGGATCACGTCGCGGGATCTACCAAACAGACTAAGATAAAGATAAGTTTTAGATCAGATAGTAGAAAAATATTGTTAGTTACACGGGCGTAGCCAGGATTTAGTTTTGGGGGGGGTTTAGTTTGAAGTAAATAAAACAACAAAAATATACTTACATGAAATTTAATATCTATATATTCATCGGAAAAATTACGACATATTTATCAAGTTTTTAACTCTAAATGAAATGGTTAAATTAATTTCGTTCCTCTGCGCTAAATCTAAAACCATTAAAGAAGAAATCTTCGGCTTTTTCTTTTAAATATATCCACTACTTCATCTGCATGATTCAATATATTCAATTCAAATGTAATAATTTAACTCTCTTCACTCTTCCTATTTTTTCGGTATAATATTAGGTAATATTTGGCTTATTTCAACCCCCAAAACCCCCCCTTGGCTACGCCCGTGGTTAGATAGATCTAATCCAGTCACTATTTGTAATGTCTATGCGACAGAATTAGAGAGTAATAATAAAAAATTTAACCGAGAGAGAGAGAGTAGAAACAAACTGGCATCGGCCCAAAGACTGTCAAAATAATATGTCAATCGTTTTTATAAATGTCGTCACCTCACAATGCCCTCAAACTAATCCAGTTAGTCGTGTACCGCATGTAGTTATCTTTGACGCCGCTTTCATCGTTTACTGGTAAATTAATATCGGCTCTGATCAAAGGCATTAATGGAGAAAATATCGATTAACAATGGATAAGGCCAGAGATTGTTCCTTTGACGCTGAAAAGTTCTTTATACGGAGCAAAAATTAACTTGTAGTTAGGCGAAAGTTCTCGATCAGGATTACACAGAGTACTGTTAGTCAGAAAAAAAAATTAAAATAAAAATTAAATCCGACAATTTTGCTTTTTAGTTTGAATAATTTTAAGTTTTAATTTTTCATTCTATTGAAGTTTCATTTAATCCCGAAACAAAGACAAATATCCCCGAGACAAATTTGTAATGGTTATCATAAAACCACTAATTTTCTTAACTAATTTTTCTCACACACTCTCACAAATTTTTAATTCTTGGGGTGAGGAAAATCCACGATCGATTCATAAAAAATCTTTACATTCTAAACGAGTCACTGTTTGGTTTGCATTTGGTGTACAATACCGTGGATTACAAATTCCATTAAGCTTGCCCAAAAAGAGATTGACATGGCCTACAAGAAGTTCAAATTAACCATGTACGACACTGAGTGGAATAGTTATAATTTGAGAAAACGCAGTAAGGTTGTAATGAAGATTAGAAACCAAAAAATAACATTTTATGAAGAGAATATTGGTCATGATAAAAGAAATAGTAAAAAAAAATGTGGCGAATGTTGAAGGAATTTGTTGAAAAATGATAGAAAGTCCGACGTGTTTCAAGATATTGTTTTCCAAAGGAGTGTTGAAGCATTAGAAGAGAATTTTAACAATTTTTATGCTGAAGTATCTAGGACTTAGCTCGAACCATTCCAAATCAGATTCAAATATTTGACAGTACCGTTGACATACATTCGGATGAAGAAAATTTGGACCAATTTATTTACATTATCTCAATTGAGAGATATAATAATGAATTTAAAAAATAAGTCCACATCTGATGATATATGTAATATAAAATTTTTAAAGAGCGTTTTTCAGCAGGTGGGTTATCCACTACTGTATTTAATCAATACGTCGCTATCCAGTGTTCGAGTTCCAAGCAATGCGGAAGTGAGCGTCATTACCAAAGTTTAAAAATCCTGTTCTTACCAGAGGATTTTAGGACAATCAATCTATTGCCGATTATTGACTAAATATTGGAAATAGTGGTGTGTAGACAGTTGCGTAGGTTCTTTAAAAAACAAAATTGTATTTATGTGGGACAATCGGGATTTCGTAATAAACATTCATGCGAGTCTGCACTGTAACATATTTGTACGAAATGGCGCCAACATATTAGTGACGATAATGTTGTTGTTGATGTATTTGTGGACCTAAAACGTGCATTTGAGAATATAAACAGAGAAAATCTGATTATAAAGCTGCAGTGCTAGGCAGTGACATCTTGTGTTGTAAAATGGCTCAAACATTATTTAAGTGACCGCTTTCATCGAATAAAAGTAAATGCTGCTATATCAGGAATTTTGAAAAATGATATTGACTTTTTCGTTTCTTATATTCATCAATGACCCGTATAAATTTTTTAAAAAATTATACTTAAATTTGTTTGTAGACGATACGCTCCTTTCAGTAACAGGATTATTACCAAATGGTGAAAGATATTAATTTAGAACTCTCTATATTAAATAATTGGTTTTGAGTGAATGAATTAAAATTAAATTCTGAGAAAACACAATATATGATTCTAGGAAAGAGGGGTATTTGTAAGTCGTTTAAAGATAAAAATTATAATATTTTCATCGGGAAGAGTAAGATTGAAATCGTTGATCAAATTGAATATTTAGGAGTAATTCTTGATACTCATTTGAAGTTATGTACTTACGTAAATTACATGAGTAAAAATAGGGTTATTTTCTAGAATATTACATAACTTGTAAGTAATATTACATAATTTATCCCCATTTTAGTTATTGTAGCCCTTTGTTGTTAGGTTGTAATAAAAATGAAATAAATATATTACAAATTTTACAAAATAAGGTAATGCAAATTATTTGCTTTTGCTATTTATGGTGGAATATTGAGATGGGCAGTATTGTTAAGATTTTTAAAATTAAAAATAACTTAATGTCTGCATATCTTAGAAGGTACTTATATTTTTTTCTTTATTTTTTTTATTTCTCGCCACAATTTTTCGTGGCGAAAAAACCCAATTAAAAAAAAAATATATGAATACGCCGCAATCATTCAGTCATTACTTGGAAGGTACTTAATAGCGAGATCCGAAAAACACTTATGGATGGATATTTTGTCCTAATATATGTTCTTTATATGCCCTGGTACTTATCACCTGATCTTGGATAGCACATAGGAAACCCTCTCTATACGGTCCCGATGTTCGGAACCATTCTATAGAATATTTCTTAATTAATCTGTTCAGAATCGAGGAGATCTCCAAAGCCACCATGGTATTGAAATACGCCCCTGGGGAGTTATATGGCTTTCCTCTTTACTTGCTTATGGTGGATGGAAAGAACTATAATTAGTATATAGTGTACAGGCAGTTTTATGAAGATTACTCTGTTTGCTGAGAAAATAGGATCTTCGACCGATCCTCTTGTTGACGACACATTACTTCGACATTTAATATATATATATATATATATATCTAAATATATATATATATATATATATATATATATATATATATATATATATATATATATATATATATATATATATATATATATATATATATCTAAATATATATATATATATATATATATATATATATATATATATATATATATATATATATATATATCTAAATATATATATATATATATATATATATATATGTATATATATATATATATATATATATATATATATATATATACATATATATATATATATATATATATATATATATATATATATATATATAATATTATATATATATATATATATATATATATATATATATATATATATATATATATATATATATATATATATATATATATATATATATATATCTCCATGTTTTCTGTGTGTTCCAATACATATCCATTGCGGACATGGACGACTGCATGCTTATCAAGGCAGATAGTATTGCTAAAACTTTTGACAAGCTCTATTTCACTTTGACGATTATTAGAATTTCATGCATATAATTTTAGATTGTCCATATAGAATTGATGTTATACCTGAATATTTGGAATTATTTTCATCACGTAGCCTCTGCTGGACTCTCTCAATATTCTACTTAACGGTGTTAAAGCCACACTGAATCATAGAGGACTTGGGTATTCGTATCTCTCCAGTGGTGTGCGTGGTGTTATTATCCTGCTGGTGAAGCTGTAACTGTGAATGGTGTTCGATATCGTGAGACCGTAATTGGATTTTTTTAGGCTGAATTTTGATCTAGAGCATATGTAGTTCCAACAAGATGGTGCTACTACTCTGCTAATGAAACAATTGATTCATCGAGAGAAAAATCTTGGGCGAATGTAAGAAACGGTGGTGTTAATTGACCGAAAAGGCGGTAGCGGCTTGTGAGGGAGCATTATTATTTATCACAGTAAACAATTTTTCAAAGCAAAACACCATATTATATTTCCGTCCAGTTTCGTTCCTTTAACTCATTTTCCTCGTTTACTTCCTGTATAGGGTTTCAATAGCACGAAAAGTAAAAAGGAGGAAGGGAAAAGCAAAAAAAAATTCCAGTAGCAATATTTTTTCTATGCCTTCCTACTTTAAAAACCCACGAGCCGCCACTGCACAAAGATCATGCGATTTGACACCGTTAGACTATTTTCTGTTGGGTTACGTGAAAAGCCAGATAAGAACACTTCACAATCGATTCCTGAACTAAAGGATGAAATGAATCGATTCATTGATGAGAAAGAGCCACGATTGTGCCAAAATATCATCCAAAATGTTGACAAAAAAGTGGACGTCCGTCCAGCTGAAAGAGGTGGTCATTTGGCTGATATTGTATTTCGTGTATAAGTATCATAGACTGTGTACACAATTTTAGGTTTTATTCAAGAATTAAAAACACCGTTAAATTTAAAAGACCCTTTTTGACTCCGACCTTTTTCTTCTTAAAATGCATATAAGCTACGTTTACCAGATACTAATAAATATTAACTCTAAAACTTTTAACTAATTTATGAATCTTTAAATTCAGTTATCTTACGTGACAAACGTTTGCAATTCTACGAAAGTTCCTACAAGTTTCTATATATCAAAGATTAACGATTTATGTCCCTACTGTTTCCAGTTTCATTTTCTTTTATCGGAGGCCATCTTTAACTGTCGAACTTAGTTTGTTTGACGAATGGAAATATAAAAAATGTTGAGAGAATAGAAAAATGTTTTGATTTGAACAACTTACGATTATGTCTATTTCAAAAAAATTTTTCACGAAACGCAAGTTTGTATTTTTACGACGCGCGTTTCGTTGTCATTGTCTCCAGCTTCAGGAGAAGTTATAAAATTAGACTAATAGATGCCGAAATACTTTCATTTTATCGTGTCTGGAAATAGGGAAAACACTATAATTTCAACGTGTCTGGAAAGAGGGGAAGTTGCATGGAGCTAAATCAGGCGTATATGTGGGATGGTCCAGCCTAATGATATTTAGTAATGAAAATGTTGACAATTCCACTTCTCTTGTGTGTGTATTGTTGTCGATGTTTCGCGTTAATAAATATACTTTACTACCAGAAACAGTTTGATAAATCTCTCATCACCTTTATCGAAATTTTAACAAAACTCAATATTTTTTGACCGTTGTTCTCACGAATCAACAAGAAATGTCTAATCCAGCGCTGAGGATTCTGGAGGTAGATAATAATAATAATATGCTTATTCATTCAAAGATGTCGTTAGTGTTTTCATAAAAATTCAACCAGTTATAGAAATATACATCTCTGATGTGTATATGTGATGTGAAGATTTTAATATTTTTACCTTTTGTTTAAGACGTTTCTCTTCTACTTTGTGCTAGACTCTGGATCAACATCCATCAAACTCGATTCTCTCGCTTTATTTATGTTTTTTATAATGTTTTCGTCACTTAGTCTTTCTATATGTCAGAACAACCTCAACTAACCCTATTGTATTGATATTTATATTATAATTATTTTTAGTGGTTTTTTGAATGTTTTTTTTCTTGTATCTCATTCATTGTTATTCTCCTCCGTATCTCTCGTAGCTATCTTATTTCAAGAATGTCAATCTGTGTTTTTGGCTGACGTCCACGTTTGGAATTTGAAGGTTCCAATTAAAGACGTGATCAAATATTTTTATTATTCAAAAATTTTTCTTCATGTGTTTTTGTTTTTTTTTCTGTAATAAATGTCAAGGCCGGGAAGAAATTCTGATCTGAACTATATATTTTTTTAATTATTATACCAAATCAAGTACAGCAATATTACCAAAATATTCCGCTTTGTAATATAAAACAATTAAAGAACAAATGAGCCCCCGCCAGGATGCCATTCTGGCTTGATGTCCTCAGTAATACTTACAATGCAGAAACAGAAGTTAATTTACATCGGTGTAATTAAATAGGAATTAAAAGGGGCTCGTGTGTAACCCTCCGAGGTGTTTCACTAAACTGCCTGGGGTGATTTCGAGGTAATTTGTATGTTTACTTCGTGTAAACCGTGCCCATAAGATTTAATTTGGAACAAATTTGGGGATCTTGAGATTATCAAACATTGACGAACCAAGAAAAACATAAACCTTTAGTGGTTTATGTAAATAGGTCAAGTCAAAAATGGTTATGATTATTTTTACGAGGTGGGGCAAAAGAAGGTTCTTCATTTTAAACTAAAATCATTACTTTTTGATTTTTTTTTGATTTTTTTTAGTTCACAGTCAGCTATAAACTCAGAAATCTTGAAAATGAAAAAATATCTGCTGACTAAATTAAGAAAATGGAAGAAGAATTATTTCAATCGACTTTTAACGCTAGAGATGCGTCTTGCTAATGCAAGAACTTAATAGAATTCACTGGATACCTACTTTTGCTCCACCCGATACACTTGTAGTTGGTGAGTCATTGGAAAACTTTCTTTAAACAATAAAAGGAAACACAAATTAATTTGTGTTCGCATAGTTTTGTAGTTTTTCAAAATATTCTCTTTTTGTTTTAAAGCTAGTCGACCATCGGCGATTTTCCTGCCACTCAGTCGGCTTTGGTTTTCTAATTGGTCACACCTTGTGTTTGTCGGTCACACCGAAATGGAATCGCTTGATGTGGAAGTTTGTATTTTTGAATCATTCTCCATGAAAAGAATGCAGACAAAAATCTTCTCTCAAGGACATTCATACCAATTTAAAAAACTAAATGGTTGTATCGATACGTAAAGCACGCACCTTTTTAGAACAATTTATCTTACTTTTTGATCATGATAGTATATAATTGGTTTTAAAACATCTGATGACCTAATCCAATCTTCAGGCTCTTCCTCTAGCTCTCTCTGTGGTACTGATTGTCGTGTACGTTTCTCTCGACCATCTTATTCTCGACGTTTTCCCTCTGGATCTATCATATTTTCTTCTTTCTGGTGGTATCCAATCTAGAGGTAATTTCTGGAGTTGATCGGGGATCTTTCTCACGTATCCGTATCAGATAAGTCCTTAACCCTCAAGACTTCTGTGCTTCCCGATTCAGAAGCACATGGGTATGCCATACGTATGTCTTTGGTTATAAATATATTTTGATTAAATTATCCAATTTAATATCTATTTTTAATTTAAACCTCAATCAGTATAGAAAAAAGTATATCTATAGAATGTTCCAAAAAATAATAGTATTTCTAATACCATCGAAAAATTCAGCAAAAAAAATGTTAATAATGTATGAGGTGAGATTCTATTAAAACTATCATATCTAGGCGAAATTAATAGATAAAACGTAATAGATAAAACGTTTCTCCTTCAGACGCACAGCGAGTACGAGAACGCGTGTTCATTTTAAGCTAAATAGAAAATGAAAGAAACCGATAAAAAAATTAGAAAAAATATTAAAATCAAGGTTTTTGAATAAAAATACTATAAAAAATATAATATTTATTATTTACTTACTATAAACTGTATCAAGATCGAAAAAAAACACACTATTTGTACAACGGTTTTTAAGGGTTTTATTTATTGACAAAACACTGACACAACAGCAGCACTGGGTGGCGTATACATATAGACTGATTACGGTCGCTTATATTTTGGTTAGTATCCACGTCTTAAGCTGTGGTGGCGGATTTGTAGTGGGGATAGTAAATTTTTCCCCCATTCAAAGTCACCCCTCAACGTGACCATTCATAGTGGAAAAACACTTTTAATTCATCCCTGGGTGTCCCTTATCCAGTGCTTCTTTTGAGGGTTAACTATCGCTTCTTTTAAAACAATCATCTCTTTAACTCGGTTATTTATTACTCTATGTAAGCTTGATACTTTGCAAGATCTTAAAACGTCCTTTTCAAATGCGTGTATTCTTCTTTTGTCTTCTTCGGTCCATCTACTATACTATTTATGATATATATATATAAATATATATATATATATATATATATATATATATATATATATATATATATATATATAAAAATATATATATATATATATATATATATATATATATATATATATATATATATATATATATATATATATATATATATATATATATATATATATATATATATTGACGAATGTTTTCACGGGTGTGAAATGTAATGATAGTTTCTCGGGTATCCCGTGGTAGCTGAATATCCATTGATGGACGGTTTCGCTGACGTTTCGATGGAATCTCATCCATCATTTTCAAAGCGTTTACTCGACGGTATTTAATTTTTGAAAAGTTTATTGGCAAACCTGGTCATTTTTAAAAATAAATATATTTCTATTACCCCTCGCTCTCTCTCTCTCCCTCTCTCTCTCCCTCTCTCTCTCCCTCTCTCTCTAGCTCTTATTTTTCTTCATTAAAAAACTTAGCAATCCTCCTGGCAGTCACACAATAATTTAAATAATAATAGGACACAGAAATTTCGTTCAAAGAATTATCGTTTTAATACCGGCCGAACCATTCTGCTTACCCGAACTTTCACGGGCATAAAATTACCGTAATTTTCTCGCAAAATTTTATTACTTTTGCGGATTACAATTTGCCGTATTCTGTATGAAATATCTGGGAATACAAATCATCGATCTCAACCGGTATGCCATCTGTTAGAACGGTTAGAATCCTGGTACATTATCTCGGATTCGGTAATATTCTTTTTTGCAATTCGCATTAAATATTAGATTGTCCAAGAATATTTTGAATATCATTTCGAAAAGATTTTTTATAATTATTCTTAAAAATATAGCAATTTGTCTATAGGGACAATAAGCTTACAATTGCACAATGTACGAGGGGAAATCAAATATAAACTGGAATTTTGCAATTACTTTTCTCAGCCAATCACGAGCGGGCTGTCAGTGTAGGTCATTGCAGTGCAATATATTAGGAGCGGAGGAAATGGTCGCTGAGCTGTTTCATTTAGTTCTTTTGTCAGTACAGCTATGAGTGTGCAACAGGTTCCACCATCCGTCGCGCAACGGCTTATAACAAAGTTTTTAATCAAGGAAGGCGTTAAATCATCCGAAATATAAACTCGGTTGCAAGTTCAATATGGGGACGATATCCTATCCAAGACCCAATTATTTGGTTGAGCTAAGAAGTTTAAGAGTGGACGAGATAGTGTGGTGCATCTAAGCTCGAGCCTAGCAACACCAGTGTTTCCAATTTCAAATACATAAATAGCAACCCTCGAACAAGCTAAAGTACTTTTGTTTCTATTATACGAGTAGCCAAATCTGCCCAAAATATCTGAAAATTTGAACCTTTTGAATATTTATATACCATCACGTGAGACTGTTAGTTAGCTTACTCATCATGACGCACAGTTAGTCTTTTATTGTATCTTTGACTATATTGTTTAATTAACTCTTTGGCCTCAGTCTACAGAAGTATGACTTTATAGAGTAGTATTTTATTATTCATAGTTAATTGTAATTTCGGTCCAATACATATATATGAATTTCAATCGAAGCTGCAATTAAATGTAGCTTAATGCAAAATGGGGCTCGAGACGGATCACGAACGGTTTCACACAGAAGTACTCTTACGAACCACTTCGATCCTCTTCATACCCAAAGTTGTACAAAACTTTAAAATCCATACTACAAAAATCAAATTTGAATATTTATGAAGAACCGATTTTATTTTCTGATGGGTTTGGTTCAGAATATTCCTGAACTTTTCAATAGTTTGAAAGTATTCCTTGCAGCTATGGATAAATCTCGGAGGGGGGGGGGGGGGGGGGTGAAAAAAGGGAGAGAAGCAGCCCTGCGAATTATGATTTTATTAGTCCGTTTCGAAAAGTTTTCCAACTTTGTGGGTATCGTTTTTATTTCCTGTAATTTAGATTTCGTGTCTGGGGATTTTTGTGGGAATGTAACCGCCCTCGAGGTTATACCGCCATATTTGTAATGAATCAGAATGAAATCTGGATCAAAATCCGTTCGTGAATTTGAAAATTCATGCTTTACATTAGAAAACTGTTATTTTTTAGTTTAAATCGGTTAAAATTAGTTAAAATCTGACAGATATTTGGCAAGTGTCATATCATTTTGCTTGTTAAGGAGTTATACGCAGCCAGAATTAAAAAAAAATGTGATTTTCGAAATATACATATATTTAAGAATATACAGAGTAAATTTCATGTCAATCCGACCAATATACTCGAAGTTACACGAATATTTGTAAAGACGTCTCGGAACGTCATAAAGTAGGTGGGGCTGAGGCCGGAGCAGCAGCTGCTACCTAGAACGCTATACCTTGTAGCGACAATGTAGTGGTGTCCTTTTTATATCTGTTGGGTAAATTAGCTATTTCTTATTCCAAACCGTCAAATATTGAAGAATGCTCAGTCCACAAAACCAAGCCAAGCAGTAAAGTCGAGCACTCGTTTATACTTTTGTGTTGTGATTTTTCAGTGAAAATTAAGTATAGTAGAGAAAAGAGAGCATCTTCCAAGATGCAAAAGTGTTGGTAGTATCTCAAAGAAGGGAATTTTATAAATGATCCATTTTTATTAATGTCGTTTGTCATCTGTCATGTCATATATATATGATTAATGTCAAAATATATTGAGATATAACCAAAAAAAAAAAACATAATACGTTGTTAGGTTGTTCAACAGATCTCAAGTCGTTTCATTTACTTTCATCTAAAAATTCTAACAAAAAGCCAAAATGGTGAAAAAATGCTTTAAATCCAAAAACAGCTGAGACTGACGAAAGTAGTTTTAGTGCCTCTGCGGAAAGTAGTTTTGCGTGATTCAAATTCTGCGCGTCCAATGCACATTCATATGTCGAAAAGGAGGATGGAGGGTGCGTCACGATCTCCGACTGAAGAGCGCAGAGGCTGAAAAAAAATTACTCTGTGTAATTTTTAAAGTGCTTTTGAAACTTTGAACTTATTTTCTCAAATTGTGTATTTCAAGTTGGTGAGCAAGATTTCTCGGAAACGATTAAATCCGTCAGTCTCAAATTTTTACACAAGCTTTAAAAATACATTTTTTAACAACTAACCGAACATTTTTTCTTGCCGATAAATATTTTCCATTTTATAAGCAATTTAAGACCAAAATTTTCATCGGAAATTGATTTTTTTTGAGAAGCCGCCATTTTGTTAAAAGTCAATAAATTAAAACGTCTTTTTAAAATCGACTTTTTTTGGGCCTCCTGACTGCGTCTAACCCGTTAAGTTAGGTCGTATAGCGGCTTTTGTAATTGTTAAATATTTTGGTATGCAATTCCTTAAAAGGGATACATTTATTGACAAATCAATTTGCATTACATTTTGCCTAAAAATGTTATGCAAAAGAAAGTTATTTCTTGTTTTAGAGTTATTTCCTGCTTACAAAACCTTAAGAGGCTAATACAACAAAAACCGAATTCTTTCGACTGAAATAAACACGATAATAGAAATAACAATTAATTACGTTGCGAATTGTTAAGAAAATGTCTGACCTCTTCTGAAAACTTCTGAGCTATTTTGCATTTTTCCAAAATGGTACTGCCCTTCACGCCCTGTATATTTTGTGCTATAACAAGATTCTATAAAATTACTTTAAAAGGCTTTCCTATTGACAGAAACACCGATAAACCCTCACATGTGTTCCTAACTCCCAATTCTCGCTTCAATTCATTTCACCCCCCTTATCCTAACCGTTATATTACGAACACTAGCTACCCCGTCTGGGAATTGTGGATGTCGGATGGAATATCACGACTCGCTCCCTGCCAACTTCCACATTCAACTGGTGTTTCCCGACAGAGCTTGCTATGGCGACATCCCCTGCCACTGACCCCCTCCACGCTCCAGCCCCGATCAAATCTCTGTCAAATATCAGGGCAAATATTTGACGGTAATAATCGAGTTCAACTGAGGAAAACTCTTTTTCTGTGTGTGTTTTTTCATGATGATAAAGCCCGAAGTTATTTGGAACTCGATGGGGTTGGTGCTAAGAGGATTGGTTTTTTTTTTAAATAAAGGATATTCTTATCATTTTGTTGCCTTTTTTATTGAACAGTATGGCGTCAATTTAGTTTTCGATATAGATTAGCTGGATAATAAAGAATATATACAGTTTTTTTTTGTCTTTGGATTGCGGCCAATGAGACAACAGTAGTCAGAAGTTATACATCCCTGACCGTTGGGTTCCACAATCTCATGTGGAACGCTCAACAACCTGCGTCTCCGCCAAAATGAACATTCGTTAGTTACTTGACTGGGAGGAAGCCCCACCCATCCCTCAGATTGGAGGACACGTGTTTCGTCTGTTGGTGGTTAGACTCATAAGGGTACCGACATATGCTCTCTCGTCAAGAATAGGGAGTCCCTCTCCACAATCAAACAACCCACACTTTCGCCGATTTCTCGTCGGATGGCTTATAATTGCAGTTTTTTTATGTCTTTGGATTGCCTTCAATGAGACGACAGTAGTTAGAAGTTATACACCCCCGATCGTTGGTTATAAAAATATCAAAAAAACTGCAATTATAAGCCATCCGACAAGAAGTCGGCGAAAGTGTGGATTGTGGAGAGGCAGTCTCCCAATTCTTGACGAGAGACCATATGTCGGTAGCCTGATGAGTCTAAGCACCAACAGACGAAACATATGTCTTCCATTGTGTGGGATGGGTGGGGCTTCCTCCCAGTTAAGCAACTAACGAATATTCATATATATATATATATATATATATATATATATATATATATATATATATATAAATAAATATATATATATATATATATATATATATATATATATATATATATATATATATATATATATATATATATATAAATAAATATATATATATATATATATATATATATATATATATATATATATATATATATATTCATATATATATATAATATATTATATATATAATTATTATATAATATATATATAATTCCGACAGTCCACCTTGACGATCTTGAGGTTGGAATAAATGTAAAGCGGGGCGTACGACAGGGTGACACAATATCGCCTCTTCTTTTTTCAGCCTGCCTGGAAGAAGTGTTCCGTAATCTGGATTGGGAATAGGATGGAATAAGGATTAATCGTGCATACTTAAATCATCTTAGATTTGCAGATGATATCGTTCTTCTTTCACAAGACCAGAGGAGTTTTAAGACACGTACAAGAGCTGCAAAGGGCTGGGGAACCATTTGGCTTAAAGCTAAACCAGAAGAAGAGTCAGGTCATGTTCAATAAGTTTTCTGAGGACAAAATATTTTTCTGTTTTAGGAACGGATTTGAAAGTTGTGGATCACTATATATATATCTTGGGCAGAGGATTTCAATGGAAAGGGATACCGTCCGGGAGGTAAAGCGACGCGTTAAATGTGGCTGGCCGGCATTTGGCAGGCTCAACATAGTGTTTAAGAGCAAACTACCCTTTACCTGAAAAGAAAAGTCTTTGATCAGTGTGTCCTGCCTATTGTGACATACGGAAGTGAGTCCTGGACACTCACATCACAGTCAGTGCGAAAACTTCGAGTAGCCCAGAGGGGAATGGAAAGATGTTTACTTGGCATTACTAGACGGGATAGAAAGACCTGCACATGGATCAGAGAACAAATGAAAGTGAGTGACATCGTTGGAAGAATAAAGCAATTGAAATTGAAGTGGGCAGGCCATATAGCGAGGTGATGGGACGAAAGATGGACCAGGGCGGTCCTGGACTGGATACCGCTTGATCGCAAACGTCCATGGAGAAGACCGAAAACTCGATAGACTGATGACATTATTAAGTATATTGGACCCGAATGGCAGAGGAGAGCTCAGGACCGCGAGAGTGGAAAGCATGCTGAAGAGGCCTTCATCCTGCAGTGGATTAATATGGGTTGATGATGATGATGATTATGATGATATATAATTTATATTTATATATATATATATATATATATATATATATATATATATATATATATATATATATATGTATATGTATATATATATATATATATATATATATATATATATATATATATATATATATATATATATATATATATATATATATATATATATATAGGGTATCGATCCATTGATTCTGTGAAGACTCACGACGTTTCGCTAAAATCTCATTTGGCATTTTCAAGGGTTGTCCGCTTCGACTGAAGGTCTAAATGGTCCAAAACAGTTGGACTCTTCAGTCGAAGCGGACAACACTTGAAAATGCCAAATGATAATTTCGCGAAATGTTGTGACTCTTCACAGAATCAATGGATCGACACCCGGAATGATTTAGAAACATTATCTACCAAGGCTAAGTCTTTGATCAATGAGTTCTGCCTGCTATAAGTTCAAAACCGTTCAGTTCAAAAACGTCGGGTAGCACAAAAAGGAATGGAAAGAAGAAAAAAAGAAAAAGAAAGAAAGATTACAAGACGAGACAGAAAGTCCTGTATATGAATCAGAGAACAAACGAAAACATGTATCATTATTGAAGAGTAAATGAAATGAAATAAGAGGGGGCCGAACATATAGCGAGGCGATTGGATGGCAGATGGACCCAGGCAATCCTGGAGTGGATACCGGTTAGTCGTAAACGTAAGCACGATGGACTGATGACATCATTGAGTATATTGGACCCAAATGGCAGAATAAAACTCAGGACTGCAAGAGTGAGAGGCAGGCTCTTTCATCATGCAGTTGGATGGACACAGGTTGATGAATGGCTAATTGTGAAGGAGCACCAGATTTTTATCAACTCCCGCAAAATTCTCTCCTATAATCGTCTGCCTTGCGAATCCCAGTAACTATGGTTAGCGTCTTTGTCTTCTTCGGGGCACGTTCACCGGGTAAGACACACTGATTTTACTAATTTTTCATTCTGGTGTATATATTGATCAATTCGAGCTTCATCGACAGCCCGAATCACCAAATTGCTGTTAGTCATGTTCAAATATCGCTGTCAGGTAATCACGCGATTCCGTTCTTGGTTGAACGCAAGCAAACGCGGTAAGAACTTTGTCATGTCCAATGATCAGTTAAGGCGGATTAATCAGATATGTTTAACATCTCAATAATCTTTCAATCTCAATGGTGAATTCAATGGAGAGTTTTGAGCACAGATTGTTACTCGTGCTGTTTCGACATCGAAGTTCAATGAGCAACTTATGAACCATGACATATAAAGGAGTAGAGCCCAGAAAATTATTTCTCAACTTTTCTTCGGGTTTCGCGATTGCTTTTCCACTGCTTTGCTGGAATTGAATAATGTGAGGATCACCGGCACTGTTACTATGTAAGACAACTTTATACGTACTGACAATTTCTTTACTTGCCTCAATCAAATCCACTAACAGAACAATTTCGTCATTTTAATAAGATGAAACAATATTTTTATAAATCGAATAAAACAATGTTATACTTTGTTATCTATTACTTTTATTTTTAAATTGTGTGAGTATAGTTTCCTAAACGATGTTATATTCTCAAGCACTACATTAAAACTAAAGTATTACAGTTGTTTATCCTATGTACCTAATTTTACACTTTCATTGGGGTTAATTTCTTTACAATATTTTAAATAGTAGGGAATTCGAGAGATCTATCTGATCATTTAATAGCTGTCTAGACGGGTCTTTATTATTGCTACTAAATTATTTAATTTTTTGTTTTTGGCGCTGTACAGTAGATCGTTTTACGAAACTATTGTCACGCAAATTATATTTATAGCAAAGTATAAAATTGTTTTATTTGATTTAAAAAATAAACTATTACAAAGTAACGGACAAATCAATCAATAATATTTTTATAATTACCAAACCGTTCACGTTAGGTTAAGCTTATAAAATGCTATAATTTCCAACACCTTTAACTCTCAACGATGGCCCAATCCCACCTACTATTTTGACGTAGTAGAATTGTAAGCAACAGGCCAACACCAGATATACTGAGAATAATACCTGGTATAACTTATTCCAAGTATAACTGTTCGCCGTTTATACTAGCATTGTAGAACCGGCTCTAAGTTAACAAATATTTCCATTCGTTCCATACAGAAAATTTTAAAACAAAACACGCTCTTTCCTTACAAATTTAGTATTCTTCAGCAGCTCAGTGAAGATGATTATAATGGAAGGATTCATAGAAGAATTCATGGAAGAGTTTTTTTAATGGTTTTAAAAATAAACATAACTTTAGATACTGGAATAATAACAATCCACATGTGTTTCGATGGAGTTCATTTGCAGTTTTTCCAAAATATTAAAGTTTGGACTGGAATTCTGGAGAATGAAATAATAATTGACGGTTTCAACTTTTACTTGATGAAAATTCTCTATAAATTACTTTAAAATAAAACAATAGTTAAAATACGATACGATTTTCACTGAATTATATTATTCTGACATGTTTCGCCAACACACTGGCTTCTTCAGATGTTGAGTATAAACTAAATTACTTGAATCTAATTACGGTTAGAATATTCCTTAAAAATATTTTATTGTTTTATGACACTGAAACTACCAATAATTTATTTTTATTGCGTCTGGCTCGAACATAACGTATACTATTTTACAGATGGAAAAAAGAAAAAGTAAAAAGTAAAGTGTTTGGGTTAGAGGCGCATCAGCAACTAGGCTACTTAGCGATGGGACCTACAGCTTAACGTGGGTTCCGAACCACGGTCATCGGGCTCTCGGGTTATCGGGCTATAAACCCTTGGTTATGTGCCTACCCATAAGTATATCAGGAAACCTACCGACTGGCGAGTGACCAACGTAGAACACTTCTAGAAGGCATCCGGCCTTACCCAGCCTTTAACTGGCGTGACTGAGGGGTAATTCGTAGTCGGATTTTACACTCTTGCCTAGAAACAATCACAAACATTTAGGAAAGATAAACGGACAGAAGAAAGAAAAATAACCATCCGAGCGCTGGAATCGAACCAACTACCGCTCCAGCGCGGATTCGGCAAAGCAGAAGCTCTTACCGCCACACCAACGGGACCGGCTGGAAAAAAGAGTTAAATTATAAGTTTAATAAAAGTGAATTGTTTGTTTCTATTTGGTAATTTAACATTATATTTGAACCTTTTAATTTATTAATTTCTAACGATTCCAACGACAGTTTCTTATTTTTTTATTTTCTACATGAATTATTCTAAAATTATCATTGAACTTATGATTATTACTTAGCAGGTGTTCCGAATTAGCTGAATCAGTTCTTTTACGTATATATGATTGTTTGTGTTCTGATCTTCGGTTTTTGAACATTCTGCCAGTCTAACCAACATAAGCTTTTGGATAATCAGAACAAGTTAACATATAGACTCCTGATAATAATTAAAACACTTGGTATTTGTTTCACAATATATTCAAGATATTCTCTAACATGTTTCGGCCTCGCGACCATTCTCAAAGAGAGTTATGTATAAACTAAACTAAAGTTTCAAAATGCTGTCTAATGGAAGTCGGTTTTTTCATCTCGATAAATTTATTACACTATCAATAATTGGAGTATTTCCGAAGTCTAGCTGGGTGTTTGTTAGGTTTTTGCCGTCGTATATGGCTTTTTTAATTTCGAAAATTTTCACGTAATTTAACAGCCTGCTTCTATTGCAGCTATGTATTAATTTGGTATTATTAATGTTAAAAAAATGGTTCTGGTCTATACAATGTTCGGCAAAGCCCGTCTTTCTCTGATTGTGTAAAATTGAATATTTATGTTCTTTTAGCCTATCATTGAGCGATCGGCCCGTTTGGCCTATATAAATAGCGTCACACATATTACATTTAATTTCGTATACTCCAGATTTGTCACAAAATTTTGCTCTTTCTTTGTTATTGTTTAACATCGATGTAAGATTATTCTTATTAACAGAGATAATATTAATATTTTCGTTCTTTAACTGATTTGTGATTCTTGAACTTAATTTGTGAATATAGTTTATAGCATGCCAATTTTTAGAATCTTTTTCGGGTGTTGCGGCATAAAAATGTTTGGTGTTGTTTTTCTTAATCTTGTTTTTTATCATTTTATCTATGATGCTTGGCTGATATCCATTATTCCTTGCGATATTTTTGATAATATTAAGTAAACTATATTCAAGTGTTTTAATTATTATCATTGTTACTATGTTTCACCAAGAGCCAACCGCGCAATCAATCAAAACTATATAGACTCCTGACTTATTTTAACTTGGAATTTTATCTTTGTTATTTTCGATATATTTACCCAAACTATTGTTTGTTTTAACCGCTTCTGAGTAACTTTGACTATTTAGAAATTTTGCTATTTCGTTGGAAGTTTTTCCTATATAGTTTAATATAGTATAATATGAAGGATTAGTGTGGTATTTGTGTGTGTGGATTTATGATAAATATTAAAAGTGTGATTTTTATTGATTTCCTTTCATCCATTATTTACTTCCATTATTGTAAATTTAATATTCGGATGTAAACTATTGATATAATTTAAAAATTAATTGAGTTGTCTAGGTGTACCTGTAAAGCAAGTAATTATATCGTCTACATATTTATACCAATATATAAAATTGTTGCTTATGTTATTGTTAAATTATAGCTTATGTTAATTGTTTCCAAATCATTCATAAATATTTCTGCTAATAATGGGCTATGAGGATTACCCATTATTAGGCCTTCATTATATTTATAAATCTTATCGTTAAATTGAAAATAATTTTGTTTTAGACAAATATCTATAAGGTTAATATATCTTGTTTTAAGTAATGTCTGAATGATTGTGGCGTGTTCATATATTTTTTCTCCTTTATTTGGGGTTTTCGCCACTGTCTAAAACTCAAAAAATATCAAAAATACCTGTTCTTATTTAAAGAAAGCATTACTGGGTAAAAACAAAAAACCAAACGGAGACAAATTTATCAGTGATTCTTTTTTGTAATAAATTTGCCTAACGAACAAAATTTTAAAAATATAAAAATGTTATAAAAATTTTTTACAAACTTTTAACGTTAACGTTTCGGAGGGTACTCTCACCCCGTTTTCAAAACTAAACTAAAAAATAAATTATATTAATTTGTAATATATAAAGTAACGAGTGAAAGTAAATATATTTTTTTTGTATATGTCAACGATACTTACATTGACAACAATAGATTTTCATGACAGTGACATACTACCAAAAAATATATATAGGTAATGTTTACTGTGTGATTGTTTATTGTACTGATTGTGTATTCAAATATTTAAATGGGTTTAACTGTATTCTTTAGAATCGGGAACTATATTGAATTTAAATCTACCGAAGGCATAGCAATACAGTTATTTTTATTTAAATTAATTATAGCGGTTTCTTTTAATCTTCTGTATTTTGTTACCGATTCTTTTAATACCGTTTTGGAATTATTCCAATTGATTTTATGACCCGATTCCCATGCCTGTTGACAAATTCTAGATTTATTAAAATCGCCCTTTCTAAGAAGGTTTTTATGCTCTTTTACTCTAACATCTAACGGTCTGGATGTCTCACCTATATAGAATTTGCCACATTCGCAGGGAATTTTATAAACCACATTTTTGGTATTTTGTTGTATATTGTTTGGTTTAATCTTTGTTAATAGAGATCTTAGAGTATTTTTTTTTAAATGTCGTTCTTATGTTGTATTTATTTTCTACTCTTTTAATTGTATCAGAAATACCGCGGATATAAGGAATTGTGAGGTTAATTGTTTGAGAGTTATTATTATTGTTAATAATGACTTGTCTGTTTTGTCTACTATCAAAATTTTTAAGCGATTTATCTATACACTTTTTTGGGTAATTGTTTTTTATTAAAATGTCTTTTATGTGATTTGTTTCTTTTAAAATATATTTACTTTCACTCGTTACTTTATATATTACAAATTAATATAATTTATTTTTTAGTTTAGTTTTGAAAACGGGGGGAGAGTACCCTCCGAAACGTTAACGTTAAAAGTTTGTAAAATTTTTTATAACATTTTTATATCTTTAAAATTTTGTTCGTTAGGCAAATTTATTACAAAAAAGAATCACTGAGAAATTTGTCTCCGTTTGGTTTTTGTTTTTACCCAGTGATTCTTTCTTTAAATAAGAACAGGTATTTTTGATATTTTTTGAGTTCTAGACAGGGGCGAAAAACCCAAATAAAGGAGAAAAAATATATCTTGTTTTATTATTACATTTGTATTATGTTTATCTAATAAGTTGGAAATTATCTTTATAGAATCTTTAGGAGGAATGCTATGAAAAAGAATTTGTACATCAAACGATATTAATTTTGCATTAGTAGGGAGAGAAAATTTGATTAATTTATTAATTAATTCTGTAGAATTTTTGATACTGCGTTTTGGTTTAAAACTGGTATATTTTGTTAGAATCTCTATTAACTTCTTAGACAATTTATAACTTAGAGCAGTAAAGAAAGACCAGTCGCATCTTTCCAGTTGATTTTCAAAACCTTTAAAAAGATAGGGTATGTCATTAAAAATTTCTAGGTAGGGTTTGCTGGTGGTAAGAAGGTGAAAGATATAATATAATGGACATTGGTTTTATACTTCTCCCTCAATATCTAAATTGACGTGTTTTTTGTCTAAAGCTAATTTTCATTCCCAAAAGAAATAATGAGGGTGTCTACTTTTGAAATAAAAGCACTGTATAAGCTGTTTAATGAAATACTGCTACAAATATACCATACTAAATGTTCTAAAAATCCTCTTTCAAGCAATCCTCCATTCAAATTTTACCAAAGTTTTATTTTAGACTGACCGAGAGAATATTTTTCCGGATCGAAATGATTTTCGGGCCAAAATTACCTCTCGTGAAACTTTAATTTCAACGGGTTTGGGAAAACAAAATGGTCAACTAACATGCCTTTCCTGGCCATTCCCGATTGGCGTAAGTACTTCCTTTAAACGTTCGTATTTGACCAGCTTATTTACAAGAGTATTTCGAAAATTTTAGGTCTGGTTCCTTTATACAGCGAGGTTGTTGGTTTATTAAAACAAAAGTCAACTTTATTCGGTTAAATGTTGAAAATTTCGTTCAATTATCTCTTACCATTCTTCAGGTATATTTAAGATATCTAAGATATGTTTTCATAAAATGTATTGATATTGTCGATAAGTGGAGTGAGTGTTAAAAGAACAAGAAAATTTGCATTATTTGAAATAAGTTAGCCACATGCTAATTCAAGGAACCCCAAACACTTTTATAAAGCTGTGAAGAAAATAACAAAAAATATACACCACGCACATAACTGATACAGAATCACAAGGCAGTAGCGGTTCGTGAGGGACGGCGTTGGGACGCCACCCCTCCAGCATTTATCAAAGTAAACAATTTTTTATAGCAAAACATCATATTTTATTTCCAAATGAAGAAGAACATCTGTCGACCCATTACAACAAATAGTGCAGATGAACATTCCATCCTCTCGCCACAATTTTTTCATCGTTGGTCGGGCGTTTACCTCCAGCGACCGTACGCAACGTTATCTTATCTCGTCGTCGGCGTTACATGTTTTTTTGGTTGCAAGAATTCGGGGGTTTAACTGCTTTCTAAAACATGCGATTTGGACGTAGATTCCATACGACCAAGCGTATCGGTAATTAGTTTTAAACGCTGATTTGACGGGTATGGAGTGTTTGATATGTCTCGCGTCGCGTATTTTGTACTTCGTTTGATTTGGGATTTGCTGCGTGTGTACACACCGAGTAGTACTTTAAATAAAAATAATCAACTTTTAATTGCAAACATGAAGGTGTCTGATTTAAAACAGTTAATTATGACTAATTTAAGTTTGGAGGAGAAAGTTGAATTAAAAACTAACGGTCGTCCCACGCTGGTGTTGAATTTGACTCAAGTTCAAAAATAATGTAAAAATAGGGCAAGTTTTACCTGAAAATTTGACAGTAAACTATATGTGCAAGTTTTCCGACGATAGAAAAAAAGATTTGAAGATAAAATTCAATAGCAATATAGGTTTCAACAGCAGGAAAAGTGAAAAAGAGAAAAAGCAAAACAAAAACAAATCTTCAGCAGGACTATTTTTTTCTACGCCCTCCCACTTTAAAAACCAACGAGCCGCCACTGGCACAAGGCCAAAAAATTACAGATATCGATGACATTTTAACCGAATGTTCGTTTGACAACGACTCCTATCGAAACTTAGCACCCCCTTAAAATCACCCCTCACAAGCAAAAAAGTACGAAGAAGAAATGAATGCTGCGAAGCATTTCTACGACGGTTGCTATTTGTGTATCCGGAATAATAAATAAAAACAAATATTATAATTGAAAATGGTTTTGTTGTTTTTCAAAATATTCTCCGTGATGATCGATACACTTTTGCATACGTTTGAACCAATTTTTATAGTACTTTTCCATTCCGATTGAGGTATCTCCAAAACATACATTTCGAACGCATCAACTGCTTCTTCTGACATCGAAAATCGTTAACCACGTAGTTTATTCTTCACCGGCGGGAACAAAATGAAATCATTGGGTGCCAAATCAAGACTGTATGGAGGATGATCCATCAATTCGATGTTTTGACCGGGCAAATATTGAGTTCGGTCCGATGTGTGAGAGCTCCCATTGTCATGATGAAGAATAATCCTGCGTCGCTTGTTTCTTTTGAAGTGAAAACTTCCTTAGCCGCGTTGGGCGATTTTCGGTAGAGGAAAAACTTATAGGTTCGCGTCACCGACATGCTAGTGACGTGTAGGCGACGCCAAATGTGTTATAAATGTGTTTTAAATTAAATTGTGTTTTAGATAACCGTTATTTTAATTGTATAATTGTAGAATCACTGTGCAGTGCAAGAGTGACTACTTAATATGCTAATATTTTTATGTAGAAAAATGAATAACAAAAACGAAGCATTTATATATTAATTTATTAATATAGAATATATTAATAAATTAATTAATATAGCATTTATTAATATAGAATATTTCCAATATTGGTATTAATATTTGCGTTGAAAAATTTGATATTATTCATTTTTCTAATATTTAATCTCTGCAATATATCGTGCAATGAATATTTCATAGTGGCTTAGGAGTTATCTTACTAGAGTGGTAAAACAGATTTCTAGTTGTTCGACAGTATTTTTGTCGCGGATTTTAAAATTAAAAATTCTATAAAATTTTATAATAAATTTAATTTCTCAAAATTATTATTTATTGGTTTAAATTGTCAGACATAAAATGCGTGTTTTGTTATTTTTTGCAAAATAATTATTTATAAACTTATATCATTGAATTTCACCATTAGAACTTTATAAAAAGGTATTGTAATATAATTAGTTTTTTAAAATATCTATTTTCTATATTTGTTTAGATCCCCGATCCTATTTGAAAAAAAATATACATTTTTAAATTATACATTTAAAGAATAATTAATTTAAAAATAAAAAAAACACAGTTATTTTAAAGTTTCAAGTTTTCACTTCTGTCGGCAGTCCTACTGCCTACCTTTTTTTTGTCATTACTTCAGAAACTTCTGGCAAAAAAAAATGGTTGTGTACTATTCAGAATTGACTATTCTACGATTCTCTACTGGTACTGTAACCACAAGCCCATTTATTCGAAAAAACAGACACTTTTGTTGAGTTTGGCTCATTTTGAAACACCTATACAGTCGACTACTGTTTATTTTTGGGCTCATACGAATAAATCCAAGATTCCTCATATGTATAGATGTTATATATTGCTATTGACGCACCACGATTGTATTTTTTAAGCATTTCTTTGCACTAATCGATAAGAGCCTTTTTTAAGCGACTGTCAAATTATTCGGAATCCTACGCGCATAAATCTTTTTCTCAGCTAAATATTCATGTAAAATCTTGTAATCTTGTATATGCTTTTCTTACTAATGCCCAGGGATGCCTCAATTTACAATATGTCACATGACAATCTTACTTTATCAGTTCGCGTACATTATCGATGTTTACTAGCACAACAACCGATTTTAGACGGCCTTTTTTAAATTCGCCCGTGAGCGAACAACGGCCAGAATTAAATTCACTAAACCAGATATATACAGTGGTATCAGATGGTGCTTCATTGCCAAAAGTTGAAGTGAGTTGATCGATGCACTGTTGTTGAGATAATCCACGTGAAAAATCATACGTGTTAATTCCATTTGTTAACTGATATGAAATTTTCAAGTCACTAAACAAACAGTGTCCGTACGACAAAACGTTCTAAGCACGAATACAGTCAACAATGTCAAATTTTACGAAATATATATCAGATGGCTCTTTCAACCCTATTTTTGCCAATACCGGATATCTAAATAGCAACTCTCGTAAAAGAATTTCATTCATTTATGATGTCTTATCTACTTTTTTATTCCCATGTATAATTTACTTTAAAAAATGCTTTTAAAAAATCGTTCAAAAACACCCAAACTTATGAGATTTCCTGTAAAAATAAATTGGTGGAAATTTAAGAAATATATATTGTTACGCCTCTGATTTCTTCATCAAGCGAAATTTGTTGACTCACATCGCTTTCCTGCCAAAAAAAGACGAAAATAAAGCAACAGGACCATGGTCGAAAGCAAGAGATAAAACTATTATCCCGCTTCCGTTTTCCGGAAACGAAGACGGACGAGAGAGAAAAAAGCCACGAGCAATATCCAAGGCCGAGAAAACTTTCGGCGCTTTATTGAATTGTAAATTGATGGATTAGGCTTGGTGAACGAGACGTTGGGTGGTTGTTGATGAAGTTGACGACGACAACCGACTAAAAAAACTGTTTATTCTGTTGGAGTACGCGAGAATTGATTCGAATAGTGTTTGACAGTTGTATTACATCAACAAAATGGAAAATTGGGGAATATATTGATAGGATAAAATACATTTCGCAAGAAAATGGGAGTTTGTAGGCTTTTTATGTCTAACTTTATAACTAAAATGAATACCCACTACTTAGGAAAATAACGGAACTTTTGAAATTTAAAGAAAACTACTCGCGCCATCTGTTGAAATGATTTATAATCTGAAAGATGTACAGCATGTTCAGGACTTACCACCCACTTAAAATTTTTATTTCTGGACCGATTTCCTTAAACTTTCTTTTGTTGGATAGATCTCGGAAAACGTCATTATTTGTAAAAGTGTATCATATGTTTTTTTGCTAATATTATGGCGAACTGCGTCAACTTTTATGGCTCCCATTTTCGAGACGTACTATCGGGGCTTTTTTTTAGAGAAAAACTAACAACGCATTCTTGACCGGCATCACCTTAACCCAAAATGTACCGATTCTTATGGTTCTAAATTACTGGGTGTCCTTGATATTATTTTTTGATATTTTTACAATAATAATTAATAATTAATAATGTTTCTAATAATTACAGACAATTTTTTAACAACAAACTTTCTTTATGTACAGGTCGATCTAAATTGGTATTATAAAACTTAAATACTATACATTTCTATCATTCCGCCATTTTCTATCAAACACTTTTCGATACGTCGTCGGGTATTGTTCACTAGTTTTCTCAATTGTTGTTTGGTAATGCTACGACAAGGCTGCCTAATGCGATCATAAAGATCATCTCTAGTTTGGAGCCTCGAACATAAACCTTATTTTTAATTGTCCCCCAAAGAAAAAAATCAAGAGGCGTGAGGTCCGGGGATCTCGGCGGCCAATTAATTACAGGACTGTTTCGCCCAATCCAATGATTTGGAAAATTATTATTTAACCAGTTTCTTACGTTAATTGCATGATGAATGGGTGCATGGTAAATGTAGCTTCATCTATGTATAAAATGTTTTTTAATAATCGTATGTACCAGGTGTCCCATTAAGGATGGATCGCGGCCGTATCTTGAAAACTATTTATCCCACAGCTTTGGGGCAAAAAAAAATTGTACCAAAAATATTTTTAAGCTTCTAAAACGACCGCAAGAGGGCGTGACGAGCTAAACATTTTTAAAAATCATTTTTTGTGTGTATTTTTAAGTGTTAACCGAGTAAGAAAAATTCTCAGTTATAATTAGCAAACTGCCTCCTACAACTTTGTTTTATGACATTTTGTCGTAACTTCGCGAATAAAGAAGTGCGGGGGAATTTTACCTATTTAGATAAAAAGTCGTCTAATGTCCGTTTGCCTAAACTGATTTTCCTCAATTTGGATTTATTTAAAAGGCAATTGCTGCGACAATCAGATAATCTGGGAGATAAATTATTTAGTTTATAAATGAAACCGCGAGGTGACATTACATTCAACAGTAGTTTTTTTAAAGTTTTCTTCAGTTATTTCAAATAGAATGGTACAGCTTTTACTACATGACAAGAAAAGTAATTTAAAAAGAAATCGTCCAGTGAAAACCCGAAATCGATATCTCTGACATGTCAAGAGATATTTCGATTTTTCTGAAAAAATCAGTTAGTTTTAATTTTTACCGTAATATTAAGTTAAAAATTGGTCTTAATATTTAGGTCGCAATCGCAACGGCAACAATTTTATTTAAAAAATAAAATTATCTATTGAAGATGCTTCGTTTCCAAATCGTTGGATAGGACGGTGTACTTTATTTTCGTAGCCGGCGCGCTCACCGGATTTGACAGCCCTCGATCTTTACTTGTGGGGAAGACTAAAAGACCTTGTTTTTCAAACTTGTCCTACCACACGAGAAAACATGATTGAAAGAATTCAAAATTCAATAACCAGCATTTCAAGAGCGGAAATTGAAGCTGCCGTTTTTGGTACTCGTCGAAAAATAAATCTTTGCATTTCTAAGGATGGAAGGCATTTTAAACATTTAGAAAGGCGTTAAAGTTCAGATTCTGTTAATTATTAGACTGTTGTGCTGTGAATTTTATTTGACTGTTGTTATTATTATTATCTTCGTTGTTGGCCCGTTGGTCTTTAAACACGCTTCAAATTAATATGGCACGAAGAATTTGGACCAGGCCTAAGCCTGGGTAAAGTGTGAAGGAAGGCAAACATTAGGTTAATATTTTTTTTAACTTAATGCAGGTAGTAGTGAAATAATAACTGATTTTTTCAGAAAAAACGAAATATCTCTTGACATGTCAGAGATATCGCTTTCGGGTTTTCACTGGATGATTCCCCTTTAAATTACCTTTCTAGCCATGTAATAAAAGCTTTACCATTCCATTTGAAAAAGCTGACCAAAACTTTAAAAAAACTATTGTTGAATGTAACGCCACCTCGCGGTTTCATTTATAAACTAAATAATTTATCTCCCAGATTATCTGATTGTCCCAGCAATTGCCTTTTAAATGAATCCAAATTGAGGAAAATCGGTTTAGGCAAACGGACATTAGACGACTTTTTATCTAAATAGGTAAAACTCCCCCCACTTCTTTATTCGCAAAGTTATGACAAAATGTCATAAAACAAAGTTGTAGGAGACAGTTTGCTAATTATAACTGAGAATTTTTCTTACTCGGTTAACACTTGAAAATACACAAAAAAAAAGATTTTTAAAAATGTTTAGCTCGTCTCGCCCTCTTGCGGTCGTTTTAGAAGCTTAAAAATATTTTTGGTGATTTTCTCATGATCATTTTTAGTACAATTTTTTTTCCCTAAAGCTGTGGGGACATCTGGACATGTCTTGTAATCATAAACAGTATTCCATTCTTCTTTCAGTCTCATCAACTTCAAGTGTTTAAGTTTTGGTTTAAAAATTTTCCAGTTATTTTTCTTCAAGCATAACCAGATAATGCTTTTCGGGATATTTAAAATTCGACTAGCGTCCCTAACGCTTGATTGTAGATTCTCATTAAAACAATCAAGAACTAATTGAGTTGCTAGAAATTCACGAGGGAACGATGCTGATTAGGAAGTTTATTAACAGTTCCGTTTTGATCAAAATATTGATTTATTCAAGAAACTGTAATATGATTGATGTTCCGTTCTGGATGCTTACTATTAAATTCTTTTGCTGCTTCACGAAAAGTTCGCATGCGATCACCAACTAGTCTTATAAGTTCTACTTATTCTTCTAAGTTTTAAATTATTATTGCCGTTAGAAATCACTATAACACAAATCAATCAGTCAAAGTGACATTTGTTAATTAGTTTACAATTTTTGATTTGCATGGCATATATATATATATATATATATATATATATATATATATATATATATATATATATATATATATATATATAGTTTTAATAACAGAAAGTACATGTAATTATTAGAACAATTATAATATAAATATCACAAATATCTGGGACACCCAGTAATTTAGAACCATAAAAATCAGTTTGGTTTAAGGTGGTGCTGGTCAAGAATCCGTTGTTAGTTTTTCTCTAAAAAAAATCCTAATTGTACTTTTCGAAAATGGGAGCCATAAAAGTTGACGCAGTTGGCCATGATATTAGCAAAAAAAACATGTGATACACTTTCTTAATGCCGTTTTCCGAGATCTATCCAACAAAAGAAAGTTTATGAAAATTGGTCCAGAAATAAAAATTGTAAGGGGGTGGTTCCTTACAGTCCGTAAGCCCTTATCCTGGACACACTGTATATCTCGTCTATAAAATAAAACTGTCATCATTAGACTCGATCAACAGATTGTCAATTTATAGTATTTAAATTGGCAGTGCCTTTTATTACCTCGTCACAAAAAAAACGAGGGAACAAAGAGAGAGATTAATTTATGTTTCAAGCTCGGTAAAACGTTCACAGAAAAGTTCAAATTGATGATAACCGTACACGGTGATTATTGCTTATTTCGTACACATATGTCCGAGTGGCATAGCAATTCCAGGATGGGTCTAATGCTTCAGATGACAACTCGAAAGCTAAGTCGGCCAAAAAATATAAAGCGCGATGAGTTGGTGGAAAAAGTACGTGAAATGGTTTTAATAGACGGAAAGTATGTGCTCAATTTGTTTCTCACGCCTTAACCCACTAATGTACCCGAATGTATATTTGGCTTGGTTTACAATCTGCTCCCAAACCACTCTATTCTTTGCCCTTCTTTCCCACTGTGTCACACCCATTCTGGCCAAATCCTTCTCCATCTCCTGTAGCTACTTTCTTCTTGGACTTCTGCTCTTCATTCTTCCCCCTACTCACAACCTGTTTTGTTAGTCTATTTTCTGGTAACCATTCTATATGTCCAAGCCAGGCTATTCGTTATGCTCTGATGATCCGCGTTATTGAGGTTTCCCCAATACCGTTCACACACCTCCAATATTCTTTCACTGCTACTGGTTAAGGTCCAGGTCTCTGCGGCATGTATTACAGCTGGTCTCATTATTGTTACATTTTTAATTTCTCCCAATTCTCGTGTTATAATTGTTACATCATCAGCGAAGGCTAGACATTAGTGTCTTTTGTTATATATTAGTCCTGTTCAATGCATTTGACTTCTCCTCAGCACAGCTTCCAACTCTAGATTAAACAAGCAGGCAGGCAGACAATGGGTCTCCTTGTCTGAGGCCCGATCTTACTTAGAATGGTTTTGAATATTGGCCATTTACTTTAAGGAAACTGACTGTATTTTTATAGTCATTTTTATTAGAGCTTTTAGTTTTCTATTAACCTCCAGCTCTCCCATTGTTTTTAGTAGTTCCTTTTTATCAATGGAGTCGGAGGCCCGTTGGAAATCTATAAAGAACACGTTCATGTTTCAGCCTTGTCAGTAGTGTCTTTCCTGCAGTTGCTTTAGTAACATTATCTGATCTACTATTGATCTGTAACTTCTAAAACCACATTGGTACTCTCCCACTAGATAATGTTCTATCCCCCTTCGTGTAAATTGGACAGAGTACCTCTCGTTCTCATTTTCTTCGCATTTTTTTCTTCCTCCAGCACTGGCCTATTATCTCCGTAATTTCCTGTAGTAGTTTTGGGCTGCCATATTTTATCACCTCTATACTAATCTGGCTCTCGCCTGGGCTTCTATTATTTTTCATGTGTCTTATAATTTCTTTAATTTTGTTAATGTTGAGTTCACTTGTGTTCTGCCTTTCCGCTCCTTCCTCTCGATATCTCTGTCCGTTCTATCTTCTTCCTCTTCATCAGTGCTTCCTAGCTTGTTCAATATTCGTTCAAAATAACCTCCCCAAATTTCTGTATTTTTCTTTTCGTTTATAAGTAGTTTTCCTTCGCCGTTCTTGCAGTATATATTTCTTGTTTGGTATACTTTCTTATCGTTCCTAATACCTTGGTGAAAATTCCTTATTTGCGATCCAGAAATAAGTTCCTTTCAAAATAGTTGCTTTTAATTTCCTCCATATCCCTTTCGAAAATTTGAATTCAGTTTTACGCCCTTACCTCTCTTCGAAATTAAATACGTTTTTTTTTAGAAAAAAATTAATAATTATTAAGTTCGTATTATTGAGCCCGTCCGAAAATTAATATTGAAAAAACATGGAAATGATAGAAATGAACATAACTGTTTATGAAGTAATAAAATTTTTTTTAACTATTCAATAAACAATTTTTCTAACATTTATTCTTGTTCACTTAAAGACCTGGAAAAACGAAATTATAAAATTCCAGATTTTTAAATTAAAAAGATCGTGAATTGTAAACAAAAACATCGTCATCGTCGTCGCCGTTTCCCTTGACAGAAGGTTTTTCGCTTGGCTGAAGCTTCACCAGGGAGTACGGGTACATTACAGCGGTTGGAGGATTAGGAAGGGACTTTTGGTGAGGGTTCGAAACAAAGAAAGGAATGGGGGGACGTTAATATCTAGGTGATGAGAAAATATGTTTGCTTTGGTTAGAAATGCTTCAAAATTAACCAGAAATAAAAAGCCAAGAGTTATGTATATTACGCAGATTGGAAGATGGGGACGGGGATTTATGAGAATCGTTCGAAAAGTCCTCGAAAATAAAAAATTTTTGTCTTACTTTTTCATCATTATTATCTTGTAATTCAGTACAATTAGACCAACTTTCTAATACGCTCAGTATAGTGCATTTTGCCTAACGAGAAAAGCAAGATCAACAAAACAACAGAAACAAGATGTGCTTAGCAAATGTATTGAGACTTGTGCTGAGACATGTGTCAGCTAAGCTAAGCTAAGCTTAGCTTTGATTATTGTCTAAATGATTGTTGTGGCTTGTTCATATATATATATATATATATATATATATATATATATATATATATATATATATATATATATATATATATATATATATATATATATATATATATATTCAGCATGCTTCCAACCTTCACGGTCCTGGGCTTTCCTCTGCCACTCGGGTCCAATATACTTAAGCGATCAAGCGGTATCCACTCCAGGATTGCCTTGGTCCATCTGTCGTCCCATCGCCTCGCTATATGGCCTGCCCATCTCCATTTCAACTGTTTTACTCTTTCAATGATGTCACAGACTTTTGTTTGTTCCCTGATCCATGCGCAGGACTTTCTGTCTCGTCTTGTAATGCTAAGCATACATCTTTCCATTCCCCTCTGTGCCACCCGAAGTTTTTGAATTGATTGCGATGTGAGTGTCCAGGTTTCACTTCCGTATGTCATAACAGGTAGAACGCACTGATCGAATACTTTTCTTTTCAGGCAAAGTGGGAGTCTGCTCTTAAACACTATGTTGAGCCTACCAAATGCCTGCCAGCCACATTTAACACGCCGTTCCACCTCCCGGGCGGTATTCCCCTCCATGGAAATCCTCTGCCCAAGATATACAAAGCTGTCCACAATCTCTAAATCCCTTCCTAAAACTGAAATTCTTCTGTCCTGAGCGAAGTTATTGAACATAACCTGACTCTTTTTCAGGTTTATTTTCAAGCCAAATGGTTCGCCAGCCCTTTGCAGTTCTTGTATGCGTCTTTGCAGCTCCTCTGGGTCTTGTGAAATGAGAATAATATCATCTGCAAATCTAAGATGGTTTAAGTTTGCACCATTGATCTTTACCCCATCCTGTTCCCAATCCAGTTTACGGAATACTTCTTCAAGGCCAGCCGAGAAAAGAATAGGCGATATTGCGTCACCCTGCCGTAGACTTCGTTCTATATTAATTCCCACTTCAAGATCATCAAGGTGAATTGTGGCTGTAGCTCCATCATATATCGATTCTAATAGGTTTACATAGGCTCTCTCTACACCTTGGCTAAGCAGTGCATCCATTATCGCATGCTTTGAGATGGAATCAAATGCTTTTTCTTAGTCGATAAAAGCCAAGCACAGTGGCATGGTGTATTCGTTGTGCCTTTCTATGACCTGCTGTACAACCTGGATGTGATCCATTGTACTGAATCCACTTCTGAATCCTGCTTGTTCTCTTGGTTGTGCGTCATTCAGTTTTTTTAATATCCTTTTAGAAATTATCTTAGTGAAAACTTTGTACATCACTGATAGGAGGCTTATTGGACGGTAGTTCTTTAAATCTTCCTGTGCTCCTTTTTTATGTAAAAGGATCACTTCCGCATTTTTCCATAAGTCAGGTACTTTTTGTTCTTTGAGGCATTTTGAGTATAATTTTGCCAGTGTTTTATGTAACGTCCGACCACCAGCTTTTAGCATTTCGACAGTTACACTATCCTTTCCTGGAGCCTTGCCGTTCTTCATCAATTCTATAGCATTTGTTACTTCCTCCACTAGGATATCTGGTATTATATATTGTTCTTCCGTGGGTATTGCTGTCCCTGACTGGCTCTGATCTTCATATAACTGGGAATAAAACCTTCTGACAATCTCTAACATATATAATATCTATAAATATATTATATAATAATATATAATATATATAATATCTAATCTATATATATATATATATATATATATATATATATATATATATATATATATATATATATATATATATATATATATATATATATATATAATATATGTTAGTTCGTAGTGTTTCGCGGATGGAAGAATACGCTAGACTATTAATCCGGGAGTATATCCGATCGTTTGTGTCCCATTTGTTGGGAACGTGCAGACGTTTCGCCAAGGTCACACTTGACATTCTCAATGCTTGTCTGAAGACTCTGAAGTCTCTCTGAATTCGCAGGCAATTTTATAAACCACATTTTTAGTATTCTGTTGTGTGTTTGGTTTAGCTTTTGTTAATGTAGATCTAAGAGTATTTTTTATTTGAAATGTCGTTTTTATTTATTTCCTACACTTTTAATTGTGTCAGAAATACCGCGGAGGTAAGGAATTTTTAGGTTAATTGTTTGAGCGTTATTATTATCGTTATTACTAAGTAAGTAAGTGTTATGTCTGGTATCAAAAGTTTTAAAAGATTTATCTATGAATTTTTTGGTTAATTGTTTTTTATTAAAATGTCTTTAATGTAATTTGTTTCTTTTTGCAGTGTATCATTGTCGGTATAAATAAGTTTTGCTCTGTCATATAAACTTTTAATTACGCTTATTTTGACTGATTTTGAGTGATTGGAAAAGAAATTGAGATACTTATTCGTGTTTGTAGGTTTTCTGTAAACTATAGTTTCTAATGTGTTGTGTTTTATTATTAAACTGTTGAGGAATTGCAATTTATTCTTCCTTTCCATTTCTAAAGTAAACTTAATAAGCCATTGGAGATGAAGGAATCTCTGGAGGATAAATCAGTCGAATACGGTGTGTGTAGAAGTACTTCCATATGCAGCTTATGGAGCTTTCCAGTGGCAATCTGAGACGTGTATGTAGGCACGAAAATGTAGATGAAAAAGCATCTTCTTTTTGACAATATAAGGACATTTAGCCTGGATAGAAGCGTAATATTTCCCGATGATGGTCCTGCTTTTTGCAATTGGTAATTTATGAACACTATAGAACGAGCATCCCAGAAAACTCAATAGTCATCAAATATTCTTCAGATGGAATCGCTTTTGCTTTCTTGTCCCAACCAACTGTTTGGACTGCAGTTTTGTCTCTTGAGGATAGCGGCGAATCCTTCTTTCGTCTGCTGTTATAACGTCGAAAAATCGCAGAATCGCCTTTAAATAAGTCTAAACATTAATGAGAAATACTAAAAGCAACAAACGCGGCCCACAATAAGCGGAAACCCTATTCATAACCAACATATCGTGTAAAATATAGTGAACATGATATATTGAGATATTAATCAGTATTATCAACAAGCTCGCGTACCTTCGCCCGCGTATAAGTATTTTCGCCCAGTCTACTTCCAAGAGCATTTGTCTTTAGGCCTAATATTTTGTAATAGCACATGTAGTCATCAGAAAAACCACCATTAAAATAACTAGTGAAGGTTTGAATTAAATTAAAGATGCCCTAATGCCTTGTCCTTAAAATACATTATTATGTTTATTATATTATTATCACTATCGTTCTGCTTTGAACTTCGAATTGAACCATCGAACTTCTCTCCATTGAAAATCTTTTTTATACAGGCAGTCCTGACTACTACGTCCTGATGAGAGCTGAAAGGCTAGAAACTGCTTGCCAGAGATACCTGGTGGCGCATGGTGGTAGTAGGGCAGAGACGAGCGGTGGCACCACGTGAAATAAGTGTGAAAGATTTCTGTAATATATATATATATATATATATATATATATATATATATATATATATATATATATATATATATATATATATATATATATATATATATATATATATAGTGGCCAGCGTCTGTTCACCAGTGGTGCGGCTGATGTTTAAATTCTGGAACTAATCCCTCCAGCTCCAGTCTTAACCTCTGAACCGTCATGGTTCAAACCTTTAATTCAAAGTACAAGATGAAGCGTTCTAGTAATTACAAAATTACCCCAGGAGGTAGACAATCCTCTGCCAGCTTTGCTGGTACAACCGGGCTTTCGGATTCTGGGGCGTCCGGGCTTAAACGCAAAATCTATAGGGAGTCGGAGACCTCTGGCCAACGTCTGAAACCGAAAACAAAAACTTTCTTTGGAACGGTAAATATCAATTTTCTCCTGCGTCCAGGAAAACTACACGAATTGTGGCGAACATTAAATCAGCAAAAAATCCAAATTTTAGCTTTGCAAGAAACTAGATTGACAGATGATAACACCTTGGAATTCGGCAACTACAGACTTTTTAAAAGTAATACGGACACAAAAATACTTAAAAATACACCACATCTCGGTGTTGCTTTTGCTGTCTCAAGAAACATCCTTGGTTCTATAACAAATGTCCAGCCAGTAAATAATCGACTTATGACACTATCCCTTAAGTGTGCTAACAAAAACTATACATTAATCAATGCACACGTCCCAGTTAACGAAGAAAATAAATCTAATCCTGAAAAAGTAAATAAGTCCTGGGAAATTCTAGAAAAGACTATCTCTAAAATTCCCTCTCCCATGTAAAAATCCTATTGGGTGATTTCAACGCCCAGCTAGGGAAACAAAAAAAGTACAGGAAAACAGTCGGTAGTTTTCCCTCTCATAAATGGACTAACCATAATGGTAGAAGATTGGTTGAACTATGTTCGCAGTTTAATCTAAAAATAATGTCCACCCATTTTAAGAAGAAAATATCAAAACAAAAGACCTGGAGGTGCCCAAACACGTACATGGGTGAATTTCAAATTGACCATGTTGCCATTTCGTACCCCAATTATAAAGAGATTTTGAATGTTCAAGTCAGGAAAGGAGCAAATATAGACACGGATCACTACTTGATTAGAATCAAACTTAGCTTAAAACCTCGAAAACTTATTCAAAAGCGGCTGCTAATACCAAAGTTTGACACAACGAAAATAAAACCAGCCCTAACAGAAGAACTTGATAAACAACCAGCACAGAACTGGCAAGAATTGAAACAAAAAATTATTAAAACAGTCTTAAAGTTGGTCCCTTTACAAAAACGTAGAAAACATCCGTGGTGGGATGAAGTTTTCGAAGTAAAGCATTCAAAGATTGGAACAGTCAAAAAACAGCAATAAACTATAACATATTTTTGGAAGTAAGGAAAGAAACATCGAAGCTAATTAGACAAACTAAAAGAAAATATGAAAACAATCAACTTAATGAAAGAGAAAAAGATTTCCAAAAACATAACACTCGAAACTTTTACAAAACATTTAAAACTAAAGTAACAGGCTATCAACCGCAAAGTCTTTGCTTCCAAAAGGAAAACGGACAATTGGCTCTAAATAACCAAGATAATTGCAAAGAACTTGCGAAATATTTTGAACAAATACTAAACTGTCCTGAGCCCTTAAACAAATTAGCAACACTAAAGCCTAAACAAACAAACCCATATTCAGTACCACCGAATGAAGATGAAATAATTAGGCAAATCAAGCGGCTTAAAAATAACAAAGCTTCTGGTGAAGATGGAATCACTGCGGAACTTTTGAAATCCGCTGGTCCAGGTACAATCAGGGAAATAACCAAAATTCTACAAGAAGTTTGGCGAACCGAACCGATTCCGGAAGATTGGAAAGATGCTCTAATCCATCCACTACATAAGAAAGGAGATAGAACGGGTGTAAACAACTATAGAGGGATATCTCTTCTCCCAGTTTGTTACAAGATTCTATCTCAATGTCTACTAGACAGAGCACAGGGACAGTTAGAACCTAACATTGGTGAATATCAAGCAGGTTTTCGACCGGGCAGATCCTGCCCTGAACAGATCCTGAATCTGAAGTTGATTCTAAGACATCAAAAACTGTACAATAAAAATCTCGTCTGTACATTTGTGGATTTCAAAAAAGCATATGATTCTATTGACCGCGAATCTTTATTCCGAATCTTGAAAGAACAAGGACTAGATCTGAAAACGCTGGCAATTATTAAAGCAACGTTAACTAACACAAGGTCAAAAATTAAATTCATGGGTGAGATCTCAGAGCCCTTCGAAATTAAAACTGGAGTGAGACCAGGGGATGGACTCTCGCCACTTTTATTTAACTGTGTTCTAGAAAAAGTAATACAGGAGTGGCGTGAAAAAAAGTCGGCCCTGAATATTGACCAGTCCATTAAACTGGGGAGAACCAACATTAAAATTGATTGTCTGGCATTTGCTGATGATCTAGCAATTTTAGCTCAAGATGTATTAACGGCACAGAAACAGATTGAAGTCCTAAAAGAAACAGCAGAAAATGTAGGACTCCAAATTTCCTTTAAAAAGACACAATACATGACCTGCAACAGACTAAGAACGCTATTTCTAAAAACAAAATATGGTAACATCAGACGAGTCTCTCAATTCAAATATTTGGGTGAAATAATCATGGAAAATGGGTTGGAAAAAGCGGCCAATAAGGGTAGATGTCAAAAAATGGAAACGGCATTGAGACTTACACAAAATAATTACAACAAAAAATGCCTATCTAAAAACACAAAACTGAGACATTACAACACAGTTATTAAGCCAGAATGTCTATATGCTGCGGAAACGCTCATTTTGAATAGAAAGAGGGACATCGAGGACATTGAAAAGAAGGAAAGAAACATCATAAGAAAAATCCTAGGGCCCAAACAAATAAATACCACAACATACCGACTTCGAGAAAACCAAGAAATCAAACAATACACAGATATACATAGCGATATGAGAAAAAGAAGACTTAAGTTTTACGGACACATAGTGACAAATAGTCGAACACTAGACAAATAGTCGAATTTTATGAAAATAGGAGTAAAGCTAAAGTAGAAATAATTAAATGGATTGCTGCAATTAATGGATTGCTGCCTAAGATCAGTAAATATTACGCAAAGTGAAATTCAGGATAGAGGCTGTTTCAGACACAAAGTTGACGTTGGAAGGTTGGCCAGAGAGAAAAATGTAGGAAGACTGGAACAACTTGGTCTGACGAAAAGAAAAAAGCTCATAGCGAACGAATGAAATTAGTATGGGCTCAAAGGAAGGCTAACAACAACAAACGCCTCTAATTGTAGTTTGCGTGGTCCACCAGGGCCCATACGTGAATAATAATAATATATATATATATATATATATATATATATATATATATATATATATATATATATATATATATATATATATATATATATAACGAATTTTTAAAAAAGAATATTTCTTGCCGCTTGTGCTACTCGTATATTCTTCGGTAGTTTTTCTTCTGTGTTCTTCTATTGGTATCATATAATCCGCAAATAATAACCCCTGCACTCTAATCGTTTATATTTTCCAGTTTTCTACTGTTCCCACAATATATCGAGGAAAAAATTATTTGGTTTATTGGGAATTTCCAGTCGACCGCGCAAAGCTTCAACGAAGTGTTCAATTAAGAGAAAAGGGGCGTCCATCTAGAAAATGAAACAATTTTCCTCTGGATATTTCGAATTTTCTCCTAAATCCCCCCAATTCCCCGAAGGGGGATTTTTCTCTCCTTTTTCTCGATGTTGGTGTTTAGCACGCGAAAAGCGTCGACTATCCTGACGATCCGATCTCGTGAGGGGTGGCAAATGCATGCCGCATGCAACCGTCAACCGTTGGCCATTTGATATTTCGATAGGGGCCGAATTACGGCTGCTTTTTTAATGGTGCTACCAAAATAGGTTGAATGTTAAGTTATTTCGTCTACTTTATTTGATTTGTTTGGTATTTTTACGAAAAACACCACTTTTAATAGCGTTGTCCTTTGCCATAATAATGCATATTGACCGTCAAATCCAAAACATGGTCAATATCAGTCAAATGGGTCCATTTAAGGTGTTGAGCCAATTCGCTTATCTTGACCATTTAATGTAGAACGAAGGCTAATCTAAACTCATGGTAACGCTCATGAGATTAGAAGACACGAAATTGCAAGAAACAAAATGGGAAATTTTGAAAAAATATATATAAAACTTGAGTTTTTTTCCATTATTTTTATATTCCGCTGAAACGGACCATTCAAAACAAGACCTCAAGCGCATTGATTGTTTTGAACTTAGGTACTGAGCAGAAATCCAGCAGTCCTGGATTCAAGGATCACAATGACCTGGAAAAACTAGTAATGCAAGGATGGATGATGAGTTTTAGATTATAGACAGGCCATATTAAGTACCTAACTGGTACATAGCTTCAACATGCACCCATGGAAGCCACAAATAGAGAATGTTGATGGGAAGTAGTCCGAAAAGTACGCAAATGGAAGGAGTTTTCATAAGTCACGACTCTTCTGTAAAGGAGAATACAAAGAAAAAAATTATTTTGCTTGTATCATGTAACTCGTTTCGTGCTTTGTAAAGTCACAGATTGCCGATCGCGTTGGTGCGGACGGTAAGATCAGCGGCCTGCCGCTGCTGTGCCGAAACCACACTGGAGCGGTAGTTGGTTCGATTCCAGCGCTCGGATGGGTGTTTTTCTTTCTTTCTTCTGTCTGTTTACTTCCTAAATGTTTGTGATGGTTTCTAGGCAAGAGTGTAAAATCCGACTACGAATTACCCGTCAGTCACGCCAGTTAAAGGCTGGGTAAGGCCGGATGCCTTCTGAGAAGCGTTCTCTTCCTGATAGACTTATGTGTAGGTACATAACCAATGGTTTATAGCCCGAGGGGGGTGCTGGCCTGGGTTTGTCAGAAGCTGATGACCGTGGTTCGGAACCCACGTTAAGCTGTAGGTCCAGTCGCTAAATAGCCCAGTTGCTGATGCGCCTCTAACCCTAACACTTTACCTTTTACCTTTTAAAGTCACAGATTGTTATAATAATTACGGTGGATCTACTCATTACTAATTTTTTTGTCTCAAATGAAAGTAAAAACTTTTTGATTTTTTATGACTATACCAACTGTTACCATCCCGTCTCGCTAGGCGTAAATTAAACTTTAGTAATAATTGATTTTGTTTATGACTAAAATTATTTTTGGAATTCCATAGCTTTTACCAGCTATTTAACAATTTTTTCTATAAATTTCACGAAAACAAAATTGCAAGGAATTCACAAATACAATCCTAAATCTTTTACGCCCCCACATCCCCCCCTCAGGAGTTGATTTTTATGAACCATCCTCCTTAGCGAATATCTACGACACATGAAGAACTGTCTGCCGTTAAACGTTTCGGTTTTTTTTTTCATTAAACCATCATTATAACACATAAGCTAATATATATCAATTTCATATATAACAATATTTTAATATATATCAATAATTCATAATTTAATATATATCAATATAAATAATTCAATTAAATATATTCAATAATTTAATATATATCAATAATTCAAATATATCAATAAATAATGCCTTAACTGAATATATAAATAATCGACAAATATAATTTTATAATCGTATTATTAAAGATAGCTTGACGTTGAAAAAATTACTTTGATAGCTGAATTTAAACTAATTGTCACATATGCCGATCATCCAATTTTAATTAAATTTTCATTTTTTCTCGTAATAATCTGCAAAAATTACTTTATAAAAAGCTACAGAAAGGATTAAAAATTAATTACAAATATTTATCAATTAAACATTACAGCTAAAACAACATATAATTGTCAGTAACTTTCTTTTATACACAGTAAGAAGCAACGGTGTCAATCTACGCGATTTTCGGTTATATTCAACTCGGACGTTATATTAATTCCAATTAATTTTTGCATTAACAGTTCTTGATCAATTTTCATGAAGTATAAGAAGAATTCCTGTCAAGTTTTAAATATGTACAACTTACAGTTAGAAGGCGGACTTATTTGTACATTTTACACCTCTGCCATCAAAAAGTAGGGGTGACATTTCCGCCAAGAATACCGGCCCACACATATTATATATATATATATATATATATATATATATATATATATATATATATATATATATATATATATATATATATATATATATATATATATATATATATATATATATATATATATATATATATATATATATATATATATATATATATATATATATATATATATATACACATATGTTTCTAAATCATTCCGGGTGTCGATCCGTTGATTTTGTGAAGAGTCACGACCTTTCGCGAAAATCGCATTGTGCATTTTCAAGTATCATCCACTTCGACTGAAGAGTCCAAGTGACGTGCACGGGTCGTTGTAATAGCTTTTTTAGCCGGCCGGCGACTGCGCAAATTATATCGGGGTAGTTCGGGACTATTTGCGGCGCTCGGCAACGCTGTCGGGCGCCCGTTTAGTAATTTTTCTACTTCGCCGCCACGTTGCCGCGTTTCTTCTTTATTCAGAAGGGATTTCCATACTTTTGGAATGTTGCGAGCATCGTTTCTCGTATTTAGCTCACCTCTTTTTTCTATTTCAAGAGCTTCTCTGATTGTTGGGGCCTTGTAGTTTTCAATGTTCGCTATTTCTTTGGCTCATTCAAAATTGATTTTATGTCCTGTGGTGCTGGAACAGAGCGGAAGTGGTTTGTTTGTTTTTTAAGTAGTTTTTATGTTCTTGTATTCTGGCCGATATTCGTCTGTTTTTTGTGCTATGTATGCTCTGTTGCAGTCGGAACAAGATATACTATATACCTCATGGTTTTCCGGTCTAACTTTGTCCTTAAGGTTTTTTAGGCTGTTTTGCTCTTATATTTCCTTAGTAACCTGCCTATCCCATCTGTGATTTCTTTTACGTAGGTAGCAGGTAGCGATGGTAGCAGGACCTTTAGTGTATTTGGTTCATGATCTTCTATTGTTCTTCATGTTTGTGTTTCCTGACGGCGAATGGACTTCCTGACACAATTTTCTAAATATCCATTTTGTCAAAGGGCTGTGGAAATTTTTGGTAGTTCCTCGCTTCGGGTATCTGATAGTGTCAGTCGGAAGGATCTGGAAATCAGGATGTTCGCTACTGCTTGGATTTGAGAAGGATGATGATGGGATTTAGCGTTGAGGTATCGATCGGTGTGATTTGGTTTCCTATACATTGTGTATTCGAGTGTTCCAGAAAGTTTCCTTGTGATAAGGAGATCTAAAAATGGCAGATTTCTATCCTGTTCGATTTCCAGAGTGAACGGTATTCTGGGGTGGATTTCGTTTACATGAGTTAGAAAGTTCAGAAGTTCGTTTCCGTAAGGCAATATTACAAAGATATCGTCCACGTAGCGTTTCCAAAGTTTAGGCCTTAAAGGAGCGTGGGCCAATGCCTTTGTTTCGAAGTTGGTCATGAACAGGTTTGCTATAACGGGTGATAAAGATGATCCAATTGGGGCACCGTCGGTCTGTCTGGTGGAAAGTCTTCGTGAGTTTTGAACATAGGACTCCGCAAGTTTGACGCTTGGTTGCATGATACTTGCTAGATATTTTTCCAAATTCTGTGTTGGTTCAGAATCTTCAGGGCGCCGACATATACAATACCATTAAGAATAGGGAGACCCTATCCACAGCCAACAACACATGTGTTCGCCGACCTCCCGTCGGATGGCGTATATATGTACTGTTAGATTTTCTTGGACAGCGTCCAATAAGACAGCAGTAGCTGAGTGTCATCACCTCGAGAGACGAAACATATGTCATCCAGTTGAAGGGATAGCTCCTTCCCGGTCAAGCAACCAACAAAAGTATATATATATATATATATATATATATATATATATATATATATATATATATATATATATATATATATATATATATATAAACTCCGGAAGTACATCCAATCGCTTGTATCCCGTTTGTTGGGAATATGCAGACGTTTCGCCAAGGTTACACTTGACATTCTCAATGCTTGTCCGAAGGCACTAAATTGTATGAAGCGTTAGCAATACTAAATTGTTTGTAGCGCTATAAGGAACACATGTACTCAATATATCCTCCCCCGACTTAAATGACCGCCTCTATTCTTAAAGACGACTTTCTTTAAGTCCAAACGGCGGACAAGATTAAATTCACTAAACCAGTAATATACAGTGGCTTCAGACGATTGTCCTTCGCCCAAAGTCAAAGTGAGTTGATCAATGTCACTGTTGTTGAGATAATCCACGTCGAAAGTCATAGTAAATCATCACACGAACTTTCTGACTAGTTAATTCTATTTTTTAACTGAGATGGAATTTTCAAGTCACTAAACAACACAAATAGTGTTCGTATGACAAAGCGTTCTGAGTACGTATACAGTCATCAATGTCAAATTTTACGATGTATATGTCCATTGTCCATCATTATGCCAATTCCGGATACATAAATAGCAACGCTCGACGTTCGTATTTGAAAAAAGAATTTGTATAGATAGATAAGATAGATAACAAAATACTTCTTTTATTCCTTTTAAAAAAATGAACTATCACAAAGTAACGGACAAATCAATCAATCATTTGAAAAAAGCAAATACAGCAGAACAGTTTAAGTTATTCTTAAAACTAAGGTTAAAACAACGCACAGCAGTACAATACGCATGGTTCACTCATCAATGTTTAAAGAAGAAAAAAATAAAAGTGATAGAAAACAAAGTAAAAAAAATGTTTTATTCCTTTTTAGAAAATGAACTATCACAAAGTAACGGACAAATCAATCCATAATTTGAAAAAAGCAAGTACAACAGAACAGTTCAAGTTATACTTAAAACTAAGGTTAAAACAACGCACAGCAGTACAAAACGCATGGTTCACTCAACAATGTTTAAAGAAGGAAAAAATAAAAGTGATAGAAAACAAAGCAAAAAAAAAATGTTTTATTCCTTTTTAAAAAATGAACTATCACAAAGTAACGGACAAATCAGTCAATAATTTGAAAAAAGCAAGTACAGCAGAACAGTTCAAGTTATACTTAAAACTAAGGTTAAAACAACGCACAGCAGTACAAAACGCATGGTTTACTCAACAATGTTTAAATAAGGAAAAAATAAAAGTGATAGAAAACAAAGTAAAAAAAATTGTTTTATTCCTTTTTAGAAAATGAACTATCACAAAGTAACGGACAAATCAATCAATAATTTGAAAAAAGCAAGTACAGCAGAACAATTCAAGTTATACTTAAAACTAAGGTTAAAACAACGCACAGCAGTACAAAACGCATGGTTTACTCAACAATGTTTAAATAAGGAAAAAATAAAAGTGATAGAAAACAAAGTAAAAAAATTGTTTTATTCCTTTTTAGAAAATGAACTATCACAAAGTAACGGACAAATCAATCAATAATTTGAAAAAAGCAAGTACAGCAGAACAATTCAAGTTATACTTAAAACTAAGGTTAAAACAACGCACAGCAGTACAAAACGCATGGTTCACTCAACAATGTTTAAAGAAGGAAAAAATAAAAGTGATAGAAAACAAAGTAAAAAAAAAATGTTTTATTCCTTTTTAAAAAATGAACTATCACAAAGTAACGGACAAATCAGTCAATAATTTGAAAAAAGCAAGTACAGCAGAACAGTTCAAGTTATACTTAAAACTAAGGTTAAAACAACGCACAGCAGTACAAAACGCATGGTTTACTCAACAATGTTTAAATAAGGAAAAAATAAAAGTGATAGAAAACAAAGTAAAAAAAATTGTTTTATTCCTTTTTAGAAAATGAACTATCACAAAGTAACGGACAAATCAATCAATAATTTGAAAAAAGCAAGTACAGCAGAACAATTCAAGTTATACTTAAAACTAAGGTTAAAACAACGCACAGCAGTACAAAACGCATGGTTTACTCAACAATGTTTAAATAAGGAAAAAATAAAAGTGATAGAAAACAAAGTAAAAAAATTGTTTTATTCCTTTTTAGAAAATGAACTATCACAAAGTAACGGACAAATCAATCAATAATTTGAAAAAAGCAAGTACAGCAGAACAATTCAAGTTATACTTAAAACTAAGGTTAAAACAACGCACAGCAGTACAAAACGCATGGTTCACTCAACAATGTTTAAAGAAGGAAAAAATAAAAGTGATAGAAAACAAAGTAAAAAAAAAATGGTTTATTCCTTTTTAAAAAATGAACTATCACAAAGTAACGGACAAATCAGTCAATAATTTGAAAAAAGCAAGTACAGCAGAACAGTTCAAGTTATACTTAAAACTAAGGTTAAAACAACGCACAGCAGTACAAAACGCATGGTTTACTCAACAATGTTTAAATAAGGAAAAAATAAAAGTGATAGAAAACAAAGTAAAAAAATTGTTTTATTCCTTTTTAGAAAATGAACTATCACAAAGTAACGGACAAATCAATCAATAATTTGAAAAAAGCAAGTACAGCAGAACAATTCAAGTTATACTTAAAACTAAGGTTAAAACAACGCACAGCAGTACAAAACGCATGGTTCACTCAACAATGTTTAAAGAAGGAAAAAATAAAAGTGATAGAAAACAAAGTAAAAAAAAAATGTTTTATTCCTTTTTAAAAAATGAACTATCACAAAGTAACGGACAAATCAGTCAATAATTTGAAAAAAGCAAGTACAGCAGAACAGTTCAAGTTATACTTAAAACTAAGGTTAAAACAACGCACAGCAGTACAAAACGCATGGTTCACTCAACAATGTTTAAAGAAGGAAAAAATAAAAGTGATAGAAAACAAAGTAAAAAAAAAATGTTTTATTCCTTTTTAAAAAATGAACTATCACAAAGTAACGGACAAATCAGTCAATAATTTGAAAAAAGCAAGTACAGCAGAACAATTCAAGTTATACTTAAAACTAAGGTTAAAACAACGCACAGCAGTACAAAACGCATGGTTTACTCAACAATGTTTAAATAAGGAAAAAATAAAAGTGATAGAAAACAAAGTAAAAAAATTGTTTTATTCCTTTTTAGAAAATGAACTATCACAAAGTAACGGACAAATCAATCAATAATTTGAAAAAAGCAAGTACAGCAGAACAATTCAAGTTATACTTAAAACTAAGGTTAAAACAACGCACAGCAGTACAAAACGCATGGTTTACTCAACAATGTTTAAATAAGGAAAAAATAAAAGTGATAGAAAACAAAGTAAAAAAATTGTTTTATTCCTTTTTAGAAAATGAACTATCACAAAGTAACGGACAAATCAGTCAATAATTTGAAAAAAGCAAGTACAGCAGAACAGTTCAAGTTATACTTAAAACTAAGGTTAAAACAACGCACAGCAGTACAAAACGCATGGTTTACTCAACAATGTTTAAATAAGGAAAAAATAAAAGTGATAGAAAACAAAGTAAAAAAATTGTTTTATTCCTTTTTAGAAAATGAACTATCACAAAGTAACGGACAAATCAATCAATAATTTGAAAAAAGCAAGTACAGCAGAACAATTCAAGTTATACTTAAAACTAAGGTTAAAACAACGCACAGCAGTACAAAACGCATGGTTTACTCAACAATGTTTAAATAAGGAAAAAATAAAAGTGATAGAAAACAAAGTAAAAAAATTGTTTTATTCCTTTTTAGAAAATGAACTATCACAAAGTAACGGACAAATCAATCAATAATTTGAAAAAAGCAAGTACAGCAGAACAATTCAAGTTATACTTAAAACTAAGGTTAAAACAACGCACAGCAGTACAAAACGCATGGTTCACTCAACAATGTTTAAAGAAGGAAAAAATAAAAGTGATAGAAAACAAAGTAAAAAAAAAATGTTTTATTCCTTTTTAGAAAATGAACTATCACAAAGTAACGGACAAATCAGTCAATAATTTGAAAAAAGCAAGTACAGCAGAACAATTCAAGTTATACTTAAAACTAAGGTTAAAACAACGCACAGCAGTACAAAACGCATGGTTTACTCAACAATGTTTAAATAAGGAAAAAATAAAAGTGATAGAAAACAAAGTAAAAAAATTGTTTTATTCCTTTTTAGAAAATGAACTATCACAAAGTAACGGACAAATCAGTCAATAATTTGAAAAAAGCAAGTACAGCAGAACAATTCAAGTTATACTTAAAACTAAGGTTAAAACAACGCACAGCAGTACAAAACGCATGGTTTACTCAACAATGTTTAAATAAGGAAAAAATAAAAGTGATAGAAAACAAAGTAAAAAAATTGTTTTATTCCTTTTTAGAAAATGAACTATCACAAAGTAACGGACAAATCAATCAATAATTTGAAAAAAGCAAGTACAGCAGAACAATTCAAGTTATACTTAAAACTAAGGTTAAAACAACGCACAGCAGTACAAAACGCATGGTTCACTCAACAATGTTTAAAGAAGGAAAAAATAAAAGTGATAGAAAACAAAGTAAAAAAAAAATGTTTTATTCCTTTTTAGAAAATGAACTATCACAAAGTAACGGACAAATCAGTCAATAATTTGAAAAAAGCAAGTACAGCAGAACAATTCAAGTTATACTTAAAACTAAGGTTAAAACAACGCACAGCAGTACAAAACGCATGGTTTACTCAACAATGTTTAAATAAGGAAAAAATAAAAGTGATAGAAAACAAAGTAAAAAAATTGTTTTATTCCTTTTTAGAAAATGAACTATCACAAAGTAACGGACAAATCAGTCAATAATTTGAAAAAAGCAAGTACAGCAGAACAATTCAAGTTATACTTAAAACTAAGGTTAAAACAACGCACAGCAGTACAAAACGCATGGTTTACTCAACAATGTTTAAATAAGGAAAAAATAAAAGTGATAGAAAACAAAGTAAAAAAATTGTTTTATTCCTTTTTAGAAAATGAACTATCACAAAGTAACGGACAAATCAATCAATAATTTGAAAAAAGCAAGTACAGCAGAACAATTCAAGTTATACTTAAAACTAAGGTTAAAACAACGCACAGCAGTACAAAACGCATGGTTTACTCAACAATGTTTAAATAAGGAAAAAATAAAAGTGATAGAAAACAAAGTAAAAAAATTGTTTTATTCCTTTTTAGAAAATGAACTATCACAAAGTAACGGACAAATCAGTCAATAATTTGAAAAAAGCAAGTACAGCAGAACAGTTCAAGTTATACTTAAAACTAAGGTTAAAACAACGCACAGCAGTACAAAACGCATGGTTTACTCAACAATGTTTAAATAAGGAAAAAATAAAAGTGATAGAAAACAAAGTAAAAAAATTGTTTTATTCCTTTTTAGAAAATGAACTATCACAAAGTAACGGACAAATCAATCAATAATTTGAAAAAAGCAAGTACAGCAGAACAGTTCAAGTTATACTTAAAACTAAGGTTAAAACAACGCACAGCAGTACAAAACGCATGGTTTACTCAACAATGTTTAAATAAGGAAAAAATAAAAGTGATAGAAAACAAAGTAAAAAAATTGTTTTATTCCTTTTTAGAAAATGAACTATCACAAAGTAACGGACAAATCAATCAATAATTTGAAAAAAGCAAGTACAGCAGAACAATTCAAGTTATACTTAAAACTAAGGTTAAAACAACGCACAGCAGTACAAAACGCATGGTTTACTCAACAATGTTTAAATAAGGAAAAAATAAAAGTGATAGAAAACAAAGTAAAAAAATTGTTTTATTCCTTTTTAGAAAATGAACTATCACAAAGTAACGGACAAATCAATCAATAATTTGAAAAAAGCAAGTACAGCAGAACAATTCAAGTTATACTTAAAACTAAGGTTAAAACAACGCACAGCAGTACAAAACGCATGGTTTACTCAACAATGTTTAAATAAGGAAAAAATAAAAGTGATAGAAAACAAAGTAAAAAAATTGTTTTATTCCTTTTTAGAAAATGAACTATCACAAAGTAACGGACAAATCAATCAATAATTTGAAAAAAGCAAGTACAGCAGAACAATTCAAGTTATACTTAAAACTAAGGTTAAAACAACGCACAGCAGTACAAAACGCATGGTTCACTCAACAATGTTTAAAGAAGGAAAAAATAAAAGTGATAGAAAACAAAGTAAAAAAAAAATGTTTTATTCCTTTTTAAAAAATGAACTATCACAAAGTAACGGACAAATCAGTCAATAATTTGAAAAAAGCAAGTACAGCAGAACAGTTCAAGTTATACTTAAAACTAAGGTTAAAACAACGCACAGCAGTACAAAACGCATGGTTCACTCAACAATGTTTAAAGAAGGAAAAAATAAAAGTGATAGAAAACAAAGTAAAAAAAAAATGTTTTATTCCTTTTTAAAAAATGAACTATCACAAAGTAACGGACAAATCAGTCAATAATTTGAAAAAAGCAAGTACAGCAGAACAATTCAAGTTATACTTAAAACTAAGGTTAAAACAACGCACAGCAGTACAAAACGCATGGTTTACTCAACAATGTTTAAATAAGGAAAAAATAAAAGTGATAGAAAACAAAGTAAAAAAATTGTTTTATTCCTTTTTAGAAAATGAACTATCACAAAGTAACGGACAAATCAATCAATAATTTGAAAAAAGCAAGTACAGCAGAACAATTCAAGTTATACTTAAAACTAAGGTTAAAACAACGCACAGCAGTACAAAACGCATGGTTTACTCAACAATGTTTAAATAAGGAAAAAATAAAAGTGATAGAAAACAAAGTAAAAAAATTGTTTTATTCCTTTTTAGAAAATGAACTATCACAAAGTAACGGACAAATCAATCAATAATTTGAAAAAAGCAAGTACAGCAGAACAATTCAAGTTATACTTAAAACTAAGGTTAAAACAACGCACAGCAGTACAAAACGCATGGTTTACTCAACAATGTTTAAATAAGGAAAAAATAAAAGTGATAGAAAACAAAGTAAAAAAATTGTTTTATTCCTTTTTAGAAAATGAACTATCACAAAGTAACGGACAAATCAGTCAATAATTTGAAAAAAGCAAGTACAGCAGAACAGTTCAAGTTATACTTAAAACTAAGGTTAAAACAACGCACAGCAGTACAAAACGCATGGTTCACTCAACAATGTTTAAAGAAGGAAAAAATAAAAGTGATAGAAAACAAAGTAAAAAAAAAATGTTTTATTCCTTTTTAAAAAATGAACTATCACAAAGTAACGGACAAATCAGTCAATAATTTGAAAAAAGCAAGTACAGCAGAACAATTCAAGTTATACTTAAAACTAAGGTTAAAACAACGCACAGCAGTACAAAACGCATGGTTTACTCAACAATGTTTAAATAAGGAAAAAATAAAAGTGATAGAAAACAAAGTAAAAAAATTGTTTTATTCCTTTTTAGAAAATGAACTATCACAAAGTAACGGACAAATCAATCAATAATTTGAAAAAAGCAAGTACAGCAGAACAATTCAAGTTATACTTAAAACTAAGGTTAAAACAACGCACAGCAGTACAAAACGCATGGTTTACTCAACAATGTTTAAATAAGGAAAAAATAAAAGTGATAGAAAACAAAGTAAAAAAATTGTTTTATTCCTTTTTAGAAAATGAACTATCACAAAGTAACGGACAAATCAGTCAATAATTTGAAAAAAGCAAGTACAGCAGAACAATTCAAGTTATACTTAAAACTAAGGTTAAAACAACGCACAGCAGTACAAAACGCATGGTTTACTCAACAATGTTTAAATAAGGAAAAAATAAAAGTGATAGAAAACAAAGTAAAAAAATTGTTTTATTCCTTTTTAGAAAATGAACTATCACAAAGTAACGGACAAATCAATCAATAATTTGAAAAAAGCAAGTACAGCAGAACAATTCAAGTTATACTTAAAACTAAGGTTAAAACAACGCACAGCAGTACAAAACGCATGGTTTACTCAACAATGTTTAAATAAGGAAAAAATAAAAGTGATAGAAAACAAAGTAAAAAAATTGTTTTATTCCTTTTTAGAAAATGAACTATCACAAAGTAACGGACAAATCAATCAATAATTTGAAAAAAGCAAGTACAGCAGAACAATTCAAGTTATACTTAAAACTAAGGTTAAAACAACGCACAGCAGTACAAAACGCATGGTTTACTCAACAATGTTTAAATAAGGAAAAAATAAAAGTGATAGAAAACAAAGTAAAAAAATTGTTTTATTCCTTTTTAGAAAATGAACTATCACAAAGTAACGGACAAATCAGTCAATAATTTGAAAAAAGCAAGTACAGCAGAACAGTTCAAGTTATACTTAAAACTAAGGTTAAAACAACGCACAGCAGTACAAAACGCATGGTTCACTCAACAATGTTTAAAGAAGGAAAAAATAAAAGTGATAGAAAACAAAGTAAAAAAAAAATGTTTTATTCCTTTTTAAAAAATGAACTATCACAAAGTAACGGACAAATCAGTCAATAATTTGAAAAAAGCAAGTACAGCAGAACAATTCAAGTTATACTTAAAACTAAGGTTAAAACAACGCACAGCAGTACAAAACGCATGGTTTACTCAACAATGTTTAAATAAGGAAAAAATAAAAGTGATAGAAAACAAAGTAAAAAAATTGTTTTATTCCTTTTTAGAAAATGAACTATCACAAAGTAACGGACAAATCAATCAATAATTTGAAAAAAGCAAGTACAGCAGAACAATTCAAGTTATACTTAAAACTAAGGTTAAAACAACGCACAGCAGTACAAAACGCATGGTTTACTCAACAATGTTTAAATAAGGAAAAAATAAAAGTGATAGAAAACAAAGTAAAAAAATTGTTTTATTCCTTTTTAGAAAATGAACTATCACAAAGTAACGGACAAATCAGTCAATAATTTGAAAAAAGCAAGTACAGCAGAACAGTTCAAGTTATACTTAAAACTAAGGTTAAAACAACGCACAGCAGTACAAAACGCATGGTTTACTCAACAATGTTTAAATAAGGAAAAAATAAAAGTGATAGAAAACAAAGTAAAAAAATTGTTTTATTCCTTTTTAGAAAATGAACTATCACAAAGTAACGGACAAATCAATCAGTAATTTGAAAAAAGCAAGTACAGCAGAACAATTCAAGTTATACTTAAAACTAAGGTTAAAACAACGCACAGCAGTACAAAACGCATGGTTCACTCAACAATGTTTAAAGAAGGAAAAAATAAAAGTGATAGAAAACAAAGCAAAAAAAAAATGTTTTATTCCTTTTTAAAAAATGAACTATCACAAAGTAACGGACAAATCAGTCAATAATTTGAAAAAAGCAAGTACAGCAGAACAGTTCAAGTTATACTTAAAACTAAGGTTAAAACAACGCACAGCAGTACAAAACGCATGGTTTACTCAACAATGTTTAAATAAGGAAAAAATAAAAGTGATAGAAAACAAAGTAAAAAAATTGTTTTATTCCTTTTTAGAAAATGAACTATCACAAAGTAACGGACAAATCAATCCATAATTTGAAAAAAGCAAGTACAACAGAACAGTTCAAGTTATACTTAAAACTAAGGTTAAAACAACGCACAGCAGTACAAAACGCATGGTTCACTCAACAATGTTTAAAGAAGGAAAAAATAAAAGTGATAGAAAACAAAGTAAAAAAAAAATGTTTTATTCCTTTTTAAAAAATGAACTATCACAAAGTAACGGACAAATCAGTCAATAATTTGAAAAAAGCAAGTACAGCAGAACAGTTCAAGTTATACTTAAAACTAAGGTTAAAACAACGCACAGCAGTACAAAACGCATGGTTTACTCAACAATGTTTAAATAAGGAAAAAATAAAAGTGATAGAAAACAAAGTAAAAAAATTGTTTTATTCCTTTTTAGAAAATGAACTATCACAAAGTAACGGACAAATCAATCCATAATTTGAAAAAAGCAAGTACAACAGAACAGTTCAAGTTATACTTAAAACTAAGGTTAAAACAACGCACAGCAGTACAAAACGCATGGTTTACTCAACAATGTTTAAATAAGGAAAAAATAAAAGTGATAGAAAACAAAGTAAAAAAAATGTTTTATTCCTTTTTAGAAAATGAACTATCACAAAGTAACGGACAAATCAATCCATAATTTGAAAAAAGCAAGTACAACAGAACAGTTCAAGTTATACTTAAAACTAAGGTTAAAACAACGCACAGCAGTACAAAACGCATGGTTTACTCAACAATGTTTAAATAAGGAAAAAATAAAAGTGATAGAAAACAAAGTAAAAAAATTGTTTTATTCCTTTTTAGAAAATGAACTATCACAAAGTAACGGACAAATCAATCCATAATTTGAAAAAAGCAAGTACAACAGAACAGTTCAAGTTATACTTAAAACTAAGGTTAAAACAACGCACAGCAGTACAAAACGCATGGTTTACTCAACAATGTTTAAATAAGGAAAAAATAAAAGTGATAGAAAACAAAGTAAAAAAATTGTTTTATTCCTTTTTAGAAAATGAACTATCACAAAGTAACGGACAAATCAATCAATAATTTGAAAAAAGCAAGTACAGCAGAACAATTCAAGTTATACTTAAAACTAAGGTTAAAACAACGCACAGCAGTACAAAACGCATGGTTTACTCAACAATGTTTAAATAAGGAAAAAATAAAAGTGATAGAAAACAAAGTAAAAAAATTGTTTTATTCCTTTTTAGAAAATGAACTATCACAAAGTAACGGACAAATCAATCCATAATTTGAAAAAAGCAAGTACAACAGAACAGTTCAAGTTATACTTAAAACTAAGGTTAAAACAACGCACAGCAGTACAAAACGCATGGTTCACTCAACAATGTTTAAAGAAGGAAAAAATAAAAGTGATAGAAAACAAAGCAAAAAAAAAATGTTTTATTCCTTTTTAAAAAATGAACTATCACAAAGTAACGGACAAATCAGTCAATAATTTGAAAAAAGCAAGTACAGCAGAACAGTTCAAGTTATACTTAAAACTAAGGTTAAAACAACGCACAGCAGTACAAAACGCATGGTTTACTCAACAATGTTTAAATAAGGAAAAAATAAAAGTGATAGAAAACAAAGTAAAAAAAATTGTTTTATTCCTTTTTAGAAAATGAACTATCACAAAGTAACGGACAAATCAATCAATAATTTGAAAAAAGCAAGTACAGCAGAACAATTCAAGTTATACTTAAAACTAAGGTTAAAACAACGCACAGCAGTACAAAACGCATGGTTTACTCAACAATGTTTAAATAAGGAAAAAATAAAAGTGATAGAAAACAAAGTAAAAAAAATTGTTTTATTCCTTTTTAGAAAATGAACTATCACAAAGTAACGGACAAATCAATCAATAATTTGAAAAAAGCAAGTACAGCAGAACAATTCAAGTTATACTTAAAACTAAGGTTAAAACAACGCACAGCAGTACAAAACGCATGGTTTACTCAACAATGTTTAAATAAGGAAAAAATAAAAGTGATAGAAAACAAAGTAAAAAAATTGTTTTATTCCTTTTTAGAAAATGAACTATCACAAAGTAACGGACAAATCAATCAATAATTTGAAAAAAGCAAGTACAGCAGAACAATTCAAGTTATACTTAAAACTAAGGTTAAAACAACGCACAGCAGTACAAAACGCATGGTTCACTCAACAATGTTTAAAGAAGGAAAAAATAAAAGTGATAGAAAACAAAGTAAAAAAAAAATGGTTTATTCCTTTTTAAAAAATGAACTATCACAAAGTAACGGACAAATCAGTCAATAATTTGAAAAAAGCAAGTACAGCAGAACAGTTCAAGTTATACTTAAAACTAAGGTTAAAACAACGCACAGCAGTACAAAACGCATGGTTTACTCAACAATGTTTAAATAAGGAAAAAATAAAAGTGATAGAAAACAAAGTAAAAAAATTGTTTTATTCCTTTTTAGAAAATGAACTATCACAAAGTAACGGACAAATCAATCAATAATTTGAAAAAAGCAAGTACAGCAGAACAATTCAAGTTATACTTAAAACTAAGGTTAAAACAACGCACAGCAGTACAAAACGCATGGTTCACTCAACAATGTTTAAAGAAGGAAAAAATAAAAGTGATAGAAAACAAAGTAAAAAAAAAATGTTTTATTCCTTTTTAAAAAATGAACTATCACAAAGTAACGGACAAATCAGTCAATAATTTGAAAAAAGCAAGTACAGCAGAACAGTTCAAGTTATACTTAAAACTAAGGTTAAAACAACGCACAGCAGTACAAAACGCATGGTTCACTCAACAATGTTTAAAGAAGGAAAAAATAAAAGTGATAGAAAACAAAGTAAAAAAAAAATGTTTTATTCCTTTTTAAAAAATGAACTATCACAAAGTAACGGACAAATCAGTCAATAATTTGAAAAAAGCAAGTACAGCAGAACAATTCAAGTTATACTTAAAACTAAGGTTAAAACAACGCACAGCAGTACAAAACGCATGGTTTACTCAACAATGTTTAAATAAGGAAAAAATAAAAGTGATAGAAAACAAAGTAAAAAAATTGTTTTATTCCTTTTTAGAAAATGAACTATCACAAAGTAACGGACAAATCAATCAATAATTTGAAAAAAGCAAGTACAGCAGAACAATTCAAGTTATACTTAAAACTAAGGTTAAAACAACGCACAGCAGTACAAAACGCATGGTTTACTCAACAATGTTTAAATAAGGAAAAAATAAAAGTGATAGAAAACAAAGTAAAAAAATTGTTTTATTCCTTTTTAGAAAATGAACTATCACAAAGTAACGGACAAATCAGTCAATAATTTGAAAAAAGCAAGTACAGCAGAACAGTTCAAGTTATACTTAAAACTAAGGTTAAAACAACGCACAGCAGTACAAAACGCATGGTTTACTCAACAATGTTTAAATAAGGAAAAAATAAAAGTGATAGAAAACAAAGTAAAAAAATTGTTTTATTCCTTTTTAGAAAATGAACTATCACAAAGTAACGGACAAATCAATCAATAATTTGAAAAAAGCAAGTACAGCAGAACAATTCAAGTTATACTTAAAACTAAGGTTAAAACAACGCACAGCAGTACAAAACGCATGGTTTACTCAACAATGTTTAAATAAGGAAAAAATAAAAGTGATAGAAAACAAAGTAAAAAAATTGTTTTATTCCTTTTTAGAAAATGAACTATCACAAAGTAACGGACAAATCAATCAATAATTTGAAAAAAGCAAGTACAGCAGAACAATTCAAGTTATACTTAAAACTAAGGTTAAAACAACGCACAGCAGTACAAAACGCATGGTTCACTCAACAATGTTTAAAGAAGGAAAAAATAAAAGTGATAGAAAACAAAGTAAAAAAAAAATGTTTTATTCCTTTTTAAAAAATGAACTATCACAAAGTAACGGACAAATCAGTCAATAATTTGAAAAAAGCAAGTACAGCAGAACAGTTCAAGTTATACTTAAAACTAAGGTTAAAACAACGCACAGCAGTACAAAACGCATGGTTCACTCAACAATGTTTAAAGAAGGAAAAAATAAAAGTGATAGAAAACAAAGTAAAAAAAAAATGTTTTATTCCTTTTTAAAAAATGAACTATCACAAAGTAACGGACAAATCAGTCAATAATTTGAAAAAAGCAAGTACAGCAGAACAATTCAAGTTATACTTAAAACTAAGGTTAAAACAACGCACAGCAGTACAAAACGCATGGTTTACTCAACAATGTTTAAATAAGGAAAAAATAAAAGTGATAGAAAACAAAGTAAAAAAATTGTTTTATTCCTTTTTAGAAAATGAACTATCACAAAGTAACGGACAAATCAATCAATAATTTGAAAAAAGCAAGTACAGCAGAACAATTCAAGTTATACTTAAAACTAAGGTTAAAACAACGCACAGCAGTACAAAACGCATGGTTTACTCAACAATGTTTAAATAAGGAAAAAATAAAAGTGATAGAAAACAAAGTAAAAAAATTGTTTTATTCCTTTTTAGAAAATGAACTATCACAAAGTAACGGACAAATCAATCAATAATTTGAAAAAAGCAAGTACAGCAGAACAATTCAAGTTATACTTAAAACTAAGGTTAAAACAACGCACAGCAGTACAAAACGCATGGTTTACTCAACAATGTTTAAATAAGGAAAAAATAAAAGTGATAGAAAACAAAGTAAAAAAATTGTTTTATTCCTTTTTAGAAAATGAACTATCACAAAGTAACGGACAAATCAGTCAATAATTTGAAAAAAGCAAGTACAGCAGAACAGTTCAAGTTATACTTAAAACTAAGGTTAAAACAACGCACAGCAGTACAAAACGCATGGTTCACTCAACAATGTTTAAAGAAGGAAAAAATAAAAGTGATAGAAAACAAAGTAAAAAAAAAAATGTTTTATTCCTTTTTAAAAAATGAACTATCACAAAGTAACGGACAAATCAGTCAATAATTTGAAAAAAGCAAGTACAGCAGAACAATTCAAGTTATACTTAAAACTAAGGTTAAAACAACGCACAGCAGTACAAAACGCATGGTTTACTCAACAATGTTTAAATAAGGAAAAAATAAAAGTGATAGAAAACAAAGTAAAAAAATTGTTTTATTCCTTTTTAGAAAATGAACTATCACAAAGTAACGGACAAATCAATCAATAATTTGAAAAAAGCAAGTACAGCAGAACAATTCAAGTTATACTTAAAACTAAGGTTAAAACAACGCACAGCAGTACAAAACGCATGGTTTACTCAACAATGTTTAAATAAGGAAAAAATAAAAGTGATAGAAAACAAAGTAAAAAAATTGTTTTATTCCTTTTTAGAAAATGAACTATCACAAAGTAACGGACAAATCAGTCAATAATTTGAAAAAAGCAAGTACAGCAGAACAGTTCAAGTTATACTTAAAACTAAGGTTAAAACAACGCACAGCAGTACAAAACGCATGGTTTACTCAACAATGTTTAAATAAGGAAAAAATAAAAGTGATAGAAAACAAAGTAAAAAAATTGTTTTATTCCTTTTTAGAAAATGAACTATCACAAAGTAACGGACAAATCAATCAATAATTTGAAAAAAGCAAGTACAGCAGAACAATTCAAGTTATACTTAAAACTAAGGTTAAAACAACGCACAGCAGTACAAAACGCATGGTTTACTCAACAATGTTTAAATAAGGAAAAAATAAAAGTGATAGAAAACAAAGTAAAAAAATTGTTTTATTCCTTTTTAGAAAATGAACTATCACAAAGTAACGGACAAATCAGTCAATAATTTGAAAAAAGCAAGTACAGCAGAACAATTCAAGTTATACTTAAAACTAAGGTTAAAACAACGCACAGCAGTACAAAACGCATGGTTTACTCAACAATGTTTAAATAAGGAAAAAATAAAAGTGATAGAAAACAAAGTAAAAAAATTGTTTTATTCCTTTTTAGAAAATGAACTATCACAAAGTAACGGACAAATCAATCAATAATTTGAAAAAAGCAAGTACAGCAGAACAATTCAAGTTATACTTAAAACTAAGGTTAAAACAACGCACAGCAGTACAAAACGCATGGTTTACTCAACAATGTTTAAATAAGGAAAAAATAAAAGTGATAGAAAACAAAGTAAAAAAATTGTTTTATTCCTTTTTAGAAAATGAACTATCACAAAGTAACGGACAAATCAATCAATAATTTGAAAAAAGCAAGTACAGCAGAACAATTCAAGTTATACTTAAAACTAAGGTTAAAACAACGCACAGCAGTACAAAACGCATGGTTTACTCAACAATGTTTAAATAAGGAAAAAATAAAAGTGATAGAAAACAAAGTAAAAAAATTGTTTTATTCCTTTTTAGAAAATGAACTATCACAAAGTAACGGACAAATCAGTCAATAATTTGAAAAAAGCAAGTACAGCAGAACAGTTCAAGTTATACTTAAAACTAAGGTTAAAACAACGCACAGCAGTACAAAACGCATGGTTCACTCAACAATGTTTAAAGAAGGAAAAAATAAAAGTGATAGAAAACAAAGTAAAAAAAAAATGTTTTATTCCTTTTTAAAAAATGAACTATCACAAAGTAACGGACAAATCAGTCAATAATTTGAAAAAAGCAAGTACAGCAGAACAATTCAAGTTATACTTAAAACTAAGGTTAAAACAACGCACAGCAGTACAAAACGCATGGTTTACTCAACAATGTTTAAATAAGGAAAAAATAAAAGTGATAGAAAACAAAGTAAAAAAATTGTTTTATTCCTTTTTAGAAAATGAACTATCACAAAGTAACGGACAAATCAATCAATAATTTGAAAAAAGCAAGTACAGCAGAACAATTCAAGTTATACTTAAAACTAAGGTTAAAACAACGCACAGCAGTACAAAACGCATGGTTTACTCAACAATGTTTAAATAAGGAAAAAATAAAAGTGATAGAAAACAAAGTAAAAAAATTGTTTTATTCCTTTTTAGAAAATGAACTATCACAAAGTAACGGACAAATCAGTCAATAATTTGAAAAAAGCAAGTACAGCAGAACAGTTCAAGTTATACTTAAAACTAAGGTTAAAACAACGCACAGCAGTACAAAACGCATGGTTTACTCAACAATGTTTAAATAAGGAAAAAATAAAAGTGATAGAAAACAAAGTAAAAAAATTGTTTTATTCCTTTTTAGAAAATGAACTATCACAAAGTAACGGACAAATCAATCAATAATTTGAAAAAAGCAAGTACAGCAGAACAATTCAAGTTATACTTAAAACTAAGGTTAAAACAACGCACAGCAGTACAAAACGCATGGTTTACTCAACAATGTTTAAATAAGGAAAAAATAAAAGTGATAGAAAACAAAGTAAAAAAATTGTTTTATTCCTTTTTAGAAAATGAACTATCACAAAGTAACGAACAAATCAATCAATAATTTGAAAAAAGCAAGTACAGCAGAACAATTCAAGTTATACTTAAAACTAAGGTTAAAACAACGCACAGCAGTACAAAACGCATGGTTCACTCAACAATGTTTAAAGAAGGAAAAAATAAAAGTGATAGAAAACAAAGCAAAAAAAAAATGTTTTATTCCTTTTTAAAAAATGAACTATCACAAAGTAACGGACAAATCAGTCAATAATTTGAAAAAAGCAAGTACAGCAGAACAGTTCAAGTTATACTTAAAACTAAGGTTAAAACAACGCACAGCAGTACAAAACGCATGGTTTACTCAACAATGTTTAAATAAGGAAAAAATAAAAGTGATAGAAAACAAAGTAAAAAAATTGTTTTATTCCTTTTTAGAAAATGAACTATCACAAAGTAACGGACAAATCAATCAATAATTTGAAAAAAGCAAGTACAGCAGAACAATTCAAGTTATACTTAAAACTAAGGTTAAAACAACGCACAGCAGTACAAAACGCATGGTTCACTCAACAATGTTTAAAGAAGGAAAAAATAAAAGTGATAGAAAACAAAGTAAAAAAAATTGTTTTATTCCTTTTTAAAAAATGAAGTATCACAAAGTAACGAACCAATCAATCAATAATTTGAAAAAAGCAAGTACAGCAGAACAGTTCACTCAACAATGTTTAAAGAAGAAAAAAATAACAGTGATAGAAAACAAAGTAAAAAAATTTTTTTATTCCTTTTTAAAAAATTAACTATCACAGAGTAACGGACAAATCAATCAATAAGACTTTGTATGTTAAAACAGTTGCTATACATTCTAGTTTTAAATATAGTGTAATAAATCTTTGAGTATTTAGAATGGCCCACCTCAGTTAATAAATCTTTTTGTGTTTCAACCAAAGGTTCTAGTGTAAAAAAAGTTGATTAAAAATCCGGTTAAATCAAAGATTTTGATTAAATAAATATTACTTAAATAACTTTATGACGTGTTTAGAACACAGGGGTGGAAAATCATGGAAAAACAAGATATTTTCCAGCGTTTCGACCCAGGAGAAACATTTTCCGTATATTGTTACATACTGGCCGCAAATTTCATGCCTCGCAACATGCAATAACAGGTGCGAACGTTCCCTAACTTCTACTTTAATGTATATAACGTCGATTCGGGATTTCGTCTCAACCTTTAGGGTTTGGTCCTGTTAAGTGTGCTAAAATATCTCTAATTTTACCATTCGTTCGGTAAGCACCAGCTGTTTCCTTTTGCCTATTTTCCAAATTCTTCGTTGTTTCTAAATATAGGGTGATTTTTTTTTAGTGCGACCGAACCTTAAATTTATATAAAACAACATCAAATTAGATGCCTTGAAACTATTTATCTTATGTGAAATAACTGCGGTTACTCAATTCCATTCAATTCCCGACAAGTTTTTCAACCAATTGGGGTCTTATGTCTGCAATTGTCCGAATTATGTTGACTTCCAAGGCGTCAATAATTGCCGGTTTATCGATATAGACCAAAAATTTAACAAAATTCCATAGAAAATAATCTAAAGAAGTTAAATCACATGACCTTGGTGGCCAATTAACAGGTCCATTGCTCGAAATACACCGAATTGTTTCCTTAATAAATCGATTGTTGCATTGGCTGTCTGATATATGGAGCCGTCCTGTGGGAACCTAGCTAGTGGGAACCAGAAACTACCACAAACTTCCACAAAGCTCCGCTCATTCCGGCCGAGGGGCGTGGCGAATAATCGAGAAACAACGCAAAGTTTCCATACGATACAAAATAGTTCGACTACTCGACAAGAGATGGCGCAACGTCCACTAGTTCGGATATATATTCAATTCAAATGTAATAATTTAACTCTCTTCACTCCTCGTATTTTTTCGGTATAATATTAGGTAATATTTGGCTTATTTCGGGGGGGGGCGTTGAACTCCCCCCCCGGCTACGCCCGTGCTTAATACTACTTACACAATAACGTATATTCGGTAAACGTAATTAAATAATTTTTATTGCATTTACTCACAGTTTAAAAACAGTATATTCCATTATCTGGTAACAATCCGGCTGATGATGACGATGAAATTCAATTAATTAAGTTATAAAAGTTTTACAATACCTTTTTGCGCGATTTTCTATTCGCAAAATCATCAGTTATATGGTCGTATGAAATCTTGTTCATTAGTTCTGACTCTATGCACAAAAGAGCTAAGGCGTTTAGCTTTTCTTGCATAAGGTAGATCTTAGATAATTTTTCACCTGTTTTAAGCAAGAAAAACTTCTCTCACCCGAACAATTTGTCGCTGGTGTACATAGGACCATGCGAGCTGCTATATCCAAGTTTGGATAAACGTTTTGCAAATTTTGTTTTGGCAGGAACGAAGATAGACTTTTCAGTGATCTAGAATCTGATTTGACCAAAAATTCTTTTAGAAGATAGGTGGCATTGAAAATGTATGCATTCTTGAACTAAGCCAGTCTCTAAATCATTAGAATTCAGTTCTTCCAAGAAAAGGGCTTTTTCCGTAATGGTTGATGATGACAATTCACTCATTTTGGTCAGAAATGAAAACTCTCTATTGAACCTGTTGTAGACCTCTTGCCGTTTTTCTAATTCGGATACGAGTCTATCAATGAGAACGGAAAGTCATTCTCATTTCTTCATCGGATGTTTTATCATAATTTTTTTCCTTTTCGGTTGTCTTTTTTCGTATATATTTTGTATACTGCTTCGACACGCTTAATTCCATCGTCTTTTCTTCGAAATTCTTAAAAAAATATTCTTCGGCTACGAAAAACTTGCAAAGAGATTTGTAATGATTGGCAACAGTAACCAAATCTACGGTAGAAGCCTGAATATGAACATTCACTTTGTTTATTCTTAAAAAAAAACATTCCACGCAGCAACCATTACCGCCGTTTCCAATTTTTCTAAATTCATAAACTATTCCCGTCTCTTTGTTTCCCGTTACAGGCTTTTCGGTAAAATCATCCTTGATTGATTCCAAAGTTTCAATGACTTTGTGCCAAGAATCTCTCAGACTTCTACATGCATCCTCTCTAGCTGACCAAAGTGTCAGATTTACTCTCTTTAGCGTTTTCCCTTTTCCGATTTCAGGGAATCATTAGGATACATTTTTTCCACGAAAAGGGCTTTTTTCATAAGGGTTGATGATGACAATTCACTCATTTTGGTCAGAAATGAAAACTCTCTATTGAAACTGTTGTAGGCCTCCTGCCGTTTTTCTAATTCGGATACGAGTCTATCAATGAGAACGAGAAATGTGTTAACCCGGAAAGTCATTCTCATTTCTTCATCGGGTGTTTTATCATAATTTTTTTCCTTTTCGGTTGTCTTTTTTTCATATATTTTGTATACTGCTTCGACACGCTTAATTCCATCGTCTTTTCTTCGAAATTCTTAAAAAAATATTCTTCGGCTACGAAAAACTTGCAAAGAGATTTGTAATGATTCGCAACAGTAACCAAACCTACGGTAGAAGCCTGAATATGAACATTCACTTTGTTTATTCTAAAAAAAAAAACATTCCACGCAGCAACCATTACCGCCGTTTCCAATTTTTCTAAATTCATAAACTATTCCCGTCGCTTCGTTTCCCGTTACAGGCTTTTCGGTAAAATCAGCCTTGATTGATTCCAAAGTTTCAATGACTTTGTGCCAAGAATCTCTCAGACTTCTACATGTATCCTCTCTAGCTGACCAAAGTGTCAGATTTTCTCTCTTTAGCGTTTCCCCTTTCCCGATTTCAGTCATTAATTTTTTCCAGCGTTGTGTCGAATTTACAAAAAAAAAACGTAGATTTCTTGAAGCAACATAAAGAAGCGATGAGCTTCCGTGTAAGATTCAGCAGCCGCAGTTGTCACTAAATGAAAAGAGCGTGCAGAGCAAGGAACGAAAAAAACAAAAAGTGCTTGGCTTTGAATTTTAGCCTGTAAGCCATTGTACATACCAGACATTTTCGCGGCATTATTATATGATTGTCCACAACAGTCTTCAATATTTATGCCCAGAGTTTTAAGTTCCGAAATAATGGCAGAAAATCTTTCTTGAGCTCTATGTTCTACTGAGGGCAAAAGCTAGAGAAATTTTTCACACGGTTCGCCTATTTCCAAAACATACGTAATGATGAGGCTAAGTTGGCCCACATGTGCTAATCTCGTGTTGAATCGATGATTAAGGAAAACATATTTCGCCCTTTGTATCTCGTCTTCAATCTGTTTTAAGCCTTTATGACCCATCAAGAAAATAAACTAATCGCAAACGGTCTTTGAGAAATAACTGCTACTTTCAGATCCTTGATTCCCAAATAATTCAATATGACTGGCTAAAAAAGGATTGAATTCAGCTAAAATAATTTCAAAATCATACAATAATTTCCGTTATGCAGATCACCGAACTTTTCAATTTTTCCTCTGAAACCGAGACCTTTTGAACACAATCGCTTCACTACTGCAACAATCTTCTTCAGAACGTTTAATAAGTACTCCAATAAATAATTTCTTCATCAATCTGGACATAAGTAAATTGTCGACTCGACCATCAATCTCACTTCTAACTATCAAACTAAGGATACTAGATTTATAACGCGCAGAGTTTTCATGCTGAGCTACTCGGTATTCTGCATTTTTTCAGTCATTAAATCCTCCGTTCTCAAAATGACTCTTATTCTCCATTGGACCGAATGCGAAACAGGGCCCACAATATACAGATCTTGAACTTTCAGAATAAACCAGCCAATTTCGGTCATTAATTTCATTGTTTTTAATTTCTCTTTGGAAGATACTCACTGGCAAGAAACGACGCCGATCAGAATATACTTTTACAGAAGTCACAAGACTTGTTTTGATCGAAGTCGTACCTTGCGATAATCTCCCTTAAGGTATCGTTGATTTCCCATAAAGCTGTATCTTTGCTAAATTTACTGTTGTTTGGACTTGGTCATTATTTCACGTCAGATTCTGTGACGCATCTTCCATTGTAAAACTTATTAATGATTCTTCGTCAAAAACATAAATATACGTTTTTTCTAAAGTAGATAGTTCAACAGATGACTGTTGTAGTTGGGCCGCAGAGTTCACGCCCGTTTCGTCTTTTCCAGATTGTATTGTGCCAGTGCATGTTGTTGAAGTTCCTGGTCTTTCAGCACTAATTCCACTTCCACTTTTAATCAATTAATGGTCAATTCGATCAGACACACTTAGCGAACGGTCATGTCACTCCTTCCTGTGTCGCAACCAAACACGGCTACTCAAATTGTAGAAAAAAATATAAGACGTGGTGCGACATATTACATGTCGAGTTATTTGTACGGACCTAATAACATTTAGGTATATAAATATGAATCTTTTTAATTTCAGTAAGACAAAAAAAAAATAGGCCCCAAATTTGCCGTCACCAAAATCTGCCGCACTAGGCTCCAGCCTACTCAGCCTGTTGGTAAATCTGTCACTGGTTGAGCAGACATTTTCATAAATATTAAAAAAATATATCAACTAGGAAGTAGAAACATACATACAAAACTGAACAGGAAACTATAAAATTAACATAAAAATACATTTTTCATGTTAATGTTAAAACTTTTATTACAACACTGTCTTGTAGAGCAATTGTAATTGTTAAACAGACATTTTCATAAATAAAAAAAAGAGGAATAGTGCAGGGATATGATAGAATAAGGTGGAATGTGTACATTAGAGGAGAATAAAACTTGATTCAAACACAACAAAGACAGATAAGGACCGGATAAGTATGCAAATAAAATAAAAATAAAAGATCATTCGTCTTATTAATTACAATTGAATTTCTAACGAAACCCCGCACGATGTATTGCAATTTGTGCATTCCGCCAAAGATTATTTTATTTTCACTATTTTCAACTAGTTTCAATCTTCGGCTAAACTCTTCAGACTTTACCTAAATCCATTCGACAAATAACTAACGAAGGGTTCATTAATCTGAAGGGTTGTGCTTTAAATCCTTTCAAAATTCATCCAGTAATTTCCCAGAAATCCTTCGTTAATATAGTAATAAGCCGATAATGAATTATCCAATTCGATTTAACAAGACAAAATTTTATTTCGGTTATTTCGTTGTTAAATTAAAAAAAAATCTTTATCGGGAAATTCTATATTCCTCGAAGAAAACCTTCAAAACACGCAATAATGTTGATGTTAGGGAGCGAAAGGTCGATGATAATCGACGTTCGATCGAGTAATTTGCGGAGATAATTTTTTATTAAATTTCGTGGAAGTAGGGCTTCCCAACCCTCGCACTGACCATAAAAGTAGTTTATCAAGGGTGAAATAGGTCTCTAATTTTTATCTTACATTGGTTGCGTGAAGTGGATACAGTATATTACATTCTCAACTCAATTCTCCTTCTTTTTGGACAACCTTTGACATTTTTGTATAAACAAAGTGTTACAAATTTAAATAAACAAAGATTTATATCCAAATGTCCACTGTATTTAAAACTATAAAACTATAAAAAATTATGAATAAAGATTTGTTATGTATAACTAAATCTATATGACATGGTTTATGAATCAATTGCAAAACCCTGTCTATTATACTTTCCAGTGATTTTTATCTAAAAAGTTAATAATATTATTTTGTTCTTCTTTAACAGTGAATTTAATGTTCTTATGTATGGAATTTCTGTAAGTTAAGAATTGATTTAGTCGTCTATCAGTACCTGTATAAATAAATTAAAATTTTATCAACGTATCTGTAGCAGTAAACAAATGATTTAAACAGCTGATGTCTTATTTATCAAACGTTACGTTCGTATATATCTCTCTTTATGGATCAGACCTTGGCGTGGTAAAGGGGCTTCCGTAAGTCAATGAAGCTTTGAGCTGTATTGTCTGGAGCGTATACTCATGGAAGGGTAACCCATGGCGGACAGGACAAAGCAGAGACCTCAGACTAACTTGATCCAAAATCTACCAATCCGCACTGGACCGGCGTGGCGGCCCTCCCCCCAACATGGCTTTACAATTTCAAATACGGTCCTCATTCCCATCAGACCAAGGGGCAACTATCTACGGCAACAGAAAGATCTGCCCTCAGGCAGAGAATGTTAAGAATCACCGGGTTAGATCAAGTTGCAAGTTGGACATTGCAACTCTAAATATTCGGACAATGAAAACGGATGAACGACTATAAGAACTGTTGATGGAGCTTGACAACATACCTTGGGATACCATAAGACTATGTGAAACCCGAAGAAAAGGGGAAGAGCTAATCAAAATGGAAACAACTGCTCACGTACACTCGGTGTACAGAGAATGAACGATGTGGTAGAATTGGATTCCTCATTAACAAAAAGTTGAAGAATAGTGTCGTTAAATGTGAAAGTATATCTGACTGACTAGTCGAAAATGCGTCATTCAGCTGAGTAAAAAGCTTAAGCTTCAAATCGTCCAAGCTTGACTTGGATAAATAAGACATAGTGTATGATAATGCTAACATGATGAGCGAAACGTGCGTCGAGAACTTTATGAAACGTGATTCGGTGTTTAGTGGTAAATCTCTGATTTTATTTTCTATTGATTTTAGTGGTTTCGAGAAGTATTTATTAAAGCTTACTACTATTTCTTTTTCTCACAGAATAATATTCTGATTATTGCCAAATATTCAAGTACAATTAAATAAATTTGTTAATGTTCACTTTATATAATATCTGAAACAGTGTTTCTTACTTAATGTTTTGATTAATATCAAATGATCTCTATTTAAGTGAATATGACAGGCCCGAAGCTGGCACTATTGTGCGTTTTTCCCTTCAGTGCCTGGACCAGTACCCAGTTTGATATTTGATTAATGTCCGATAATAATATAATTGTAGAAGTTATGCAGAACATGTTTATGTAAATTCATGTTGATTGCTATCATGTCTATTATAACTGAGGTTATAACGAGTATCTCTATTTGAGTATGTGAACAGCTTAGTATTAAATATGATTTGTATCAATCTGATATATGTAAAGTAATAGTTAGTAAAAAGAGAATAGTTTGATGGATTCGGAGTATTCAGGGTTACTTTTATTTCCAGATAGTTAAAGCTGCCATGATTGGAAGCGAGCACCATGCTCGTCAAACTCATGTACCCAACTAACCGCCTAATTAGAGTAATTGTCTTTAAACCATCCCAGTTATTGTTAGGGAGATATGTACATCTATCTCTATATTATACATATATGAAAAAATCCTTTCATTTTATGTCACGTGATTTTTGTCGTTTGCTTACAAGCATAAAAATCATTTATCAGTTTTAATCGTTTCTTGATGATGCTAACATGGTGAGCGAGACGCGCGTCGAGAAGTTATTTGGTGTTTGGTGGTAAATCTCGTCGAGTTTAGTTATACGTGGCTGATTACAAAGACCGTATAACTGATGTAACTTTAATTCAGATGTTATAAGCTGATATATCTTGTAACCCTATTGATTTTCCTTTACGATAATGGTCGCAAACACGTTCTGAAATTGCCAAAGTTAATATTTCTGGTGAAACATGCAAACAAGGCTTTTGTCAATATTGTGTTTGCTGATATTACAGGTAAAATAAACATTAATATCGCGAGTATCCTCGATAGCCGATCTATTCACGTTACGTTTTAATAAAGGGTAACGTGTTTTCGATATTTTTTCAAAAACATCGTATCAGTCGTCTGATTCCAGATATTGTAAAGGTGGGGCCAGTGTCAGGCTGGTATTCTAATTAAGAATACTAGCAGAATTAGGTTAAAACTTATCTTAGAAAAACAATTTAAAATCAAATCAAATTTACACCATGAAGAAAGGTTAGCTAGAGATAAATTAAAAAAAGACACATCTATTAAGATGTTGTCATCAGACAAAGGTAACGCCACAGTTATTCTGGATAATACAGAATGTAATAACAAAAGTAAAACTTTAATTGATGATGGAAATTACACTAAAATACCTACAGATCCAACAATAAAAATAGAGAAACAAATTTACAATATATTATATAAACACAAACGTGAATTTACTTAACTTACACCACATTATAGTAAACCACCTCATTTCTTATGGTCTACCAAAAATACACAACACTAATATACCACTTCGCCCTATAGTTTGTAGTATAGATTCCTCATGTTATAAGCTAGCAACATTTTAAATCCACTTTCGGGTAGAATAAATTCATATATTAAAAATACTTCAGATTTTTTAGATAAAATTTCGAACATTAAAATTACAAACCAAAATTTAATGGTTAGTTTTGACGTGGTGAGTTTATTTACTAATGTACCAGTTGATAAATCACTTTTAATAGTTAGAAAGAGATTAGAACATGACACAACATTAAAAGACCGCACTAAACTAAACATAAATACAATTTTGGAATTATTAACTCTGTGCTTAAAAACGACATATTTTCAATTAGAAAATGATTATTATCAACAAAATTTCGGAATGGCAATGGGTTCTTCTCTTTCTCCTTTGATGAGTAATATCTTTATGGAGGAACTCGAGAACGACATATTAAATAAATCTCTTAAAAAGCCATTACTATGGCTTAGATATGTTGATGATATTTTTGCTATATGGCAACATAGCATTGACGATCTAAATATTTTTTTACAATATATAAATTCTCGAGAGCCTACAATTAAGTTTACTTTAGAGATGGAGAAGGAGAATAAATTGCCATTCCTCAACACTTTAATATTAAAACAAAACAACACATTCAAAACTACAGTTTACAGAAAACTGACAAACACAGATAGGTATCTCAATTTCTTTTCAAATCACTCAAAATCGGTCAAAATAGGAGTAATTAAAAGTTTATATGACAGAGCAAAACTTGTTTGTACCGACAGTGATACACTACAAAAAGAAACAAATAACATAAAAGACATTTTAATAAAAAACAATTACCCAAAAAAGTGTATAGATAAATCGTTTCAAAATTTTTATACTAGAACACACAGAACAAGTTATTAATAACAATAATAATAACTCTCAAACAATTAACCTCACAATTCCTTATATCCGGGGTATTTCTGACACAATTAAAAGAGTAGGAAATAAATACAACATTAGAACGACATTTAAAAAAATATATTCTTAGATCTCTATTAATATAGACTAAACCAAACAATATACAACAACATAACAAAAATATGGTTTATAAAATTCCCTGCGAATGTGGCAAATTCTATATAGGTGAGACATCCAGACCGTTAGATGTTAGAGTAAAAGAGAAAGAAAGAGCCCCTTCTTAGAAAGGGCGATTTTAATAAATCTAGAATTTGTCAACACGTATGGGAATCGGGTCATAAAATCAATTGGAATAATTCCAAAATGCTATTAAAAGAATCGGTAACAAAATACAGAAGATTAAAAGAAACCGCTATAATTAATTTAAATAAAAATAACTGTATTGCTATGCCTTACGTAGATTTTAATTCAATATGGTTCCCGAATCTTAAGAATACAACACATTTAAATATATGAATGCACAATCAGTACAATAAACAATCACAGATATATATATATATATATATATATATATATATATATATATATATATATATATATATATATATATATATATATATATATATATATATATTTTTGTAGTATGTCACTGTCATGAAAATCCATTGTTGTCAATGTAAGTATCGTTGACATACACAAAAAAATATATTTACTTTCACTCGTTACTTTATATATTACAAATTAATATAATTTATTTTTTAGTTTAGTTTTGAAAACGGGGGGAGAGTACCCTCCGAAACGTTAACGTTAAAAGTTTGTAAAATTATTTATAACATTTTTATATCACTTGTTTACATCATTTTGTTCGTAAGGCAAATTTATTACAAAAAAGCATCACTGAGAAATTGGTCCCCCTTTGGTTTTTTGTTTTTACCCAGTGATTCTTTCTTTACATAAAAGAAAAAAAAAACAAAAAAAAATATATATGAACACGCCACAATCATTCAGACATTATTCTAATTAAGGTCGGGGCAGTGGCGGCTTGTGAGGGAGGACGTTGGGGCGCCATCCCTCCAACATTTATCACAGTAAACAATTTTTCAGAACAAAACACCATATTTTATTTCTTTTCAGTTTCTTACCTTTAACTCATTTTCAACATTTTCCTGGTTCACCTACTGTATCGGGTTTCACTAGCACGAAAATTAAAAAGGAGGAAGGGGAAAGCAAGAAAACATCTTCAGCAGCACTAGTTTTTTTGTATGTCCTCCCACTTAAAAAACCCACCAGCTGTCACTGAGTCTGGGACAAAAACATATCCCATCCAAGTTTTTTCAAGTTATTTCAATTTTCACTCTACTCTTAAGGATATGCCAGTGATTCTTATGAGTTAAAATAATAATGAAACTTTTTTGTTGACCTAAAACTTGAAATAGTTACAGAAATTCACAATTTTTATTTATAATACAGAAACAAATTTTATAATTATTAATAAATTATTATTCATTTATAAAAAGTAACGAATTGAACTTCATTATTAATAACACAGATCATCAAATTTAAACTTTTTTGAGGGAGTATTGATGAAAATGGGTGTATTTGAAGTATTTTGTAGTTCTAAATGCAAAAATGATAAGCTAAAAAAAAAATCGATCTTCAATCTCTCCGCTGAGTGACTTGTAAACGGATAAAAGTGATTTGCTTTGGATATATTTTTTTAGATAATATTTTTTTGTTTGGATATAATCCGCCATTTGTAAATTAAAACGAAGTATCTTTTCGTTTCTCACACACTTTTATTTTGGAAAACCGTGCTGGAAAGGTAATTGGTATTCATGGAAGGTGTCAAGAAAGGAAATGGGAAAAAGGACATTTAATTATTCTTTTGTATCACTTCAGATGAAAAGGACCTGCTTTTTTCCTATATGAAGGGAAACACTGTTTAAATCAAAAAATATTAATATACGCCTTTCAAAATAAACACTCAACAAAGATTTGTTTCAAAAAGTACAGTAAGTCTTGATAATGATGTAAACAAACAGAGACAAATTGTGAACAAGGTTTTTATATTCATCTAAAAGAACAGATAATTGATAAGAAAAATGTATGCGGTTAACGCGATCTAGATCTTGATCAATTTATGCATTTTCTGGCTAAATGTATAATAAACTATCTAAAATATATCCGAAATGCACAGTAAAACTGTTTACAGGTTACGAATAGTGCTTTCTCTAAAGTAAATTAATATAGCATGTCTACAATATCATGGATATAGGCATGTCTATCGGTCATCGGCATTGCTTTGACAGCGCAATATTAATGTGTATGTATATATGTGGAGTTTTTTGACTTCTTTGGACTATGTCCAATGAAAAAAACATTAGTCAGGAGTTATACACCCCGACCGTTGGGTTGGAAGTGTATAACCCTTACCTTACATTGGAGAGCATATGTTTCGTCTGTTGGTTAGGCTCATCAGGGTACCGACATGTGCTCTATCAAAAAGAATAAGGAGTCCCTCTCCACAATCAAACAACTCATATTTTCGCCGACTTCTCCATCGTGGGTTCCACAACCCAACGGTCGAGGGTGTATAACTCCTGACTACTTTTTTGTTTGATTGTGGAGAGGGACTCCCTATTCTTGGCGAGAGAGCATGTGTCGGTACCCTGATGAGTCTAACCAACAGACGAAACATGTGCCCTCCAATGTAAGGGATGGGTGGGGCTTCTCTCGGTCAAGCAACTAACCAATGCTCATTATGGCGGAGACGCAGGTTGTGCGTTCCACATGAGATTGTGGAACCCAACGGTTGGGGGTGAATAACTCCTGAACAGTGTTTGTCTCATTTGACGCAGTCCAAAGAAATAATAAAAAAAAAAAGGCAGGAAAAGGAAAAGGAAATATAACCCTGGCTTACACGTTTTTCACCCCAGCTGAAAGTTGTTAATTATTGTTTATTTAGGTAAGTTATCAAAAAATAAAATAAATAAAAAAATTATGACACGCCCGCTTTTAGAAATATTTATATACTTAAAAATGGAAAAAATCTTAGTATGAATATTAAAAGAAAATCTAAAAATGGCTAATTTTCGTCTTTTTTTTATAGTTTTTTAGATCGGTTTCTCTTATAATGGATCAACAGTAATCTCCTAATGTTTTCATCCCAAAATCCTTGATGCCGTTCTTCGAAAATCTTTACATCTCGATCAAAACGTTCCCCCTGTTCGTCACTCATACTTTTTCAGGGAAAAAACTTAAATGTGAGTGCAGGAAATGAATCTTCAATGACATATTCACTAGGTTCTCTCCATAACATTGGTGAACCAAATGTAAGGTATAAGTTATCTCCTGATGACCACTGAAGTAAAACGATTCTACAGCTTTCACAAAACACATGAGGCACCCACTTATTATCTTGGTTTGCAACAGGAAATCCATTACAATGAAGATAAGTACTTTTTAACGAATCTACAATGGGTTTTCATTTGTTTGAAAATATAAACTGTCCACAAATGTAGCAAAAACGATTAGAACTTTGTTTATATTTTCTATTCGACATTTTAATTCAATTTGAAACAAGATATTTGTTGTTTGAATTGAATAAATAAATGATTTGTCTGTAGAAAAAAAATGCCACGTGAATTATATATGAGAGTTTAACGCTCTTGTTAACTAAATAAAGTAATTTGACGAATAGTTACAAAAACAAAGACTTAGATAATAACTAATACAAATAATCTTTACAGTACCAAAGTTAAATTTTAAGAGTCTGAAATATTCCAGTCTAAAGTCTGCTGGCTCCATTGGTTTCCTTCTATTTATGCCTTTCTTTATCTGATGCAAGGAACCAGTGTGGATTCCGCAGATTCTTGATACTGATGAAAGAACTATTTGGTATGTCATAGTCTGCATTCTTCTGGTTGATAAGGGAAATTTGTTTACATAACTCGTGAGGGAATATTTCTGCTCATACTTTTAGGCTTAAGGAAGGTAGGTTATCATTTATATACATATATATATATATATATATATATATATATATATATATATATATATATATATATATATATATATATATATATATATATATCAAGGTGAATTCACCTTGATGATCTTGAAGTGTCAATTAATATAGAACGAGGTGTACGGCAGGGTGACGCAATATCGCCTATTCTTTTCTCGGCTGGCCTTGAAGAAGTATTCCGTAAACTGGATTGGGAACAGGATGGGGTAAAGATCAATGGTGCAAACTTAAACCATCTTAGATTTGCAGATGATATTATTCTCATTTCACAAGACCCAGAGGAGCTGCAAAGACGCATACAAGAACTGCAAAGGGCTGGCGAACCATTTGGCTTGAAAATAAACCTGAAAAAGAGTCAAGTTATGTTCAATAACTTCGCTCAGGACAGAAGAATTTCAGTTTTAGGAAGGGATTTAGAGATTGTGGACAGCTTTGTATATCTTGGGCAGAGGATTTCCATGGAGGGGAATACCGCCCGGGAGGTGAAACGGCGTGTTAAATGTGGCTTGCCTGAAAAGAAAAGTATTCGATCAGTGCGTTCTACCCGTTATGACATACGGAAGTGAAACCTGGACACTCACATCGCAATCAATTCAAAAACTTCGGGTGGCACAGAGGGGAATGGAAAGATGTATGCTTGGCATTACAAGACGAGACAGAAAGTCCTGCGCATGGATCAGGGAACAAACAAAAGTCTGTGACATCATTGGAAGAGTAAAACATTTGAAATGGAGATGGGCAGGTCATATAGCGAGGCGATGGGACGACAGATGGACCAAGGCAATCCTGGAGTGGATACCGCTTGATCGCAAACGTTCGGGAAGAAGACCGAAAGCACGATGGACTGATGACATCGTTAAGTATATTGGACCCGAGTGGCAGAGGAAAGCCCAGGACCGTGAAGGTTGGAAGCATGCTGAAGAGGCCTTCATCCTGCAGTGGATCGATACGGGCTGATGATGATGATGATATATATATATATATATATATATATATATATATATATATATATATATATATATATATATATATATATATATATATATATATATATATATATATATATATATATTTCTTCGAGGTATATAAAAAAGTTAAAATTTGTAAACTAGTGTAATTATTTGATAATACGTAATAACGACAATGTGTTGAAGTAGTTTAAAATGATAAGAGAACGGGTATTCGGAACGAAAGCCGTGGCGAAAAGCAAGAAGAAGAAAATAAAGTAAAATGGAATTCGGCACGAACTAAATAGCTTCTAATAAGTTTCCTGGTTTTTGTGCGATGAGAAAAATGAAAAAAAAGTCAATAATGCCTTTTCTTATCTTCTGTTTCCATCGTCGACAGAAACGTGACAGGTATTCCGGAAACAAGATAAGTTCCGGAATCCAGGATTGTACCGGGAAAGAGGAAACACGACTAAGGCGCGGCTTTGGCTGAATTCCATGATAATAGTAGGCACCAATAAGCAATTCCTATTATTTTATCTAAAATTAATTATTAAGGAAAGTTTCTTCAACCAGTTCATTGTATTGATTATATACTTTTAAAGGTTTCCCTATCGATTTTTCATAAAACAACAACGTTAAATTAGTTGTGCGAGCCGCACAACCTTGAACATCAGCTCTCGGTGACTGAAGTGAAGCCACGATGGTCATCGTCGATATCTGAAAGGGTGATTATATTATAGGCAAGCCAATAAACCGACCCTTAAGAGTATAAAGGATATCAAAAAGCCAAGGGCCTCCAAGGCCTATAACGTTGAATAATATTTTATTTATGCAGGATATAAGGGGAATAATTTTCAAAAATTTAACCAACAATTCTTTACCTTATTTTGAACAAAAAGTTTTCTTAAAAATTATATTAAAATGCAACTATTTCTGCGGAACAGAACTGGCAACATCGCAAGTTAAGATATTTAAAGTCAAGTTATTTGTAGCCATTTATTCTATACGTTTAAGCATAGATTTGGTTTAAGTAATGTCTGAATGATTGTGGCGTGTCATATATTTTTTTCTTTATTTGGGTTTTTCGCCACGATCTAAAACTCAAAAAATATCAAAATATCTATGTATGTATGTATGTATATCTATGTATGTCAATGTAAGTATCGTTGACATACACAAAAAATATATTTACTTTCTATCTTTTCATAATTTATAGTAATTAATATACTTTATTTTTAGGTTCGTTTTGAAAACGGGAGGAGAATACTTCCCGAAACGTTAACGTTGAAAGTTTGTATATTTTTTTAGAACATTTTTATATTTTTAAAATGTTGTTCGTTAGACAAATTTATTACAAAAAAAGAATCACTGTGAAATTTGTCTCCGTTTGGTTTTCCGTTTTTACCCAGTGATTCTTTATTTACATAAGAACAGATATTTTGATATTTTTTGATTTTAAAACGTGGCGAAAAACCCAATTAAAGAAAAAAATAAATTTGGTTTAGTTTTTTACAAAAAACAATAAAACTTACAAAGTTGAAGTACTAGTTTTTACTAAAATCGTTTATTTTTCACACCATTAATTGTTTTTCTAAATTATGTTCAAAACTAAAAATGTCCATTAGAGTCTATGCGAGCCCGATAAGATTTGAACGAGAAATTTTAACCTGATTTGAACGTGTTCGGGAAAAATCTTGGTACATATCTAATTTGATTGCTGCTTCTTCCTAAATAAGAAGCATGGCCTTATATTAGAATACAAAGGCGATTTTGGTTGTAACTACCATTTAAATACGGACACACTGAAATTGTCTGTTTGGCTTTTACTCTTACGGCCGCGTTTCAAATTTTATTGCAAGTATAGCTTATACCTGGTATATTCTTGCATTGTAGACCCGGCTCTTAATTCAGTCCAGAGTTGGGTGTTTCACATGACTCCTGAGTCCAAGCAACATTCAATCTAATGACGACACACATCGTCGCCAAGCAGATAGTACAGTCACTTATGCAAAAAAGGGTCAACCTCGCTATGAAAGATAATAAGCTGTTAACTTGTATAATCTTTATTTTGGCATTTTAAAAGTTGTCTCAAAAGTCTCATAAAAGCTCGTTTTAAGATATTCAAGATCAAAGTAAAAAAAATCGTTTTTTTGCTAATATCTCGCTTCCTATGTTTTTTTTTTATATTTGCATCTATTATAAAAATTGTAGAGCATAACATTTTCTATAAATTCTATTCCAAATATGTTTTTATACGCTCAACCGTTTTTGAGATAGAGCGCCCAGCGTTCAGCCTAACATAGCATAATGCAAGGTCAACCGTGAGTCTCGGTAAATAATACGATAATTAATCACTAAAAAATCGATAAATATGAGTGGTTTGCATTGTTTATTAATTAATACATTGTATTTAATAATATTTTTCAATTTATCAAATATTTTCGTTTAATAATACTTACCTACTTCGTGTAATTAAAAAAGTGTTAAGTGAAATACTTTATTGCATTATTACCGTAAACAACACAAATATGATGATCAATTTCGTCTTATGCCAAGTTTCTTGCACTCAAGAATCGAACTACAGATCGTATCTCATAGTCGGGCGGCGGATTTATAATACAGGCAGAATGTTGCGAGCAGTCCTGACTGCTACGAATTCGCTGTATGATGGCGTGAGTTGTGTACTATCACGACCCGTCATCAAAATGGCCAGTTGACATGGCCTGGCCCCGATCGTCTCTCCCAACTGCTTTCCTTGCGTTCGTCTGGAGCTCGGCTGATGACGGCTGGCGACAGCCCGAGAGATACGTGACGTCGCATGGTGGACAGTTGGGCGAAGGCAATCGGTGGCACCACGTGGAGAAAGGGTGAAAGATTTCTGTAATAATATATATATATATATATATATATATATATATATATATATATATATATATATATATATATATATATATATATATGTATATATTAGAACTATTAAGTTCTCGGGTAGAACCGCGTTTTAGATTTGTAAAATCTCGACGTTTCGGCTTCCACTTTGAAGCCATTTTCAAGAAAATCTAGTCGATTTACTCCGGGGCCTCTGCCCTTTCTGCCTACTCCCCAGAGTTCACAACTAGAAAAGAACGTGGATGGTGCGACCTCTGTATTAATAGGTGGATTGTGAGTGGAACTCTCGGTTGAAGGGTAGGTGAGAGACGGGAGGTGGACATTTGACTGGAAGGGTTTCGGATGGGCAATTTGGAAATAAGCAGTTTTCGTGTATTTGGAACTCTAAGACCGTCGTCCCTCTTGTTTAAGCAGTCTGGGTTTAAGCAAATCTATGTTTACACCTTTTGCTTGTCGAATACAACCAGACTTATGATACAATTATAGGATATAATACGTTCGAAGCAATGAAAAAAATAGAGAAAAAATTGTCGAAAGCTAGTTTTAATGACGCTGAAAAATACATCCAATCAAATACTGCTAGAAGGAGATATATCAGACGAAATCAGTGTAGAGGGAAGACTCAGACAAGGTGACCTATTATCTACAAGGCTTTTTAATAAATTTCTGGAAATTATTTTGGGAGAGAATGAAATAAGGACTGAAGTTTTAATTTGCAACAAGAGACCCAAACTAGAAAAAAATTAAACAATTAGAAGAAAAATCAGAAGAATGTGATTTGTGATCAGAATCAACGAAGCAAAAAAAAACGTATATGATCATGAAAAATAATAACACAAGAAGAGAAAGTTGATTGCAAATTGGATGTAGAAATAATAATTATTCATTCGAAAAAAAATGGAGCTAGTAAAATATTTGGGAGTGACACTTACGACAAAAGGAAACGAAGAGAGTGAAATAGAAAACCGAATATCCAGGTGTGGCAAAGCAACAGGTATGCCGACAAAGACATTAGCAGCAAAAAATAAATAAGAATATACCAAGCGATAATAAGACTATCTGTTACATATGCATATGAGACTTGGATCATGAATAAGAAAGAAGAAGACCGACTTGAGAAATTGAACAGGAAAATCCTTAAAAAAATTTGGAGGAATAAAAATAAGTGACAGTGAATGGAGAAGAAGGACCAATAATAAAATACTATATGCCGATAAAAATATTCATAGTCAGGGCACAGAGAGCTCAACGGCAATATCATGTGTGTAGAGTACCATGATAAAGAAGGGCCAAAAGAGTCTTATTAGGAAGAGAAAAGTCGCAAGGAGAGGAGGAAGAAGATGAAGTCGGCGTACAAAACTGACAAGAGGAAGGTCTCGAAGAAAATGGAAGAAGAAAGTGAAGAAAATTGAAGTAAAGGACCACTATTAGGCCTATAGAGCTGATATGTATAGCTTATTCAGGGAAATAATAGTTGTACGTTACCGAAATCTGATACTCTCACTTTACAATGTTGCCATATCAACACCAAAATACCCAGACTTTGGCTTTCGTATGATCGATAAAACTGTAAATAAAAAAATAACACAAAACTATTTTTTTTTTAAGTTTTAATCAAAAATCTGTTTCGAAACTTCTGCTTGTAAACATAGCGGCTTTTCATTTAGTTCACGCTAAGCTTAAATATTCACTATCACTAAAACAACTTTCAGCACCTGAGTCGATGTTAAATTAAATTATTAGGGGATTAAATTTTAGTCAATCAAATACTCTTTTGTGATTCGACCATCTTTCAATATCTTCTTCTGTATGTCTGATGGTGTTCATCCAAATATGTGACGTAATTTTTGATAAAGCTTGCTCTTACTCTTACTTCTTACAGAACTCATAAAAACACATTAAACCAGAAAATAGCTAAAACAGCAAATAATACAGTAAAAATAATTCAGAATGTTTTAAGGCACAACTCAAAAACGATCAAGACATGAAAATGATAGATTCGACGAAGAAAGTTGTGTTAGGCCGGCAACTCAGTCCAGAACCACAAACCTAAATATTATCTTGATCGAGAATTCACAGAATGTGATCCACCGGCTCACCGTATTTTTATCCTATTCTAATATGATTAGAGGAATAAAGAAAGACAGTGTTTCGAACTTTAAGTCACGTATGGGCTCTGGTGAACCACGCGAAGTAAAGTTAGAGGTGTTTGTTGTTGTTAGCCTTCCTTTGCACCCATACTAATTTCATTCTTTCGCTATGTCCTTTTTGCTTTCGTCAGACCAAGTTGTTCCAGCCTTCCTACATTTTTCTCTCTGGCCAACCTCCAAAACGTTAACATTGTGTCTGAAACAGCCTCTATCCTGAATTTCACTTTGTGTAATATTTGCTGATCTTACGCCCTCTTTAATTACAGCAATCCATTTAATAATTTCTACTTTAGCTCTACTCCTATTTTCATAAAATTCGACTGTTTGTCTAGTTAACCTACTCGGATTCATCCGTTTTATGTGTCCGTAAAACTTAAGTCTTCTTTTTCTCATATCGCTATGTACATCTGTGTATTGTTTGATTTCTTGGTTTTCTCGAAGTCGGTATGTTGTGTTATTTATTTGTTTGAGGCCTAAGATTTTTCTTATGATTTTTCTTTCCTTCTTTTCAATGTCATCGATGTCTCTCTTTCTATTCAAAATGAGCGTTTCTGCCCCATATAGACATTCTGGCTTAATATCTGTGTTATAATGTCTCAGTTTTATGTTCTTAGATATGCATTTTTTGTTGTAAATATTTTGTGTAAGTCTCAATGCCGTTTCCATTTTTTGACATCTACCCTTATTGGCCGCTTTTCCAACCCATTTTCCATGATTATTTAATCCAAATATTTGAATTGAGAAGCTCGTCTGATTTTACATATTTTGTTTTTAGAAATGGTGTTCTTAGTCTGTTGCAGGTCATGTATTGTGTCTTTTCAAAGGAAATTTGGAGTCCTATCTTTTCTGCTGTTTCGTTTAGGATTTCAATCTGTTTTTGTGCCGTTAATATATCTTGAGTTAAAATTGCTACATCATCAGCAAACGCCAGACAATCAATTTTGATGTTGGTTCTCCCCAGTTTAATGGACTGGTCAATATTCAGGACCGAGTTTTCTTCACGCCATTCGTGTATTACTTTTTCTAGAACACAGTTAAATAAGAGTGGCGAGAGTCCATCCCCTTGTCTCACACCGGTTTTAATTTCGAAGGGTTCTGAGATGTCACCCATGCATTTAACTTTTGACCTCGTGTTAGTTAACGTTGCTTTAATAATTGCCAGCGTTTTCAGATCTAGTCCTTGTTCTTTCAAGATAAGGAATAAAGATTCGCGGTCAATAGAATCATATGCTTTTTTGAAATCCACAAATGTACAGACGAGAGACTTTTGACCTTGTGTTAGTTAATGTTGTCTTAATAATATATATATATATATATATATATATATATATATATATATATATATATATATATATATATATATATATATATTTAATTACTTAGTGCTAATCAGGCTGTTGAACGTGATATTAAAAACTTTCTGAGATTGGCATTACTGAATGGAGTCGAAAATTGCTTTAAGTAAATGCAAATTTTAGTCAACTTTTTTGCTTGATATTCGAGAAAAAATCTATTAGAACTTGCCATAACTTAATTCGAAATAAACTGATGTTTTTAAAACATTTTTAAGAGAGTTTTTTTTATGTTCTTCGGTACTTCAATTAATTTCGTATGTATACCGTGTTTAAATTACGAAACCTCCCTTTTTTTGGAGGGGGAGGGGGTCTGCGGACTCCGAGAAACCTTTCAACAGAAAGGGGAATGTTTTTCGACATTTGCCAAAAGGGTTTCGAGGTGGAACACGAGAAAGAGATCGACATGCTTCGCTTTCTGAACGTTTCGAGGCCCTTTTGGGGCCACCTATTTTTCAGGCCGAGTTTCCACGTGTCGGCTAGTTCGAACGGCGAGTTTTCAATGTTTACAAGTTTTGACGCGATTAACATTTATATGGATTTTGTTTTAACTTCGAGAAAGTTCGTACTTTGAATGTTTTTACTCGGCGAACATTTTACACAGTAATATCAATCAGTTCATTCAAATAAGAACTTCAAAGGAAAAATTAATGGAATATACTGTGTTGTCCGAAATAACCGTTATAAAGGGTCTTTCATAGTGAGCGTTTTTTTTTTTTAAATACTTGAATAAAACACAGAATTTGCGTTGATTTAAAACAACTTTTTATTGGTAATTGAAGCATAGTGTATGACATTTAAACTCGATAGACAATGTCTGCCAAATGACCACCCCCTGCAGTTCTACAGACGTTCACTCTTTTGTCAAAGTTTTTAGATGGCATTTTAACATAACCGTTGCTCTATCTCAGGGATCTGAAAACTTTTCAACCTTATGGCCATACTGATTACTCCAGTAACTTCCAAGGGCCAAAAACGCTTTATTTTTCCTGCCATTATCTATAATTTCTAAACTAGTTGACGAGGAAGTGCCCTAAATGATCATACGCTTGCTAAATTCGCTAGTTTAATGACTATTGTGTATTGTTATGAGCGTGACGTGCTAATAGTGCCTTCAAAACTGGATATAACAATTAAACATTCGTGAATAACCTCGTTGATTCGAGAAAGTTCTGGTGTATTCCACTCACTTCGAGATGGTAGTAATTGGAGTATACCGTGTGTCCCAGCCAAATGGAATAAACTCGTTAATAAATAAATAGGGGCGTGTTCGAAAAAACGCTCGAACACGTCGATTAGTATTTTTAGATGCGCATTTTTTTCAATAAATATTTTTTATACAAGGTGTGTGATGTAATAGTAGTCAATACCAACTTTCTTATTTTAAATACAACACCCTGTATATTATTTAATTTTTGGATTCCTCAGGAAATTCTAGACATATTTTATGTAAAATATCCTAAACTTATCTTCAACTGTTTCGGAAATATTAAGTGTTTTCAGATTTATTGCAAAAATTAACTGCTTTTTTGATTTTTTTTGAAAATTATTTGATTACAGAAATTCGCTACAACACACAATAGAAAGATGGTATTGGCCTCTGTTACATGACACACCCTGTATAAAAGGTTTTCGTTGGAAAAAATGCGCAACTACACTTTTTTTTAACACTGTAAACAAAATTGTGGAAATTTCAAGACTATTTAGTTTTTGTATAAATTTTTTATTTAAAACATTTAATGTAACAAATGCTCGAATTGTGAACCCTGGACGTCCTAGCAACACCCCAACCTCAAGTAAAACTGATTTCTGACATTATTTAATGTTTGTGGCGTAATTGACCTAATGCTGTCGGTAATGCGTCCTCTTAAATCATTCAGATCTTGTGGCTTGGTTGGTATACGACGCTTTTGAGATATCCCCATAAAAAAAATTCAACGGATTGAGGTCCGGGGACCTTGGTGGCCATTCTAGTAGCCTTCTCCTCCTAATCCATCAATTTGGAAACACATGATCGAGGTACTGCCGCACATTAACTTGATAATGGGGGGTGCTCCATCTTGTTGGAACCACATTGTGTCGGCTATCAATTGAGGATTTCTTCTATTAGGGTACAAATTTATAAGATTTGGAATGAGCTGATTTTGGAGGAAGTCTAAGTAATTTACCCCATTTAAATTTTGATCGAAAAATATTGGACCAATTATTTGATCTCCTATAATACCTGCCCAGACATTAATCTTTTCAGGTCTTTGTGTGTGAATTTCCCGCATTCAATGAGGATTTTCTCTCGACCAATAACGACAGTTCTGGCGATTAACATGCCCATGAAGAGTAAAAGTAGATTCATCAGAAAATAAAACGTTTTCCACTCTCAGAAGGTTGTTGTCTATGTGTATCATTTGTTCGCAAAACTCCATTCTCCTGTCGAAGTCGTCTTCACTAAGCTCTTGAGTAGGCTGTAGCTTATACGGATGCATTTTATTCTCTTTCAATATTCTGGCAACCGAAGAGCGACCAACATTGTTTTCCAAGGCAACTTGACGAGTTGAGGTATGCGGATTGTCTTGGAATGCAAGCATTACATCCAATTTTTTGTTATCGGTCAACGACACTGCTTCCTTCTTAATTTGTCTCACGTGTCCCAGTTCTCTAAACGCGGATTGTTTTGGAATGCAAGCATTACATCCAATTTTTTGTTATCGGTCAACGACACTGCTTCCTTCTTAATTTGTCTCACGTGTCCCAGTTCTTTAAATTGTTTTTCAACTTTACTTACTGTACCTTGGGATATGGGTGGTAAGTCAGGATATTTTTCCCTAAAGAGATGAATAACTTCGGCTTGAGTTTGTGTCCTATCTCCATAACCTATCACCATTAAGATAGTTATTTTATGACTCTCTGAAAAATACACCACGTTTAAATCAAATGAATCACACACGTCAAAGAAAACTAATTTAAAAGGCACGTTAATTATTTTGACGTTTCATACAACAAATACCTACCTCTGAAAACCTGATTTTTTATCTTTGCCTATTTACTGATAATGTTCGAAGAATTACTTAATATTTCCGAAACAGTTGAAGATAAGTCTAGGATATTTTACATAAAATATGTCTAGAATTTCCTGAAGCATCCAAAAATTAAATAATATACAGGGTGTTATATTTAAAATAAGAAAGTTGGTATTGGCCACTGTTACATGACACACCCTGTATAAAACATTTTTGTTGAAAAAAATGCGCATCTAAAAATACTAATCGACGTGTTCGAGCGTTTTTTCGAACACGCCCCCATTTATTTATTGACGAATTTATTCCATTTGGCTGGGACACACGGTATAAATACTAGACCAACTCCTACATATGGCGAGAAAACAGTATTTTGATTTGACTTGTTCATCACACATAAAAGTGTGTGAGTTACTAGTATGGAAAACAAGCGAAAAATAGACAGTGAATGCAGAACATTCAAAGGTAAATGGAACTTTCAGTGGGACAATATTTCGTGATTGAGTCCAGTATCAGGGCGCTATGTTTGATTTGTAATGAAACCATAGCCGTTCTCAAAGAATGTAACATTAAACATCATTATGAAACAAAACATTTTCAAAATTAGTCAAAATATACAGGAAGTTTGTAAAGAGAAAAATTTGAAGCTTTGAAGGGCGCATTGAAATCCCAGCAATCTTTGTTTACGAAAGTCAACCAGTAGCCGAAAAAATGTGCCCCGAAAAGGTAAATTTATTTAAACCTGTCAGTTTGGCTTGCTGACAAACCGGGCTCGAAGAGTACAAGACATCACAGAAAATATAGCATCTCAATTGTCTGATAAAAATGCACACCTTGAGTGGTTCTCTGGCCTTGGATGAGTCAACGGATGTGTCAGATACTGCTCAGGTGTTGATTTTTATTTGAATAGATAATCTTCCCGGCACGACTACCAGGGAAGATATTTTTAAGGGAGTTGAATGGAAATCGATGGAAAAATTTGAATTTTATTAAAACTGATGGAGGCAAAACCATGTGTGGTAAAAATAAAGGAGTGGTTGCACCTGCGTCAGTGCTGTAGAAAATAATGGTGGTTCAAAACCATTAGTCTTACATTGTATCATTCAACAGTTCTTGTGTGGAAAATGTTTGGATATGTCTGAAGTCATATCAGTTGTTAATTTCATCAGATCCACTGGGCTGAATCACCGACAGTTCCGCGAGTTTATTAAAGAGACTGGAGAAAATGACTTACCATATTACACTGCCGTACGCTTGCTTTGTTGCGGAAAAGTCCTTCAGCTTTTCAATGAAAAGCATCGTCTTCTTACTGAATTACAGAATAGCGAATGGCTGTGGAAGTTAACATTCTATGTCGATTTGACAAAACATATGAACGAGTTGAATTTGAAATTGTAAATTAAAAGCTTCTCCCTGATTTATACATTAATATCAAATTGTTCCGGCAGAAAATAATACTGTTTCAATCACAATTACGCAAAAAATTTTAAAACATGTGAAATATTCAGTCCCACTACTGAGACTGAGTTTCCCGTCGATTTTGCAATCGAAGCTTTGAGTGCTTTGAAGATAAATTTTGATATTCGTCCCTCAGACTTTGATGTCATTGCGAATTAAATTAAGATTTTTCAAAATTCTTTTGATCTATGCTGGAATTTTATAAGAGTCTTCCACTAGTTCAGTTTGATAACTTGCATAAATGTGTTCATGGGTCGTATTCTGTTTTCACTACTTACTTGTGTGAGAAAACATTCCCCAAAATGAAGTGCACAAAAAAAGTTTACAGATCTAAGTAACCGAACCGAACATCTTAAATCTCTTTTATAATTGGTACAAGTAGAATTGGTCCACAACTACAAACTATTGCCAGTGGAAATTCACAATATATATATATATATATATATATATATATATATATATATATATATATATATATATATATATATATATATATATATATATATATATATAACAGTAATTTTTCATCCGTACTTCCACGTACCTCTGCTCGTCTCAAATCAGTCGCCGTCACCATGCCGAGACAAGTACCTTCCAGGACCGGTTTCTAGCCTCACAGCCGTCATCAGCTGGGCTCGAGCTCAACGCAGTGAGACAGCTGAAACGAAACGAACAGAGCAAGACCTAGTCAACTGGTCATATCGATGGCGGGTCGCAATCTCAATGAAACTCGCGCCATCCTACGGTGAATGTTCGCGGCAGTCAAAAACTACGCGACATATTCTTCCCACAACCTTGGATGTATGTATAAGGTTTGCTCAAAGGATAGCGTAGTGGGACCGTGGAGAGAGATATTATATATATATATATATATATATATATATATATATATATATATATATATATATATATATATATATATATATATATATATATATATATATATATATATAATACTAATTTCATTCTTTCGCTATGAGCTTTTTTCCCTCCCTCACACCAAGTTGTTTCAGTCTTCCTACATTTTTCCCTTTGGCCAACCTTCCAAACGTCAACTTTATGTCTGAAACAGCCTCTATCCTGAATTTGTTGTGTAATATTTGCTGTAATATTTGCTGATCTTAGGTCCTCTTTAATTGCAGCAATCCATTTAATTATTTCTACTTTAGCTCTACTCCTTATTTTCATGAAATTCGACTATTTGTCTAGTTAGCCTACTCGGATTCATCCCTTTTATGTGTCCGTAAAACTTAAGTCTTTTTTTTCTCATATCGCTATGTATATCTGTGTATTGTTTGATTTCTTGGTTTTCTCGAACTCGGTTTGCTGTTGTATTTATTTGTTTGGGGCCTAAGATTTTTCTTATGAATTTTATTTCCTTCTTTTCAATGTCCTCGATGTCTCTCTTTCAATTCAAAATGAGCGTTTCTGCCCCATATAGACATTCTGGCTTAATAACTGTATTGTAATGTCTCAGTTTTGTGTTTTTAGATAGGCATTTTTTGTTGTAAATATTTTGTGTAAGTCTCAATGCCGTTTCCATTTTTTGACATCTACCCTTATTGGCTGCTTTTTCCAACCCATTTTCCATGATTATTTCACCCAAATATTTGAATTGAGAGACTCGTCTGATGTTACCATATTTTGTTTTTAGAAATGGTGTTCTTATTCTGTTGCAGGTCATGTATTGTGTCTTTTCAAAGGAAATTTGGAGTCCTACCTTTTCTGCTGTTTCTTTTAGGATTTCAATCTGTTTCTGCGCCAGTAATACAACTTGAGCCAAAATTGCTAGATCATCAGCAAACGTCAGACAATCAATTTTGATGTTGGTTCTCCCCAGTTTAATGGACTGGTCAATATTCAGGGCCGACTTTTTTCACGCCACTCCTGTATTACTTTTTCTAGAACACAGTTAATTAAGAGTGGCGAGAGTCCATCCCCTTGTCTCACTCCAGTATTAATTTCGAACGGCTCTGAGATGTCACCCATGAATTTAACTTTTGACCTTGTGTTAGTTACTGTTGCTTTAATAATTGCCAGCGTTTTCAGATCTAGTGCTTGTTCTTTCAAGATTCGGAATAAAGATTTGCGGTCAATAGAATCATATGCTTTTTTGAAATCCAAAAATTTACAGACGAGATTTTTATTGTACAAAAAAAATTTGAAAAATCGTAAGTTTGTTTTTTGATCCAATAGATAAATGCACGATGTTTTAAATGATCCAGTAGCTTTAATTCATGTGTTATTTGAACCTTATATGCCTTCAGAGCTAAATTATTTCGTAAAATACGCCATTTGTGGATACACTGAGTCCAAATTGCTGTGAATGACAACTAAAGGACATTTCTGAGTCTTTAGCAACATTTTCACGTACCAAATCAATATGCTCGTATGACTGACCACTGCGACCATATATTGCTCTTCTTGTATCTTCCACCGAACCAGTTTTTTGACATTTTTGAACAATTCGATTGATAGTGCTTTCAGATGGATGATTGTGCAAACCATAAATATCACGTAATCGTCCACTGGATTTAAGAGACCCATTATAAATTTACATCGTGCAAATTGTAATATAAAATAATTAAAGTATTCATGTAGGTCTGCTAAAATGTCTCGAGTTTGAAGACCAGATGCAAGAAATGGGAGTATCAGATCATCTAATTAACTTAATTTGTCATCTATATGAAAAAACAAAGCAGTGGTGTAAACAGAAGATCGAATATCCAATGAGTTTTGCGTTAACAAATTAACAAGAAAAGGATGGGCCCTATTGGAAATTCTATTGCCAATAGGGTACATCCCTATTGGCAATATTGAGCTCTCGAGGATTGAACGGGAGGTGTCAGTATTGGCGGCATTATGATAATTAATTTAAGATATGTCGATGATACTACACTTTGTGTGAGGTCGGCCGAGAAACTGGCTATAATTATCAAAAAAAAATGGATGGAAGTCGTCTTTACTAGACTAGAAATCAACGAGGAAAAAACAAAAATAGTGATTATTGACCGTCAAAACAACATGTCGAATATCAGTCAAATCGAACAATTTAAGGTAGTAAGACAATTCATATATCTTTATATCGGGGCTTTATATCGAACGAAGGCGATAACACTCAGGAGATCAGAAGAAAATGACATAACACCGAATGCAAAGAAATAGGTAGCCCAATGATTATTTCAAACTTTGGTGCTGGACACGGGTCCTTTGCTTTCTGCGGACTGCCAGACGAACAATCGCTTTCATTATTGAATAATGAGAAATGAATGAACTCACAAGGCTATCCCAAATTATTCATGAAAGAATATTAAGATTTTTTGGCGTAGGTGTGGCAATAACCTAGAAAGACTAGTGACCGATGGAGATTTCTGGACCTCCAAAAAAAAACAGATAGACCAAATTAAAGCCTTAACTAGTGCTTTTCTACAATATACAACCAAAGAAGCCAGAAATAGAGAACGCCGGCGAGAGGTAATCCGGAAAGCACGCAAACGGAATGAGTTTCTATAGATAACGACTTTTCTGCAAAGAAAAATACGAAGAAGAAAAAAAGATTGGCATAGACGTCACGCCTGAAGTGGTTTAGTGAACGGATTTGATGTGGAGTAGACATTCCAAACCAAGTGAAGAGCAAGGCAAATTTTACTGTGTAATTCCAGAAATATATGACATTTACCCCCGATGAAACAACTATAAACGAAATGCATATCCGCACACTATTGAGAAGATAATCGGTAAGGCCGATTAATATATAGTAGGGTAATAAACGTTTTTACACAATAAGACAGTAATTCACTTAAAACTAAAATTTAAATTGACATTGATACTTGTTCACGAAATTAAATCAATTTTTATCTACTTTACGAATTTAAATCTGATCATACCGACCTACAAAAGTTTTTTTTTAATGTTTCGTTCACTTCCTGAGTCTAATGTTATGAGTCTTTTGTTAGTTTTAGTTTCTGTTATATACAATAGGTGAAAGTATTTTACTTTAACGGATTAGGAGAAAACGATACATTTTAATTACATGCGCTCTTACATTCTAAGAGTTTCAAATTGATGGGAGAATACCTAACAAGCTGTCGGGTCTGAAGAGAATCATGTGGTAGCTTCATGAGATCGTTTTCTTTTGGCTTGCCTTTTGTACTAGGTTAATTGAAAAGTTCGCGGAGCGAAAATGATATAACAAGTTTATAGTTGAAAAAATGACTTTATTCTTCCATATATTCTCCCTAAAGCTCAATAATTTTTTCCAGCGATTCTCCGATTCATTTATTCGATCTTTGAAGTGATTTGACTTTTTGGAAGTCCTTCAATATACTCGTCTACGGCTGCTATAACTTCTTCATTTGATGAAAAAGGTTGGCTAGGTAAGAATTCTTTGAGGTTTGGGAAGAGATGAAAGTCATAGCCCAATCTGGTGAATATGGTGGATGCTCGAACAATTCGTAGTGTAACTTCTTCAATTTAGTTATTTCAAAAACACTTCTATGAGTCAGTGCATTGTCTTGATGAAAAAATTTTTTTTCTTCACTAAATTTCGCTTTTTCTCACCAATTTTTGCATCCAATTGATTCAGAAGGTTTGTGTAATACTGTTCTGTTATTGTTTTACCAGTTTGAAGGTAACCAATTAACAAAATGCCTTTTGAGTCCCAAAAAATTGATGCTATGACCTTTTTTGGTTGATTTTGAGCACTTTGGCTGCTTCGGAGCTGAACAACCGGGCTCAGGTGGACTGAGGTTTTTCCTTTTTCCTGTGGTTTGTTACCGCAATTCAAGATTATAATGGTAAACCCAAATCTTATCCATAGTTGCAAAACAACGTTTAAAATCTATTTTATTCATTTGAAAAAGATCCAAATGCTGGTTAAAATGTTTTACTCGAAGTCGTTTTTCATCAGAATTTAACAAATGCGGCACCCATTTTGAACACAGCTTTCTCAAGACCAATTCCTTTTTTAAAATATGAAACACCCAGTCGTAGCCTTAGCAAGTTCACTCAAAATCAATTTTCTGTCATCCATAACAATATCATGTGTGGAATTAATTATTTCTTCAGTACTTGCACTTATTGGGCGTCCAGACCGAGAATCATCATTCAGGCTTGTACGACCACATTGTTTTTGAAGAAGCAGAATCCCCTAATACATTTACCATTTCACTATGAATTTCCATTGGCTTTAAACCTTTTTTTACAAATAATTTAATCACAGCACAATTTTCAATATTTTCCATTTTAAAAAATAACACTGATACGTTTACTTTAAACTGCTGTTTTTGTACGAATTAATTGACAGATCGAACTGAAGCTTCACACATTCATAACTGAAAAGCTGAAACTCCAAAATGTAGTAGATTATATGGTTATTTTACTGTTCTATAGGTGTCGCTCCGCGAACTTTTCAATTAGCCTAGTATATAACTATATTATGATATACAGATTCTAAACTGGTTCTATATTAGCTGTTAAAATACTCGTTGAATAACCCTAAGTAATATCACTGATTTAAAATTTATCTAAGAATAAACTATCTAGTTGTTATTTTATTAAGTTAGTGTGCACGTGTACGACAACAAGTTTACCTTCTTTAATATTGTTAGTTGTTTACATTACGTAGTGTTTTCTAATAGTGGTTTCTAATAGTTTTTTTCCTGGAATTCAATATGAAACGAGTGTAAGTAATTAACAAGTTATATGAGGTGCACTCCATATATTTTTAAATACTCGATTTTTGTTCAAGGTATAAGTATGAGGTTTGAAAATAAAGTAATAATACTAGTGGCATTGCGTGAAATGAGTGACAATTTTGAGCTACGACGTCCTCAAGTTTTGCTTCAGACTTGGACGCACTGCTACTGAAACCTTTGCAAATTTTTAACATGTTTATGGAAATAGTGTATTGCCAAGTGCCCCGATATTTAAGTGATTAAAATGTTCACAAAATCCGGGATCTTGTGCATTCTAATCGTTGGCTGATGCTGTCAAAATCTGTACAAAAATGGTTTCGAAAAACCTTTCGCAGGATCAAAAGAATAACAGGAGAGAAACACGACTTGAATTTTTGGGTTGAGAATAACTACCATTTTCTTAAACGTACCAGAAATGACACACTCCAACCTCACCATGACCTCCATCGCACTGTGCCCAAATCTGAAATATAATTTGTTGTTATTCATTATCAGAACGCACAAGAAAAGCCAGTGCACGAAAAATATTGCTACGGATCACCAAGTGACTCTAAGGAGTTCAAACTCGTACTGAAGACGAATCAGATGTTGGCCTACATCTCCTCCAAAAGGCAATCAAACACTGTTGCCAAATCAAACGCTACGCCACCAGTCTCATTTCATTATTTACACTCCTCTTATATTTTCCATAATGGTAGTAATAACGTCCATTTTTTATGACTGTTTTGTAAATTATTTTAAAATAAAACTACCGTTTTATTAAATTTTCCTAAACTATATTAACCCTAGAATCTTAAATGAATCGCATGCCTATGTTGCTTAGGCGGGGTTACCTACAATCCAGATTATATATTTTTATTTAACGTTTAAAACAACAAAAAAAGAAACTTTTATTTCAATAAAACAAGATTTATTTAAACACGACTTGAATTTTTGGGTTGAAAATGACTTATTTTCTGGAACGTGCCAGGTATGATGCACTCCAAACTCATCATGACCTCCATCGCACTGTGCCCAAATCTGAAATATAATTTGTTGTTATTCATTATCAGAACGCACAAGAAAAGCCAGTTCACGAAAAATATTGCCACGGATCACCAAGCAACTCTAGGGAGTTCAAACTCGTACTGAAGACGAATCAGATGTTGGCCTACATCTCCTCCAAAAAGTAATCCAACAGTGTTGCCAGATCAAACGCTACGCCACCAGCCTCATTTCATTATTTAAACACCTTTTATATTTTCCATAATTGTAGTAATAATGTCCATTTTTTATGACTTTGTTTTGCAAATTACTTTAAAATAAAACTACCGTTTTATTCGATTTTTCTAAACTATGTTAACCCTAAAATGCTTTGGTGAATCGCATGCCTATAGTTGCTTAGGCGGGGTTACCTACAATCTAGATTATATATTTTTATTTAACGTTTAAAACAACAAAAAAAAACTTTTATTTCAATAAAACAAGATTTATTTAAACACGACTTGAATTTTTCGGTTGAAAATGACTGTCATTTTCTGGAACGTGCCAGGAATGATACACTCCAGCTTCACCAGGACCTCCACTGTGCCCAAATCTGAAATATAATTTGTTGTTATTCATTATCAGAACGTACAAGAAAAGCCAGTTCACGAAAAATATTGCTACGGATCACCAAGCAACTCTAGGGAGTTCAAACTCGTACTGAAGACGAATCAGATGTTGGCCTACATCTCCTCCAAAAAGTAATCCAACAGTGTTGCCAGATCAAACGCTACACCACCAGCCCCATTTCATTATTTAAACACCTTTTATATTTTCCATAATTGTAGTAATAACGTCCATTTTTTATTACTTTGTTTTGCAAATTACTTTAAAATAAAACTACCGTTTTATTCGATTTTTCTAAACTATGTTAACCCTAAAATGCTTTCGTGAATCGCATGCCTATAGTTGCTTAGACGGGGTTACCTACAATCTAGATTATATATTTTTATTTAACGTTTAAAACAACAAAAAAAAACTTTTATTTCAATAAAACAAGATTTATTTAAACACGACTTGAATTTTTCGGTTGAAAATGACTGTCATTTTCTGGAACGTGCCAGGAATGATACACTCCAGCCTCACCAGGACCTCCACTGTGCCCAAATCTGAAATATAATTTGTTGTTATTCATTATCAGAACGCACAAGAAAAGCCAGTTCACGAAAAATATTGCTACGGATCACCAAGTGAATCTAAGGAGTTCAAACTCGTACTGAAGACGAATCAGATGTTGGCCTACATCTCCTCTAAAAGGCAATCCAACACTGTTGCCAAATCAAACGCTACGCCAGCAGTCTCATTTCATTATTTACACTCCTCTTATATTTTCCATAATGGTAGTAATAACGTCCATTTTTTATGACTTTGTTTTGTAAATTATTTTAAAATAAAACTACCGTTTTATTCGATTTTCCTAAACTATGTTAACCCTGATAATGGTTTAGTGAATCGCATGCCTATAGTTGCTTAGGCGGGGTTACCTACAATCCAGATTTTAACGTTTAAAACAACAAAAAGGAAACTTTTTATTTCAATAAAACAAGATTTATTTTAAACATTTAGTACATATTTTAGCTCTATGATTATTACAAGCAGCTTTAAAACACTTCGCACTTGTAGTTTTTTTTTTCGGTCATATGTTCTCGGGTATAAAGAGCTGCGAATTTGTTTCTACAGTTTTGTTGGTGGTGGATTAACCGTTTCTTTTGAGTTTATAAACAGCACATCCTTTATTGATTCTTTTAATGTTCCAGGTAATGGTTTTGTTAAAGGTATTTCCCTATATGGCCTTGCAAGTGGTAGTCCACGTTCAAATATATTTTTTTGACGAACGCTTTTTTGTCTCTCACTTTTAACAATTTAAAAAATAATGTTGGAGTTAATACCGGCTTGATCCATTATACCATGAAAAAGCGTAATGGCCATCTACGTGTCTTGCGAGAGACGGAATATGTATGCACCATTTGATCAAAAGTATCAACGCCTCCTTTAGTCGAATTATAAAAATTGATTATTACGGGTTTTTTGTTTTCATCCACTGAACTGCCAGTATGCATTGTCGACAAAAGTACACTCGCATTTTTTGATTATGAAACCCAAACTGAGATGACATAATTTCTTTTCGTTTATCTGGAACAAATGATGAAGGAATTTTCTTCGTATTTTTTTTCTGAGGGTACGTACTATAGCCAAGTGGATGGAAGTAAACCAATTCTCTATTTTCAAATTACCTGCTGTTCTGTCCGTGAATGTCCGTGTGTACGTGAATGTGTTCTGTCAGTTTTTTTACGTAATAATCTGGGAGAGGTTCTTTATTTGTCTGTCCTGTCTTTTTTGCGTTTGGTTTGTCTTCTTTGCCGATATAAAGAATAACAGTAATAATATAATATGTGCGTGAATCATACATCGTTATAACTTTAATACCATATTTGTTAGGTTTTGATGGAACATAGACGCTAAAAGGGTAATTGCCTCGAAATCCCGACAATTGTTCGTCCATTGTACAATAACTATGAGGAGTATAGTATTTTATACAGTTAGATATGAATATCTCCCATATACAACGTATAGGAAAAAAATTATCTACTCGGTTTCATAAGGTTTTATCATCAAATCTGAGGCAACTTACCAGGAATCTAAATCTTGTTTCAGCATTATGCATCGTTATAATTGCGTTCCATGTTTTGACCACATCTCTGTTGTAGTGACATAATTATCTTTTCTACATCCTGCTATATAAAGCAGTTCTATGATCACCAAAATCTCGTCGACAGCTCTATCATTGACGAATCCATGTTTAGCATCATATTTCTCCTTTTGTCGTTGTATTTCCATATTAGTATACAATACAATAATGTCTCTAATATCCGCTCGGTTGTAATATTTTTAGCCGCATCTTTTGGTCCTAGAACATGTTTAAAACAATGTTTCGTTTAGGGGTCCAAGTACGACATGGAAACTCAGTACTCCATATATACCTATTTTTTCCTTTTATTACTTTTCCTGGAAGCTGTTCTCCACTTTTTTCTGTTAAGTAGGTGCTCTCTCAGTCGGACTGGATTAAAACATTGTCTTCGTAGCCAGTGCCGCTATTATCCGAATCAGGTTCATTATCCAGTTAATCATTGCATCGTAATAAAGTTTCCTCAGAAGTTGGATCATCTGATCGGACAGCCATCTAAAAAATTCCGTTACGTCAGAAGTAGCCGTGGCGGAAATTATTTTCAAATATTAATGCCATTGAATGCTTTTTGATATAAAATAAAAAATACTATCAAGGTATCTAATTTGGTTGTTGTTTTATTTGAATTTAAAGATCGGACGCACTTAAAGAAACACCCTATATACATATATATATATATATATATATATATATATATATATATATATATATATATATATATATATATATATATATATATATATATATATATATATATAAAAATATATATAAAAAAGGAGCACAGGAAGATTTAAAGAACTACCGTCCAATAAGCCTCCTATCAGTGATGTACAAAGTTTTCACTAAGATAACTTCTAAAAGAATATTAAAAAAACTGAATGACGCACAACCAAGAGAACAAGCAGGATTCAGAAGTGGATTCAGTACAATGGATCACATCCAGGTTGTACAGCAGGTCATAGAAAGGCACAACGAATACACCATGCCACTGTGCTTGGCTTTTATCGACTACGAAAAAGCATTTGATTCCATCTCAAAGCATGCCATAATGGATGCACTGCTTAGCCAAGGTGTAGAGAGAGCCTATGTAAACCTATTAGAATCGATATATGATGGAGCTACAGCCACAATTCACCTTGATGATCTTGAAGTGGGAATTAATATAGAACGAGGTGTACGGCAGGGTGACGCAATATCGCCTATTCTTTTCTCGGCTGGCCTTGAAGAAGTATTCCGTAAACTGGATTGGGAACAGGATGGGGTAAAGATCAATGGTGCAAACTTAAACCATCTTAGATTTGCAGATGATATTATTCTCATTTCACAAGACCCAGAGGAGCTGCAAAGACGCATACAAGAACTGCAAAGGGCTGGCGAACCATTTGGCTTGAAAATAAACCTGAAAAAGAGTCAGGTTATGTTCAATAACTTCGCTCAGGACAGAAGAATTTCAATTTTAGGAAGGGATTTAGAGATTGTGGACAGCTTTGTATATCTTGGGCAGAGGATTTCCATGGAGGGGAATACCGCCCGGGAGGTGGAACGGCGTGTTAAATGTGGCTGGCAGGCATTTGGTAGGCTCAACATAGTGTTTAAGAGCAGACTCCCACTTTGCCTGAAAAGAAAAGTATTCGATCAGTGCGTTCTGCCCGTTATGACATACGGAAGTGAAACCTGGACACTCACATCGCAATCAATTCAAAAACTTCGGGTGGCACAGAGGGGAATGGAAAGATGTATGCTTGGCATTACAAGACGAGACAAAAAGTCCTGCGCATGGATCAGGGAACAAACAAAAGTCTGTGACATCATTGGAAGAGTAAAACAGTTGAAATGGAGATGGGCAGGCCATATAGCGAGGCGATGGGACGACAGATGGACCAAGGCAATCCTGGAGTGGATACCGCTTGATCGCAAACGTCCGCGAAGAAGACCGAAAGCACGATGGACTGATGACATCGTTAAGTATATTGGACCCGAGTGGCAGAGGAAAGCCCAGGACCGTGAAGGTTGGAAGCATGCTGAAGAGGCCTTCATCCTGCAGTGGATCGATACGGGCTGATGATGATGATGATGATATATATATATATATATATATATATATATATATATATATATATATATATATATATATATATATATCTACATTAATATATATATATATATATATATATATATATATATATATATATATATATATATATATATATCTACATTATATATATATATATATATATATATATATATATATATATATATATATATATATATATATATATATATATATATATATATATATATATATATATATATATATATATATATATATATATATATATATATATCTACATTAAGTACCTTGAATATAAATGTTGTATTTTTGTTTTTTATTCGAAAACTTTAAAAGATTCAACGTCTATTTACACTATTACTGAGTAGTGTGCTTTCAGCTATGACTATCACCACCAGACTTCCCAGATTTTCGGCCATTTGATTTTTATTTATTTTAATCAATCTGTCGATTCTAAAAATAAATTAAGCGATGAATCTGTGTTTAAACTAGTACCAGGTTGTTTAAAAAGTTCGCGCAGCGACACCAATAGAGAAGTAAAGGAACTATTTAAGCTACTACATTTTGAAGTTTCATCCTCTATATGCACATATATGAAGTTTAAAGTCAAACTGTGAATTTATTCATTCAAAACCAGCAGCTTAATATAAAGCTATTAGTGTTATTAAAAATGGAAAGTATTGAAAATCGTGCAGTGATTAAATTCTTTGTAAAAAAAGGTTTAAAGGTAATGGAAATTCATAGTGAAATGCACAATGTATTAGGGGAGTCTGCTTCTTCAAAAATAATGGTTTGTAAGTGATCAGGTGAATTTCAACGTGGTCGTACAAGCCTGGATGATGATTCTCATTTGGAACGTCCAATAAATGTAACTACTGAACAAATAATTAATTCTATACATGATAGGGTTATGGATAACAGACAATTGATTTTGAGTGAAATTGCTAAGGCCATGGACATCTCAACTGAACGCGTGTTTCATATTTTGAAAAAGGAATTGAGCTTGAGAAAGCTATGTGTAAAATAAATGCGGCATTTGTTAAATTTTGATCAAAAACGACTTCGTGTAAAAGTGTCTAACCAATATTGGATCTTTTTCGAAAGAATAAAATATATTTTAAACGTCTTTTTGTAACTATGGATGTGATTAGAGTTTACCACTATGATCCTGAACTGCGACAACAAACCGCAGAGTGGACTGAGTCCGGTTGTTCAGCTCCAAAGCTGACAAAGAGGTCAAAATCGACCAAAAAGGTTATGGCTTCAATTTTTTGGGATGCAAAAATCGTTTTGTTAATTGATTACCTTTAAACCAGTAAAACAATAATAGGGCATTATTACTCAAACCTTTTAGATCAATGGGATGTAAAAATTCGTGAGAAAAGAACTGGTTTAGCGAAGATAAAAATCATTTTTCATCATCAAGACAATGCACCGCCTTACAGAGGTATTCTTGCAATGGCTAAATTGAAAAAGTTACACTACGAATTGTTGGAACATCCACCATATTCACCAGCTCTGGCCCCTTTTGACTTTCATTTTATTCCCAAACCTCAAAAAAATTCCTACGTGCCAAGCGTTTTTCATTAAATGAAGAAGTTATAGCAGCCGTAGATGAGTATTTGGAAGGACTTCCAGTAAATCACTTCAGAGATGGAATATATTAATGGTAGAACCGCTATAAAAACGTATTGAGGTTAAAGGAAAATATTCGGAAAAATAAAGTAATTTTTTTTCAACTAATTTCATTTCCGCTCCGGGAACTTTATAATTAGCCTAGTATATGAGAGGAAACACTTTATACATTTGCTTTGTAATTATAATACTGAACTTTTACGGTTTCTCGGAGATACAAAAAATCTAATTTAACTCATTTTATCCTTAATTCGATTGACTGCTGACAAAGAGGTCAAAATCGACCAAAAAGGTTATGGCTTCAATTTTTTGGGATGCAAAAATCGTTTTGTTAATTGATTACCTTTAAACCAGTAAAACAATAATAGGGCATTATTACTCAAACCTTTTAGATCAATGGGATGTAAAAATTCGTGAGAAAAGAACTGGTTTAGCGAAGATAAAAATCATTTTTCATCATCAAGACAATGCACCGCCTTACAGAGGTATTCTTGCAATGGCTAAATTGAAAATGTTACACTACGAATTGTTGGAACATCCACCATATTCACCAGCTCTGGCCCCTTTTGACTTTCATTTTATTCCCAAACCTCAAAAAAAATCCTACGTGCCAAGCGTTTTTCATTAAATGAAGAAGTTATAGCAGCCGTAGATGAGTATTTGGAAGGACTTCCAGTAAATCACTTCAGAGATGGAATATATTAATTGTAGAACCGCTAAAAAAAATGTATTGAGGTTAAGGGAAAATATTCGGAAATATAAAGTAATTTTTTTTCAACTAATTTCATTTCCGCTCCGGGAACTTTATAATTAGCCTAGTATATGAGAGGAAACACTTTATACATTTGCTTTGTAATTATAATACTGAACTTTTACGGTTTTAGGAGATACAAAAAATCTAATTTAACTCATTTTATCCTTAATTCGATTGACTGCTGACAAAGAGGTCAAAATCGACCAAAAAGGTTATGGCTTCAATTTTTTGGGATGCAAAAATCGTTTTGTTAATTGATTACCTTTAAACCAGTAAAACAATAATAGGGCATTATTACTCAAACCTTTTAGATCAATGGGATGTAAAAATTCGTGAGAAAAGAACTGGTTTAGCGAAGATAAAAATCATTTTTCATCATCAAGACAATGCACCGCCTTACAGAGGTATTCTTGCAATGGCTAAATTGAAAAAGTTACACTACGAATTGTTGGAACATCCACCATATTCACCAGCTCTGGCCCCTTTTGACTTTCATTTTATTCCCAAACCTCAAAAAAATTCCTTCGTGCCAAGCGTTTTTCATTAAATGAAGAAGTTATAGCAGCCGTAGGTGAGTATTTGGAAGGACTTCCAGTAAATGACTTCAGAGATGGAATATATTAATTGTAGAACCGCTAAAAAAAATGTATTGAGGTTAAGGGAAAATATTCGGAAAAATAAAGTAATTTTTTTTCAACTAATTTCATTTCCGCTCCGGGAACTTTATAATTAGCCTAGTATATGAGAGGAAACACTTTATACATTTGCTTTGTAATTATAATACTGAACTTTTACGGTTTCTCGGAGATACAAAAAATCTAATTTAACTCATTTTATCCTTAATTCGATTGACTGCTCGGCCAGAGCAGCAACGAAAATTAAACTCCTTCATTGGAGGAACTCCTTCATATTAGTTCTCGTCGTAACTCATATTATAGGGTTATTTGGAAAGCATATCTTTCTAGAAAAACTAAAATTGAGATTATTGTATTCGAACAAAGAACGGCAAGTAAAGTTATCTGTTTCCGATAGCATCTTCTTGATTTATAATACTTGTTGCTGATACGGGACGTAGCTTGTTCTTTTTTTAGTATGCTCGCTAATGGCATATATTTTTTAATTAAAATTAATGCAAAATTTCCGTACCATAGTCGGACCAATACAATTGGAGACGGGCTCAAAAAATTACTTAACGAGTACTTTCTGGTCATAGACCAGTGGTTTTCGGTCGTGTTTTTGATCTTATTGAGGTAGTGACTTATTAGAGAAAGACCCTTTTTTATTGGTTTTAGTACCGTACCTTCTGTTACATTTGTATTGCTATATGTATTCGCTGGCCCGACTATTATTACTAAAATACTTCTGTGTTAAAAAAAGTTCTTTTTCCTAAAACCATTCGTGACTCGTTCCAGGCACCATCCAGATATGCATAATTTACGTAGTGTACGGGAAACATTTGTCCTTCTTTTTTGAATGTTTTCAATATTACTAATCTGGTATTTCCTATAATGGGGGCAATTATTCGTTAACTGTTGTTGTATATATAACTTATTCGCCATGGAGCAACTGGTGATAGTACAGATCAAAATAAGAGGATATAGTCAATAAATGTTAGTCATTAATAAGATACAGGGTGTTGACAGTGAAACTAAATTTTTGAAAAATTGAGATATTTTAAAAACGGTTAAAGATATCAGTTCCTAGAGGCCCTAGAGAGCATTGCTATCTACTTTGTGAGAAAGTAGCTCGCTCATATTTTTTTACTTTATAAAGATGGGAATATTTTGACTTCAAAATAGAAAAGAGTCATAATTACCAAGTAAAAAAGGTACCCTTGGTCAATATTGATTTCTCACGCCGTTTGCGAGGTATTGGTGTTCGAATATTCCATCGTACATTTTGTCGATGGCTGAAAAATCTGCAATTCACAAAGTGTGTTTTGAATATGAAGAAAAAAAATATTAAGATGTCAAAAATACAAGCAACTTAAAATTAAAATAACAATTTTAGGTCCCACCGTTTACCTCAACACACTTTCGCAGGCTCTTTGTTAAGTGACGCCTCATATTTGAGAAGATATTTTCTTCATTTTTTAATAAGATTACCGATAAGATAAGGCCGATTGTTGAATTTTTTGTAAAAGTTCTTGTTGTGCATTGATTTCATGGTAAACTAAAAACTGCATAAAACCCCCACAAATAAAAGCCTAACAAGGTGGCCAAGGAAACCACTGCGTCCAATCGATGTGGAAAACATTAAACTTGAAGAGATTTACCACTAAACACCAAAACACTTTTTTGAACTGCTCGACGCACGTTTCGCTAACCATGTTAGCATCATCAGGAGATGATTTAATCTAATTCTAAAACTAAACTATGTACTATTTATATGAAAACCATACCTAACGAAGCGTGTAAAAATCATGAACCGTGAAGTTTACTAAGCCTTACATTAATAATTGAAAAAGCTGACTGAAAGGAATCGGTTCTTTATCTCGGTTCATGACTATTATTATTAACACTTTTAATTAGTCTTAAATTACTAATATCTATACTGTGGTCATGTTCGATTGCATGTTGGGCAACACAAGATTTTTCATTTCTTCCATATCTAATGTGGACAATATGTTCTTTATATCTTGTTAATATGGATCTTTTTGTTTGCCCAATATACCTTCGATCACAGTCTTGACAACTAATTTCGTAAATCCCCGACTTTTCATGCTGCTCTACTTTATCCTTTGGATTACACAGAACTTCTCTTAATTTATTATATGGTTTGTACATAACCTTAATGTCCACTTTTTTCAAAATTTTGTGTAATCCTCTTGTCAACTGGGCATCAAATGGTATTACCATGAATTTCTTTGTGTTCTGATCCTTTTGAAAAGTCGAAGATTCTTTCAATAATTTTCTGAACTTATGTTTTCTAATTAGTTTATCTACAATGTTCTTATTATAACCATTCACTTCAGATACTCCCTAATTAATTTTAATTCTTTCTTATAATTATCTTTATTTAAAGGAAAATTAATTCATCTATTTATCTTATCTCCATCCATCTTGTTTTGGAAGCAATGAATGAATGTATCTCGAAGTGGTGGTGGTTTTTCTAAAAATATCAAAATCTAACCTATTTTTATTATTTCTACTGACTAACACATCCAAAAATGGTAAACTATCGTTGTTTTCGGGTTCATGCGTGAATATTATATTTATTTTTTGGAAAACATTGATATAAATGATTTCGCACTGCAAGAAAAAAATGCGGTGCGCCCCATCTTGCATGAACTACATGTCTTGTCTTAAGTTTAGAGGTATACCGTTGAAAAAGTCTAATAAATAATTTTCTAAAAACTGCATCTCCCTTCAGTCTTTGCAAAAACTCAAATGGGCCGATTAAGAAAATGATTATTTCGTCAGTTAAAAGTTCCGCCTCTGGTAAAAGTTGGCTCGTCATTAAACAAAATATTTTTCAATAACATGGGGTCTTCGTTTTGTTTATGTAGTAGATTTTTACGAAATTCTGGTCTAGTTCCTGTAGATGCTTCCGAACGCTTAGTATTTAGTTTTGGATGCACCCAAAATGTCCTCTTCTTGTTCTACCATTATACATTTCGGTCGTCCACCAGGATTGTTGTAATAAAATGAACCAGTTTCGCCTAACTGATTGAAAATTCTTTGAAAAATTTGTCGATCTGGGATGATTCTGCTTGGGTAGAGCTCTTCTTACCTTCTAACTGCAGTGCGACTATTATAATTTACTTGTGCTTAAATGCAGAGCATATCACTTTAAACACAATTAGGAAATTAATTAAGTCTGGGAATTTTTTACAAAGTATTTAATACCTACTCACTATTAAGATTGGAGAAACGTGATTGGAGAAACGTGTAAAGAGATAGAAAATAATGACTGTTATCATCGAGACTTAATTAATAATTTATGTATAACATTCAAGTCACACTTTGTGAATTGTATATTTTTCAGCACAAATATGTCGCAAACGACGTGAGATATCGATATTGGACCAAGGGTACCTTTTTTACGTGGAAATTATGACTCTATTTTGACGTCATTTTGAAAGTCAAAATATTTCCAGCTTTATAGAGTAAAAAATTTAAGCGAGTTAATATCTCACAAAATAGATAGCAAGCGCCCTCTAGGTCTAAGCTAGTGCCAAAATCTGATTTGTCGCCTTTGAAAACCCAACTACCCTTATTTTGAACCTAATATCTTCAACCGTTTTTAAAGTACTTCTTTCGAAAATTTAGTTTCACGTTCAACACCCTGTATCTTTTCAATTATAAACATTTGCCAACACATTTTTTGACCAAATTCTCTTTTTTTGATCTCTATCACCAACTGCTCTATGGCGGATATGTTATGGAACACCCTGTATATCAACTTTACATCAATAAAAAGTTGACTTTGAATAAATTTTAATGTGTATAAAAACTAAATAACTTATAAAGGGCACATACAATTATATCTATTTCTATTTTATCATTAAAATTTTGCTTACTAGTTCTAAACGCCAAAGAAAAGATGTAACGGCTTGCAAAACCGATTTCTATGTCAACGAAATAAAATATTGACGTTATCCGTCTCAATTAATCAAACTGAGAACCAGCATTTTGAAAACACGACAAAGAAAACTTCCAAAAGAAGAAAAACTGTGGAGGGAATTTTCAAGAATAATGTGTTCCCTGCAAGGCTCGTATTACTCACTCTACATAAAAAAAATTAAATTAAAAGATTTTAATATTGTTAACCATCCGCCATATTCTCCTAACTCAGCTCCATTTGATTATTATCTTATTCTAAACGTCAAAAATTAATTAAGAAGACAATTTTTATTATAAACAGGATAAGTAATACTGCAAGATTTTAAAAAGTTTCGGTTAATGTCGAGTTATTCGCAAAATTTGAGCGTTTATTTCAATTACAAAATAAATTGCCTTAATAACACTGGGGAACAATTTGAAAAATAATTTCTGTTGAGTTCGATATTTAAGCTGTTTTATACGTAAATTGACATGCTAATTCCAAAACTTTATTTAGTTTTTTTCTATCACGTCAAGTTTTTTCTCTACAGTTGTTGCGCATTCGACTAAGCTTGGCGAATCACAGAAGTCACTACTGCTCTCCTACCGGCGAACCTTCTTCGACCTAGCAGTAGGGGCGTGAGTGACGTTGCGTCATCCAAAACTAGTTCGGTCAGTTACGCACGAGATGCTAAAGTACGCGGGTCTGTTTCGCTCTGATATAGTGAAGTCAAAGTATACATACACAACTACAGATTTTCGTTATGTCTGTCTCTGGTAGTTCTCGTCGTAAGTGCTTAAACAGCCCTGATTCATTTTGTTATATATGTGGCAGTTTTACCATCCCCATTCAACGGACTAATATTAGTACATTTGTCAGGCAAGCCTATTTTGCTTATTTTAAAGTGAAAATAGGTGACCAAGATAAATCATGGGCCCTCATAAAGTGTGCTAGCAGTGTGTAAAGAGTTTATGAATGTGGATGAAGAGAACACGTAATAAACTTTCGTTTGGTATACCAATGGTTTGGCGAGAGCCCAAAGATCACTTAAGTGATTGCTACTTTTACATAGTGAAAACATCAGGATTCAACAAGAAAAACAAACATAGAATTGAGTACCCTAGTTTACCGTCAGCTATACGCCCTGTGCCTCATTCAGCTGAAATTCCAGTGCCAGTTTTTCAAGAATTACCTTCTTTAGAAATACAAGAATGTGAATCAAGTGAAGATAGAAGTGACTCCACCGACGAAGAATTCAAAGTTTCCAATGATTCTGTTCGTAAAGGATTCAATCAACATGAATTAAACGATTTAGCACGAGATTTGGAATTATTAGCATCAAGACTGCACGAAAAATTGCTTGACAAAGGAGCTAAAGTCACTTATTATCGATCCAGAGAAAGTGAATTTAAGCATTACTTCAGAAATAATTTCGGATTTGTATATTGCCAGAACGTAGAAGGTTTAATGAAAGAATTGGCCATTTCTAGCTATAACGCAACTGAATGGCGATTGTTTATAGATAGCTCAAAGCGTAGCTCGAAGTGTGTTCTCCTACATAATGGAAATTTATACGGTTCAGTCCCAATAGGTTATTCAGTTCCTTTGCGTAAAGAATATGGCGACATAAAGAAAGTCATTGACTTGTTGCAATATAACATGTGTTGACCTTAAAATGGTCTGTTTCCTTCTTGGCCAGCAACGCGGGTATACCAAGTATCCCTGTTTTTTGTGCATGTGGGACAGCAGAGCCCGTGAGAAGCATTGGGTGCAATCGAACTGGCAGCCAAGATCTGACCTAAGACCTGGTGATCCAAACATTTTAAATCAGCCACTTGTCGACAAAAAAAACATTGTATTTCCGCCTTTGCATATAAAACTAGGTCTCATGAAGCAATTTGTTAAGGCTTTGTCAATTGAAGGAGACTGCTTTAAGTATATCATTTCGGCATTCCCTAGCCTGTCATATGAAAAGATAAAGGCTGGTGTGTTTGATGGTCCACATATTCGGCAACTCGTTAAAGATGAGAATTTCACTGAAACAATGATCGAACTTGAAAGGAGTGCTTGGTTGGCTTTTAAAAATATTGTTAAAAACTTTCTTGGAAATACACGAGCCCCGAATTACATCGAAATTGTTCAACAACTCTTGGAGAGCTTTAAAAAGCTTGGTTGCTACATGAGCATCAAACTGCATTTCTTACATAGTCATCTTGCTAACTTCCCAGAAAATCTTGGTGCTGTTAGTGATTAACAGGGCGAGCGATTCCACCAAGATCTAAAGGTTATGGAAGCGCAGTATCAAGGTAGATGGGATGTCAGTATGATAGCTGACTACTGTTGGAGCATCAAGCGAGAATGTCCATAAACTGAACACCCCAGGAAAACCTATAAGTAGAAATTTTTACCACAATATCTTTTATTTATTTTTTGTATAAACACAATTTAACTTTTAATAATATGTTAACCTCTGTATGAATAAAATACTCTAAACTATTTGGTCAGATCTCACCTTATTTCCTTTGGTATGTACACTTTTAAGATAAAATGAGGGGTATGCTGTAGCTTAAGAACTTGACGTGATAGAGAAAAACTGTGAATATTTTTGAATTCAGAGATGAAAAATTATTCAATAACAAGTCACAGATCCAAGTCAACAAAATTGCTGTTTCCAGTGTAATCAACGTCTACATCAGCGTGAGTTATTACTTTTTTCCATCTTTCTGTCAAGGAATGGATTCCGCGCCAAAAGAACTTTTAGTTTTTTGAGGTCAACCATTCATCAAGCCAAATTTTCACTTCTTCGTAAGAACGTAAGCGTTGTTCTGAAAGTCCGTGCGGCATCGATCGAAATAAGTGGTAGTTCGAGGGGGCTAAGTCTGGTGATTACAGCGGGTGGGCTAAGCCGTCCCATTTAACGTTTCCCAAATAGTTTTTGAAGTGAAAACTTCTTTAGGCCCGTTTTTGCTGAAGAGTGAATTTAAGTGACCAGTCACGCTCGGGTCAGTGCCACTGAATCGGGTTTATTCGGCTCCACTCGACATCAAGCGCCCTCGGGTCGGTGACGCACTGAATCGTGTATACTCCGTTCCAGTCATCATCAGCCACGTTTTGCATTTAATCAATGTAGTATTTTAAAATACTTCGCGTGTCTTATTGTATATGATCTGTGTAATATTTGATCTGTGTATATGATCTGTGTAATCATCATCACCAGGAAAAGTTTTATATAAAAAAAGTTTTTATATAAAACTTTTCCTGGACAAAGTCCGCAAAATTGTAACTTGGTTCCACCAGAGTAGTGCAACATTTAATAGGGAACGTGTCCACAAGGTGGAACTTACAATTATATGTGGTTGAACGATTCGTGTTAATGAGTAACACTACAGGATCTATTTTGATAACTCACTCAAATGCACCCCAAATGCTTCAAGTTAACGATATTGTTGTGCTGAAAGAAAATGAAAAATTTTAAAGCCTTTTCAAAAAATCACCGAGGAAATGAGTATGGAAAAATTGATAGCTAGTAAAGTAATACATTTTATAAAATGTTTGAGAACTCTGCTATACACAATAACGCCAACGAACGATTTGACAAATCAATTGAAAAATTCTTTCTATACAGAATTAAACAAAAGATTCGACATCGACATAGTACACCTTTTCTCGGTTGCAACGTTTTTGGATCCTAGATTCAAAAAGATCCATTTGGATGAGGCCTTAGCCTTGTCGAAAACAATAAATTATATAAACAAATGTTTAAAAACCGAAAATGATAATGCTGTAGTTCTACTAGCTCATGCGGCCAGTTCTGAATTATCTCCTTCATTAGCAGCGGCTGTCAACGAGCAAGATATTTGGCAGGCTCACCATGAAAAGATAATAGCAGCTAGCACGTCAAGGGCCGCAAATACAGAATTAGACCTTTATATTGCGGCTCCGTTATCGAGTCTTAAAGCAGATGCTCCGCTGTATGGACGAACTACGTAGTTACTTTTTCTTAGCTATCCGACTTGGCTCTAAAGCACCTCCCGGTGACTACTTCTTTGTCCTGGGAAAAAGTTATCATAGATAGATGCTCAACCCAATTATAGATACCTATATTCATTAGTCTTAGGACCACTTGGCTTGGTTTTATTATTATATAGAAAAGTATCAAGATTTTCTAAAAAAAAATCGGTTTTTCAGAAGAATCGATTATTTTCTCTATAAAAATCGATTTATAAGTAGCGAAGAAATATCGATTATTATTTAATCAATTTTTTTCCTTCTATGTCACGTTCCCAGTGCGCTGTCATATAAGGTTATTTACCAACTATCATCAGATATCAAACCAAGGGTTGATAGTCCTCCATAACGTGTCAACTCTTGATTTGTGCTTCACGTTTTAGTCCTTCAAAAAATCTATCAACTGATGAGTGACCAACGTAGAAGATCTTTCAGAGGACATCCGGCCTTATCCAGCCTGGATAATACCAGTGTGACTGGAGAGATTTCTTCCAATAAATTGAGTTGAGTTTGAGATAATTGAATATTTGTTGCAATTTTTCTTTTGAAGGATTAGCATTATTTATACTTTGATTGTGAATGCGATACACATCTTGGCACCTCAAACATAAATTTCTTTATGTTTTCTTTTCTTTTTGCAGAATGCTTGGAGGTGTGGCTGGTCGTCACATGTCTAGGAGAAGAGGATCGTCGCCGGCTATCAAATGGGATGACGGTCCTCCTCCAGTCAGCAGATATGCGCGAAGAAGGAGAGCGGTCACTACGTCCGATCACAAGAGCTGTGCGCTTATACAGACTAGGCTTAAACTGGGTGATATCATGTAAGTATTAAACTTAAGTTTTAATTTTTCAGTTTCTGTCTAATCTAATAAACAATCTAACTGGAATATATTAGTTTACGAATAATATTTAAAAAAACAAACAGATTAGATTAACCCATATGATGATTTTAACTTTAATAATCATGTTTAATTTACGAGGGTTGTATGATAAATAGCCCTAATCAAAAAAACATTTTTATGTGTAAATTTTATTTTATTTTTTAACGAAATTCTCTTTCAGTTCGAAACACGTAGTCCAAAGTATTTCTATCTTTTGTATCTTTTCTAAAAAATACGATTACTCCAACTCTTCAAAATAAGTGTTCGTTGACCGTTCCTGACTAGTCTTGGTCTCTAGTGTGCTGTGATGGATTCATGATTTGTCAACAGTTATGAACTGACTATCAATCACTTCTATTAAGTTTTAACATTTTTTTTAAGTTGACAGACGTGTGTGTTTATTGTCAATTGTGAGCAATCGCGGCGCCCATCTTGCGGAAAGCTTTTTCATATCAAAATGAGTTGTTCAAATATTCTGCACCTATTGAGTTGAGATGCCCACAGTCTCAGCAATCTCGCGCACTTTCACTCTCCGATTATTTATCACGATACTATACATTTTTTCAATCATTTCTAAAGTGATAACGCCAATTGGACGATCTGAACGATCTTCATCAAAAATGCTTGTACGGCCACGTTTGAATTGAGCTGTTCAATATTTTATGGTTGTTAACGAAGGTGCACAGTCTCCATAAACTTCGCTGAGCTCCGTTTCAATCTCATCATTTGTTTTCTTTTTCAAAAACAAGTATTTTTTCACTGATTGAATTTTTTCCATTGTTGTAAAATTACAAAAGTTGTTCTATTTAAAAGGCTGCCAATCACAAACTAAACCACACAGCGACTTGACAGTTTGACAGTATTGTTGTGAAAGGTTATATTAACGAAAAATATCACTTTTTACATACTAGCAACGCCATCTTTGGTCTAGGCCAGGTACTTATACAGCCTCATATATCCTTTGATTTTTTAAAACAAGCGGGGTTTGCAAACTACCTTTATGCCCACTTTTTCAAAATCTTGTATAGTTTTCGTTTTAATTAAACATCAAACAATATTATCGTGAATTTGTTTTTACTCTGTTCCCTTAGAAAAGTTGAAGATTCATTCAATAAGTTCATAAACTTATATTTTCTAATTATCTAATTTATTTCTAATATTTTCTAATTTGATGCCAGCTACTTCAAATAGTTCCGGTTTTCCAGCTAGTTGGTTCTTCATATTCTATTTTCAATTGAATTGGCATCTGGAGATTGTGAAGACCAGACCATTGTCAAGATGCCATTTTCCCCTTTCCAAGATTTCGAGCGACTTCATCATGTTTGGAATCATTATCTTTTTAAAGTACCCATTTTTGTTTTAATATTGTGCTGACCGAGTTTAAGAGTCCACGCTGATCAATTGTAACCATTTTCTTTGAGTCCAAATTCTTGATAAACAGCTCTAAACAGACAAAACCGCGCTAAAAGAGACACTTCTTATTCACCGATGAACACGTTCAACCAAAGCTAGCCTAGATTTTTTGATGTCGTTATCCGGAATCATCCAAAGGACCCTCGTCCCGGCTTCTTGGAGTTGAGTAACACTGTCATCAAATGTTCCTTTCATGGCCAGTTTGAATTTTGGGAACAGAAAACAGTCACGTGGAGATAAGTCAGGTGAATATGGAGAAAAAAATTCACAAACAGCAACGGTTCTGAGAGATGGTGCATTATTATGCAACAAAAGTCAACTTTGCGGCTCTCGCTATTCAGTCCTCACTTTATCGATCATCTTCCACAAATGCTCCATTACACCAATATAATATTCACCAGTGACATTTTGACAACCGACACTTTGAGTTTTTTTGTCGATATACCCTTTTTATTTCGTTGAAAATATCTATGAATATTTTAATATTTTATTAACTAGCGAGAAGCCAATATTTACATTACTTTTATTTGAATGACAAGTAATATAATAATAATCTTTATTTAGTTTTTGGCTTCTACACACAATTTCAACATTTTTTTTATTTAAGTATATATTATATATTAATTTTATTAGTATTATATATTTATGACGGAAAAATAACGAAATTTTACTTAGTTATTTTGCCAAAAATTATTTCTTCTTATTCACCGATGAACACGTTCAACCAAAGCTAGCCTAGATTTTTTGATGTCGTTATCCGGAATCATCCCAAGGACCCTCGTCCCGGCTTCTTGGAGTTGAGTAACACTGTCATCAAATGTTTCTTTCATGGCCAGTTTGAATTTCGGGAACAGAAAACAGTCACGTGGAGATAAGTCAGGTGAATATGGAGAAAAAAATTCACGAACAGCAACGGTTCTGAGAGATGGTGCATTATTATGCAACAAAAGTTAACTTTCCGGCTCTCGCTATTCAGTCCTCACTTTATCGATCATCTTCCACAAATGCTCCATTACACCAATATAATATTCACCAGTGACATTTTGACCCTAGAGTTTGAAATCTACAGGGTGTCCCGAAACTCAACATCAAGCGGGTGCCGGGTGAAAGGCCAGGTACCGCCACATGCACCGAACGAAGCACGATAGGCTAGTAAATTTCTTAGTAAAATTCTTCATATTTTAAATTTAAAAGTTCCTTACAACAAGAAAGAAAAGCCTAGGGTATCCCAGACAAAAGTTACTAAATCGCCAATCGAAAAGCTATGATTAGAATTATAATTTTATGCAAATATGTATAAAAGCATATTTGGCAAATAAAAATTGAGTATTTAACAAATAAACTAATGAAAACTGTCGAAATATTTTTTTTTAATTAAGAAAAAGCCATACATCAGCCAAAAAACGAAAGTAGCAAGTATTGACTAATTGAGAAGATCTCTACGTGTTGACGACAAACATTATTTCACTATGTGTCAATGTGTATATTTAAATTACCCTTACAACCAAAAATGTATTCTGCATGCGTACATCAGAATATGGTTCTTATTTACGGAGGATCATTAACCAAGCTAGAAATATGTTAAGACTAGAAGGGCCTCCACAAAAAACTGAATATACTCTTTTATAAATAGCTTAAACTAAAATATTACAGCAGTAGACTATTTTCAATTAAATTTCTTCTCGAACAGTATAAAAATATCTCCAGTGTCCCATTCGGAAATAATTTTTGAGCGCAAAGTTGACTAAAAAACAGCCAAAAATGCCCATTTTTCCAACTTTTTCCATACTAACAGGATAATTGCCTGACTTCTTCACATCCCGAATTATCGTGAAAACCTGATTTAATACTAATTTCATAGTGCTAATAGTGAAAAATCATTCCAAATTTCACGAATTTCTTATAGTTTGTTTGTCAGGGCATTTTAAGAATTTTAAAAAATGACCCAAAAAGGATCTCCACCTAAAATAGAACATATGTTTCTATAAATAGCTTAAAGTAAAACATTACAACAGTAGACGATTTGAAGATAATGTTTATTTTTGAATGGTATGAAAATATCTCCATCTATTTTTTTATTTGAGGACAAAGTTAATTAAAAAACAGTCAAAAGTAGCCATTTTTCCAACTTTTTTCCATACTCTATCCTATACGCTATACTATCAGGAAAATTTCTAGATTTGTTCATCTCACGGATTATCGTAAAAACTTGATTTTATACTAGTTTCTTAGTTTTCCTTCTCTTTCCTTTCTTTTAGAAGAGAAAGTCCTTCAAAACTTCCGAATATACTCTTTTAGAAATAGCTTAAAGTAAAATATTACAACACTAGACAATTTGCAACTGAATTTATTTTTGAATAGTATTAATATATCTGCAGATTCCTATTCGGAAATAGTTCTTATTTGAGGGCAAAATTGACTAAAAAACAGCTAAAAGTAGCCATTTTTCCAACTTTTTTCTATACTATATCCTATATCCTATACCATCAGGAAAATTGCCAGATTTGTTCATCTCACGGATTATCGTAAAAACCTGATTGCATACCAGTTTCTTAGTTTTGTATAAGAGAAACTCATTCAAAACTTCACGAATTTATTTAGAATTAATTTTTTCAGGGCAATTTATAAATTTTAAAAAATGACGCTAGGACCTGCACAAAAAATCACTTTTATAAATAGCTTGAAGTAAAATATTAAAACAGTTTTAAAACAGTAGACGATTTCCAATTCAATTTATTTTTGGATAGTTATATCTCTATGTTTCCCATTCGAAAATATTTTTTATTTGAGGGCAAAATGGACTAAAAAACAGCCGAAATAGTAATTTTTCTAACTTTTTCCCATATTATACGTCAGGAAAATTGCCGGGCGTAGCCCCCAGGAGGACCCCCACAAAAAAATAAATATACTTTTTTATAAATATCTTAAAGTAAAATATTACAACAGTAGACAACGTGTTCGGAAAAGTTGCTTAAAACGGCGTCAGACTTCATAGACTCGAATGGTGTATATTTAGAACATTTAAAATAATAAAATTTCTAGTCATGTGTTTCTTACTGTAAAGAAAACGTGCTTCAGTGTAAAAAATTAGTGCTAGTAATTCCAACTTTGATATTGAACAACGCTAATGTGTAAAATAAAATAAAGTTTTATGTTGTACATTTCATCACCAATTTTATTATTGTTACATTGGGCTAAAGAGAATAAATAAAATATTCTTTAATTATTACAGTTTGTTCTTTGTGTTAGTAAAATTAATAGTAATATTTAATCGCTTTAACGTTTCTGTCAATAATAAAAATTATGATTCCGTTTTGATTCTGAAAAGAATTTATACCAGCTTCATTACGAGCCTTTTTTTTAGATTTGCCTTCTTTATTAAGGCCGAAAAATCGGCGAATATTTTCGAGCTGAGAGGAAGCCAATATTTACTTTGTTAGGTCGAATATCCACATTTTCCACCAATTCGTACTTGGAAATGTTCGAGAGGGGAATCCTCGCGAGAATGATTGATTATTAATCATGGATAATGCTGTGAATTTTTTACTTTTTAGCCGGGATGAGATTTTCTCTTCGATTGAGGACATTTTACAAATGTTTAGATATTTTCAATAACACGAACTCTGTTTTTCATTATGTAATATATTAACTTACTTAACGAAAATGTTTTCAAGTAAATTAACAAGTTGAAGGCACTGTTTATATTCATATCCATATCCAGCTTCATTGCTGGAACACTTTCTTCAGAAATTTTGTTTCGCTAGGTACAAATTTTATATACAATATTTTCCCCATTAGTTTATCCATTTTAAAAAATCGCTAACAAATTTTTAACAATTACAAAAGATATTATAATTTCTACCTTTACAAACAAAACGAATATGTCAAAGACCGTCATACCAATTTAAAAAACAAGAAGTTGTAGTGGTGCTATAGAAGATGTAGTGGTACGTCTTTCAGGTTTTCTCTTTTTTCCAATAAAAGATCTGTATTTTCATCAATTACTTTCACAAGGGTAGTTTTAAAAGTTCCCAGTCTCGACATAAAGTTGGCTTTACTCGTTAAAAATATTCTGGCAATATCATTGCGCATGCGTTGAAAGATAACCTTGAAAATATCAGCCATATTAGATGGAGCTGCTGTTTGACAATCATTAATGACTGTTACAGTTGGACAAAACATCATAAAGACTGGACAGTTGCGAAACAAAATACCATAAATACAGCGTTAGTTACTAGAGAGAAAATAATTTTGTCTCCATTGCACATAAAATTGAGACTAATGAAACTAAAGAAAATTTGTTGGTTTAAACAAAGAGACTGAATAAGATGGACTGCAAATTGGACTTTTGATGAAAGATAATAATTGCGTGCGTTCAATGAATGAAATAGAATCATTATCATGGTTTTCTTTTATCAGTATTGCAAAAAATTTCCTAGCGAATTATCTAAGTTCGAAAATTATCCCGAATTGGTGCAAAAGATGCCAGAAAATTGCAGAAAGCTTGGATGTAACATGAGCATCAAAATTCACTACCTCCACAATCATTTGGACAAGTTTCCGGATAACCTTGGCTCTTATAGTGAGGAACAAGAAGAGCGATTTGATCTGGACCTAAAAAATAAAGAAGAAAGGTACCAGGGTCGATAGGATGAACGCATGATGGCGGATTACTGGTGGAGTATTATGCCTGAGTACCTGGAACGAACGCACTCGAAGAAATCACGAAAAAGAGGCTTCCTCCACGTTCAATGATGTTACAAAAGGTAAACAATATGAAATAATCCTATTTGGTTCGACACCTATCATATCTCGAAAACTACACGTACATTTCAAAAAATATATGTACCAATATATGGTTAGAACCAGCATAATGAGCCAATTCAAAAATAGTTCTAATCTTTCCAGTGCCAAATCCACTGTAGACCTGTGTAATGAGTATAGATGGCTTCATACTCATGGCCAACGATATATCTTGAAACGCACAATACCATTAGAGAATATTCAAAAACAGTTTTAATCCACTATAGACCTGTGTAATGAGTACAGATGAGTGTAATGAGTACAGAAAATGTTTTCATATCATAAATGCACTTGCATCTTGTTCAATGAATTATCAAAATATTTGTGCGACTCAGAACATCTCATCTAACAGTGTGATTCGAAATTTAAAATCAAATTTCTCTGAAGCAACGACATAGAAGTTGCTTTCAAAGAAAATTCAACATTTCCGTAACTAAAATCAATTAGTATTCAACTATTGAGTCGCGAAAGAATTTTTAGCAATTTCATTACCGGTATTTCTTTCGATATACCTTTGTTATTCTGTCCATAAACGCTGAACATTTCAGAGCTGCCATAACGCCAATATTTACTGTGCTAGGTCGAAAAAATTTTATCCAGACTTTCCAATAATTCATACTTGGAAATATTTGAACGTGGAATCCTGGAGGGAATCATTGATTATTAATCATGAATGAATCTGTAATTTTTTTATTTCTTAACTGGGATGCCAATCTCGTTCCTAATGTAAATTGTAATAGTCGGACTGAAATATTTACATAATGGGCTGTTTGCTTTTAGGACGTTCGTCTTTAATGTATTCCTAAAAATAATCAAAGTTTAAACGTGCCATTTATATTTGGTTATAGTTTATCGAGATAAAATCGATAGGTCCAATATAAAATCGATAAGTTAATTCGCTGAGCATTGAAATTTCCAAAATTAAGCGATATCTAATTGAAAACTCGAAGAAATTTTCCGCTAAACACCAAATCACTTTACTTAACTTCCCGAAACGCGTTTCACCAACCATGTTAGTATCAACAGGAGGTGATTCAATCTGTCCTGATGATACTAACTTGGCTAGCGAAATGCGTGTCGTGAAATAATTCGAAGAGTTTTACCACTAAACCACTAAACACAGCAGGGATTTAAAACTAAACACCAAATCACTTTATTTAACTTCTTGACGCGCGTTTCACTAAGCATGTTAGCATAATCAGGATATACTTTGATCTATTCCGATCTGTCCTTAATCATGATGATTTGTGATTGTCAAATGATTTGATGTTTGGTTGTTAACCTGTTCGAGTTTAGTGCTTCAAACCGAAGGTTCCTGTGGAAAAATTGATCGTTCTTCATGATTATAAAATTAAAATTCGTAGCCCTACAAAAAACTGATAAGGAATTATTACATTATAGTAGGGGTTTAGGGATTATTACTATTACATTTGTTTATGCTTGTTGTATAACGATACAAATTACATCTCTTGAAAATCAATCTCAAGCAGTCCGTATATACAACGACGCAAATGTTTCGAACAGCTTCTGCAGGTTTTTGTTGAAACATAGCAAGTGTGAAAAGAAAGTTTTTTGCCGCCAGGAATTTCCATTTCAAAAGCATGAGGGTTGTTTTTTTTCCATCTAGTAGTTTTCTAGCTTCCAATAAATTATTCACATTCTTAGATGAATTTCCATCAGATTGTGAATGTAAAGAAGAGTGTGATGTAGATAAAGATACTTGGTTGTGAAAATGTTATGACTGATGATGGCGCCTGGGTGGAGGAAGACAATATTCCTCTGTCTGGTTAGGAACAGAGAACATGCTAAAAAAATAATCTGGATGTAATCAACAGATTCTTCATTTATACCAACAAATGCTAAGGAAATTGATGCTCACAATGTTAATTAACATAAACATTTTGATGGGGCTAAAAAATTACCCAGTTATTGTGGCTACTGGTTAGCCAAACCAGAATTAAGAGATCATTACATTATTTCAGTGATGACTAGAGATCGATTCGCTTATCGATTCGATAATTTTTAAACTGTTTCATTATATTCAAGCAGAAAGTGCAACAGTCAGAAATAAAATTACATCGAAGTCCTCCTCCCAGAGTAATAAATCATTTCAAACCTGTAGTACTGTAGTACACCCTTTGCAGCGCAGGTAAAAAGCCGCACAGAACAGTTTGTGCCTCTCGGAAAAAAATAACTGTATTATGTTATATCATAAAAGATAATGGTTTAGATATCTATATAGCTTCTTTGATACCTATAATTTACACCTACTCTACTTTATTTTTCTAGCGTTTACATACTGAGACCATGGTCTAAAAAAATTATCATAAAATATTCTAAAAATATTAAGGAACAGTATTCTTCATGTTTACCTAAACTTTCTGAAGACAAAATTATTGTCGTAGGGTAAGAAAAAGTTTTCGAGTGTCCATATATACTCGACCAAACTAGATAAAAATGCAGGAAAAGCAAACGAATTAGAAAACGGCGAGAATTTATAGGACAACCCATTATCTTCCAATATTTTCCAACCTAAATTGTAAAACGACTCTTCCATATTTAAGATCTTATCCAGACGATATCAGAAGATCTAATATTACGTTCGGTGTCTCGATTTAAGACTTCTTGCCAGGTCCAATTAGTTGGCCTGATGGAATCCTGCGATAATTATTCGTTGGTCGGTGAAGAAAAGGGGTTTAAGACGGTCTGAAACCCTCGTTAAGCATCGAATTAGAGCCAAGTGCAAAACGGACGTTGCCATGAATAAAAAAGCCACGATTTGCATGTTAGATCAACTCAGACTTGCTTATTTTCGGTTTCTTAATTTTTTTTTAATAATATTTATTTGAATTAATATTCTAAAACATGTATTAAAAGTTGCAAAGTTGGCTTGTGAAGAATAATAAAAATATGATAATAATTAAAACACGTTTCGGCCTCGCGACCATTCTCAAAGAGAGTTATGTATAAACTAAACTAAAGTTTCAAAGTGCTGTTTAATGGAAGTCGGTTTTTTCATCTCGTTAAATTTATTACACTATCAATAATTGGAGTATTTCCGAAGTCTAGCTGGGTGTTTGTTAGGTTTTTGCCGTCGTATATGGCTTTTTTAATTTCGAAAATTTCCAGGTAATTTAACAGCCTGCAAAAGCAAATTGCAAATAAAATTGCAGCTATGTATTAATTTGGTATTATTAATGTTAAAAAAATGGTTCTGGTCTATACAATGTTCGGCAAAGCCCGTCTTTCTCTGATTGTGTAAAATTGAATATTTATGTTCTTTTAGCCTATCATTGAGCGATCGGCCCGTTTGGCCTATATAAATAGCGTCACACATATTACATTTAATTTCGTATACTCCAGATTTGTCACAAAATTTTGCTCTTTCTTTGTTATTGTTTAACATCGATGAAAGATTATTCTTATTAACAGAGATAATATTAATATTTTCGTTCTTTAACTGATTTGTGATCCTTGAACTTAATTTGTGAATATAGTTTATAGCATGCCAATTTTTAGAATCTTTTTCGGGTGTTGCGGCATAAAAATGTTTGGTGTTGTTTTTCTTATCTTGTTTTTTATCATTATATCTATGATGCTTGGCTAATATCCATTATTCCTTGCGATATTTTTCATAATATTAAGTTCTTTTTCATAGCTGTCTTTTTTAAGTGGAATCGTTAGAAGTCTGTGGGCCATACTATGAAAAGTGGACATTTTTACATTCCATGACTGATTTGAACTTGCGTGAATAATTGTATCGGTATACGTGGGTTTTCTAAATATTTCGAATTCTAATTTATTCAGTGTTCTTATTATTTTTAAATCTAAGAAATTTAATGAATTATCCGTCTCTGTTTCTATTGTGAACTGGATTTTTGAGTTTACACTGTTTAAATATTCAAGAAATTGACCCAATAGTCTTTCTGTACCGGTCCATATGCAAATAATATCATCGACATACCTGGCCCAAAAATGTATGTGTCTTGTATAACTAGTGTCACTAAATAAATTGTTTTCAAAATTAGCCATATAAATTTCTGCCAGGAGGGGGCTCAGGGGGCTTCCCATTGGTAATCCATTCGTTTGTTGGTAAAATTTTGAATTGAACAGAAAATAATTTTGTTCGGTACATACATTGATAGCTTCTATGAGAGCATTTTTGTGTACGATTTCAAGATTGCATTCATGAATTCTTTCAGTGAGGATATTTTTAAGATCTTGTACCGGAATGGAGAGAAAAAGGCTTTTTATATCGAACGAAACTAACTTTGCATTGGGAGGTATCTGTATGTTTTTTAATTTTGTTGTTAGTTCTATTGTATTTTTGATTGCTTTGGGCGAGTTGAAATCGATAAATAATAGTAGATCACTGTTGAGTTGTTTGCAAAGTTTATATGCCGGAGCATTTACATAAGAAACGACTGGTCTCATTGGAATGCCATCTTTATGCAGTTTAGGCATTCCGTATAAGACTGGAGATTTTGGGTTCATGGTGTCTAGTTTGGATTGCGATAATAACTCTCAGTTCTGAGGTAACTCTCAGTTTACTCAGTACTGAGGTAACTCTCTAACGTTCTTTAACGATAACTCTCTAACTAAGTGTTTTAATTATTATCATTGTTACTATGTTTCACCAAGAGCCAACCACGCAATCAATCAAAACTATTGTTAATAAAAATATTCCATTTTCTATAGGGAAATATCTATAATATTAACAACAATAATAATAACAACTAAATTAGATGTTTTAAAATTATTTATTTTATTAAACTCAAACAGATTTACCACTAAACACCAAATCACTTTTTAAATCTTCTCGACGAGCGTTTCACTAACCATGTTAGCGTCATCAGGAGATAATTTAATCGATCGACAAAATATAGGGCTCTCAATCGATCGACACCGCCCATATAGGAATTGTAATCTTTGACTGTCATTGGGCAAGTTACTGTAGGCTTTGATCCATTTTTTTGCTTACGTGACCTCCTCGTTTTCCATGAAAATTTAACAGTAAATGTACCAATATCCAATATCTAAGCAAGGATATTTCCGGGAAGCTCCTTTCTATTACGTCTGATTGTCACACAAGCAAGACCGGATCTATAAAATATGCTGTTCAGATTTGGCGTGTGTTGTTATTTTTTAGATAAACTCTGCCAATGTTTAATACCAGTGACCCATCCACTTTTTTGGGGTATTTTTTTAGTAAATTGCTTAACACAGTGTGTTATAAAATAAAAACAATTATTCTATGTGGAACGTTGTAATGCAGCGTTTAAAATTTAATTAATGTAGTTATTAAATATAAAATGTTATTTCTTTTTTCCATATTGTACACCCCCCTCTTATACACCCCCCTATTCACCCAAATAGACAATTGTACCCTTTTTCCCACTCTTGCTTGGTCAATTGTAAAACGATATTTTCCCCTAACTTGCAGTTTAAGAAAGTTGAGGTCATTCCATCGTGTTTTCCCAGATAAATATGAAATTTATTTATAAAACCTCTCTAGTCAGTCAAGTTTGTATCTTCTTTTGGTAGGTTTCATGGGTAGGTTTTGTTTCAGTACAGACCTACCCTTGAATTTGATCGTCGACTCATTCCCGCTTATTTCTCGAATCCCATAACACTCTTGAAATTTTTTGTTTAGCGCATCCACTAGTGGTTTTATTTTGTACAGCTGGTCCTTGCAGTCAGTAGGAATTTGAGTATTATCATCAATATAGATGTGATAAAATAATTGCAAATCTGTCTCTTGGCATAGTTTTGCATAAAAGTGGGTTCTTTAAATCAGGTGATGAGTAATGGTCTGTTTAAGTTGGTCGAGTATTGTATCCTATATAGAAATGTTAAAAGCTCCTCCTTTTTTAGATTCAACATGTTGTCTTTTTGAGTAGCGTAAAGGTTGCTTTGGTACACGATATGATCTAATATTCTGTCAATCAATACTAGAAATATATGAGTCGGTGTGGTACAGTGAGCAAAACATTGTTGTACTACTTCCGTATCTGCTGAATATTCCGGTAAATTTGTCTTTAAGTTTCGCTTTTTCCATTTACGATTTGGTTCGACAACCTTTTGTCGGGTAGTGATGTACTTGGTGATGGAAGATTAATCTCGGGTCTGTGACTAGGGACCGGCGATGTAGATACCTGCTCAATAAAAGATTCTGGTGGTAATTTTTCATTTGTAGGCGATAATGGTTGGACTTCGTTTAGGACCCTTTCAACAGCCTCAAAAATGGCGTCAAAGCTTCTCGGTGTGCGTAATTGAATATCCTTATTTGCATTGCGTTGCGTTTTTTCGCATTTGCGCATTGTCACAGTCTGGAAAGTCCTCCAACAACAAAGCCTCAATAAAAGCAGTATTTTTTTAAATATCCATTTTATTTTAATTTAAACGTAAATGTAAAAGGTAAGTTCCAGCAAATATAACGAAAAAAATCTACATTCACTATCTATATCTACCATAAAATTCCTTAAATTTTGAAACCTACCGTCACTGGTAGTTCTTTTAGGTCCTCGTCAATTTTCGTAAATTTTACATATAAATTAATGTCATAAAATACCATACAAATATCTACAAATCTAATTGATTATAGAGTATATTGATGTAAAAGTATATTGTAAAAGTATAAAGTATATTGATTGTAAAGTATAAAGTAACTAAATAATGAAAAATTATATCACTCACATATTTTTTTCCTTTATTTGGGCTTTTCGCCACTATCTAAAACTCAAAAAATATCAAAAATACCTGTTCTTATTTAAAGAAATAATCACTGGGTAAAAACAAAAACCAAACCGTATACAAATTTCTCAGTGATTCTTTTTTGTATTAAATTTGCCTAACGAACAAAATTTTAAAGACATAAAAATGTTATAAAAACCCAAATAAAGTTATAACATTTTTATATCTTTAAAATTTTGTTCGTTAGGCAAATTTATTACAAAAAAGAATCACTGAGAAATTTGTCTTCGTTTGGTTTTTTGTTCACCCAGTGATTCTTTCTTTAAATAAGAGAACTTGTTGACTGCCCAATAGGTTATAACTTGCAAATCAAATTGATTGGCCGTTTCTTGTGGAACACCGAATCGGGCGATCTGATTGGCTCATGCGAACGATACTAAAATGGATCATCAGTGAGTGTAATCCCAGAGTGTTTGCGTGTTCAGTATATTTAACAAAAAATGAGGTGGTATATATTAGTATCTTCAGATGGAAAGGGTTAATTCAGAATTGAAAAAAAAACCTGCTAAAATCCCCGTTGAAATCCCCCTGCCTTTGTTGAAAGACCCCGTATCATATAATTTATCAATGATCACAAGAGCGATAACCATAATTAGTACAACATTGTTATACGTATTACAGGTTCCTAATTACTTCTAAATCATAATGGCTACATATATTAGTGGTGTAATAGAGCATGTAATACGAAATATTCCAAGCGTGAATGTAAATGAGATGTTACGAATAAAAAAAAAATGAGTTCATTATTAAAATTAAGGCACAATGATTAGAAGAACCGACTGTCTGTATTATATTGCAGGTATTTTGGTTCTTTTACATTTTGTTACGAATTTGTGGGCTCTTTCAGATGTGACGGTAAGATTAAGACTGGAATTTTTGTTAAACTTTGTTGAATTATTTATTCAGGGAATTATATTTCTAGTCTGCTAATATTCTTTTCGATTTTTTTTGTCTACTTTCATGATAAAAGTTAAAGAGTTTATCTGTAGAAGCGATGTGACGTTCTTTTTCTTGTAGTTGATATGTTTTTAGACCATCTGTTTGTTTTCCTTTATCAATTAGAGTATCTCTATCGACTTGTTGCTAGCGTATATATATATATATATATATATATATATATATATATATATATATATATATATATATATATATATATATATATATATATGCCCACAAGGTAGCGTAACGGAACCGTGGAGGGACATATTACAGAAATCTTTCACCCTTTCTCCACGTGGTGCCACCGATCGCCTTCGCCGAACTGTCACCATGCGACGTCACGTGTCTCTCGGGACCGATTTCTAGCCTTTCAGTCGTCATCAACCGAGCTCTAGACGACCGCCAGGAAAGCAGTTCGGAGAGACGATCGGGCCCAGACCAGATTAACTTTTCATTTTAATGACGGGTCGTGATCGCACACAACTCACGCCATCATACGGCGAATGCTCGTAGCAGTCAGGACCGCTCGTAACATTCTGCCTGGAATCTCGGGTATAGTGCCAGGTATGTCCACAAGGTAACGTAATGGAACCGTGGGTGGAAATATTACAGAAATCTTTCACCTTGTGTTTCAGGAGTGTATATATATATATATATATATATACACTATCCTGAACCTACATATCCTGAACAAAATTAACACAACATCATTAATCATACAAATCGCTATATTTAATTAATTTTAATATTTTTATGGACATTGCTTACATTAAAAGATAATAAAATATTTTCGGTTACTTTAAAGTGAGTCAGTCCTGTATGTCTGTATAAGATTTAAATTAAAATTACAAAAGACCTAATAACAAAATCGTTGAAATGATGAAAAGATGAAAGAAAGAAATTAATGGTTTAACTGGGATACTAGTAGCGTGTGTTGCTGTCTCTACTTCGGATTACAGCATTTATGCATCTAGGCATGCTTCTAATTAAATTTTGGATACAATTTTAAGGAATTTGATCCCATTCTGTGATTACTGCATTTTCAAGTTCCCTCAGGTTTCTAGGTGCAGGAATATGACGTTTCACATTTATTTTGTGTTAATCCCATACATGTTTGTTCCGGGCTTTTTGGTGGCCATTACATAATTAGTATACCAACTTAATTAAGATAATCGAGTAGCTCCATAGCCACCTGAGGTCGAGTGTTGCCTTGCATAAACAAGAAATTGGGTCTCAAAAACGGCCAAAAGACATCACATGTTCTACTACGATATTCTCAAGATAGTAATCAGCATCCATGGATCTCGTACGCACAGGAACTAATTATGTACAAGCTTCAAAACAGATGCCACCCCATAACATAACAGAGTCACCGCCAAATAAAATCCTTACAGAGATATTGCAAGTAGCAAACCTTTCCCCTGGTCTTCGCCATACTCGCTCACGACTATATGGATGTTTTAGGCTAACCCTAGTCTCATCTGTGAAGAAAACTTGTTTCCAATTATCCACAGACCAATTTTGACGATTTCGAGCAAAATTTAACCTGGAAACTTTGTTCTCTCTAGTAAGCAAGGGCGCAATGGCTGGACTCCTACTACCTAATCCAGCTTCATTTAACCGTTTTCTAAGTGTTCTAGAAGAGCTTGCGACATTGCGGGTAGCTTCGAGTTCGTTTCTCATCATAGAACTAGTGGTAGTCCTGTTTCTTAAAGCATATTGTCTAAGAAAACGTGCATCTCAGTCGTTAGTGTATCGTTTTCGCCCTTGCCCTGGCCTTCTAGAGTAAGTTCCTACTTCAGTCAAACGTCTTACCATACGACTTATTATGGAACGATGTTTGCCTAAAAAATTGGCAACATGACTCTGACAATATCCCTCGTCCAACAAAACTGATGCTCGCACATCCTCGTATTCAGTTGAATTCCTTGTTCAGTTCATTTTTCCAATTTTTCAGAGTCACAAATAAAACAGTCCACCATAAGAACGTAATACTTTCAAAAAAATAACAAATTATAAGCGTAATTTTAAAGAAAATCTATTGCATAAAACGTTTTGTCTTCTAAAAAATCTTTAAAACTGTAAATCTAAACGAGTTGTTTTGAGTGCTGTCATTAAAAACGAAACGAAATATTCATAGCCTACTATTCATACAATCGCTAAAATTTAAAAGTGGCATAAGAAAAAGATAAATTAATTTTTTGGATAATTTAATTTCATATTGTTAAAATGATATTGTATTCATATTGTTTCATGTGCGTTAAATTTTGTCCAGGAGTGTACATACAATGTAATTTTTTTAAAACCTTAGGCTAACTTTTTTTATTGATATGATAGACTCGTACTTCCAAATTCAAAGTTGTAGAAAATAACTTGACAAAGAAAAAATAATTTCCAGTGTTGCCAGCTTTCTTCAGTAGCTACTAAAAAATATGTTTTTAAATCGCAACATCGTATTTTTTTACATAAGCCGTCAACATGAGGAAAAATGAATTCAACTTTCTCTTTTTGATTAAATAACTGATTCATCTTAGCAAACAACATGATTGAATTAAAACATTCCAAGCCCTACTATTTCTATGTTAGTTTCTTTTAGATCCTGCCGACTGCAGATTATTTTAGTTTTTACTAATTGTTCTAAAACGGCTACCCCAAATAAAGAAATGTGACAACATTTTTTATTTCGAATTTTGAAATTGTCAAATTGGTGTTGCCACTGAAAAATATTTTTTTAATAGTTACTGAAGGAATCTGACAACATCGAAAAACATTGAAAATGTTTCTTGGTCAAGTTATTTCCTACAGCTTTGCATTTGGGAGAGCTAGTATATCACTTCAAATAAAAAAGTTAGCCTATGTTAGGTTTTTCCCTTCTGATGCTCCTAATAACTCTTCATTTGCAAGCGTTATTATTGACCTTATAACGGTATTTCTTTCCAATCATCTTGTGATGTGATTCTACTTGCCAATCATCTTGTGAACAAGTATGAAACGAATTTTGCTGGATATTGGCTCGGGGAATACGGAGAAGAACAAAGGTGGAAGATGTAGGTAGTAGGACTACAAACCTGAAGGAAAATTGGGTAGGGTATGTCGCTGGATAAGATAACGAAAAGTCGACACAATACAACATACAATGAAGGCTCAAGTCATACAAAAAAGTATGCAAATACTTTCGAAACTCTGGTTGAAAAATATTAACGAATCCTCAGAAAGAAATTAGCTCCAAAAATAAACTGACTACTCTGATATTTCAAAATCATATCGTTTCTCTTAGTGAACTCTTTATAAAACAATCTAATAAATGAAAATATATGTTTTTTAGAATAGAAATGTTTTTATAAAACGAATGGTAGATTGCAAGGAATACAGTAATAGCACGATTCATTGGAGCACAGTGAATGCGGTAAAAGACAAAACTTCCAAACAGTTCGTGCTCAGTTTGAAAATGCACTTGGACAAACCTATAAGTAAAAAATATGGCGTAAGTACACTAAAGCAAAACGCAGATAGTAAGTCGTGTGTGGAGAGCGGGAAAAAACCAATTTTGATCTTTCTTATCTTAAAAAGAAGAGCCTTTTTTATGGAGATGCAATTTTTTTAAGAAATATAGAAGAAAAATTGTGTTTACTAAAAATTATCTTTAAGGGGTAACACCACTGTAATTTTTTTTTATTAGCTTAAAAAAAACTTTGAACCTTTTAAAATATGAGGCAAAATCTTTTTTCCTTGAAATTTCGCGCTCTTTCCGAAGCGCGTCGATTTACTCCGAAACGACACCTGCGTCAAATAACTACCTGGTGGAAAGGTACAGTCTGGGTTCTCTGGTTCTCTGGGTTCTCTGGTTCGAGAAAGAGAATTACGAAGAATATTTAAATATAGCTGGGCAGCTTCATGGTCCTGAGATAGAATAATGGTAAACATTTTTAAACAGTCGGATTTTTCATTTTTTAATCTATAACACATTTCGAAACTTTAATCTCGTTTTTCTTGAAACGTGATTTTTCTAAACGGCATGCAACATACATTTTGAAGTGAAATACGTACGGAATTTTCGTAAAGTTAATTTAAAAATTATTTGTTAACAAATAACTGCCTTTATTTTTGTCGAAAATTTACCGTTTTTTATTTAGATACTTCCTAATCACACAAAAATCGATATTTTCACAATCCCACCTGTATGTCACTAGCTATAAAGATGTAAATTAAGTGATTTTTTCCCGATCCAAATTTGTACCAATTGGGTTTTTGAATATAAAATAATTATCGATTCTTTTACTTTATTTTAAAAGTTTATCATAAATAATATTGATAACCGATGCGAAAAACTTTAAAAACTTATTACTGTATGTAAATGTATAAAATTTAAAAAAATCTGACTACGAACGGGCCGCGATTGGCTCCTATGTTTGTGACGTCAGAATACTAAAGTGTTTTCACGTCAGTACTGTCAACGACTTGTATTTGTATATATACCGTCAAAATTATTGTTGGTTAAGTGTAAAATAAAAGATTGTTGATTACTAATTTAGTTCAGTTATGTGCGACAAAGGGTTCATAAAGGCTAATTCTGATAATATACCTGCTGTGGATATTTTTATGGTCACAGATTTTCTGAAAAATGACATTCGGTTCAATTTAGCTGAAGTTCGAGGTGCAAAAGCATCGATGTAAATTTTTAAAAAAATAATAATAATGTAAATGTAAATAAGAAACAAAATATTTCTATTAAATATAATTAAACTATTTGTAGGGTGTCACAAGAAAGTTACGGTGACAAGGCTATAAATTTTGTTCAATTTAACCGCAAAAATGGTATTTGCACTGTCATCATCATCATCATCATCATCCCGCATCGATCCACTGCAGGATGAAGGCCTCTTCAGCATGCTTCCAACCTTCACGGTCCTGGGCTTTCCTCTGCCACTCGGGTCCAATATACTTAACGATGTCATCAATCCATCGTGCTTTCGGTCTTCTTCGCGGACGTTTGCGATCAAGCGGTATCCACTCCAGGATTGCCTTGGTCCATCTGTCGTCCCATCGCCTCGCTATATGGCCTGCCCATCTCCATTTCAACTGTTTTACTCTTCCAATGATGTCACAGACTTTTGTTTGTTCCCTGATCCATGCGCAGGACTTTCTGTCTCGTCTTGTAATGCCAAGCATACATCTTTCCATTCCCCTCTGTGCCACTCGAAGTTTTTGAATTGATTGCGATGTGAGTGTCCAGGTTTCACTTCCGTATGTCATAACGGGTAGAACGCACTGATCGAATACTTTTCTTTTCAGGCAAAGTGGGAGTCTGCTCTTAAATACTATGTTGAGCCTACCAAATGCCTGCCAGCCACATTTAACACGCCGTTCCACCTCCCGGGCGGTATTCCCCTCCATGGAAATCCTCTGCCCAAGATATACAAAGCTGTCCACAATCTCTAAATCCCTTCCTGCACTGTAAAGGGACATATATGTCCAGAACATAAAGTTCGGAGAAAGCTTATAAGTTTCTTTGATTATTAATGAAAAATTCACAAACGTTCAAGACACTCAATGCTACGATTGTGCAGCTTCAGCAGATAATAAATATTCAAACAAAAAAATTATATAATGTTATTTATTTGTAATATCGGTTTTAAAAAATAATGAAAAATCTTAAATATTGAATAACCAAAAGATATTTTCTAGTTTTGTAATTATTTTTTGAGCGAAAAAACAATATAATTAGAAAAACAAAACACATACATACTGTTTAAATCGCTAATTTTATTTCAATTAAAAATACCCTGTTAAATATACATAATAAAATTTCCCCAAACTAGGATAATATATTACAGTAGATTATAATATGTAACTACATTAATAATCAATTCAGAATAAAAACAATCACTATCCAAATTTTTATACATATTTGTTTAATTGCTTTCATCGAAGTTTGCAATACTTTTAAAACCACACCGATTATTCAAACCATCGCACTAAACTCTATTAACAATATTTTCAAAAAAATCCACTCATACTACATTATTGCTTTAAAGTTTTCAGTATTTTAAAAACGATGGCGATTTTTCGCCTTACTTGTTTTACAAACCACCACATTAGACTCTTAATAATATTTGCAAATATAAATAAACCTGCCTATCAACTAACTTTAATGGGACTCTCTATGGGACTCTCCGACCATCTTCTGTACTCTTCGACTATCTACAAATTAGATTATCCTGTAAAACTTTCATAAGTATAAGACTTTTTATATACCAGGTGTGTCGGTAATTACTTTCCGGTTTTTGTAACAGATTTCACTAGCCATAAGTATGCAGTGTTATGATTTGATACATATGTCATTTTATTCTACTGACATTCCGCCAAATAACAGCGTTATAGATTTATAATTTTTTGAAAATGTCGAGTTTTGTGCCTGAAAACGTGCATTTGGGGCACGTATTACTTTTCTTGTTTCATCAAAAGAAAAAAGGAGCTGAAAGTCATTGTTTGCTGGTAGAGACTTATGGTGAGCATGCTCCAACCATAAGAACAGGTGAAACGTGGTTTCGATAATTCAAATGTGGTAATTTCTACGTTCAAGACAAAGAACATCCTGGTAGGCCGAAAACGTTTGAAGATGCGAAATTGCAGGAGTTATTGGATGAAGAACCAACACAAACTCAAAAACAATTGGCCGAAAAGTTGAATGTGAGCTGAATGTGGCAATAAGACAACATTAACTAACACAAGGTCAAAAGTCTCTCGTCTGTACATTTGTGGATTTCAAAAAAGCATATGACTCTATTGACCGCGAACCTTTATTCCGAATCTTGAAAGAACAAGGATTAGATCTGAAAACGCTGGCAATTATTAAAGCAACATTAACTAACACAAGGTCAAAAGTTAAATTCATGGGTGACATCTCAGGCGCCTTCGAAATTAAAACTGGTGTGAGACAAGGAGATGGACTCTCGCCACTCTTATTTAACTGTATTCTAGAAAAAGTAATACACGAGTGGCGTGAAAAAAAGTCGGTCCTGAATATTGACCAGCCCAATAATCTGGGGAGAACCAACATCAAAATTGATTGTGTGGCGTTTGCTGATGATCTAGCAATTTTAGCTCAAGATATATTAACAGAACAAAAAAGATTGACATCCTAAAAGAAACAGCAGAAAAGGTAGGACTCCAAATTTTCTTTGAAAAGACACAATACATGACTTGCAACAGACCAAGAACACGATTTCTAAAAACAAAATATGGCAACATCAGACGAGCCTCTCAATTCAAATATTTGGTTGAAATAATCATGGAAAATGAGTTGGAAAAAGCGGCCCATAAGGGTAGATGTCAAAAAATGGAAACGGCAATGAGACTTACACAAAATATTTACAACAAAAAATACATATCTAAAAACACACAAACAAAACAAAAGATATTACAACACAGTTATTAAACCAGAATGTCTATATGGGGCAGAAACACTAATTTTGAATAGAAAGAGAGACATTGAAGACATTGAAAAGAAGGAAAGAAAAATCATAAGAAAAATCTTAGACCCCAAGCAAATAAATAGCACAACATACCGACTTCGAGAAAATCAAGAAATCAAACAATACAGATATACATAGCGATATGAAAAAAAGAAGACTTAAGTTTTACGGACACATAAAACGGATGAATCCGAATAGGCTAACTAGACAAATAGTCGATTTTTTTTTGAAAATAGGAGTAGAGCTAAAGTAGAAATAATTAAATGGACTACTGCAATTAAAGAGGAGCTAAGATCAACAAATATTACACAAAGTGAAATTCAGGATAGACGCTGTTTCGGGCAAGGTTAATGTTTGGAATGTTGGCCAGAGAGAAAAATGTAGGAAGACTGGAACAACTTGGCCTGACGAAAGAAAAAAAACTCATTGCGAACGAATAAAATCAGTATAGGCGCAAAGGAAGCCTTACAACAACAAACGCCTCTAACTGTACTTCACGTAGTCCACCAGGGCCAATACGTGAATAATAATAATAGTAATAATATATATATATATATATATATATATATATATATATATATATATATATATATATATATATATATATATATATACATATATATATATATATATATATATATATATATATATATATATTATATATTATTCTATAATATAATATATATATATATATATATATATATATATATATATATATATATATATATATATATATATATATATATATATATATATGTATATACATCGCGTGGTCCACCAGGGCCCATACGTGAATAATAATAATAATAAATATATGCCTAATAACTTTGGTAATATTACTATCTTATTAACTTTTCTTCTGTCCAAAACAAAATCCCAAACTTTTTTAGCTGATTACAGTGATGTTACCTCTTAACCAATGAGGTAAAGGGTTGTCCAATAAGAGGGCCAGAACTTTAAAATGAGGCACAATGACAACTACAAGTGAAAATCTGGTAATTTTTATTTTATCTTGAAAAATAAATTATAGCATTATATGTTGAAGTGTGACAAAGTTCGCTTCGTCGGAAAAGATAATTTTTCCCAAAATTGGTGCTCGTCTTCCAACTGCTCTAGAACTCAATTCGCGAATGTACGATACAGATGATGATCAGTTGGCTTTTGTTGTTGAGTGAATTGCACTTTATAAGCCTTACAACGACGATCATGATGTAAAATTCTTCGGGAGTTCTCTTATAGTATGTCTTACTCCAACCAATGATCGGGTAATCTGACCCTCAGGTACCGTAATTACGCCAAATCGTTAAAATTTTTCGACGAAATGACAAATAGACCGTTCGCTTGGTCAATTACGTTGATCATAAATTTCACGCAACGCACGGAGTCACTCAAGCCTAGTGCACTGAACACGCATGTTTGATTGTAGATACAGAAATTTCTAGGCTATTTTGAATCGTGTATCGTTCAATGATTTATACCGAACATAACAGTTTATAAGTAACATTTACAATTCAAACAGTGTTGGCACTATTACGGTGCGATGTTCTGACAATCTTATTGGAAAACTTTTGATAGTCCATTCTACTCGATGACCTTTCTCAATCTCTCCAATAGTTCTGAGGATTAGTGAGGGATGAACGGAGAGGAACAGATAAAATGTTTAAATTAAATACAATACGCTTTTACTAAATAATGATTATCAACATTTTAGGTAGAAGTTGACGTGATGAAATGCGACTTTAATGGAAACTTGGATACTTGCGAGTATTTTATTAAAAACTTCAAGATTGACAAAATGTGCGACTATCTAGGCGAGAAAAATAAATTTTATTCACGGTTTGTGAACTTTTACACCCCACCAATAACAGGCTGCCCTGTTAAAGCTGTAAGTTAAAGTACCAGTCAATTAAAAAAGTGGTAAGACAAATCCAAAAAAAAAAACAAACTTTAAGTCTCTTTACCTCGGACTGCACGGTTAGCTTTTGGGAAAAAATGGTTTAAAATAATTTGAAAATAAAAATACAAATGGAAAGTTGTTTTAGTAATATATCTCGAAGACCGTAGATCTTTCATGAAAATAAATTATGTCTCTGTTTCTTCTACTGCCATAAACCCGTTCTGTCAAGTATTCAGTTTGATATGAAATATGAAACTTATTTGCAGTTTTTTCTATATAGTCCAAGATGCAAGTCCAAGAAACGTACAGAGCGGTGTATTGATGCGGAAGAGATGTATTTTAAATGAATATACCAGGTGTGTCGATAATTACTTTCCGGTTTTTGTAACATATTTTACTAGCCATAAGTATGTAATGTTATAATTTGATACATATGTCATTTTATTCCACTGACATTAACCTCAAAACTATACAAGTTACGTTCCGCCAAAATAACAGCCTTATAGATTTATAATTTTTCGAAAATGTCGAGTTTTGTGCCTGAAAACGTGCATTTGCAGAACGCATTAGTTTTCTTGTTTCATCAAAAGAATAAAGCTGCTGAAAGTCATCGCTACTTACGGTGAGCATGCTCCACCTATAAAAACACGTGGTTTCGACAATTCAAATGTGGTGATTTCAACGTTCAAGAGAAATAACGTCCTGGTAGGCAGAAAACGTTTGAAGATGCGAAATTGCCAGAGTTATTGTATGAAGACTCAACACAAATTCAAAAACAATTGGCAGAAAAGTTGAATGTGACCTGAGTCGCAATTTGTGAATGGTTACAAGCGATGGGAAAAATACAAAAGATGGGAAGATGGGTGCTACATGAATTGAATGACATGCAATTAGAAAATCGAAAAATCGTCAGTGAAATGGTTCTCCAAAAGTATGAAGGGAAGCCATTTCTACCGAATCGAAACCGAAAAATCGAATAGTAACGGGTGATGAAAAATGGCCCTATTTCGAAGATCCCAAGCGAATAAAATCATGGTTATCAGCTGGCGAAGCCGGCCCATCGACTGCAAGGCCAAATCACTTTGGTGGCAAGACCATGCTCTGTGTCTGGTAGGATCAAGTTGGTGTCATATATTATAAACTGTTCAAACCTGGAGAAATAGTTAATACTGATCGCTACCGATAACAAATGATCAATTTGAACTGTGCATTTATCGAAAAACGTCCACAATACGCTCAAAGACATGATAATGTAATTTTGCAGCATGACAACGCGTCGTTTCATACAACAAAATCAGCCAAAGAAGTATTGAAATCACTTGGATAAAAGTTTTCTCGCACCTGCCGTACTCTCCAGATCTGACTCCATCCGACTACCACCTTTTCGCATCGATGGGGCACGCGCTTGCAGAGCAGCACTTCGCCGATTTCGAAGAAGTTAAAAAATGGCTCTATAAATGGTTTAGCTCAAAGGAGAAACTGTTCTTTTGGAATGGCATTCCAAAATTGCCTGAGAGATGGACAAAATGTATAGAACCAAATGGCCAATACTTTGAATAAATACATTTTAACAATCCATTGTAAATAACGTGTTTTCTTTAGCGAAAAAACCGGAAAGAAATTGCCGACACACGTGGTATATAAACGAATATAAATCATCATCATCAGCATTTGTCAATCCACTGCAGGATGAAGGCCTCTTCAGCATGCTTCATGATCCTGAGTTTATGTATATATATATATATATATATATATATATATATATATATATATATATATATATATATATATATATATATATGTATATATATATATATATATATATATATATATATATATATATATATATATATATATATATATATATATATATATATATATATTTATATATATTTGTATTTATATATATATATATATATATATATATATATATATATATATATATATATATATATATATATATATATTTATATATATTTGTATTTATATATATATATATATATATATATATATATATATATATATATATATATATATATATATATATATACAGGGTGTTAGGTAAACAAGCGGCAAAAATGCAAGGGGTTATTCCTTGTCCTATTCTAAGAATATTTAGTCCTATGATTTTTGAAAACCCCCTTTGTTTCGAAGATACACGGCGAACAAAATTTGCGACAACCATATTCGATATTTGTTGAAATCATTAATGTAAATAAAAGTAGGGTGTACGTCAATGAGTTTATCAAGTACAAAAATTTTTTTTTTCGATCTCGATCACTTGGAACGGCTGTTTTATCTAGTAAGTGGATTTCATCGGCCGCATTTGTTTACATAGATTGAGTGACGTTTGGCTGTTTGACGTGTCTTAAATAGTGAGTGAAGTCCTCTATCATAATGTATACAAACGCCGAGATGACTGACATGCACTTCATGTATGGACTTGCTGATGACAATGCATTACAAGCTAGGCGATTGTACAGTGAACGATTTCCAGCCTGTAATGTCCCCGACCGAAAAATCTTCAAAAACATTCATCGACGTATTCGTGAAACAGGCACATTAAAACGAACTGAAGGGTCAGGAAGATCACTGACTGTAAGAACGGTACAATTGGAACAGAATGTGCTGGACATGATAGCGGAAGAGCCTGGTAGTTCTACGCGAAAAATTGCAAATACTTTGAATGTGAGTCACTGGACAGTTTGGAAAATTCTTAAGGACAATTTGTTGTATCCATACCACATTCAACGCGTTCAGGCACTACTACCTGTTGATTTTCCTCCACGCATTGTATTATGTCAATGGATATTGCAAACTTTACTTCGCATCCCTCTATTCCTGACACAAATTCTTTTAACCGATGAAGCCACTTCCGCAAGAAACGCAATAAGGAATTTTCGTAATAACCATGTGTGGGCAGATCAAAATCCGCATGAGGTATGCGAAGATAGCTTTCAACATCAGTTCTCGTTGAATGTTTGGATTGGGATTGTAAGTGACTTAGGTAGACTTACTGGCGAGGTGTATCGCAACTTTTTGGAAGCAACGCTGCCTGAGTTTCCAGGAAGATGTACATTGGCAACAAGGCATGAAATGGCGTTTATGTACGTGGTGGAGCATTAGTCATTAGTTTACGCTACTCCATTGAAGAATTTGGATGATTTGCGAAATCGGATAATTGCTGGGTGTAACTCAATTAGAAACGACCCCCCCCCCCCTCCTTCATGCATGATTTTCCTTAGGAAACATGTGAAAAATGAGCTAATAGATGAAGCGCCCATTGGGATATTGGGGATTGCTCAGAAGTCTGGATGGTTGACTGCTGACGTTTTCGTTAAATGGCTACATCATTTTCAAGCACATAGGAAAAATATGAAAAATGAGCTAACAGATGAAGCCCCATTGGGACATTGAAAATTGCTCAGGAGTCTGGATGGATGACTGCTGACGTCTTCGTTAAATGGCTACATCATTTTCAAGCACATAGGAAAAATATGAAAAATGAGCTAACAGATGAAGCCCCATTGAGACATTGGAAATTGCTCAGGAGTCTGGAAGAATGACTGCTGACGTCTTCGTTAAATGGCTACATCATTTTCAAGCACATAGGAAAAATATGAAAAATGGGCTAACAGATGAAGCCCCATTGGAACATTGGAAATTGCTCAGGAGTCTGGAAGAATGACTGCTGACGTCTTCGTTAAATGGCTACATCATTTTCAAGCACATAGGAAAAATATGAAAAATGAGCTAACAGATGAAGCCCCATTGGGACATTGGAAATTGCTCAGGAGTCTGGATGGATGACTGCTGACGTCTTCGTTAAATGGCTACATCATTTTCAAGCACATAGGAAAAATATGAAAAATGGGCTAACAGATGAAGCCCCATTGGAACATTGGAAATTGCTCAGGAGTCTGGAAGAATGACTGCTGACGTCTTCGTTAAATGGCTACATCATTTTCAAGCACATAGGAAAAATATGAAAAATGAGCTAACAGATGAAGCCCCATTGGGACATTGGAAATTGCTCAGGAGTCTGGATGGATGACTGCTGACGTCTTCGTTAAATGGCTACATCATTTTCAAGCACATAGGAAAAATATGAAAAATGAGCTAACAGATGAAGCCCCATTGGGACATTGGAAATTGCTCAGGAGTCTGGAAGAATGACTGCTGACGTCTTCGTTAAATGGCTACATCATTTTCAAGCACATAGGAAAAATATGAAAAATGAGCTAACAGATGAAGCCCCATTGGGACATTGGAAATTGCTCAGGAGTCTGGATGGATGACTGCTGACGTCTTCGTTAAATGGCTACATCATTTTCAAGCACATAGGAAAAATATGAAAAATGGGCTAACAGATGAAGCCCCATTGGGACATTGGAAATTGCTCAGGAGTCTGGAAGAATGACTGCTGACGTCTTCGTTAAATGGCTACATCATTTTCAAGCACATAGGAAAAATATGAAAAATGAGCTAACAGATGAAGCCCCATTGGGACATTGGAAATTGCTCAGGAGTCTGGATGGATGACTGCTGACGTCTTCGTTAAATGGCTACATCATTTTCAAGCACATAGGAAAAATATGAAAAATGGGCTAACAGATGAAGCCCCATTGGGACATTGGAAATTGCTCAGGAGTCTGGAAGAATGACTGCTGACGTCTTCGTTAAATGGCTACATCATTTTCAAGCACATAGGAAAAATATGAAAAATGAGCTAACAGATGAAGCCCCATTGGGACATTGGAAATTGCTCAGGAGTCTGGAAGAATGACTGCTGACGTCTTCGTTATATGGCTACATCATTTTCAAGCACATAGGAAAAATATGAAAAATGGGCTAACAGATGAAGCCCCATTGGGACATTGGAAATTGCTCAGGAGTCTGGAAGAATGACTGCTGACGTCTTCGTTAAATGGCTACATCATTTTCAAGCACATAGGAAAAATATGAAAAATGGGCTAACAGATGAAGCCCCATTGGAACATTGGAAATTGCTCAGGAGTCTGGAAGAATGACTGCTGACGTCTTCGTTAAATGGCTACATCATTTTCAAGCACATAGGAAAAATATGAAAAATGGGCTAACAGATGAAGCCCCATTGGGACATTGGAAATTGCTCAGGAGTCTGGAAGAATGACTGCTGACGTCTTCGTTAAATGGCTACATCATTTTCAAGCACATAGGAAAAATATGAAAAATGGGCTAACAGATGAAGCCCCATTGGGACATTGGAAATTGCTCAGGAGTCTGGAAGAATGACTGCTGACGTCTTCGTTAAATGGCTACATCATTTTCAAGCACATAGGAAAAATATGAAAAATGGGCTAACAGATGAAGCCCCATTGGAACATTGGAAATTGCTCAGGAGTCTGGAAGAATGACTGCTGACGTCTTCGTTAAATGGCTACATCATTTTCAAGCACATAGGAAAAATATGAAAAATGAGCTAACAGATGAAGCCCCATTGGGACATTGGAAATTGCTCAGGAGTCTGGATGGATGACTGCTGACGTCTTCGTTAAATGGCTACATCATTTTCAAGCACATAGGAAAAATATGAAAAATGAGCTAACAGATGAAGCCCCATTGGGACATTGGAAATTGCTCAGGAGTCTGGAAGAATGACTGCTGACGTCTTCGTTATATGGCTACATCATTTTCAAGCACATAGGAAAAATATGAAAAATGGGCTAACAGATGAAGCCCCATTGGGACATTGGAAATTGCTCAGGAGTCTGGAAGAATGACTGCTGACGTCTTCGTTAAATGGCTACATCATTTTCAAGCACATAGGAAAAATATGAAAAATGAGCTAACAGATGAAGCCCCATTGGGACATTGGAAATTGCTCAGGAGTCTGGAAGAATGACTGCTGACGTCTTCGTTATATGGCTACATCATTTTCAAGCACATAGGAAAAATATGAAAAATGAGCTAACAGATGAAGCCCCATTGGGACATTGGAAATTGCTCAGGAGTCTGGATGGATGACTGCTGACGTCTTCGTTAAATGGCTACATCATTTTCAAGCACATAGGAAAAATATGAAAAATGAGCTAACAGATGAAGCCCCATTGGGACATTGGAAATTGCTCAGGAGTCTGGATGGATGACTGCTGACGTCTTCGTTAAAGGGATACATCATTTTCAAGCACATAGGAAAAATATGAAAAATGGGCTAACAGATGAAGCCCCATTGGGACATTGGAAATTGCTCAGGAGTCTGGAAGAATGACTGCTGACGTCTTCGTTATATGGCTACATCATTTTCAAGCACATAGGAAAAATATGAAAAATGAGCTAACAGATGAAGCCCCATTGGGACATTGGAAATTGCTCAGGAGTCTGGAAGAATGACTGCTGACGTCTTCGTTATATGGCTACATCATTTTCAAGCACATAGGAAAAATATGAAAAATGAGCTAACAGATGAAGCCCCATTGGGACATTGGAAATTGCTCAGGAGTCTGGATGGATGACTGCTGACGTCTTCGTTAAATGGCTACATCATTTTCAAGCACATAGGAAAAATATGAAAAATGAGCTAACAGATGAAGCCCCATTGGGACATTGGAAATTGCTCAGGAGTCTGGAAGAATGACTGCTGACGTCTTCGTTATATGGCTACATCATTTTCAAGCACATAGGAAAAATATGAAAAATGAGCTAACAGATGAAGCCCCATTGGGACATTGGAAATTGCTCAGGAGTCTGGATGGATGACTGCTGACGTCTTCGTTAAATGGCTACATCATTTTCAAGCACATAGGAAAAATATGAAAAATGAGCTAACAGATGAAGCCCCATTGGGACATTGGAAATTGCTCAGGAGTCTGGAAGAATGACTGCTGACGTCTTCGTTAAATGGCTACATCATTTTCAAGCACATAGGAAAAATATGAAAAATGAGCTAACAGATGAAGCCCCATTGGGACATTGGAAATTGCTCAGGAGTCTGGATGGATGACTGCTGACGTCTTCGTTAAATGGCTACATCATTTTCAAGCACATAGGAAAAATATGAAAAATGGGCTAACAGATGAAGCCCCATTGGGACATTGGAAATTGCTCAGGAGTCTGGAAGAATGACTGCTGACGTCTTCGTTAAATGGCTACATCATTTTCAAGCACATAGGAAAAATATGAAAAATGAGCTAACAGATGAAGCCCCATTGGGACATTGGAAATTGCTCAGGAGTCTGGATGGATGACTGCTGACGTCTTCGTTAAATGGCTACATCATTTTCAAGCACATAGGAAAAATATGAAAAATGGGCTAACAGATGAAGCCCCATTGGGACATTGGAAATTGCTCAGGAGTCTGGAAGAATGACTGCTGACGTCTTCGTTAAATGGCTACATCATTTTCAAGCACATAGGAAAAATATGAAAAATGAGCTAACAGATGAAGCCCCATTGGGACATTGGAAATTGCTCAGGAGTCTGGAAGAATGACTGCTGACGTCTTCGTTATATGGCTACATCATTTTCAAGCACATAGGAAAAATATGAAAAATGGGCTAACAGATGAAGCCCCATTGGGACATTGGAAATTGCTCAGGAGTCTGGAAGAATGACTGCTGACGTCTTCGTTAAATGGCTACATCATTTTCAAGCACATAGGAAAAATATGAAAAATGGGCTAACAGATGAAGCCCCATTGGAACATTGGAAATTGCTCAGGAGTCTGGAAGAATGACTGCTGACGTCTTCGTTAAATGGCTACATCATTTTCAAGCACATAGGAAAAATATGAAAAATGGGCTAACAGATGAAGCCCCATTGGGACATTGGAAATTGCTCAGGAGTCTGGAAGAATGACTGCTGACGTCTTCGTTAAATGGCTACATCATTTTCAAGCACATAGGAAAAATATGAAAAATGGGCTAACAGATGAAGCCCCATTGGGACATTGGAAATTGCTCAGGAGTCTGGAAGAATGACTGCTGACGTCTTCGTTAAATGGCTACATCATTTTCAAGCACATAGGAAAAATATGAAAAATGAGCTAACAGATGAAGCCCCATTGGGACATTGGAAATTGCTCAGGAGTCTGGATGGATGACTGCTGACGTCTTCGTTAAATGGCTACATCATTTTCAAGCACATAGGAAAAATATGAAAAATGGGCTAACAGATGAAGCCCCATTGGAACATTGGAAATTGCTCAGGAGTCTGGAAGAATGACTGCTGACGTCTTCGTTAAATGGCTACATCATTTTCAAGCACATAGGAAAAATATGAAAAATGGGCTAACAGATGAAGCCCCATTGGGACATTGGAAATTGCTCAGGAGTCTGGAAGAATGACTGCTGACGTCTTCGTTAAATGGCTACATCATTTTCAAGCACATAGGAAAAATATGAAAAATGAGCTAACAGATGAAGCCCCATTGGGACATTGGAAATTGCTCAGGAGTCTGGATGGATGACTGCTGACGTCTTCGTTAAATGGCTACATCATTTTCAAGCACATAGGAAAAATATGAAAAATGGGCTAACAGATGAAGCCCCATTGGAACATTGGAAATTGCTCAGGAGTCTGGAAGAATGACTGCTGACGTCTTCGTTAAATGGCTACATCATTTTCAAGCACATAGGAAAAATATGAAAAATGAGCTAACAGATGAAGCCCCATTGGGACATTGGAAATTGCTCAGGAGTCTGGAAGAATGACTGCTGACGTCTTCGTTAAATGGCTACATCATTTTCAAGCACATAGGAAAAATATGAAAAATGGGCTAACAGATGAAGCCCCATTGGGACATTGGAAATTGCTCAGGAGTCTGGAAGAATGACTGCTGACGTCTTCGTTAAATGGCTACATCATTTTCAAGCACATAGGAAAAATATGAAAAATGAGCTAACAGATGAAGCCCCATTGGGACATTGGAAATTGCTCAGGAGTCTGGAAGAATGACTGCTGACGTCTTCGTTAAATGGCTACATCATTTTCAAGCACATAGGAAAAATATGAAAAATGGGCTAACAGATGAAGCCCCATTGGAACATTGGAAATTGCTCAGGAGTCTGGAAGAATGACTGCTGACGTCTTCGTTAAATGGCTACATCATTTTCAAGCACATAGGAAAAATATGAAAAATGGGCTAACAGATGAAGCCCCATTGGGACATTGGAAATTGCTCAGGAGTCTGGAAGAATGACTGCTGACGTCTTCGTTAAATGGCTACATCATTTTCAAGCACATAGGAAAAATATGAAAAATGGGCTAACAGATGAAGCCCCATTGGAACATTGGAAATTGCTCAGGAGTCTGGAAGAATGACTGCTGACGTCTTCGTTAAATGGCTACATCATTTTCAAGCACATAGGAAAAATATGAAAAATGAGCTAACAGATGAAGCCCCATTGGGACATTGGAAATTGCTCAGGAGTCTGGATGGATGACTGCTGACGTCTTCGTTAAATGGCTACATCATTTTCAAGCACATAGGAAAAATATGAAAAATGAGCTAACAGATGAAGCCCCATTGGGACATTGGAAATTGCTCAGGAGTCTGGAAGAATGACTGCTGACGTCTTCGTTATATGGCTACATCATTTTCAAGCACATAGGAAAAATATGAAAAATGGGCTAACAGATGAAGCCCCATTGGGACATTGGAAATTGCTCAGGAGTCTGGAAGAATGACTGCTGACGTCTTCGTTAAATGGCTACATCATTTTCAAGCACATAGGAAAAATATGAAAAATGAGCTAACAGATGAAGCCCCATTGGGACATTGGAAATTGCTCAGGAGTCTGGAAGAATGACTGCTGACGTCTTCGTTATATGGCTACATCATTTTCAAGCACATAGGAAAAATATGAAAAATGAGCTAACAGATGAAGCCCCATTGGGACATTGGAAATTGCTCAGGAGTCTGGATGGATGACTGCTGACGTCTTCGTTAAATGGCTACATCATTTTCAAGCACATAGGAAAAATATGAAAAATGAGCTAACAGATGAAGCCCCATTGGGACATTGGAAATTGCTCAGGAGTCTGGAAGAATGACTGCTGACGTCTTCGTTATATGGCTACATCATTTTCAAGCACATAGGAAAAATATGAAAAATGGGCTAACAGATGAAGCCCCATTGGGACATTGGAAATTGCTCAGGAGTCTGGAAGAATGACTGCTGACGTCTTCGTTAAATGGCTACATCATTTTCAAGCACATAGGAAAAATATGAAAAATGAGCTAACAGATGAAGCCCCATTGGGACATTGGAAATTGCTCAGGAGTCTGGAAGAATGACTGCTGACGTCTTCGTTATATGGCTACATCATTTTCAAGCACATAGGAAAAATATGAAAAATGGGCTAACAGATGAAGCCCCATTGGGACATTGGAAATTGCTCAGGAGTCTGGAAGAATGACTGCTGACGTCTTCGTTAAATGGCTACATCATTTTCAAGCACATAGGAAAAATATGAAAAATGAGCTAACAGATGAAGCCCCATTGGGACATTGGAAATTGCTCAGGAGTCTGGAAGAATGACTGCTGACGTCTTCGTTAAATGGCTACATCATTTTCAAGCACATAGGAAAAATATGAAAAATGAGCTAACAGATGAAGCCCCATTGGGACATTGGAAATTGCTCAGGAGTCTGGAAGAATGACTGCTGACGTCTTCGTTATATGGCTACATCATTTTCAAGCACATAGGAAAAATATGAAAAATGGGCTAACAGATGAAGCCCCATTGGGACATTGGAAATTGCTCAGGAGTCTGGAAGAATGACTGCTGACGTCTTCGTTAAATGGCTACATCATTTTCAAGCACATAGGAAAAATATGAAAAATGAGCTAACAGATGAAGCCCCATTGGGACATTGGAAATTGCTCAGGAGTCTGGAAGAATGACTGCTGACGTCTTCGTTATATGGCTACATCATTTTCAAGCACATAGGAAAAATATGAAAAATGGGCTAACAGATGAAGCCCCATTGGGACATTGGAAATTGCTCAGGAGTCTGGAAGAATGACTGCTGACGTCTTCGTTATATGGCTACATCATTTTCAAGCACATAGGAAAAATATGAAAAATGGGCTAACAGATGAAGCCCCATTGGGACATTGGAAATTGCTCAGGAGTCTGGAAGAATGACTGCTGACGTCTTCGTTAAATGGCTACATCATTTTCAAGCACATAGGAAAAATATGAAAAATGAGCTAACAGATGAAGCCCCATTGGGACATTGGAAATTGCTCAGGAGTCTGGAAGAATGACTGCTGACGTCTTCGTTATATGGCTACATCATTTTCAAGCACATAGGAAAAATATGAAAAATGGGCTAACAGATGAAGCCCCATTGGGACATTGGAAATTGCTCAGGAGTCTGGAAGAATGACTGCTGACGTCTTCGTTAAATGGCTACATCATTTTCAAGCACATAGGAAAAATATGAAAAATGAGCTAACAGATGAAGCCCCATTGGGACATTGGAAATTGCTCAGGAGTCTGGAAGAATGACTGCTGACGTCTTCGTTATATGGCTACATCATTTTCAAGCACATAGGAAAAATATGAAAAATGGGCTAACAGATGAAGCCCCATTGGGACATTGGAAATTGCTCAGGAGTCTGGAAGAATGACTGCTGACGTCTTCGTTAAATGGCTACATCATTTTCAAGCACATAGGAAAAATATGAAAAATGGGCTAACAGATGAAGCCCCATTGGAACATTGGAAATTGCTTAGGAGTCTGGAAGAATGACTGCTGACGTCTTCGTTAAATGGCTACATCATTTTCAAGCACATAGGAAAAATATGAAAAATGGGCTAACAGATGAAGCCCCATTGGGACATTGGAAATTGCTCAGGAGTCTGGAAGAATGACTGCTGACGTCTTCGTTAAATGGCTACATCATTTTCAAGCACATAGGAAAAATATGAAAAATGGGCTAACAGATGAAGCCCCATTGGGACATTGGAAATTGCTCAGGAGTCTGGAAGAATGACTGCTGACGTCTTCGTTAAATGGCTACATCATTTTCAAGCACATAGGAAAAATATGAAAAATGGGCTAACAGATGAAGCCCCATTGGAACATTGGAAATTGCTCAGGAGTCTGGAAGAATGACTGCTGACGTCTTCGTTAAATGGCTACATCATTTTCAAGCACATAGGAAAAATATGAAAAATGAGCTAACAGATGAAGCCCCATTGGGACATTGGAAATTGCTCAGGAGTCTGGATGGATGACTGCTGACGTCTTCGTTAAATGGCTACATCATTTTCAAGCACATAGGAAAAATATGAAAAATGAGCTAACAGATGAAGCCCCATTGGGACATTGGAAATTGCTCAGGAGTCTGGAAGAATGACTGCTGACGTCTTCGTTATATGGCTACATCATTTTCAAGCACATAGGAAAAATATGAAAAATGGGCTAACAGATGAAGCCCCATTGGGACATTGGAAATTGCTCAGGAGTCTGGAAGAATGACTGCTGACGTCTTCGTTAAATGGCTACATCATTTTCAAGCACATAGGAAAAATATGAAAAATGAGCTAACAGATGAAGCCCCATTGGGACATTGGAAATTGCTCAGGAGTCTGGAAGAATGACTGCTGACGTCTTCGTTATATGGCTACATCATTTTCAAGCACATAGGAAAAATATGAAAAATGAGCTAACAGATGAAGCCCCATTGGGACATTGGAAATTGCTCAGGAGTCTGGATGGATGACTGCTGACGTCTTCGTTAAATGGCTACATCATTTTCAAGCACATAGGAAAAATATGAAAAATGAGCTAACAGATGAAGCCCCATTGGGACATTGGAAATTGCTCAGGAGTCTGGAAGAATGACTGCTGACGTCTTCGTTATATGGCTACATCATTTTCAAGCACATAGGAAAAATATGAAAAATGGGCTAACAGATGAAGCCCCATTGGGACATTGGAAATTGCTCAGGAGTCTGGAAGAATGACTGCTGACGTCTTCGTTAAATGGCTACATCATTTTCAAGCACATAGGAAAAATATGAAAAATGAGCTAACAGATGAAGCCCCATTGGGACATTGGAAATTGCTCAGGAGTCTGGAAGAATGACTGCTGACGTCTTCGTTATATGGCTACATCATTTTCAAGCACATAGGAAAAATATGAAAAATGGGCTAACAGATGAAGCCCCATTGGGACATTGGAAATTGCTCAGGAGTCTGGAAGAATGACTGCTGACGTCTTCGTTAAATGGCTACATCATTTTCAAGCACATAGGAAAAATATGAAAAATGAGCTAACAGATGAAGCCCCATTGGGACATTGGAAATTGCTCAGGAGTCTGGAAGAATGACTGCTGACGTCTTCGTTAAATGGCTACATCATTTTCAAGCACATAGGAAAAATATGAAAAATGAGCTAACAGATGAAGCCCCATTGGGACATTGGAAATTGCTCAGGAGTCTGGAAGAATGACTGCTGACGTCTTCGTTATATGGCTACATCATTTTCAAGCACATAGGAAAAATATGAAAAATGGGCTAACAGATGAAGCCCCATTGGGACATTGGAAATTGCTCAGGAGTCTGGAAGAATGACTGCTGACGTCTTCGTTAAATGGCTACATCATTTTCAAGCACATAGGAAAAATATGAAAAATGAGCTAACAGATGAAGCCCCATTGGGACATTGGAAATTGCTCAGGAGTCTGGAAGAATGACTGCTGACGTCTTCGTTATATGGCTACATCATTTTCAAGCACATAGGAAAAATATGAAAAATGGGCTAACAAATGAAGCCCCATTGGGACATTGGAAATTGCTCAGGAGTCTGGAAGAATGACTGCTGACGTCTTCGTTATATGGCTACATCATTTTCAAGCACATAGGAAAAATATGAAAAATGGGCTAACAGATGAAGCCCCATTGGGACATTGGAAATTGCTCAGGAGTCTGGAAGAATGACTGCTGACGTCTTCGTTAAATGGCTACATCATTTTCAAGCACATAGGAAAAATATGAAAAATGAGCTAACAGATGAAGCCCCATTGGGACATTGGAAATTGCTCAGGAGTCTGGATTGATGACTGCTGACGTCTTCGTTAAATGGCTACATCATTTTCAAGCACATAGGAAAAATATGAAAAATGAGCTAACAGATGAAGCCCCATTGGGACATTGGAAATTGCTCAGGAGTCTGGATGGATGACTGCTGACGTCTTCGTTAAAGGGCTACATCATTTTCAAGCACATAGGAAAAATATGAAAAATGAACTAACAGATGAAGCCCCATTGGGACATTGGAAATTGCTCAGGAGTCTGGATGGATGACTGCTGACGTCTTCGTTAAAGGGCTACATCATTTTCAAGCACATAGGAAAAATATGAAAAATGAGCTAACAGATGATTCCCCATTGGGACATTGGAAATTGCTCAGGAGTCTGGAAGAATGACTGCTGACGTCTTCGTTAAATGGCTACATCATTTTTTAGCACATACGAAGGCAAGGGTAGAAGAAAAGGGGCTGCCTATCGTTGATGGTCACGCAAGTCATAAAAATCTTGAATGTCAATGGCATAATTATTTTATGCCTTCTGCCACACATCACTCACCGAATGCAGCCACTTGATATGTCTTTCTATAGACTGTTGAAAACATATTTTAACCAAGAAATATCGAAGTAGCTCACTCAGGTCGTATAGTGACACACTTACAGATTTGACGTCTATTCAATCAAGCCTATGAAAAATCTGCAACTGTACAGAATGCACCCAATAGGTTAAGAAGCTCAGGTTTCTGGTCTGTTAATATTGATATCGTTTCAGCTACTTATTTGAGCCAGCGGAAATGAACGAATATGCTATCGACTGTAGAAGCTAATCCGGAAAGTCAAAATCAGACCACTCAGCTCACAACCCATTGCCTGCTTCGGTGGAACCTCGACTGCCTGCTAAACCTTCAACATCAACCAGCATCAGTCACAAAATACCTAGTACTTCTCTAGATTCATTGCCTGGTTTGTTAGACATTCTAATGCCTCTTTCAAAAGAAAAGTTTGTCAGCGGTAAAGGAAAAATAAAAACCTAGGAATGATAATACTTTCTTGTTATTAACTTCAACTCAGAAATTAAATATAATCAGTGATAAAAATCCCACTAAAAAACGAAAACGCAAGGTAACTTAAGCTCTTTTGGACGATGAAGATAACACAGACAAAGATGTTTACGCAATTAGTAGCCAAAAAGACGAAGAAGATTGCTCGTGCATATACTGCAATGACCAGTTTTCACGGTTTAACACCGATGCAGGTTGGCTGGGATGCATGCTATGTTTTCGCTGGACACACGCATCACGTGCAGACTTGCCAAAGACAACAAAGACATTTGTATGTTTCATTATGTCGATAAATATGTATATCATTATGTCTATAACATGTTTGCTATTCTGTCAATTCAGTCTGGACAAAATGGTTTTTCGTAAAAAATATTTCGCTGTCCACTTTAGCATCAGGAGATGATTTAATCTAGAAATAATCTTCTGAGAAGTTTAAATAAGTGATTTGGTATTTAATAGTAAATCTTTTCCAGTTAACTATTTGTATATTTTTGAAAATGGTTAACATTGTCATTTTTCAGGGCACTTATATTTTACAAGTTCCGATGGACAACGAATTTTTGAAATTTTTACCTGTGAAAGATTCGTTTTGGAAGGCCAGACTAAAGGGCTACGACAACAAAATACTCATGTCCTGTGTGGATATAGAAATAGTTATAAAAACTGAGAAAAAAACTTAACAGATGTCTCTGTATTACACAAAAATTTGACTTGAAATTTTAAAGGATTTTTATTTAAAATTAAAGAAAAAAAAAACAAAATGAGTTAATTTTTGTTCAATTCTTCTTATTGGAACCCTCGGTGTAAAACACTAAACTCAAGGAGATTTACCACTAAACATCAAGCGTGCGTTTTGCTAATCATGTTAGCATCATCAGGAGATAAGTTGAAAATCGTCTAGTGATGCGAACAGAGATACGCGGGTCAAAAAATTAAAAATAAGTGATTTAGAGGTAAATATCTTTGAGTTTAGTTATAAATAATTACATTACTGGAACATAGTATTCAAATTACACAATACTTATTTACTCTCAAGATAACTCACCCCTAAGTTCTCAATTAGAAGGCTCACGTAATTAACTGTTACTAAATTCATCGAAATCTCTGAATATTCACAATGGAAATTTCCTTCATTTTGCGTACAAAACTAATAGGAAAATGTCCTGTAATTTCTTACCGCCAACTACAACCAACACCAAAAACATAAGTCCCATGATAATTAAACGCCTGTACGGACTTTATGATTAAATTCTAAACAAAAACCACACTGGGGTCTAACAGAACTTGGTTTAGTCATACGCATAGCTCCACCTGTCAGTATTATTTGGAATCGACACTCATATTAGTGTGTTTATGCTCGCGCCATCTAGCCATGAAATTGGCAAACCAATCGAGTGGAAAATCGTTGTGGTATTGATTTTATGTGTCATTTAAAATTATTTCCTCTATTGCGTGTTTAGATGGCGCTGTGAGCGGTTTAAGGAAAGTTTGTAAAGCTTTCTATCAGAGGTCGCTGATGTACCTGCAAATATATAAATTATTGTTCTAGAAAATAACTTTTAGTTAAGGATTTTTGGAAGGTATTATCGGATGCAAACTTTATATAAAAATGCTTTCCGAGATTGTTTGCTAGTGTTGGTCGTTTGATAAGATGTGACAGATACATTTTCTTGAAATGTTCGTTACTAAATATTAGCACGTTTTTTTTTTAATTTACAAATATGTATAAAATCAGTTACTTTTTGTAACACAATCGTTCTACAAACCGGGAATATAAATAAATGAAGATAATTTTGATAAATATTATACAGGGTATATGGTATTATGTTCAAATTTTGGGAGTCTAAAATACATTTAATTCTAAGATTAAAAACACGAAAATTCGTCCCGATGTTAGAGTCCTATAAAATTATACAGATTAAATAATCGGATTGAAATTCTTAAACCAAGTTAATACTTATCTTATTTCAGGATTTTTATTTTGAAAATATGTTGTTTCTTCAGAAAAAACGTTACGAATATAAATTTCTTTTATAAATTTCTTCAAATAATTTTTTTTTAACTTTGACAAACCCTTCTCTATTTACGCTCAAAATGCGAAACAAATAATATAAAAATTATAATGAAATAATGGAAATATTTATTTACAGAAAAATACATAAGTAAATCATAAACAAATTATACAAAATAACAACTATGATTTAATTTTGGTGATAGGGAAAGGTAACATTCACATTATGAACGGCAACTTTTCAGTCTGCCTTTGCAACAGTTTAAAATTGGTTCAAAAAACAGTCCTGTAAAGCAAAGATATTTTTTTTTGCCTCCGATTGTACCTCCGATACATCCTTAACTATTTACTGTTTTAGTATTTCTATTAAATGTACTATTAACAATTTTATTATGTCACATTTTTGATTCGTGACTTTAATTTGGGTGTTTTTAACACTGTTTTAATCAGCGATGATGTTGTTAAGAAAATTTTAAACGGTTGTCCAATACCTCGTCAGAACTTTCAAATGGGGCGCAATGATAACTACAAGTGACACTGTAGTTATCATTGAGTGAGTGAGTGGTAATTTATATTTTATCTTGAAAAGTATATAATAATGTTTGGAAAATAATGTCGTCCAAATGCCCCCCCCCCCCCCCCTCGGTTTCGCCTGACGGAATGTATTGTGAAGAAAGACTCAAATTTCAATTCCTCTTTCACACATATCGCGTGATGTACTTTCAGTGGTGGTCTGAATGTTTCGTTTATAGGCAGGAATTGTTCAAGGTTTTTACTAAAACCAAAATTGGTGTCTAGAATTACTAAAATAAGGATATACAAGACAAGGCCAACAGTAACGTACACGTGTGAGACATGGGACTTAAAAGAATCTGAGAGAGGGCTATTGGACAGTTAGGAGAGAAAGATACTGAGATCTATCAATGGTGGGACAAAAACAGAAAAACGTTCGAAAAGGAAAACAAACAAATAAACGGAAGACTTATATAAAGAACTTACATTATCCATATATAGCAAATCACAAAGATTTGTAGAAATATTGCAAATATTGTGAAAGCATGGCATATGGCTCTGAACATAAAACCAATAAGCAAAAGAGGAAAAGGAAGACCATGGAAAAGATGGATGAAGCACGTTTAAATGATGGTGAATTGTTATTAAATATTTTTGAAAGTTTATGTAATAGTTATGTAAAAATAAGACTGGAACATTTGTTTAAGCCTCCATGGCCTGTAGAGTATATATATATATATATATATATATATATATATATATATATATATATATATATATATATATATATATATATATATATGTAAGAAAACCGAATGAAGCACAAACAAGAGAGCAAGCAAGATTCAGAAGTGGATTTAGTACAATGGATCTCATCCAAGTTGTACAGCAGGCCATATAAAGGCACAACGAATACACCATGCCACTCTGCTTGGCTTCTATCGACTACGAAAAAGCATTTGACTCAATTTCAAAGCAAGCTATAATGGATGCATTGCTTAGCTAGGGGATAGACAATGCATATGTAAACCTATCGGGATCGATATATGATGAAGCTATATCGACACCTTGATGATCTTGAAGTTTGAATTAATGTAGAGCAAGGTGTTCGGCAGGGTGATGCAATATCGCCTATTCTTTTTTCGGCTTGCCTTAAAGAAGTATTCCATAATCTGGATTGGAAACAGGATGGTATATAGAGCAATGGTGCAAACTTAAACTAACTTAGATTTGCAGATGACATTTTTTTTTCTTTCAAAAGACCCAGAGCAGCAACAAAGACGCATAGTAGAGCTGCATAGGGCTGGCCAACCATTTGGCTTAAAAATAAATATGAAAAAGAGTTAGGTTATGTTCAATAAATTTGCTGAACACAGAAGAATTTCAGTTTTAGGAAGGGAATTGGAGATTGTGGACCACTTTATTAATCTTGGTCAGAGAATTTCAACTTAAGGGGATACCGTCTGGAAGGTGGAATTTTGCCTGAAAAAAAAAGTATTCGATTCTTTGCTGCGCCCTGTCCGTTATGAATTACAGAAGTGAAACCTGCAGACTCGCATTGGCATCAATTTAAAAACTTCCGTTTGCACAGCGGGGAATGGAAAGATGTATGCTTGGTATTACAAGACGAGACAGAAAGCTCTGCACATAGATCAGGGAACAAGCGAAAGTATGTGACATCCTTGGAAGAGTAAACATTTGAAATGGAGATGGGCAGGACATATAGCGAATGCTATGGGACGACAGATAGACCAAGGCAATCCTGGAGTGGATACAGCTTGTCGCAAACGTCCGCGAAGAAGATCGAAAGCACGATGGAATGATGACACGTTAAATATATTGGACCCGAGTGACCCAGAGGCCAGGACCGTGAGAGAGGAAAGCCCAGGAACGTGAAAGTTGGAAACCTGCTGAAGAGACGTTCATGCTGCAGTGTATCGACACGGGATGATGATATATATATATATATATATATATATATATATATATATATATATATATATATATATATATATATATTTAGTCAGTTATAAAAATAAGTTAAGTAAGTATATAGTTCATTTAAAAAAAAAAAAATAATAAAAGTGATATATAACAATATAAAAAAATATTTTATTCAGAATTTGTTTTGTGTTATTATTGGATATTTCTCCTATGTTTATATTATATGATTTAAACCCTTTTTTTATTTTATTTATTTTATTGTTTATAACATATTTTTTTACAAAAGCTCAACAACTAAGAATTTATAATTAATAGTATAACGTAAATATAGTATATAATAATATAGTAAGGTTCTTTAGATTATGAATGACAAGAAACGCTTCACAACAGATGATGATTAAATAAAAATAACTGATACGTAATACATATATATATATATATATATATATATATATATATATATATATATATATATATATATATATATATATATATATTAGGGTGGTCGTTAAGAATTTTTTTCTGACGCCTTAAAAAAACTTTCAGTTTGATGAAAAAATACGGGGGATTTTATTTTTTTAACAAAAATAACACGTGCCTCAAGACGATATAAGTTAATTTTTTGATAAAATCATAGTTTTTTCTAAGTACCTCTTAAAGAATACGAATTTGAGAAAAAGATATAGAATCAATTTTGTAGCAAATTAAATTCTCTACAAAAAAAGTCCTGTCCATTTTCTTCATAAAATTTATATTTATGGAAATATTCTCAATAATAAATACATTTACAATTCCATATAGTCAACATTTTTAGACCTACATTTTTTTACATATTACAATAAATAATTGTAAATTTTTTATATTTTAGAATTGATTAACGGGTAGAAATAAATTGATTGACGGGTGAGATAGGTGACAAGTGGCAGCGTCTTATTGAAAAATTATTATTTATATTCACATTGATGCCTCATATTGCCCACATTAAATGGAGGGAATGAAAAAGTTGTTCAAACATCCCAACGTACACCCGAGAATGACTATAATATAAATATTAATAATTTAAGACTTATTAAAGGGCTTTGGATAAATATTAAAGCATTCAATTAGCAAAATGTAAAAATCATCAGCCGAGAGTAAATAAGCCAATACCATACAGTGAACTTTTTAAAGTATTAAAATCGAATATATAAATTAAACTTAGTTTAGCTTTAGAATTGGATTGACTCATCTCCCGATGATGATATCGTGGTTAGTGAAACGTGCTTTAAGAAATTATGACAACTGATTTTATGTTTAGTGGCAAAGTTGGTTGAATTTGGTTAAACCTTCTAATTTATGTAAAATTGTTATTATTTTTCACGAATCGAATAAAACATAATTAAAAGGGGAAATTTAAAAAAATTTGGAAATTGATTTGAAATCAATTGAGGGTTGTGTAGTGAAGTTACGATCGGCACGCTATAGTGCAGCATCAGAATACATGAATGACCAAACAAACTCCCGTGTGAAGCGGATGCTTTGGAGTTTCCTGTGCGCGCGCCGCCCGCCGAGGAATACACAGTCTCCATGCTATTCTCGAACAGATTCGGACTTCGTCCCAGCTGCAAATGATAAATCGGAAAAATATTTCGTTCTTTTACGTTATGCGATATTTTTTGGTTTTAAACTAGGAAATACATTTCACTTAAACGTAAATTGGGTACTTTGAAAGGAAAAGATAAACATTTTCTGATTGAATATTAAAAATTATGTCGGGCAATTGGTCACCTGAACCTTAAATCTTGGTTCTTTACGTATAATGTTTGAAAACAATTTTGCAGTCTCTGATCAATTCACGCCATAGTGTAACTCGTTTAGGTTATATCTGCTTCCCGTGAATCGCGCAAGGATTTTCCATACCATAAATGCAATAATTTTGTTTGTTTATAAAATCTTCTAGTTGAAAATGAGTCTCATCGTTAAAAATTATTTTTAGGCCAAATTGAAAGTTTACTTCATGATTCCTTGAAAACCAACTGACGAATTGTCGGTGGTTATTGTAATGTAATTGCTTATTTAGTTTCTGCATCAGTCCAATTTTGTAAGCATGAGGGTGTTCGCTGAAGAAAGCGTCTGGAGAAATTTAGATTTTTTACGCTGAGTGCTAAGTTGATGTTATCAGATTTACAATTAACTCTCTCACTAACCGTGGCAATATTCGCACAGAACATTGTCTCGCATATTCGCACAGAACTTGTCAGAACATTGATTTATTTGATATATATATATATATATATATATATATATATATATATATATATATATATATATATATATATATATATATATATATATATATATATATATATATATAGTGCGTATAGACCCGGTTGGATCACGCAAAACATTCTTACTCATTTTCGAGTATTCTTTCTGATCCTCCACACCTTTCCTGTCCTTCCTTTCTCCTCACCATCTTTTCTCCGTGGATTCTCTTTCTCTCCTCCGTCCATCTTGTCCCCGATTTCCTCGAAACTTTGCTCTCTGATGCAATGTTCCACATATGTATTTTGTTTCTGTACGTTCTTCTATCCTCAATCTCTGTCGACCCCTTTTGTGCCTTTCCCAGATCAGTTGTGATTTGTACGATCCATGACACTGTTGACTTGACTCCTTGTATGTATGTAAGAATTCTGTTGGTGAGTCTTGTCGGTGGAAGTCTACCGATTTGTCCATAGAATTTCAATATTCTTTTTCTTATGTCCGCCGCTACGTTGGACATTATATCTGTGGTCTTTCTAGAATGTGGTCTGTGTCTTTTCTCTGTCAGTTTTCGCCGAGAATTTTCCTCATAATTTTGCGTTCTTCTTTTAGTATGTTTTGTACGCCGCTTTTTGTGTGGAGTGTCTCGCTTGCGTATAATACCTCTGGTTTGATTACTGTATTGTAGTATCTTATTTTCGCGTGTGTGGATCTGCATTTCTAATTGTAGATATTGTGTGTCTTACCGTATACCCTCTTTATCTTCTGTAATCGAGTCTTCTGTGCTATCTTCTCTCCTCCTGTGGGTACGAGGATTTCGTCGAGGTATTTGAAGTGAGTGACCGTATTTAGTTTGCCGTATTTGATGTTCCAATTTTGGACATCTAATTTAGAGCAGAAGAATTCAGTTTTATGAAAGGAGATTTGTAGGCCGACTTTCTCTGCACATTCCTTGAGGACTTCTGTATGTTTGGTTGCAATTTTATCATTATCTGCGAGTATGGCTAGGTCGTCTGCGAAGGCTAGGCATGATATTTCTATGTTGTTTTTGGATCGTCGGATTCGTATTGGTTTCCATGATTTTTCAGTTCTTTTTCCCATTCCTTTATAACTTTGTCCAGGACCAGGTTGAAGAGGAGTGAGGATAACCCATCTCCTTGGTGTACTCCGGTTTTAATCAGGAAGGGTTCGGAAATTTCCCCCGTAAATTTCACTTTAGAGATTGTGTCGGTCAGTGTCTGCTTGATCAATCGTAGTGTTTTGGGTTGGAGTCCTTAGTCCTTTAGGATGTTGAACAAACATTTTCAGTTGATGCAGTTCCAGGAACGTTCCTTGGACAGTTCCTGGGACGTTCCTGATAGTTGTGTATTTCAGTATTGTTTTTAAGTTAAATATTTGTTCAGTGCTTCTGGTTCAGTTCAGTTCTGGTCGCTAATCCAGGGCGAAAGCCTGCGTGGTACTCGCCAATTTTGTGTTCGAATTGTTCTTGTGTTCCCTGGAGAAGACATGCCGAGAGGATTTTGTAAGTGACTTGTAGTAAGGAGATTCCCTTGTAGTTGTTCACATCTGTTATGTCTCCCTTCTTGTGCAGCGGGTGGATAAGAGCACATTTCCATTCATACGGTAATTGTCAATTTGCCAGATGTTTGTAATAATAGTTTTTCAATAGTTTCGCGGTGATACCACCTTCACCGGATGACCTGTTATTTTTTAATTTTGGTTTGTGCCTGTTGATTTCTTCCTGTGTTCGTGGTGGTGATTCTGAGTGGGTATAGATGCAATATTCCTTGGGGAAACTTGTGCCGCATTTGGCGTAATTGAGGAGATCAGAGAAATAGTGTACCCGCTCCTGACAATTCTCCCGATTGGTTAGCGCTACTATCCCATTCCGCTTTCTGAAGCAAATATTTTGTGGTGTGTATCCGCGGATTTCTCTTGCAAAAGTTCTATAAAAGTCGCTCGTGTTATAATTGCAGAAATGCTCCTCTATAGAGTCTAGTTGTGCCTTCATGTACTTCCTCATAGTATGCCTGATAACCTTTGCGATCTGTTTTCTAGTCTCGTCAAAAAGCTGTTAACTTTCTGGGGATTTTTTGTGTTGTACTCCCGAAATGCTCGTTAGCGTCGTTGCAATGCAGTTTCGCATTCGGAGTCCCACAAAGGGTGTTTTGTGTTCTTTTTCAATGGGATCAGTTCCTGTGCTTTTTGTGTAATTTTTTTGTGGAATTTTTCCCATGTGTCTACCTGTTCTTTTTCCCATTCCTCTGCTATGTTGGATTCCTTGATCTTTTTCGTGTCGAATTACATTAGATGTGTTTTCTTGTGATGAATTCTACTTGGGGTGAACTTGACTTTGATTCGTATTAGGTAGTGGTCTGAGTCAATGTTCGCGCTCCCGCGCACTTGGATCTCTTGGATTTCTTTTTGTTGTGTGTATGAGATCGCAACGTTGTCTATCTGTTGTACAGGCGATCTCCATGTCTTCTGTTTTCGTGGATATTTTCTTAGGGATTTTGACATTATTTTCGGGTTATTCTGTTGGCATAGTTCGATGAGTCTTGTGCCGTTCTTGTTGGTAAATTTATGGCCGGAGGATTTGCCTATTGTTTTTTGATAAAGTTTTTCTTTACCGATTTGTGCGTTAAAGTCGCGCAGTAAAGTTTTGAAATCATCCTTTGGGACCTTTGACATTCCCTTCTCTAGTGTTGCCCAGAATTTCTCTGTAGGCTTGGGGTTTTTCTTGTTGTCCCCGTTTGTGGCGGCATGTACGTTGATCATGGTGTATTTTTATTGGCGCACTGTATGCGCATTATCATTAGTCTATTGTTTATGGGGGTGATTTCCTTAATAGAGTTAACTATCCTTTTGTGTACCACAAAGGCCATGCCATCATTGTTATTACTTGCACTAGTCATGGTTGCTTATAAGCTTATAGGTCCAGTGTTTCCACTACGAGTTTAGAACCAGGGATTGTTCGTTCCTGGAGCGTGATGTACACCCGCACCCTCTGGGTGAACAGACGCCGACCTGGTTACCGGTGGTTGTCACTGCAGACGCGACCTGGTTTTTTTTCTGCCAGAGCCCTGTTAGCCGTCTGTTCCCAAAATAAACATTCGAATTTAGGCGTTGCCCGCTTCTTGCGACGTGAACGAAAGGTTGGAGCTTTAAGAAGCTATATATATATATATATATATATATATATATATATATATATATATATATATATATATATATATATATATATATATATATATATATATATATATATATATGATATATATATGAGATATATATATGATATATATATATATATATATATATATATATATATATATATATGATATATATATGATATATATATATATATATATATATATATATATATATATATATATATATATATGAGAGGGAGGGTAGTCTTGACCAACTCTTTGAATAATTATTTTTTAGGTATTAAAAATATCAGCTCAATCTATATGTCAAATTTATTACGTTAGAATTTAAATTAAGGTATGATGGGAAAATCGTAATTTATTATTGCATTCTAAAAACAAGATTAATCGAACGAACACATGGCGTGATATGGAATTTTATTGATATTTGCGAAGCAGACTGTATTTCAATATAAATTTTTATCTGTACTTTTATCATTCTTTAGTTTGAGCCAAGGTTGTGATTAGTGAAAGGGGACCAAAATGGGGAGATGGTATACAACAACAGAATGATCATGCAATTTCGTATTCTCAAAATGCACCTGCATTGACGCCTATTCACCTGATGATCGGCCTAAATATTATTTCTCGTTAGCGTATATTAATGATCTCACATTTAAATTAGAAAAAACATTCAGTAAACAAACTGTGTGTGAACACGTACTCCTTGTGGGAGGCACTTTCTCCAACTTAAAAGATAAAGACGACAACTTTAAAAAACCTGATGTAATATATAGAATTGAGTGTAATGACTGTGACCGAACCTATATAGAACAAGCATCATCAGTATTGCAAGACAGAATTACCAGACACAAAAGTGAATTACCAGACACATCATGTATTTTGAAAATACTGAAATTATAGTTCAAGAGAGTAATATTAACAAAAGGAGGTTTTTGGAAATGGTTGAAATCCACTTAGACAACACGTCCTTTAACAAGCGATAAGACGTAGATGATCTTAACATTATTTATTCGTATTTACTAACAAAATTCAATAAACAAATCAATCTGCTAACAATTCCACGTCCACAGAATAAATTTGCAATATAAAAAATTACAAACCAATTATTATTCGTCACGTATGGGCCCTGGTGGACCACGCAAAGTACAATTAGAGGCGTTTGTTGTTGTTAGCCTTCCTTTACGCCCTTACTTATTTCATTCTTTCGCTATGAGCTTTTTTCCTTTCGTCAGACCAAGTTGTTCCAGTCTTCCTACATTTTTCTCCCTGGCCAACCTTCCAAACGTCAACCATGTGTCCGAAACAGCCTCTATCCTGAATTGTGTTAATTGTTGTGTAATTACACTTTGTGTAATATTTGCTGATCTTAGGTCCTCTTTAATTGCAGCAATCCATTTAATTATTTCTACTTTAGCTCTACTCCTATTTTCATAAAATTCGACTATTTGTCTAGTTAGCCTACTTGGATTCATTCATTTTACGTGTCCGTAAAACTTAAGTCCTCTTTTTCTCATATCGCTATGTATATCTGTGTATTGTTTGATTTCTTGGTTCTCTCGAAGCCGTTATGTTGTTGGATTTATTTGTTTGGGGCCTCGATGTCTCTCTTTCTATTCAAAATGAGCGTTTCTGCCCCATATAGTCATTCTGGCTTAATAACCGTGTTGTAATGTCTCAGTTTTGTGTTTTTAGATAGACATATTTTGTTGTAAATATTTTGTGTAAGTCTCAATGCCGTTTCAATTTTTTGACATCTACCCTTATTGGACGCTTTTTCCAACCCATTTTCCATGATTATTTCACCCAAATATTTAAATTGAGAGACTCGTCTGATGTTACTATATTTTGTTTTTAGAAATGTTGTTCTTAGTCTGTTGAAGGTCATGTATTGTGTCTTTTCAAAGGAAATTTGGAGTCCTACCTTTTCTGCTGTTTCTTTTAGGATTTCAATCTGTTTCTGTGCCGTTAATACATCTTGAGCCAAAATTGCTAGATCATCTGCAAACGCCAGACAATCAATTTTGATGTTGGTTCTCCCTAGTTTAATGGGCTGGTCAATATTCAGGACCGACTTTTTTCACGCCATTCCTGTATTACTTTTTCTAGAAGGCAGTTAAATAAAAGTGGCGAGAGTCCATCCCCTTGTCTCACACCAGTTATAATTTTGAAGGGCTCTGAGATGTCACTCATGAATTTAACTTTTGACCTTGTGTTAGTTAATGTTGCTTTAATAATTGCCAGCGTTTTCAGATCTAGTGCTTGTTCTTTTAAGATTCGAAATAAAGATTCGCGGTCAATAGAATCATATGCTTTTTTGAAATCCACAAATGTACAGACGAGATTTTTATTGTACAGTTTTTGATGCCTTAGGATCAACTTTAGATTCAGGATCTGGTCAGGGCAGGATCTGTACAAACCAATAGTATATTAATTGTTACACTAATTAGGTCATAATAACAAAGATTATATATAGTTTGTCCCGTTTCTAATTTTGATTGTACCACCTAAAATAACAACTGATCACAGCCTTGATTCCAAACTAAAGAATGAATGATAAAAGTACAGATAAAAAATTTATATGCAAAACATGTTTATAGTTAATAAAAATGATTTTATTCTTTCATATATTCTCCTAGTATTTCATACATTTTCCAGCCGTTCTCCAATTCATTTATTTTATATAACTTTTTTCTTTCTAAAACATTTATTTCATATAACTTTCTATTGTTTCTGCTATAACTTCTTCATTTGACGAAAAACGCTTGCCACGTAGGTATTGTTGAGGTTTGGGAACAGATGAAAGTCAGAGGGGTCAAACCTGGTCAATATGGTGGATGCTCCAACAATTAGTAATGTAAATAATTCAATTTGGCCATTGCAAAAACACCTTTGTGAGGCGGTGCATTGTCTTGATGAAATTGTTTTTTTTCTTTGCTAAACCAGGTTTGAATAATACTGTCCTGTTAATTTTTAACCGGTTTAAAGGTAATCCATTGTTTTCGAAGGAGCAGACTCCCCTAATACATTTAACATTTAAATATAAATTTCAATTGACTTTAAACCTTTTTTTACAAATAAAATAATGTCAGGAACATCGAATATATATGAACAGTACAAATTCTGTAGTAAAAGTTTGTAAATATAAAATCGTAGTCATAAAATATCAAATAAATATCAATAAATAACCAATTAAATAAAAATATCAATAATTGTAATTTTTGTAATGTAAGAATTTGTTGTTTCTATATAAGTATAAGGCCTAATTCCAATCCTGCTTGAACAAACCACATATCGTACAACGCCTGCCCAGGCTCCTGCGACGTCAGGCAACGCATTCTCGTGCCCCCACCCGATCCTGCCCGATCACCCCCGACCTCTCCCTGCTGCCCGACCCGTAAAGTTTCCACACTGCGGGCGGGTGCTGAAAGCCATTGCGTCTCGTTCAGCAGGAAAAACAGTGACCGAGTCCGACTGAAAAATGTCCGGTGTGTTCGTGACGCGCTCCTAAAGGACGGTGGTTCGAATACCGCACCAGGACCGGGAGGAACGATCCACGATCGTTATCATGTCGGCCAATGCCGACGAAAATGTGAGCCCCAGTGACGAGCAGCGAATCTCGATCTCAATCTAACAAAAATGGGGATATGTCCTCTTAATTCTTGGATAATACAGGTTGGTACTAAGATGGGGGACTTTTGGCGAGAGGTTGCAAAGACTTGCGGTACTGGTTCGAGAAGCATTGACCCCTTTTTCTGACAGATTACGGTATTCTCTCTTTCTTTCTGTCTCTGTCTTACTCTCGTTTTTTTCCCTGTGCGGGAGATTTTTACCAGGAATTATGGGGTATTTATGGGATCTGCTTGGCGCGTCCAACTATCCATACTAACTCAAGTATTTTACTTCTCCTTTAAAGCCTGTAGATTAACAACAAACTAAAACTAATGCCCCTACGTTGCAAACCGTTTAAATTTATAGTGTGTAATGCTAGAAATTATGCACACCTATAATTCTAATTTAATTTAGTTCTGTATATAATAGTGTAGCAATATTTTAAAGAATTTTTACTGCGATTAGATGATTTTTGTCAGTTATTATGGAGTATTCAATGAAGGATAGTCTTTGCTCTTCTGTACTCATTTGACAATTTTCTTGAAAATTCTAGGACACGTCTGTTGTTATTCATAATATAAAAACCAGACTATATATATATATATATATATATATATATATATATATATATATATATATATATATATATATATATATTAAATATTGTTACAATTATCATTAAAGTGTTATTGGGTAAAATATTTTTTTTATTTGCTTTATAAGGGGTGTTCATGCACAAATATGGAGAATGAAATTGAAGTTCTTCAGAACCAATCTTCTTTTTTAAAAAGTACAACGTTTCTACTATAAACCTTGTACCTTGTCTAAAGTATATATACCCCAAAGAGAAAATAGTTTTACTCTAGTAGTAATTGTTAGTTTTACTCTAGTAATTGTTAGTTTTTTTTCTCTAGAGTGTAAAGTGTAAAGTTCAGAAAATATATTTAAATAAATGTTGATAATTGTTTTTGTTCATATTAATGTTGGTCTTTGTTGTATTTATACTTTCACGATACAAAATATATTGATTTTATTATTAAACATTAAATATCTTGAAAATATGTCATGCTGTTTTTTAAAATACTTCATCATAATATATGATGATATGAATTGTAGTTATTTTCATATAAAGGACTATATTTTCGAAAGGCTTACACATAAAAATTCAGTATTATTTTATGTATAGAAGAAAAAAGACGATTAAAAATTGATATGTACTAGCAAAAGGTTTGTACAAGTTACGTATTAACAACAACCATATTGTTAACGGACAGTTAAAAAATGGTGGAAGAGAAAAAAGATACAAGATTTAACTTACCGAAGCAAAAAAAAGTTGAATTATTCTCCCCAGACCGTTTTCTGGCCTTATAGTATGCCTAAGTCGGGATCGTGTCTACGTGGATGACGAAACCACCAGGAAAAGAATTGAGCACTTGGCGATGGAACCTTGTCAGAATTAGAATTCTCTAAACGACAAACATACGAGCAGCTTTGGTAATGATATTTTATAATTGTAGAACTGTCTTATTAAAACAAATCTTTAGATGGATTTAATGGTTTAACGGGGTCTTTAACAGTTTTTATAGTAAATAAAGATGATGCTCTTTTTTGACTAGCTTTACAGATGCAGAAAATAAATTTTATTTGTCACCATTTTCATTATATTTTTTTGTGTATCGTTAATTTCATTTCTGTACTAGTTATAACAAAATTAACCTATTGCTCCTATTTAATGTATTTAGTAGATGCAGATACCATTAATATTTTATCACCATTTTCTATTTTACCAAAACTTGTAGCTCCATGTCGTTAGACTACATCTCTTTCTGTTAGCTACCATACGTTCCCCCACCTCAGTCTCTGAACCCTTACATACTCTTTGTATACTTAATTGAGCTAGAAGACTAATCCTCCAATTTCCATGATCATCCACACCACCACAAATCCTTCTGATCACCCTCCATTCAACTATAGAAAGAATTTCTTCTATTTTCTTTGTGATAATCGTAACCATCGTAACCATAATTGAATATTGGCCAAGTAAGTGTTTTATAGACCTGGACTTCTCTCCGGGGTCTCTTTGTATCGGTTGCACTGTACTATCAAATATTTGGATTATTATTGCAACTAATAAAGTATTTTCTAGACTTTGGGAAAAGATAACATTACCGCAGCTAAATTTTAAATTATTAGTATGGACACCATTGATATTAACATTCCATTTTAATGAAATAGTTACAAATGTCTACAAAAAATATATTAAAGGAAATATTAAAAAAAACCGGAAATATACATAGGAAATTGATAAAATACCTTATGTTATTACTGAAGCTTTCGTAAAACACCTTACACTTATTTTTGTTGCGTTCATTATAGATTGCGTGATGCCAAAGAGCCTGCTAAACACATTCATCAAAAATTATTAGCGAAATATTGTTCCTGGAAGGGAAGCTTATGTTATATTTATAGTTAACACAATATTTTTTACGTCTATAATAACTAGGATCTTTTAAGTTGTATTTATAAATATATTCATACATATTTTACATTACAATTCACCCACATTTTTAAAAATTATTCTTTGAAAGTGGACGATATTTATAAGGTGTTTATTCTGAAATTTTTCTGTAAATACCTATGTAAATGTCTAGTCAACAAAAACTCCTTTTGGTCCTTTTTCTTTTTAGAAACACTATAAAATTCATCTATTAGTTTAACATTTTTGTTGGTCATGTCAACACATCATAATTGTAGACAACTTTAAGGCTCTCAACAATCAGGAGTCTCTGTTTCAGGTCCTCAAAAGTATCCGCTTCAGAAGGATCGTGTTTCAAATAGCCACACGGAATATTATACTTTTTGAAACATTAGTGTTTCTGATAGATAGTGAGAGTGGTTGATAGATCTAAGCAATTTTTTGGATGCAATTTGGATGTGATGTAGAATTTTCCTCATTTTGTTGAGATTATTGAGACTATGATGCTTAAACTCAATAGATTTGATCATTTTTCATTCTAGTACACAATACATAATAAAAATAGCATCTCATAAGATGATTTTATCACCATTTTTTATCATTTTCATTTTTGTAACCTACTTAACCGAACTGACACTCATATAACTGATTTCGTCGATTCAAAAATTAAAACGACTAATTTTTACTCTATATTATGCTTTTTATCTTGCTATCCATACTAGATATAATGAAATAAAGATAATGTTCATACATAATTAATTTACTAAGACCGAGCATCATATTTATTTCGACACCATTTTCTAATATTTTTTTGTAACTCAGAGTAAGACTAAACGGAATTGACACTCCTATATAAATAATTTAGGGGATTCAGAAACAAAAACGAATTTACCACCATTTTTATTTTTACACAATTGTTTCTTTTATTTTACTATCCAGAATACTTATACATACAATACGAGTTTATAACCATGTATTTCCTCAAAATTGCTTTTATATCTTATTATATATTGCTCATAAATAATTGATTCAGTAGAATATAATATTTGTTAATTTTTACACATATACAATAAATATAATAATAAAATAAATTTACGCTCCTATATAATTGATTTAGAAGATTCTGAAATCAAGATGAGTTTACCACCATTTTCATTTTCCCCCAAATTGTCTATTTTATTTTACCATCCACACTAGATATAACGAAATGAAATTATCGCTCATAGATAACTGATTCAGTAGAACCTAATAGCATGATTATACCATTTACCACCATTTTCTAATATGTTTTCCTGTTTGTAAAATCACAGTAAATAGAACAAAATGTGTCTGCTCATATAAAATTTATTCAGTAGATTCCAAAACGAAGACGCGTATGCCAAAATTTTATTTTTTCTCTACAGTATCCATTTTATTTTAATATTTACAATAGATATAATGAATAAAATACTAAACTGAATTAAAGCTCCTATACAATTGATTTAGTAGATTCGGAAATCAAGGTGATTATACCACCATTTTCATTTTTACTCAAATTTATTTTACTATCCACACTACGTATAATGAAATAAATCGATTGCTCCTAGATAACTGATTTAAAATAATATAATATCACATTTATTTCATCACCATTTTCTAATATTTCTCATGGCATGAAGGTATAAATACAAACCACTAAGCCGACTTCGCTCATGTTGTTTATATAATATATTTACAATCTGCATCTGCCTGCATTTTTTGTTTTAGTTTTTATTCTAATATCCATATTCTTACTCTATAACTATATTCACAACCATACAGGTAATATCATTAAAGAGTCTCTATCTCAAGCATTATTCTTAAATACTATTTTTTGGATTAGAATAAAATTCATTAAAACGCTATAAACTAAACAATTTCATTGCTCTCATTGAAATGTCAGTGAAATGTCCGTATATACTAAATTTGTTTTCTCCAAGACCTTGATGTATAAAAAAAAACTATTATCACTAATCAAATACTTTTCTTGATATTTTTAAACACGCACTTGCGATATCAATATTTTAGGTTTTGCTTCGGTAGAAAGCCTTTTCATTCATGTTATTTTATAGTTGTGACCTACAAAAATAGAAACGAATATCTCCTTCAACATATATTCTGTAGTAGAGTTCCGTATATGTAGATATAACACGAATTATACTGGTTATATGCTATATGTTTTACTCGATGCTAGTATCGAGCACAATCTAAACAATGAATATTTTAAATACCTTTGTGTACTGGGGAGTTCAGAAATATTAAACTATAGTCACTAAATAAATAAATAAATAAACCTAATAGACCTAAACACAATGAAATTAATAGATAATATATTTTCACTACACTATATTTTCACTTTCACTACACTACACTATATTTCCATAATGTGTTCTTCCATAAAGCATATCTCTCTATGTCAGATCAAAGACATTTATAATTAGATAAAGCTCTTAAAAAGGTTATTTTGTATATACAAAAATTAAAACGAATTTACTAAAATTACACTTTATTCTTCATATGGATCGATCTATTTTTATACTAGATGTAAGAAAAACAACTTATTGTTCCTATATAATGAATTAAGTAAATGCAAGTACTAGAATTATTTTAATACCATTTTCTAAAATTTGTCTTTATTGGATGTAACATTTTCAATCCCAAAATGCCGAATCATATTGATGCACCTATATAATTGATTTTAGAGATTCAGAAACTAAAGTCAGTTTATCACCATTTTCATTTCCTATAATTTTCCTTCATTATTTCTTTGATTATTTGAGCTATAACGAAACCGACTTTTTGCTCCTATATTATCGTTTTTGGAGATTTGAGTATCCAGACTAATTTATCACCATTTTCTAAAATATTTTTCATATTCTTAATGATCTACATTAGAACATAAAACTAAATTAATACTCGTACTTCTATTTTTTTATAGTTGTGACCTACAAGCATAGAAACGAATATCACCTTCAACATATATTCTGTACTAGAGTTCTATATATGTAAATATAACCCGGATTACACCAGTCATATGCTATATGTTTTACTCGATGCTAGTATCGAGTAAAATCTAAACAATGAATATTTTAGATCACCTTGTGTACTGGGGAATTCAGAATTATTAAAGTATATTTACTCAATGAATAAATAAAACTAGGCAGAAACACAGAAATAAAATTAATAGTCGTAAGGTACGAAACTAGATTAGTTCTAAACTTTTGATCGATTGATGAACTGACTATGTTTCCATAAAGTGTTACATTGCAATAATAAATATATGATCTCATTTGTTTTTAATCTACAGTGAACTTATAAAATCCTCCTACCCAAAACAAACTACTTTGTTGGATCACTTGGTCATATTTGCTCATATCTCTGTGTCGGATCAAGGACATTTATAATTAGATAATGCTCTTATATACGTTATTTTGTATACCCAAAAATTAAAACCAATTTACTACCATTAACATTTTGTTCTTCATATGGGTAGATCTATTTTCATACTAGATGTAAGAAAAACAACTTATTGTTCCTGTATAATGAATTAAGTAAATGCAAGTACTAGAATTATTTTAATACCATTTTCTAAAATTTGTCTTTATTGGATGTAACATTTTCAATCCCAAAATGCCGAATCATATTGATGCTCCTATATAATTGATTTTAGAGATTCAGAAACTAAAGTCAGTTTATCACCATTTTCATTTTCTATAATTTTCCTTCATTATTTCTTTGATTATTTGAGCTATAACGAAACCGACTTTTTGCTCCTATATTATCGTTTTTGGAGATTTGAGTATCCAGACTAATTTATCACCATTTTCTAAAATATTTTTCATATTCTTAATGATCTATATTAGAACATAAAACTAAATTAATACTCGTACTTCTATTTTTTTATAGTTGTGACCTACAAGCATAGAAACGAATATCACCTTTAACATATATTCTGTACTAGAGTTCTATATATGTAAATATAACCCGGATTACACCAGTCATATGCTATATGTTTTACTCGATGCTAGTATCGAGTAAAATCTAAACATTGAATATTTTAGATCACCTTGTGTACTGCGGAATTCAGAATTATTAAAGTATATTTACTAAATGAATAAATAAGACTAGACAGAAACACAGAAATAAAATTAATAGTCGTAAGGTACGAAACTAGATTAGTTCTAAACTTTTGATCGATTGATCAACTCACTATGTTTCCATAAAGTGTTACATTGCAATAATAAATATATGATCTCATTTGTTTTTAATCTACAGTGAACTTATAAAATCCTCCTACCCAAAACAAAGTACTTTGTTGGATCACTTGGTCATATTTGCTCATATCTCTGTGTCGGATCAAGGACATTTATAATTAGATAATGCTCTTATATACGTTATTTTGAATACCCAAAAATTAAAACCAATTTACTACCATTAACATTTTGTTCTTCATATGGGTAGATCTATTTTCATACTAGATGTAAGAAAAACAACTTATTGTTCCTGTATAATGAATTAAGTAAATGCAAGTACTAGAATTATTTTAATACCATTTTCTAAAATTTGTCTTTATTGGATGTAACATTTTCAATCCCAAAATGCCGAATCATATTGATGCTCTTATATAATTGATTTTAGAGATTCAGAAACTAAAGTCAGTTTATCACCATTTTCATTTTCTATAATTTTCCTTCATTATTTCTTTGATTATTTTAGCTATAATGAAACCGACTTTTTGCTCCTATATTATCGTTTTTGGAGATTTGAATAGCCAGACTAATTTATCACCATTTTCTAAAATATTTTTCATATTCTTAATGATCTACATTAGAACATAAAACTAAATTAATACTCGTACTTCTATTTTTTTATAGTTGTGACCTACAAGCATAGAAACGAATATCACCTTCAACATATATTCTGTACTAGAGTTCTATATATGTAAATATAACCCGGATTACACCAGTCATATGCTATGTTTTACTCGATGCTAGTATCGAGTAAAATCTAAACAATGAATATTTTAGATCACCCTGTGTACTGGGGAATTCAGAATTATTAAAGTATATTTACTCAATGAATAAATAAAACTAGACAGAAACACAGAAATAAAATTAATAGTCGTAAGGTACGAAACTAGATTAGTTCTAAACTTTTGATCGATTGATGAACTGACTATGTTTCCATAAAGTGTTACATTGCAATAATAAATATATGATCTCATTTGTTTTTAATCTACAGTGAACTTATAAAATCCTCCTACCCAAAACAAAGTACTTTGTTGGATCACTTGGTCATATTTGCTAATATCTCTGTGTCGGATCAAGGACATTTATAATTAGATAATGCTCTTATATACGTTATTTTGAATACCCAAAAATTAAAACTAATTTACTACCATTAACATTTTGTTCTTCATATGGGTAGATCTATTTTCATACTAGATGTAAGAAAAACAACTTATTGTTCCTGTATAATGAATTAAGTAAATGCAAGTACTAGAATTATTTTAATACTATTTTCTAAAATTTGTCTTTATTGGATGTAACATTTTCAATCCCAAAATGCCGAATCATATTGATGCTCCTATATAATTGATTTTAGAGATTCAGAAACTAAAGTCAGTTTATCACCATTTTCATTTTCTATAATTTTCCTTCATTATCTCTTTGATTATTTTAGCTATAACGAAACCGACTTTTTGCTCCTATATTATCGTTTTTGGAGATTTGAATATCCAGACTAATTTATCACCATTTTCTAAAATATTTTTCATATTCTTAATGATCTACATTAGAACATAAAACTAAATTAATACTCGTACTTCTATTTTTTTATAGTTGTGACCTACAAGCATAGAAACGAATATCACCTTCAACATATATTCTGTACTAGAGTTCTATATATGTAAATATAACCCGGATTACACCAGTCATATGCTATATGTTTTACTCGATGCTAGTATCGAGTAAAATCTAAACAATGAATATTTTAGATCACCTTGTGTACTGGGGAATTCAGAATTATTAAAGTATATTTACTCAATGAATAAATAAAACTAGACAGAAACACAGAAATAAAATTAATAGTCGTAAGGTACGAAACTAGATTAGTTCTAAACTTTTGATCGATTGATCAACTCACTATGTTTCCATAAAGTGTTACATTGCAATAATAAATATATGATCTCATTTGTTTTTAATCTACAGTGAACTTATAAAATCCTCCTACCCAAAACAAAGCACTTTGTTGGATCACTTAGTCATATTTGCTCATATCTCTGTGTCGGATTAAGAACATTTATAATTAGATAATGCTCTTATATACGTTATTTTGTATACCCAAAAATTAAAACCAATCTACTACCATTAACATTTTGTTCTTCATGTGGATCGATCTATTTTTATATCCATACTAGAAGTAAGAAAAACAACTTATTGTTCCTATATAATAAATTTAGCAGATGCAGGTACTAGAATTATTTTAATTCAACTTTCTAAAGTTTTTCTTTGTTGGATATAACATTTTCTATACGAAAATGTTACTATAATAATGTTACTACTATACGAAAATAATACTCCTATATAATTGATTTTAGAGAATCAGAAACTAGAATCAGTTTATCACCATTTTCATATTCTACAATTTTTCTTCATTATTTGTTTAACCATTTTAACTATAACGAAACCGACTTTTTGCTCCTATATTATGGTTTTTGTAGATTCGAATATCAAGACTATTTTATCACCATTTTCTAAAATACTTTTCATATACTTAACGATCTACATTAAAACATAAAACTAAATTAATACTCTTATATAATTGATTTTAGAAGTCCAAAAACCAAAACTAATTTACCACGATTATATTTTCTTTTTTATTGTGGAGTAATTGACAGTGGGATTCAGTGGAGCAATTTGACTGCTACTTTATAATATTTTTACAATATTTATAGTAAAATTCACATCAGAATAGAAAATATTAATTTCAGTTGATGCTCCTCCATGATTGACTTCAAAAATCCCAAATTAAAATTATTTTACATTATGTTCAAAACATAGGGAAGAGGGGGGTCAATTGAACCAAAAATACTGTAATGAGTTTTTGAACCAAATTACAAAAAAATAAACGTTTCTTTAGGTAATATAGTAGTTTGCTATTCGCTTTATCATTTCCGATAGGTAAATTAGTCAACAAATGATTATAATTGTTAAAATATATATAATTGTACAACCATGTCAAGTGGTTCAAACGACGCCAGCACAGGGGCAATTGAACCACTAGTTGGGGTCCATTGAACCAAAAATATTAGAAACGAAAACAAATACTTTTAATAAATATTGTGCTATTTATTATAACTTAATAATATTATTACATACTTGTAACGAATATATATTATTATATTATTTATTTTCTTAAACTTTTATCATAAAATGTATTTCTTTATTTCATACTACTTCTACTTTTTTGATTTTTCAGTTAAAGTTAATTTAAATTAATAAATATCTCTGGATGTTTTTATCTCTGGACTTTATATTATTTTCAAAAGCAAATTGATATGTCAACCATCCTAAATCAATCGTTGTTAATACAATTTAGCAGATATTAAGCAGTAATCGAATAATAAACGTCCTTGTTGAGCCGTGAAGACTTTGTTGGGAGGATGGTCCAAACCAAATATTAAAATTTGCTCCTGTCTTAAATTTTATAAGGCGTGAAAGAAAGATGAAATAATTTAGCAACACTTCTTATTATTTCTTTAGATTCGAATCTTCTTTTACATGCCGTTTCGTAGATATCAGTGGATATGTCACCACGGCTAGTAATTTTCACGCGTAATTTTAATTTAATTAGTATATAAAATGCTGAAATTAGCAGACGCCAAAAAATTTGTAAAAAATTTATTATACATTGACTGTCATCAATTTGTTAGGTTATAACCTCAACTTGGCAAAAATCATTATATGTGAACAAAATAATTAACTATTAACTTTGTTGTTTTTGAATGACAATAATAATTCAACCTTTCTTTACGTACCACAATTATTGAATAATATTGACGATCATTAATGAATAAACTATTTACTACAAAATATCACAATAACAAATGCTACATTGTTTAGCTTTTGTTAGCTTTGTAAGTATTTTGTTTAGCTTTATAAGTATTTTTCGTATGGGGTCGACATACGCGCGCACATCTGATGCTTTCGATAGTTCAATCGCCTCTACGAGTGATGATTCAAATGACCCCATCTGATTTTATTGCCGTAATTAGTAAATAAAAAATTATTTTGCTATAAATTAAGTTAGAAATTTTTAGAAAATATAGATATATGGAGATATTACAACTGAAATTTTATGATTATATTTAAAAATTGAAATATTATTAAACATTTTGCTGAGAGCTAAAAAACTTTTGCATACCCACAAAAATTTGTATTTTTCAAAATTAAATCATCACAATGATTCCAAATTTTGAGCAAATCAGGGGTTGACATCTTAAAACATAATTCTAAGAGGACGTTTTATTTATTTTTTTTAATTTTTAAGTCGACTGGTTTGCCCCCTAATGCATTTATTTATTCTACAAGATAAAATAAAAATTAGGGGATTATCACTTGTAATTTTCACCTGAACTTATAATTATAACAACCCTTTAAAGTTGAATAAGTAATGTTTTTAATAAACATACTTTGATATGTTAATATTAATGTGATATTAATTTTATTAACATCAAGTTCTTAATATTTATATTTATATAGGCAATAAATAAATTTTTAATTTACCTCGGTATTATCTACAATGGTATGTTATTTCCGATACAGATCAAACCGTATCAAGGCAAGACAAAAAAAGAGTTATTTTCAAGCCATCAACATATTTTCTACATATTTCTTAATACTGTCGACTCATTCGAAATGAATAATGTGTTTTTCTTTTGATAACAAATAAATCCGTCCCAAATACACCGCAGAAAACATTCAGAATTCGCGAAAAAATATTTATTGATCACTGTTCAAAGCAGTAGTGAAACGGACAGTGTTTTGTGTATCAGTGCTTATCAGTTGTGGAGCCTTGACCTGGAAAAAATTCCTTTTTTAATTATCTTCTCCCAGGGGGATTTTCCTACCAGTTTTACCATCAGGAACAAAACGGATACTCGTTTTTCCCGTTTGTTCATTTAAATGAGTGAGTTTTCTTTTCGTTCTCGATTGTTTATTGCTTTTTTTTTATACAATATCTGTGTTAAATTTAATTAATTTTTTTTTCGTATCTGAATAATTTTCGATTTGTTTTATTTTTTGAAATTTATAATTTTAATTTTAAATTAAAAAAAGTGTTTTGCTTTTTTTGATCTTGACCGGGAGAAAATGAAGGAATGTTATATCTATGTTTAATAAAGGTATGATTATTAATTAATAAACATTGAACGAAACATTTTTCAAATGTTTGTCACGACTGACAAATTTTTAAAGGATTTTTTTGTTACAATGTATTAACAAAAGACAAATTGTAATGATATAAATATATATATATATATATATATATATATATATATATATATATATATATATATATATAATCATATTGAAACGGACTGAAGGGTCAGGCACATTGAAACGAACTGAAGGAAGGATCAGGAAGATCACTGACTGTTAGAACGGTACAATTGGAACAGAATGTGCTGGACATGAATGTGTGACTTTGAATGTGAGTCACTGGACAGTTTGGAAAATTCTTAAGGACAATTTGTTGTATCCATACTACTATCAGGCACTACTACCTGTTGATTTTTTTCCACGTATTGCATTATGTCAATGGATATTGCAAATTTTACTTCGCATCCCTCTATTCCTGGCACAAATTCTTTTCACCGATGAAGCCACTTTCGCAAGAAGCGCAATAAGGAATTTTCATAATAACCAAGTGTGGGCAGATGAAAATCCGCATGAGGTGTGCGAAGATAGTTTTCAACATCAATTCTCATTGAATGTTTGGATTGGACTTGTAGGTGAGTATCTAATTGAACCGGAATATTTCTATTACAAAGACTTACTGGCGAGGTGTATCGCAACTTTTTGGAAGCAACGCTGCCTGAGTTTCTGGAAGATGTACCATTGGCAAGAAGGCATGAAATGTGGTTTATGCACGATGGTGCACCACCACATTTCAGTTTGGTTGGTCGTGATTTTTTAACAGCAATATACGGATATCGCTGGATTGGTCGAAGTGGGCAACACGCATGGCCTGCTCGATTCCTCGACTTAAACCCCCTTGATTATTTTTTCTGGGGATATCTAAAGTCATTAGTTTTGCGCTACTCCATTGAAGAATTTGGATGATTTGCGAAATCGGATAATTACTCGGTGTAACTCAATTAGAAACAACCCTGGTGTGTTTGAAAGGGTTTGGCAGTCAATGACGAGAAGATTGAATGCTTGTATCAAGGCTGGAGGAAGTTATTTCGAACATTTATTGTAGATTGAACAATTGAGTTAATTACAACAAAATATTCTTAGAATAAGTCAAGGAATAACCCCTTTAATTTTTGCCACATGTTTACCTAACACCCTGTATATATATTTATTTGTGTGTGGTGTGTGTATTTATGAATGTATGTAGGAAAAAAACTAAAAAAGTTTAAAACATTTAAAAAGAAAATAAAAATAAAAATAAACATTAGTGAAACTAAAAAAAAAATTGGCTTTGGTTTATATAAAAAAATGGGGATAAAGCAAAAAGATCTAAAAAAAGTGAGGTGTTATAGTGAATACAAAGCTATTACTCGACAGTAACGATAAAACTCAATCCAAAATTGCTGCAACAAATTTTATTAATGTTTTTTTAATTTTTAATTCTGTCCTATGAATATTACAAATTGTGACTAGATTAAATCTATCTAACTAAAAATATTTTTCTATTATCTAAATTTAAAACTTATCGTTATCTTAGTCTGTTCCACAGTACACTGTAGTCATCCACAGTACACTAATAACTCTTTTCATGTAATTGACACACGCACAGAATATCTTGCAAGTTCCTCTCATTGTCACTACGTTAATTCGAACAGTTTTAGTCTCTGCAACGACCGAATAAGTCCGTTGAAGTCGAGTAACGACATCACTTCGACTTTTCATGGCTTTTCGGCCTCTTCTGGTGTTTGCTTGCAAACCCTTTGATCTCATTTTTGACCACATGCACTTTCAGGTCTCGATGGATGTCTTCAATTCGGATGTACCATGGGCCATTTACAATACCCCGAAGTACTTTGTTTTGGAGCGTCTGAATGACTTTTACATTGGATTTATTGGTGCATCTCCAAAATTGGAAGTCATAATTATTATAACAACTGTACTAACAATACTAGTAGCTAGTAAGTAATAACTAGTAGCCAATACAATTTTCTGAATTTTAGACCCAGTTGCTCACGTTTCTTCTTCACATACATTTTCCCTCTTAGCTTGGCATCCCGACTCACGCCCAGATACTTTGCTTCGTTGACATGTGGAGTTCGTTGCTGGTTCACTGTCACTGGTATATGTTTATATTTCCTGTTGGTGAAAGTGACATAAATCGATTTCGCCTCATTTAATTATATGCGCCATTTGTTTGCCCAATTGGTGACATTGTTGACGGCTATTTGGAGTTTGTTTACTCAGTAACGAGTAAAGCAGTATGATCGTTGAATATTGCCCTCATTACTCCATCGGTCTGCGGGATATCGCAGGTGTACAGTAAGTAAAGGATAGGTCCGAGAACTCTGCCTTGCGGTACTCCAACACATGTCTTTTTAATATATGAATATTCATCACCATGCCTGACTTTAAAGTTACGATCATTGATGTAGGGTTGAAGAATTTGACTCATTTGTTATGGTAGATATTTTTCTAGCTTGTATTCCAGGTCCTCATGTCACACTCGGTCAAATGCTTGGACTAATTAAGAACATTTGAAAGAGGGGGTGAGAGTAGAAAGAATTGAAGAAAAATACAATTTAGCACAGTTGAAAAATTGTGGAGATAAACAGGGGGTGATAGGGAGTTGACAAGTAAGGATAAAGGCGTCAAAATTGATGTAAAAAATTACGATTATCAGAGAGACATGAAGACAGTAGAGATTCGAACAAGAACTCTTTTCCGTTCTTTTTGTGTTCGCTGTTCGTTTCCTCCATTGTTCTACTTTTAATTTTGTAATGCTTTCTTCAAAATGGTCCTTCAATCTGCTTCTTGATCTTCCCATGGATCATATATTAATTGGGTTCTCTTCAGTTATGGTCCTTAGTACTGCCTTCGTTTCTGTACTATATAGGTATTCATACCATCGAATTATCATTAATTTAATAATAATGACAATATTTTTACAATATTTTTCCCGGTATTTTTTCCTCTTTACTTATCTCGTTTAAATTTTTTCAATTCAATCCATTATTGATAGTATTACATTTTTTCTAGAATTTTAACGCTTTCCTCTTTATTCTTTTTCGATATTTTATATTTAATTTTTTGTCCATATATATATATATATATATATATATATATATATATATATATATATATATATATATATATATATATATATATATATATATATTTTTTTTTATTGGGTTTTTCGGTCAGTAATTAATTTTTAATTTTTAATTTTTTTATTAACGTTTCGGTTCAAACAAAGAACCATCTTCAGAATAATTCTGCAATACATATAACTGTTATAAAAAACACAAACTTACATTTAGAAACATACCAATATTTAAATATACAATTAATTTTTAAATTTTTGTAAATAATATATGATAATTTTTTTTAAAAATTTTTAAATGACATGCTTGACTTTGACATAATTAACAATTCTTTCACCTATAAATTTTTGTTTTTTATTATAACCTAATTGTTTTGAATTTGTTATGTGGAATATTAGATGCAAAAATAAAAAATTATGAAAATTTATTATTTAATAATGTTGTTTTTTATATTGTTTTTAAATTTTTTTTCAAAATTAAAAAAAAAAAAGAAATATGAAAGAAATGATTTATATAAAAAAAACACATAATACCATTAATTTCAGAAATCATACAAATAATTTAAGTTGTATATATAATAATATTATTAAATAATAAATTTTCATAATTTTTTATTTTTGCATCTAATATTCCACATAACAAATTCAAAACAATTAGGTTATACAAAAATTTAAAGGTGAAAGAATTGTTAATTATGTCAAAGTTAAACATTTAAAATTTTTAAAAAAAAAATTATCACATATCATTTACAAAAATTTAAAAATTAATTCTTTATTTAAATATTGGTATGTTTTTAAATGTAAGTTTGTGTTTTTTATAACAGTTATATGTATTGCAGAATTATTCTGAAGATGGTTCTTTGTTTGAAGCGAAACGTTAATAAAAAAAAAATAATAATAATAAACGGTCAGAATATATGTAATAAAAAAAAAAAAAAAATATATATATATATATATATATATATATATATATATATATATATATATATATATATATATATATATATATATATATATATATTTGCTGAGGCAAAAAATGTTCTGTCTCCTTGTAGGGAGAATGTATAACACAACTTTTCAGCATCTTTTCGGCACATGTTTACTTACTTTACTTTATTAGTAATGTCATAAAAAAGGGCAGGGGGAGTAAGAGTTGAGAAAATTAACAAAAAAACTTTATAGCTTAGAGAAAGATCATCATAATAATCATAAGTATCATACCTATACATATATGGATATATATATATATATATATATATATATATATATATATATATATATATATATATATATATATATATATATATATATATATATACATATATACACATATATATATACATTGTATATATATATACACATATATATATATACAATGTGTCGCATTTAAGATGAAGACACCCCCGTATTTTCGCTATTTGAAGGAATACAGATTTGATTTTTTGCACAGTCATAGAGGTTGATGGGTCACATTTTTTAAGATACTCGACTGAAATGCAAACTTTAAACTCAGCCTACTACGAATTCACAAACATGGTCAATCCTGAATATTTTGATTCGCGTTAGAGATATCGAAAAAGGTTATTAGAAAAAATTGTTTAGAATGTTATTTTAACTTCATATACCAAGTATCATGATAAAATTCGTATTTTTATTTTTTCCATTATTTTGGTCTATACACAAAATTATTACAAGTTTACCTTTTAATTTGATAATTAGTGTGCCATGGAAAGTAAAAAATTGACACATTGTCAATTTAATAGTGTCATGTTTTCAAATATGTCAGTAAAATAAATAGCACAAAGAAATTATTATTTTATTATTATTGGAAAATAATTTTTGATAATTGATCAAATTTAGGAAAAAGTTTACAATAATAATTTTGATAATACAAATAATTAACTATTAAATGTGATCTCTGTCAACTAGTCCTCTGTCTATTCCAACAAATTTTTCTATTCTTTTACGATTCTGTTGTAATAATTTTGTGCATAGGCCAAAATAATGAGAAAATTAAAAAGGCGAACTTTTTTCGATATCTCTAACGCGAAGTAAAATATCGAGAATTGACACTGTTTATGAATTCGCAGTAGGCTGACTTTAAAGATCAGATTTCATTTGAGTATATTAAAAACGTCACCCATCAATCTGTACGACTGTGCAAAAATTCAAATTTGTATTCCTTCAAATAGCAAAAATATAGGGGTGTCTCCATCTTAAATGCGACACACTGTATATATATGTATAACGAGTATATATAGTATGTATAACGAGTAACGAGTATGTATATATATAACGAGCAATATATACAACGAGCAATGAGAAATGCCGGTAGTCCTGAACGACGGACAATCAGGGATGAAGTGAGTCCTTTTGGCAGGGTCGAGTACACTGAGTTCTGCAAAACTATAAGAAAACGTATCAGAGAGGACACGCGCCGATTCAATATGCAGCTAGTGCAAAAAAACCCTGGAAGAAAACAAAGGAATTAACAAAGCTAAACAGAAGCTGAGAAACAAAAGAACGCAAATATATGCTTTAAAGCGTGAGGATGGCACAGTGTGCAGGACGCGTACCCAAATGTTAGAGATTGTCAGAAGGTTTTATTCCCAGTTATATGAAGATCAGAGCCAGTCAGGGACAGCAATACCCACGGAAGAACAATATATAATGCCAGATATCCTAGTGGAGGAAGTAACAAATGCTATAGAATTGATGAAGAACGGCAAGGCTCCAGGAAAGGATAGTGTAACTGTCGAAATGCTAAAAGCTGGTGGTCGGACGTTACATAAAACACTGGCAAAATTATAGTCAAAATGCCTCAAAGAACAAAAAGTACCGGACTTATGGAAAAATGCAGAAGTGATCCTTTTACATAAAAAAGGAGCACAGGAAGATTTAAAGAACTACCGTCCAATAAGCCTCCTATCAGTGATGTACAAAGTTTTCACTAAGATAATTTCTAAAAGAATATTAAAAAAACTGAATGACGCACAACCAAGAGAACAAGCAGGATTCAGAAGTGGATTCAGTACAATGGATCACATCCAGGTTGTACAGCAGGTCATAGAAAGGCACAACGAATACACCATGCTACTGTGCTTGGCTTTTATCGACTACGAAAAAGCATTTGATTCCATCTCAAAGCATGCGATAATGGATGCAGTGCTTAGCCAAGGTGTAGAGAGAGCCTATGTAAACCTATTAGAATCGATATATGATGGAGCTACAGCCACAATTCACCTTGATGATCTTGAAGTGGGAATTAATATAGAACGAGGTGTACGGCAGGGTGACGCAATATCACCTATTCTTTTCTCGGCTGGCCTTGAAGAAGTATTCCGTAAACTGGATTGGGAACAGGAGGGTGTAAAGATCAATGGTGCAAACTTAAACCATCTTAGATTTGCAGATGATATTATTCTCATTTCACAAGACCCAGAGGAGCTGCAAAGACGCATACAAGAACTGCAAAGGGCTGGCGAACCATTTGGCTTGAAAATAAACCTGAAAAAGAGTCAGGTTATGTTCAATAACTTCGCTCAGGACAGAAGAATTTCAGTTCTAGGAAGGGATTTAGAGATTGTGGACAGCTTTATATATCTTGGGCAGAGGATTTCCATGGAGGGGAATACCGCCCGGGAGGTGGAACGGCGTGTTAAATGTGGCTGGCAGGCATTTGGTAGGCTCAACATAGTGTTTAAGAGCAGACTCCCACTTTGCCTGAAAAGAAAAGTATTCGATCAGTGCGTTCTACCCGTTATGACATACGGAAGTGAAACCTGGACACTCACATCGCAATCAATTCAAAAACTTCGGGTGGCACAGAGGGGAATGGAAAGATGTATGCTTGGCATTACAAGACGAGACAGAAAGTCCTGCGATCAGGGATCAGGGATCAGGGAACAAACAAAAGTTTGTGACATCATTGGAAGAGTAAAACAATTGAAATGGAGATGGGCAGGCCATATAGCGAGGCGATGGGACGACAGATTGACCAAGGCAATCCTGGAGTGGATACCGCTTGATCGCAAACGTCCGCGAAGAAGACCGAAAGCACGATGGATTGATGACATCGTTAAGTATATTGGACCCGAGTGGCAGAGGAAAGCCCAGGACCGTGAACGTTGGAAGCATGCTGAAGAGGCCTTCATCCTGCAGTGGATCGATACGGGCTGATGATGATGATGATGATGATGATGATTATTAAAATTTATTAATGAAAATTTATAGGAAATGGAATGATCTACAAAAAAGGTCGAATAACATGTTTCGATAAAATTGATAATTTCATCGAAAAAACAAAAATTTATTATGCATCCAACTTTAGCTTCGCATAACTTTTGAAAAAATAAATTCATCGAAAATCGAACATTTATATGAGACCTTTTTTGAAGAACGTTCAATTTCCTACAAAGATATGTCATAGTCTTTCCACAGTAATGTTGCGCTGAAGAGCTATAAAATTCCAAAATTAAAAAAAATCGTATGTTATTTAAATGGGAAATTGTGCGATTCAGCTTCTCCTAACATCAATATTAATAGCTCTAACTTTCACAGTATTTTTCTTTTCGTCATTTCTAACAATATTTTCGATACCTTAAAATAAAGTGGATTTTTTTGAAACAGTCATATATATATATATATATATATATATATATATATATATATATATATATATATATATATATATATATATATATATATATATATATATATATATACACCATGTAATCAAAATTGACCGAGAATGATAAAAAAAACACATTAGGCGTATTCGATAAAGTTAGAATATGCCTCGGCCGGAATGGCCTTCAGTTCTTTCAGCGAATTCTTTTTAATGTCTTCGATCGAGTCAAGACGCGTTCCATGAACCGGATATTTGAATTTGGAGAAAAGAAAAAGTCGCACGGATCCATATCCAGCGAATACGGTGCTTGAGCGACAATTTTCGTCATGTTTGACTAAAAAATCACGCACAATTAGAACCGTATGAGATGGCGCGTTTCATACCCAGAATATGAACCAAAATATGTTGAGATGACTCACAAAAGCTGTCAAGATCTTCTGCTATCTTTCTAATGCCATCATAACAATTTTCAAGGACGATTTTTATAATTTTCTCGATGTTATCATTGTTAATAAAGGTTGACGGCCGGCAGGCATGGGGAACATTTTCAACGATCTCACATCCTTCAGTAAATGTTTTTTGCCACTTAAATACTCTGCATCTGGAGATAGCAGACTCCCCATAAGCTATATATAACACTTTTAATGCATCTGTTGCAGAAATTTCATTAGAGACACAAAATTTCACATATATTTTTTGTTTAATTTTTTTATCCATAGTAAAAATCATCAGAATAATTTTTTTCGTGACATAAACAAACAACTGTCAAACACCCACTAATTGGCATATTGCGCTCAAACTTCACATGTATGTCACACATGGTTGTACCCACCTAAGAAAAATATACTGATTCATAAACCGTGCGCAGTTTAAATGACTCAGTCCCAGTCATATTGTTATGACATAAAAAGGCACTTCTATAAAAATTACAAAAAAAACTTTAATTCTAAAATATCTTTAAATATTAATTTCCAGTTCAATTAATCTTATCGTTAGCAGTATTTATATTTTCAATTTTTAGTCTCCTGAATAATATACATTTTTTAAACATATTTCTCCACACAACTTCTTATTTTTTAATTTTTGTTTAAACCTTTAGACCTACGGATTGTTTACATTTCTTCATAAAAATTCTCTGTGATGTATGTGAGTCCCTTGTGGTTTGTAAATTGCTATGTATCCTGAAAATGAAAGCATAAAAAAGAAAAAGTATCGTGACTGCATACATATAAAGAACCGCATTATTATGAAAAGCTTTTCGTAATCCCTTCATTAACATCATTGTGATTTAAACCGGAAACTTGCTATCGCCATCGTAATGTTTTTTAAATTGTTATTTCGCTACTCAGAGACTAAGTTAGTGTACTTATATCACTGATTTAGCAGATCCAGAAATCACAACAAGATAACTACCATTTTCAATTCCTTCTATGCTGTTTCATTTATATTAATATCCATTTTGGGTATGAGGAGAGCAACTAATTGCTCTTATATAACCAATTTAAAAGATTCAAATGTGGCAATTATTATATTACCATTTTCTCGTATCTTCCTTTTCAGGTTTATATATATATATATATATATATATATATATATATATATATATATATATATATATATATATGAAATTTTTTGACTTCTTTGGACTGCGTCCAATGAAACAGCAGTAATAAGGAATTATACACCTTCGACCGTTGGGTTCCACAATCTCATGTGGAACACACAACAACCTGCGTCTCCGCCATAATGAGCAATAGTTAGTTGATTGACCGGGAGGAAGCCCGACCCATCCCTTACATTGGAGGGCACATGTTTTGTCTATTGATGGTTACACTCATCAGGGTACCGACATATGCTCTCTTGCCAAGAATAGGGAGTCCCTCTCCGCAGTCAAACAACCCATATTTATATTAATTCTTAATTATATGTACCTCATTCTTCCATCTTGAATCATTCGTTTTTATAATCAATTTGAATAGATATACAGGGTGTCCTATAACTTATCGACCATAGAAATCTCTTCTTCTTGTTCTACCGTTATACGTTTCGGTCGTCCACCAGGATTGTTGTAATAAAACGAACCTGTTTCGCCTAACTGATTGAAAATTCTTTGAAACCTTTGTCGATCTGGGATGATTCTGGTTGGGTAGAGCTCTTCATACCATCTAACTGCAGCGCGACTATTGCAATTTACTTGTGCATAAACGCAGGGCATATCCCTTAAATTACAGTTGGAAAACTAATTAAGTATAAACATTTTTTTACAAATTATTTAATGCTAACTCAAGATTGGAGAAACTTGTTTCCACCTACGTTTAATAGGAGAGATTTTTTTGAATTTAATAGGAGACATTTTGTGAATTGCATATTTTTTAGTCATTGACAAAATGTGCAACGGAATATTCGAACACCAATATCTTGCAAACGGTGTGATATATCGATATTGACCTAGAGTACCTTTTTTAAGCGGAAATTATGGCTCTTCTCTATTTTGAAATCAAAATATTCCCAGCTTTATAGGGTAAAAAAATATAAGCGAGTTAATTTCTCACAAAGTAGATAGCAAGCGCCATCTAGGAACTACCCTAATTTTGAACCTGATATCTTCAACCGTTTTCAAATTATCTCTATTTATTATTGTACAATTTATATATATATATATATATATATATATATATATATATATATATATATATATATATATAAATCAGAAGTCCAGTAAATGTTACATTTCATGTTTTCTAACAAGGAAATGAACTCACCAATGTTTTCTGGATTTAGATTGAACCAGTTTGCGGTCCAATATGTGGAAACAAATATGCATATTCTGATGACTAGATATGTTTTTCCACAATCTTGCATCTGGTGTTTGTTTACAGTAACTCAGTTCAAATCAGACTTTTTTTTTAAATGCAAAATGAGAATCTTTAGATAAATTATTTGAGGAAATCAAGAATTCCATGTGATTTCACCAAAAAATTTGCTTAATATATTTTTTTGTCGTTAATGTAATGGCTCTTATAAAGCAGGCTTAGCAGATCTGGAAATTGGCAAAATGTAGTATAATTTTCAATCTTTTTGATATTTCTTGATCTATCCCAAATATATATATATGAGAATTTCCAGGAGGACTTGCAATAAGAATATCGCAAATTTTTCATTTTAGATTTTTTAACTAAATTTCAAACATTGGCTTCACCATTTCGTAGGATATATTTAAAGCTGTCTATCACAAAACATTGGGCCACTTTTGTTGATTACTAGTAGCAATCAACTGGTCTTCTGGTCAACATAATTTTGAATGAACGTTTATGAAAATCTATAATGCACAGCTATTTTAACTTTATTAACAATCTGATAATTTAGGTAAATACACTAGATAGATCAATATAAATGTGGTGGTCCTATTTTATAGATTTAGCAGATTCAGGATCTATTATTGTATAAGTATCATTTTTACGTTTTAAAATTGAACTGCAACCAATTATATCACCATCAAATTTTATTGTTCATTCTGAAAATGTTATTACACTTCAGATTAAATCAACATATCTGGACGCATTTGTTAGGAGTATACTTATCTCCCTACATTGTGAATTCTTTGATTTGATATATACACTTGGTTGGTCCAAACTGAGATATTGTTTCTGTTTTACTGATTTAGTAGATTCGGTACTTGCAAAGGTTAAACCACCATTTTCACATTTCACAATTGTTTAATGAACATTTAAAGTCAATGCCATTTTTTATAACTATATCATATGCTTTATTCCTCAAACTTTATCTGGCTGATTTATACAGAAAATTCATATAAGTAAGAATTTAGGTCTGCATTTTAATAGTTTTTTAATCTATAACACATTTATTTCTCTCTAAGTGAATATGTCGTCAAGCATTGTGACATTTGTACTTGTGCTATTATTTAGTTTATTTTGCAGATCCAGGAAATAAAACAGCTTTACCACCATTTTCATTTCTCAAGTTTTTGACCAATTTACTTTGATACATACACTAGATAGATCTAAATACATTATTTGCTCTTATTCCGCTGATTTAGTAGATTTAAAAATCATAACTATCTAAGCACCATTTTCAAAATTTTATATTTATATTCTAAATTGCTGATTTTAACGATTTTTTCATAATGTTTAATTTATCTCGCTCACTTAAAACACAGAACTCACACAAGGGAACGTCTGGAACGTAGATTTTTCTGTCCCAATTTTGTTTTCTAATGCAAATAGATTTGATTTCACATTTTTCTTGATCTAACTTGATAAATAGACTAGATAATTTCAGATCAACGAATTGCTCTTATTTTATATATTTAGTGGATTGAGGAATCATAATGGATTACACACTGTTATCGAATTTCAGTTTTTGATGTCAATTAATTTTGTTTCTGGAACGAGAAAATGTCTTTTCCCTTTCCCGACCGAATCAGTCGCGGAGCGTAATGACCTACCCTGTATGCCAGCGCGCCAGTTTAGCGTAGCGGAGTGTTTTCAATTTTCGGGGCGGCCGATCAAAGACGACCAGGGAGCCTCGCGGTCCGCTTCAAATGCTGCACCGATCGATAATCTGCGGCGGTGTTGCCGGATCGTCGTCGCCAGCATATACGTGTCAGGGGGGCAATGGCCTACTTTTGTCACTTGGAGGGGCTGGCGAACAGTTGCCTGGATGTCAGGCTGAATTTTGTTATTTGCGGGGGCAAAAGGAGAGGGGAGGAAAATAGTTACAACTTTGTCCAATACAATTTTACGCAAGAGCTCATAGTAATATACAGAATGTTTAAAAAACAAACCCCAAGAAGCAAAAAAAAAAAAAAAAAAAAAACAGGAAACAAATTTATTAAAAAAATACTGATACACAGCAAGGATAACAATAAACACAGAAGATACACGAAAATCATCACATGCTGTCATTGTCACATCAACTCGCCCCTAAGCAGTATTACCAGAATATTTTTCCAGGGACTACTAACTAAAATAATTCAAAAAATAATAATACTAAACTATGTTGTTAATTTTTCGTATGTATTTTTATTATAAAAAGCTTTTTAATCATAATGAACACACACATAGCACCAGACCGCATTGATGAGAATGCTCTTTTTGCGTTTCATTTAGGTAGTTATTAAAACACCTTTTCACAGTAAAGGCCTAGCACGCCCCATTTGCAAGTATCTACTTTTCCTTTATATCATGGTGTCATTGAAGTTATTTTTATCTGACTTTAGAGTACAAGGATAAGAAGTAATTTGGTGCAAAGCATTGCTGTTTTTTTGTATCTATGGTACAGTAGGGCAACATAAGAACATTACAGTAAGAAAAATTGGTCTCATAGAAGTTCTTTTACCCCAAAAACTAAAACAGTTAACCCAAAACAGGTGCAACTTCCGCCTCTCCATATTAGCTTGGACTAATGAAAAACTTTGTCAAAATCAAACAAATTTCAAGTACCTAAAAGAAATATTTTCTCAATTATATGATGCAAAACTATTTTAAAAGAAGGCATATTTATCGGACCTTAAAAAGGAAGCTTCGAGGTGATTTCCGTGTTCAAGGAAAATTAAATAAAAATGAATTTGCAACTTTGAAGTGTTTTGTAAGGATTTCTGTGCAATAAGAAAGATGAAGACTATAAAACTTTATAAATGAACTGTTGAAAGCCTAAGAGGAAAAAGTTTGTATGACACGTTATATTACATCTCAAGTAATATATTTTTTATTCACATAATCGTCAGTAATGTCTTTGTATAGATTTAATACTTTTTTGCATGTTTATATTAAATAAATATTAGATTGTAAAAATATGTCGTCTCCTTTTTTTTCCCCACTACCGACCACCTGTAACAAAAAAAAAACATATGCGTTACAGTAATTAGCATATCATTGTCAGATTTAGAATTAAAAAATACTTCATATACACCTATTTTCATCAATGTTACCTAAAAAAAAGTTTAAATTTGTTGACCTGTGTTATAAATAAGTAACCAGTCCCCAAGTTCGGGGACTTGGCGGTTGACATCGCCAAGTCCCCGAAATTGGCGATGCTTAATAAATGTCATAGTTTTGCCATCCATACCCCTAAATATCAGCAACAATTCAGAATAGGACCCACGTTTATAGAAACTTTTATATTCTTTTACGGTTACTGAATATGTAGCTGACATATTGACATTTTGTCTTGAATCACCCTGTATAAATATATATATATATATATATATATATATATATATATATATATATATATATATATATATAAATATATGAAAAATTGTGAACTGGGCTCGTGGCGAAAAGTATTAAAAAGCTAAAGAAATTCATTCGTGCTCCACGTCGTGCTTTGCCATTCCTTCATCCACCATCCAAAGCGCCAGCAAGCGTCTCCCAAGACCGGTTTCTGGCCTTAAGCCTTCATCAGTTCGGCTCAACCTCGACACCTGAAAAGCGGATGAAGGAACGACTAAAGCCATGACCGTTTAAATTGGCCATGCTGATGTCCGTCGCTAATGTCACGAACGAAACCGTTCGTGACCAGTCTAAGATGTCCAACTTGAGCCCAACTAATGTCACGAACGGTTTCGCATAGTCTGATTGCTGCGACCGTTTACCGCTGGATGGCGTGGCTGCTTGTGATTGCAGCCTCCATTCGACATGGCCATTTTAAATGGTCATGGCTTTAGTCGTCCCTTCATCCGCTTTTCAGGTGTCCAGCTTGAGCCCAACTGATGAAGATTTAAGCCCAGAAACCTTGCGATACGCTTGCTGGCGCTTTGGATGGCGGAGGAAGGAATGGCAAAGCACGACGTGGAGCACGGGTGAACTTCCTTAGCTTTTTAATAGTTTTCTCCACGGGCCCAGTTCACAGTTTTTTGATCATACCTGGTGCTTACCGGAGATTAGAAGGTCACGAACAGTTTCGCACAGTCTGACTGTTGCGACCGTTTACCGCAGGATCACATGCAGCCTCCATTCGACATGGCCTTTTTAAATGGTCATGGCTTTAGTCGTCCCTTCATCCGCTTTTCAGGTGTCCAGCTTGAGCCCAACTGATGAAGGCTTAAGGCCAGAAACCGGTCTTGGGAGACGCTTGCTGCCGCTTTGGATGCCGCTTTGGACACGACGTGAAGCACGGATGAATTCCTTAGATTAAATATATATATATATATATATATATATATATATATATATATATATATATATATATATATATAGATTCCTTAGATTAAATATATACATTAAAAATGAAGGATGAAGGAATGGCAAATCACGACGTGGAGCAGCTTTAGCCTTTAGCCTTAGCTTTTTATTACTTTTCTCCACGAGCCCAGTTCACAATTTTTCGTATATATATATACATATATACCTACCGGCCGTTGTTAAGGTTTTCTGGAGTCTTATATATATTCTTCTATATATATATATATATATATATATATATATATATATATATATATATATATATATATATATATATATATATATATATATATATATATATATATATATAGGGTGTTAGGTAAACATGCGGCAAAAATGTAAGAGGTTATTCCTCGTCGTATTTTAAGAATATTTTGTTCTATGATGATTTTTGAAAAACCGCTTCGTTTCGAAGATACAGGGCGAACAAACTTTGTGAAAACCATATTCGATATTTGTTGAAATCATTAATGTAAATAAAAGTAGGGTGTACGTCAATGAGTTTATCAAGTACAAAAAATTTTTTTTCGATCTCGATCACTTGGAACGGATGTTTTATCTAATAAGTGGATTTCATCGGTCGCATTTGTTTACATAGATTGAGTGATGTTTGGCTGTTTGACGTGTCTTAAATAGTGAGTGAAGTCCTCTCATTGCATTATGTCAATGGATATTGCAAACTTTACTTCACATCCCTCTATTCCTGACACAAATTCTTTTCACCGATGAAGCCACTTTCGCAAGAAACGCAATAAGGAATTTTCTTAATAACCATGTGTGGCCAGATGAAAATCCGCATGAGGTATGCGAAGATAGTTTTCAACATCAGTTCTCGTTGAATGTTTGGGTTGTAATTGTAGGTGACTATCTAATTGGACCGGTATTTCTATCGCAAAGACTTACTGGCGAGGTGTATCGCAACTTTTCGGAAGCAACACTGCCTGAGTTTCTGGAAGATGTACCATTGACAACAAGGCATGAAATGTGGTTTATGCACGATGGTACACCACCTCATTTCAGTTTGGTTGCTCGTGATTTTTTAATAGCAACATACGGATATCGCTGGATTGGTCGAAGTAGGCCACACGCATGGCCTGCTCGATCCCCAGATTTAAACCCCTTGGATTATTTCTTCTGGGGATATCTGAAGTCATTAGTTTACGCTACTCCATTGAATAATTTGGATGATTTGCGTAATCGGATAATTGCTGGGTGTAACTCAGAAACGACCCTGATGAGTTTGAAAGAGTTCGGCAGTCAATGTCGAGAAGATTGAATGCTTGTATCAAGGCTGGAGGAAGTCATTTCGAACATTTATTGTAGATTGAGCAACTTTACATGTACTTTTTGATAATAAAATGTTGTTCACCCTGTATCTTCAAAACAAAGGGGTTTTTCAAAAATTATCATACAACAAAATATTCTTAGAATAAGTCAAGGAATAATCCCTTAAATTTTTGCCGCATGTTTACCTAACACCCTGTATATATACGCTATAAATAATACGAATAAAAAAAACAGACATATCCCTGAATTAAAATTTAAACATTTCAAATAAACATGTTCATCTAGTATGAACGTGTAACACATATTTTGCAACAAAGATATGGGAGTGATCCAATCAAAACCGAACAAATAAGGAAATCAGATTTAGCCAATCGTATCAGCCCCGATGTTCTGATGGAATGCAATCGAGAACTGGGATGCATCGAACGTATCGGTAACTGAACAAACCGGCTATTATTTTTAGAACGAAAATTAATACAGTTTCTAGATTCGATATCGATCATTGATATTTATACCGTTGGGGGCGGCTCGTTCTTTCTGGGGTTGTTTTTATGTGTTGTTACCCTTTTAGAAACGGGGGTGGAGTGTTCTATTTGCTTCCATGTTTGATTGTTATATAATAAAGCAACATAGACATATAATAAAGTAACATAGACAGCATAGGTATTAACTAACCTAACAAATAATTAAATCAAGAAATGTTTGATTATTTATTTTAATGTCCACAATAGATCGCACCAAATTAACAGACCGCTCTTATATAACTTATTTAACAGATCCAGAAAATAAATTTTATTAGTTTATTACTGTTTTCAATTTATATTATTTTACTTGATGTATTTTTATATATTCACTACATTGATCTGAAATAACTATTATGTCTAAAATAGTATACTTACTAGATCCAGAAATCATAAAAAGATTAACAATATTTTTTATGCTCTTAAATAATGAACTGTGTAGATCCAAAAAGCATAAATAGTTCATCAACATTTTCAATTCCGATTTTTTTGTATTTATTTTTAACTAGCTGGACCACGCTTCGCACTGGCTATTTTTTAAATAAAAAACACATTAAAATTCAATTTTATTTATATTTTATTTATTTATTGATAGTAAAATATTACTTGTTTATGTAATGACATCATTCTAATGCTTTTGTATACACTATATTTTTAGTTTTTTCATCTGGTGCATATACATGTAAATCTGATGGTTTTCCAACTGTCAATATGCAAAGCGTGGATTTTCTAATTCAATTCACATAGTTCTAACGATTGCCCTTGCGCTTTGCTGATTGTCATTGCAAAGGCAAGTCGAATCGGGAATTGCAAACGCTTAAATTCGAATGGCGTGTCTGTTGCAATCATTGGAATACGTGGTAGTAGCACATCTCCTTTGAATTGGCCCTTTGAAATCGTTGCTTCGATAACATTGTTCATCATCTTTTTCACTGCAAGTCTGGTGCAATTGAAAAGGCATAGTGGATCAATATTTCGAAGAAGAATGATAGAAAAACCCAATATTCAATTGTAGGTGTAGTGGTAATCCCGTCTAATCAGGCGAATTCAAAAATTCAGTAGAAAAATTCACTGCTTCGTCTTGATTCTTAATAGTATCCAGTGATTTGTTTGTTGCTATTTTGTCAAGTATTTTATTTTGAATGCACATTCAACTTATCGCCAGCCAATATTCACCTAGCTACTGATGTTAGGGTTCCGGTAAAGAATAGGGAGACTCTATCCTAAGTGAACAACCCATACTTTCGCCGATAGAGATCCACAGTTAACATTTTGCTGTGTGTTCCACATGAGATTGTGGAACCCAACGGTTGGGTGTATGTGACACTCAGCTACTGTTGTCTCATTGGAAAATCTGGAAATCTAACATTTCATATATATATATATATATATATATATATATATATATATATATATATATATATATATATATATATATATATATATATATATATATATATATATATATATATCATCATCATCATCATCATCATCAGTCCGTATCGATCCACTGCAGGATGAAGGCCTCTTCAGCATGCTTCCAACCTTCACGGTCCTGGGCTTTCCTTTGCCACTCGGGTCCAATATACTTAACGATGTCATCAGTCCATCGTGCTTTCGGTCTTCTTCGCGGACGTTTGCGATCAAGCGGTATCCACTCCAGGATTGCCTTGGTCCATCTGTCGTCCCATCGCCTCGCTATATGGCCTGCCCATCTCCATTTCAACTGTTTTACTCTTCCAATGATGTCACAGACTTTTGTTTGTTCCCTGATCCATGCGCAGGACTTTCTGTCTCGTCTTGTAATGCCAAGCATACATCTTTCCATTCCCCTCTGTGCCACCCGAAGTTTTTGAATTGATTGCGATGTGAGTGTCCAGGTTTCACTTCCGTATGTCATAACGGGTAGAACGCACTGATCGAATACTTTTCTTTTCAGGCAAAGTGGGAGTCTGCTCTTAAACACTATGTTGAGCCTACCAAATGCCTGCCAGCCACATTTAACACGCCGTTCCATCTCCCGGGCGGTATTCCCCTCCATGAAAATCCTCTGCCCAAGATATACAAAGCTGTCCACAATCTCTAAATCCCTTCCTAAAACTGAAATTCTTCTGTCCTGAGCGAAGTTATTGAACATAACCTGACTCTTTTCCAGGTTTATTTTCAAGCCAAATGGTTCGCCAGCCCTTTGCAGTTCTTGTATACGTCTTTGCAGCTCCTCTGGGTCTTGTGAAATGAGAATAATATCATCTGCAAATCTAAGATGGTTTAAGTTTGCACCATTGATCTTTACCCCATCCTGTTCCCAATCCCAATATATATATATATATATATATATATATATATATATATATATATATATATATATATATATATATATATATATATATATATATATATATATATATATATATATATATATATATATATATATATATATATATATATATATATATATATATATATATATATATATATATATATATATATATATATATATATATATATATATATATATATATATATATATATATATATATATATATATATATATATATATATATATATATATATATATATATATATATATATGATGGGTTTTTCACGGTAGCCGTTCGTTAGAGTCCAGTTTTTGAACCAAAATGGCGGTCATATAGAGCAATTATTGTAATTTTACATTCATTTATTATTTCTTTTAATTATATTCCAATTTTTTCTATTTTTAATTTTTCATTACGTTCTAAATTTTGTTATATTCCTGTTTCGTTTTCATGTTCTAATTAAAGTGAATTTCTGCCGTTTCAGTCGTGTTCATTTTGTTTCGAAAAACAAACGATGGTGATGTATCGGTTTCTGCCAAAAATCATATTAAAATAGAAACTTAATGGAACTCATCATGAAAGTTTCTCAGAAATCCAAAAATGAAATAACATGCCGGCTATTCCATTTAAAATAAGGAAGTTACAGGCGATTTCAGGGACAACCGGAAGCGCTATGACCTTGAAAATATTGTAAAATGAAGGAGAATATCAAAAATTCAGAATTTTAAGTTTTTTCGAACCACAAAACCGAAATTACACTTGAACCATTTTGCGAAATTACTTATTATCTTATCAAAAGGAAACGATATTTATAATTGCATTTATGATCTAATTCATTCCCAAATCAAAGAGAACACTAATTATTTACACGTACATGTTAGCAGAACCAGAAAGTTAAGAGAAATTTACATTACATTTAATTAACTTGTAAAATCCAGATACAAAAATCGGTGGAATCTAAGAAAAACATTTTACTTTCACCAAGCATAAACTCTTTTATTTTTAATCAGTTTACAATATGTGCCCTCTCAATTTTTCCCCGATCGACTATTATCCCGGCCATCTACGATCAAAATTCCGAACGTCCGGAATTGCAGTAAAATGCTTGATGTTCGACCCACGTGGTACATTCAATGAAGTTGTGCACGTAGGCGTACAGCTCGTATTATTCGGCAATGAAAATTGAAAAAACTTGGTGATTTCCGACGTAGGATGATGACGCCGAATGGAAAGGCCAACGGGGTAATCAAAACCATTTTACAAACTAAGATAAATATTGATTTTTGAACGTTTGCAAATTGATGCTCGTGATAAAATTGTTTTTGATGGTGTGTGGGCCGTTTCAATATCGTCCAGGGGATGTTCATTTAACGAAAATATCAACTACTATCGAACACGTGCATCCAGGCAAATATTTAATATTGGAATAATGACCAGTAGTAAAGCTTCAAATATACAGGACAACAAATTTAAACTTTTTTGAGGCAACATTGATATAAAGAGATGTATATGAAGTATTTTGTAGTCCTAAATTCGAGAATGATGGGCTAATTACTGTAAGACGTTCAGTTTTTTTTATTACAGGAAGTCCGTGGTGGAGAAAAAAAAGGAATCGACATCTTTTTACAATCATATATTGCCTGAGATCTCATACAGGTACAAAATCTTTCACTCTTGTGTTCTGTAGCATCATCTCTTTTTCAAAAAAAAAACACTAGTAGTAAAACGACACTAGTCGCTTAACATAGATGGATTCCAACGTCCCTAGTATCTTGCTTCTATCGTCCTGATGTCCTGGTGAACCCAAATTTTCCGGGAAAACATCCAAATGAGAGGGTAAAAATGCATTTTTAAGGACATGGGTCACTCTAGTATTTCATTCTTAATATTTCTTTTAGTTTTGCATTACTTAATCGAGAAGATATTTGTTTTAGGTACTTCAGACCATTACCTTCTTTGTCCATAGCTTTGACAAAGTTCTTCATTAGCCCTAGTATAATATGAAGAGGCGAAAGAAACCAGGTTCAAAAGAAGTTCTATCAGGTCAATCTTTCTTACTATAATGTTCTTTTGTTGTCCTACTGTCCCATAGACATAAAAAATAGCAACATTTTGTAAAATCCCCTTGAAGTCCTAGCAATGTACCCATAACTCTTAAATCTCCACAAATATCCGACTGATGCTGTTCATATTTAACTCGATTTAGTACGGTTGCTAAGTTGTCATAGATTTCTTTTATTGTCACTGAATGGGCTAAACGAATAGATAGGTTTTTGTTTCCATTATGAAGCTGTATTTCAACGAATGTATCAAAATACGCCACTCAAAAGGTACATGTTCCATATTAAACTGATTCATTTATCCATCAATATCACAACAGACACAACGATCCTTCCATTGTATAAAAATTTGAAAATGTAACATTCCGTTTTCGATAAAGTGAAACACTTGCATTTTTATCTAAAAGGTTTCACTGTTGAAGTCTGGAACCAAGAAGTTCCGATCTTTGTTTTGACAATCCCCGGTCACGTACCAGATCACTTAATCCATTCTGAGTTATTAAGTGAGGTTCACTGGTACTTGTTAGTCACTTGTATAGTGCTTGGGTCACAACTGGTGCTCTCAGGAAGTTGTGGATCAGATTCTAATGAAGAATTAGAACCAGCGGGAAATTTGTTATCCAGGTTTAAAGGCGCAATCGGTACCGGTAGTTACTGGCTATGAGGAACTGTCCCAAGCGCAGAAGGCAAATTTGGATACTGAATTTTGTCCCTTTGCTTTTTTGAAGTCCCTTCTGTTTTAGTGATACAAAAGTACCAATCACTTACATGGTCAGTGGGTTATCTCAACACCACAGGAACAGCAAATGGCATAAAATTTTTCTTGCGATGCATTTGTTGCATTAAAGTTACGTGACCGTTCACACCGTAAATATGAGGAGCTTAACCTTTATCATGATCTCCAATTTAGCACTTAAAACATACAAGAGAGGCTTTTTTGACCTCTTCGGATATAGATATAGTTTGTGCCTTTAAAATAAATCGTCCGGATATATAGCAAAACTTATCCGCTGGATTTTTGCAAAATCGATGACTAGAATTTGCCATTTCATACAAAATCGACTTAAACGCTTGATTGTACTGTAAACGAGACATAAACAAACTAAACTATAGAAAACAATAAAACTGTCCTTGAAGGTTCGGAAACTACTGTGGAAATATCTACAGTCTTGCGGTAACACCTACATTGTCCAGTCCAGAGTCAGGTACAAATAATTTCAATCATCCCATGATATAAAGGAGAAGCAAGTACTTGAAAAGGGGATGCACTAGGCCATTTTTTAAAAAGGTGTTATAATAACTACCTAAATGAAACGCAAAAAGAACATTCTCATCAATGATACAAAAATTATGCCGACCTTCGTATCAATACCGTACCTTCGTATCTATACGATTCTGTTAAAAAAGCCATTTGATTTTTCTAGATATATCTCATCTTTTTGATTATTTAATAACCGTCCTCTGTGTTTACTTCCATCTTTTAAATGTATTTTTGCTTCTCGGTCTATTCTATTCATCCGAACACAATTTACTTTGAGTTTACTTATTTTGTTTCTGTTGTTCGTGTATATCTGATTACTACAACAACCACTGGAATACTCATGCTTTCCATATTTGGAAAGTCAAAAAAAGTTCAAAGTTCCTGCTCTGTGAACATGCAAGAAGATGCATTATTCTTCCCATATCTCATTAATTTTTATTTAATTTGTTTCTATCAAAAATTAGCAATTGTTAGAGGTGCATGGTATTTTTTTTAGACGATATTTTATGTATTAATTAGGCCTATATCTCGGGCGCCATCCAATCTGTTTTGATATATATATATATATATACTTTAAGGCATGAGGATGGCATAGTTTGTAGGGCGGGTACGCAAATATTAGAGGTTGTCAGAAAATTTTATTCCCAGTTCTACGAAAAGATCAGAACCAATTAAAGACAACCATACCAGGAAAGGACAGTGTAACTGCAAGATGCTAAAAGCTGGTAGTCGAACATTATATAAAACACTGGCAAAATTATACTCAAAATGCCTCAAAGAACAAAAAGTACCTGACTTATGGACAAATGCAGAAGTGATCCTTTTACATAACAACAGAGCACACGAAGATTTAAAGAACTACCGTCCAATAAGTCTCCTATCAGTAATAGACAAAGTTTTCACTAAGTCATCCCAAGTTTTCACTATTTCTAAAAAAATATTAAAAAAACTGAATGAGGCACAACCAAGAGAACGTGCAGGGTTCAGAAGTGGATTCAATACAATAGATCACATCCAGGTTGTACAGCAGACCATAGAAAGGTACACCATGCCACTGTGCTTGGCTTTTATCAACTATGAAAAAGCATTTGACTCCATCTCTAAGCATGCAATAATGGGTGGACTGCTGAGCCAAGGGGTAGATAAAGCATATGTAAACCTATTAGGATAGATATACAGCCACAATTCATCTTGATGATCTTGAAGTGGGAATTAATATAGAACGAGGTGTACGGCACGATGACGCAATATTGCCTATTCTTTTCTCGGTTGGCCTTGAAGAAGTATTCCGTAAACTGGATTGGGAACAGGATGGTGTAAAGATCAATGATGCAATCTTAAACCATCTTAGATTTGCAGATGATATCGTTCTACTTTCACAAGACCCAGACGAGCTGCAAAGGCACATAAAAGAACTGCAAATGGCTGGTAAACCATTTGGCTTGAAAATAAACCTAAAAAAGAGTAAGGTTATGTTCAATAACTTTGCTCAGGACAGAAAAATTTCAGATTCAGGATTTGGAGATTGTGGACAGTTTTATATATCTTGGGCAGAGGATTTCAATGGAGGGGAATATGATCATATATATATATATATATATATATATATATATATATATATATATATATATATATATATATATATATATATATATATATATATCGTTACAGCCTTTATGTGCCCTAGCCTCTTGGGTTATCCTTGTTCATCTTTTCCTGTTTCTGCACTCCATTTGCCAGTCTGCATTACCTTATGTTTTTATATCATTTTCCACCTTGTCTAATCATCTCCTCCCCCGCTTTCCCCTTTCTCTTTTCTCCAGTGGTCCATTTTGTAACTATTTTAATTATTGCTGTGGGTGACCTCATTATATGAGCTGCCCATTCTAGACTTCTTGCATTTATATATCTGCTAGGATATGTTCTCTCATAATTCTCCTTCTATTTCTTAATGTGTTTTAAGTTTCCTTTCTCCATCTCGTGTTATGTCCGGTTCTAGTATTTTTTTTTTTGCTTTCCAGTATTTTTATGTCTTATTTCTGTTGTCTGACTACAGTCCATATGCAATGACTAGTCATATTAATGTCTATATTAATCTTCGTTTTCATACTTAGCACAGTTTTCTGTTCACTCCAAAGAATTGAGTATCCTTTCTTTTATCATTTCTTTTCCATTTTGACATATTCGTCGATACTGTCTCAAGACTATTACTCTCTGCTATTATGGGTGTTGCTATTCTGAATTTTGCTTCCCACTCTTTCTTTCCTTTTATCTTTAATTCGAACTTTCTGACTTCTCTGTCTAGTCGGTTTACTGCCTTTATTAAGTTTTCTTTGGACTTAGTTAATATAGAGAAGTCATCTGCGACGGCAATTAGTTGCCTGATCCGAAATGCCTTTTTTAAATAAATACTCAACGATTAGAAAAACAAAATTATATTGTTCATTAAAAACACAAAAAACGCCTACTTTGAACAAAAATGCCTGTTTGATGGAACGCAAGTCCGCATATGTATTATATGTATATATATATATATATATATATATATATATATATATATATATATATATATATATATATATATATATATACATTGGTAAAAATTCCTTCACGAAGAAATCCAGTTCACAGAAGAAATCGAAGATCAAAAACTCCGCTTCCTAGATGTCTTGATAACCAAGTCCCAAGATGGATGCTTACCATACACAGTTTACCGGAAGCCAATCCACACGAATAGATACCTGAATGCAAGGTCCCATCACCATCCAGCACAACTACAAGGGGTGGTTAACACCTTGATTTCTCGATCTCTCAGACTATCCGACGACACCAACCGAGAAAAAGAGCTCAAAATGATCTCCGACGCCTTAAAGCAGAACGCGTACTTAGCCTATAATATAAAGAAGGCTATTAACTATCAAAACAACGAATAGTCAATTAAATACGAAAATAGGTCCATAACAGTTCTGCTTTATATCTAATGTGTCACAGACCGCATTGGACGACTGTTTCGAAGACATTATATATCAACTGTATACAAACCACATAAAACAATAAAATCAGCCATCAGAAGTCCAAAGATCAAATTATTTTAGAAAATCCAGGCGTATACAGCATATCGTGTGGCATACGTGGGACAAGCCAATAGAAGTATATCAGCCCTCGAACACTCGAAGAACATAAATTGACTGTTAGAAAGAAACAAACCACATTGACTCTGTTCCAACATCATCTACAAACAGGCCACAAAATCGATTTCGACAGTTGCTGACAAATTGCAAATATCTCGACCAGAATCATCCAAGAAACAATAGAGATAGAAAAAATCGGACGCCAAAACAGAAGAGATGATGCTCTCAATCCCTCAGATACGTGGAAACTAGGCAATCAACCAGATAATCAATCGACAGACCGAAGCTCACCGGCCGCAATCGGGAGAACAGCTGACTACCACTGAGACACCCCAAACAACATCCGAGAGGGCGGGCCCAACATCAGAACCAAAAAGAAGTACGCACCAGTGTAATCTGCGATCCAGAAGTGTATACATATTCTGGGACGGTTTCTAAAGATTTCAGTCTTCAGACACGCATTGAGAATGCCAAGTGTGACCTTGGCGAAACGTCTGCACATTCCCAAAAAACGCGACACAAACGATCGAATGTATTGCCGAATTAATAGGATATATAGAGATTGAGATCGAAAAACGTCCAGACTGCTTAAACAAGAGGGACGACGGTCTTAGAATTCCAAATACATGGAAACCACTAATTTCCAAATTGCCCATACGAAATCCTTCCAGTCAAACGTGTCACCCCCACCCCTCAACCGAGTGCCCCACCTACAACCTCACCTATTAATGCAGAGGGCGCGCCGTCTACGTTCTTTTCTAGTTGGGAACTCTGGGGAGTAGGCAGATTGAGGCCTCGGAGTAAATCAACTAGATTCTCTTGAAAATGGCTTCAAAATGGAAGCCGAAACGTCGAGATTTTACAAATCTAAAACGCGGTTCTACCCGAAAACCTAGTAATTCTAATATATATATATATATATATATATATATATATATATATATATATATATATATATATATATATATATATATATAGAGCTATAGAAGAGTGTTTAGCAACCGAGACTTAAACGAACACAAAGAAATCATGTTTACTACGCCATCAAAATGCCCACTCTGCTTACGAAACTGAATCATGGGTCTGTATCAGAAGCAAATAAAGCAACTCGGAAGATTTTATCAAGGCTGCCTCTAGGAAATCTTTTTTTTAACTCCTCTTTATATAACACTCGGCCTATAAGCCAAAGAATCCAGTATGCCACATCGTATAAAATGCCTATGTCACCTCCAAGAAAGCCACACAACAGTATTTTTTTACCTTCTAAGTCTCTATTTATCTGATTGACCAATCTGTAGACCTGTTCTATTGTCCCATGTGTATTTCGGAATCCAAACTGATGTTCTAGCAGAAATTTTATTTTCTTCTATAAGTTGTTTTAACTTTTGCACATATCAAAAACTTTAGATACCATTGGAAGTAGACTTATCGGCCTGAAGATTTAACACCTTGAAGTTTTTTACCAGGTTTGGGAATCGTAACTATTTGAGCAGCTGTCCAACTGCTAGGAAGATGATTCATTGGGAGGATTGCATTAAAAATATATGTTAATTATTTCAAACGTTTCTCAGATAGTTCTTGTAGCAGTTTAAATCAAACACCAGTGCCTTCTCGATGTTGATTTTCATCATAATTGTTTTGATAACATATTTCGTTTTAATCAATGCATAGGGTAAACAAATTTGAATTCTTCTTCATTACTTTCCTCGGAAGAGAATGGATGAAAGACAATTTGCAAATAGTTTGTTGCAGATTTATCTTGATCATTTCTTGACCAACCATTTTCAGTTCTAATAGGGGGATTCAGTTGTTGAGGTCTATTTAATCTGCATATTGCTTTCCACAACTAATTGTCAGTGGAATCGGTAGCTGTTAAACTCTGTAGGTGATTTTGAATGCACTGATTTGTAATCAAGCTGTATTTCGTTAAATTTTTTTATTGTCCTATTATATTTATTTATATTTTCGGATGTTCTTGATCGTGGCCATTCTTTTTCCAGTTGTTTTTTTCTCGCTTATATTTTTAATAGCTCGAGGTATATATTCATTATTTTGATGTCCAGAGTTAAAAACCAAGCTGCCTGTTGAATTGCTTTGGTTAGATCCTCTATGACCATATCAAAATTCATATCACTTCTAAGAAGGTAGTCAAGTGAGATATATTCATCTAGCTTTTGTCTAAAAAGTTCCCAATCAGTTCTTTGATTATAGAGAAAAAGTTATTTTTGTATCCTCTTGACCTTAACTGTCCAACATGCGGAAAACCATGCAAATCTAGCTGGGTTATTTGAGCCGCTAATTGAGGTGCTAATTCGAGCCACTTATAATTCCTTATCGCATTGTATATCCTTAATGTATATCCTCTCCCACTTTTTCCCTCAGGTACTTCCCAAATGACAGCATCATATAAAGATAATTCCTACTGGACAGAACTTATATATTCATTGGACGCAATCCAAAGAAGTCAAAACAAGTTTTGAAAACAAATAAGCTTTATAAGAAAACAAGCTATTTTGATATTCATTATTAAAAACCAGCCTGTATATGTATAAAGGAAAAAAACAGTCTTTTGATATCATAGCAAAGAACTTGGCCAGACCGGCGAGGCGTCGCGTAAAGTTGGCCCCGACGCCGTCGAGGTCGGCGGCGCAGACTTTAGGCGCCCGGTGACGCCATTTTTGGTCCAGATTTATGGACAGATGAATGAGAAGACTGGACGACTGGAGACAGATCGTGGGCGGTCGTGTATCGATGGACGTTTATTTACTATAGCTTTGTCTACGTGTCGATCTGATGTGGTTCATAAAGGCTTTTTAGGGCGTCAGAGTCGTTTGAAACCCATTTACTTGCTGAAATTCTAATGATATTATAAACAAACGATATTTTTCAAACAGACGAGAACAAAATAACGTTTTTATGCTAGAAGTATAGTCGGTCTAAGCCTGAAAATAAATCATTTACTCTTTACCTTTTACTAACTTGATATTCGGTCAAAAAAGAACAATACCAATAAGATCTTATGTGGCCGACGTTAAGCATTATATAATATTATAAAACGATTTTTCACCATTATCATTTCTAATCAATTCGTAATCGTATATAGATAAAAATAAACCATATACATGCTCCTATATGACTCGCTTTGAAAATTTTGAAATTACTGTCATTTAGTCACCATTTTCAAATGAATTTAATTTGATGAAATTTATAGATAGGACAAAATCAAATAGATGCTCATGTAGAACTAGATTTAAGGATTCCAAAACTATACTGCATTAAGTACCATTTTCATTTTTAATTATCTGGCCATATAGTCTGAAAGGACTCAAATAGAATCGATGCTCCAATATGTGTAGATTTAAGGACCCTGAAATTATAATAGATTTATTAGCATTTCAATTTTTAATGATCTCGAGATATAGTCTCAGAGGACTTAAATGTAATTGATGCTCTTATGTGACTCGCTTTAAGGATTCTGAAACCGTCATGCGTTTTTCGCCGTTCTCACTCGTAATATATATGATGGAGATAGAAACATATTAATTAGATGATCTTATGTAATTAACTTTAGGGAGTCTACATTTACTATGTACGATTCACCATTTTCATTTTTAGTATATTGGATGTACGGTCTTGGAAAAATTAAAACGATTATACGACCTTATCAAGTGAATTGAAAAGTTTCAAGTGTCGCAACGTTTCGTTTACCATTTTGAAAAATAATATTTTTGTTGCAGGTTGGCCGCCGCCCACGAGGCGGCCGCACTCCAGGCCGAACAGGGCGGTTGCACAGCGGGCAGGAAATTCGCAGGGGCCACCTTTTTGGGCGGGGCGGTGGGCGGCTCGTCAGCTGACGCGATGGGCGGCCAGCAGGCCCCCCACCCCGGCGGCTCCTCATCGCTCTTCCTCTTTTCGGAGGAGAACATCATCAGGAGATACACCAGGTTCATCATCGAGTGGCCATATCCTTTTTTATACACGCCAGATTCTAAGATTATTAGCATTGTATGACATTGAGTCATAAAAAGGAGGAAAATGTGTCATGATACAATACGTAAATCAACATGCAATGTTTACATGAATGTTTGCAATTGTGCTTTTAGATAAAACGATATAGCACCTGTTGAATAAAACGTAGCATGATATTAATTACAGAAAGAAAAAGTATGAACACAAAATATGCAAAGCAATAAATTATCGTGCCTTTACTTGTCGTATAAATTCTGCAGTAAATTTCTAATTAGCATTTAACAAAAAGAACAACACACTTATTCACCATTTTCAATATTAACTTTCTTTTCTAACATAATTATTTATGGGCACTAAATACATAGAAAACAAATAGATGCTCTTATATGATTATTTATCTCTTATATTATTATCTCACCATTTTAGTTTTTAAATTTTCTAAAATAATTCTGTATGTGCACTAGATTACTGGATACCAAATGAATGATCTGATATGAATTGTTGAATTAGTGGACACAGGAAAAACATTACTTAATTTACGATGTTTAAAATTAATTATATTGTTCTTCTATTAGGATTCCATCTTTGTAGTCTAACACTCTTAAATTTATGGTTGTAGCGTAGTATCAATTATAATTCCTGTTTTTTGACTTCGTCGTTCATTTGCACGTCAAAATATTGCTCCAGATCTTCCACCATATCATTTGGGTTTGTAGTGGGGGCAAATCTTTCCACAACTTGTCCGTTTTTATCAACTATAAACTTGGTAAAGTTCCACTTGATGAAATCTCCGAAATATCCTGTCTGTGTGGACTTCAGGTATTTCCATAAAGGATGAGCGTCATCACCATTAACCGATATTTTCGAAAAAATATCAAACTTTACCCCTAAACACAATGTTAAAATAATTAACCAAGAAGAAAAAACTTGATAAATTTACCTTTAGATTTGATAAAATTTAAAATATCTTCGTTGGTTCCTGGTTCCTGAGAGGCAAATTCATTGCTGGGGAAAGCCAGAATCCGTAAACCCCTGCTTTTTCCATATCTGTCATATAAATAGTTTAATTGCTCATAATTAACGCTGGTAAAGCCACATTCAGATGCAACATTAACTATGATACAAACGTGCCCCTGAAAAATATAAATCAATAAGGTGAAATAAATAAAATGGGGTAAATAAACCCAACTCTGTATTTTTCTAAAGGTACAATATTTCCATAAATATCTTTGGCTTTGAAATCGTATATAGATCTGGCAGTTTCGTAGTTTCCCCACTGACCATCATCCGCAGCGAAAACTAAAGAAAATTTACACAATATGGCAATCAGGCTTGCGAGCTGCCACACGTGCACTGATATAGATCTCATATTTTAAAGTAGAATGAGCAGGTGATCTTTGTAGTAACTTTACAATAAACTATATATCTAGTTTCACCCAATAAAAAAAAAAGATATTATTCACCTTCTGAACTAAAATGCATAACAACCTCTACCAACAAATGATTAATGTGATTACTTGATAAAATACGCAATGCTGCCATATCAACAACTTTTTCATTTCATCATTAGGGATATTTGTAGTTTATAACGAAAAATATTATTTAACTATTCGGCATGTAATTAATTACTTTCAATATTAATTACTATGTATCAAAATTTAATGAAGTATTTATGCTGGTTTAATGCAATAAGCAAAAAAAAAGGAATAAAATAAAATTTAAAAAAATATATATGTATGTATATATATATATATATATATATATATATATATATATATATATATATATATATATATATACATATTATAAGGGCACTAATAGCTCCCTATTCAAAAATGAATTAGAAAACAACATAATAAAGTATTTTATAGTTTGGCAACCGGGCAATTTTCAGATCTACACGTATTTTGCAACGTTGTCAGATTTTGTTGAAATTATTTAAAATTTACACTAATTATAAAATAAAAGTTAAGTCCACACTAATTCAAATGAAATGAAGAAATAATTAAAAAAAAGCAAATAATTTAACTAAATATGTAAGCAACTTCAAAACAAACAATGAGTAAACATGCTAATGACACTATTAAAATATTTTTATGATTGTAATTGGTTTAATTTTTTATATTTTAATTTTAGCCCATTCATATATAGTTATTTAACGTATTAGCAAGTTTATATCGGAGTGATTCACGAATTAATGTCTCTTTTGAATGTTTATGGGTGTTTTTCTTTATTCAGAAAAGGATGAATTATCTCTGCAAAAATGGTTTATGATTAAAAGAAATTCACAACATTTGTATCTGACGATTCTGTTTCATTTTTAATCAATTCGTTATTCAATCTAGATAAAGATAGACTAAAAACATGCTCATATATGGGTAACTTTGATGTTTTTGAACATGCTATGAATTCTTTACTATTTTCAATATAGGGTAATTTGATAGAACTTATAGATATAACAATCAAGAAGGCGCTCGTATAGAACTAGCTTTAACAATTCCGAAAACATAATACTTTAATTAGCATTTTCATTTTTAAGTATCAATATATGGTCTTAGTAGGATTAAATTAAATGAATGCTTCTATGTCATTTGTTTTTAGGATTCCGAAACTATAATACATTCTTTAACATTTTTAATTATCTCGATTTATATTCTAAGGAGGATGGAATTGAATGTTTGCTCTTATATTCTAGCCTTAAAGATTCTGAAACCATATTGCATTCATTATTATTTTCACTATTAATTTTTCTCGATTTATATTCTAAAAAGGGCGAAATTGATGAAATGCTCTTATTCTCTAAATACTGGTTTAAAGGATTCAGAAACTGTAATGTATTTATTAGCATTTTCATTTTTAAGGATCTCGATTTGTAGTCAGAAAAGAGAGAGAAAAGAGAAATGCTCTTATGTGGCTGGCTTTAAGGATGTAAAAACCATTATGCGTTTTTCACCATTTTCGCTTTTAATATAATATTTGATTGAAATTGAAATAAATTACTAGATGCTCCTATATGACTGACTTTAAGGAATCTGAATTTATTAAATATTATTCACCATTTTTACTTTTAGTTCATTCGTGGGCAAAATTGCGAATTGATTGGATTAAAGTATCGCAATGTTTAAGCTTCAAGATTAATGATATAGCTTCAAGCCCCATGTTTTCCCGATATAATACCATGTATACTTTTCCTACTCGTTTAGATGAAGATATCACGTTTTCAGTGATGTTATAATTCAAAAGATGCTAGTAAAGGTAGTTTATAACAAGAACGCTCATACTGATGCAATCATACATTTGATAGTGTTCTAAAAGCAAAACGAAATGCACGTGAATCGGTTCGCGCAATAGATGTGGTTTATTGAAAAATAAAATTCGGTTCGAGAGGCAGCCATAGAAAAGTTTAACATCGATTTCCGTATCTAGGTTCCCTTGGAAGGGGCTCAAGTTGAAACAGCAGTGTTGTAGAGTCGATTTTTTTCTCTGTTATTTATTTGCTTTTAATTAATTTTTAATATAGTTTCGATTTAACTCAGTACACGATTGCCAAACGATTTTCCAATTGTTTCGACGATGCTCTCTTCATTTCATGTGAATTTCTTTTCAGCCAGCTTTTTCTTCGTGTTTGAAAATAATCCCAGTATTCAGATCAATTCGAAATTCATCAACAGTCTGGTCAATTGATTTATTATCTCAACAATTTCTCTAACCTTCTGTACCACAGGTTGAGAGGTTTACTCCTGATATTCGGTGTTTTAGATAATGGACTATAACTTACCTCTGACCTAGGCATAGCTCACTCAGACAATTCCAAATACGAGCCTTCTTTTCGCTTATATAAAAATACCAAAGAAAAATCGCTGAGCCTTCGGGAAGCCTGTCCCTCCCCACTCAATTCTATTTTTACTCTTCCGGAGCTGAGGCTAATTCTCGAGAAATGTAAAGCCACATCTCCTGGTCCTGAAGGAATTTCTGCCCCCTTTATCACTAATTTACCAGATCTAGCACTACTCTTTCTATTAAATACATACAATGAGATTTGGTTGTCTCATTTTTTCCCATCTTCCTGGAGAGAGTCAACATTAATATCTACATAAAAGACTGGTAAACCTTGTTCTGTTGCATCGAGTTATCGACCTATTTCACTAACTGACCATCTATGCAAGATTCTAGAGCGAATGATATGCTCCATCTCCTGCTCATCATCCAACACCAATTGACTTTAGATCGAGTAGATCTATTATGGACCCTTTGATTGATTTTGAGAATACCTTCCTTATTGGTCTCAGGGAAACATACAATCGCCGTCTTTCTTAATTTATCTAAGGTATTTGACTTGACGTGGAGATTCCCGATCGTTTCTTGCCTCCACCAGTGGAGTCTCAGAGAAAATATCATATACTTTATCAATAAGTTTCTCTCCGATTGCTCTTTTCGCCTTAGGATAAATGGATCCTTATCATCCTCGTTCCATCTCGAGAATGGTGCAAGTTAATTTCAAAATTATAATACATTCATTAGCATTTTCATTTTTAATTATCTCGATTTATATTCTAAGAATGAAATTCAATGCATGCGCTTATGTCTCTAGTCTTAAGGATTCTGAAACTATGTTATTTCATTAGTATTTTCATTATTACTATTTTTCTATTTATATTCTAAGGAGGATCAAATTGATGAAATGCCCTTATTCCACTGGTCTTAAGGATTCAGAAACTATAGTGTATTTATTAGCATTTTCATTTTTAAGGATATCGATTTATAGTCTAAGAAGAGTTAAATGCTCTTATGTGGCTGGCTTTAAGGATTGAAAAACCGTTATGCGTTTTTCACCATTTTCACTTTTAATATAATATATGATTCAAATCGTAATTAATTACTAGATGCTATTATATGACTGACTTTAAGGAATCTGAATCTTATGGAGCGAATTGAGTGAATTAAAGTGTCGTAATGTTTCGTTTTCCATATAACAAATTCATAAGGATATAGCTTCAAGTTCCATATTTTCCGGATATAATACTATGTTTTTCCTACTGGTTCAGATAACGATATCACTTTTTCAGTGCTGTTATAATTTGAAAGATTCTAGTAAAGGTAGTTTATAACATGAACGCCCATACCCAAAAAAGTTTGAAAACTTTCACACAAAGGGAAGCCTGTCCTTCCCCACTCAACTCTACTTTTACTCTTAAAAAAATGCCTATGTTTATCGTTACTAAAAACAGATGCAATCATATTTTTGAAAGTTTTCTTAAAGCAAAACTTGACTTGGTTGTACTTAGGTTTGCATCCGTCTAAGATTATACTGGTACAAGAATTGAAGCCAACCGACCATCGTATTCGTCGTGAATTTACCGTCTGGGCTCTCGAAATGACGTAAACCGACAACGAATTTCATTGCAAAATCATCTTTTCCGATGAGGCTCATTTCTGGCTTGTTGGCTGCCAAATTGTCGGTATTGGTGCGAATCTAATCCACACGTGATACATTCACAAAAGATCACAGTTTGGTGTGGATTTTGACTTGTAGGAGTCATCGGTCCTTATTTCTTTAAAAATGAGGAAGAAGCCACCATTAACACCGAGCTCTGTAAAGCAATGCGGAACCGAAGCGGATGACTTTTATTTTCAACAGGATGGCACACCACCGCAAATTTCCCAAGTAAACATGGGCTTATTGCGAACCAAGCTCGGCAACTCGTTAATTTAGTGATGTAGTGCTGTGCTTCAACTCAGGACAAGAGTATAACGTAAATTCCTGAGGTCTGGCTGGCTCAAAGCTTTGATTTTGCTTGAGCTGCATTATTTTTCGACACGATGGAGCTCAAGGTAGGATAGGAGAAGATCCAGGAATCTTTCTTCGAACTTCTGGTGACACAGGTCTGCTGGTTTCCGAAAAAAAACAATTTTGTTTGCGGACTTGGTGTGCGTTTTACCAGTTCTATGGCTTCTTTTGAGATTGTCCTTAAAACTGGCGATGTCCCTCTTTTGGTTACTACAGGTGATATAGGTCTGGTTGTTTCTGTTAATATACATTTTGTTTGTGGACTGGGAGTTCGAGTTAAGGCATTTATATTTTCCCTGGATGATGATTTCAATATGGGAAGAGTCTTTTTTCTGGTTACTACAGGTGATACTGGTCTGGAAGTCTCCATTTTATCCTATTCTTGTAGGCAAGCTTTTACTTCTCTTGGTTGTACTGGTTTTTGAAGTGTCACACAATGTTACAGACTTGAGGCTTGCACTGCGAGACCTGATTATGTCCAAGCTAACAAATTTTGAGCCTGTTACCGGCTTGGTATGTTTCAAGTAAATCTTCATAGCTCCTATGCTTGGTTCAGAACACATTGATCTCCTTCTTTGAAGCTGATTGATTTTTTCCACTATCCATGAAGTTCTTGGTAATGTAAAAGAAGCAGAATGTTCCTCTCATGAACAAGATTCGGAAGAAATGGTTTGATTGAATAGCCTCTTTTTGCTTCACGATTTCAGACCTATCATTCAGATCCAATTTTTTCGCAATATCTGCTCCAGTTGCTTTACTGAGACATTTCGAATCAATTGTTTTCTTAGATACTTGTTTAGTGGTGGTATCTTTTTTGGATTTGTTGTTTTTCTTGTCTTCAGGTTTGTCTTTTGTTTTTACGGTTGTTTTATCAGGTTTTTTAATAGATTTAGTTGAAGCTAGTGATTCGGTGGAGGATTTGATTCGAGAACGTTCAGTGGATGGAGAAGGGCTGATTGTGATTCTTCGCGTTGTTTTTGGTGAGAGCGATAAAGGTCTCTTAATTGAGGACTTTAAGAGGCTTTTTCCTTTTTCAGTGATACCTACTTTAATTGGTACTGGTGGTGTTGTTGGCTTTCGCAAATGATAATAAGGCAACAGATTTTTTATACTGGGCATTGGAATTTGATATATTTCGGATTCCTTTTTTAACCTCTGTCGGAGATAAAAGTTCTTCCGATCCCAGTGATTTGGTATCACGCAATTTGGGAAGTTTGAGATCGAATTTTCCTTTTTCTGTACCAAACTTTTTCACTGGAGTAGGCGTTCTGCAAGAGAGATTCTCCGTAGAGCTTTTCTTGCCAATTATACTGCCCGTTGATCCACTCTTGTATATTCCGCCAAATGGTGTTGTCTTGGATTTATCCGTAGACACTCTAGTGCTACTTTAGACTCTTCGGACAGATGATTTATGATCCCGTGATGTACTTAACATAGACGTAATTTGTGATTTCAATTCCGGAGATGCGAACACTTTCTTGACCACACTCATTCTGGCACCATCACCTTTCTTCCTACCGGCAGGAGATAACTTACAAGTTATTTTATCCTTCAGATAGTTAACTTTAGTTCGTTCAACGCTGGGGCCAGAGGTAAAGCAAGTTTCATGTCTTTTACCTGTTGGACTCTTTTCAACCTTCATTGTATTTATCAGTCTAAGAGTGGTATTGTTGCCAAGGTATTTATGTGCCTCCAGGCGAGGCCATAGATGGTGCTGTACGTTTAAAACTGGCAAATGTTTTTGGTACATTGTGGTGAACTGTGACCGGGTAGCAAAGATATTCTTTCTGAGGCATGATGCATTCTTGAGGTGGGATCAGACTTTTGTGTATTCTGATTTTGGTCAGCGTCGGTGAGAGGCGATAGAATTTCACCAGGTCGGTTTATGTGGAAGTGTCAATTGTATAAATTAGATTTCAATTGATCCTGTTGTTTATAGAGTTCACTGTGGAATTCTGTAACTAATTTTTACCAACGTGTGAATGTAGAGGTGAATGTTCGAATATTGAACGTTTAGCAAGCTAGAGGTTATTGATGATAATCATTAGAGCTACAAACTTGGGTTATCAGAAACCCGCCACCTTAGCGCAGGATTGAGTACAAAGTTAAAACCTCATGCAATTATTAGATTTTTTTTCTAAACCAACACTCGTTTAAACTTGATCATCTTACCTTTAGGTTTTTCTGGTGCGAGCTTTCTTAATCCCTGGAAAGGCACATCACCTCCCTTCTGGATAATCTTGTATGCTTCTCTTTGTTCCTTTGGAATCAGCTGATTGACTCTATCTTCTTTCCTCTTAAAAATCAAAGTCCAAAAAACCAAAGTCCAACACCATGCTTCATGGATAACAAGCATGCTGAAAATCAATGTGTGTAACTATTATTTGTATCAATCGATTGGCCGCCGAGGTCATGGTGTTTTAACCCCTTTAGATTATTTTCTCTGGAGACATGTGAAAACACAGGTTTATAACAATAAACTCGCGACTAGCGGCGACTTGGAAACTAACATTCGTCAAGCCATAGTCGTCGTACAGCCCGAAACGTGTGCCAGGGGCATCGAAAATTGGCGCGAGCGGATCTGTGTCTGCACCAAGAGCCGTGCACCAAGTTCCATCAGTCTTGTTGGTAGACCCTTTACTTCTTGTTGCTTGATTACTATTTATTCTAGTTATGTGTATTTTTAATCGGTGTTAGCGTTATTTAATATTAGTATATAACTGATATTTTACTTATATTTAATCTATGCACACGTCATCATTATCTAGTCATTTTCGTCATACCATAATCTTATGTTCAACAAAAGATATTCGCTTTTTTCCTTGATACCAGAACTATTGAAAACGCATAAAGCGTTATCCGAAAAGAAGCGACTTTTTAAAAATGCAATCTATTGAAAATGTATCTAACTTTTCACTCTACTCTCGTATTTATTAGAGAACACCTTTTACAATACATTTAGCAAACGACAGTACTGCCAAAATATACCAATGCAATAATTAATTATAATATATTTGTAAACTTACTATATTTTTCAAATTCTTTCTTAAAGATCTACGCCTCTGCCTTCTGTTTTATTCCCTTTACGCTTCATCCTGTATTTTGAACTGATGTGGATATGGCTCAAGTAAATTGTTGACCTAGTTCTTGTCATAAACCACTCTCGAAATAGTGCTAACGATATGCAAACGTGATTCGTTTCTTATCTTGTCATTTGTTCTGGATATTGATAACTTTTATTGAAACGCAAAAAAAAAGAAATTTACCACTCAACACCAAATCACTTTTTAAACTTCTCTTGACTGGATGGAATAGAATATTTATATGCAAAGCACTATTATTATTTATATTTTTAACAAGTCTTAAACTCTTGAAGGTTCATTGTACCTAATAAAAATGAATCTTTTAGTTTGTCCAACATATCTTCAATCACAATCTTAACAACCAATGTCATAAATCCCCAATTTTTCATGTTCATTTGCTTTATCCTTTGGATTACGCAGGATTTCTCTTAATTTATTATATGGCTTGGAGACTCCTATACTACTTCACTTTTATCAAATTCTTGTCTGGCTCTCCTGTTAATTGGGCATCAAACGGTATTACCATGAATTTATTTTTGTTCGGTTCGTTTTAAAAAGTCGAAGATTCTTTCAGTAATTATCTAAACTCATGTTTTCTAATTAATGCAGCTTCAATATTCTTATTTAAACCATTCACTTTAGACACCTTCTTTAGACAGCATATTTTGTTTTATTATTTTAATGACACGAGAACACCATGATAACATTTGTTGGAGAGATGCTCTTATAAGGCTAATTAGGAAGATTTTTCATTTAAAATCAGAAATGTATTGACTAGATGATCTTATAACATTCATTTAAAGTATTCGAAAGTTGAAAAAAAATTGCCTGACTCATTTTACAGATTTAATTTAATCAAATAAAATAAATTAAAGTTAATTTTAAATAAATTGAATTTAACTTAATTTAAATTAATTAATTTTAATTAATTAAAATTGATTCAATTAATTAAATTAAAATCAATTTAATTAAATTAAGACATTTATTTGTCTCATTCGCCATCTTGAACAGAAAATTGCAAACAAAAATAAAATATTAAACTACTAGGAGCCAGAATCATAAATTTAAATAAAATCACAGCCCGCCATGTGTGATTCATGGTGTGGGGTTAAAAAATTTGTTAATAGGGGAAGAAAGCTTATGTCTGAGAATGATATTTATGAGAAAGAACATTCGAAAAAATTGAGAATTTTGCAACAGAAATACTGGCAAAGATTCTCTTCTCAAACTCAAAAAGAAAATTTGAAGAATCTAAAGAAAGAACAGAATGGATGCAAAAATTCCAATACAGACTAGTACAATAATAGTAGGAAAATGGAAAATAAATTCTATTTATCTTTACAGAGAATGAGAATAATAAATTGCCACAGAACAAGATGTTAATTGCTTAAATGTAGAAATACCTTAAGACACAATCAATAAAGTAATCGAAAGGATTGATAATTGAAAATGGCGAAAGTATGGAGGACCACAATTACAGTAAGAAGAACTATATCGAAATTTTTAAAACTAATTTTTTCGTCATAACAGTATATGAATGAAGAAGAATAAGAAGATATGAATGCTCCTATAATAATCGTTTAGTAAATTCCATAAAAATATTGGTTCATTCACCATTTAATTTATTTTTTAACTTAAATCCAAGATGGTTAAATCGTGAGGAAATAATATATTGCTTTGTTATTCTATAAGATTTATATTTTACTGTAATTTAAAGATTACATTCGCATATATTAAATAAACGTTATTTTAAAATGTATTTAATAGAATCAAGAGATATATTTCCAGACGTTATTTTTTTTATATTCGACAGAAACCATAATAATTCCTTAACTTATTGATTACTCCTTTCGAATACGCTGTTCTTTTGACAATCATTGCTAATTGTGTGGTCTTAGCACTGGAGGAGCACTTGCCTTGCGCAGACAAAACCATGTTAGCACAAAAACTAGTAAGTATAGCTTTAATGATTTGATCGAAACAGTTTCTGTAACCAATAATATATAACAATACTTTTCAGGAAAAAACGGAAGTATACTTCCTGGGAATATTCTGCGTGGAGGCCTCTCTGAAAATTCTAGCCCTGGGGTTTGTCTTGCACCGCGGCTCGTACCTCAGGAACATTTGGAATATCATGGATTTCTTCGTGGTGCTCACAGGGTGAGTGATCAGCTTTGCTTTAACATAGATAAAAGGCTCAATATTGTACTATAACTTATTTGACAACGCATTGAAGACGAATTATTCAACTACAAGAATCAACAAATAAAAGAAGTTTGTTGCTATTTGAACAAGATTCATGATGTCTAAAGCAAAAATTATGTTGAAAATAAAGATGTGGATTCCTAAATGGATTAGCATATTCAACTTTAAGTCATCTGCCTTCTAGTAAGCTTCAAGAGGCATTGTCATTAATACTTAGGATAAATCTGGATAAGATTTTCTTTTAAACATAGTTCTAGACGTCTGAAGCAAGAAGTAATTGAAGAAATCCTGACGTAGATTGATAGCATATTGATAGGCCTCTTTAGCATGCTTCCAACTTTTACGGTCTTGGACTTTCTTCTGTCACTCGGGCCCAATATATTTAACGATGTCATCAGTCCATCATGCTTCTTCACGGACGTTTGCTATCAAGCCGCGCCCATCCCGTGTCCCATCGCCGCGCTATATGGCCTGCCCATTTCTATTTCAATTCCTTTGTTGTCCAACATTTTGATGTCACACATTTTTGTTTATTCCCTGATCCATGTACACGGCCTTATGTATCGTCTTGTAATGCCAGGCATAATTTTTTTTCATTTCTTTCTGTGCTATCCGAAATTTTTGAATTGATTGCGACGTGAGTCCTAACGGGCAGGATGCACTGATCGATTACTTTTCAATTCAGGCAAAGTGCTCAGGCACTTTGTTCTTAAACACTATGTTGAGCCTGCAAGCATAACGCATCTCCTCTTCCATTCAAATCCTCCGCCCAAATATATAAGGTGATCCACAATCTCCAAATCTCCCCCTAAAACTGAAATTCTTCCGTCCTCAGCAAATAACCTGAACCATAACCTGACTCTCTTTTAGTTTTAATCCAAATGGTTCGCCGTCCCTTGGTAGCTCTTCATGGGTATTTGTAGCTCTTCTGGGTCTTGTAAAAGGAGAACGATATCATCTGCAAATCTAAGATGGTTTAAGTTTGCACTATTGATCTTTATACCATCCTGTTCCCAATCCAGATTACGAAATTCTCCTTCAAGGCAGGCCGCGAAAAGAATAGACGATATTGCGTCATCCTACCGTTCACCTCGCTCTCTAATAATTCCAACTTCAAGATCATCAAGGTGAATTGTAACTGTGGCTTCATCATATATCGATCCCAATAGGTTTAAGTATGCATTGTCTACCCCCTGGCTAAACAATGTATCTATTATTGCCTTCTTTGAGATTGAATCAAATGCTTTTTCGTAGTTAATAAAAGCCAAGCAGAGTGGCATGGTGTATTCGTTGTGCCTTTTTATGGCCCGTTGTACAACCTGGATGTGTTCCATTGTAATGAATACACTCCTGAATCCTGCTTGCTACCTTGGTTGTGCGTCATTCAATTTTATTAATATTCTTTTAGATATTATCGCGGTGAAAACTTTGTACGTTACTGATAGGAGGCTTATATATGGTTGTTCTTTAAATCATCCTGTGATCTTTTATTATGTAAAAGAATTTCTTCTGCATTTTTCAAGTCAGGTACTTTGTGTTCTTTGAGGCATTTTCAATATAATTTTGCCAGTGTCCGACCATGAGCTTTTAGCATTTTAACAGTTATACTGTCCTTTCTGATCTTCATATAACTATGAATAAAAATTTCTGTCAACCTCTAACATTTCCATTCACGCCATGCATATAGTGCCATCCTCACGCATTAAGGTATATATTTACGTCCTTTTCGTTCACAGCTTCTGTTTAGCCTTGTTAATTTCCCTGTTTTCTTCCAGAGTTTTTTTATACTAGCTGCATATAGAATGGGCACGTTTCCTCTTTAATGCCATTTCTTATAGCTTTGCAGAGCTCATCATATTCGACCCTGCCAAAAGGACTCACTGCATCCCTCATTGTCCGTCGTTTTTTCATTAAATCAATGGTCTCTCTGGAGATTTTTTTCTGTTTAAAACATTTTTCTTTAGGTGTTATCGAAGCAGCCGTTTCAAGCACATTGTTGGTGAATTCTTCATATTGTACTGTTATTTCCATCTTTTCCGGATGTTGTAACACAGTAAAGCGGTTTGACAAAGCAATATCAAAATCATTGCCCCTCTCCAGCATCTTCCCAGAATCCACTTTGCCCTTCTTTGGCCTTACCGTTCTTTCGCGCTCTCTTCGACAGTTAATCCGAACTTTTGCTCCTACCATCCGGTAGTCACTTCCAACATTAACATTGTTAAGGACAGTACAATCGCAAAATATTGTTTTATTGTTAGTCGTGATGTAATTAATTTAACTTGCGAGTACAGATGGACTTTTCCATGTTCATTTTTGCTGATATCTTCATAATTCGAATTCATAATATAAAGTTATTGTGTTCGTTTGAATTAGTTTTTAGCAAATATTCTTAATATCAAAGATAAATCATCAATCAAATAGCCAGTAAACTTCTTCTATTTTATTGAATTCTGTGTATTAAACGTTAGGTCGATGACTGTCTTCGCTGAGGCCAACGTGGACGTCGATTTGCGCATGCTCAGATCGTTTCGTGTGCTCCGCCCACTGAAATTGGTGTCGAGAATACCAAGTAAGACTTCAAACCGTCTCAAGCGACCATATACACGGCAAGATATTTAGCAGCATCTTTATCAGCAGAAATAACTCTTAGATAACTCTGGAATTTGATGACCATTAGACTAAGTCGAGTCGCTCCTTAGATTTTGAATAGATATGTTTGATAACTGTTGTTTTCTTTTGACTAACAGTGGTTTGATGAGTGTTGGATATAGAAGGATACTAGTTTATAGTATAGAAGAGATTCATTAGATATAGCGCTAGATTTTTCGTAGAAATAGTATATTGTAATGTATATTGATTACAAGAAATAATGTATCCTAAAGAGGTGTAAATTTTGGAATTTTTTTTATTGCCCAAAGTACCACCAAAAAGCAAATATAACAATTTTTATATCTTAGTCAATAAATTAATAAAGCCCTCTCACTATTCGTTTTCTACGTTCAATTCTTTAGACACGTTGATATATTTTAATAAATACCAATTAATTTAATTATAAAATTATAAAATAAGAGCTATATAGTTTTAATTTGGAATAAAAACTTAATGTTATGAGATACCAACGGGATGTTTTTAAATTTCAAATTAAATGTTGGTTAATGGTATTTTTATTTAAAAATAGTTTCATGCCTCTGGATTAAAAAAAAATCGATTCTGGAATGTCAATTTTTGATCACTTTTGAAATAAATTTGAACAATTTGTATACGTTGTTCAACTTTATAACTTCATAGTAATTTACCAAACAATTTTAAACACAAATGTCAATTTTGGCCGGGAATAAGAAAAAAATAAGAAAAATCATCATCATCATTCAGTCATTGTCGATCCATTGCAGGATGAAGGCCTTCCTAGCATGCTTCCAACTCGCGCGATCCTGAGCTCTCGTCTGCCATGCGGGTCTAATATACTTCATGATGTCATCCGTCCATCGTGTTTTTGGTCTCCTTCGTGGACGTTTACGATCAAGCGGTATACATTCCAAGATCGCTTTAGTCCATCTGTCGTCGCATCGTCTCGCTATATGGCCTGCCTACATCAATTTCAATTCCTTCACCCTTCCAATGATGCCACATACCTTTGTTTGTTCCCTGATCCATATGCAGCTCTTTATGTCTCGCTTTGTAATGCCAGCATACACCTTTCGTACTTTACTTACGTACTTCTAGTAAGCTTCAAGAGGTATTGTAATTAATATTTTGGACACATCTGGATACAATTTTCTTTTAAACATAGTTCTAGACGTCTGAAGCAAGAAGTAATTGAAGAAATCCTGACGTAGATTGATAGCATATTGATAGGCCTCTTTAGCATGCTTCCAACTTTCACGGCCTTGGGCTTTCTTCTGTCACTCGGGCCAAATATATTTAACGATGTCATCAGTCCATCGTGCTTCTTCACGGACGTTTGCAATCAAGCCACGCCCATCCCGTGTCCCATCGTCGCGCTATATGGCCTGCCCATTTCTATTTCAATTCCTTTGTTGTCCAATGGTGTCACACACTTTTGTTTGTTCCCTGATCCATGTACACGGCCTCATGACTCGTCTTGTAATGCCAGGCATACATCTTTTCATTTCTTTTTTTGCTACCCGAAATTTTTAAATTGATTGCGACGTGAGTCCTAACGGGCAGGACGCACTGATCGATTACTTTTCATTTCAGGCAAAGTGGAACTTTGCTCTTAAACACTATGTTGAGCCTACCAAATGCCTGCCAGCATAACACGCCGTTCCATCTCCTCTTCCATTCAAATCATCCGCCCAAGATATATAAGGTATTTGGCGTCATTGCCCGCAAATTTGTTGAACATAACCTGACTCTTTTTTAGGTTTATTTTCAAGCCAAATGGTTTTCCTGCCCTTTGCAGAACTTGTTTGTGTTTTTGTAGCCCATCTGGGTATTGTGAGACGAGAACGATATCATCTGCGAATCTAAAATGGCTTAAGTATGCACCATTGATTTTTATTCCCTCCTGTTTGGAATCCAGATTATGGAATACCTCTTCAAAACAGGCTTAGAAAAGATCAGGCGATATTGAGTTGCCGTACACCCCGTTCTACGTTGATTTTTAACTTCAAGGTCATCCATGTGAACTGTAGCTGTAGTTTCATCATACATGGATCCAAGTAGGTTCACATAGGCTCTGTCCTATCCCTTGGTTAAGCAATTCATCCATCAATCATTGAGTCAAATGCCTTTTCATAGTCAATAAATGCCAAGCACAATTGCATGGTGTATTCATTGTACATTTCTTTGGTTTGTTGGACAATCTGGATATGATCCATTATACTGAATCCACTTCTGAATCCTGCCTGCTCTCTTGGTTGCGCATCATTCAGTGTTCTTAATATTCTTTTAGATATTATCTTTGCGAAAACTTTGTACATTACTGATAAAAGGTTTATTGGGCGATTGTTTTTTAAATTATCCTGGCTCCTTTCTTATGAAGAAGAATCACTTCAGCATTTTTCCATGAGCTGGGTATTTTTTGATCTTTTAGGCATTTTGGGTACAATTCTGCCAGTATTTTATGTAAAGTTGGACCACCAACTTTTAACATTCCAACCGTTACATTGTCCTTTCATGGAGCCTTTTCATAGTCAATAAATGCCAAGCACAATGGCATGGTGTATTCATTGTACCTTTCTATGGTCTGCTAGACAACCTGGATATGATCCATTATACTGAATCCACTTCTGAATCCTGCCTGCTCTCTTGGTTGCGCATCATTCAGTGTTCTTAATATTCTTTTAGATATTATCTTTGTGAAAACTTTGTACATTACTGATAAAAGGTTTATTGGGCGATTGTTTTTTAAATTTTCCTGGCTCCTTTCTTATGAAGAAGAATCACTTCAGCATTTTTCCATGAGCTGGGTATTTTTTGATCTTTTAGGCATTTTGGGTACAATTCTGCCAGTATTTTATGTAAAGTTGGACCACCAACTTTTAACATTCCAACCGTTACATTGTCCTTTCCTGGAGCCTTTCCATTCTTCATCGCTTCTATGGCATTTGTCACTTCATCCATCAGGAAATCCATCCATCCATCAGGGCTTGAAAAGTTGCTCTTTGAGACCCAATACTTTTATGTTCTTCAGCAGGCTCTTTGGAATAACACCCGTTGTTGATATTATTATGGGAACTATTTCATGCCCCACTTTTCACTTTTCATGCCCCATTGTTTTTTAACTTGCTCTTGAAGTTCCTGGTAGTTCTGAATTTTCTCCCTTTGCTTCTTTAATATATTATTGTTATTAGCAATGGCCACATCGATTATAGGTTCGGGATTGTAATTGTAATGTGGAACTCTCTCTTTTAACAGCTGCAGCTTTATTGCAAGTTCCTGGTGCAGAATCTTTGCGACTGCATCGTGCCTATCTTTATAATCGATAGCCGCAAACATCTTACATCCCCCAGTAACGTGTTGAATGGTTTCGGAGGTCGGACATCCATATCGACACTGATCGTCCAAAATACCAGCATCTCGAACAATATATTTAGGGTAATTTCAAGTGGCAATAACCTGATCTTGGATTGCCACTATAAATCCCTTTGTCTCGGGGAACATCTGTCCTGCAGTCGATATCCGCAACGCTAATATGTCGACTTGTTCTTGGTTGACCTCATTCTGATGTCTCCCATGCAGGGATTTTTCTCTCCATAATTGCAACTTTTCTTGATCGGTTTTCGCATAGCTTTGAACCAGATTTTCTTTCAATTGCAGTGGCGTTAATACACCGATCTGACATATCGTTCTATGTAATTCCGACGTTTCTGCTTGTTTGAAAAAGTATGATCGCATGCTTTCAATTTGTTGATCAAACTGCTTGCTAATATCGACCAGGCCTCTACCGCCTTGATGTCGTTGCAAGGTGGTGCGTTCTACACTACTTCGTGGGTGATGCTCTTGTGCTTTTGTGAGCAATGTTCTAAGCTTGAGTTGTAGATTTTGTACATCCGTCTTATCCAGTTGACTACTCCAAAAGAATACGTTAATATAGAGACCGCATGTGTGTTGATTGCTTTAAACATATTTCTGCTATTAAGATTTGACTTGATCACTTGTTTTACCCTCTTGGTGAATTGAGAGCTGAGTTCATCTTTCATTGAACGATGATCAATGCGCCGGGCTTGTTTCATTCCCAGGTATTTGTATGTGTCTATGGCCGTCATTGCCTCGATAGTTTGGCCGTTATGTGTCCTAAAAGTGTTGTTCTGGAGCTTGCCCCTGTTGATACTGATGGTCCGACATTTTTCCAATCCAAATTCCATTCCGACATCACTACAAAATTCCTCCACTATTTTTAACATTTGTTCGAGATGATTTTTTGACGAGGCAAACAATTTTAGGTCGTCCATGTAAAGCAAATGGTTTAGCCTCATAATGTTTGTATTGTTGTTTTTTTTTAATTATTATTATGTAGTATTATTATATGTAGGATTATTATTTTTGGTAGAGATATTAGTGAAATTATGACTTAACATTCAATGTACACAAAATTTGTCTACGTTATACAGGGTGTCCAAGATAACTGATATAAATTTAAAAAAAATCAAAACATCATATCTCAATTTTTCCAAATGGAATGTCTAATATTTTTTATTTTACAATCCTATATACCTATATACCATAATTTCCGCGATTTTTATATTCATGTTTTAAATGGAATTCATCTTTGGCTTTATGTTGTTATTAAACTAATGAATACATTCTTGATAAGTCATAATATATCAAGAATATAGGTCTTTACATATTTTAATATTTGATTAGAAAGCAACTATTATACAGTAATAAATCTTATTGTTATAGTAAAGACATCATACATATTTAGTTTTTATTAAGACAGTTTAAGTACAAACATTTATAAAGAAGAAGTCACTATAATTATTTAATTAAATGTTCAATATATTTACCATTTTGTGCAATAGAAACTCTAAGCCTATGTTCAAAAGAACTATTGACTGTAATAAGTATTGCCTCATTAATATTCATAATCATTATGGAGGGTGGCATTTGATAAAATTGTTCCTTAACATAAACCCCTTAATTTTGTTAAATCCGGGAATCTGGCTGGCCAAGATCTCCCCTACCGCCATGTAGCTGTAACCATATTCGTTTCGCTTCAGTTAAAGGCAATTATTCAATCCACTATTCAAAATTATTTGCAAAAAATTGAGAAAACTATCACATTAACTTTATTTTCAAAAAAAAAAATGGCCCTAGGAGGCGATCTCCGGTAATAACCAGTCCACACATTAAGAGGCTATCTATGCTGATGATCTAAAGGGATAATGAATCATGGATTTTCACTGCTGTAATAGTAGAAGTTAAATCGGTTGACGTACTCATTTTTGTGGAATATTGTCTCATCCGTGAATAAAATATATATAAAAAAGTTAGGTTTCTTACTATTTTTTTCTATTGTCCCATTACAAAATTCAAACCTTCGATCTAAATTATTTTGATTTAGTTTTTGAACCAATCGTATCGGATACAAACAAAATTTATTTTTTTCTAGTTATTCTGTTCGCTGTGGATTTTTAAACGCCTACCTCATTTTCTATCTGCCTGCATGAAATATGCGTATTTTTAATTATAGCTTGAAGAACTAAATATTCGTTATCTTCACTCATAAATCTTTTCTGACGGTCCGAGTTTGTGTCGTAATCAACTCATTCGGTTCTTTCAAGTCACTCTTTCAGTCTTATAAACATTAATGCATTCGGATGACGTTCGGCATTAGGGAGACTTTGTGCATAAATTATACCTGCTAAAAACAGTTTTCATCACTCACACCCAAAACGTAGAGCATGTTTATCAATTCCTCTCTAGAAAAATTAATTTTCGTTCTACTTTCTGTTCTAATAAATATCTTATTACACAATTTGACAGTTCACAAAGTCCAAATAATTGACCGTTGGTTCATTTCTTTCTACGCCATGATTATCTAGCGCGTCTAGGCCATCGACGTACTTTAAGTTACTAAACTTGAAGAGATTTACCACTAAAGACCAAAACGCTTTTTTCAACTACTCGACGCTCGAAGAATTGATGTACTTTAAGTTGTAATTGGATATTCACATTTCTTTCCGATAGTCAAAATAATAGGTCATAAAAATATTTTTTCCTTTTTCATTATGAAAGATGAACATTCTTTTTTTTCTGTATCAGATAAAAACTGTTTAAAAGTTATATTAGAACAATATGTGCCATTTGAATTGAATTTTATGACGTTATTACTAAAACGTCTAAGGCGAATTCTATTAACAACGAAATATTAAAAACAAAACTGTTAAAAACTCGGAAATTATGCTATCTGTCATAATTTCCGAGATTTTTAAGTATAGGATATGTTTAAGAACAATAGAAGTATTTTGTCTTAGGAAAATTGAGATAAGATGTTTTGTATTTTTTCTCAGTTATCCTGGACATCCTGACAAATTTTGTTTCCATTAAAAGTTAAGTTATAGTTTCAGTCATATTCCTACTAATAATGATAATCGTACATCAAAAAATAAATTATATATGAGACTGCAAAATTAAATCTGCAACCCCGATATTTTTTACCAAATGGCGTATATCGGTGAAACCATTGTTTACAGTCAATAGCAAAATGTAAAAATAGAGGAATATATAGGGTGTTCGGTAAGAAAAAACAAAACTATACCTCACCACGGTTTTGTGAGACACCCTGTATAAATAAAATTAATTTTAATATTATCTTATACTCTCATACTTAAATTTTTTCTCCATCTCCAGCCATTATCAAGATATCAACTGATATCACACTATTGAGGCATCCTGTATATATAATTCTCTAAATGCTTAATTATTGTTAAATTACATTAATAAAAAAACCTTGAAATTTTTCAATTATGTTATCAATTAATCAATACAATTGCAATTTAGAAAAGATTGAGGGTTGATGCATATTTGTTTTTTGGTACTACTATCAGTTTCAGTGTAAATTTGCTCAGTGTAAATTGTTATAAACAATAACAATTAATTAACAGAAAAATTTAACCATCATAGAACATTACTATTCTCACAGTTACATTCGCTCTAGTTAAACTTAAACGTATATAACTGGGACTTAGTTGAAAGTACATAAATTTAGATGTTTAGTGTAAATTTCGTAGCACCGCTAGAGGCTAGTTTTGTTTCTAGGTTTCTCACCCTGTTCCCACAAGATTTCATAGCCGTGGACCTTCGTACCTTGCGAGCTATCAGAGTACTTAGACCTTTGAAGCTAGTCTCTGGCATCCCTAGTAAGTAGATATTTAGTCGAGATAAATACGTCTATCTAGATCTAGACTTTAGTGGATTAGCCTCTCTCTATCTTTCTCTCTTCCTTAATATCCTTTTCTGTCCTTTCTTAAGATCTCATTGTTTGATTTTTTTGAATTAACTTTGAATCAGTAGACAGCTTTTATTATAGATTTATTAATATACTGTCACATTACACTAAAGCAATATAACCATAAAACTCTTCTTCGACCACAATATATATATATATATATATATATATATATATATATATATATATATATATACGTATTTTCCTAATGATCATAAAGATAGTTTAGAATTTTTCATATACAAAAAAGTTTTAAAACATTTCCAGAAGCTTAAAAATTATTCTAAAATTAACAGAAACACAATATATATATATATATATATATATATATATATATATATATATATATATATATATATATATATATATATATATATATATCTACAGGATAAAAATAAGGCAAAAAAATGCATATCACCGTATTGAGTGATAATAGCCACATTTTTGAAAATCTTGAAATTCGACACCCTAGGCTATGTCTTTAGGCACTGTCATCACAAATTTACCAATTTTTCAGTGTTATTTTTTATAACGTGATATAATCGCAGTCGCAAATTAAACAATGAACGTGGTCAATTTAATAAAAAAAAAGTTTTATTGAGTCGTGGATTAAAAAATTGTCAGTTAATTTTGACACTCTATCTAATAAAATTAGTACACCCCAGTTTGCCCAACTTTTCTTTCCACAAAAAAAAGTATTGCTTATTTTTTTTGTTTTTTTTTTATATATGGTCCAAAAAACTAAACCATACCATTATAAAAAATACTTTTGTGTGCTCAAAAATGGACTTCATCAGTGTAACTGAGACGAACACGATGTGATAGAGTGAGATATATAGCGACGCTGTTTGACGATGAATTAGAGAGAGACAGATCGACATTCAACTTTAAGATGACCCATTTAGTGCAGATTTCCAAAAGATACAACAATATATTTTTAGTAGAAAAATAATACATTAATTTTTTGAGATTATTTGCCCAGCTAGATCGCCCGATTTAAATCCCTACAATTTTTTTTGTGGGGTTTCTTAAAACAGGTTGTATAAACGTCGGACATTTGGAGATGATTATCACAGCAAAGATTCAATATATAACTCTTAACATGATTATAAAAGTACTGAGATTTATTTTTTTACGTGGAGGGGGCGGCGAACCACTTTGCTGTGTTACAAAACCTAGAGAAGATGGAAATGTCAGTCCAAAGAAATCACCAACAATGTGCTTGAAACGGCTGCTTCAATAGCATCAGAAGAAAATTGTTTCAAACAGACAAAAATATTTAGTGAGACCAACGATTTAATGAAAAAACAACGGATAGTCAGAAATGCTGAGGATCTTTTTGGCAGGGTCGAGTACGCTGAGCTCTACAAAACTATAAGAAAACGTATCAGAGAGGAAAAATTTTTGCGCCGGTGCAAAAAAAACTCTAGAAGAAAACAGGGAAATTAACAAGGCTAAACAGAAGCCGAGAAAGAAAAGAAAAGGAAAGAACGGTGTAACTGTCCAAATGCTAAAAGCTGGTGGTCGGACTTTACATAAAACACTGTCAAAATTATACTCAACATACCGCAAAGAACAAAAAGTACTTGACTTATGGAAAAATACTAGGAGCAAAGGATGATTTAAAGAACTCCGTCCAATAATCCGTCCGTATTGCCGTCCAATAATCCTCCTATCAGTAATGTACAAAGTTTTCACCAAGATAACATCTAAAAGAATATTAAGAAAACTGAATGATGCACAACCAAGGGAACAATCAGGATTCACAAGTGAATTCAGTAGAATGGATCACATCCAGGTTGTACAGCAGGCCATAGAAAGGCACAACGAATACACCATGCCACTGTGCTTGGCTTTGATCGACGAAAAAGCATTTGACTCAATCTCAAAGCAGGCCATAATGGATGAATTGCTGAGCCAGGGGACAGACAAAGCATATGTAAACCTATTGGGATCGATACATAATGAAACCACAGCGACAATTCACCTTGATGATCTTGAAATTGGAATTAATGTAGAGCAAGGTATACGGCAGGGTGCAATATCGCCTATTCTTTTCTCAACCTACCTTGAAGAAGTATTCCGTAACCTGCATTGGGAACCGGACAGTATAAAGGTCAATGGTGCAAACTTAAACCATGCTTAAATTTGCACATGATATCGTGCTTCCTTTCACAAGACCCAGAAGAGCAGCAAAGGACTGGCGAACCATTTGGCATAAGAATTAACCTGAAAAAGAGTCAGGTCATGTTCAATAAGATTGCAGGGCATTTAGGAGGGCATTTGTGGACAACTTTATATATTTTTAAAAAAGGAATAAAACAATTTTGTACTTTGTTATCTATCACTTTTATTTTTAAACAAAATTTGTGACCATACTGACTGTGTGTGACTTCTGTTATTTACTCCGTTCTACCTGCCAGTTTTTTCTTTCTAATCTCTTCCAGAGTCCTCCTTACCCCATCTTTTTCTCGGTTTTCCTCTGTCTCTTAATCCCTCCATCCTTTCATGATCCCTATTTTGCAAATTTTTTTCACTATATCGCAAATCTCATTATTTTTAATAGTTCTTCGTTTGTTCTAATTCTCCAACCTTTTTCCAATTTGATAAAGTCATATATTTTTCTCAGTATTTTCCGAACGTAACGATGGTTCATTTTTCTTCGTTAAAGTCCATGTTTCTTACCCGTATAATACTATTTATATGTAATTATTGTTGAATATATCTTTATTTCTGTATTCCTCGATATAGGTTTAAATTTCAAGATTTTTTTAGAGCCAAAAAACCTTGGTCGTCAAAACGTTTTAAATTTTTACATTACATACTTCTTATTACAATTAGGGCTACATACAAGTAAATAATATAATTTTACGTAACCCTGTTAAGTACTTTCTTCAGAACTATGAATCTCCCTTTCAATATCCCATCATAAAGGTGGTGCACGATCTTCCGTTTTTGAAATCCTGCTGTTTGTCTTCTAATGTTATGACATTGATTCAATTGGTTATTTTTTTTGTTAATTTTGTAGTTGTGTTAAGTAGATTAATTCCGTGACGCTTTCTTGGGTTATCTTTTTCCTTTTTTTGCACTTGACCTATATTCGTGAGGTATCTTTAGTTTTTTTATAATCTCTTGTTGAGTTCGGTTAGTTCTAGCTTCAATATTGGTCATCTTATTGTAAACCACAAAAAATCAATTATAGTATTGTTTAATGTCAAGATATACTAACTACTATGATCAGAAAGTAAAGTAACTTTTTAAATAAAACCCAAAATATTTATTTATTTATTTATTCGTTCAAATTTACTTTGTCTCCTTCAGAATAATCCCCTCACACGTCAATACACTTTATACAAACTTTTTCGAAGCAGTTTTTATATCCGTGCTTCAAAGTGACTAGCTAACTTTTATTGAATGCTTTTAATGTACTTAAAACGGCATCCACGAAGTTGTTTCTTCAGTAGAGGACACGGGAAGAAGTCACATTGTGCCATATCTGGTGAATAAAGTGCTTGTAGACCGGTATTTGTTTGATTTTTTGCCAAACATCGAGGAATAATTATTACTGTGCTGTTATTAAGTTGTTTTGCCACAAATCTGAACGTTTTGTTTCTAAGATTTAATAGGCGATTACTCAGAGTAAAATATTTGGTTTTTCATTTATTTTTTTCACTGATTAACATGGAAGGTCTTCCTGAACTAGGTTCATCTTTAACTGCTTTTATAATATCATTAAAGTACTTGTAATACTTGTTTTGACATAGCATCGTCGCCGTATCACTCTCTTAACATTTTTAATGTGTCAGCACAAGAAATTTCGTTTTTAGACTAAATTTAATAAGTTAAGTGCTTCAGTTAATAATGTCAATTTTGCTAAGAGATGGTGTTACTAATACATTTGTTGGTATAGACCAATGACATTCCTGGCGTTTTGGAGGGTAAATGCACGTCATCAAAACCCAGTTCGTTACTAATTGTAACTGTGCAAAAAAACATAGTTTTTTATAGGTTTGAATATGTCGATTTATGTACTAGAAAAAAGTTTTGCGGGAAAGTTTAATAACCTTCTTTCATTTGAAGTAAACGGCTGCTGAAAGTTATCGATTGTTGATTAAAGCTTATGGTCAACATGCTCTGACCCAAAAAGAATGTGAACGATGGTTTAAACACTTTAAAAGCTGTGATTTTGTTAGAAAAGACAAGAAGCGTCCAGCACAGCCGAAAGCCTTTAAAGTTGCAGATTTGCAAGCCTTATAGGATGAAGACTCAACTCATATGTTGAAACAAGTAGCACAAGCATGGAATATTGCCCAATACACTATTTTCGAACGTCTATACGAACTGGGAAAGATCCAGAAGGAAGGAAAATGAGTTTCGTATGAATTAAATGAAAGAGACATGGAAAAGCGAAAAACTATTTGTGAAATTTTGCTTGCCAGACAGAAAAAAAAAATTTCATCGAGTTGCAACAGGTGATCAAAAGAGGATGTATTTCACAACCCAAAGCGCAATAAATCATGGACAAATCCAGGCCAGCCTTTAAAACTACACCAGTGTGCAATATGCATTGAAAGAAGGCTTTGGTATGTATTGATGGATGGTTGGCCTAAAAAACCAAAAGTTCTTTTGGCGCGGTATCCATTCTTTGACAAAAAGATGGGAAAAAGTACTAGCTAACGATGGCCAATACTTTCATTATTAAGGTAATTTATTTTGTTATAGCTCAATTTTGTGGAAAAAATCGGCATTATCAACTGAAACACTTATTAACAATTAAAAATAAACAGAGACAAAAATTTTAGATATTTGCAAAAGACGCAAACCAAGGATAGTCATACCAACTTAAAAAAGCCAAAGCGCACGAATTTTTTAAAACAAATTGCCTTTCTTCTTGATCATACTAATATAAAAATGTATTAAATCATCGAACAAGTGTAAAAAATAATATCTGAAGTTAAAAACGGGATATGTTTGAGCAACAAACAGTTTTAAAACTTTAACTGAGGTTGCCGATACTTGGAAATTAATTTTAAATAAACAAACAAAGATTAATATCTCTTAATTCTTATAAATTCTTTACATAAGAACATAAAATTCACAGTTGAAGAAGAGCAACATAATAGTATTAACTTTTTAGACTTAACGATTATTAGAAAAGTCAATAAACATGATTTTGCAATTTTTCGTAAACCATCACATACAATTTTGTTATACACAATATATCTTGTCATCCTCACTCATATATCTTGTCATCCTCACTATTAAATATCCTCATGTCAATAGATAATTATAATAAAGAATTGAATGTCATCAAATAGATCGCAGTAAATAACGGATACGACACAAACATTATAAATAAAATAATTAATAAAAAAGTTATAATAAAACCATTAATTTAATATATCCGGTCAATAATATCAAATATTGCTTTTAAAACAAACAATAGTCTAGGACGCCTTATTAAAAACAATAAAAGTCAAACAAATAAACTGTATAAATCTGGAGTTTATTTAATTGAGTGCGGATCGTTTCCAAAAGTCTATATTGGACAAACAGGAAAATCTTTCTCTGCTAGGCTCAACGAACATAAAAGAGGTTACACTAAACAACAAAATAATTCTCATTGTGCTAATCACTTAATGTTTGAAAAGCATAATTTCAATGATAATTTTAAAATATTACTTGAGAATAAATCCAAAAAATTAAATCTTTTAGAGAGCCTAGAAATTGATTTAAAAAATGGATATTTTCCTAAATTACCAGATAGATTTGAATGATTCACCGTTATTAAACTTATATTGCCTTCCTAGACTTTGACAAAAATGGATTTCGCCACTATCATGTTTTATGGTAATATAAGGTCGATGGACCCTTTTGATTCTAATTACTTTTCTCACTGTTTGTTTAGCATAGTTTGTATTTGAAAAAGACACTGTGTGTCGCAACAATTGTTATACATACAATTTTAAATATAGTCGAAATTTGTAGATATTAATCTTTGCTTAGTTTTAAAACTTTTTTGTGTCACTTGATAAGCATTATAAGGAAACAATCATTAAAAAAAATAACAAACTTTTTCATCTGGCTAATAAAATACTTCATGGAAATGTTATTAATATTTCAATGAAGTTTTAGAAATTTTTTCTGCTAATAATATTTTGTTTTTGAATAACTTATTAATATTATTGATTTCTTTCAATTATTTTATATTATAAAATAAACCTTTACAGTTCGAACATGTTCGAACAATTTAAAGCGATTAATATTAGCTCAAATATTATTTCATATAACAGATTGTTCGTAGATTAAATTAAATTAACTTTAAAAATCGTTTCTTTGCATATACAGGGTGACCCAAAATAACGGGAATTTTTTAAATGCGTAGTGGCAGCCATGAGCAGGTGGCAGCACTGTGTAACAGTGGCCTTGAGCAAGTAAACACTTTCTCATTTTAATAACCATGGATCAGTGGAACGTTAGTAGTGCGTTAACCATAAAAATGTTTTATAAAAACAATGATAGTGTGGAAGCTGCGCAGAGGGAGTTCCGACGTTTCTACAACTGAGGACGTCATGGTGCCATCCCATTGAAATAAGCGATAAAAAGTTGGATAAATAACTTTAAAGAGACTGGATCTGCCTTAAAGAAGAAACCAACAGGACGACAAGGAAGTGATCGTACTGCATATAACATTGATGTTATATGCGAGTCTGTCTTATGGAGCCCACGGCGTTCAATTCGTAAGCAAGTAGCTGCGGTTCAAATGTCCCGGGAGAGTGTTTGCAGAATTCTTCATTTAGATTTGAAATTTCATCCATACAAGCTGCAGATAGTGTTACAACTGAAGGAAAACGATTGTCAATTGCGATTACAATTATGTTAACAAATCATAAATAATGACGATGCATTTTTAAGCAAGTTGTGGATGTCAGATGAGGTCCATTTTTATCTCGCAGGTTACGTGAATAAGCAGAACTACCCTTACAGGACAGACACAAATCTTAATGAAGTTCATGAACGCCCTTTACACGCTAGTAAGGTGACAGTATGATGTGCTGTTTCATTACATGGAATTATCGGACCTTATTTTTTTGTGAAAATGAACAGGGGATCACAGTAACTGTTAATGCGGACCGTTACGTGGAGATGTTACAATCTTTTGTCACACCAGAATTGAAAAATTTTCCACACGTTCAAGAAACCTAGTTTCAACATGATGGAGCAACTTGCACGGCAATCAATGGAAGCTGTGAGAGAATTGTACGGTAACTGTGTGATCTCAAGATTCGGTAACGCTCCATGGCCCCAGATTTGTCCGTTTGTGATTTTTTCTTGTGGGGATATCTCAAGAGTTAAATGTACATAACTCGACCAAGAACTCTGGATTAGTTAAAACAGATAATTCAGGATGAAATTCACAGTATCCCAGCTGAGATGTTGCAGAGGTCTGTTCAACGGTAATTCCATTAATGTTTCTTAAATGGCTTTAATGGTTTCAATTTTTCTTCCATCACTCGCTTTTATTGGATTGTTAAAAAGTCCCCGTTTTTTTGTGTCACCTTGTATACATATACAAACTCTAACATTAGAGTTTTGAGATTATTCGCGCATTTGTTTCCTTTTTTATTCACGTTTCTACCTTATCAATGGTACGTCGTGTCTTACCAATGATTCCCGAATTCGTTTCATAAACCTCTTCTTTAGAAAGAAACCCAAGATAATCAAATCGTAGGACCTCGGGAGTAATACTCGTCTCTTTACGCTAAACAAAGACATATGGGGTGAGAGTTTCAAGAGTTTTTCAGCAAGTTGTAAAAATTCGGACAAAGCCGGCTTTGTGTTGATCGGAGAGCGAGACCCATCCAGCCAATTTCCACTTTTTATGGATTGGTCGACATTGAACTTTTCGCCCAATATTCGGGTTACCAAACTTTCGTCTTTTTCCTGTTCTTAATTTTTCCTCCAAGCTGGTATTAACTAATTTGAAACGGGGAACCATTCCTCTGACATTGTGTTCTGCTGGTCAAAACGTCATTGAGATCACGAAATGTATGTGTTGCTTTCCACCCTTTTTGGAAGGGTCTGAGCATAATATGACGAACGTGAATATAATTTTTGATACACATTTTTATCAACTAAAGTAATTTTTATCAAAGTAAACAAAATATCAGTCTTCATAGTAAGAACCATCCTCAAAACGTAAGGATCATTAATGCTAAAATGAAGTGGCGTAAAGTGAGCCTACATTGCTCAGAATAGAGGAAGGTGGTGTAAAGTGGCCTACAGTCACTGTAACTGCTCAGCCAACAAAATAATAAGTGTCCCATTGATAAGATTTTATCAATGATAAGATTTTATCAATGGGACATCCATAACAAGTTTGGAAAGCACTGTTTTTTGTGGTTATATGATCTATTTTGGTATTATATGGTCTCAACACTGTGCTATTAATGTTTATCACACCAAATGTTCTTCAGTGATCCACACTTGATAATGATGAACATATCTTTTGAAACCATAACTAAGCTCAAAAAGATATACCACTCAACACCAAATATATATATATATATATATATATATATATATATATATATATATATATATATATATATATATATATATATATATATATATATATGAAGGAGACCGGTTATCCCCACTCCTCTTCAACCTAATCCTGGACAAAGTCGTAAAGGAATGGGAAGGAGAACTGAAAAATCAAGGACTGTGGGAACCAATACGACTGGGACTATCCAAAGACAACATAAAAATCTCATGCCTAGCCTTCGCAGACGACCTGGCCATACTCGCAGACAATGAAACAAGGGCAAATAAACAAATAGAAGTCCTCAAGGAATGTGCAGAGAAAACCTTTCAAAAAAACGAATTCTTCTGCTCAAAATTAGATGTCCATAATTTAAACAGAAAATACGGCAGGATAAATAGGGACGCACTTCAAATACCTAGACGAGCTCCTCGAACCCACAGGAGGAAAATAGATAGCACAGCAGATTCGATTACAGAAGATGAAGAGGGTATACGGCAAGATACACAATATCTACAATAAGAAATGCATATCCTCACGTACAAAGATAATACACCAGTAATCAAACCAGAAGTAGAGAGACACTTACACTCCACTCAAAATTCGGCATAGAAAATAGCAACGTCGCGGCGGATATAAGAAAAAGAAGGTTGAAATTCTATGAACATATCAGTAGACTCCCACCGACGAGACTCACCAACAGAATTCTTATATACATACAACAGGTCAAATCAACAATACCATGGATCGGACAAGTCAGAAATGATCTGGGGAAGGCACAAATAGATCCAACAGAGATTGAGGACATAAGCACGGAAGACACATAAACAAGATACATAGGTGGAATGTCGCGTCATACAACGAAGTTTCAGGGAGATCGGCGACAACGTGGATGGAGAAGAGAAAGGGAGAAAGGATGAGAGAGTTGTGGAAGATCAGAAGGAACATTCAAACACAGGACCGCACGATTTGGAATCACGCTCCTCCTCGCTTCATCCTACAGTGGATGGACAATGGGTGTGATGATATATATATATATATATATATATATATATATATATATATATATATATATATATATATGTATGAATCGTCCTTAATCACCTACGCAGAGAATAGGACTTCAATAATAACGCATCATCTGATTTTCCTCCAGGTTCCAGTGCAGTGCTGTTTTATCTATACAGTTGCTTTACTTTATACTGTGTACCTAATTTAACCCCACTCTCGAAATGCTATCTAGTGTCAATTTTCTTTTGATTGATAATTTAATCTATGATATGTATTTATAAAATGAATCAATCATCAATCTAATTCAATCTGAGATCAGATTGAATCATCTCCTGATGATGCTAACATGGTTCGCGAAACGCGCGTTTGCGAAATGAAAAAAAAAAAACGATTTGACGTTTAATGGTAGATATCTTTAGTCTTTCGAGTTTATATAGATAGAGTTTAGTCTTTCACTCGAAAGATTCCAACAGAAGAATTGATTTGGGACTATATCAAAGAAGAGGTTTAAAAGAATATTCTCGAAACGATCCAGTTGCCATTGGTAGAAATGTATCACATTATATATTTCAAAATTACTAACACATTTCTTCAATTAAACTTTTAAAAACACACCTTTTTGACATATATCATGACTTGTGCGCAATTTGACAATTTTACTTCACAGAGCACACTTCACAATAGGATCACTACATCAACATAACCTAGTAAGGGCATGAATAGAGAGAAAAAATCAAAACCTAGAAACCAAACTGAACAAAATCTAATCTTATTTTTGTGCATCTAGGTTTGCAAGTTGTACTGAAGTCCATCATAAAGGCTATGGCCCCATTGCTCCAAATAGGATTACTTGTACTGTTCGCCATTGTTATATTCGCCATTATTGGGCTAGAATTTTACTCCGGAGCTTTACACAGAACATGTTACAGTCTGTACGATATAGGTAATATGTTATAGTGTTAACCTTTATAATCAATGTCTTTAAAAACAATGTGATTCTATTACAGACCAAATAGTTAAAGAAAACGAGGAAGAAGTACCCTGTAATACCGATAATGAGACCGAAGCCAAGTCACAGGGTAGCAATTGGTGTAGAGATGGCAACAGTGTATGCTTAGAAAGATGGCAAGGTCCAAATAATGGTATCACGTCGTTTGATAACATTGGATTTGCCATGTTGACGGTTTTTCAATGTATAACGATGGAAGGATGGACATCTATATTATATTGGGTGAGTAGCATATTAGATTTGTGACATTTTGCGGTTTTAAAATTTTTTTTCTCGTACTTTAGATGAACGATGCTGTCGGGAGTTACTACAACTGGATGTACTTCGTGCCTCTAATAGTTCTTGGTTCATTTTTTATGCTAAATTTAGTTCTTGGTGTTCTCAGTGGGTGAGTAGCTGAACATCCTTTTCTACTTACTTCTTTTATGACTTCAATAAGTATCCGAACTGATTTTTATCTGTCAAATGCAATTCTCGAAGCATTGAATATGTCGATTCAAAATGGTATATATACAGTGTGTCGCATTTAAGATGAAGACGCCCCCATATTTTCGCTATTTGAAGGAATATAGATTTGAATATTTACACAGTCATACAGGTTGATGGGTCATATTTTTTAAGATACTCAGCTGAAATTTGAACTTTAACATCACCCTACTACGAATTCACAAACAGGGTGAATTCTCAATATTTTGCTTCATGTTAAAGATATCGAAAAAAGTTTTATTATTTTAACCCCACATGCCGAGTTTCATGATAAAATTCGCATTTTTAATTTTTTCATTATTTTGCTCTATACACAAAAGTATGTAAGTATAAAAGTTCATTTTTTAATTTGATAATTAGCGTGCCATGGAAAGTAATAATTTGACACTAGTTTTAAATGTCAGTCAGATTAAACTTCGAGTTCTAGTCCAGTGTTCAGAAAATTAAAATGCCATTGACTTAAGAGACAAAATAGAAATAATCCGGTTGTTTGGTGATTTTGCTCGTCGTAGCAGAGAAGTTGCTGCAGAGTTTAACATCAGAGACATCCCCAATGTGATCCAATTACCCACGGAAAAGCAGCTACTAAAATGGTCTTTTCAATAAAGCCGGCAGTGTTATTAAAATCCATCAAGAAGGTCAGTTTCGTCGAATACACCCGCACCCTGAAGATAACGATATTTTGGCGGCAAATCGAGCAAATCCATGCATGAGCCTTCAAGATTTATTGTCTCAACTGAATATTAGCAAGGATAAAATTAGAAGATGTTTCATTCATCACAAAATCAAGCCCTATAAACCGAAGTTCTTACATACACTAAAAGAAGGTGATGATAATAAAAGATTAGACAATTGTTATTGGGTCGAAGATAATTTTTTAAATGAGAGATATTTCCTGAAGAAGATTATGTTTACTAATGAGGCTACATTCACCACTAATGGGGTTGTATCGTCTCCAAACTGTAGATACTGGGCCAGAGATAATCCTCACTGGGTTATACATTGTAAAGGCCAATATTTCCAGAAAGTTAATGTCTGGTATGGAATTTTAGGAAACCGAATAATTGGTCCTTTTTTCTTTAATGAATCATTGAATCATTGAATCCATCTTCGATTGGATATTTTGGGATTCAACTGAAAATTTTCCTCTTAATGTGCGACAGGATATATATGTGCAGCTAGGTGATGCATTCATTCACAATTCAAGGATTGTTCGTCAAAGACAGTCCTTTTGGACTGTGGTCTCCGAGGCCTCCCGAAATTACACCCCTTGATTTTTATTTTTGGGAAATGGTCAAAAATAAAGTTTATGAAACAACGCTCAGAAATCGAGATGAACTTTGTGCCAAAATAAGATAAGTCGGTCAAGAAATCAGCATTCCGGAACTCAGACGAGTAGCTAAACAGAATCGTAAAGGAACCGAAAAATGTATTCGAACAGATGGAGGACTAGTTGAGAGAGATCACATTTGATAATTAATTATTTGTATTTTGAAAATTATTGCGGTATACTTTTTCTTAAATTTATGATGAATATCGGCCAGAATAGAAGGACATTAAAAAACATACAAACCACTTCCGCTCTGTTCCAGCACCATCTACAAACAAGACATGAAATCAGTTTTGAAGGAGCCAAAAAAATAGCGAATATTGAAAACTACAGTTCCGAAGAATTAGTGAAGCCCTTGAAATAGAAGAAAGGGGTGAGCTAAATACGCGAAACGACGCTCGCAACATTCCAGAAGTATGGAAATCCCTTCTGAAAAAAGAAGAACCGCGGCAACGTGGCGGTGAGGTAGAAAAATCAATAAACGGATCCCCGACAACGTTGCCGAGCGCCGCAAATAGTCTCGAACTACCCCGATATAATCTGCGCAGTCGCCGGCCGGCGACGACGTGCACAACGATCTGTGCACGTCAGTTGGACTGTTGGACTCTTCAGTCGAAGCGGACAACACTTGAAAATGCCAAATAAGATTTTGTCGAAACGTCGTGACTCTTCGGAATGATTTAGAAATTGGAGGGCACATGTTTTGTCTGTTGGTGGTTAGACTCTTCAGGGTACCGACATATGCTATCTCGCTAAGAATAGGGAGTCCCTCTCCACAATCAAACAACCCATATTTTCGCCGACTTCTCGTCGGATGGCTTATACATGGAGTTGTCATCAATAATTCCAATCTTCCTTCAGATGATAAAAACGGCTATAATACCTCGCGACATTCCTCTTCGTCCCATCGTCAGCGCATATCGTTCCCCAACTCTCAAATTAGCAAGATATTTAGCGAAAACTCTACAGCCGCTTGTGGAAAAATCATCCTCCTACATCAAAAATTCCTCTCATTTCATTGAGCTTCTTCAAAGACACAGTATATACGAAAGCGACATTGTGGCTAGTTTTGATATTGTCTCGTTATTTACAAACATTCCCCTTCCAGAAAGTTTAGATATTCTAAAATACAAACACCACACATCAACGGATATTCTTAGTCTTATAGAACATTGCATGTCCAATACATATTTCATTTTCAAAAAAAATTCTTTAAACAAATTCGTGGAGCTCCTATGGGCTCCCCTCTTTCTCCGGTCATAGCCAATATTTTTATGGAACACTTTGAAAGCCATTAACACCAGTCCGTTGAAACTTACTTGGTGGTTCCAATATGTAGATGACACCTTCGTCATTTGGTCGCACGGACCACAATCTTTGAATCTGTTCCTTTCACATTTGAACAGCATACATCCCCAGCTGAATTTTACAATGGAGACTGAAAAAAATTCTACTCTCCCTTTTCTTGACATTCTAATATCAAAAAAGGCCACACAAACCGTTATCTAAATGCGAACTCACATCATCATCCATCCCAATTAAATTCGGTAGTCAAAACTTTAGTCACGAGATCACTAAGATTGTCGGATAGGGAACATAGGCAAACAGAACTTAATTCATTAGAAACGGCACTAATTCAAAACGGCTATGACATGCGTCAAATAAAAAGGCATATTAATAAAGCAGGCAACTGGTCATACCAACCAATCTACTAGAGAATTGTCCCAAAATCCCAAAATTCTTCTACCATACATCAAGGGAGTTACTCATAAAATTTGTCACGTATTCAGTTCCCGTAATATCGAAATGATATTTACAACAGAAAGAAATCCATTCCATCCTTTTTCCTCAGATCAGTGAAGGATAATATTCCACAAGAGTCACATGGTGTCTATGAGATTCCTTGTTCTGGCTGCTCCCAATCATATATCGGTCAAACGAATAGACGTATCCAAAATCGCATATACGAGCATTCTCTCGCCGTCCGAAAATCTAAGCCCTCCTCAACTTTAGCAGAACATCATCTTCAAATGAGTCACAAAATAGATTGCGACAAGGCCAAAGTAATCGCACCTATATATTCCTACAAACCCCGCATAATTCGTGACGCAATTGAGATCGAAAAACGCCCAGACTGCTTAAACAAGAGGGACGACGGTCTTAGAGTTCCAAATACATGGAAACCGCTTATTTCCAAATTGCCCATCCGAAACCCCACCTACAACCTCACCTATTAATACAGATGTCGCGCCGTCCACGTTCTTTTCTGGTTGTGAACTCTGGGGAGTAGGCAGTTTGAGGCCTCGGAGTAAATCAATCTTATGTGTGTGTGTATGAGCATATGTAGGGTCTTTATTTAATTTTTATATATTATATTTTTACTATTACTTTTGTTTTATTTAGAGAGTTTTCAAATGAGAGATTAAGAGTGGAAAGGCGTGCTAAATTTTACAAAACACGCTCAAAGAATCAATTTAACGAAAGCTTCGGAAATTATCTAAAATGGATCACAAACGCAGGTTAATATTTTTAAATGAATCAAAAAAAATTATCTGCTAGATGCTTTCATAGTACAATCCTCAGTAAAAATCAGTATCTGTATACATTAATATAAAAATCGCTTTTCTAGATGATAGAACACGATGTAATTAATGCTAAAATTATCGCTTTTTCTCCCTTTAGAGAGTTTGCTAAAGAAAGAGAAAAAGTAGAAAACAGGCAGGAATTTTTAAAGCTAAGAAGGGCAGCTCAGCTAGAACGTGAATTAAATGGTTATGTGCAATGGATCTGTAAAGCAGGTAAGCGTAGATTGATTAGTAAAACTAGAAATTTACCTTCTAGATTTATTTTTCTTCTTCTTTTTAGATGAAGGGAACCTTTTTTTGTTAATTTTATATTTTCATTACGTCAAGTCCAAACTAAATTTTCAAATATCTAGAAAAAAAAAGAAATATTTTTTCCTTAACATATAATAATTTTCTTTAAACTATCTGTCGTTAATATTTAATACTGGGAAAAATAATAGATTGTACAGTAATGACATTATATTAACTTAAACTTGCTGATCTTGGTTTACTTTTCTGGACTTAAAACACTCCAGTACTCAACTGACAAATATATATATATATATATATATATATATATATATATATATATATATATATATATATATATATATATATATATATATATATATATATATATATATATTTTACTCCCTAACCTTAAATTTCCTCTGTTCTTTCAGAGGAAGTAATATTAGCGGAAGAACGAACAACAGAAGAAGAGAAAATGCACATAATGGAGGCCAGAAGACGAGCAGCGAAAAAGAAGAAATTAAAGAAGATTGGAAAGAGTAAAAGTACCGATACGGAAGAAGAACAAGAAGAAGAGGATGTTGCCGATGATGGTAAGAAGAAAGTGATATTTCGACTAGTTAAATTTTTATCAAACATTCTCTATTAAAAACTTCAATAAATCATGTTAGCGAAAAGAATCTTTGTTTATTAGACAAACAAAGTATCCCCTCCTTTAACGTACTAGGTTAGGATAAAACATAGTGTATTTCTTCTTTCTCCATCTTGTTTTCTTATATTTACCAAGTTAGATGTACTGCATGTGTTATGATGACTCATATTCTTACCAGATGATTTTACATAATACAGGACGATCTATAAGAAGTATATTTTTGATTTTATATGAGGGTAATTTGAAAAATTCCGGATCTAGGGTAAAAAGGGACAAGAATATTTTTTTTGTATTATGGATTTTTTTATTCTAATACATATTTGGCCGTTGTATATATATTTGGTCCTCAACATAATTCTCTGCTAGAATATTTTCCCGACGAAATCTTTTTTTAACGCTAACTTCGTTAATATCACGCGTAATCTATATTGGTACATTGCCATTCTTTCATCCGCCATCCAAAGCGCCAGCACGTGTGACTCCCAAGACCTGTTTCTGGCCTTAAGCCGTCATCAGTTGGGCTCAAGCTGAACGTCTGAAGAGCGAATGAAGGAACGAATAAAGCCATGACCATATAAATCAATGTCGATTGGTGGCTGCAATGACATGCAGCTATGCCATACTGCGGTAAACGGTCGCAGCAGTCAGATTGTGTTAGACCGTTCGTGGTCCGTCTAAACTCGAGTAAGAACCAGGTATGTTGCAAAAATAGTGAAGTGGGCTCGTAGAGAAAAGTATTAAAAAAGAAAGAAAGTTCACCCGTGATCCACGTTGGTGCTATATATATATATATATATATATATATATATATATATATATATATATATATATATATATATATATATAAATATATATACGTGGATCACGGGCTTCACCGTAGATCACCGCTTTGCTGTATTAGATGATCTGGAGGACATGGAAAAATCAGTTCAATTTGAAGAAATCACCAACAATGTGCTTGAAACGGCTGCTTCAATGGCATCAGAAGAAAAATGTCTCAAACAGACAAAAATATTCAGTGAGACCAATAATTTAATGAAGAAACGATGGACAATGAGAAATGCAGGGTGTCTTTTTGGCAGAGTCGAGTACGATCAGCTCTGCAAAACTATAAGAAAATGTATCAGAGAGGACACTCGCCGGTTCAACATGCAGCTAGTGCAAAAAAAACCCTAGAAGAAAAAGGAATTAAGGCCAAACAGAAGCTGAGAAAGAAAAGAACGCAAATGTATACCATAATTCGTGAGGATGACATAGTGTGTAGAACGCATACACAAATGTTAGACGCTGTCAGAAAGTTTTATTCTCAGTTATATGAAAATCAGAACCAATCAAAGACGGAAGAACAATATCCACGGAAGAATAAATGCCAAGTATCCTAATCGATGAAAAACGGCAAGGCTCCAGGAAAGAACAGTATAACTGTCGAAATGCTAAATGCTGGTGGTCGAACGTTCCATAAAACACTGCCAAAATTATAATCAAAATGCTTCAAATAACAAAAAGCCTGATTTATGGAAAAATGCAGAAATGATCCTTTTACATAAAAAGGAGCACAGAAAGATTTAAAGAGGTACAGTCCAATAAGCCTACTATCAGTAATGTACAAAGTTTTCACTAAGATAATATTTAAAAGAATATTAAAAAACTGAATGACGCACAATCAAGAGAACAAGCAGGATTCAGAAGTGGATTCAGTACAATGGATCACACCCAAGTTGTATAGCAGGCCATAGAAGGCACAATGAACACACCATGCCAGTGTGCTTGGCTTTTATCGACTATAAAAAAGCATTTGACTCCATCTCAAAGCAGGCTATAATGGATGCACTGCTTAGACAAACGGCAAATAAAGCATCTGTAAACCTATTTGGATCGATATATGATGGAGCTACAGCGACAATTCACCTTGATCTTGAAATCGGAATTAATATAAAACGAGCTGTTCGGCAGGGTGACGCAATATCGCCTATTCTTTTCTGAGCTGGCCTTGAAGAAGAAATTCCATAAACTGCATTGGGAACAGGATGGTGTAAAGATCAATAGTGCAAACTTAAACCATCTTAGATTTGCAGATGATATCGTTCTCCTTTCACAAGACCCAGAGGAGCTGCAAAGATACATACAAAAGCTGCAAAGGGCTGGCGAATCATTTGTCTTCAAAATAAACCCGAAAAAGAGTCAGGTTATGTTCAATAAATTCGCTGAAGACAAAAGAATTTCAGTTTCAGGAAGGGATTTGTAGATTATGGATCAATTTATATATTTTGGGCAGAGGATTTCTATGGAGGGGGATATAGCTCGGGAGGTGGAACGGCGTGTTAAATGTGGCTGGCAGGTATTTGGCAGGCTTAACAAAGTGTTTAAGAGCAGACTCCCACTTTGCCTGAAAAGAAAAGTTTTCGATCAGTGCGTCCTACCCGTTATGACATACGGAACTGAAACCTGGACACTCACATCGCAATCAATTCAAAAACCTCAGGTAGCATAGAGGGGAATGGAAAGATGTACGCTTGGCTTTATAAGTCGAAACAAAAAGCCTTGCGCATGGATCAGGGAACAAACGAAAGTGTGTGACATTATTGGAAGAGTAAAGCAATTGAAATGGAGATGGGCAGGCCATATAGCGAGGCGATGGGACGACAGATGGACCAAGGCAATCCTGGAGTAGATACCGCTTGATCGCAAACATCCGCGAAGACCGAAAGCATGATGGACTGATGACATCGTGATATATATATATATATATATATATATATATATATATATATATATATATATATATATATATATATATATATATATATATATATATATATATATATATATATATATATATATATATATATATATATATATATATATATATATATATATATATATATATATATATATGTAGTGTTAGATTTTCTTGGACTGCGTCCAATGAGACAACAGTGGCTGAGTGTCATCACACATCCAACCGCTGGGTTCCACAATCTCATCTGGAACACACAACAACCTGCGTCTCCGCCTAAATGAACATTTTTGTTGGTTGCTTGACCGGGAAGGAGCCCCACCTATCCCTTCAACTGGATGACATATGTTTCGTCTCTCGAGGTTCAGACTCATCAGGGCGCCGACATACACCATACCATCAAGAATAGGGAGACCCTATCCACAGCCAACAACCCATGTTTTCGCCGACTTCCCGTCGGATGGCGTATATATGTAGTATTAGATTTTCTTGGACTGCGTCCAATGAGACAACAGTAGCTGAGTGTCATTACATAAGAGCAGAAGGAACAATCTACACTAGCAAAAGATAATTGTTAGCATACGCAGATTACTTGGTATTCATGTCAAGAAAAGAGATGTACAAGATACCTCAAAAAAAGATACAAGATACAGGACAAGATATGTTTAAGTAATGTATTTGAGATATCAGATACAAGAAAGTTTTATTTTGTATCTTGTATTTCAAATACCATTTGCAAATCTATCTGATATCTCAAATACAGTATTTTGTATATTTATATGAGGTATCTTGTACATTTCTGGTCAAGAACAACAACAGAGCTAGTAAGAGTTTTTGGATTGTTGCAAAAATAAGCCAAGAATATGGCCTGCACATTAATGAAAATAAAACGAAATACCTTAAGATGGGAGGGAACGTGGAGGATGAAGAACAAATTATAATTAAAATGGAACAAAACAGACAGTATCAATTTAAAACAGTCCAAGAATTTGAGTATTTGGGCTGGTTACCATAACCAGCGAAGGCGATAAAACAAAGAAAACTGAAAAAGGGATGGTAAGGGGGAGCTAAGGTGTGGGAGCGTTACAGAACATGCTTAAATCTAAAAAATAACATAGTCAGCAAAATTAAGGTTATATGAACAGTTATTCAACCTGCGGTACTATACGGTTCTGAAAGTTGGTGCAATGAACAAAAAAGAAGAAAAGAAATTGAATATCTGGGAGCGAAGAATACTAAAAAAGATATTAGATGGAGTAAAACTGCAACACAATCTGGAAAAGGAGAACTAATGTAGATATTAAACTTCTATATGGAAAATCATCTATAAGCCAGATAATTAGGTCTTCCGGATTGCGGTGGTTGGTCCATATGTTAAGAATGCCAGATAGCAGATGGGCAAAACAAACGTTGTCAAGAGGAGAAGGACAAAGGAAAAGAACAGTACGACCATTCAAGGAAAATTAAAGTTTAGCAAGGATAGGAAGAAGGCCGAATACAGCCATGAACAGAAGAAAATGGAAAGCTGTATTAAAGAAAGTCGATACCATAATACCTGAAAGTTGATCAAATGAATAACTGTGATGAGTAATGAATGAACAAGCACGTAAGAGCAATGAATTAGTGAAAAATCACTTGACTTGAAGCCGTTCAAAAAACAACTAGAGGTCCTCATTTTACCTTTCAGCACATCCCATAAATGATCTTTTCAACACCCCGGATAAATAATGCTGTTTCTAACATTACTTATAATAAGTGGTTCCAACTGAAAATTTTGGCCAGGATGATACGAAGCTTGATACTGACACTTCAGTGTGGTAAAACACTTCAGTGAAAAAAGGCTTAATACTGGCAAGGGAAGATAAGAAGTAATTTTGTTTAATGTCAACGCACGGCCACATATAGCAAGAAATACTCTGGAAACGATAATCGAGTTGGGCTGGGAGATTTTTGGCCTTGCCGCCCCAAATTTTCATTTCTTCCGATTCCTGTAAGTCGAAACAAACTTCAATGATTTAAAAAAATTTCATCATCAAACTTCAAAGGGTCAAATATACTCAAAACAGGCGAAGAATTATGTTGAGAGCCTAATATATAGAGTGAGATGGATCAGTCACGCCCAATGGGTGCTTAAGATATAAACATCGAAACAGTCTTCAACAGAGATCAGAAGGGGACACAAGAAATCTGGGCATACACAGTTGTAGATTGGAGAAAAGTGAAACATATTTGAAGGTATTAAATAAAAAAACAGTCCACTCTTTCTTGCCTAGGTTCGAAAATTCTCAGAATACCGTCCTCTCACTCAAGATCCTCCTGTATATTTTCGTTTTTACCTTATTTACTGACATTGATTTTTAATTCCCAGTGTTTCTTACAGAATCTAACAAAAAGCTAAAAGGTACGCAGCAGATAGGAAAGAAATATGTAAAATTATATGAATTAGATTATCTTAACTTTTTTTTATCTTAACTTGTTTGTTTTCTTTTTATTTTTTCCTTATTCATCGTTAATTTTCAGTGGTACGGTGGTTGCCCGAGAATAAAACCTTAATGAATGTTCATTATTTTTCAGTTTTTCACATTAATATTGGATTGGAAAAAAATTGTTTAATTTTTTTTAGAGCACAGTGTAATGTAATTCAGTTATGTGTATGTTACTGTGTATACTTAAGATGGCTGCATATCTCTATTTTTGATTTTAAGAAGTTATTCTTTATGTTTATTCTTTATATAAGTTCTTTTCGAGAAAATGTTATTGGAATTATCAAACTTGAAATAGTATGGATAGGGTAATCAAAAATTTGATAAATAAAAATTGATGTTAAACATAACTTTTAATAAATTACAAAACAAAATTGTAAAAAATATTTAATAAATTGAAATTATAATTACATTACATTATAATCTTCAATATTATAAGAAAACAGAACTTTTCATAAAGAATAACTTTCATTCGTATAACTAAAAATCTAAAAATAAAACAATTTTCCAATTGCACCCAACTTAAGTAGATGATTTTTTGATTGATTGATTGACTGATTTTTTTTGGAAGTAATGGTACAATATAAAATACAAAATAATAACATAAATATATGGCAAATATGGTTTATACCAATCCAATATTAAGATTTCACGCATTCATGCCAGTTTTTTACCACCATATATCTCTTTATGATTTGGTTTGCACTGATCAGATAGTAGATAGCTTTATGATTTATTTTTTATTTCCTCGGAAAAAGAATGAGAAAAATACAAAATATAATGAGAAGAGTCATTTTTAACAATATCAGTTACGTATTAATGTATATAACTTTTAGTAGGACTTCTGTCATTTCTAGCCAATTTTCTTATCCAATTGCTTCAGCTAAGAACATCGTGTGAACTGAATAAATGAGTAACTTCATCTTTAACAGATAACAACAAGATAAAGATAAGAAATAGAATTTGTGAATGAATACATGAATACAGAATGCATATATGACGCAGAAACAGTCATTTTGCATAGAAAGAAAGACATCGAAGAGATTGAAATGAAAGAAAGAAAAATCATAAGAAAAATTTTAGGCCCGAAACAAATAAATAGTAGAGCTAAAATATAAACAATTAAATGTATGGTTGCAATTAAAGAGGACCTAAGATCAGCAAACATGACACAAGGTGAAATTGAGGAGGTTGGCCAGAGAGAAAAATGTAGGAAGACCGGAACAACTTGGTCTGACGAAAGGATAAAAAGCTCATAGTGAGAATGAAATCAGTATGGGTGCAAAGGAAGGCTAACAACAAACCCGTCTAACTGTAGTTCGCGTGGTCCACCAGGTTAAACATAAGTGAATAATATATATATATATATATATATATATATATATATATATATATATATATATATATATATATATATATATATATATATATATATATGTATATATACAGTGCTAGCCAAAAGTCCCCTCCCCCCTTTTATCTTTTGAACGATTATACTTAAACTAATGAAATTTTAAATGTGAAAATGACTGGACGTAAACTCCTTTTCCACTGATAGCTGATGACTTAGTCATCATAGATGGATGGCGCCACAGTGCCATTGTGACCAATAATTTTCAATGGGATCCTATGGCCAGGGATACCTTGTTTGAAAGGTATTTAAAAGACCTATTCAAGCATACTAATTTTGTTTGGGTTCAAGGTAGTTTTGACGCATAAAATAAATAAAAACTAAAATATCACTAAACGCACTCGACGCACGTTTCGCTAACCATGTTAGCATCATCAGGAGATGATTTAATCCCAGTTTAATCAGATTAAATCGGCGAGCAGTTCAAAAAAAGTGATTTGGTGTTTTGTGGTAAATCTCTTCAAGTTTAGTGTTTCACACCAAAGGTTCCAATAGAAGCATTGAACTAGAATTTCACTTTAACGTATAATTAATACAGATTCACAAGTTCGCCTCTGGACAATTGTCAAAGAAGTTGACATTTTTGTAATTCTTCAATTCTTCTATTTTACCTTTTCTGCTTTTACATGGTTTCAATTTTTGAATATTTACTTGAAATCTTTTTGCATGAAACGTTTGGGATTCTAAATAAACACAATGTTACGTACTTTAGAAGACAAGGCAGCAGATATCTTAATGCTTGGTGAATGCGGAAAGAATTTTCATGCTACGGAGCATCTTTTTAATGAGAGGTATCCTGATCGCTCTATATCGATGACTTATTTGTGGGAGCTTTTTCATAAATTTGAAACAACAATGTTAAAGATGCAAAACGATCTGGCAGACTAAATATTTCTAATGACAAAGTAATTGACATAATTGCAGAAATGGTAGTAACCCCTACTGGTTCTACAATCCAAGTGGCATCTACCTGTGAAGTTAGTCAAAGGACGGTGCACGGGTGTTGAAAAAAATTTACCCCTATAAATTAAAAATGATGCAGGTATTCTGTCTGGGCAGGTATTCTGGTAAACCACATAATTGAGTTAATATTTTTGAATAGCAACTTAATCGGTAAAGCGTACCTGGAGATGTTAAAGACCGCGATTGAGCCTCTAATTCTCGAAATTCTGGAACACAATCCGCATGAATTTGGCGGATTTTGAAACGGAGCTCCTCCACGCTATCGTGCTGCAGTAAGACATTATTTGGATCAGGGATACCTTGGTAGAAGAATTGGGCGACGAGGTTCGATAGAGGTTCGACGAGATTCTTTAAATCTAAAGTATATGTTACAACACCTGACAGTATAGACATTTTAAGACAACGAATTATTGAAGAGTGTAGAGCAATTTCCGCTGAAACATTTGAACGAGTGCGACAAGAGTTTACCAATAGGACGTTTTACTGTCAGATGGAACACATTTTGAACTTTTACTGTAAGGGCGGACTTGTGAAATACACTAAACTGAAATTTTAGTATTTCTTTATTTTATGCGTCAAAACTACCTTGAACCCAAACAAAATTAGTATGGTTGAATAGGTCTTTTAAATGCCTTTCAAATGAGGTGCCATTCTCCCATTGACAATTACAATGGGGAACAATTTGAAAAATAATTTCTGTTGAGTTCGATATTTAAGCTGTTTTATACGTAAATTGACATGCTAATTCCAAAACTTTATTTAGTTTTTTTCTATCACGTCAAGTTTTTTCTCTGCAGTTGTTGTGCATCCAACTAAGCTTGGCGAATCACAGAAGTCAATACTGCTCTACTACCGGCGAACCTTCTTCGACCTAGGAGTGGGGGCGTGAGTGACGTTGCGTCATCCAAAACTAGTTCGGTCAGTTACGCATGAGATGCTAAAATACGCGGGTTGGTGTCGCTCTGATATAGTGAAGTTAAAGTATACATACACAACTACAGATTTTCGTTATGTCTGCCTCTGGTAGTTCTCGTCGTAAGTGCTTAAACAGCCCTGATTCATTTTGTTATATATGTGGCAGTTTTACCATCCCCATTCAACGGACTAATATTAGTACATTTGTCTGGCAAGCCTATTGTGCTTATTTTAAAGTGAAAATAGGTAACCAAGATAAATCATGGGCCCCTCATAAAGTGTGCAAGCAGTGTGTAGAGAGTTTACGAATGTGGACGAAGAGAACACGTAATAAACTTTCGTTTGGTATACCAATGGTTTGGCGAGAGCCCAAAGATCACTTAAGTGATTGCTACTTTTGCATAGTGAAAACATCAGGATTCAACAAGAAAAACAAACATAAAATTGGGTACCCTAGTTTACCGTCAGCTATATGCTCTGTGCCTCATTCAGCTGCAATTCCAGTGCCAGTTTTTCAAGAATTACCTTCTTTAGAAATACAAGAATGTGAATCAAGTGAAAAACGAAGTGACTCCACCGACGAAGAATTCAAAGTTTCCAATGATTCTGTTCGTAAAGGATTCAATCAACATTAATTAAATGATTTAGCACGAGATTTGGGACTATCCAAAAAAGCACGGGAATTATTAGCGTCAAGACTGCACGAAAAAAATTTGCTTGACAAAGGAGCTAAAGTCACTTACTATCGATCCAGAGAAAGTGAATTTAGGCATTACTTCAGAAATACTGATGGATTTGTATATTGCCAGAACGTAGAAGGTTTAATGAAAGAATTGGTCATTTCTAGCTATAACGCAACTGAATGGCAATTGTTTATAGATAGATCAAAGCGTAGCTTGAAGTCTGTTCTCCTACATAATGGAAATTTGTACGGTTTAGTTCCAATAGGTCATTCAGTTTCTTTGCGTGAAGAATATGGCGATATAAAGAAAGTCATTGACTTGTTGCAATATAACATGCATCAATGGATCATCTGTGTTGACCTTAAAATAGTCTGTTTCCTTCTTGGCCAGCAACGCGGGTATACCAAGTATCCCTGTCTTTTGTGCATGTGGGACAGCAGAGCTCGTGAGAAGCATTGGGTGCAATCGAACTGGCCGCCAAGATCTGACCTAAGACCTGGTGATTCAAACATTTTAAATCAGCCACTTGTCGACAAAAAAAAACATTGTATTTCCGCCTTTGCATATAAAACTAGGTCTCATAAAGCAATTTGTTAAGGCTTTGTCAATTGAAGGAAACTGCTTTAAGAATACCATTTCGGCATTCCCTAGCCTGTCATGAAAAGATAAAGGCTGGTGTGTTTGATGGTCCACAGATTCGGCAACTCGTTAAAGATGAACATTTCACTGAAACAATGATCGAACTCGAAAGGAATGCTTGGTTGGATTTTAAAAATATTGTTAAAGACTTTCTTGGAAATACACGAGCTCCGAATTACATCGAAATTGTTCAACAACTCTTGGAGAGCTTTAAAAAGCTTGGTTGCAACATGAGCATCAAACTGCATTTCTTACACAGTCATCTTGCTAACTTCCCAGAAAATCTTGGTGGCATTTTATCAACGTCTAAAGATTATGGAAGCGCGGTATCAAGGTAGATGGGATGTCAGTATGAAGGCTGACTACTGTTGGAGCATCAAGCGAGAATGTTTACAAATTGATCACTCCAGGAAAAGCTATAAGAAGAAATTTTTACCATAATATATTTTTTTATTTTTTGTATAAACACAATTTAACTTTTAATAATATGTTAACCTCTGTATGAATAAAATATTCTAATCTATTTGGTCAGATCTCAGATATCCTTTCTTATGTACACTTTTAAGGTCAGATGAGGGGTATGCTGCAGCTTAAGAACTTGACCTGATAGAGAAAAACTGTGAATATTTTTGGATTCAGAGATGAAAAATTAGTCAAAAACAAGTCACAGATCCAAGTCAACAAAATTGCTGTTCCCCAGTGTTATTGGTCACAATGGCACTGTGGTGCCATCCATGATGACGTTATCACCTATCACTAGAAAAAGGAGTTTAAGTCCAGTCACTTTCACGTTCCAAATTTCATTAGTTTAAGTATAACCGTTCAAAAAATAAAAGGAGGGAGGGGACTTTTGGCTAGCACTGTATATATAAATTGTTAAAAGACTAAGTAAGTCTGCCTAAAAATTATTAACTGGATGAGCAATGAGATTAAGGTATCAGGGTATACAGGTATTACATTACTACTGAAAGAGAATAACGATTAAGAAAAGATAAAACAAAATCAGTATAAACGTGCCTGGTATATCCTTATTCATAAACAACACCTCGATCTCTTCCGTTAATTATACGTCTCATTCAAAATAGTTTATAAATCCAACTCTACCACAAGCAATGCATCTAAAACTTATAACACTGTTTTTTTCATAATTTTTACATCATATACTTTGAAATATGCAACTGTCCACTTATGTTTTGATAAAGAAAAAAAAAAAGAAAACTGAAGATGAACTAAAGAAAACAAAACAGTATTGCAGAGCAACTAGCAATGGAGGAAAAAAAGATGGAAAACAACTATAGACAGAAGGAGATTATCAAAACTTATTTGTTAAAAATGACCAACTGTAAATATTTTAAAAAATATCTTAGCTAACTTTTCTGTCTTTGGAAACTGCAAATCTGCTAATACCTGCAGGACAATTTTTTTCTGCATTTTTCCTTAAAACGATATTTCTTACTCTATTTCATTTTTTCTTTCATTTCTTTATTTTGCCATTTATTTTTGATTATTTACTCTCTATATGAAAAAGTTTTAGTATTAGAGTGTCTTTCCTTAACGTAGACGCTATCCAAACTCTATATAGATGACTTAGGAGATTTCTAGTATAGTATTAGGTTACAACATATATTCACCCTGTTATGTTAAATAATTAATAGTTTTTAATGTAACTATCTATAGATACACAGCTAATTTGAACTCCCCACATTCAAATTTTAGGACGAGAAAAATCGAAGAAAGTTTGTTACAGGGGAATGGATTAGCATCAGTCCTGTTTAACATAGTACTGAACAAAGTCATCAGCGAAATACGAGGTGTGATTATTAAAAAACGAGACGGACGCTGTAAAACATTTTATTTTGATTTCGTAGATATTTACTTATTATCACCTTCAATATACAACCCTCCTCTATCCTTACAACGCTCCATGTGAATCTTCCATTATTCGAAACAGTCCTGGAAGTCTTCTTCTGTCAGCTCCTTCAGAACGCGTGGCGCTTTCTCTTTCACAGCTTCAACGAACTCAAATCTTGTTCGTTTTAATGCAAATTTCATTTACAGATAGAAGTTTCATGGCGCAAGATCCAGCGAATAAGGTGGATGGTCTAACAATGGGAAGCTGTACTTGCTTAAAAACCTCTTGACAGACAATGCGGAATGAGCCGGCGCATTATCTTGGTGGAGAATCCATAACTTGTCCTTCCACAATTCGGGTCGTTTTTTCCTTATACTTTCACGGAGTTCAGCAAGAACGAGAAGGTAGTAATGTTGATTAATAGTTTGACCTTCAGGAACCCAGTGAATCCATAACTTGTCCTTCCACAATTCGGGTCGTTTTTTCCTTATACTTTCACGGAGTTCAGCAAGAACGAGAAGGTAGTAATGTTGATTAATAGTTTGACCTTCAGGAACCCAGTGAAGGTACTCAATCCCATACATATAAAAAAAAACAATCATCATTGCTTTAAATTTTGATTTGCTCATTCGAGCTTTTTTGACTCTTGGTGATTTTGGTCTATTCCAGTCCATTAATTAGCGCTTCGTTTCAGGATAATAAGTAAAAAACCACGATTTGTCACATGTTATTTTCCTTTCCAATAAGTTTGGGTAATTTTCAATAGCATTCAAAGTGTCAGTATAAACATTTGTCAGTATAAACCACTCAAACACGTACACGCGATAAACATTGATTACCACACACTTCTTTCAATAAATTACAATTTTCTGTAGCGATTTTTCCAAGTTTCAAGTGAAATTTCACAACAATTTGTTGCTCTATTGTTACATTTAATATTTTTCGGGCAAAACAAAAAACAACTCGAACGAAGGCTACGATTATACGGACTTGTTTACAGAAGCGATAGGTACTGCATTCGAAAGAGAAGGCTTAACGCTAAACAGCTGTTGGTCGCTGGCATTTGGTGTATGCGTACTTCTTCTCTAGCAGCGTCAGTCTCGTTATTTAGTAGCAATACGTCGTATACATAGACGTAATTGGAACAGCAATAAATAAATAAAAACTCATAATAGGGTATGCAGAGGACCTCAACATATTAACAAGATGTGCCAGTCCAGAAATAAATATAGGCAAGACCAAAGATGGAAAGGGGAATTAATCCAAGAAGAAAACATAACTGGATGATCTGCGATGACAATATCGAAGTTGCAAACGAAATAATTTATGCGTCAAGCAAAATTAATTGTGAGATAAATCTTTGGAGCTAGAATGATTTGAGATAACGAGGAATGAAGACTAAGACGGTCACGTGTAAAAGAAATAAAAACGGAAAAAAATGAATCAGAAAAATCTGTGAAAGAAAAACCTATAAATACGAAAAAAAAACGAATTTGTTGTCCACACAAACTAAATCTTCAGAAATCAGAATAGGTCGGCCAGACTGTGGCTTATCGTGCACACTAACCCGTCCATCCTTGACCATTCTCATCCACTATCGAACTTTGCTATCACTCACAGCATTATCACCGTAATCCTAACTAATCTGATGGTGAATTTCCACAGCTGTCAATTTCTTGCTCTCAAGAATCGAATTAGCAAAAGCGTTCAGCTTAACACACTATATACTGTTTCCAGTGATGCTTCCTGGTCTCTTTAATCCGCCCAAATAGTAGTTGACATCTTGTTCAGCAAAATAATGGTTTATGAATGTGATGGCCTACTCATTCAATAAAAACCTCCATTCTCCGAGCGAAACTTTGAGCATAGGAAAGAGAAAAAAGGGGCTGGGGGCCAGATCTGGTGAATACGGTGGTTGGTCAATCAATTTGAATCCCAATTCGTAAATTTTGCCATGGCGACCACTAAAGTGTGAGACGGTGAGTTGTCTGGTGGTACAACACTTTCTTTTCCTTTAAATGCGACCGTTTTACCGCAATTTCGGTCTTCAGCGTGTCAAATAACGATGCATAGTATGCACAACTCGATGACTAACAGCTCCAAAACAGTCACCATCACTTTCCCCGTCGATGAAACACTCTTAGTTTTTTTCGGAGTCGATTAGCTCTTCGCAGTTCACTGTTTCGACTGGGCCTTAGTTTCAGAAGTGTAGTGTAAGTACGACTTATTTCGCTTAAACTGCTTCAACAAGGCTTAGCTTTATAGAAACAACTACATTCACTGACATAAATAACTCTTAAACAACAAATGAGCATCTAATATGGCTGAAATGTTCAAGATTATCTTTTAACGCATGCCCAGTTATATTACGAGAATATTTTTTGAGGAGTAACGCCATCTGCGCGTTGAGGTTGGAAACTTTACCCCCAAAAGGGAAAAAAAGCAATTCAAAAACCATGTGAATCCAATTTCAATGATCCAAATTATGTAGATACGCTGAATTTGAAAACCAAAAAGAAATAAAATAAAAAATTACTTGTGTATTTTACAGTTTTCAAAAAAAATATTTTAGAAAACGTGAAGAATATATGTTGTACTCCGATAATTAGATGAGATTTTTTTCCTAGACCAGTAATACATTCTACTAGCTTTAGAATAGATAGTTCTTTGAAACTTCTCGATTTTCATATCTATATTTTTCGTAACTTTTCACTTATGTTTTTTGTTGGTGGTTATAATGGAAATAAGTCTCCATTTCAACTTACTTCAACATTTATAACTGCCATATTTTCTACAAGGTTAGAGTGGAAAATCAGATATTTTCTTTGCTGGATGGCATTGAGATTCCTAAGGTGTTTGCATATCTGAAAAATAGCTGCCAGTAGCAGAAAACTAGCTAACAAAATCGTTGATATCGACCGATGATACTGTTTTTCAGTCACGCTTTTTTGAAGGCTTAAACAATTTGGAAAATCGTATAATATACCGAGTTAAACTCCAAGAGACTACCTCTAAATATCAAATCACTTTTACGAGGGTTGCTGTTTATGTATCAGGAATAATCAATAAAAACAAATATTTATCATTGAAGATGATTTTATTGTTTTTCAAAATATTCTCCGCGATGATCGATACACGTTTACACGCGTTTAAACTAATTTTTATAACATTTTTCCATTTCGATTGAGATATCTCCAAAACGTACATTTTGAACGCATCAGCCGCGTCTTTTGGCGTTGAAAATCTTTGGCCACGTAGTTTATTCTTCACGGACGGGAATAAAAATAAATCATTGGGTGCCAAATCTGGACTGTAGGCGATTGACCCATTAATTCGATGTTTTTATCGGTTAAATATTTACTCAGTCCGTTGAGAACTCGCGTTGTCATGGTGAAGAATGATCTTGCATTGCTGGTTGCTTTTCCTTCTTCAAAAGTTCTGACAAACAAATGGTTGTGTTCCATTCAGAATTGGCCTTCACTGCACTGCACTGCAGCCACATGCTCATTTATCCCAAAAAAAACAGGCAACCGTTTGCTTCAAAGTACTTCTTGCGCGAACAATTTTTGTTGGATTTGGCTCATTTTGAAAGACCCATACAGTCCGCTCAATCACGCTGGAACCCGCATTAAAGTGTACTCGATTTTATTTGCTTATTTTTGCCTACAAACGATGCTAATAAATGTAGTATAGTTTATTTTTTTGTAGTGTCAGTAATTATGCAGAAAAAACAACGTGGTGAGGACGCGTGGCAACAAAGTGACGTTGCGTCAACCAAAACTAGTTCGGTCAGTTACGCATGAGATGCTAAAGTACGCGGGTCTGTGTCGCTCTGATATAGTGAAGTCAAAGAATATATAGACAACTACAGATTTCGATATCGAAGTTTCCAATGATTCTGTTCGTAAAAGATTCAATCAAAATGAATTAAACGATTTAGCACAAGATTTGGGACTAGCCAAAAAAGCATCGGAATTATTAGCATCAAGACTGTACGAAAAAAATTTGCTTGACAAAGGAGCTAAAGTCACTTACTATGGATCCAGAGAAAGTGAATTTAGGCAGTACTTTAGAAATAATGACGGATTTGTATATTGCCAGAACGTAGAAGGTTTAATGAAACCTTAATTTGAAACCTTTAATGAAAATTGGCCATTTCTAACCATAACGCAACTGAATGGCGATTGTTTATAGATAGCTCAAGGCGTATCTTGAATTGTGTTCTCCTACATAATGGAAATGTATACGGTTCAGTCCCAATAGGTCATTTCAGTTTCTTTGCGTGAAGAATATGGCGACATAAAGAAAGTCATTGACTTGTTGCAATATAACATGCACCAATGAATCATCTGTGTTGACCTTAAAATGGTCTGTTTCCTTCTTGGCCAGCAACGCGGGTATACCAAGTATCTCTATTGTTTGTGCATGTTGGACAGCAGAGCTCGTGAGAAGCATTGGGAGCAATCGAACTGGCCGGCAATATTTGACCTAAGGCCTGGTGATCCAAACATTTTAAATCAGCCACTTGTTGACAGAAAAAACATTGTATTTCCGACTTTGCAAATAAAACTAGGTCTCATGAAGCAATTTGTTAAGGCTTTGTCAAATGAAGGAGACTGCTTTAAGTATATCATTTCGGCATTCCCTAGCCTGTCATATGAAAAGATAAAGGCTAGTGTGTTTGATGGTCCACAGATTCGGCAACTCGTTAAAGATGAAAATTTCTTGCTAACTTCCCAGAAAATATTGGTGCTGTTAGTGATGAACAGGGCGAGCGGTTCCACCAAGATCTAAAGGTTATGGAAGCGCGGTATCAAGGTAGATGGGATGTCAGTATGATGGCTGACTACTGTTGGAGCATCAAGCGAAAATGTCCACAAACTGAACACTCCAGGAAAAGGTATAAGAAGAAATTTTTACCATAATATCTGTATAAACACAATTTAACTTTTAATAATATGTTAACCTCTGTATGAATAAAATATTCTAATCTATTTGGTCAGATCTCACCTTATTTCCTTTCGTATCTAGACTTTTAAGGTAAAATGAGGGGTATGCTGTAGCTTAAGAAGTTGACGTGATAAAGAAAAAATGTGAATATTTTTGAATTCAGAGATGAAAAATTAGTCAAAAACTAGTCCACAAAATTGCTGTTCCCCAGTGTTATAGGTGACGTGACGACTCAATCGTTTCTTAATGGAAATCGTCTGTTGTTTTATGTAGTTACAAAAAAAATAACCTACAAACCATGGTACTGATTATGTCTGGGAAGCAGTGAAGTTGATAAAATTTCAGAAGCTCACTACAAACGAAATATAAACTACAAACTTCAAATGTCATAGAAAATGTGCTATTGAAACGATTATACTTGTATCAGCGAGTTTATGATGGATAAGAGTTCGAGCCAGTTGTTTCTTAATAGAAATTATGTAGTGTTTGTAGTTTTATGTAGTTACAGAAAAAAATATCCTACATACTGTGGCACTGATTCTGTATGGGAAGCACTGAAGTTGATAAAGTTTCAGAAAATTGTTACTACACACTACACACGATTTTACAAAGTGTGGAACCTTTTGTTCCCTAAAAATCATCAGTTGGTTGACACTACAATGCATACTGCAATAGCAACAATGACTCTGCAGCTAATAAGTTACGAAATCTGTTTATTTCTATCTATTATTGTATGTAATTACATGCAATTTTGTAACTACATAAAACTACAAACAATTTCAATTAAGAAGCGATTGACTAGGCACTTTACCGTTATAAACTCGCTGGTACAAGTATAATCGTTTCAGTAGCACATGCTCTAGGACATTTGAAGATTGTCAGAAGCATCTAAGCTCTATATAATCGTTTGTAGTGAGCTTCTAAAACTTTATCAACTTCAGTGCTTCTCAGACATAATCAGTACTATGATTTGTAGGTTAATTTTTTCTGTAACTACATAAAACTACAGACAGTTTCCATTAAGAAACGATTGAGTCGACACGCCACCTATAATAAACTCGGTGATACAAGTACTATCGTTTCAGTAACACATAAAATTTGAAAATGGGCAGAAGGATCTATATTTGATATAATCGTTTGTAGTTTATAAATTGTTAATAATTATTCAATCGAACTATAGTTCAAAGGGGTGTTGTTACACTTTTGAAGATTATGTTACTTTCCAAAAGAATCAACTGAATTTTGCGGTTATTTTTCTATGCTATCCACGATTTTGAATGGAAACAGTTGTCCCATAAAACATGTATAGTTTATGTTGTGTTTCTTGCTTTAGGAAGCCTTATAAGCCCTATTTACTGACATACATATGTATATATATATATATATATATATATATATATATATATATATATATATATATATATATATATATATATATATATATATAATATATATAAGCCTTATAAGCCCTATTTACTGACATACATATGTATATATATATATATATATATATATATATATATATATATATATATATATATATATATATATATATATATATATATATTTATATATATATATATATATATATATATATATATATATATATATATATATATATATATATATATATATATGTGTATATATACACATACACAGAAGACACCCCATATTTTCGCTATTTGAAGGAATACAGATTTTAATTTTTGCACAGTCATACGGGTTAATGGGTCACATGTTTTAAGATATTCAATCGAAATCTGAACCTTAAACTCAGCCTACTACGAATTCACAAACAGGGTCAATCTTGAATATTTTGCTTCGCGTTAGAGATATCAAAAAAGGTTATTAGAAAAAGTTGTTCAGGCTATTATTTTAACCCCATATACAGAGTTTCACAAAATTCGCATTTTTAATTTTTTCATTATTTTGGTCTATGCACAAAATTATTACAAGTTTATTTTTTAATTTGATAATTAGTGTGCCATGGAAAGTAAAAACTCGACACATTGTCAATTTAATAGTGTCATGTATTCAAATATTTCAGTAAAATAAATAGCACTTACAAAGGAATAATTATTTTGTTCTTATGGGAAACAATTTTTGGTGATTGATTAAATTTAGAAAAAAATATATAACAATAATTTTCATAATACAAATAAATAATTATTAAATGTGATCTATCTCAACTAGTCCTTCTATTCGAATATATGTTTCGATTCTTTTACGATTATGTTGTAATAATTTTGTGTATAGATCAAAATAATGACAAAACTAATAATTCAAATTTTATCATAAAACTCCGTATATGGTGTTAAAATAATATTCTGAAAAACTTTTTCTAATAATTTGTTTCGATATCTCTAACGCGAAGTAAAATATCGAGAATTGACACTGTTTGTGAATTCGTCGTATGCTGAGTTTAAACATTTCTAAATCATTCCGGGTGTCGATTCGTTGATTCTGTGGGCTGAAGAGTCCAACTGACTTGCACGCGTCGTTGTGCTCGCTTTTATAGCCGGCCGGCGACTGTGCAGATTATATCGGGGTAGTTCGGGACTATTTGCGGTGCTCGGCAACGCTGTCGGGCGTCCGTTTATTGATTTTTCTACGTCGCCGCCACGTTGCCGCGTTTCTTCTTTTTTCAGAAGGGATTTCCATACTTTTGGAATGTTGCGAGCGTCATTTCGCGTATTTAGCTCACTTCTTTCTTCTATTTCAAGGGCTGAATCTTCTATTTCAATTGATTTTATGTCCTGTTTGTAGATGGTGGTGGAACAGAGCGGAAGTGGTTTGTTTGTTTTTTAAGTCGTTTTTATGTTCTTGTATTCTGGCCGATATTCGGCTTGTAGGCGGTTCTGATCTTATGTTTCCTTAGTAGTCTGTCTATCCTATTTGTGATTCCTTTTACGTATGGTAGCAGGACCTTTAGTGTATTTGGTTCATGATCCTCTATTGTTCTTCGTGTTTGAATTTCCTGACGGCGAATGGCCTTGATACAATTTTCTGAATATCCATTTTGCCTAAGGGCTGTGGAAATTTTTGGTAGTTCCTCGCTTCAAGTATTTTGTAGTGTCAGTCGAAAAGATCTGAAAATCAAGGTGTTCGCTACTCCTTGGATTTGAGAAGGATCATGATGGGATTTAGCGTTGAGGTTTCGATCGGTGTGAATTGGTTTCCTATACATTGTGTATTCGAGTGTTCCAGAAAGTTTCCTTGTGATGAGATGATCTAAAAATGGCAGTTTTCTATCCTGTTCGACTTGCAGTGTGAACTGTATTCTGAGGTGGATTTCGTTTAACTGGGTTAGGAAGTTGTTTAAAAGTTCGTTTCCGTGAGGCCATATTATAAAGATATCATCTACGAGCATTTCCAAAGTTTATGTTTTAAAGGAGCATTGGCCAATACTTTTGTTTCGAAGTCGGTCATGAACAGGTTGGCTATAACGGGTGATAAAGATGATCCCATTGGGGCACCGTCGGTCTGTCTGTAGATCTGCTGGTTGAAAGAAAAGTATGTATTCTTCAAGCAGTGTTCGGAGAGTTCCCCCACAAATGGTGGAAAGTATTCGTTCATCGAAATTAGGTCCAGGGCCTCGTCTATGGAGATACTTGGATACAGTGAAACAACGTCCCGGCTTGCCAGTATGTCTGTATCCTCTAGTTGGAAATCTTTAATCACCCTTATCAAATGTTCTGAGTTTTGAATATAGGACTCCGCAAGTTTGACGTTTGGTTGCATGATATTTTTTCAAATTTTGTGTTGGAGAACCGAAGGCACTTACTATGGGCCTTAATGGGATTTCTGGTTTATGTGTTTTGGGTACACCGTAAAGTTTAGGACATCTGCTTGATTTTTCCCTTGGAAATATTCTTCGTTCAATGCCCGGTTCTAGTTTCTCTGCTTTGATTTTACTTTTGGTCTTTTTTTCTAGATAGGTTGTTGGATATCTGTTCACTAGTTTATATGTCGTTTCCAGTAAAATATTCGTCATCTTTCCCATATACTCTTCGGTTTTCATTATGACTGTTGCGTTTCCTTTGTCCGCCGGTAATATAGTGATATCCTCGTTTCTTTTTAAACTTTCAAACGCTCTGATTTCAGTCTTATTAACATTTGGTTTTGGTATTTTCTTGGATCGTAGTATTCGCGCTACATCTCGTCTGATTATTTCCACTTCTTCACCTGGCTTGTGGTCTAAGGTTAATTCGACGTTCGAAATTATTTCTTTTATTGGTATATGTTTTGGGGCCATGGCAAAGTTGAAGCCTTTGCTTAGTATAGATTCTTCATCTGTGAATGTTGTTCATTCCTATTTTTCGTATTATTATCAGTATATACAACTTTGAACAATATCTATTGTTTTTCCTGCATAATTACTGACACTACTGAAAATGAACAACTACATTTATTAGCATCGTTTGTAGGCAAAAATAATCAAAAATAAATTGAGTATTCTTTAATGTGGGTTACAGCGTGACGTAAGGTCGACGGCTACTTATTTTCGGGCTTATACGCAGATATCGAAAATTCACCACCTGTGTAGATGTTATACACGGCTTTTGACGCATCACGATTGTACCTTTTGAGCATATTTTTGCACCAATCGATACGAACCTTTTTTTAAACGATTGTCAATATATCCCGAATCTAACGCACGCAATTCTTTTTCACGACTAGTTTTCATATGAAATCTTGTATATGCTTGTTAGACTAATGCCCAGGGACGCCTCAATCTCCCGGTATGTCACATGATGATCTTGATTTATTAATTCGCGTACAGTATCGATGTTTACTGGCATAACAACCAATTTTGGACGACTTTCTTTAAATTCGTCCGTGAGAGAACGACGGCCACGACTGAATTCACTAAATCAGTGATATGCAGTGGCTTTAGAAGGTGCTTCATCGCCGAAAGTCGAAGTGAGTTGACCGATGAACTGTTGTTGAGATAATCTACGTTGAAAGTCGTAATAGTAAATCATCGCACGAAAATTCTCATGACTTAATTCCATTTTTTGACTGAGATGCAATTTCCAAGTCACTAAATAATACAAATAGCGTTCGTATGACAACACGTTCTGATTAAGTATACAGTCAACAATGTCAAACTTTACGATATATATGTGAAATGGTCCGTAGCAACATCATTGTTGCCAATTGCGGATACATAAATAGCAATCCTTATAAAAAAACTTCTCGACGCGTGTTTTGCTAACCATGTCAGCATCATCAGAAGGTGATTTAATCTCCCGATTATGATACAACAGAGATTATTTAATGATGATCTCCGGATAAGTAGTACTGATACGCGCGTCGAGAAGTTTTATAAAAATTATTTAGTGTTTAGTGGTAATCTCTTCGAATTTCCAATAGAAGAATAGATAGGCTAAAGGCTCCAAATATTGTCCAGTTTAGATAAAATGTACAGAAATACATTATTTGTAAATTTATTAGAAGAGTTTATGAGCTGCAACTTGTTGTATAATATATTTCTGTACATTTTATCTAAACTGGTCAATATTTGGAGCCTTTACCCTATCTCTTCTTGTGTTATGAGCATAACACTTGTCTTATGCTATTTTTTTATATTTTTACTTTATAAACTATAATACTTTTATTTATAAAATATAAAATAATAAACATTAAATTGTAATAATTAATATTACAGCCAATTGCTCCGAATATTGACCATTACGAGCTAATCACTGACCGCCTATGTTCCAAATACTGACTAGTAGTATTATGCTTATAAAGCGTATAAATAACTTTTATTTTTAATCTATAATAGTACTTGTTTTCAAATCTTTAAATATATATAAGTTTTGTCGTCGTACCAAATTTAGTTTGTTTACCAAATTGAATTTCATAATCATCTGGTACAGACAAAGCTAAAGTTTCTGATAAGGTCGCATTTGTTGTTTCAATTGCAGGTTGATCTTTTATGACATCTGAACTCACCAAATCTTTAACATTTTTCAAAGCATTATATAATAAGATTTCAGACGATGGATTTGGTTTAGACTCATCACTAACATTTTTATATATAAATTGTCTAATGTATTATTTTGAGTACTAGATAATAATACATTATTCTCATGAGTTGACGATATTTCTTCACGCAGAATTTTATGTCTAGTTTACATACATTTAGAATAGTCGACTTTATCAGGATTAAAAGGATGCAGACAGCACGTTTCAAAAGCTGTTTTAAATAATGAAGCAAAATTAAATCTTGTAATTACCGCTGTAGATTTTTGAGAATGATCTGCCATCACTTCCTTCCACTCACTCTTCAGAAGATAGAAGATTCCAGCGTCACATGACTGTAGAATGTGTGTTGATATGAGAGTTAACATCACATAACATTAGTAGTGGAAATGTTGTTGTTCTTTCGACAAAATGAGGATATAATACATTAGCAATATATTCATAAAAATTTGCACTATTTATCCAGCCAGTATCACTTCGTCCCATAGCTACTCCTTCTGGTAGGAAAGGAGCAATATCCTTATTAAAAAGCAAATATCATTTGCAGAAAAGCACAAAGGACACTGATAGATTGTTATTGTTAGATGTTAAAACTTTTCCAGTCTTAGGACACAAAGACATACCAAGTTCATCTAGATTTATCATGCGCTCTGGTGTAACTATCTGGTGTAACTAACTAACACTAACACTATCTGGTATAACTATCCAACCACGCTCGGATAGCATCTTCTGTCACACAAGCCCTAGCTTTTGATAGGACTTCACTATTTTTTAAACTTATTTCCGGATATCTATTCAAAAATAGTTCCATTCATTTACGCCCAGGACGATCATCAGAAAAATAATTTTCGAGTTTAGTTTATTTTAAAACTTTTTGTACAGCGTCTTTAACATGATGACCGTACATAGGAAAACCAAATTTAGCCTTATTGAGAATCCAGTTTTTGATTTTCAGTTCTGAGAATCATTGAAAGGCCCAGAATACATTGCGTAGATTGATTTTGATTTTGATCAAAGTGCTTTTTGGTATATTGAAGTATTGACTAGCTTTATTAATACTCAAATTTGAATTTCTAACGCTATTGAAAGCATTTTCTAAATCATTTTGTGTATATTGATATCTATGATACTTTGCAACAGGCTTATTTTTCTTAACAGCTGGTTTCGGTGTCATTTTAATATTTAATACTGATTAATTTAATTTACCTGCAACAAAAATAAAAAACTTGTTTTGGCTAAGAAAAATAAATAATTTTATTATTTTAATAAGACATTAAATAATTAGTTACTTATAAAACTAAACACAAATTTATTTCACTTTATCCTAAACTGTGAGGTTAACTTGTCATCGGATTAATACTCTGGCCTTTCAATAGTGCTTTGGATTTAACATATTCTAAATAATGACCGACTTAAATTTTTGTGGTATACTGGATAATTTACGACACCAGTTATTGACAAGAGTATTATTTTAATTATTAACATGATTTTAGTAACAAAAATTGTTGATAATTAATCTTGAATATTTAATTATTTTCACAAATACTTATTTATTGATTATAAAGTAATTAATTTTATATAAATTGATCATAAATGTACTTACCAAACACGGTGAGGTTAAGTTCTAATGACCAGTTTTCACAATTTTCTGACATTTGTACACAAACTTTTTTTTTATTATTACAATTGCGTATATTTTTGCGCATGCGCAACTTTCAATTCTAAGTATAATTAAAAATTAATAATTTTTTACTGAATATAAAATTAAATCAGTAGATTTTTATTAGATTAAGTTTTTATATTGCCTGGTCAATATTTGGTTCCTTTACCCCATATTGAACTAAAAAAATCAATTTCCGATAAAAAAACATTTCATTTAAAAAATATCTAACTTTCCACTCTACACTGGTATATGATTTTTCAAAATTATTTAACGCCCGTTTGAACCACGACAAAGGCGTTTAGAAAACTCGCCAGATTAGGATGCCATATAATGTTGAAATCCAAGTTTTGTTAGCAGGATTCGGTCGATCTGGATATATGAAATCCAGGACGAAAGGTCAAGGAGGTTGTGCCAGATTCTGGAGGGCGGAGAAGAGATTTCGATTCACCATACGACACATCGTGAAGAGCCAGTGGTTCTACTGGACCGTGATCATGCTGGTGTTTTTTAATACGTTCTGCGTGGCTGTAGAGTACCATGGACAACCAAAATGGTTAGATGATTTTTTATGTAAGTAATTTTAAAGTGAATGAATTAGTGGATAACAACACCATCTTTGTAGATTATGCAGAATACGTTTTCTTGGGCTTGTTCATGTCGGAGATGTTCATAAAGATGTACGCCCTGGGGCCCAGGATATATTTTGAATCAGCTTTCAACAGATTCGACTGCGTGGTCATATCCGGGTCGATATTTGAAGTAATCTGGAGTGCAGTGAAAGGTGGTTCTTTTGGATTATCAGTCTTGAGAGCTCTAAGATTACTTAGAATATTTAAGGTAATTCGTCAACATATCATTTCTTCAACACTCATCGTAAAACTTTTTAGGTTACAAAATACTGGTCCTCATTGAGGAACCTGGTAATCTCACTGCTGAACTCCATGAGATCCATCATATCCTTGTTGTTCCTCCTGTTCTTGTTTATTCTCATATTCGCCCTTCTCGGCATGCAACTCTTCGGAGGGCAGTTTAATTTTGATGGAGGTACTCCCCCAGCAAACTTCAACACCTTCCCCATCGCTCTCTTGACCGTATTTCAAGTAAGACCAATCTGCATTTAAACACCAACATGTCTTTGAGCGATATTTGTTTTAGATATTGACTGGTGAAGATTGGAATGAAGTGATGTACAATGGCATCAATGCGTTGGGAGGTCCGAACAGTGGGGGGATGGTTTATTCTCTTTATTTTATTATTCTAATGTTGTTCGGTAACTACACTCTTCTCAATGTGTTCTTGGCCATCGCCGTAGACAATTTGGCAAATGCTCAAGAGCTAACAGCTGCCGAGGAAGAACAAGCTGAAGAAAATAAGGTAATTATTAAGGGTAATCAGTAGGTTCGTGCGTTTTTAGAAAGTAAACCACTAAGTGAAAATAATGTTGATATTCGGTTAAATATAAAAAAAGGGGACGTATTTGGGCTTTGCCAAGTGAGAGCAAGTGGAGAAAGATATCTTTCCCTTCCATCTGGAAATGTTTTTCCATATAGAAGGTTTATAACTCACAATAAATTAACACAATATATAACATTGTACAAACATATTGACCCGAGTAGATCGAGACAATAATAAACAATAAGGCTAATGAAAATGACCATGAACACCAATCAATGAAACAATGAAACATCATGAGCCTAAAGCACATGACAGAGAACATTGTGAACAAACAATACAATGACGAAAAATTAACACGTCTTAACAAACACGTTAGAAGATCAATTAGACAAAATTAAAGAAGAACATAGGAAGAACATATAATGAATTATATTGGGAATAATAAAAATATAAAAGAATTTAATAGCAAATCTAAACATTAACTAATATATCTAAAAAAGTGAGCAGCAGAGATGAAATATTGAAGATTACAGAAGAGTATTGCAGGAACTTATGTAATTCACAGATCCAACTCTCGAAAAAAAAAGAATAAGCTATAGAGAAAAACTGCAATAGAAAATGTTAAACGAAATACTAGATATCTTTGAAGAAGGAATAGAATAGAATAGAGAATAGAAATATCTATGAAGATGAAATGAAATTAAAGAAGAAGGCTTAATGAAATTAAAGAAGAAGAAGAAGAATTAAGGAAAGCAGCAGCATGGAATTCAAACTGAGTTGATTTTTTTATTGAAGCATAGTGTATGACATTTAAACACGAAAGGCGATATCTGCCAAATGACCACCTCTTGCAACTCCACAGACGACCAGTTTTTTTGTCAAAATTTTGGGTGATATTTTGGCACAACCGTGGTTCTATTTCACCAATAACTCGAAAAATTTCATTGTTTAGTTCGGGAATCGATTGTGGATTAATCTTATAAACCTGGCTTTTCACGTAACCCCAAACAAGTGGTCCAACGGTGTCAAATCACATGATCTTGATGTCAAATCACCGTTTCTTGCAATAACTCGTCCAGAAAACTTTTCTTTCAATACATCAATTGTTTCATTAACAAAGTGAGGTGTAGTGCCAGTTGCTGTGATAAGTTGGATAAATAAACACAGAATGAGAATAACTCGGTTTTATTTACTTGCTGGATAAAATTTAATGACAAGTATAATACGCAGAAAATTTAACTTAAGCATAATAAGAAAGAAATAATTGAAATGAATCCCACTAAATTATAAACATCCCGCGGTTTTACCCTCGGTAGTTATGCTGGAGTATCGTATATTTATATATATATATATATATATATATATATATATATATATATATATATATATATATATATATGTATATATATATATATATATATATATATATATATATATATATATATATATATATATATATATATATATCGATGTTTGTAAAGTACATATCCTAAATCACACATATGACTTTTATTTTGAATATCCTTCAGGAACGGAAAAGCTAAATTAACGCGAACGAAACCGCGACTGTGGGGTGTCCACTTGTAAAAAATACTAATGAGATTTATGTAATTGTGATTTTCCACTGACAATAGTTTGTAGTTGAATCAATTTTACTTGTAGCAATTATTAAAAGAGATTTAAAATGTTCATCGGTTGACTTAGATCTGTAAACATTCTTTGTGCACTTCATTTTGGGGAATGTTTTCTCACACAAGTAAATAGTGAAAACAGAATACAACCCACGAACAAATTTTTGCAAGTTATCAAACTGAACCAGTAGAAAACTCTTATAAAATTCCAGCAAAGATGAGTTTTGATATTTGTTCTTAATTATATCACTGCACTGTAAATCAATAATTTCCATTTGAAGTTCCGTAGCTAGGATTTCAATGTCAGCCTCAAAAGGATTTTGAAAAATCTTAACTTAATTCACAATGACATCAAAGTCTGAGAAACGAACATCAAAATGTATCTTCAAAGCACTCAAAGCTTCGATTGCAAAATCGACGGGAAACTCAGTCTCAGTAGTGTGGCTCAATATTTCACATGTTTTAAAATGTTTGAAACATTTTTTACGTAATTGTGATTGAAACAGTATTATTTTCTGCCGAAATAATTTGAGATTAATGTATAAATCGGGGAGAAGCTGGTTTTCAACTTGCTCAATCTCAAATTCAGTTCGTTCATATGTTTTGTTCAATCGACATAAAATGCTAACTTTTACAGCCATTCGCTGTTTTGTAATTCGGTAAGAAGGCGATGCTTTTTATTCAAAAAAATTGGCACGAGTTGTAGCTTCTTGCTCAGTATTGACTTTCGTAAACAAAGATTGCGGCGATTTCAATCCGCGATTCAAAACTTCAAATGTTTCTGACCGCAAACTTTCTGTATATTTTAAGTAATTTTGAAAATGTATCGTTTCATAATGACGTTTAATGTTATATTCTTTGAGAACAGCTATGGTTTCATTGCAAATCAAACATAGCGTCTTGTTACTGGACTCAATCACGAAATATTCAAAGTTCCATTGATCTTTGAATGTTCTGCATTCACTGTCTATTTTTCGCTTCTTTTCCATACTAGTAAATGACATATAAAAACAACAGAAGATATTTTTTAAACGGGGTTACGCACTACTTTATTCCACAAGAGAGTTTCACTTCCTTCGCCTTCCCTAGGCAGACTGACTTGCGGTCGCGCCACCTGCTTTTTTATACTCCAATTACTGCTATCTCGAAGTGAATGGAATACCCCAGAAATTTCTCGAACCAACGAGGTTATTCACGAATGTTTAATTGTTAGTGCGCTTTCGAAAGTACTACTTGCTACAACACCATCTTGTAGCGATAGAGGGTACTACGACTACCTATTTCCGCTTTTGACCACCAGATTTCGTCAAGTGTCACGGTCACAATAGTGATTGGACTAGCGATTTAAGCAAGCGTATACTCGTTTAGGGCGCGTACTCGACGACTAGTTTAGAAATTATAGATAATGGCATGAAGATTAAAACGGTTTTGGAACTTACTGGAGTAATCAGTACGGCCCAAAGGCTGGAAAGTTTGGAGACCGATCACATTATGATAACAGATGTATGAATTCCTTAGAAAAAAATTATTGGGGGAAGTCCCCCAGTACCGGACACTTAAGGAGTCTTAACAATAACTAAAAACTTGTGATAGTTTAAATTGTTTATTTTACGAACATAGATATATAATCAGTCTCAAATATTACTTTAGATGTAGTAGTTACTAAGTAACAACCTTTATAGTTCAGATAACACTTGAAAAAAACGTCCTCTAATATCAGACAGTCGACTTTTCCTTTATTATTTGAACTTAAAAAATATTTTAACAAAAAATTCGTAAAAATGTTATTCCAATAGAACTAATCAACCATTAACAAAGCAAATTAAACTCAATCTTACTGAACTTTGGTCAGAACTAGGAACGTTTTCTAAGAAATTTCTAAATTTTAATCGTATAGTCGGTAAAAATCACAAACGTAGCGATCTGAGCTTTCTTCAACGTCAGCATACGCTTCATGTGCCCACTGATTACAAGCTTGGCAGCTTATCCAATCTTCATCGTTATTTTCTTGGCAAACTAAACAAGTTGCTACTTTTTCGGTCATTGATTTTGACGACGGAATCGCTATTGTCTTGGAGTAGGTTTTTTTTGTCTTTATTATTTTTTCGGGTCGTTAGTTTTCTCGCCTTTAAAATGCTGTATTTTGACCACGGCAGGCTTTGCTTTTGCTGCTTTATTTTCAGAAAGCACATTTTTCTACCTCAAAAAAGTTCGATATCGTCGGCCTACCAGAAGCCTTTCCTCTTCACATTCTGATTCTGTTGATGATATGACGAGAAACAAAAAATCCTTAACCTTTCATTAACTCTCTGTCTCGGAAAAATAAACAATGGCGGGATTCTGCAGGATTGAACCGAAGCATTAACAAAAATCCTGGTGTTTGTAAAAGAGAATAAGGTCTAACTGAAAAACTATAGACCGATCGCATTATGATAACAGATGTATGAATTGCTTAGAAAAAAATTATTGGGGTAAGTCCCCCAGTACCGGACACTTAAGGAGTCTTAACAATAACTAAAAACTTGTGATAGTTTAAATTGTTTATTTTACGAACATAGATATCTGATCAGTCTCAAATATTACTTTAGATGTAGTAGTTACTAAGTAACAACTTTTATAGTTCAGATAACACTTGAAAAAACGTCCGCTAATATCAGACAGTCGACTTTTCCTTTATTATTTGAACTTAAAAAATATTTTAACAAAAAATTCGTCAAAATGTTATTCCAATAGAACTAATCAACCATTAACAAAGCAAATTAAACTCAATCTTACTGAACTTTGGTCAGAACTAGGAACGTTTTCTAAGAAATTTCTAAATTTTAATCGTATAGTCGGTAAAAATCACAGACGTAGCGATCTGAGCTTTCTTCAACGTCAGCATACGCTTCATGTGCCCACTGATAACAAGCTTGGCAGCTTATCCAATCTTAATAGTTATTTTCTTGGCAAACTAAACAAGTTGCTACTTTTTCGGTCATTGATTTTGACGACGGAATCGCTATTGTCTTGGAGTAGGTTTTTTTTGTCTTTATTATTTTTTCGGGTCGTTAGTTTTCTCGCCTTTAAAATGCTGTATTTTGACCACGGCAGGCTTTGCTTTTGCTGCTTTATTTTCAGAAAGCACATTTTTCTACCTCAAAAAAGTTCGATATCGTCGGCCTACCAGAAGCCTTTCCTCTTCACATTCTGATTCTGTTGATGATATGACGAGAAACAAAAAATCCTTAACCTTTCATTAACTCTCTGTCTCGGAAAAATAAACAATGGCGGGATTCTGCAGGATTGAACCGAAGCATTAACAAAAATCCTGGTGTTTGTAAAAGAGAATAAGGTCTAACTGAAAAACTATAGACCGATCGCATTATGATAACAGATGTATGAATTGCTTAGAAAAAAATTATTGGGGGAAGTCCCCCAGTACCGGACACTTAAGGAGTCTTAACAATAACTAAAAACTTGTGATAGTTTAAATTGTTTATTTTACGAACATAGATATCTAATCAGTCTCAAATATTACTTTAGATGTAGTAGTTACTAAGTAACAACTTTTATAGTTCAGATAACACTTGAAAAAAAGTCCTCTAATATCAGACAGTCGACTTTTCCTTTATTATTTGAACTTAAAAAATATTTTAACAAAAAATTCGTAAAAATGTTATTCCAATAGAACTAATCAACCATTAACAAAGCAAAAATTAAACTCAGACGTAGCGATCTGAGCTTTCTTCAACGTCAGCATACGCTTCATGTGCCCACTGATTACAAGCTTGGCAGCTTATCCAATCTTAATAGTAATTTTCTTGGCAAACTAAACAAGTTGCTACTTTTTCGGTCATTGATTTTGACGACGAAATCGCTATTGTCTTGGAGTAGGTTTTTTTTGTCTTTATTATTTTTTCGGGTCGTTAGTTTTCTCGCCTTTAAAATGCTGTATTTTGACCACGGCAGGCTTTGCTTCTGCTGCTTTATTTTCAGAAAGCACATTTTTCTACCTCAAAAAAGTTCGATATCGTCGGCCTACCAGAAGCCTTTCCTCTTCGCATTCTGATTCTGTTGATGATATGACGAGAAACAAAAAATCCTTAACCTTTCATTAACTCTCTGTCTCGGAAAAATAAATAATGGTGGGATAAAATATTCCGCAGCACTCATACAGACCATAATAGTAACATTCTTACCTCTCTCTGCAGAGGTCAACTTACCAACTTGGCGATTATTTTTAAGTGTCATTACTTTACCCTGCTTCTGGACGGTGCTGACCTCCGTCTCATCACAGTTATAGATGTCTGATGGACCAAAACGATGTTTTCCCAAATATCTTTCAAATTGTTAAAGAAATGGTCAACTTGTGGCCTATTAAAACCAACTGCTCTCATCAGACTCGTTGACTCCGGCCTTCTTAAGCTGAATTCAGGATGGCGTTTGATAAAGTCATAATAAAAATGCTTATCAGCAGATTCTTTTACCCTGTTAAACCGATAGTTCAGTTTTAATTTCTCAGCGAGATCGAATGTCAATTTTAGAAATTCTTTTCTAGTCAAAGGCATCCGCCTATTTGACATATCCACCACGTACGCAATTAAAGCTTCTTCGCACTCCTGGATAATGGTTAAGTCAAATCGACCTTTTTTGAATGGTATTGTTATTTCTTCTCCTCGTTTTAATTTTTTAATGTAGTGGAACAGGGTACTTTTAGGTACATTATCGATGACATCACATTATCGATGACTTTTTTCAATATTTCGCATTTGGGAGCATTCTTACAGCTAGGTTAAGTTTATCCATACACAACAATAAAAATATAATTGTAAAACTGTCTGATCTTAGGGACCCTTAGATACATGTAAGAAAAATCCTTATTCACATTGTGTGTTATGAATCATAAAAAATCTTGTGAATACTGACAGATTAATAACATAGCAACAATTATCGACAATAATCAATATCATCCCTTCTTTTCATTACTGTTCACAGACCCCAAAAAATTACTTCGAACAAAATTTTTACTTACCTCAAAATTTGCACTAATCTGCACGACGAACGAAGCTACACTGACTCGCGAGCTTCACCACCCCGCACTTTACTTTGAAGAAAGTTCGCTAACCGCTAACCGCGACACAAGTAACTAAATTGACGCGCTTTCTGACACGGCTTCAAATCCTGTCCGGGCTTACGAGACTTCCCCCTATTCGAAAGCCTAAAAAGACAATTCGATAAATATCAACCAAAGGGGGCTCAACTGGTCGGAGAGAGCAAAAAACAGACAGATGGAGAAGCTTGAAGGAGTCTTACGTTCAATATTGAACAAAGAGGCTGAAAAAAAAGCAAAATTGGAGAATGTGATAGAGGTCAAGAAAAAAAACGCACGAACTTATGAATCAATCAAATATTTTTTATGTCTATAATGTCCAATAATTTCCAATTTAGGAAAAACAAGCGCTCGAATTAGAGAAAGAAATGGAGGCTTTACAAATGGAAGGAAGTAACCCCAGAGTGGAGGTGAGTCCACCAAGCCCTCCCAGTAGCAGGAGAAAGAAAAAGGAAGAAAAACCACCTGAGGAAGAGGAGGAAATAGTGGGACCTAAACCAATGCTGCCATACTCTAGCATGTTTATTCTTTCATCCACAAACCCGTAAGTTTTGATTTATCTTCGTCACAACAGATGTTTCAATCTAATTCTTTCAGTATCCGACGCGGGGCTCACTGGGTCGTCAATCTACGCTACTTTGACTTCTTCATCATGGTCGTCATCTGCATGAGCTCAGCAGCATTAGCAGCGGAAGACCCGGTAAACGAACAGTCCTTCAGAAACAACATCCTGGACAAATTTGATTACGCCTTCACCGGAGTATTTGCAGTGGAGATGTTCCTTAAAGTCATTGATTTAGGAGTCATTCTTCATCCAGGATCGTATCTCAGAGAGTTCTGGAACATTATGGATGCTGTGGTTGTGGTTTGTGCCTTGGTATCAATGGGTTTTGATTTCATGTAAGGAGATTACGTTTAAAATACTTTTTGGTGATTAAACGTTGATTTTTTAGGGGTGGTGGTGGAGCTGCTGGTGCCAACTTATCAACCATCAAGTCGTTGCGTGTTCTTCGAGTGTTGCGACCGTTAAAAACGATCAAACGTGTGCCCAAATTAAAAGCAGTGTTCGATTGTTTAGTGAACTCATTAAAAAACGTGATAAACATTCTCATAGTGTACATTTTATTTCAATTCATCTTTGCCGTCATTGCCGTACAACTCTTCAACGGAAAATTTTTTCATTGTACGGATGGTAGCAAGATCACCCAAGCAACCTGTCAGTAAGTATTGGTTTTCTCGAAGGAGGGGTATGATTTAACATAAGTTCTTTTTAGGGGTCAGTATTTTGTTTATGATGATGACAGCGACGTGCCCAGGGTTGAATATCGTATATGGCAACGTCAGAGGTTTCACTATGACGATGTTGCCATGGCCATGCTGACCTTATTCGCTGTTCAAACAGGAGAAGGGTGGCCTACGTAAGTTGAAACTAATACGATTAATGTAAAGGATTGTCGAATTAAAGTGTCGGGACTTTAAAATGATGCCCAATGATAATTACGCGCATATATCTCTTCATGGTGAATTGAAAGTGAGTGACCTTTACAATTTAAACAGTGTCGCCGCTATTACTTTTCACAGTTCGGACACTTTCCTCGGACAACTCTTTACAATCATTGTATGCATAGATTTTATGAACGTATTTTGCAGGGTGTTGCAGAATTCGATGGCAGCAACATACAGCGACCAGGGACCCATACAAAATTTTAGAATAGAAATGTCCATATTCTACATAGTCTACTTCGTCGTCTTTCCATTCTTCTTCGTGAATATTTTCGTAGCCTTGATCATCATCACATTCCAAGAACAGGGAGAAGCTGAGTTACAAAGTGGTGAAATCGATAAGAACCAGGTAAAAGAACCAATGGCGTGTTTATATTTAACAAGAGGCGGATCATATTTCCTTAAGAACCTTGCAATAAAAACTGTCAGTACAATTGTAATAAGAGGGTACTTAAGGAATTATTATTCCCAAAGCCTAAGACAGAAACAAGCATCGAAGAATGATGAATCACTATTATTGTAAAATTTTCGAGAAGTGATGAGGATCGGTAGAAGTGACTGTGAGTTAAAAATCTTTAATCTTAGACGTGTTTCATAATTTTAATACATAGAATTATATGACTCTTCTACTTCTTTTTTTTTTCTTCTTCTTTAATTAAATTCAACTTATCTCCTTGTAATTGAAAATTGACTTCATTAAGCATTAGGCATTTGTGACTTTCATCATTTTCACTACAAAGTTGGCCAAATCATCTCTCGTTCAATGAATTGCTTCTAATCTTATTGAGTGCTCTGATAACGTAATGGAGCGACGTATGCAGGTGCTCATTCAAAATTTTTGCAAGCAAATGCTGACGATGAATAACACAAATGTATACAGCGAATAGATTTGGTACTGCTTGTTTTAAATGCACCAAGAAGATTACGCCCGGTCATTGTTGGAGGACCATCAGTAGCAGTTTACAAAATATCACGAATAGGAATTTCTTTCTCTTAAAGAAGCTTGTTTGTGGTATTAAATATCGATTCCCCCTTTGTATCGCTTTTCAAATTTTTAGCATTCTACCACCCCCCTGGAAGGTTCCAGCACTCACCGGGTGTACTGCCTCCGTTAGACACCTATGATCTATATGGTTGTACCTTTACTCATTTCTTCAGCTACTTTTAAACGTTCAGCTCGACCGCAAATGATGGTTTAAGTCCAGGAAGTGGTCTCAGAAAACACTTGTTGAGTTTCTAGTGGTGGCCGAAGGAAAAGGGAATTTTTGCATGCGCACCGATGAATTTTCCTTGTGTTTGAATATCTGCAATTTGTTGTCCACGCTGAAAATTAATTAAAATTACTATAAGTGGTAATTAAAAATATGTTTCTTTTCAGAAATCTTGTATTGACTTCTGCATACAAGCTAGACCACTGGAAAGGTACATGCCTAGTAAAAGAAGCAGTCTCAAATACAAGATATGGCGCATAGTCGTGTCGACACCGTTCGAATACTTCATAATGATGTTAATTGTTTTCAATACTTTGCTTTTAATGATGAAGGTAAGGATGTAACTTCTCTGTAACGATTCTACAAAAGGAAAAATATATCTAAGTATTTTTTTTTTGATAAAAAGTCGGCAGCTGTCTTAGAAAGTTAATCGAAATTTTTACAGCATTGTTTTTTCCCTACTGTTGGTGATGTTTTTTTTTTACTAAATTATATTAATAACAAAAGAGAATATTTTATTTTAGGACACTGAAACACTGCTGAGAATGCGTCTGTATCTAGCATTTGTGCACTTACTTTGACAAGTAACGAATATCTTATGCTTGTCTCAAATATGTCTGTTTCTAAAGATGTTATGCTTAAGATTGAACAATATCCTTCAACAACAATATGTATAAATAAAAACAGTTCTAACCCTAGATCATATACATCAACAATAGTGATTCATACCATTCGTGTCTTTTACAAAATGAAATCGAAAATAGATTTTGCGACAACTAAAAAAGATTTTTTTTCCAAAATGAAAATTATGTAACTCTATGCGCCGTGTACCATCTTTGGGTCTTTAGAGTTACGAAAATCTGACACTCATTTTGACTTCAGATTATTTAAGCTTCAACTTCGCAAGAACTACACCGGTTTAATTCCATCGTATACCTTCTGCTCTTGTCTTGGGTTGTCTAGTAGTTCTATCAATCGGTTATATATATTATATGGTGGTCTCGAGATAGACACTTAACTAGATAAACTACAGCTCAGTACATCAAGACATATTTTGGTAAAGATTGTGACTTAATCATATGTCTTTATACCGTTAGGTGTTGTGGAGTTGAAGTTGTCTTCTATATATCTCTCTCCATTTCTTCCTATCTGTCAGTTGTCCAGCCTCCTCTCTTATTTCATCGTTCCATGTTCTTCTTGGCCTTCCTTTATAGTTTTTTCCTTGCACTTGCGCTTCGTACACTCTCTTTGTGAGTATATTTTCTGGCATGCGACACACAAGTCCGAATTTTTTTTCCTCCGAAATTTTATTTCTCGATTATCTATCTATTTTTTCGATTATCGATCCCAGCTATTTGTAGCCCTTCACTTGTTCTATTAGCTTTCCATTTAATTATATGTTTTGTTTATTGTTTTCATTGGATATGATGATAATTTTTGTCTTGTGTACAATAATTTTCATGTTTATTTTTGTCAGCTCTTCGTTCAAAATTTCTAAATTGTGTTGAAGGTTCTTTTCTGTATCCGCTACCATGGCCATACCATCTTGAAGCATCAATTCAATCTGGTGCAATTTCCAGTGTCCGAATTTTAATGTTTTCATCATTTTCTTAGCTTCCTTTAACGCTTCGTTTACTACGATCGAGAATAACAACGGACTCAGCACACATCCTTGTTTGACTCAGATAGTTCTCGAAAATTAATTCGATTCCTCATTGTTTAAATTCATTACCTTCTTTAAATTTGTTTGTAACGAACGACGTCCACGATTGAATTTACTAAACCAGTAATATACAGTGGTTTTAGATGGTGCTTCATCACCAAAAGTCGAAGTGAGTTGATCGATACACTGTTGTTGAGATAATCCACGTCGAAAGTCCTAGTAAATCATTGCATGAAAATTCTCACGAGTTAATTCGTTTTTTTGACTAAGATTAAATTTTCAAGTCACTAAACAATACAAACAGCGTCCGTATAACAAAACACACAGTCAACAATATCAAACTTTACGATGTATATTTTGCCAAATTCGGATACATAAATAGCAACCCTGGTAATCAAACTAACGCCAGAGACTTATTTCAAAAATTCTCCGCAACTGACAATGAACATTCAACCACGATACCTCCCGAAAACAAATAAAAATGGTGAAACTCTTACCACCAAAACAGAAATTAAAGCGTTATACTGTCAAAACCTCAGAGCGCCTGAATATAGTTGCATTTTAAGTAAATCTGTAGAATTTTCGAACTAAACATTTTGAAAAGCGAAGTAGAAGCGGCACTGAGAAGCTTAAAAAATCAAAAATGCCACCTGGAAACGATAACACAAAATAAATACAACATAGAAAAGTTTCTCGTTGATGTATGTGATCTAGAGTTCGTCAAGGTTTATTTTAAAATGGAATATTATACAGTTGGACTGTTTCGTCACATTCACAATCTCTTTTATAGCTATTTGAAACATGATAGAGGTATCTATATTCAGAAGAAACGTATTAAGTAGAACTTAACCAAACTTCTTCTTTTCACATACACGATTCACCAACAGCACGACACATACACAACTTTACAATGACACAGCCAGTTAGAATAGATGATAGTACATAACGTTAGAAAAATATAATAAATATAAATATAAAACTTGTTGAAAACTTAGAATAGATACACATGTTGTCGCATGACATAAAAGGTACATTTTATTTTGTTTTTTTTAGTTAAGTAGACTTACTTAACTACAAACGATATGTACAATGGTACAAACAATTTAAATAGTGAGGGTAAATGGTTATAATGATTTCTTAAATATTATATACAGTGTTTTTTGCTTGTTAAATTTCATTTTCAATTTAGATGAAAATCATAAAGTGCCACGAATATTTATCTCTCGTGCAAAAGATGAAAATATAGATGACTATTTATTCTGCCAAATAAATCCGGATGTCAAATAACCCATTAAAAGCCCGCGAAAAGCTAAGAATAAAATTATTTTTGAAGGTCAGGTAGGTACCTTGTTGGTACTTCCTTGTACAAGGTACTTCCTTGTTGACTTCTGTCCGTCGCGGGAAAGGTTGTTGCTGAAAAATTATATCATTCCATCAATACTCGAAGCATCCAGGTTTATCCGACCTAGTTACCGGCGTGGTAATGGGTCGAAAACTATTTGACAATGCTCGACTGGATTCAAAACTTCGCATTCAATTTTTGTTCCACTTCATAAGAAATGATTCAGGAACATCTGCGATAACTGCCGCAGTACTAATGCATGGCAGCAAAATAATGTTATTTATTATCTACAAAAATTTAAAGAACTCCTCCCAACCAAACTGGGTTTTGTTAAGTGTAAGGGAACTCACGAACAGATACTGAACATTAGATTAATAGTTGAAAAGCCAAGACAATTTGTTTAACCAGAGTACTCCTGTCTTGTTGATTTAGGTACTTGATAGCTCAAATGGTCAAGGCTTAGGAACATGTTAGACAAAAATGAGAGTACCACACCATACCACATCATTCTTATAAAGAACCTATAGAAGAATCAACGCGACATTCCGACTCCGTAAAGTAGCGGTCGCCAACCTTTTCAGTGTGTTGAGTTATTTTAATAATATTCAAATAGAGAGAGTTATCTAAACTTGTTTAATGTAATAACGGAAACATATTTTCCAGGTACTTATTTTCGTTTATAAAGATTATGAGTTCAACGTCTGATGATCGCTTATAGAGCCATGAACTACGCGAGCTGCCGTAGAGGATCAGTTCTTTCTTTTAATTTCTCGGTGCGCGTTTCAGTAACGATGATAACATCCTCAGGAATTGATTCAATCTACTCAGATTGATGGAATCAGTAAATCCAAAGAGCCAAAGATTTTTTATTTCTCGATGCGCGATTCGGTGATCGTCTTAGCATCATCAAGAACCGATTTCATCTGCTCAGAAATAAGGGACAATTTTAAAAATGTATCTGGTGTTTGTTGATAAAGCTCTTTGAGTTTAATGGGAAGAGTTCTAGATGGCTAGAGTGTAGTATCTCGATGGATGATGTCTGGATATTTGAGTTACGGTATCTGGATAACCCTAAGCTGTAAGATAGCTCGAGAAAAGACAATGTTCGACTACTCAACATACTCGAATCTGTTACGAGTAAGTAATACGAAGGTAATGATCGTGGAGAGAGAGACAACAATTGGTACGGTGGTGTGGTTCAGAGCTAAATAGGCATAGAGATGGGAAAAATTGTCACAAAATTCGTCACTCTTTTTCTATTCATCTGAAACATAAAAAGACATTTATTTCTGTTTCTGATATATGCACGGGAAGGATAAACCTATAAAACTATAAAAAATTATTAAATCAAAAATTAAGTAAGCTTTAAAACAAAAAATGTTTTTTTGATTTGAAATGGTTTTGAGATTTTTATCCCAAAAAGTAGTTTATCTTCACGAAATCTTTAAAACTTTAGGTACATCCTTCCGATAATGATATAGAGAAAAGCCTCCCAAAATTTCAACCAAATCCATCAATAACTTTTTTAGTTACAGAGCGAGTAGGTTTTGAAAACACAGTTTCGAGATAATCGCATTTAAAGTTTCGGTACGATAAAACGATTAGTTTTAGTGGCTTACCGATGAATCAGCGATCCCAGGTCTAGATAATGGACCTTCAGCCCCTTCAAAAAGCTGTTTTTTCCCGTTGTCTCGTTACTCACGCCTCATCGGTGGTTCCGGCGAAAACTTTGTCATAGGTGCCAATAATTATACTTGCACTATACACATAAATACACTTGCAATATCACTTGTACTTGGCCCGAAACTTTCTCCATGTTTATCAGTAAATTAATTACCTGGATATTGTCTTTTTGTAGATTTTTTTCGAGCGATATTATATAAGAACGTAAAAAAGATATCTTAAATAATATAAAAAGCAATGGAATGTCTACACATCGTATTAAAACAATCATTTTATAGATATAAACAATGTTAAATTATTATATTCAGAAAAGAAAAGTATACAATTAGACTTACTAGAAATATTGGAAACAAAAAAATCAGTCATATAATAACCACGAATGACTAGCTAAATATCCAAAACACCCCGGTACTAGATATGATCATATTGTAATTGAATAGCCCGGTTTTTACCTGCCGATATTTACAGCTCAGCATCTAAAGCTGGGTCCACATCAATAAAATTTTGCGTGTGTGTTGAATTTACTGGAACAATTTGTTTGAATTATCTGATGGAAAATAGATGGCTCGTGTGTGTCCTGTGCGGCGACAATATTTGTGAGTGACTTTGAGTATCAGAGCGTCTACATTGCCGCGCAGGCACATCACATACAACACATACAGCCCGCACAACTCAAATTTGTATTGATGTGGACCCAGCTTAAGGTTTGGATGCGCAGTAGCCTAACGGCCTAGCGCCTCAAAGCTCATTCGAAACAACGATTCTCTCAAACGATTCTCAGAACTTTTCGTTCTCTGTCTTTATTAGATAGTGACCCACTCACTCTTTCGTTTGCGCATCTCAGAGGCCAAGATGCTGATTAAGCTGTCTGAGTCGCGATATGCGGGCTCTGACGCGCTCGACTGTATGTGCGATAACTCTGCAAATATTTAATATGTTTATTTTTCTTGCCAGTATACCCTCCATATATTATATTTTCGAAGTATGAAAAAAAAAAAAATTTGAAATTTCTAAAGGGCCACACCACCCAAGTACTAACGGACGAAATTGAACTCTCTATGAACGAAATACCGCCACTTTTATGCAAAACCATTATTGAAAATTTTGCCAAACGAGTACCCGTGACCCATCAAAGCTAGTGGCACTGGTTTACTGGATGTTCTGTTCCATACATACTTTCCAACCGTCTTTATAGAGAACCCTAATTTATATAAAATTTACATCTAGCCCTCTTATTGTAATACCCTTTATTTGACAGAAAATATATCTCCCTTCTAATTTCGTAGTTTTATCGCAGAAAAATAAGCAAAAAACACAAGAAACAGTAAATACAAACATCAAAATCTCAATACTCAATACACTGCATGTAAATGTAACACGAATATAATTTCTAAAAAAGTTGCTTTTAATTCTCTGACTTTAAAAGAAAAAGAAAACTATCGAAACCCAAACAAAAGACCCGAATTCGAGGATAGCCTCTCTGTTATAGAGTTTGTAGAGTTAACTTAGATATTAGCAATGATTTTAGTTAATCGAAAACACGTCTTGCATTTGTTGTATGTTAACAGTTTAACAATCAAGACGACACTTACACCTATACCCTAAGATATTTGAATTGGGGCTTCACTGGAATGTTCACAATCGAATGCTTTTTGAAGATACTCGCGTTTGGAGTGAGGGTAAGAGTTAGAGAAAACAGGCCCGACATGTAGTGACTTTTCTATTGGCATTTTTTTAACGCAATGCGAGGTGTTTTTCAAACTTGTTTAGAAAAAAATACAGTAGATTAAAAATATATTTAACTGAGATAACTGATACTTGATGGACATGCACTTTAAACAGAGCTCAGGTTTATATCTAAATTTTCATTATATTTGAAACTTGTACTATAATTATTACTACACACAGTGCTTTTTTCAAATAAATAATACAAATACTTAAACTATATTAATCTTTACGTCAGGAATAGTCGTCACTACCTAAAAGGTTCGTCCACCTAATAATACCATAAATATTAGTAGTGGGGAATGACATTTTTTCAATGTCTATCTGCGCAATATTCTTCATTATTATCATTTATAGAATTATTAGGTCGATGGACGTTTTAAGTAGTAATATTTTTTTTTACTGTAAAGTTTAATACAGCTTTCATATTTGAAAAAGAAATAAAAGTTTTAAATAAAGTCGCAATTTAGATTTAGATCTTAGTTCGTTTATTTGGTAGATAAAAACTAAAATTTTCTACTGGTATTTGTAAAAACAAGAAAAAATCACTACCTTGACATTGCATCAAAGCAAAATTTTCCCAAGCCTAACCTGTACGAAAAAGAAGAAAACAAATATAAAAAAAATTTCCTAAATTATTTTATTATTTTTTAGAGCATGTAGTCACTTGAAGCATTTGCATTACATTTTTAGTCGAGTAGCCTCTAGTAATTGTAGTTTAGACCCTTTTCTATTAATGCTTTGTAGTTTTTGACAGCATGCGGCAATATATGGTACACTTTTACACGTACACCAAGAGCAGACAGTATAGGTATTGGTAAAAAACGTATATATTTAAAAAACACAAACAAAATAGGAAGGAAAACATAAATAAACAGAATAAAATAGAATATTAACAAAACATATTAACGATTAATAAAACAAACCAACGTATAATTCTTAAACAAACCTTAAAATTCATTAGTATCTGCACATAATACACAATACAATTTATATCACCTTGATTGTTATTGATAATGTCAAAAATATTTCAAAATATTAGATAACATGAAAAAATGTCAAATAATAATAACTAAAATTGTTTTAGCATTCAAGTATTAAAATAAATATAAAAACTTATCAATAAAAATATCAATTGACAGTGACATTTGTTATCATCGATGAAAAATTCAAGTTATTAATTATTAAATTGCCTAATTTATATTTTGTCAACCCAATAAATAAAGCACACACAATCTTCAGTGTACTAAATAAATAAAATTAAAATTGGAAAATAAGTGGATTTGACAATATTGACATTTAATGTCAGATATTAAATCACGAACTAAATTACATTTTTTCTATCGGTGACGTATTTGATATAGTCAACTAATAATTCGAAAGTGAAAAAATGATGATATTTACTGTCAAATATCAAATAAATAAAATTATTGAATATTAAAATTAAAAGATTTTGATAAATCACTTATGCATTTGATAAAGTAAACTAATATTGTTAAAAATTTTTGTTACGTTGACATCTACTGTCAACTGCCAAATAACGAAGTGTCAGCTGCCAAACGTTAAGCACTGTTGTCGTATTACTCATCAATTAGAGAATATTAAGACTTAAAAAATAAATACTTGTAGGTATTGACATTTACTATCAACTGTCACCAATACAGAAAAAAATTAACTGTCAAAGACAATTATAAATATGAAGTGGGAAACATTGGCATTTACAGTCAACTGTCAAATAATTAAATGTCCGATATAAAACTTAAAAAAACTGATAATAAATCTCTCAAGTATTATATTAAGTTTTCTAATAATCATAAAGGGGCTAATATTAATGTCATCTGATAGTTAATGTAAGCTGTTAAAATACTGTCACATACTGAAATACAAATTACACTATAAAACTAGTTAAATAATAAATAAATTATATAATTAAAAGATAAAAGGTTGATATTGAGAGGTACTGTCTACTGTCAATAACAATAAGTGAAAAATAAAAAAGTATACCTCTAAATAATACTTAACAAATAAATAATAAATATTTAACGAATTATCTTTGAAACTGTGAAATAATATCACTTGACTAAACTAATACTTTTTCAACTGTAAAAATTTAATTAAATTATTATATAAATGTACTTTTTAAATCACTCAGGATTTTGATAAAATCACCTAACAATAAAAATAAAACTTCATGCTATTGACATTTATTGTCAACTGTCAATAACAAGGATCTACTTTGACAGTTAACGTCAATAACATGACAGTTAACAATAACTTTCACATGTAGATTAAACTAATAAAAATTAAAACTTATATAACATTGACATTTACTGTCAATGGTTTAAAAACCATACAACAGCAAAAATTAAACTACTGGTAGGTTACGTTAAACGTCATACGTCAAATGTTTAAAATAAATACATCTAATGATATTTTCCTTCCATTTAGTTTGTTTTCTAAAGGTTTTTATTCGAAAAAAAATGAAAGAAAAAGATTGAAAGCAAAAAAAATTGAAGGGTTGCCGACTTTTACTTGAGTATGAACCATGATGGTATAAGGTAGGAAATGCGTTAGCTTCCTCTGTAGTACTAGAGCTACATTTTGAAGTTTTTCTATTGTAGTACCATCAGTCCCCGCCACTACTCTCCGACATATTGGCTGTTATGAACATACTTTTTACCTTCTTTTTTCTCTGCGAAACCATCTTGAAGTTGATTGCTTTCGGATTTAAGGTAAATATTTTTTAAAGTTGTTCTTTTTTTTGTTGGAATATAACGATTAGATATATTTTGACATTTTTTTAAAAACCCTCGCATTAAATTTTTTAAGGACATTATTTTTTTTTTATTTATAGGTAAGGTATGTCAATAACTCATAAAATATTTTTTTTACTTTTTCCCTGTTTGTTTTATATCCTATAGAATTGGATTATTTTTCTATTTCTTACTGTAGTTTTTTAGTTATCGTAGGACAGCCCATAAAGATATTTTGGGCTGCCCTAGAGACGTCGTAGTTTATATAAGATTTAGTGCATAAGCTATTTTTTTTATTTATTAATTGTTTATTTATAAAATTGCTAGAACATATAAAAAATAAATGTTCAATAGTTAATGTTCAATATGAAAGATTGATAGTAATTATTGTCTTAAACTTGAAGAAATTTACCACTAAACACCAAATCACTTTTTTGAACTTCTCGACGCACGTTTCGCTAACCATGTTAGCCATGTTAACCATGTTAACATTGGTGTTTAGTGGTGCATTTCTTCAAGTTTAGTGTTTCACACTAAAGGTTCCAATAGAAGAATTGAATTATTATCTTGTTAAAATAACTTGTTTAAGTGAAATTAAAATAAAATTAGATATGCAGAAATAACGAACTGTTCTCTTCTGCAATGAGATATTGTAACCTCAGTGAAATAAGATTTATCTTCCAAATACGTTAAACCTTGGGCAAAGAATATTTAGCTTTCTACGGCAAGCAAATATTTTGTATAAATCTTTTCAGATTTCATATTAAAAAAAAATGTAAAAGGCAACACAAATTATTCTGCGTTGAGATATCATAGACTATTTTCTTCAGCAATGAGATGAGATTTTCTAAACTACAATCATCAGTTCAAAGTTATTTGTACTAAACTAGAAGCTTTTTATATAATTAATACTATAAGATGTCATAAAAATATCTCTTCTGCAATGAGGCATTCTGCATTGAGATATCATAGACGTTGAGATATCATCGCCAACGAGATGAGATTTTCTAAACTGCAACCATCAGTTGATATTAACACAATATGTACTAGTCTAGAAAATTTTTATATAATTAAAACTATAAGATGCAACGAAAATGATCTCTTCTGCAAGGAGACATTCTGAGTTGAGATATCATAGGCTACTTTCCTCAGCAGTGAGATGAGATTTTCTAAACTAGAACCTTCAATTGAAAGTTATATGTACTAGGCTAGAACATTTTTTTATTATAAACAACACTGTAAACGGCAACAAAAATAATCTTTTTCACAATGAGACATTCTGCATTGAGACATCATAGACTACTTTAATCGGCAATGAGATATTTTCTAAACTAGTACCGTCAATGAAAAATTATATATACTAGACTAGAAGATTTATACATTATTATTATAAAATGCGACAAAAATTATCTCTTCTGCAATAAGACATTCTGCGTTGTGATATCATACATCAGCAATGAGATGAGATTTTCTAAACTACAACCGTCAACTGAAAATGCAACAAAAATGATCTCTTGTGCAATGAGATATTCTGCTTTGAAGATATTTGTTAAACTAGAGCCAACAATGAAAAATTTGATATACTATATAATAAGTCTATATTCTTTTAATTGGAATTCAACTAAACAGATAAAACCAAGGGAATATTCTCTTCCGCAATGAGATGCTTATTTGATAGAGTGAAATAAAGCTTGTTATATACCAATCACGCCAAACTTAAGAGTCAAGGAGATTTTTTACTTTATATAAATTGACAAATAATTAGAACATTTTAATATGACGCTGTTAACATTTTCATCAAAGTTTTAGAGATAATGCAAACTGAACATTTATTTTTTTAAGTTTGTTTATAATTAATATAATTCTTTTAGCTTGCCTCATATACAATATGATCAAAATCAAGACAATTTTGGTACAGGACAGGCTTCCAAAATACTAGTTTTACTTGACAGGCACAAATAAGTGAAGTAATGAGTGTTTTCTTTCAATTTTTCGTAGAATTTCTTCAAGGATCCTTGGAATACCTTCGACTTCGTCACTGTGATCGGCAGTATTGTGGACGCCATGGTTGTCGAATTTGGCGTAAGTATAAAACTGTGAAAATATCTCCGAAACCCCAAAGAAAACTGTATATAATACAACTTTGTTTTTCTCTCTTTTTTATTTATCCTAAACAAACGCCACAATTTGACACCCCCCTTTTGACACATGACAGATATACGGGCGACTGATCTGGAAGGTATAAATGTGATTTTTCTGATAGCATTTGGCAACAGCGCTGCTGATGCACTCACGGCGTCGTGCACCTACCTTGCAACATATGGCAACAGTGCAATACTCGTCATTTTATTTTTAGGGCCTCGACTAACACTTGTAAGTGATTGGTCGCTGTCATTTCTTTTTTGATTTTGATAAAACAAAATGTAAACGTATGTCAGAAAAAATATTTCAATGCCTTCCGAGATTGTTTGCAAGTGTTGGTCGTTTGATAAGATGTGACAGATGCATTGTCTTGGAATGTTCGTTACTAAATATTTGCACATGGTTTTTTTATTTTACATATGTGTTTAAAATCAGTTACTTTTTGTAACAAAACCATTTTACAAACCGGGAATATAAATAAATGAAGATAAATTTGATTAGTTATGTTCAAATTTTGTGAGCATAAAGTACACTTAATTCTCAGACTAAAACACACGAAAATTCTATATCGATCTTAATTCGTTCCGATGTTAGAGTCATATAAAATTATAAAGAGTAAATACTCAGATTTAAATTCATAAACCAAGTAAATACTTATCTTATTTCAGGATTATTTATTTTTAAAATATGTTACTTCATCAGAAAAACGTCACGAAGATAATATTCTTTAACCCATAAACGCTCAAGCACGTTTTTTTTAACTTTGACAAACCCTTCTCTATTTACACTCAAAATGCCAAATAAACAATATAAAAATTATAATAAATAATCTTTCTTCAGTATATGTTCAAAAAAGTGATCTGGGCACTGAGCAAAAATATTTATTTACAGAAAAATACATAAGTAAATCATAAACAAATTGTACAAAATAAGAACTACGATTTAATTTTGGTGATAGGGAAGAAAACAACCCCTTTGCATAAAGGGTAACATCACATTTTGAACAGTAACTTTTCGGTCTGCTTTTGCAATCCTTTCTTTGGCATCTCTTTCGCCCCTGAAGATATTGAATAAAATGATCAGTAGCGGCTCGTGAGGAAGGGCGTTGGGGCACCGCCCCTCCAGCATCTATCAGAGTAAACAATTTTTCACAATAAAACACCATATTTTATTTCCGTTCAGTTTCTTTCCTTTAGCTCATTTTAAGATATTATTAAAAATTTAAATCTCCAAATATAGAAGAACGTCTGTCGACCCATCATACCAAATAATACGGATAAAAATTATATGCTCTCGCCACAATTTTTACATCGGTCGGACGTTTATCTCCAGCGATCGTATCCTACGTCATTTGGACGCCATTTGGACGTAAATTCCCTGCGACTGAGCGTATCGGTAATTAGTTTTAAACGCTGATTTGACGGATACGGAGCGTTTGATATGTATTTCGTTCGCGGATACTTGTTTTGATTTGGGATTTGCTACGTGTGTACAAACTGAGTAGTACTTTTTAAATAAAAATATTTTAAAATATATTAAAAAAAATCCTGGTTCACGTCCTGTATAGGGTTTCAATAGCATAAAAAGTAAAAAGGGGAAAGGGGAAATCAAAAAAATTCGTCACCAGCACTATTTTCTTCTACGCCCTCCCAATTTAAAAACCCACGAGCCGCCACTGAAAATGATTCAAGCCATGAAAGTGCATATCTGGTTGTAGAGCCGCACCTCACTTTAGTGGCGGGTCTAATTTCTAGTACATTAGTGGCGTAAGTTTGACAGATCGGAAATTATTTTTTAGAACATATAAGGATGCATTTTATTAATTAATTAACAAACAAACTCATTTATTTTAGATGCATTATTTCAGAAGGAAATATTATCAGAGGCAAAAAATCTCAAAAACATTAAAAAATAAAAGGCCATGCTATACATGAGAACCATTTTAAAAAACACATAAAACTATAACATAATTTGCCTCTAGATTCTGGAGAAGGCCGTGTATAACCAAATTAATGAGTATTTAACTAATATTAATATACTTTCTGCTACTCAGTTTGGTTTTAGAAAGGGCTATAGTACGGAAACTTCCTTGCTTTCTCTATGTGACGATGTTTGTCGTTTTATGGATGATGGAAAAGCGTCCGCTCTTGTTTTGTTGGATTTTAGTAAGGCATTTGATACAGTTAATCATGCTCTATTGATTGCCAAATGTGGATAAGTTGGCTTTAATGAAACATCACTTAATTTTCTTCATATGTACTTGAGTAATTGTAATCAAAGGACATTTTTAAATAAACTGCTATCTTCAAGCTGGACTACAAGTTCTGGTGTACCTCAAGGATCTGTATTGGGTTCGTTGCTTTTCTTAATTCACCCCTTCGATTTACAGTTATTGTAAATTGTAAATCCATATTTTTTGTCCATCCATTTTTTTGAGTTCATGTGCGATGATTATGAACGTGCTGGCAAAATCATTAATGAAGATCTTTGCAATATTTCTACATTATCTGCAAATCGTTGCCTACATTTGAATCCTTTCAAATCTAAAGCTGTAATTTTTAGCTTCAATAAGAACAGGTAGTTTCTATGTTTTCAAATAAATCTGTACATCAAATCAGCAAAAAAACCAAATTGTAAATTGCGCAAAAATGTTGGGTTTATTTGTTGACGAAATGTTACGCTTTTGTGAACATATAACTTATTTGACAAGACAAAGTTATGCTAGCCTAAAACTTGTGTACTCTGCTAGAGATGTACTATCCTTTAACATGAAAAAGATACTATGTGAAAGTCTTGTAATGTCGAAATTACGTTACTGTATCACTGTGTATTTTCCTTGCTTAGATGTCGTAACCCGCTACCGTCTCCAGAAGATACAAAATTCTTGTTACCGCTTTGTATGTGGTTTGCGCAAGTATGATCACGTTTCAAGAAAAATAAATGCTTTGGTGTGGTTAAGGTTCCTGTTCCTATTCGCAAACCATTACTAACAAAGAACAAAACAACGTATTTACAACACTTTTGTTGAAACTAGTCGTCCTGTTGTGCTCACACCTCGACGATTTCGAAATAATTTTTAGGTTGATCAGCATGGTCGCGTTCCAAAACGTTATACCATTATGAAGTGGGTGAACCTATTTCAAACAACAGCATCGTTGAGACCTGGGACTGCACGGGGAGGAGATCGAACAGTAGGAACCCCGGACAACATTGAAAGGGTACGACAAGCGGTGAAAACCAGCCCTCGCCAGTTAGCGCTACGTCACGCTCGTGCTCTTAGAATATTAGACAGGTCAGTTCGCAGAATCCTACACTTGGACCCTTCATTTCCATCCGTATAAAATTATGGTTGTCCAAAAACTGACTGCGTAGGTTCGCAGAAATGATGTTGGAATTGCTGAACGACAATATCGTTTTGTTCATGAGTGACGAGGTCCATTTTCATTTATCGGGGATGGTAAACGAACAAAACTTTCGATATTGGGCCACCGAAAACCCCTGAGAACTACATGATCCAAGAGAGTAACTGTTTGGTATGACGTATCTCAAACTTGCATTATTGGATCGTATTTCTTTCGTGAAAACGGACGAAGAGTGTCTGTTAACACAGATCGCTATCTCGCCATGTTGCGTGAACTCGTTGCGTCGCCGTGTTGTGTTGGAACTTTGGTTCCAACAAGATGGGGCGACTTGAAATAGTTTGATTTTTTCAAACACACCATACCCCCTGCCGGACCTGGTATAACAATTATTTCGACACTGTGTGTAATGCATACAATTTAAATATAGTGGAAAATTTAAATATTAATCTTTGTTTATTTATTTAAATCTGATTTACTTTTTATAATTTCATAGATCTGTAATTTAGGAACAAACAAAGATCCATTAACTATTTCTTTTGATTTTTTTTTTAGAATTATGTCCATATTATGCTCCTAGAATTTTTACATAATCAACATCCTGTAGATTCCATTTTCATTCACCAAAAATTATTAAAAACGAGTCTAAATAATTCGTTTCAAATATTTTACGAAATTCTAATATGAACTCAGGAATGGCTACGAAAAGTAACTTAAATACATTACAATTATATGTGTTACAAAATATTTTATTTATTTTTTGTGTATCTGGTTACTAAATATATCTTTTACTTCAAGGAACGAGCAGAGACAATGAGCAAAGACAGGGTACGTGAAACTTATCACATATATATTTTTTTTAATTATTGATCACTAAAATTCTAAAAATAAAATTTAACTTTCCTTGATATTTTACTAAAAAAACATGTATTTCTTCCTTTTGGTTGGTTTTTTTACTTCTTCACCATATAACTGACGAATTAAGAAGAACGAGTAAAAAATCCAGCTATATTAGATGACCTATTCAATCTAGAAACGTTAGTTATCTATCTTCCTCTCTATATTTTTTTGATTTTCCTTATAGAACTTAGGTTTTGAGATACTAAATTAACCATATCTTACTAATATACTCTTGGGCCGAAAGCTAGAATATAGAGTTGTGGTACTAAAATATTATGTAAGCCCTAAACAGTAAGGTTAGTCATATTCGGCATGTCTTAGAAATCACTTGATAAACACACGAAATGAGACTCCTAGAGAACTAGTAGATGCACTTTAGTTAAAACACTTTAGAATTTATAGTTTTTTTTCTATATTTTTAGACTAAAGAACTAGATGTGGCAGCCCTTATTGGAAAATGGTTGAAGGTTTGTTTTCTTTGATTTTTACAAGCTTTTTCTAGATTTCTGGGGGATGTTTGAACAAAAATTAAAAAAAAAAGTTGTGAAAATAATAATGACGGTTAAGTTGTGAAACATCAAGCTCTGAACTTATTGGAATGCTGTCTGCAGAACTTCCATGTCTAAGGCAGAGAAGTCTACAAATGGTGGCCTGATCTTTTTACTTTCCAAAAACATATTTGCCTTGAGGCACAACTTCCTTATAGACGATTCCTAGCTATCAAAAAGCATGCTATTGATCTTTCATTAGTTTATATTGACTTTTTTTTGACCCTGGTGGTGTTAGAGCGTGCTATTTCGGTCTCAGACCTTTCGTTTTTGAGCCCTATTCAAAAATCCAAAACTCGTTACCAATAATGACACGTTTCTGAAAATGAGGGACGTCACTACATGTTTCTATCCTGTTCTTTTGATCTTGTGAAAGGTTTTTCGGAACCATTTTCGCGCAGGTTTTCTGTATCCTCAATTAATTAATCCAAATCATCAAACAACGATCAGAATGATAATAATTAAAACACTGTATTTGTTTCACAGTATATTGTCAGACAAATATCAGTTGTTTCAATTATTATCATTGTGACTATTTTTCAACCGCGCAATCAATCGAAATGATCAGAACCCACAAGATCTCAGATTATATGTATATTTTTATCACTTCTTGTACTTAAACGCCTTCCGTTGCAAGATTTATCTTCAATCGAGTTGTCTTCCGTTGCAAGATTTATCTTCAACATTCTAAGAATCCCTTAAGTCACCTGAAAACCTGGCCCGTTAGGTTTTAAGTTCGGTAGGACTGTAGTGACATTTATTAAATGGGCACCCTAATTATAATTGCTAACAACCCTACTAATGACTACTAGGCTCTTATATATCATGTTAACCTCTTTTAAATATGAGATTGATAAATTAATTTACCTGTTGTAAGATCTTTGCGAGATCCTTCTTCTTGCTTATGTCTTCTCTGAGTTATGAAAACAACACTATTCTTTCGCAAATTCTCTATAATTTTCCACATTTATGTCCCCTCTTTCCATTTCCTCTAATTTCCTCCACTGAATAGTCTCATCAATGTGTTTCTTCTCCATTACAACCAATTTCATTATTACCAATATTTTGTGAAGCAAATACAATGTAATTACTATATTCATCATCATCATCATCATCAGCCCGTGTCGATCCACTGCAGGATGAAGGCCTATTCAGCATGTTTCCAAGTTTCACGGTCCTGGGCTGGTCGAATATACTTAACGATGTCATCAATCCATCACACTTTCAACCTTCTTCGCGGACGTTTTGCGATCAAGCGGTATCCACTCCAGGATTGCCTGGGTCCATCTGTCATCCCATCGCCTCGCTATATGGCCTGTCCATTTCCATTTCAATTACTTTACTCTCCCAATGATGTCACAGACTTTCGTTTGTTCCCTCATCCATGCGCAGGACTTTCTGTCTCGATTTGTAATGCCAAACATACATCTTTCCATTCTCCTCTGTACTACCCGAAGTTTTTGAATTGATTGCGATGTGATTGTCCAGGTTTCACTTCCGTATGTCATAACCGGTAAAACGCACTGATCGATTCGGGATTCGGATTCCCCTCCATCGAAATTCTTTGCCCAAGATATATAAAGCTGTCCACAATCTCCAAATCCCTTCCTAAAACTGAAATTCTTCCGTCCTGAGTGAAGTTATTGAACATAACCTGACTCTTTTTTTGGTTTATTTTCAAACCAAATGGTTCGCAAATTACTATATTATTACTATATTTACTCATCGCATAGCCAGGATCATTAATAAGACCTTGATCTGCATTAAGGTCATCGGCATTCCTAAATCCTTTATATGTCACGTTTTAGTAGAAATATTTAAGGAAAACTAATAATAGTTAGCGATAGTGATCAACCACCACTCATATTATCCAGATTTGTTTTCATGCGACTCCTAAGTATTGCCAAGTAGTCTGAATTATCCATTTAATAAATCATGGATTGTAAACTCTACATTTAAACCACTGATTTTTTCATATTATGGAATGCCCCATATCTGTCCGAAACTATTTTATCTGCTTTAGGTTTGGCAGGACTGTAGTGGCATTTATTAGATATGAGTCCTAATTATAATTGCAAATCAACAACCCAACTTTATATATACTGATGACTACTAGGGCTCTTATATATCATGTCTTTTAAATATAAGATTGATAAATTAATTTACCTGTTGCGAGATCCTTCTTGTTTATGTCTTCTCTGAGTTATGAAAACAATCCTATTATTTCGTAAATTCTCTATAATTTTCCACATTTTCGTTCTCTCTTTGCATTTCTTCTAATTTCCTCCACTGTATGTTCTCATCAATGTGTTTCTATCTTAGTTTACATATCTCATTGAATTCAGTTCAAGTTTCTTTCTTAGAATCGTGTTCTTTGTTATAATCAATTTGCGAGAGCCGTCTTTTTAAAAAAACTTCAAGCTTGATGCCTGCTAGCTTATGTAGTAATAAGTAATCTGGATGCATTAGTTATTTTATTATTATTACCGTACATAAATTCCTACCTCAAACTACTCTTTTTTAGTTTTATTTTTTACTCCCATATTTATCTCATCCACAACGACAAGAAACAAAAATTGTATTTACATACTATACTCTCCTACGCCATTTTTTATTTATCCTCAATAACCATATTTCAGTAGAGGACATCTGTTTCAGACTCTCATAAATTTCCTTATTACTATTCTCCTCATCGATGGTTTTAGATACATTCACAAAGTTACAGGGGATCATATCTGCAGAAGATCAGAAAACAAAAAATATATATTTTTTTAATAATTTAAAATTATGTCGACCTGTTTTATTGCCGACCATCTTTGTACATTGCAAAATATCTGACGTGAGGTTATGTTTTCAATATTAATCATTTGCCTGCATTCCAACCCAAATTTGTAAAAAGACACTGAATTAATATGTACTATTCTATATATTGTTTCTTATCTAAACGCAGCTGCAAAATATGTTTTATTAACATTTAGTACGCGTATAATATCTAGTTGGGTAGAGGCGTCATAAAGACTTTTGAAAACAATTTTTTAGCATAATTTCATGGCAGAGAAGGTATTGAAGATGATGCTCCATGTCCCATATTGACTTGATTTAGTCATAGCCAGACCCGAAACTGGAAAAGAAGCGAGCGACTTTTTCTGAGCGCAATACAAAATATTTTAATTTTAAGAGAAATAAAATAGGCACCACCTTCACTGCTTCGGGATTTTCAGTGAGGATACCTTTTCCAACACAAAACACGCGTCAATTTAGAATTTATTAATAAAAGAAATCAAACATTTTCCATAAAATAAATCGTCGTTATTTTTTCACGAACTAAAACACTGGTCCTTCTGAGCTTGTACAAAATCTTAGAACCAAAACTAAAAAAGTCAAAAACTAACCGTTGCATGTAGCATGAATCTAAAAATTACCCCCTCATTTAAAAAAAAATCGTAGTTAAAATTGGGATTTATATCCACAGGTGTTTTGGTAAGTACGAAAACTCACTGAGATACACCAAACTACACCAAAACACTAAGTACACAATAAATTTTGTAAATACAACTTTGAGAACTTTTTTTAGTTAATTTTTTTTAGTTTCTTTATAGGTAGATTAGATTTTAGACTCTTAGGCATAGAGTAGAATATAAAAATCCTAAATATATTTAATCATAGAGCTTCAAAGATTTAGGAAATATATTAAAGGGTTGTCCGATAGGAGTGTCAGAACTGAACGGATGTAGTGAATCCGGTAATTTTTATTTTGTCTTAAGGAAGGTGTTTTCAATCTCTTGTTATCCGACAACCAGATTTGGGTATTCCTGTCAACCGACGGGCCACAAAATAAAGTATATATATATGTATATATATATACAAAATAAAGTATATATATATATATATATATATATATATATATATATATATATATATATATATATATATATATATATATATATATATATATAGATATTCTGACTCATTTTTAAGTGTTCTTTCTGATCCTCCACACCTCTCTAATCCTTTCTCCGTGGATTCTCTTTCACTCGTGTATTTTTGAATACACAATCAGTACAATAAACAATCACACAGTAAACATTACCTATATATATTTTTTGGTAGTATGTCACTGTCATGAAAATCCATTGTTGTCAATGTAAGTATCGTTGACATACAAAAAATATATTTACTTTCACTCGTTACTTTATATATTACAAATTAATATAATTTATTTTTTAGTTCAGTTTTGAAAACGGGGGGAGATTACCCTCCGAAACGTTAGCGTTAAAAGTTTGTAAATTTTTTATAACATTTTTATATTTTTAAAAATATTGTTCGTTAGGCAAATTTATTACAAAAAAGAATCACTGAGGAATTTGTCTCCGTTTGGTTTTTTGTTTTTACCCAGTGATTCTTTCTTTAAATAAGAACAGGTATTTTTGATATTTTTTGAGTTTTAGACAGTGGCGAAAAACCCAAATAAAGGAGAAAAAACTTTGTTTCCGATCTCCTCGAAACTTCTGATCCTGAAACTCTCCTGATGTTCTCCTGATCTCTGACGGACCCATTTGTGCCTTTCCTAGATCAGCTCTGACTTGTGTGATCCATTGTACTGTTCACTTGACTCCTTATATGTATGTAAGAATTCTGTTGGTGAGTCTTGTCGGTGGGGGGTTTGGATGAGGAGAAACTTTGTTATTTTAATACTTTTCTCTAAGAGCCCACTTCACTATTTCTCGAACACACCTACTACGTACTCGAGGTTAGACGGGTCGCGGAAGGTTTCGCAGTCTGACTGTTGCGGCAGTTGACAGAGCTGCATGTGATTGCATCCACCATTCGACATGGCCGATTTATATGGTCATGGCTTTAGTCGTTCCTTCATCCGGTTCCTCCAGGTATTCAGCTTGGGCCCAACTGACGACGGCTTAAAAGGGCAGAAACTTGGGCAGCATTGGCTTTGGACAGCATCCAATGATGGAGGGCCAAGGTGTGCTCTCCCGTCTTCCTATTATTGTTCATATAGGCGGAAGCAATGTGGATAGGGTCTCCCTGGCACCTAACCCAACAAAAAAAAAAATATATATATATATAATATATATATATATATATATATATATATATATATATATATATATATATATATATATATATATATATATATATATATATATGATAATAATTAAAACACTTGGTATTTGTTTCACAATATATTCAAGATATTCTCTAACATGTTTCGGCCTCGCGACCATTCTCAAAGAGAGTTATGTATAAACTAAACTAAAGTTTCAAAGTGCTGTCTAATGGAAGTCGGTTTTTTCATCTCGTTAAATTTATTACACTATGAATAATTGGAGTATTTCCGAAGTCTAGCTGGGTGTTTGTTAGGTTTTTGCCGTCGTATATGGCTTTTTTAATTTCGAAAATTTCCAGGTAATTTAACAGCCTGCTTTTATTGCAGCTATGTATTAATTTGGTATTATTAATGTTAAAAAAATGGTTCTGGTCTATACAATGTTCGGCAGAGCCCGTCTTTCTCTGATTGTGTAAAATTGAATATTTATGTTCTTTTAGCCTATCATTGAGCGATCGGCCCGTTTGGCCTATATATTCATTGTACGTTTTTGTAATTTTCTTAAACCTTCTTAAATATATCGCAATCCAAACTAGATACCATGAACCCAAAATCTCCAGTCTTATACGGAATGCCTAAACTGCATAAAGATGGCATTCCAATGAGACCAGTCGTTTCTTATGTAAATGCTCCTGCATATAAACTTTGCAAACAACTCAACAGTGATCTACCATTATTTATCGATTTCAACTCGCCCAAAGCAATCAAAAATACAATAGAACTAACAACAAAATTAAAAAACATACAGATACCTCCCAAAGTTAGTTTCGTTCGATATAAAAAGCCTTTTTCCCTCCATTCTGGTACAAGATCTTAAAAATATCCTCACTGAAAGAATTCATGAATGCAATCTTGAAATCGTACACAAAAATGCTCTCATAGAAGCTATCAATCTATGTACCGAACAAAATTATTTTCTGTTCAATTCAAAATTTTACCCCTCCTGGCAGAAATTTATATGGCTAATTGTGAAAACAATTTATTTAGCGACACTAATTATACAAGACACATACATTTTTGGGCCAGGTATGTCGATGATATTATTTGCATATGGACCGGTACAGAAAGACTATTGGGTCAATTTCTTGAATATTTAAACAGTGTAAACTCAAAAATCCAGTTCACAATAGAAACAGAGACGGATAATTCATTAAATTTCTTAGATTTAAAAATAATAAGAACACCGAATAAATTAGAAATCGAAATATTTAGAAAACCCACGTATACCGATACAATTATTCACGCAAGTTCAAATCAGTCATGGAATGTAAAAATGTCCACTTTTCATAGTATGACCCACAGACTTCTAACGATTCCACTTAAAAAAGACAGCTATGAAAAAGAACTTAATATTATCAAAAATATCGCAAGAAATAATGGATATCAGCCAAACATCATAGATAAAATGATAAAAAACAAGATTAAGAAAAACAACACCAAACATTTTTATGCCGCAACACCCGAAAAAGATTCTAAAAATTGGCATGCTATAAACTATATTGACAAATTAAGTTCAAGAATCACAAATCAGTTAAAGAACGAAAATATTAATATTATCTCTGTTAATAAGAATAATCTTGCATCGATGTTAAACAATAACAAAGAAAGAGCAAAATTTTGTGACAAATCTGGAGTATACGAAATTAAATGTAATATGTGTGACGCTATTTATATAGGCCAAACGGGCCGATCGCTCAATGATAGGCTAAAAGAACATAAATATTCAATTTTACACAATCAGAGAAAGACGGGCTTTGCCGAACATTGTATAGACCAGAACCATTTTTTTAACATTAATAATACCAAATTAATACATAGCTGCAATAAAAGCAGGCTGTTAAATTACCTGGAAATTTTCGAAATTAAAAAAGCCATATACGACGGCAAAAACCTAACAAACACCCAGCTAGACTTCGGAAATACTCCAATTATTGATAGTGTAATAAATTTAACGAGATGAAAAAACCGACTTCCATTAGACAGCACTTTGAAACTTTAGTTTAGTTTATACATAACTCTCTTTGAGAATGGTCGCGAGGCCGAAACATGTTAGAGAATATCTTGAATATATTGTGAAACAAATACCAAGTGTTTTAATTATTATCATTGTTACTATGTTTCACCAAGAGCCAACCACGCAATCAATCAAAACTATATATATATATATATATATATATATATATATATATATATATATATATATATATATATATATATATATATATATATATATATAAATATATATATATATATATATATATATATATATATATATATATATATATATATATATATATATATATATAATTAGACTGGTCAAGACTAGGGAGACTCTATCCAGAGTCAACAACCCATACTTTCACCGACTTCCCGGTGGATGGCGTATATAGAAACATTTTAGTAGCTTTTCACATGTTAGAACCAAACACAGATATTTTCTTTGTAACTGCGTTGAATATATTGACGGAAAGCATATTCAGGTAGTTTGTTTTAACTACATCGTGTATTATTTCGTCTTACAGGGACTAAAGTAGTTGTAGACGCAAACTACAGATTTTTATCCATAGAATAGATGCTTCTGGTAAACAGTCCGACGGTGGAATATTTTCAAAAAGTGTTCTTTATCAACGTTTAAAGTACAAAAATTTCAAAATGCCAAATGACCGAGGATTACCTCAAACAAATGTACAACTGCCTTTCGTAATACCAGTATATGAAGCCTATCCAGGGGGTCAGGCCTTGGTTAATAAGACCATGTCCAACAATTCCACAAACTGTGTTTAATTTTTACTTGTTAGAAGAGTTAGAAGAGTTGTGAAAAGCTCATTCGGAATTCCTACCACTAAATGGAGAATTTTACATAAGCCGATTGACACAAACCTTGAAAATATTGACAAGATTATTTAGTTAAAGAGAAAAAAAATCCAAGACTTATCACCAGTAATGACACGCTGCACAAAACGAGGGTCACCCTCAATCCACCCAAAAAGTCAAGACATACCTCCCTCCCGTTGTCCCTCCGATCGTGCGAAAGGGCTCCCGAAACCATCTCCGGGCAGAACCCCCCATTGCCACTTTATTAGTCAATAGGCGATGAACAGTTATGTGAGTCAAATTCAACTCTTCTTCGATCATCCCGAGCGTCAACCGGCGATCAGAGCGCTCAAGATCCCGGATTCTGCGGACATCCTCATCACTTCCTGTTGAAGGCTTTGCGCCGCGAGGCCCATATTTAATCGAATTTCGGCCTATTCAAAATGCTCCAAAACTCCCGAAAAACCGTCCCCCTAACAAAACGCTAATTCCACAAGCACATTGGACGCAGTCCAAGGAAGCCTAACTATAAATATATTTATTGGCATACATATTGGCATCTTCAAATGTTGTCTGCTTCGGCTGAAGAGTCCAACTGACATTCACGGGTTATTGCGCTCGCCCTTATAGCCGGCCGGCGACTACGCAGATTGTGTCGGAGTAGTTCGGGACTATTCGTGGCGCTCGGCAACGCTGTCGGGCGTCCGTTTATTGATTTTTCTTCCACCGCCGCGTTGCCGTCTTTCTTCTTTTTTTCAGAAGGGATTTCCATACTTTTAGAATGTTGCGAGCGTCGTTTCGCGTATTTAGCTAATCCCTTTCTTCAAGGGCTTCTCTGATTGTTCGGACCTTGTAGTTTTTATTTTTTACGTTGTTTTTATGTTCTTGTATTCTAGCCGAAATTCGTCTGTTTATTTGTCCTATGTAAGTTCTGTTGCACACGGAACAATATATGCTATGTTAACCCCTGTCTTAAGAGACAAGTGTTATGAAAACAATGTCGTTCAAATGTCCCTCTTTGTTTTGTCTTGAGATACATTCAAGAGAACCAATTTTCGATGTATCTTTTACACATACAGCGCGGTATATTTTCACTGAAGGCCTGAATGTTTCATTTACGGTCAAGAAATGTTCGGGATTTAGCATATTTCTGTAAACCAGAGATTTAACATTAGCTCAAAAAATATATTCCATTTGTCGCGAGATGTGTGACAAATTGTATCGTCTTGTTGAAAGAGAGCATTGCTTTATCAGTTCCGGCCAAATATATTCTAGTGAATATAGTGAATATAGTGAATATAGTGAATATAGTGAATTCCTATTGTGTTTGTCATTCACAATAACATGATTTTCATCATCGTCTTAAAAAATAAGACCCTATCCCTCCTTCAGCCCAAAAACAAAATTACCAAGCAGTAACTTTTTGAGGATGAAAAGTTAACTGCTGAATAACTGCAGGATTTTTATGGGCCCAAATCTTGCAGTTATCTATATTAACACGTTCATTAACCCAGAAGTGCGCTTTGTCGGGAAGATTATTTTCCCCAAAGTAGGAATCGTCCTCCAACTTCTAATTCCTACGTCCTGCTGAATCGTGTATATTTCTATCGCAAATTGACAGAATGTACAGAACATAGCAGTCTACCTGTAACATTTACGTTTCAAACAGTCTTGCCGCTATCACGTTGCTAAGTTCTGACGCTGTTATTGGATAACTCTATATTTATTTTAACTAACACCGTTTCTGTCATAGCTACAAATTTAATATATTTTAGTTGTAATTCCGAAATTTTAAAGGCGATGTTTTATTTCAAATTGAAATTCACAGACATTAACAACGAACTTTCTTTCTATCTTTTTTTTTTCTAATCTGGACCAAACGAATTTTTTTAGGACAACTTCATCAATGTGGGTTTTCTGCGGCTCTTTCGGGCTGCTCGCCTGATCAAGCTGCTCCGACAAGGTTACACGATCAGAATCCTTCTTTGGACCTTCGTTCAAAGTTTCAAAGCTCTTCCATATGTTTGTCTTCTTATCGCCATGCTATTTTTTATATATGCCATCATTGGTATGCAGGTAAGAACAATTATTTAATCGCTTCAACAATAAATATTTTAAACAAATTATTTTCTGTTTTAAAAGTGATTTTCTTTTCTCCTCATTTAATGTACGATATTAGTTTATCATCTTAAGGGGGCGTGTTCGAAAAAACGCTCGAACACGTCGATTGGTATTTTTAGATGCGCATTTTTTTCAACAAAAATTTTTTATACAGGGTGTCATGTAACAGTGGCCAGTACTAACTTTCTTATTTTAATTACAACAACCTGTATATTATTTAATTTTTGGATTCTTCAGGAAATTCTAGACATATTTCATGTAAAATATCCTAGACTTATCTTCAACTGTTTCGTAAATATTAAGTAATTCTTCGAACATTATCAGCAAATAGGCAAAGATAAAAAATCAGGTTTTCAATGGTACGTATTTGTTGTATGAAACGTCAAAAAAATCAACCTGCCTTTTAAATTAGTTTTCTTTTGACGTGTGTGATTCATTTGATTTAAACATGGTGTATTTATCAGAGAGTCATAAAATAACTATCTTAATGATGATGGGTTATGGAGATAGGACACGAACTCAAGCCGAAGTTATTCGTCTCTTTAGGGAAAAATATCCTGACTTACCATCCATATCCCAAGGTACAGTAAGTAAAATTGAAAAACAATTTAGAGAACTGGGGCACGTGAGACAAATTAAGAAGGAAGCAGCGTCGTTGACCGATAACAAAAAATTGGATGTAATGCTTGCATTCCAAGACAATCCGCATACCTCAACTCGACAAGTTGCCTTGGAAAACAATGTCAGTCGCTCTTCGGTTGCCAGAATATTGAAAGAGAATAAAATGCATCCGTATAAGCTACAGCCTACTCAAGAGCTTAGTGAAACGACTTCGACAGGAGAATGGAGTTTTGCAAACAAATGATGCACAGAATAGACAACAACCTTCTGAGAGTGGAAAACGTTTTATTTTCTGATGAATCTACTTTTACTCTTCATGGGCATGTCAATCGCCAGAACTGTCGTTATTGGTCGAGAGAAAATCCTCACTGGATGCGGGAAATTCACACACAAAGACCTGAAAAGATTAATGCCTGGGCAGGTATTACAGGAGATCAAATAATTGGTTCAATATTTTTCGATCAAAATTTAAATGGGGTAAATTACTTAGACTTCCTCCAAAATCAGCTCATTCCAAATCTTATAAATTTGTACCCTAATAGAAGAAATCCTCAATTGCTAGCCGACACAATTTGGTTCCAACAAGATGGAGCACCCCCCCCCCCCCCCCCCCCATTATCAAGTTAAAGTGCGGCAGTACCTCGATAATGTGTTTCCAAATCGATGGATTGGGAGAAGAGGGCCACTAGAATGGCCATCAAGGTCCCCGGACCTCACTCGGCTGGATTTTTTTTATGGGGATATCTCAAAAGCGTCTTATACAAAACCAAGCCACAAGATCTGAATGATTTAAGAGGACGCATTACCGACAGCATTAGGTCAATTACGCCACAAACATTAAATAATGTCAGGAATCAGTTTTACTTGAGGTTGGGGTGTTGCCAGGACGTCCAGGGTTCACAATTCGAGCATTTGTTACATTAAGCGTTTTAAATAAAAAATTTATACAAAAACTAAATAGTCTTGAAATTTCCACAATTTTGTTTACAGTGTTAAAAAAAAATGTAGTTGCGCATTTTTTCCAACGAAAACCTTTTATACAGGGTGTGTCATCTAACAGAGGTAAATACCATCTTTCTGTTGTGTGTTGTAGCGAATTTCTGTAATCAAATAATTTTCAAAAAAAAAATAAAAAAAATCAGTTTACAATAAATCTGAAAACACTTAATATTTCCGAAACAGTTGAAGATATGTCTAGGATATTTTACATGAAATATGTCTAGAATTTCCTAAAGAATCCAAAAATTAAATAATATACAGGGTGTTGTATTTAAAATAAGAAAGTTGGTATCGGCCACTGTTACATGACACACCCTGTATAAAAAATTTTTGCTGAAAAAAATGCGCATCTAAAAATACTAATCGACGTGTTCGAGCGTTTTTTCGAACACGTCCCCATTTATTTATTAACGATTTTATTCCATTTGGCTGGGACACACGGTATATATATATATATATATATATATATATATATATATATATATATATATATATATATATATATATTGGGATTTTCGGTCAATTATTAAATTATACATTTTTTATTGTTTTGTTTACGTTTCAGTTTAAAAACAAACCACCTTCAAAACAACTCTCCAATAAACCTTATTTTTATAAAAAAATACAAATTTATACCTAAAAACCTACCAATATCTAATTAAACAGTTAATTTCCTAAACTTTTTAAATAAAATATGACTTTTTTTTTTAAATTTTTATTTGACATATTTTTGACTTTGATATATTTAACAAATTATTTACCATTATATTTTTTGTTTCTTATTATAACCTAACAATTTCGGATTTTTTACGTGTAATGGCATTAGATGCAAAAATAAAAAAAATATATGAAAATTTATTATTTAATGATGTCATTATATATAAAACTTAAATTATCTCTCATATCTGAAATGAATGGTATTATTTATTTTTTTTTATATAAATAATTTAAAGAAAATGATTATAAAAAGTTTATGATAAGAAACAAAAAATATAAAAGTAAAAAAATTGTATAATATATCAAAGTGAGATCAATTGAAAAATTAAGATATATTGTAAAGTTGTTCTGAAGATGATTTCTTATTAATCTGAAACGTTAACAATACAATAATAAAATTATAATTAAATAATTGATTAAAAATCCCAATAAATAAAAAATAATAATAATATTAATGTGTATATATATATATATATATATATATATATATATATATATATATATATATATATATATATATATATATATATATCATTACAAATATTTTCGTGACCGTTTAGTATTATTATAATTTTTTTATTTATTGGGATTTTCGGTCAGTGTAAATAAGTTTTAATTTTTTATTGTTTTATTTACGTTTCGATGCTACAACGAACCATCATCAGAATACTTCTAAAATAAAAATTACTTTTATATAAAAAAAAATACAAACTTATATTTAAAAACCTACCAATATCAATTAAACAATTAATTTTTTGAATTTTTTAAGTAATATGTGTCAATTTTTTATAAAATTTTTAAATGACATATTTGACTTTTGACATATTTAACAATTCTTCCACCTTTTATGTTTTTTATTATAACTTAATTGTTTTGAATTTTTTATGTGGAATGTTAAAAAAATTAAAAAATATATTCAAATTTATTATTTAATAATGTTATTATATATACAACTTAAATTATCTATATCATTTCTGGACTTAATGGTATTATTTGTTTTTTTTATATAAATCATTTCTTTTTTTTATATTGTTTTTCAAACTCTAAGATTTTTATGTTGTTAAAATTAAAGTTATGTTCATTGTCTACAGCATGCTTTGAAAGTGCAGTGATGTTTGGTTCTAAGTTTCTAATGCTTTTTTTTTTTTTTGTGTTCATTAATTCTGTTTGGTTACCTCTCAGTCACGCCAGTTAAAGGCTGGGTAAGGCCGGATGCCTTCTGAGAAGTGTTCTACGTTGGTCACTCGCCAGTCGGTAGGTTTCCTGATAGACTTATGGGTAGGCACATAACCAAGGGTTTATAGCCCGAGGGGGGTGCTGGCCTGGGTTTGTCGGAAGCTGATGACCGTGGTTCGGAACCCACGTTAAGCTGTAGGTCCAGTCGCTAAATAGCCTAGTTGCTGATGCGCCTCTAACCCAAACACTTTACTTTAATTCTGTTTTTTAAATATTGTTTCGTTTGGCCAATTAGGGCAGTTTAAGCAATCAATTTTGTAAATTAAACTTGTTTGTTCCATTTTGGGTGTTTGTGGTTTTAATTTTGTAAATGTTTGTTTAATGTTATTATTGGGTATTTCTGATATATTTATATTATATTTAATTATATTTATTTATATTATATTTTAGCATAAAACAATAAAAAATTAAAACTTATTTACACTGACCGAAAATCCCAATAATACATATATATATATATATATATATATATATATATATATATATATATATATATATATATATATATATATATATATATATATATATAGATCTATAGATATCTAGATATATTTATATATATATATATATATATATATATATATATATATATATATATATATATATATATATATATATATATATATATATATAGATCTATAGATATCTAGATATATATATATATATATATTATATATATATATATATATATATATATATATATATATATATATATATATATATATATATATATATATATATTATGTTGTTGGTAATGCTATTTTTGACATGCTTACCACTTTACTAACAAAATATTAGACATATTAATTAAGTATTACTATAAATAATCTAATAAGATTTTCTAACTGAATTAAATCTGAACGGTCTGGAGGGTGTCAAAAACGGAAAATTATTTTTTTGTTTTAGGTATTTGGCAACATAAATTTACCCAGCGATTCTATCAACAGACACAACAATTTTCAAAACTTTATACAGGGTTTAATGTTGTTATTCAGGTTAGTAGTTTACCTTCTATAAGGTTCTCAACTTGGTTCTCGACTTTTTCATCTACCTTTAACATTTATTTATGAAAAAAAGCAACTCAAACTTAATCTTCGAAGTAATCTCCCTTACTGTCTATGCATTTTCGCGAGCTTTCAGGCAACTGACGAATTCCTGATCGAAAAACACCTGTTGGTTTTAATATGATAAAGCCATTGAAGCTTTTTTCGACATCCTCAAGATATGTGAAGTGAGTTTCAAATGGAGATCGGAAAAATTGAAAATCCGAAGAGGCTAAGTCTTAAGAATATACCAATACCAGGCGTGCTAAAATCTCCCAGCCCTACTTGGTGGTCGTTCCCTCGTTCCCACAGTCATTTTTACTATATGTGCCCGTATTTAGTCCTGAAGCAAAATTATTTCTCTTCTTCTTTTGTCCGTTTAAGGCATTTTTTCTCACAGAGCATTACAAACACGAATCGGTTGCTGCAGATTATGGTCAGCAGTAACCGTTTGACCAGATTGGAGCAACTTGTAGTGCATGACGTCCAACTGATCCCACCATATACACAGTAACACCTTTTTAGGGTAGATATTTGGTTTTTTGGCCCTTGATCTGTCACCAAGATTAACTCACGATTTTCGCCTCTTTAATTATCGTAGATGATCCACTTTTTATCGTAAACATATAGTTTCCGTCCGAGCTCTAGCAGTGCTTCTACTTCTTCATCTTCCATGTTCTTTGGATGTTCCGAACGTTCTACATCATTTAGACCAAAATTTCGGAATCTTGGAATTCGGCATTGCTAGAACCACTTCTTATAAGCACTGTACAAAACAACATTATCTCCCAAAGCCACTAAAAATCATGTCTGGAGCTGCCGTAGTATTTTTTTGGTTGTAATACGAAAACAAGGTCTAGCAGGCTCGTATATTATACCACGTTTTTAATCTGAAACGTAAGGACCGAGAATTAAATTGAGGATCTAATATATTGCTTAGCGGAGATTTAATCAGATCAAGTTCCCATATTTTTATGTAAATTAGATGTGCCACTGGTGAAAACTGGCCCAGCATCATGCTGTCCTGCGTCAAAGGACAAGAATGCGATCCGAACACCGGGAAGACAGGGAAAGAATGCGGGTCCAATCTGGCGTACATGTATTTCGTATCGTTCATTTTCTTTTGTTCATTTTTGGTGAGTAGAGCAGCTTGATATTTCGAAATATTTATATGTAATCTGTAATTGTTTTCAGATGTTGAATTTGTTCGTTGCCGTCATCATGGACAACTTTGATTACCTCACCAGGGATTCATCTATTTTGGGTGCCCATCACCTCGATGAATTTGTCCGGATATGGGCCGAATATGATCCCAACGCCACGTTAGTTATTCTAGTCTTAATGGCACAATTAAGTTTTAAAATACCTCTAATAGAATACGAAACTATAATCTACAACTAGTAGTTTTAGCTGCTGTAAGAAAAATGATATAACCTAAATCAAAACTAGTAAATGTGAACAAAAACTACAGGATCTTTATTATTCTTTTAATATACAGACATAGAAGTTACAGTTGCACCCCCGAAAGATTACCAATGCGTCATCAATTTTATCCATATGAATCAAATCAAAAATTATTAGTCAAGTTAGTGCTAACTTACATAATGGACGTGGTTGGTGCCTCGAAAGGCGGACATTCATGTTTACGATTTAAATCCACTATACATTTATTTGTATATATTTATAACCTGAAATTATGAAACGTCCTGTTATATATTCTGTTAAAAAAGTACCGGGAATTAATTATTTCAATAGCCCTCTTAAAGGGAATTGTCAAAATCCTTTTTATCGCTAAGTTTGCACAACTGTCCACTATATTGACGCCCTCTGTCATTTACGAATTGAAGGTCATCTGTCATTTAGTTTGTTTACAGTGCTCGATTTTGCCAGTTCAACTCAAGTGTGTTTTGCGATTTTTACAATAGATTGAAAACCTCGAACAAATAATTTGTCTTAAATTTTGCATTGCAAATGGAATTTCGTATGCTGAGTGGCTGAAGAAGTTGCAGAAGGCTTGCGATGAATCAAATTAATCAAAAACACGCAGATGTTATATGGCGCAAAATCGCTCATTTTGAATAGAAAGAAAAATATCGAAGAGATTGTAAAGAAAAGTCATAAGAAAAATTTTAGGTCCCAAACAAATAAATAACACAACATACCGACTTCGAGAAAACCAAGAAATCAAACACAGATCTACATAGCGATATGAGAAAAAGAAGACTTAAGTTTTATGGACACATAAAATGGATGAATCCGAGTAGGCCAACTAGACAAATAGTGGAATTTTATGAAAATAGGAGTAGAGCTAAAATAAAAACAATTAAATGAATTGCTGCAATTAAAGAGGACTTAAGGTCAGCAAATATTACACAAAGTGAAATTCAGGTTAGAAACTGTTTCAGTTTGGGAGGTTGGCCAAAGAGAAAAATGTAGGAAGACCGGAACAACTTGGTCTGACGAAACGAAAAAAGCTCACAGCGAAATAATGAAATCAGTATGGGCGCAAAGGAAGGCTATCAACAACAAACGCCTCTAACAGTAATTCGCGTGGTCCACCAGGTTCCATACGTGAATAATAATAATAAAATGTCTTTGGTTAGGTTAGAATTATTGAAGGAAATAAAACTTTATGATTCTTTACAAATACTTACCGATAACAAAATAATCAATAACAGTAGTTCTTATAAGAACTTATTTTACAATAAAACTGGACTTTACAGCACGAAATTTCTCTAAAGCACAATAACAAAACAAGTAGTAACAACCAAAACAGGACCACTCTACTCAATAGACAAACTTTTAACCCGCGGTACGAACAAACACCTTTTAATTATTTGTTTCTTTCTCTTGCTGCCCCGCTGTAACGATATCTCATACATGAGGACTTTCTTATTGATTTTTTTTATCTCCTGTTCTCTCGTTCGGTAAAGAAAAAGAACATATTGAGGCAATATCTATGACATAGGCAATTGATAACGTCAATTGATGACGCACGGGCAATCTTTCAGCGATTCAACTGTACGTATGTACTCTTTAAACAGACTACAAATCTTATTTCAGTACTTTACTTCACTTTCCATAATATTGGAGCCCTATTTCAGACATAAAGACTTGGATGATGTCTTTGAGCTCATACACTGTTTGAGTTCATACACTGATTGAATTTCACTAGGAAACATTGTATTGCGAGGGCCAGGTTTTTAGGTGATTTAGTGGTAGCGGAAGGCATTCAATTGCAAGAAATGATAAGAATCCACAAAATCCACAAAATCAGGGATCTTCTGCATTCTGATCGTCAGAATGATTGGGGAAGAGTTTAGTCTGACTCGCATAACCATTCATCAGATTGTGGCCAATGAATTTAAAATAAAGGACATCTGCGCGAGTAATGAATTCGAAAAACCTTTTGCAGGATCAAAAGAACAACAGATGTCATTCATTACTGATGACGCGTCATATATTTTTGAATACAGCCCGCAAACGAAACGCCAAAGCCAGACATGGCACACTCCAACCTCAGCACTACCAGAATGAGCAAATCAAAGATAAAAAACAAGCTGACTTACATTTTTAAATAACCAGGGAATAATCCATAAAGAATTTATGCTTCAAGGCCAAGAGTTAAACCAGTATTTTAAGTGAGAAGTTCTTAAAAGGCTTCTAAAAATGACCATTCAAGTGAGTTTTTGACTCCGCAGCCCAATTATTCACCAGACTTGAGTCCGTGCGTATTCTACTCAATGAAAAAGTGAATATCAGTACTGTAGTCCGTAGAAGTATCAGAAATATTCATGTTTAAAACTTATTTGTTCATTTAACAAAAACCTTATCCAAAAACTAACGTTACTTTTTTCAGTGGTAAGATTCACTTCACCGAAATGTACGACATGTTGAAGAACATGGACCCACCTCTCGGATTCGGCAACAAGTGTCCCAACAGACTCGCCTACAAGAAACTGATCCGGATGAACATGCCTGTGGATGATGAAGGGAAAGTTTACTTCACCACCACGTTGTTTGCGCTAATTCGCGAAAATTTGGCCATAAAAATGAGAGCTGGTAAAATAAATTATAATTTTCAAATATTTTTAATATCCTGATTTTTTTTAATGTACACCCTCTGTCCTGAGAGTTCTCAGACTGGTTTGAAATACGACAAACTACTGACGTCACCTACTGCACGTATAATTTATTTGAAATTGTATCTTGCATTATAAAACGACCGATAGGGGTCGCTGTCAAACGAATTGTGAGTTTGCGCGCTTCTAGTGTTATAATTATTCATGAAAATACACAGTGGGCTAGTTGTGAATATTAAAAATATTCAAAAAATCTTCCTAGTGGAAAATTTATTAATTAACAATAAAGTGAACCCGGTAGTTGCAGCAGATATAATGAGCTTGTTAAGAACATTATCGTGTCTGAAGAGAACAGTGTCGTGAACAGAAACGTGTCTTGATCAATATTACTTTGCTTTCGAAAACAATATGTACAACAGTAAAAAAGGCTTCATTATGGGCAGCCCTCTAAGCCCTTTACTTGCAGAGAAAAAAACTGTTATCAACAATATTGAGGAGACAATTCTCAAAAACAAAATTAGTAAACAATGTTTATATCGACACCAATATATTGATGATATGTTGACATGCTTCACGGGTACTAAGAGATAGTTGAAGAGCTTTGCTATTATATGTAAATTCCATAAATAAAAATATCATATTTACAGCCGAAATGGTGACCAACAGTTCAATAAACTTTTGGGACCTAACGATTTCTAAAAATTCAAATAAGCACTCGTTTTCAATTTTCCATAAACCTTCTCATACTAATATCACGATTCACAACACATCCAACCATCCACAATAACATAAAAGGACAGCTTACAATAGCTACCACATTTATTCATCGTTTAATCAGTATTTCACTAAATCCAAACGTCTATCCAGTTTCAATAGTTCTAAAAACCATCGTTTAAATTCAAAAGAAAATACTTCGACTATGAGAAATTCATCTTCACGAAGAATTTTATCCTGTCGAGGACTATTTCGAGCAGCCATAAAGTTACGCCTGTCCGCCTTGTGTAGTTTTTTTCGCATCATGCCTGTTTTATAATCTGAACCTTTGTTGTTTTTAAGCTGACGAAATGGACCAAGCCGACGATGAATTGCGAGAAACCATCAAAAACATCTGGCCGTTGCAAGCGAAAAGTATGGTGCACGTGTTGGTACCGCCTAGTAACGATCTAAACGCCGGAAAAATGACAGTGGGCAAAATCTACGCCGGCTTACTGATACTGGAGAGTTGGAGAAGCACCAAATTCGGACAAATCGAACCGAGCGGAATTCCGGTAAGACTTTACAGAATCAGCAAGAAAATATTTTATCGATGTACATTTTGTTTTCATTTATACACAAGACATCTCGTCCATGTACAAAAACTCTCTTTTTTATTTGTCAAAGATGAATCTACATCAATCTGAAAATACTGGATGTAAATTAACTAACTAATTAAAACTCTGTTAATTCCTCTATAGGAACATTTGATGTAAAACACTAAATTCAAAGAGTTTACCACTAAATCACTTATTTCTAACAGCATACAACAAGAACTTCAAAACCAGGTCGATCGATCAAATCTGCCCGAACTTATCCACTGGTGGACAAAGGTCTCTTCAAGCTCCCTCCATCTGTCTCTGTCTTGAGCAGTCCAAAGCCAACCTTTCCCCGCTAATTGCCCTATGTCGTCTGTTCATTTGTTCTGCGATTTTCATCTACTTCGTGCGACTAGTATTGGCTTTCATGTTATAATTTTCATATCACAAAGATCCGGCTGTTGACGAGCTATATGTGCAGTCCATCGCCACTTCGTTAACACCTCGTTTATATCAGTTACTTTTATGTTTTCCCCAATTTGTTCTTGTAGAATTTTAGACTAACGCCAATCATGGCTGTTTGTGTACTTCTTAGTCTCATCATACCCTTCTACGTCAATATCATCATGTCTAAACAATATATTGTAAACTGAGTAAAAGAGTCTCGCAAGTTTTTTGTAGGTATATTCGAATTTATCAATATATCCATCATCACATTTATCACTATATCCGAATTTAAGACGAAAAACTTGCGGGAGATGCATACTGATCTCCTCAATTGCCGCGAACGCGACACAAGATTCCCCAAGGAAAATTGAAAATTGTATCTATACCCACTCAGAATCACCACCACCATCACAGAACGGGATCCACAGGCACATACAAAAACTGAAGAATAACAGGACATCCGGTGAAGACAGTATCACCGCGGAACTATTGAAAAACCTCGGACAACTCACGGTGGGAACTCACGCAAATTATCACGAACATCTGGCAAACAAAAAAATTACGAGATGAATGGAAATGTGTTCTTATACACCCGCTGCACAAGAACGGAGACAGAACAGCTGTGAACAACTACAGAGGAATCTCCTTACTACAAGTCACTTACAAAATCCTCTCAGCATGCCTTCTCCAGGGAACACAGGAACAACTCTAATACAAAATTAGCGAGTACCAGCCAAGCTTTCGCCCTGGTCGCTCATGCACTTAACAAATCTTTAACTTAAAAACAATACTGAAATACAAAGCTATCAGGAACGTCAAAATTATTTGCACGTTCGTGGACTTTAAGAAAACATATGACTGCATCGACCGAAAATCTCTTTTCAACTTCCTAGAATAATCACAACTCGACTCCAAAACACTACGATTGCTCAAGCAGACACTGACCGACACAGTCTCTAAAGTGAAATTTATGGGAGAAATTTCCGAACCTTTCCTGATTAAAACCGAAGTACGTCAAGGAGATGGGTTATCTGCACTCCTCTTCAACCTGGTCCTGGACAAAGTTATAAGGGAATCGGAAAAGGAACTGAAAAATCAAGGACACTGGAAACCAATACGACTCGGACGAACCCAAAACGATATAGAAATCTCATACCTAGCCTTCGTGGACGACCTAGCCATACCCGCAGACAATGAAACAAGGGCAACCAAATGGACAGAAGTTCTCAAGGAATGTGCAGAGAAGGTCGGCCTATAAATCTTATTTCAAAAAACCGAATTATTCTGTTCAAAATTAGATGTCCAAAATGTGTACACCAAATACGGCAAGATAAATAGGGTCACTCACTTTAAATACCTGAGCGAGATCCTCGAACCCACAGGAGGAGAGAAGATAGCACAGAAGACTCGATTACAGAAGATGAAGAGGGCATACGGCAAGACACACAATATTTATCGGCCCAAAACTAACAGAGGAAGGATACAGACTATATCCCAGGAAGACCACAGAGTGAATTTCCAACGTAGCGGCGGACATAAGAAAAAGAATATATATATATATATATATATATATATATATATATATATATATATATATATATATATATATATATATATATATATATATATATATATATATATATATATATATATATATATATATATATATATATATATATATATATATATATATATATATATATATATATATATATATATATATATATATATATATATATATATATATATATATATATATATATATATATACATTACCACCTCCTTAAAATTTTTATTATTGACTTTCATAAACTTTCTTTTGTTGGATAGATCTCGGAAAACGGCATTAAGAAAATGTATTCCATGTTGTTTTGCTGATATCATCGCCAACCGCGTCAACTTTTATGGCTTCCATTTTCAAGAAATACTATTAAGATTTTTTTAGAGAAAAACTAACAACGGATTCTTGACCAACACCACTTTAAAACCAAACTGTGTCGATTTTTACTGTTCTAAATTACTGGGTGTCCAGATATTTATGATATTTATATTATAATTTTTCTAATAATTACATGTAATTTCTGTTATTAAAACCATGTATGTCATGGAAATAAAATAAAACTCTGAGCTCTGCAAAACTAAGTAAACGTATCACAGAGGAAAAACCCTGGAAATAAATTAATTAACAAATGTCACTTTGACTGTTGTCAATTGTCAATTTGTGCCAATGTCAATTTGTGTTATAGTGATTTCAAACGGCAATAATGATTTATTATTTAGAAGAAAAAGTGGAAATTATAAGATTAGTTGGTGATGGCACGCGAACTTTTCGTAAAGCAGCAAAAGAATTTAATAGAAGACATCCAGAACGGAACATAATCATATTACAGTTTCTTGCATAAACCAATATTTTGATCAAAACGGAACTGTTAATAAACTTCCTAATCAGCATCGTTACTGTGAATTTCGAGCAACTCAATTAGTTCTTAATTATTTTGATGAGAATCCACACACAAGCGTTAGGGACGCTAGTAGAATTTTAAATATTCCAAAAAGCACTATTTGGTTATGCTTGAAGAAATATAACACGAAACCTTTTAAACCTAAATTTCTTCAAACACTTGAAGTTGTTGATACTGAAAGAAGAATGGAATGTTGTTTATGGTTACAAGATTCTACGTTTCTAAAAAATATTTAGGTTATGGGCTGAGGATAACCCACATTGGGTGATACTGTGTAAGAGACAATATTCTAGTAAGATGCACGTTTGGTGCGGTATTTTAAATGACATTATTATTGGACCATATTTTTTTTATGGAAATTTGAATGCGTTGCCTTCTAATTATCGGTACAACTTTCACTTACAACTTGATGGGGCACCCATTCATTATGCAATTAACATAAGAAACTGTTTAAATAATAATTTTCCACATCGTTGGAGTGGGCGAAACAGTCCTGTAATTAATTGACCGTCGAGATCCCCGAACCTCACGCCCCATAATTTTTTTCTCTGGGGGACAACTAAAAATAAGGTTTATGTTTCGACGCTCCAAACTCGAGACGATCTTTGTGATTGTATTAGGCAAGCTTGCCATAGAATTACCAAACATTTGAAAGGAAAGGATTTAGAGTTAGAGGCGCATCAGCATCTAAAGCTATTTAGCGACTGGACTTACAAGCAACAATTGAGAAAAGTACTGAACAATACCCGACGACGTATTGAAAAGTGTTTGATATAAAATGGCGGAATGATAGAAATGTCTAGTATTAAAGCGTTATAATGCCTATTTAGATCGATCTGTAAATAAAGGAAGATTTTTGTTAAAAAATAGTCTGTACTTATTAGAAAAATTATTAATCATTAACTATTGTAAAAATATCATAAGATAATATCAAGGACACTCAGTAATTTAGAATCATAAAAAATCGGTACATTTTGGTTTAAGATGGTGCTGGTCAAGAATCCGTTGTTAGTTTTTCTCTAAAAAAACCCTAATAGTACTTCTCGAAAATGGGAGCAATAAAAGTTGACGCAGTTGGCCAATATATTAGCAAAAAAAACACGTGATACACTTTTTTAATGCCGTTTTCCAGAGATCTGTCCAACAAAAGAAAGTTTAAGAAAATGGGTCCGGGAATAAAAATTTTAAGGGGTTGGTAAGTCCTTATCCTTGACACACTATATAAAAGCCACCATTGAAAATTCTTCCGATCTATATATTGCGATAGATCATTCCATATATGCTTTCTGTTGCCACTATGATATGTTATATATCCTTTGTCCGTGATTCTTCTTCACTCCTTTCTGTTCTTCATTTTCGAAATCTACCCTGGTAACTCGATTCTTCTTATATGATATCCTGATCATTCAATTTTACCTGCGGTCTTCCTTTTAGCCGGTACCAATCAGTTTCCCATTGGTAATGGACAGTATAGTACTATCTTACTGCTTCCTGTGGATGTGTACCATCCCATCTAATTATCTGTGCGTTTATGTGATGTCCTATGTCTTCTTTATTAAGTTACTCTTTGATTTCGTAAATTATTAGGCTTCGGTCACGGGCGTACCCCGAAATAAGCCAAATATTACCTAATATTATACCGAAAAAATACGAGGAGTGAAGAGAGTTAAATTATTACATTTGAATTGAATATATATCCGAACTAGTGGACGTTGCGCACAGTAACGCCATCTCTTGTCGAGTAGTCGAACTATTTTGTATAGTTTGGAAACCCCCAAAACTAAATCCTGGCTACGCCCGTGGCTTCGGTACTCTTCTTTCTTGGGTCGATGTATTGTCGTTATTATTTTCCTCTTAAATACTCTCAGATTTTCTTCCCTTCTGGTGGTGAGGGTCATTGTTTCCGCTACGTACGTTACAATGGGTCTTATGATTGCTTTATAGATTATCCTCTTTGTATCATATCTAATATTTTTGTTTTTTTTTTGCAAATTCCTGTATCTGTGGCATGTTTTAGTACCATATATCTTTTTTTTCAATTTTACATCATAAATCTGATTCAATTCTTATTTTAAAATCTTCAGTGTATTACTTTTTTAAAATTACTCTACTAAAATTGCTAACCCATCAGGAGATGATTTAATCTTATTAAGATTAAAATAATCTAATTAAGATTAAAATAATCTGATTAAGAATAAAGTCGTCTGATTAAGATGAAATTAATCTGATTCGATTAAATAATTTCCTGATGATGCTAACATGTTTAGCGAAATGTGTGTCGTGAAGTTTAACGAAAGTGATTTGGTGTTTAGTGGTAAATCTGTTCGAGTTTAATAAACCTTACTGGAAGAATTAACAGAGTTACGCTTTTTAATTTGACTGATAAAATTTGATTTGATACCAGACTTTATTTTATCAGTGTTTTGTTAATGATGTTTTGAAGTTGATTTTGATTCATCTGCAAAACCCATCGACTATATACAAGTTACACTCAACAGATTGTCCTATTTTATAATTTGTTGTCGAATTCCATCTCTTAATTGATTGAAACCATACTCTTTGTGGTGTTTAAGCATCCTCCTTCTATTTCTGTGTCACCCCTACTATTAAATGTTTTTTAGTTGTGATCCCGAAAAGATGTTGTGTGACTGTTTTCCTTTCTGTTTACGTTTCTCATTTCCTAGATCAATTATTTGTTAACTAATTTTCTATTTTGTTTTTTTTTTCGAACAGGAACATAGATACAGTGTTTAGACTAAGATACAGGGTGTTAGAGACCATCAAAATTATCAGGGAGTGGTTGTAAGATCCGTGGACACGCCGTATAATCTATGAGTTTAAGAAATATCTGAAACGTATAAATTATATTAGATTATATTTGTGTCCATTTGATATCTACACTGGTTTAATTTCTTTGGATCAAAAGAGTCTTAAGGCTGACATATTAAAAAGTATTTCCTCGAAAAAATAATACATTATTTACTTTTTGGAAGAATTTGTAAATGTCATCAAATTGCTTGATGCTAATATTTTTTAATTGCGCATTAATAGGCCGGATATAATCCAAAAGATATTATTGAGCTACCACTAAATATTAAAAACCGCGCAGCTTGAGACCGTGGCTAGTGATCATGGCTCAGAGGTGTTGAAACAGTTTACCACTTTCAACGGCTTTTCTGTGCCGAAATCTTGGAATTATATAGGAGGGGTCTCAATATAATTATGAAATTGAATGGAGTAGCGTTTTACAACATCTGATGTCACGGTCAAGAACCGTGTAAACGGTGCAATATGCGTCATGAAGTCCAGTCTGTGACTGGGATGTTGATGTTGAAGCGCGGTTTGTTGAGGTTAGTACTTGTACATGGGCGACCTATATCAAGAAGAAACCGAGCTTGCATGACAAGGAATTTTCCCTCAGTCATAACAGTTGGAGGTTGAGCAAAGCCGGATACTTTCTGAGATGTATTCTACGATGGTCACTCGCCGGTCGGTAGACTTCTCGAAAGCCTTAAAGACAAAACCTCGAGGGGAGTTCCGACCAGGGTTAATCGGCAGTTAATGACTGTGATTGTGAGCCCACACTAAACTGTAAGTACAGTTGCTAAATAGCCTCAGTTGCTAATGCACCTCAAATCCTAAATTTTTACTTTTACTTTAGTCCTGTCCATCAATTATTCTATTGGAATCTTCGGTGTGAAACACTAAACTCGAAGAGATTTACCACTAAACCACAAATGTCTTTTTGAAACTTTTCGACGCACGTTTCGCTAACCATGTTAGCATCATCAGGAGATGATTTAATCTAATTCTAAAAACTAAACTATGTTCTATGTATATGATAACCCTACCTAATGAAGCGTGTAAAAATCATGAACCGTGAAGTTTACTGAGCCTTACATTAATAATTTAAAAAGTTGACTGAACGGAATAGGTCCTTTATCTCGGTTCATGATTTTCTTGCATTTTTCTATTTGAATGCTTTCATGTGCATCCAAAGCCCTATTGTTATTTACACTTTTTACCAGTCTTAAATTCTTAATATCTATGTTGTGGTCGTGTTCGATTGCATGCTGGGCAACAAAATTTTTCATTTCCCCATATCTAATGTGGGCAATGTGTTCTTTATATGTCGTTAATATGGATCTTTTGTTTGCCCAATATACCTTCGATCACAATTTTAACAGCTAATTTCGTTAATCCCCTACTTTCCATGTTGATCTACTTTATCCTTTGGATTACCCAGGACTTCTCTTAATTTATTATATGGCTTGTACACAACCTTAAGGTCCGCTTTTTCAAAAGTTTGTCTAGTCCTCTTGTTAATTGGGCATCAAACGGTATTACCATGAATTTATTTTTGTTCTGATCCTTTTGAAAAGTCGAAGATTCTTTTAATAATTTTCTGAAGTTGTTTTCTAATTTATCTTATCTACAATGTTCTTATTAAACTATGTTTACTTAGGATAATTTTAGGATTAATTTTAATTCTTTGATGTAATTATTTTTGTTTAAAGGAAAATTTAATCCAGCCATCTTATTTTGGAAGCTGATTCGAATCGTGAGGAATGTATCTCGGAGTCGTGGTGTTTTTTTCTAAAAATACCAAGATCTAACCTATTTCTATTGTTTCTACTGATTAAAATATCCAGAAAAAGTAAACTATCGTTGTCTTCGAGTTCATGCGTGAATACTATGTTTTGATATTTACTATTTAAGTTACAAGATGTCTTGAAACAGCATTATTTTTCCTTCTCTGAAAAACAAACTGCATATTTCTAATCCAAAACTACCAAGATTGTATGCTCTACCAAAAATTCATAAACTAGAAAAATCTATTAGACAAATCTACAGACAAAAGGAAACATAACATCAGAACTGTCTACATGCCGCATACAGTTCGGAACGAGACTCTGAGGTGATCGGACGTGTTTGTCTGGTCACCATGGGGAGAGATAGCAGTGTCCGTTGGTAGTCTCGGTCGCCGACGTACAGATCTGGCAAAGGGAGCGGACAACCCCGAAGTGTCGTCTCCGCCAGTCGGCACTTCAAACCTAACCCAGAGAATAAGTCTTAGCCCCGAAGTTGGTGAAGAACGAAGCACCGGGACCGGCAGCAACACCAAATCCTTCTTGCCCGGACTCGCTAACATGGAATAAACAGTGTAATACTGTAAGCAGAGGATGGACTCTGTGATGGTCGGATGCGTTGCGAGCGCGCTGGCCATCGTGGGGGCAGACGTCCATGGCTGTTGACCGTTCCAGCAGCGGGAGTCCGAACTGGATTAGGGAGCGGGCACCCCCCGAGGTTCGTCACGCAGGACGCGTGGCGACCTCAAACCTAACCAAGAGAATAAGCCTTAGCCCCGAAGACGGTGAAGATGAAACGCACTGGGACCGACAACAACATCCAGTCCGTCCATTCTGTGCTATCAACAACATCGAAATAAAACCACTAACACCGGTATAACGTCAAGAAAACAAAAAAGAGAACATCAAGAAAACAAAAAAGAGAACATCAAGAAAACAAAAAAGAGAATAACAAAACAAAATAGAACAGAATAACATCAAGAAAACAAAAAAGAGAACATCAAGAAAACAAAAAAGAGAATAATAAAACAAAATAGAACAGAATAACACCAAGAAAACAAAAAAGAATAGGCCAAAACACCACAGACACGAAGAAGAACCGAACAGCACATCAGTTCATTCAAAAAATCCAGCGACAACGACCAGCGTACCAACCAACCGATCTACGAATAAACTTCCACTGGACTCGACCCTCGCGGGTCGTTTCCGGAGCAGTAATCACTTCACTTCGGTCGATTAATCTCGACCAGTACCGTATGGTATTAACCGCGCCAAAAGGACGGCGCATAAAATCCAGATTGCGACTGTCGCGAAACAGTCGTAATCGTAATAAGAGAACAAAAGTAAGGACCTCAGGGTCAACTTGACACACAGGATATGAAGAAGAAGAAGACATGCCGCATAAAACTGCCGCAAACACCCACAAGAATAAAATTAGAGTGGAAAATCATGGGGTATATAACATATCTTGTTCCGACTGCAACAAACATACATATGACCACGGGCGTAGCCAGGATTTAGTTTGGGGGTGGGGGGGGGGGGGTTATAGTTTGAAGTAAATAAAACAACAAAAATATACTTACATGAAATGAAATGACAAGAGATGGCGTTACTGTGCGCAACGTCCACTAGTTCGGATATATATTCAATTCAAATGTAATAATTTAACTTTCTTCACTCCTCGTATTTTTTCGATATAATATTAGGTAATATTTGGCTTATTTCGGGGGGGGGGGGGGGGGGGTGAACCCCCCCTTGGCTACGCCCGTGCATAGAACAAACAAACCATTTCCGTTCTAGTCCAGCAACATCTACAAACAGGATATAAAATTAGTTTTGAAGGAGCCAAAGAAATAGTGAATATTTAAAACTGCAAGGTCCGAACAATTAGAGAAGCCCTTGAAATAGAAGAAAGGGCCGACCCCGGTGGTCTAGTGGGTGAGCAGCTCGCTTGGCGATCGAAGGGTCCCGGGTTCGAATCCTGGTGCGGGCATGGATGTTTGTGTGTGTTTCGGTGGTGAATGACATGAAAAAGGCTAATTCTGTTGAGTAATACCGGTGCTGGCCAAAATACTGTCTAGGTGAACATGAACCCGAAAACAACGATAATTTACCATTTCTGGATGTTTTAGTCAGTAGAAACAATGAAAATAGATTAGATTTTGATATTTTTAAAAAACCACTATTTCGAGATACATTCCTAATGATTCGATTCGATCATAGCTTCCAAAATAAGATGGCTAGTTTAAATTTTATGGTAAACAGATTAATCAATTTTCCTTTAAACAAAGATAATTATAACAAATAATTAAAATTAATTATGAAGGTATCCGAAGTAAACGGTTATAATAAGAACATTGTAGATAAATTAATTAGAAAACATAAGTTTAGAGAATTATTGAAAGAATCTTCGATTTTTTAAAAGGATCAAAACAAAAATAAATTCATAGTAATACCGTTTGATGCCGAATTAACACGAGGGAGAGACAAAATTTTGAAAAAGTGGACATTAAGGTTGTGTACAAACCATATATAAATGAAGAAAAGTTCTGCGTAATCCAAAGGATAAAGTAGATCAACAAGAAAAGTCGGGGATTTACAAAATTAGTTGTCAAAATTGTGATCGAAAATATATTAGACAAACAAAAAGCTCCATATTAACAAGATTTAAAGAACACATTGCCCCCATTAGATATGGGAGAAATGAAAAATCTGGTGTTGCCCAACATACAATCGAAATGACCCCAATATAGATATTAAAATTTAAGACTAGTATACAGTGTATTCCGTTCAGTCAACTTTTTTAATTATTAATGTAAGGCTCTTCTTAATAAGAGTAAACTTCTCAGTAAACGGTTCATGATTTGTATACGCTTCATTAGTTAGGGTTATCATATAAATAGAATATACTTCAGTTTTAGAATTAGATTAAATCATCTCTTGATGATGCTAACATGATTAGCGAAAAGTGCGTCGAGACGTTTCAAAATGTGATTTTGTGTTTAGTGGTAAATATCTTCCAGTTTAGTGTTTCACACCGAAGGTTTCAATTGAAGAATTAAGCCAACGGTGTCAAATCACCTGTTCCCTTCTTGTAAGAACTCGACCAGGAAAGGTTGCTCTCAATAAATCATTTGTTTTATTAGCAGAGTGAGGTGTAGCCCCATCCTGTGCTGAAACTACATATCTCCCAGATCAATATTATTCAATACAGCCCATAAAAATCCAGTTATCATCTCACCATATCGAACACCATTCACAGTTACTGCATCACCAGTACCATTCTGAAAGAAATAGGGCTCAATTACAACTCCGGACCAGAATGCACACCAAACAATGACTGGTTTAGAATGTAAAGGTGTCATTCATGAATCAGTCGTGAATTTGCCTCACCCCAAATGCGGCAATTTTGTTATTAATATAGCCACCAATTTCAAAATGTGCTTGATCTCATCATCAGCTCTTTGTTCTTTGGTTCACTTGGAAAATGAACCACTTTTTGAATGATCCAGTGGCTTTAATTCCTGTTTTATTTGAATCTTATATGCCTTCAGAGCTAAATTATTTCGTAAAATACTCCATGTTGTAGATTCACAGAGTCCAAATTGTTGTGAACGTCGTCGATTGATGGAAATTTCTGAGTATTCAGCAACACTTTCATGTACCAAATTAATATGCTCTTGTAAACGAACACTGCAATTTGATAGGGCTTTCAAATAGATGATTGTGCAAACCGTAAATATCACGTTATTTTCTAAAAACATTTTGCAGTGATAGACAAAACTAACTGTAGTATTGCGCGTTGTTGTATTGCCTATTACTCCATTATTATAAACGTCGTACATTACACTTCTGAAATAAGGCGTCATCTGTGTTTTATTCAAGAATTAAAAAACCACTCACATTGAAACACTCATTATGAGGAAGGGAAAAATACTCATGTGCGCATTGAAAGTAAAATATAAATCTACAAGATCCGAGGTATCGAGACCCGAGCTGACACAAACAACACCAAAAGTATTAGACGAACAGCATAGACGAAAACTTTAAGACCAATAGCAAGAAATTGAGTGGGAAACAGCGATAACATCTAATAAACATATCTTAGTTTTTTTTAAATACAATGATGATAGATTAAATATTTGATATTGAAAACTCTACTTTGCTATTGTCTTCGCGTTGTTGGATATTTTTTCAAGGAAATCATTTTTATGATAGCCTTAAATGCCACTTACATTTTTTTAGTAACATTTTTGATCAAGTAATATTTTGCAAAAGAATTATTAAAAAACTACGCACAAATACAGACAGATGAAAGTAACAACATGTTCCTATCAAACAATCTTATTTCTATTTCATTTCAGGGATTTGGAAATAGCCCATCTACAAATATAGCGGTAGTATACAATTGTTAATTTTTTTTCACTTTTTCTCACTTTGGCCACATTTATTTCTCTCTATATATACAACGTTTTTTATCTTTTTTTATTGATCTTTACTTTTTCAGCAAGAGTTCCTGAAAGAAACATATTTCTGATTTCTTATCATGCAAGAAAGCAGACATATCGTTAATTTTTTCAGAAACTGTCCTCGTTTTTTTTTAGTTTTATTTTATATTTGACATTTCTCATTCATAGTACAGTATCCAGTCAGTAGTATAGATCGTATTTGTTAGTGCAAACATTCTTAATTTTCGTTTAAATATTAACACAACAATAATTAAATTTGAAAAAAAAAGGTTTTTTTAATATAATTTATTTTCATTTTTGTTTTTAGTTTGATTATAAATTCTTGACTAGGGTTGAGTAGTGTAATGTGAAGCGTTGGATTTTTTTAAAGAAAAAATTACAATGTTGAAATAGATTTAAAAATGTTTACTTTCTATAATTCTTAGGACTTAAGAGCTTTTAAAGAGATGACAATGTCAGACTCAGAAATGCAGAATGTACGAGAAATGCCTTAAGAATGTGTCGGAGGTACAGTCGAAGGAAAAAGTACTGAAAATCATAAATATCTTTAATTTACAGATTAACACAGAAACGGAAAATTAATAAAGATAATGCTGGAAAATAATCTATAATTAAAAAAGAAAGAGCAAATTTCACCTATAATCTAGAATTAAATTAATAATAAATAATATAAAATCGTTTTAACTACAATTACAAAACAATTTTGATTTAAATCTTTAAAACTACGAACAGGAGATTTTTAACAATAATTAAAAACTCGTGAGAATTTTCGGGCGATAATTTACTACGACTTTCGACGTGGATTATCTCAACAACAATGCATCGACTCACTTCGACTTTTGGCGATGAAGCGCCATCTAAAACAACTGTGTATCACTGGTTTAGTAAATTCAATCGTGGTCATCGTTTGCTCTCGGATTTTTTTTTGAAGCAAGTATTTTGCCTCCGATACACCCTTAAAATTATTTCAACTAAGTTACAATAACTTTAATCCACTATCCACACGCACAAATCCTTCTAGGATATCACTTTGATAAATAAGATTAGATACTCTGTGTAATTACCGCGACCAAATTTACAGAGCTGCTGAACCGATTACAATGTCGGTGTAATGTGTGTGTTATTACCTCTCGAAGATAGTTTTTTTTTTTTATTTATAAAACATCCCTGAGGAAATTTTCCAAAATTACAATCTGACCAAAGTTGATCAATGAGTAATGTTGTACAAACCTAAGTTACTACAAAAGAAAAGATGATTTTAAGAACTTACTCACTAGTATCCCTTAAATTAAATCCAATAACTTAATTACACCAATATTAACGTATACACCAGCACTATGCTCTGCTTTTTTACTAACACAGACGTTCAAACCAACTCAAAGGGTTTGGTCCTCTTAAGTCTTCTGATTTGACTTGCATTATCAAGGAGCTGGATGGCCTCGACATTGACGTGCTGAAGAAGTCGCTGCTCGTGACTCTGGGCAAATCTGCTAATGGTCTGGGTAACGGTCTCCATTTCCAAGTCCCTATGGAGGTCACTGTTTCTGAAATACCAAGGGGCATTTGCAATGTTCCTTAGTACTTTGTTTTGGAATCGCTGGATTATTTCCAAGTTGTTCTTTTTGGCACAACCCCACAGCTGGATGCCATATGTCCATACGGGCTTTAGAATTTGTTTGTACAAGAGTACTTTGTTGTAGACTGATAGAGGGGAATTTCGTCCAAGCAGCCAATACATTTTTCTAAATTTGATGTCAAGTTCTTGAAGATAGTTGAAAAATGATTCTTTTATATAATTCTATGATATAAACTTATAGCGATGTTGAACAGATTACAGAGTGTCTGTTTCAAATAATACTTTCAATTTGAATCTACTTGACGAACTAAAGACAAATCAAAGCGAATCTGAACGTAAACATTCCTAATACCACATAAATTAATAATTCTTGTTTTCAACCGTAAGACGAGTAACTAATGGAGAATCCTTACGAACTGTGTCCAGTCTCTCTGAAAGAGTCGTTTTTTATATGATTCATGGACCGAAATTTAGAGAGCTGCAAACGAGATTATAGTGTCAGAGTGAAAGGCTTTGTATGGTGAAGGCTTTGAAACACTTCAGCTTGTACACTCCGAATTTGACTAATTGTAAATAGTACTTGTTATAGTTAATATGCTTTTTGGTAGTAGCACTCCGATTAGACCTACATCACAACATTATTTCGGTAAAAATTACCCTTTGTCATCATCTGATCGTCAAATTTTCGTTACTTATTGTGACTTAAAAGATGATGCACTCGGTTTTGTTGAGTCAAGTAACAAATAGCAATAACAATTATAGTTCAGTAAATGTGTGTAGTACAGTTTATGAATATATACGAAGGTTATCAGTAAAGTAAGGTCTCCATGGCGCTGGAGTCACCAGGAACGCTTTAACGCAAAATCCGGCATCACTGGCGTGTAGCCTGGTTTCCCACTTACAAATTTTGTCCACTCCGAACTGTCTGCGACGCTCAGCCTTTGTTTAGCAGTTTGGCATTTGCGATGGAGCTTACACTCTCCGCTACCGCCAGATGTGCAGTACGGCTATAAAAATTCATCATCAATTATGTGAAGTCTATGCCCAAGAAAATTTAACACTACAAATATATGCCATCCGACGGGAAGTCGGCGACAACATGGGTTGTTGGCTCTGGATAGGGTCTTCCTATTCTTGATGGATGGTATGGTATATGTCGGCACCCCGATGAGTTTGAACCTCGAGAGACGAAACATATGTCATCCAGTTGAAAGGATAGGTGGGGCTCCTTCCCGGTCAAGCAACCAACAAAAATGTTTATTTAGGCGGAGACGCAGGTTGTTTTGTGTTCTTCAAGAGATTGATATATATATATATATATATATATATATATATATATATATATATATATATATATATATATATATATATATATATATTAGAATTACCAAGTTCTCAGATAGATCCGTGTTTTAGATTTGAAAAATCTCGACGTTTCGGTTTCCACTTTCAAACCATTACCAAGAGAATCTAGTTGATTTGCTTCGACGCCAAAATCTGCTCCACAGAGTTCACAACAAGAAAAGTTCAACCTTTTCCAGTTGTGAACTCTGAGGAGTAGGCAGATTTTGGCCTCGAAGCAAATCATCTGTATTCTCTTGGTAATAGCTTCAAAGAGGAAGCCGAAACGTCGAGATTTTGAAAGTCCATTCTTATAAAGAACACCCAACTCGCATTTTTTTCTTCTATGGTCACTATAAATATTAGATAATTTTAACAATAATAGTGATTCCGTGATTCATCCTTCGAACAACTTGTGATCTTTTTCCACAAAAGAAAATCCAGATAGAGTTGCATCCTATCATCTAACATGGAAATTTTACATAATAAGACTTCTTAGGTAATGGAAATTACCGGTACAAAACCTTTGTGGCCGTAGTGACTTGATTTCAGAAGAAAATCATTCTTTATCTACTGTCGCTCATCTCATTGTAAAATGAATTTTAGTTTTTTTTATCTAACCAAGTGTTTTTAAATAGTCTTAAGCGGTTCACTTAACCATTAAAGTTCAATCAATGCTCTTAATTTGTCATCATCAGTCTCGCTTGATCCAGAGCATGATGCATCTTTGCATCAGGTCGGAGAAATGCTGACCATTACCAGCAGCAGGATGAAAATATTCATTATACTGGTAAGGGAAGTAGGGAACTTATTTTACTTCTGGACAACTCACGGCCACGTAATGGACAAAGGACTTTGGAACCGATCAATTGTCATTGAGTTGAGCTGGGAGATTTTTTCGTACACGGTGTATTTTCTAGATTTGGTTTCTTCGGTTTTTCGTCTTTTTCGATCACTGCAACATTGATCACAATATTGATCACAATACTTCACAATTTCTTCACCACTTCACAACGTTTAAGGAAAAAGTTTGTCTTTTTTTACAAATAAAGCAAAGATGATAAAAAAATGCCATAAATTAAGTTAGGACCTAATAATATATAAATTTAAAAAGTGTATCAATTTTAGCTATGCGATAATAAAATAAGAAAATATCACGAGTATGTCGTGATATTTTCATGTGTCATAGTTTCAATGTCATCGAAATAGTAACATTTCTGATATGTATAAATACATTAAAATCCAACTAACGCCTTTTATCAGGGAACACTGAACAAACCAACATATTAGTGGGAATATTTAGAAAAGTAACATGATAGCGATTTACAAATATTATTTTGTTCTGACAAACCTAAAATTGATTAGAAAATCCTAAATTTCATATTACATAGTAAAATATGAAAATATCACGAGTATGTCGTGATATTTTCATGCGTCATAATTTCAATGTCATCGAAATAGTGACATTTCAAATATGTATAAGTACATTAAAATCCAACTAACGCCTTTTAGCAGGGGAAACTGAACAAACCTCCATATTAGTGGGAATATTTAGAAAAGTAACATGACAGCCATTTGCAAATATTATTCTGTTCTGACCTAAAATTGATTAAAAAATCCTAAATTTCATATTACACAAGCTCAAAACTTCTAGAATTATTTACAACAACTTCGCTACAGTTCCTTTTATATGCATCTCTCTGTTATGTGCAAGTTTTTATACGTTCTCAAGGGTGATACTCATTTACCTTCAATGGAATCTTTGAGATTTTACTCATGCGCGGTACAATATTCGAGTATAACCCCTGTTTTTCGTGAATAGTATATTTGTCCCTTTCTATTTTAGAGTAATTTTTTGATGCATGCGTATTTTCTATATATCTTTGTATAACTTTTTTAACGTATTTTTTAGGTATTTCTACTGGCATGCGTATTTAGTAGGTTTTGGATTTTGAAAGCATCAATTTTTTGATAGTGTTTCTTACTATTTCTTTACCAATTGGCGGAATGTAGAGCTGCCTTTTTTGCATGTTTAAATTTCTTGACATTATTATATTTAAATAAATATCTTTTATTATAAGACTGTATATACGGCCACAGCTATACTTTTGTATATACATCAGCAAGAAACGTAAAAAATATACAATCCTGTAAATTATTAATACATTTTCTTTCAGAATATCGAAAAAGATTGTTGGTTATTAGTTCTAGAATTTTTTACAGAATTTCTAATGTTGATATTCAAGTAAACAAGCAATCTTTTTTTATTCCTTCATTTACTACTCATTACAACTTTCATTTCAGAGAAAAAACTATTTTTAATTTAACAGAATGTTTAAATACACAACATCCATGCATCAATATGTTTTGTAGATCAAAAGTTTGGGATCACTTTCGCTCTTTATGTTGTTACAGATGTTTTCAAATTATATTTCGGTATTATCCCTATCATAAATTCCTTGATATTTTAAGTGTTAAAGACAGAAATCTGTCACCAGGAGCCAGAATAGATAAATTGGGGAGGCATTTTCAAAGCTTGCACTACAGCTCAACCAACATAGTTTGGCCTCTGAGATGCGCAAAAGAAAAAGTGAAAGGGTCACTGGGTAACAGAGACAGAAAACGGAGAGTTTCACGAATGTACAGTTCATGCAACAATATGTCGCAATAACGTTTCAGTAAAGTAAGTTAATAATAATTAACGATCTCTGTTTAAAATAAGCATATTCGTCAATTTCAAAATTAAGTATTAATAATGGTAAATAAAACCCAATTATATGTTCAAATTTACTGTATTTTAAATTGGGTCTGGATTAGATTTAACAATAGAGATTTATTGACAGCCAAACAGGTAATATTTTTAATACATATAGGGTCATAAGGATGTATCTTAATTAGCATATGAATTATATGTAACATAATAAAATCTAATGTGAGTAATAATGAGCTAACAATATACCTTAATGACTAACCTACATTCCTACATAATAAAATAAAATATAAGTGATAATGAATTATATACCTTAATGACTACTTAACCTAAATAAGGGTAATAATATCAAATCATATTTTACAGAAACATTCACATTACAAAATGTACAAATTAACATAACTTTTATTATTTTCAATAGTTACATCTCGAGCCCTATTATCGTCATTCAATTCCTCTATTCCTGATAAATCACTTTCCTCTAGGTCTGACCCATCACTTTCGTCGCACTCTGGATCAGAATTGTTTTCGCCCAAATTAATAATGATTTCTTTCACAATCGCATCTATTGTTAATTCCTTCAAAATATACTGTTCGACAATATCGAAATATACTGTGCTCCGACCGTTTTGTGCGCTCACATCGAGATTTGTTTTGCACAATGCACAATTGTACAATGTTTAATCACCTGATTAAAATTAAAATTCACTTATTTTCCTGCGACATATTCTTTCATTTGGGCCCAAACCAACTCGATCGGATTCAGAACTGGATGGCAATACTTCGTAACCATTTACATAAAAAATTTGGTCTATTTCATATCTGTTGTGCCTTGGTTTATGGGTTTTTATAAAGTTGTAAAGTTGTGGTTTTAACATCTTATTATCAAAAGATATACCATTCTTACATTTCCGCTTTTCTTGACAATGACGTTGGTACATTTTCCAGTTGTTTGTTATGATATAGGGCCTTGTGGATTACCACAACACTTTTCGGTTGCAACTTCGGAATAAGTTTCTCCAAAACCCACTTTTTGTAATTGTCGTAATTCACAGTGCTATAAGCATTAGGAACAAACCCATTTTTCACCACCTGCATGTACTATGATCAGACGTAGTCCCTTTCCTATTGGTTTTTGTAAGCCTTCAAAAGTTTCATCGCTCCATCCCTTTTCGTGGGTGTGTGATGAGTGAATGTACGTCTCAGGAGATTCTTCCCGGTGCTGACGCATTCTTCCAAGAAATTCAATACTAAGCAGTCTGATGGGCTGACATTCCATTAGTATTCGCTGATTATTCCTACATTTTCTCCACCGAAAACCAATCTTGTGAATTTCTTTATGTGAAAATTCTGAATAACCTTGGTAGCCAATATCATCTACAATTTTTTTATGAATTGTCTTTAACATAGGGACCGTCTTTTCTGATAGATGGTGATTAACAATCGCTTTTCGCAAAATTGCCAAATCTCCATCATCAAGATTTTTTTTTAACTCGTTTTTTTTTGGGGTTGAAAATTTTGTTACATGGTCCGACTTAACTTATTTTGCTTCACTTTTAATTCGTCGAATATTTCTAATGGAAACACTCGTTACTGCTGCAATACGTTCTTGAATCTATAAATACAATTCTGATATCAAAATCTATACCCATCCTCGGAATTATATATTGATATATAACAGGAACGTAATAGTTAATCCACTACGAAAATTTGACGTTGAAAAAACTTACCTTTTTGAGAGTATAGTAACCTCTCCAAGTAATAGTAACCTCTCCAGTTACTGCTCCAGCTTGCATAAAATTCAATAAGTTGCTAATTACCTGATGACTTTGTCCACTTAATATTTTGTTTTTTACTTTAATTGTAATAACACACAAAATATCAGAGGTTTAAAATTTTCTGAGCGAAGTGTTAACACCACGAATGCACTGTTTTGAATGAGGTCTCGGGCGTTAGGCTACTGCGCATCCAAACCTCGGAGGCCAAGCTATGTTGGTTGAGCTGTACCTTTCTATTGTTGTTTGCATATTGCTAAGTTTTGAATGGACTTCCAACGATCCCTACATCTAGGATTTTAAATGAGGCACTACCCTTAACTAAGCTAATAAACTTTCAAACGTTTATTATAGATTTTGTCCTACATACGTTTCACCTCGTTAAGGCTTTCTCAAGAGTAGCTTGAACTAATTCTAATAGTGTTTCCAGTATATAGGTAAAATTATTTCTTATGTTTGTTTTTTTAAAGTCTGGTCTAATTGTCTTACATATGGTAAAAACCGGGCTATTCAATTACAATATGATCTTATCTATTACCGGGGTGTTTTGGATATTTATCTAGTCATTCGTGGTTATTATATGACTACATCTTAAGGATTTTTTGTTTCCTATATTTCTAGTAGGCCTAATTTTTTACTTTGTTTTTCTGAGTATATTAATTTAATATTGTTTATATCTATAAAATGATTGTTTTCAATACAATGTGTAGACATTCCGGTGCTTTTTATATTATTTAATTATATATTTTGTGTTCTTTTATTCTACAACCTATAGTTCTACCACTTTGATAGATATATATCCCTTCACAATCCTTAGAGTTAATTTTATGTACACTATTGTTTATTTTTTAAAAATGTATCAATTAATCCTTCTTTGTAGCCTTTGTTTTTGGCTATCTATTTAATGGTAAAGAGCTCTTTTTTTAAAATTATCTTTTTTTAGTGGAAAATTAACTAATTTATGTAATAGTCTATGAATAGGAGAAATAAACGTGTGTGTTGTAGTCGGTTTTCTGTAAATATCAAATTATAATTTATTAGATTATAATTATTTATATATATATATATATATATATATATATATATATATATATATATATATATATATATATATATATATATATATAAAGGGTATTCCATTAAGAGGTTTCGAATGTTGGAAACGAATAAAAGAAACGTTTCATAACATACCTGAAAGTTATTTATGGCAATGTCAATGTCAGGTTTCGAATGTTTTGTTTGGCTAGTCTTCTTATCTCAAACTTTGTTTATGTTATTCGGTTTCATTGTGGAATTCAGTACAATTTCAGCAATGGAGCGCTACACAGTAGAACAACGTGTTTACATTGTTAAAACGTATTTTCAAAATGGGTGTTCTGTGAGAGCCACATTTCGCGAATTCGTGAATACTTTGGTGTATGCAATCGTCCGTCAGAAATAACCATTCGCAAAATAGTGCGTAGATTCGAAACTACCGGATCTGTGAAAGATATCGAAACAAAAGTCCGGGAACGTCCTGCTCGTTAGGTTGAAAATATTCAGGCGTTTCGTGAAAGTGTTACTGAAAATCTACAAATGTCTGTTAACAGGCGCGCGCAACATTTGGGTATCAGCAGAACTTCAACGTGGCGAATTTTGAAAAAAGACTTAATTCTACATCCTTACAAAATTCAGCTAACACAGGAGCTAAAGCCAGCCGACCATGGGCAACTACAGATGAAAGCAAATGACAATAATTTTTGCGATAAAATCATTTTCAGTGACGAGGCTCATTTCCACTTAAACGGTTACGTAAATAAACAAAATTGTCGCATCTGGGGCAATGAAAATCCTAGAGAAATCCACGAAATCCCGATGCATGCTCAACGTGTCACAGTTTGGTGCGGTTTTTGGGCTGAGGGTATCATTGGACCGTATTTTTTTGAAGATGAAGATGAACGAGCTGTTACAGTAAACGGAGAACGATACCGAACGATGATTGATGTTTTTTTATGGGATCAAATAATGGACATGGATTTAGAGAATATGTGGTTCCAACAAGATGGTGCGACATGTAATACAGCACGTGAAATATTGACTTTATTGCGTACACAGTTTGGAGGGAGGCTGATCTAACGGAATGGGGACGTAAATTGGCCACCAAGGTCATGCGACTTGACGCCGCTAGACTATTTTTTGTGGGGCTATGTGAAGAGCAAAGCTTACGAAAATAATCCACAAACCGTTCAACATTTGAAAGAAGAAATTAGGCAAATAATTCGTGACATAACTCCGCAAATGTGTTCAGCAGTAATCGAGAATTTCAACATAAGAATTGTGAGCTGCCAGAGAAGTCGTGGCTGTCATTTGACAGATGTTGTATTCCACGTATAATTGTACACTATCCAGCTTCTCACTGCCATAAATAACTTTCAGGTATGTTATGAAACGTTTCTTTTATTCGTTACCAACATTCGAAACCTCTTAATGGAATACCCTTTATATATATATATATATATATATATATATATATATATATATATATATATATATATATATATATATATATGTATACATACATTATTATACCAACTTTGAAAAAAGATCCTAAACTTTTTAGATTAAATGTAAACGTCGTTATTGTTTTGTCTATCAAACACGGAGCAGGAAGTAATCATTTTGTTTGGATGTTGTTTATATTAAAATAGGTTTAAATCAAAATTCTAAAAGTTTTCATTCAAAACGAACCCTGGTAGATAAATGATTTGAATTAACCAACCCCCACATTAAAAAATATCACACTAAAACACTACCAGTCCCAGAAAACTATACAACAATCTATTCAAAAACAGAAGGCTTCGTTTTTCGATTGCCTTATGGACACCATGGCGGGACATTTGGGGGGCTCCAGAACAGGTTCTATTAGTTTGGAGGGGGCTCCCCTGATGGGGGGACACGAGAACGCCGATCAACATCACCATCACGAGGAGAGTTCGTTGATTTCGTTAGCGAGAAGAAGCACGAAAAGGAATCGATCAATTCGGTTAGTATTTTGATTTTAGAACGTGGGATTTTTCAAATTTTGGGTTAACTCTGAATCTTATGCTTCGGTATTATTTGGCTCTATATATGTATCATTAATTATAATTAGGTTTTTTTATATTAGGTTGTTGAGAAAGTTATTGTGGTTTTTGTTATTTTAATTTTTTAATCCTGTATTTTCAAATTAATTTGTGTTAAATTGGTTTGACTTTATCTATTATTTTAAAGCGCGTTTTTCGTTTTATTTAACTGTGGTATTAGTTGTGTTTTAAAATAATTTTGGCCAATTTTTTCAGAGTGTTAAATTCCGCAACCGCAATAACTGTCTTCGCGACCTAATAGTTTCTACAACTCGTTTTGTATCCATCAAAGTAACGTCCTGTTATACATTTAATTATGATACATTTGAATTACTTTATCCTTATAAATCGATTTGTCAAAATATATGAGCACCCCATACAATAAAAATCCTGCTCCTCATCATATAAACTCACAAGCGTGATGGATGATTGCAGATTTCAACGTCCGAAGCTAAAGATTCATGAGCACGATCCAACCATGAACGGTAAATTCAATTCTAAGTTTATTTTTTTTGTTACAGGCAGAAAAAGGTGAACATATACCCCCCCTTCATGGTAAACTAATTGTAATTAGAATAGAAAAAAGAAACAAAATTAAGATTAGATATGTTTACGTCGATTTCTATCCATAATTAGAAATATTCCATAATAGGAAAACACAAAAGATTAGAGAAATTTATTAGTTAATAGTAGCTCCAGCCCTAGGCGGAACAAAAAAAAACAATTTAGAATTACCATTCGAGGAATCATTGTTAGCAAATCATTATTGTTTACAGATTCATCAGAAAAATGATGTTATAGTGTTAGAACAAGTCATAGAAGGTATTATTAGATAAAAGAAAAGCATAGCCTATGCCGTATGTCTTACAGATTTTTCTTAGCAAATCTATATAAGACGATTGCAAGTAGATGGTTCTTACAATTTCTCGCACAAAGAAAACAACTCGGCATTCAAGTTTTGCGAGTTAAAATATTGCGAGGAATTTGTGCGAGAATTTGAAAGAAGTCCCACTTTGCATCTGATGTATAGATTTGTGTAAATAACACGTTTGTGTCAACTTTAATCTGCAATTATTAGACTTCTTGTTTAGTTGAAAGCTCGTTTAACATTTCACGTCTGAGAAAATCGTTTCGTGACGAGTAACAGATATGATATGTGTAGGAATTTGGGAGAAATAACCTCTAGGAGAGTTTGGTTGCATATTTCATTAATATAACGGCTGAGCATGCTTATTTGTAACTAACTAACTGAAATGTGATCTTAAGAAATTTCATCTTTTCTCACACACCGAACTAACAGCTGACTAAATCACTCAATTATCCACGTTCGTTTTACTTGTCTTGTATCGTGAAGTTCATATTTCGTACTTCACTTAAACACAATGAAGATATTTTAACATATTGGAACACTGCATACAGGGTATTTATTAAATTCCGTTCACCATAAATAAAAATTGTTAGGTGTAAGAGTTAACTGCATTGAAAAAATTATAATCTCGAAAAACATTATTCGGTGAATATGACCGTTATAATTAAGTCCATTATTGTGCTTTTAATACATAGTTTGTAGGTCAGTGGTGCTTATTCTGGAGGTATCATCTGCCATCACCACTAGACAGAAAACTAACAAAAGGCAAGCTTGTACTCATACTGAGTGAAAAGGCGTGTTGAGTTGCATCGCCTAATGCCATCTATATGAGAATATTCGCACTAGACATACGAATCGTGTCCGGGCTTCAAGTAAGAGGCAAACATATACGACACAAAACTTGAAGAGATTTAGCACTAAACACCAAATCATTTTTTTAAACTTCTCGACGCCCGTTTCGCTAACCATGTTAGCATCATCAGGAGATGCTTTAATCTAATCCTCTCCTGATGATGCTGATATGGTTAGCGAAATGTGTGGCGAGAAGTTCAATAAAGTGATTTGGTGTTTAGTGGAAAATCACTTCAAGTTTAGTATTTCACACCAAAGGTTCTAATAGAAGAAATTGATACACGACACAGTCGTTATGAGCTTTTTCAAAACCGTCCTTGTATTTGCGTCAATTATATATTCGGGAGAGGTCACCCTTCACGAAGGATTGTCAAATAAGACTATCAGTATATTTTTTTCTTTTCTTGGCACGATCTAAAACTCAAAACATATAAAGAATATCTGTTCTTATGTAAATAAAAGAATCACTGGGTAAAAAACAAAACGGAGACTAATTTCTCAGTGATTCTTTTTCTGTAATAAATTTGCCTAACGAACATAACTTTAAAAAATACAAAATTGTCTAAAATAAATACAAACTTTTGAACGTTAACGTTTCGGAAGGTCTTTTCTTCCCGTTTTCAAAACCAATCTAAAAATAATTTATATTAATTTCTATATAATACTCTAAAAGATAGTAAGTAAATATATTTTGTACATGTCAATGATACTTACATTGACAATAATATTTTTACTGACGGTGACATACTACCAAAAAATTATACAGGTGAATTTTAATGGGTGGTTATTGTGTATTAATACACTTAAATAACAAAACACTTCAGTTTACAGAAAACCTACACCCCTACAATCACTCAAAATCAGTCAAAACAGGAGTAATTTAAAGTTTATTTGACAGAGCAAAACTTGTTTATACCGACAATGATACATTACAAAAAGAAACAAATTACATTAAAGACATTTTAATAAAAAACAATTGCCCAAAAGCACTTATTAATACAACAACTTATTAATAGCAATAATAATAACTCTCAAACAATTAGCCTCGCAATTCCGTACATCCGCGGTATTTCTGACACAATTGAAGGAATAGGAAATAAATACAACATAAGAACGATATTTAAAACAAAAAATACTCTTAAATCTATATTGATAATAGCCAAACCAAACTACTCACAACAGAATACCAAAAATATGGTTTATAAAATTCCCTGCGAATATGGCAAATTTTATATCGGCGAGACATCTAGACCGTTAGATGTTAAAATAAAAGAATATAAAAACCCTCTTAGAAAGGGCGATTTTGGGAGAATATTTTTTACTTAAATATAACATACTTAATATAATTTTACTGAATCTTGTTTGATTTTGATCCATTATAACATCTCATTGACCACTACATTTGCATTAGTCTGCTAAACATTCAAGAAAAATTTACTTCCATGTATATTCACATGAGGATGGTTACTATGAATGAGGTTTCCATTTCCGTATTTCAAGATTTATGTAATTTATTTCGAATTTCTAGCAACAAAATTCAATACAAAACTAACTCTTTTTTTAATGCCATGATTTTCATCGCAAACTCATTTCAGTTCTTAGATCGTCTTCCACTAAATTCAACGCCTTTCTTCTCGGTCTTTCCCTTCTCTTCTTCCGCTTTCTTCTTGGTCTTTCTCTTCTCTTCTTCTTGCTATGGTCCCTCTTTACCCTTTGTGACATTGTTTTGCAATAGTCTTTTAACATGTCTCAGCAATCTGATTCTTCACACTCTTATCTCTGCTGTTATTGAGGGTTTTTGATATAGTTCCATTACTTCTTTATTCGTTCTTCAGACCTGCTCCTTTACCTGTATAGATCCGTCTCAGCACTTTCTCCCACCGCTTTATATATATATATATATATATATATATATATATATATATATATATATATATATATATATATATATATATATATATATATATATATATATTTATATACTTTATATATATATATATATATATATATATATATATATATATATATATATATATATATATATATATATATATATATATATATCATCTATATCAAAAAGGCGAAGATTAGCTATTAATTCTTTCGAGGTTTATATTAATCTTATTATTAGAGAACTATTTAAAAGATAAAAAAAACGAATTCAAAGAAACTACAAAACTCAGAAACTTAAAGCTCAGAAAATTAATTATCAAATATAAGAGAAGTAATTATCAAATATAAATTTTATTAAACATGAATAAAATAAAATAAAATAAAAATAGGAATACAAATATGACTACCCAGGTAGAAGGCATTATTTATAGTGCATCGAAAACTATTAATTAATCAATAATTATTTTCTTTTTTAATAATTCTCCACGGCAAGCTAAAAAAAAGAGATTTTGTGAAGTCTTCAGATCCTTCCGAAATATTATCATTGATTCAAACATCTACGTTTTGAACAATCAAAATTTTACACCTAATAACCAATAACCGGACATGCAACCTGCCAAATTGTGAATGGAATTATAAATACTCTGTCCATACGGGGGGCATTCTGAAATTTCTCAAACACTATTTTTAACGATCGAAACTAAACAAAAAATTGTTGACAATTTTCGTTTGCGCCCTGTAGAGTGCAAAATCCTGACAAATTCTGGCACAATGTTTTTTACTGCATGAACAATTTTTCTTACAGTTTACTGCATGTTTATTTTGATATATTTAACATTGTTGCATATAAGATCTGTCTTATGAATGAGATATATGTTTTAGAGTTCGATTAGTTTCTCTTCTACTAAGAAATTATTGACGAATTTGTCGTTGTTTGGTTGTTTTTGGTATTTGAACTGCTTCCAAAACAAAAAGATTATTTTGGTTTATGAGGCGATTTGTATGAAACAGTTCAGATGTTTTAAAATAATCAATATTTGAAAAGGAAAATTTTGTTGACGTGTGCTTAGATCTTGGTTTTTCTCTAGATGACGGACCTACAGGAAGTACTAGGTTCCAGGAGACCTTCCTGTGATAGCACAGGTGACCAGCAACATCTGCATCCTTCAGGATACGGGAACACTCACCGGAGAAGCCCGAGTATTAGGTAAAAAAACGACAAAACCGTTTGAAAGAAACAAGAATATAAATATTTGTGTCGTTAATAGAAGAGGTAATTCTCCATCGCTTCAAAGAAGCCCGTCTCCTAGGAAAAAGCATCCAGGTCATCTTCATCACGATATCGGCTTCTCGGATACAGTGTGCGACATTGTCGGTATAGTGAAGCACGAACATCAGAGATCGTCAACCAAGAGACTGCCCAGGGGTAAGTCGGGGATGCTACTACTTATTTTCTACACAGACATTTTTTATTCACCCCGATTCTATACACGATACAGCTGGGCACAAGACTTTCTTAAAGGTGTCCTTAAGAATTTTCTGCCCTAGGTTCTTGGTCTGCTTCCACGAGTCCGGCTAGATCTCCTTCCCCCACCAACGGCGGCTTTAATCGCTACAATTCACGATACGGACCATTGAGGTCATCCAGAAGGGGAGCTGTTTATGGCACCACCAGCCTGTGCCAAAGATCGAGGAGTCCTAGTCCGACACATCCAGTGTCACATCATCAAGGACCACCTTTTATAGGTATGTCTTTTGTATACAATGTATACACGGGTGTCGATCCGTTGATTATGTAAAGAGTCACGACGTTTTGGCTTCAAAATATCATTTGGCATTTTCAAGTGTTGTCTGCTTCAACTGAAGAGTCCAACTGACGTGCACGGGTCGTTGTGCTAGCTTTTATAGCCGGCCGGCGACTGCGCAAAGTATATCGGGGTAGTTGCCGCCACGTTGCCACGTTTCTTCTTTTTTTTTCTCTCTTTTTTCGCGTATTTAGCTTTCTTCTATTTCAAGGGCTTCTCTGATTATTCGGACCTTGTAGTTTTCAATATTCGCTATTTCTTTGGCTCCTTCAAAATTGATTTTATGTCCTGTTTGTAGATGGTGCTGAAACAGAGCGGAAATGATTTGTTTGTTTTTTAAGTCGTTTTTATATTCTTGTATTCTGGCCGATATTCGTCTGTTTGTTTGTCCTAAGTATGCTCTGTTGCAGTCGGAATAAGATATGCTATATACCCCAGGATTTTCCAGTCTAACTTTGTCCTTGGATTTTGTTTTAGGATGTTTGCGACAGTTTTGTGTGGCTTGTAGGCTGTTCTGGTCTTATATTTCCTTAGTAGTCTGCCTATCCTACCACTGATTCCTTTTACGTATGGTAGCAGGACATTTAGTGCATTTGGTTTGGATATGTAAAAGAAAAAGTGTTTATTATTTCAAGAGGAATCCAGAAATATAAAAAAAATTAGGGGTTTCCGTTGAAAAAATGTAAGATGACATATCTCCAGCTTTTCTGAGGCGTCCTGTATAAGTAAAACTATAATTAAAATGTTTCCCCCTTAAAACAAAAGTTAACGTGCTTCGACGTTTCGTATGAAAATAATAACTTCTACCTGAAACAGGGATGCCTACTTTTGAAATGAAAGCTATATATATATATATATATATATATATATATATATATATATATATATATATATATATATATATATATATATATATATATGCATTGTACACTATTTCCGAAAATTGAACATTGAATGCTTTCCTTTTATGCAGAACGGTCTCTTTTTCTTTGCAAAAGGCAGCTTATGAAATAGAAAATAGTCACAAAGGGGCAAAACTGGTGAATACAGAGAATGTTGAATTAAACAAATTTGATTTTTGATCAAGGGATCACTCACAATTGACTTTAAAGTTGTATCGTTGTGCTACTATCCCCAAGTACATTGATGCTATGAATTATTATCTCGATAATACTATTCCATGAATTCTTTTGAAGATTTTTTCAAAATTTTCAAGAAATCCCTCACTTTTCTACATTTTCTTCAGCGATCGTTTCAATTAATTGATCTGAACGACTATCATCATTTACATCCCTTCTGCCTATTCTGAATTGTCGATTCAGCTCAAAAACTCTCCAAACATTTAGACAATTTCTGTAAGACTGATCATTTTTAGCACGTAACTTGTTGTTGTAAATGTTTATTTGTTTTTCACTAATTTTTCAATTAAGATCTAACACAATTTTGAAATTAATCCTCAACAGACAGATGGTGGCCACTATTTTCATTAAAAAAAGAGCCAAAACGTTTGTTTTGGCTTATATTAAAATAATTTTCAAAAAAGCCTGAAAGAGTAACTTCTCTAAAGTGAAAACCACACCAAAATAGTGATTTTGGAGTAGTTCAATGAGTATAGTGATAAATAATAACTCTTTAACATAATTATAAGCTTTACAACAGTTTGAAATAATCCAAGAAACGCCCAAGCGAAACACTAAACACAAACAGATTTACCACGAAACCTCAGATCACTTTATTTCAACTTCTCGACACGTGTTTCGCTAACCATGTTATCATCATCAGGAAATGAGTCAATCTGATGATTCAATTGAATTGTCTCATAATGACGGGTTAACGAAACCCACGTCGATAAGTTAAATAAAGTGATTTGGTGTTTAATAATAAATATCTTCGAGTTTAGCCTAGAATGGCTCTAAAAATATTCCTTGTTGAAAAATCCTATTTATAAATCACCATTATTACTGGTTTAGAGAAAATTATTGATATTAGTTCAATTGAAAAGGTAAGAACACACCTTTAGATGTTATAACAGGATAAGTCCAAAAGTACTTGACTTTTATTTTTTATGTCTCATTTTCTCCTACTCAATTTCTTTGTTATCTCTTGATTAGTTTTTCTCTCCATGTAAAAAGAATATTTCTCATCTTCCTATGAAGCACTTATATATTTATCGAAACAAAACAACTTTTTGACCTACTCTGTTAATCCTGTATCAGTAGTTTTTGATACGTGCCTTATGTCACACCCTCACTATTCCCTTAAGTGTGCACCAACCAAAATATTAACGGCAGGAGACCGCCTTATATTACAGCTGGTGCTGTGGTAGGTATCCCGATGCAGCAAAGCGCCGCCCACAAAGGTTCCATGCAGCACAGCCACCCGTTATTGGGCGGTAGGCGGGGCCAAGGGCGGAGACTACCGCCCACGCCCTGCAAACCGTCCACGTTGCAACTGAAGCCGGGAACGATAAATTTTCCCAAACTAAACGCTAGTCCGACACACGTACGTATACATCAGGCGTTCATAATGGATTTAATAACAAAAATATTTTTGTAGATACAGTCGCATTCAGCTCACGCCACGCCCCATTCATATCCGCACAGCTTCCCCAGAGACAGGGAGCCTCTGAGGGAATTTGCGATACCGCCCCCAGTGACCACGCCTCTCTCAGGTCCAGCCAATCCGACAGCGGGACACAACAGGGCGTCAACGGGGGATAACGCGCAAGCGCCGCTTAGTTTCGAGCAGGCGGTGCAGCTGGGTAGAGGGGGCAGAATGTTGCCCAGTCCGGTGCCTAATGGATATAAACCCAAACCATCCAAGTAGGTCAAAAAATCTAAAAATTGAGAAATTTATGTCTGAGAAATGTCCTCAATGGTATATACAGGGTGACTCATGGTGAGTGGTATTTTAGACGTTTACGGAGAACTAAGTAAAAATTTGAAATTATAGATAGTTATGTAAATATGCATGAACTCCCAATTTAACATATTTTATGTGCTGCGGTGTTGTCAGATCTACTCATAGCTAATACCAACTTTGTTGTTCTTTTTGATGGCATACCCTATATAATATTATATTTTTAGATTCTATGAGGAATTTTGAAACTTTTTTATGTAAGATATGCAATACAATGTTGAACCCTTTCAGAAATATTTTTTAAGAAATTTGGCAAGAAACATCCCTGAATATAAAAATATTTTTTTATATGCAGGGATGTTTTTGCGTTATGATAATATGACATGAGAATTCATTTATCGCAAACAGGGCGTTTTTTCAAAATAGTGCCCTTTTAATAGAACTTAAAAATGCATGTTATATAGGAATTTTAATACAGTGGAGCACAAAAGGGCAATAAATTCTGTATCTAAACGTCTTAAGTGATAATATACCTATTTTTTGGCAACATCGTAGCACAGAAAATATATTAAATAGAGAGTTTATATTCATTTACATAAGTACTCAAAATTTAAAATCGTTTTTCTAAGTACTTCTCCGTGAACGTCTAATGTACCATCCACCATGATTCACCCTATATATACATTTCGTATGAGGCACTATATTTGATATAATAAAAGAAGAACTAGCAATACATTAAATTTTGGACACTTGAATATAAGCAAAAAAGAAAGAATAAAATCACATAATATATATATATATATATATATATATATATATATATATATATATATATATATATATATATATATATATATATATATATATATATATATATATATATATAATACCCAGTGCGTCCATTCAGTATCCGTACTTACTATATATACCAGTCACGCCATCTATCAGCGTCGTTTTAAAGGTTGAACATTCCTAGCCCTAACGAAACCTACTTTACCAAGATCGGTTGAGATTTTTTGACTTTATGATGTTTTGTTTACACGGCAAAAATTTTGGGGTTTGAATAAAACCGTAGAACAAAAAGCTGTTATTAAGTTTATCGAAAAACTCGATAAAACTGCATCGGAAATATTTCAGTTGATGCAGTAGGTGTACGATGATGATTGTTTAAACAGAACAAATGTTTTTCAATGACACAAAAGTTTTTTCGATGGTAGAATGTCGCTAGGGGATGACAAAAGTGACGAGAGACCAATTTCTGTTCGCACTCCTGAAATGATCGAAAAAGTTCGCGATAAAATGATGGAAGAGGCTTTGAATATCGTCAAAGAAGCAATTCGACTCATTCTTCACAAGGATTTGGGTAAAACGAAGTTGTGTGCAAAGGTCGTTCCGCACGTGTTGACGAAGAAGCAAAAATTACTTTCTATCAATCATTCCAGAGAGGTCGTCGCAGCCGCCAGAAATAATCAAAACTTTATTGAAATCAATTGTTATATGGGATGAAACATGATGATGAACGTAGAATGAGTGAAAGTCGAAAAACTCACCACAGGGAAAAAAAACTCCTTCAAACGTCAAGACAATGTTCATTATTTTCTTCGATTGCAAAGGCATCATTCACAAAAAGTCCATTTCAAGTGGTCAATCTGTCACTGGGCAGTACTACTTAGAACGATAGTACTACCTGAAACGATTGATGCACATAATTCGTCGAATTCGGCCAAAATATTGTGATCCAGACAGCTGGAGTTTATAACTCATCGTTAATTGATCGTCAACGTCAACAAGTCTGTGTGATCAACCATCCACCGTATTCACCAGATTTAACCTCTTGTGATTTCTTCTTGTTCCCAAAGTTGTAATTAAAGTTGAAAGGGCTTTTTTTAAGACATTCAGATCATCCAAACAATTTCGACGTGTGCTTTGGAGACAATCCGATAAAATGAGCTGGAGCACGCATTTGAATCACTACTGAATCGATGTAACAAGGAAGAGAGAGGAACATGGAAGAGAGAGGAAAAATAATTATTCATAAATAATAATTTAGCCAGGTAATAATAGTGCCAATAATAATGCCAGGTATTCACATTTTCCAGGACCAGCATTGATACTTAATAAACGCACTGTGTATATATATATATATATATATATATATATATATATATATATATATATATATATATATATATATATATATATATATTTAGATATATATATATATATATATATATATATATATATATATATATATATATATATATATATATATATATATATATATATACATATATATCATATATAAACACACACATATATATCATCATCATCAACCCGTATCAATCCAGTGCAGGATGAAGGCCTCTTCAGCATGCTTCCAACTCTCGCGGTCCTGAGCTCTCCTTTGCCATTCGGGTCCAATATACTTAACAATGTCATCAGTCCATCGTGTTTTGATGGACGGCCAGGTCCATCTTTCGTCCCACTGCCTCGCTACATGGCCTGCCCGCTTCCATTTCAATTGATTTATTCTTCCAATGATGTCACTCACTTTCGTTTGCTCTCTGATCCATGTGCAGATCTTTCTATCCCGTATAGTAATGCCAAGCATACATCTTTCCATTCCCGTCTGTGCTACTCGAAGTCTTAGAACTGACTGTGATGTGAGTGTCCAGGTCTCACTGCCGTATGTCATAATAGGCAGGACACACTGATCAAAGACTTTTCTATTCAGACAAAGTGCTAGTTTGCTCTTATACACTATGTTGAGCCTGCCAAATGCCTGCCAGCCACATTTAACGCGTCGTTCCACCTCCCGGACGGTATCTCCTTTCATTGAAACCCTCTCAAGATACATATAGTGATCCACAACTTCCAAATCCGTTCCTAAAATAGAAATCCTTTTGTCCTCAGCAAATTTATTGAACATGACCTGGCTCTTCTTCTGGTTTATTTTCAAGCCAAATGGTTCCCCAGCTCTTTGCAGCTCTTGTACGTGTCTTTGCAACTCCTCTGAGTCTTGTGAAAGAAGAATGATATCATCTGTGAATCTAAGATGATTTAAGTATGCACCAGTAATCCTTATTCCATCCTGTTCCCAATCCAGATTACGGAACACTTCTTCCAAGCAGGCTGAGAAAACAAGAGGCGATATTGCGTCACCCTGCCGTACGCACTGCTCTACATTTATTCCAACCTCAAGATCGTCAAGGTGGACTGTCACTGTAGCTTCATCATATATCGATCCCAGAAGATTTACATAGGCTTTCTCTATACCTTGATTAAGCAATGCATCCATTATGGCCCGCTTTGAGATCAAATCAAGTGCTTTTTCATAATCGATAAAAGCCAAGCACAGTGGCATAGTGTATTCGTTGTGTCTTTCTATGACCTGCTGTAGGACCTGGATGTGATCCATTGTGCTGAATCCACTTCTGAATCCTGCTTGCTCCCTTGGTTGGGCGTCATTAAGTTTTCTTAGTATTCTTTTGGATATTATCTTGGTGAAAACTTTGTGCCCCACTGACAGGAGTCTTATTGGACGGTAGTTGTTTAAATTTTCCCGTGCTCCTTTCTTATGTAAAATAATCACTTCTGCATTTTTCTATAACCTGGGCACTTCTTGTTGATTGATATATATTATATATATATTATATATATATTATATATATATATATATATATATATATATATATATATATATATATATATATATATATATATATGTATTCAACTAATAGTAAATAGGGAAATTTTAAACCATTTCTTTGCGGCATAAAACTTTTAAAACCTTCTTAGATGCATGCTTAACAATTACCTTACAGCTAATGATCTTTAATGCTTCCAGATCCCGCCACTCTGACTCGGATGATGACGATTGGTGCTAGCAGAAACTAAACACTCTGTAAAAGAGTAACCCCAAAAAATCGTGCGCGATCGTATTTTTTTCTCTCTCTCTCTTTTTACTTAGTGTGCGTGATGTAGGAATATCTCAAACTCAAATAAATATTCTTTACGTAGTATTATCGGGTTCATATAGGTGGCGCTTCGAACGCTAGAAATTCCAATATCACGACGATTGTATTGAAATATTTAGTGGTTTTTTACACGGAGCATACACCACGAAGATTTCGCAAGGAAAATGCAAAAAAATTAAGGATACTCGTATAAAACAAATCCGTTCTTTTCGGCCAATAAGGAATTGAAAATTAACGCCTTAAAAGCGATTAAATATGCTAGTTGCAGCTACCGAAAGCAGAATATCGAGAAACTATGTGCTTATCAATGCTCAAGCAAGAAATAAATTGGCATACACTTTATTTGTATTTGTTATCAATGTAAACGGTAAGAAAAGACTCGGTGTTGAACGGAACGCTCCATTTAACAGCGAGTTTGTTTTTGAAATTTTTAAGTTGGAATATTTTATACATTATTTATTATTATATATATATATATTTGTTACATACTTGTTAGTGTTAAAGATTTTTCTCTCTAAAACCTACCTTGTTCCCATTTTTATCCCTAATATTAGGAATAATATTCAGTATGTCTAGTAGTGACATATATTAGTTAAAAAAATATTGTTAAATACAATTTACAACTTACAGTTTCACGTAACTCGACATCTACTGTCATACTGAATATTCGTCTAACTTAGCTTAAGGAAAATTTCAACAAAAAGCCCAATTCTTTAACCTAACAATACTGATGATGTTAACCTGGTTAGAGAAACGCACGTGGTGAAAATTTTTGTGGAAAATTTCTTGTACGAAAATCTTCCGCAAACTACCGCAATCACTGGTATTATATTTATCTCCTGATGATAATAACATGTTTAAAGAAACCCATAACTGATGCGGTAAGTTTGTGGAAAAACTTCACAGTTAAAAGGTTTAAGTTAATAATTGATAAAAAAAACCAAACGGAATTTTGTTGTATAATTTTTTTCGTGTTGATGCACTTAAATTTTATGCAAAAATAAAAAAAACTCCTTATAAATATATAATAGTGTTATAATGTTCGATTCCAAAGACTTGTGAATATTAAGGATTCTTTAAAATATTAACTACTGCCAATCTGTATTTAAACTATCTAATAGTTAACAAATATTATTTTTGTCATGTGCAAAAATATAACTCAGCACCAACACTGACAGAATTCCCAGAACGCTAGTTTATTTAAATCTCCCGCCAATAATGATTACAGTTTTCGAATTTACTTTACTGTTATAAAATTAAATAAGAAATGCATCGTTGATTTTGGTTTATGTTGAATTCTGTCAATGTATGAGTGTACACTATAAAAAAGGTTGGGATTTTTCTCAATAGTGCCAATAATTTTCTTAAAAGAAAATAAGTTGAAAATTAATTTAAAAATTGATCGTGGTGAAAGACAGATGCAAGAATTAAACAGTTTTGTTTTGATTTTTGTTCAAACATAAGAAAAAAACGTAGTTGCATCTTTCCAAAATAAAAATTGTGTTAGAATTATTTTTTTCCAAATATTTTTTTATAATTTATTTATTTTTAAGTCATGCAATTTGGAATGACTGAATGTCCCACTGAATGTGAAATGTACACCACTGTACGATCACACAACGTACAGTACATCACAACGTATTAAGATACACGACGTATAAACGTATAAAGAGACACACAATCAAAAAAAATGCCAGAAAATACTTTGAAACTCCTCTTTAATTCAGTGAATGTCACTATTACTCCCTGATGTCATCGACAATTTTTTTTACAAGTGAATTTGCTTGGTGGCAAGCAAGCTTTGGTTGTACAGTTATTTTATTGACTTGATATTGTCATCTCGTAAACGTATCAAGTTTTCGTCAAAATTAAAGCGATATTTAAAAGAAATTTGCTATACATACAGAATACCACCAAATTAGGTACATTTTCTTAATATAAGTTTATTTATATTGTATGTAGTAATAGTTATACACGTCATATATACTTTTATCCCTTTTATTGACAGTCATTGACATTTGTAAATAAACAAAAAAAATTTACTAATTTTGTTAATGCTTTTTTATTAAGTGAAATATTAATGATTATAAAAATTTTCCAGTTTCACTCTCTTTCAGTATCTGATTTTTCATTTTAGTAATTTTTATAACTCATGTAATGATTTTATTGACATTGAATGATTTCTGTCAAAAGTGTCAAATATATACTACTTCTTCTTCCTCGACTCTCCAACATCCAGCCAAAATAATGAAAAATATAGAGTTTTTGCACGATTATCTTCAAGTCAGCCCTTACTGGAAGCAGCCAGTTTTACACGGTTTAGTTACCGGCGTGTCAATGGATTAAATCCAAAATTTTTTGAAATAATCACCACTGTAATTAACTAGCTTCAAAATACCGGCTTACTAAATTATTTTTGTTTAATTGTTTTTGCGCTAGTGTGTAAATAAACTAATATGAGTTGTGGCGTAGCTACGCCACCACTAGTCTAATCATTTTATTTCTCATTTCGCATTAAGAAAACTAAAGGAAGTAGTACTTCATGGTCATTTTATTTTGCAAGACGTTAAAAATATTTTAATTTTTTTTATTGGACTTTTTTTGAAGAGCTTTTAACAAATTTTGTTTTAATATAAACTACTGGGAATGACCGATTCGTATTAAGTGTTTTGTCGGATAATGAACATAATTTTTTGGGGCCAAGTACTTTAACTTAGGTAATTGCGAAAAGTCCCAGCCCTATATATCCAAAAGAAAAAAAACGGCAACATTGTAAATAGCCTTTATAGTAAAATTTTGAATATTAGTAACGTTAAGAAATAAAAAGTAAATTGTACATTTCAAAATTATACCATGCACTGAACCCATAAAAAAATTAATTTTTAATTTTCTTTGAGATGTACGATATTAACTTTAGCGAATGAGATAACAATGTTATAGTTCTGAACATAATACTTATATAATTCTTCCCTAAGTGCTTTATAAAATACTATGAAAAAAAATGAAGAAAAAATGTTGTAACCATATTGTTAATTTCCCATTTTTGAAAAGTAAGTTTTATCTAAGTACGAGTAAAAATACAAAGAAGAAGTTAAATCGTTTGAGAAAAATTATTCCAGGCCTACCGTTGATTTAATTTCTGTCGAAAATCCTCCTCCAGCACCATCTACGTGATTTTTCTCAAACAATTTCGAATCCACCTGTTAATGTTACCTACATACATTTGTTCTGTGATATGAAAATAAGGTGTAAAAAGAAGTAAAAAAATCTTTTTCCTTGTTTTTTTGCCCCGAATTATGTACACGTCGTTTCTTTCTCCCTAGAAAATTAAATTTGGAATCAAAATCAACTGGAAGCTGATTAAACTCGAAATATATTTACCACTAAACAACAAATCACTTTTTTAAACTTCCCGATGCACGTTTCGCCAACCATGTTAGCATGGTTTGCAATCCTGATGATGCTTATTATTAGAGAAACGCGCGCCGGGGATTTTCGAAGAGTGATTTGTTGTATTTGTTTTTCGTCAAACATTTTATCTTTTAATCATTCTCAAACATAAATTTTCACAGTTGATTTTACTTCCATTTTTAACAAGATTATTTTTTTGTTTATTAAAAATGATGCCTTAATACTTATATAAAAAAATATATATTCTAGGTATGGATGTGGGTAAATATCTTCTGCGTGAACTTGAAAAAAAAAATACAAACAAACGTATGAAAAAAAAGCAACAACAAGGGTGAATTTTTAGGTATGTTTGTATGACGTATCTAGAAGTTGTAAAGTAAAATGCGTTTTTTCTAAATATTCTAAATGTATAATTCTCTATATTAATATTTAGACGTAAAATTTCGAAAATATTTTTATTTTTGTTTGTTGTGAGTTGTTAACAAAACAGGGTTAGAACTAGGGATTATTTGGAGAGACTTTTGACAGTTCGCTGGTCTTTGATTAAAGACTACAATAATTTCTGAAATCACTCAAAATTATGCAGTATCCTTTATCACGCAGGTCATTGCAAAAGTAAATAAGAAAAAAAACTCAATTCTGTTATTGAAACCTTTGGTATTAAATAGTAAACTCAAAGGTATTTACCACTAGACACCAAAACATTATTTTTTCATTTTCCGACATGCGTTTCGCTCGTTGTGTTAGCATCATCAATCAGATTGCATTATCTCCTGATGATTAGTGGTAAATATCTTTGAATTTTATCTATATCTTATATATATATATATATATATATATATATATATATATATATATATATATATATATATATATATATGTATATATATATATATATATATATATATATATATATATATATATATATATATATATATTTTTTAATTTTTTTTTTTTTTTTTTTTTGAGGGGATTGGGAAATCTTCTAAAGACATCCATGTGTTCGATGTTCAGTGACATGGGAATGTCGGATTCATGCCCTTGTTGGAGTCATGCCTACCGACTAAAACCCTTCCCCCTCAAGGATATCTGCTCGTGGCCTGGAAACCGCCGTTAGGCATTACTTCAGGACACACAACAGATTGTCAGTCCAAATTTGCCTTACGTCTTCTCTCGTCCTCTATTTTTGTCCTCATTATTTTCTCCACCATGCCCATTATTCTTGCCCACTGTCTTTTTCCTTCCAAAAGCAGAACGCCGATGTTGTGTTCCGTCACTTCTACGTTGCATTCGGCAGCAGTAGCAATCCGGAGCGGTTCCCATCTCGGGCAGTGGAAGATTGTGTGGTCCCTTGTATCCACCATCCCACAATAGCAACAATCCTTGTCCTCTGACTTTCCCATTCTGTGTAAATAATATCTGAAGGATCCATGGCCCGTTATTGCTTGTGTTGTGTAGAAATTTGTCTCCCCTAATTTTCTGTTGTGCCACTCTCTCACGTCTCGGATAAATGTTTTTGCCTTTCCCTCATAGTCGTTCCATTCTTTGTGCCAGGCTTCCAGTAATTTCTGTCTTGCTTGGGTTTTTGATTCCTTTCCGCTTTCGAATATTGATATGCTTTCCATGATTCGGAGTCTTATTGGTGGTAGACCAGCAACGGCTAGGATGGCCATTGTGGGCACGGTTCTATATGCACTTGTAATGCGTATTGCCATTTTTCTGTTTACTCTTTCGAGCATTGCCTCGTAGTGCTTATACCTTAATCCCTTTGCCCAAATAGGCGCCCCATACAAAATGGTTGATATAGTGGCCTCCACCAATATACGCCTCTTCCAGGCCCTTGGTCCTCCTGTTTTTGGGGTTATTTTATTTAGTATCATCAATGTTTTATTTGCTTTTTCACATGTCAGTTTGACGTGAGTGGTCATTTTAGCATCTTTGTCTATGAAAATCCCCATATATTTAGTTGCTCTTGTACTGTTTATTGTTGCACCCTGAATATTGATTTGGAGGTATATATATATATATATATATATATATATATATATATATATATATATATATATATATATATATATATATATATATGTATATATATATATATATATATATATATATATATATATATATATATATATATATATATATATATATATAAAACCGAAAAACCAAAAAAAAAAAGAAAAGAAAAAACTTAAGTATCAATGTCTTCAAGGATGAGTATCTACATCAGGATATGGTTCATCTGTTATCACATCGCCCCGCTATGTCCTGCCCACCTCCATTTCTTTAAATTTATATATACCCCTTTCCCCTTTCTCCCTTGCAATAAATGTACCTCTCCTGCATGGTTTTTGTCACCCCCTATCTTTATAGCCTTCGAATTTTACTCTTTCCTTGTACTATCGTTAAATGCATTCTTTATTTTTTCTTTGTTTCATTGCCCCCTATTTTCTTCACAAACTATATTTCTGTATTTTGCTTTTTTTTATTTTATCAATTTTTAATTCTTTTCTAACTTCCCCTTTACCAAAAAAAAATTGTTTTTAGGGCGTTCTTGGCCCTTTATTTTAATATAGTGTCTTTTATGTTAGTGTATTACAATCATCGTTTCCTTCATTTTTCATTTAACATACTCATGTTTGGACATATTTTTCTATATCTCTATTTTCTATATTTCTATATCTCAAGTTCATTCATTCCCCACAACTCTAAATATAATGATTTTATTTTTTGTTTTTTTTATACTTACATCTGCTACAATAGTGTATTAAGCAGACAGAATAGTTTTAAACCTGCTCTTGTTTAAAATTCTGAGGACTCTTCATTATACGACAGACATTCATTTTTTTTAATTATCGATATTGTGGCTTCATCTGTACCACTTCTCTCGAAACTTTCGCCAACATTCTTCCTTCTAATTTTATCAAAAAACTTTTTCCATTTCTACAAAATACGTTATAACGAAACTAAGTTATAATATTATTATGGTGACTTTAACGATCCGCCTAAACCATAAAGACTATCCAAAACTTTTGCAATGACCTACAAAGCAGTGCAGCTAAAGATGATGTGAATCCAATCAATTTTTTTTTTTTGAAAATGTTTCTTTTATTTCTTGTTTTATAATATCTTTTCTGCTAATACTTGTAAACTGTGTAAACTGTTTTTAAAAAGATCATTAGTAATTTTTCAAACAAAAAACTTCGTTTAACAAAATTTGTAACTTTCTTTGTTATTGTTCTATATATTTTATTACTCTAATAAGAAATATATATATATATATATATATATATATATATATATATATATATATATATATATATATATATATATATATATATGCACTCCAAGATTGCCTTGGTCCAGCTATCGTCCCATCGCCTCGCTATATGGCCTGTCCATCTCCATTTCAATGTTTTACTCTTCCAATGATGTCATGCACTTTCGTTTGTTCCCTGATCCATGTGCAGGGCTTCCTCTCTCGTCTTGTAATACCAAGCATACATCTTTTCATTCCCCTCTGTGTTACCCGAAGTTTTTGAATTGATTGCGATGTGAGTGTCCAGGTTTCACTTCCGTATGTCATAACGGGCAAGACGCACTAATTGAAGACTTTTCTTTTCAGGCAAAGTGGGAGTCTGCTCTTAAACACCATGTTAAGTCTGCCAAATGTCTGCCAGCCACATTTAACACGTCGTTTCACCTCCCGGACTGTATCCACCTCCATTGAAATTATCTGCCTAAGATATATAAGTGGTCTACAATCTTCAAATCCCTGCCTAACATTGAAATTATTCAGTCCTCAGCAATTTTTTGAGCATATTTATTTATTGTTCGCCTGTTTTTTCATGTTATTCGTCTTGCCTTCAGTATATCTTTGGGTTTCTCTATTTCTCTTCGCATCCCACCTCGCTGACCAAATCCCACTAAATGAATTATTTTGCCCCACGTCGTACAATATATTCAATTATTGCGCCTTGGTCTTTTGCCTCAAAGTATCGTCAATGGATTCAAAGCAACGGAAATTACACCGTTTAATCCACATGTTTTTCACAGTGGTGAAAATGAAACAGTTGTACCGACTGAAAGGGAAGGTGTGGATGGTAATGTGCATCGTCATATTGTGAATGGTAATGTTCCAGAAAAGGTTGAAGCCCATGAAGAGAGGTGACGACATCTGAGGCACCATCACCATCCATATCTCGTGCGTCAAGCCTCTCTTCGATTTTGACTGAAATTGGTCCAGTGCAAACGACTACACCTGCCAAAAAGTCGAACTGTGGGCGAAAGCCAATGAAAAGTGCGATTTTAACTTCACCGGAAACAATGTTGGTGTTGAAGGGACGGAAACGATAATAAAAGATTAATAAATAATCCATAAACATTAAATATTTACTTCATTTTTTCACGTTTTCAACAAGTTTTTAAAGTGTGTCAACTTGAAAATTGGATATATTTTTTAGGGTTTTTAAAAAATCGAAAAACGTTTATTATCGAAGTGTTGTGTAGTGTTGTAGTGAAGTGTTGGTATGGCCTCTAGTTTTCCAATGATATAATAAATTTTTCGATAACTTTACCCAGTAAAATTTTATAACCAAACAACAAAAGATGTCTAACCTATCCCACCTTCCTCTCTCTCTCTCTCTCTCTCATATATATATATATATATCTCATATATATATATATATATATATATATATATATATATATATATATATATATATATATATATATATGTATATATATATACATATATATATATATATGTATATATATATATATATATATATATATATATATATATATATATATATATATATATATATATATATATATATATATATATATATATATATATGTATACATTTAATATTTTTCTGTATCATTCTGTTAATTCCTGAGTCTAAATAGATAACCTTTCACCTTTCTCCAGGCTCTTGGTTCTTCCTCACTTATTATCCACGACCATAATAAATAATAATGGGCTTGATAACCCTCCCTGATGCACCTACCTCCGCTTGATAACCCTCCCTGATGCACCTACCTCCCCAAATATATTTTCATATAAATACTTTTGACTGTATGTGCTAATTGAATTCATTTGATAGTTCTCTTTCCTGAAGGCTTCTCAAATTAATTTCCTATAATTTTTTTGAATAAGGAACTGGATATATTTGTTTACTTCCATTACTAGTTCTCTCTCTGCAATTTGTGTCTGATAAAATATTCAGCGTTGGGTACTGATTTCAACTCCAAATCCTAAGTGATTTTCCTGGACTTTCCTGGCTTTAACAACTAAATAAAATCTTAACGGATTCAAAATATAATTTACCAAAAATTTGCCAAAATTGATACCTGACAACATGATGATGCTGATATTCGAAAAAAATAGTAATATATATTTAACATAGAGATAAATACAATGATTTTCAAATAATACTAGAAGAAAAAACGTAGTTCACTTAAAATTTCACAGCAATTCGAAAAAATTGTCTAATACAGTTTTCGTAGTAATACAGGTACAGTAATTCGTTTAATACAGTCTGAGATAAATTTAGTCAATATATTTAGTTGTTCTTTCTGAAAGAATTTATTATCATCACTTTTAATTATATACAAAATTTAGCAGAAAAGAGAAATTATTGTTTATAAAACCTGATGATGATAACAAGGCTAGAATATATCAAGTTAGGAAACTGCAAAACATTTATGGATTTGTGACACATCTATGGCAACTACAGCAAAGGTTTTAAGATTTCAAAGAGACCCGTTCAGGGTTCAGGCTCATCAGGATAATTTTTTTTGATAGTTTTCACAACAACACCTCAGAAACTCACTTGTGGTAATTTGTTTATCTAAGTGACAAAATTTACTGCGCATTTTCTTTTAGTTTTTCTTTCTCGAGAAAACAGCCATTAGTTTAAGGTGTATAAAAATTCCGTACGCTAAATTGTGTGAATGTAAGGCATGAAAGTATATACTAGAAACAGAAAAAACAATTTTTTTCGTAACAAAAACAAACCGAAAATTTATATTTCTAACCTGGGGATAAAATCAGTTTTTTTCTGTACGATAATGAATTTTTAAAAAACTGTTTTTATCAGGAAAATCCCTCTAAATTTGTCCAACTTTTTATAAGTAAAAGTTACATATATCTTGTACGATAATGTCCAAAAAAATAAAACCAATACGCCCGAGATAATTTTGAGAGTCCGCCACCCTATTTTTCCAATTGTTTCCTCCATGAACAACCAATATTGTTATTATTAAATTAGGAAACGTTTAAGCGATAATTTTTAAATTTAGATAATGTTAAGTGATGAAAATCTGCGCGATATTTCCCATAAAAACCCCCCAGCGGATAAAGTACCAGATCGTTAACTGGATGTTTATCCGAAGGTACTGTAGAACCCACCCTTACCAATTTTTTTTAAGTCGAAATATCACGCAGCTCTGGCAGGATGACTCTCGAAATATCCACTTTGCGGCGAAGAATTTTTACATAAACCCCCATCCCAAGTGATTTAAAACAAAAAAAATTAAGTTATTTAATATTTATTGTATTTACTTATATAGAAAATTTTGCATTAGTGTTAATGATAATGATATCGCTTTTAAAGCAATTTTTTAATGAAATTGTGAATAAATAATAAAATTATAATTCCAAAGATGTTAATTTTTTCTTTTAGTACTGTTGGTTTAACTGAGGCAACGGCTGTAAACACACTTTTACACTAGTAGTGCTTGGATAGGGACTTCGAGTAACACCGCAATTCAAGTTCTAAAAGTTTACACAAGCTAGGATAAATGCAAAAGGAGCGTCGGATGGGTCATCGATCAACTCACAGCTGCAAATAGACACTAGTGGGTCTTATTGTTTAATTATACAGGACTACAAAATTAAAAAAAAAATGGTGCTGCTGAGACTTAATTTTAAAGTAGAGTGTCTAGCAACACGCGCAGTAACATAAAATTATCAAAAGTACGTATTTATCAAAATTTCCTTCTCAGTAGCCATTCAACTTCGCAAGACAGAACCGCGGTTGAAAAAAAAGCGATAGACGAGGGATTACTGTACCAAGTTAGCACCGTCAATTCTTGTATTGGAGCCTTCGGTGTGATACACCAAACTCGAAGAGATTTACCACTGAACGCTAAAACACATTTTTTAAAATTCTCGACACATTTTTCGCTGTTCTAACGCTAAACCACATTTTATGAGGGTACTAACCTGGTTAGCAAGACGCGTCAAGAAGTTTGTTGTTTAATGGTAAATCTCAAGAGGGGAGAAAATCGAAAATTCCACAAAAATAAAACTAGTTAAAAATTATTTATTTTTATTATAATACTGATATTTACAAGTATATTATACAAAATAAAAACTTCTTCCAAAAGTACTGTGTTAGACCATCTCCATCAGATATATCAAAAACAACTCTATTTATTTCAACAATATAATACATTCGACATATCTGTACACAAACTAAAGTAGAAGTTAAAGAACATCTACAAAGACTTCAAAAAAATGAAGCACTTACAGAATAGAGTATTGAAAATGGTGAAACAAATTAAATTAAACTGTAAGAAATAATAGTAATTCTTCAATACAGAAAAAAACATTTAATTAAACAGCAAGAAAAAAAGTTTTTGTCTTAATGTTGCTGCCTAATTTCGAGGCTTAAAAATATCTTAACGAAAATTTTGGATATATATTTTTTTTTCGTTAGTTTAAAAGTCGTAAGAGTCGCTTTCTCCTTTTTGTACTTTGAAGATGAATTTGTATATCAGACCAGCTATTACACCACCAAGAATAGGACCGGCCCAGTATACCTAGAAAAACAAGAAAAAATCAATGAGAATTTCAACTGATTTGATTTTTTTTATGGGAAACATACCCAGTGATTTTCCCAAAGATTCATAACCACCGCAGGTCCCAGAGTTCTAGCAGGATTCACACTGGAGCCAGTGAATTGTATCTATAAAAAAAATAAATCAGATCTTACGATAGAAACATTAGCGTTAACATATTAATATTAGAATGCTAGGCGTTTTAATTTTTAGTCTTCAACGCGCGTTTCGCTAATCATGTTGGCACCTTCAGGGATCATTACATCTACATTTAGTTCTTATCTCTCAGTGGTTAGGCGTTTACAAAAATATTTTTTCTTTTTTTGGGTTTTTCGCCACAATCTAAAACTCAAAAAAAATATCAAAAAATATTTGTTCTTATGTAATTAGATTGTGATTTTGATGAGTGATTCTTTTCCTGTAATAAATATGAAAATAAAATTTAAAAAAAATACAAAAATTTTCTAAAATAAATACAAAATTTTGAACGTTAACATGTCGGGAGGTCTTCTCCTCCCGTTTTCAAAAAGAATAAAAAAAAATTAATTATATTAATTTCTATATATACTGAAAAGATAGGAAGTAAATATATTTTATGTATATATCAATGATACTTACATTGACACTAATAGTTTTTAATGACAGAGACAGACTACCGAATATATATATATATATATATATATATATATATATATATATATATATATATATATATATATATATATATATATATATATATATATATATATATATATATATATATATATATATATATATATATATATATATATATAGGTGAGTTTTACTGTGTGATTATTGTGTATTAAAATATTTAAACGTTTTTACAACAATATTGAATTTAAATCTACCCAATGCATAGCAATACAGTTAATTTTATTTCATTTATTTAATCTATATTTTGTTGTCGATTGTTTTAATACCGCTTTGGAATTGATTTTATGTCCCGATTTCCATGCGATTGTCCGATTGTCATGGGAGGAGAAGACCTTCCGAAACGCTAATGTTCAAAAAGTTGTATTTATTTTAGAAAATGTTTGTATTTTTTAAATTTTTTGTTCGTTAGGCAAATTTATTACAGGAAAAGAATCACTGAGAAATTTGTCTCCGTTTTGTTTTTTACCCAGTGATTCTTTATTTACATAAGAACATATATTTTTGACATTTTTTGAGTTTTAGATCGTGCCGAAAAACCCAAAAAAAGAAAAAAATATATGAACACGCCACAATCATTCAGACAATACTTAGTTTGCGAAGATGTTAAGATAATATATAAGAAGCTATTCCAATCCTACAAGGAACGATGAGAAGTGTGTCAAGCGGTGGCGCCATCTGACGTGTATCCAAGGCATCAATTTAAACTTTTTATACCGTGCCAACTTAACAGTTTGGGGTTCAAATCCTCACTATTGTTATACTTTGTTTTTGTTACAAAATAGTATTAAATTTATTCTGTCATTAATTTCTGATAATAATTAAGTTGTAAGTTATTTTTTCAGTATCTAGTGTTGAATCATTAGCAAATTAATTTAATTAATTTAATTAATTTAAATCAATACACTTGTCAAAAAAAAAACAATATATAGAATATATTCGAATATTATTTTCAAATGAGAGCTGTAAACTGTATTCTTACAGCTTAACCAACGTTTGGCGTCTGAGATGCGCAAAAGAAAGAGTAAGAGAGTTCCTTGCTAACAGAGACAAAGAACGGAGAGTTCCTGGAATGTACGGTATTTAACCGATGTTTACAGCACGAATGCACTGCTTCGTATGAGCTCTGGAGCGTTAGCCTACTGGGCATCCAAACCTCGGAGGCCAAACTATGTTGGTTGAGCGCTAAAGATATAACAGTTGAACCAGGTAATCAGAATATCGTCGTTTACAGCTCTTAAAGTCCATATATGCGAACTAAAACCGCTCGGAAATGAATATATTCAATTTATTGTTTTTTGAAGTGAAAATGTCTTTAACCGCGTTGAGCGAATTTCTGTAAAGGCAAATCTTATGGGTTCGCGTCACCGACATGCTAGTGACGGGTTGCGTCAGACTGGCGACGCCACTTGTGTTTTAAATGTGTTTTAATTTAAATTGTGTTTTAGAAAATCATTATTTTAATTGTTTAATTGTAGAATCACTTTGCAGTACAAGAGTGAATACTTAATATGCTAACATTTTTATTATTTATTAAAAACGAAGCATTAATTTTCGAATATTTCCGATATGGGTACCAATATTTGCGTTGAAAAATTTGATATTATTTATTTTTCTAATATTTAATCTCTGCAATACATCGTGCAATAAATATTTCATGGTGGCTTGGAAGTTATCTTGCTAGCGTGGTAAAACAGATTTCTAGTTATTTTTGTCGCGGATTTTAAAATTTAAAATTCTATAAAATTTTATTTCTCAAAATTATTGTTGGTTGGTTTAAATTGTCAGAAATAAAATACGTGTTTTGTTATTTTTTGCAAAATTATTATTTATAAACTTATATCATTCAATTTCACCATTAGAACTTTACAAAAAAGTATTGTTTATAATTATTTTTTTCTAAATGTCCATTTTCTATATTTGTTTAGATCCTCGATCCTATGTCAAAAAAAATTATACATTTTTAAATTATACATTTAAAGAATAGTTAATATATAAATTTAAAAAAACAGAGTTATTCCAAAGTTTCAAGTTTTCACTTCTGTAGGCAGTCCCCATGACTGTCTACAGAAGTAAAAACTTACTAATTATTTAACACTATAAGGTGAAAAAATAACTTGCAACTTAATAATTAATAACAGAATAATTTTAATTATATTTAAAAAAAGTTACAGCAATGGTGGGGTTGTGAACCCTAAACTGACTGAAGTCGGCATTCCGAAACGTTTAAATTGATACCTTGGACACACTTGAGAGCGGCGACCACTTGACACGTTTCCCATCGTCCCTTTGAGGATTGGAATACCTTCTTATATATTATCTTAGAAGATATATGAGAGGGTAGTTTGAAAAGTTTCCAGCCTCAACATGGAGATGGCGTTAAAATATTCTGGTAATATAATTGTGCATGCGTTGAAAGATAACCTTGAAAATTTGGAAAAAATCGAATATTGAGCCGTTTTCTGACTTCTGTTACATTAGCTTCCTATGTTTAGATGATCAATAGAATTAGCACGTATGCAGCTAAGATACCGAAAAGCGCTGTCATTTCTTAATCATGTCATTTCCAGATATAGGAACTCTCCTTGGCCAGCAAAATCGCCAGATTTAACTACATGCGATTTAAATTTGTGGGTTTAATTTACTTACGCCACATAAGTGAACAGCTGAAACAGTCAAACCAATCGCCAGTGCAATTGATCCTTTTATATCCTTTCTCCTCCCATCGCAAACCCCATGGACCACAAACAGCAACACGAATGTTAAAATGGTTTCGAACAGGAACCCCTGTACTGCGGTAAGCTCGATATTGACACTTGTTATTCCCAAAGTTCCGGCTGCATTTTCAGGTAGAAGAACCTAAAAAATAAAAGTGAAATGCATTACAATTTGGACAACTACGGGGTGTATAAATAAACTAATAAGATTTTTTTATTATATTTTATTCAATTGATATTACAATTCTGCGCTATAATCTTTAAAGTAGTGAAGCCTTTTAGCGCTGAAGATGGTTTGTCCATTCTCCCTTTCCTCAGATATATATAATCAAACGAAGAATGCATAGTAGAGCTCTCCATACTAAAAAATAGAAATCCGGAAGTCCTCTAATATCGTGCGTCGCTAGCCCGCCAGCGCCACGAAAAAAGTACTTTCTTGGTTAATAAAATGGGAAATTCCCGAGCATCAGTACCTCGCCCGCGCCATTACAGTACCGCTACAAAAAATGAAACCAATAGATGCGTTCTAAAATTGATCGACATCCTTTCCTTATGAATGCGTTTAAATCTTAATAATATATTTGAATTTGTATATGGTCTTTAGTTCTGTCTAATTTTAATTGATTTTCAGTAGTTATATAAAATTTATGTTTACTAAATTTTGTTAAAAATGTTGGGTTACTTCTGAGCTCACGGCCTCTCCGACCGGGGGCCCGTGGCATTTGCCAGCCCTGCTACCCTATACTTACGCCACTCCGCACGGCAATTGGTTACGCATTTACATAGCTTGTATGTATCATTATTCAAACGAAGTTGGCGAGATTTTCTTAAGATTTTCTTAAAAGGAAGCGAAATATAATGACTCTTAATACAAAAATTCAATTGTTAAACCGTCTTGCTACACGTAAAACGCATGCGAGTGCCGCGAAAAAGTTTAAAGGAATGAATCCACAATAAGAACAATAAAAAAGAGTGAGCAATCCATTCGGGCCAGTGTTTCGTGCGGTATTAGTACCAGCAATAAAGTTAGGTATTTCCCGCGACCTATAACGATGGAAAAGATGGAAAGAACGCTCGGAATTCGCATCGAAGATCAAACAAAAAGAAGAGTGCCTCTTAGCAGCTGAATAATTCAAGAAAAAACTAGGCGTCTTTTCGAGAATCTAAAGTCAGATGAGGAACTGTGAGCTTCCAAGCCAGTGAGGGTCGGTTTGAAATTTTTTTGCTACACAACGTAGCAAATTAATGGGGAGTCGGTTTCTGCAGGCGGCTAATCGATATCCGACTGAATTCAAACAGTTGATTGAAAGCAAGGGTTATCAACCAAATCAGGTATTTAACGCCGATGAGACAGGTTTATTTTGGAAGAGATGCTTGCTTGAACATTTGTGCCTCAAACCGAAAGATTCACATCAGTATTTAAAGCTGTAAAGGATAGGGGTTACTCTTCTCTTTGGCTCTAATGCTTCAGGTAATCACATGATAAAGCCTCTGCACGTATACAAATCTCTTAACCCACGTGCTCTAAAAAATTTTAAAAAAATGATCTGCAGGTCTTTTGAAGAGAAACTCAAAAAGGTTGAGCAACATTATTTACAATCTGGTTTCTGAACTGCTTTGTACCCAGTGTTAGGCAATATTTGGCCTCAAAATTGTTGCTATTCAAAGCTTTATTTCTTACTGATAATGATCCCGACCATTCTAAATGCCTAAAGTTTGCTGATCCAAACATAGAAATTTACTTCCTACCTCCTAACACTACATCACTGATACAGCCATTAGGTCAGGGAATATTTAATAGCAGTATTTAAAAGATATTATGTCAAATGAACTTTCATTTATGTATCGAATAGCATGAAACAAAATCCTGTTCTCACAGTTATTGAAAATTGGAAAGTTTTTAATATCGTCCATTACATAACATTTACCAAAGAAGCAGTGGATAAGTTATATTCGTCAACATTGAATTCCTGTTGGAGAAAGTTATGGCAAAGAGATTGTGGCCGATACGTCAGCAGTTCCTGACAAAGCAACAGAAATTGAAGATATTGTAAGAATCTTAAACCAAATTCATGGCGATGGTTTGGACGAGTCACGGCCAAGTGAAGCTGAAGAAGTTATAGCTTCTCACAATAATGAACTATCAGAATCAGAACTGCTTGAAATTCTTGAAAATAATGTCGAAGATAATACAGACGATGTGATCCCCGACGAGGCAACGACTACTACATCCGCAACCTTAAGTAGTTTACAAAAAATTTTATTAACAGTACCACAGTTGCAAGATATGGTCTGATAAAGACCCTTCACTAGAAAGAAACCCAAAGTTTTCAAATAGGTAGAATGGGCTACTACAGCCCTATAGGGAGATCCAAAAGGAGATGACAAAAAATGAAGGATTCGACAATTTTGCATTATTTTGCAAAATAAGTTTTACCTCTATAACAATATATACATATATATGGTGTCTTAATTATTCACACGATATTACATACATATATGCAAAAGTTTTTAATATTTAAAAAAATTGTGATAGGTATTTATTTAAGGCCGTTTTTAAATAAAAATAACAAAAATACTGTTTTGCTGATAATACAGATTTTTAGATTTTTTCCCATTCCGTTGATATTGATATTTACACATTATTTCAGTTCTTTTTCAATTTTTCAATCAACCCGTTTAAAAATGATATGTGATATCGCGGAAATTGTAGCTCTTTCCCAAAGTATCATATCGAAAATTCATAAAAAATTCAAAGAGACAAATGACGTAAAGGATCGTTCCAGAAGTGGTAGAAAACAATGTACAAGAGTTGCACGAGATCGGAAGATATCAATGGTAGCTCGAAGAAATCGTTTGGAATTTACAAGTGGTACATCAAGAGAGCTTGTTAGGCTTGAAAGGTTTAATGACAAACGGTAACTCGCAGATTGAAAGCGGTTGAACTAACCATTCAACAAAAAAATATAACAGTCCAATGGACTCGCGAAATGGTGGATCATAGTCCTAAGTGGAATAAAGTGATGTTGGTTTCTGATTCACGAAGAACATTAGTTTGGAGATGGAGATGCTCCAGGTTGATCAAGCGCGACTAGAAACAGCTCAACCACGTACCCCATTTGGAGGTGGGAGTGTGATGTTTTGGGGTGGTATTATGAGCGATACACAAACACCTCTAGGAGAGGTCCTGGAGAGAAGAGTCACTGGTGCTGTGGCCGAGTGGGCAATGGATTTATTTTCGAGTTTTATTTGGTACCAGTAAGAGTTGTAAGAAAATGATGATTACGTAAACGAGTAAAAAAAACTTAATATCAATAAAAAACTAAAATATTTGAATATTTCGAACTGTTGAACATATGTATATGTATGTATCTATTTTCAAGTGTAGCCCGAGAAAATCCCTCGCTAACCCCGGTCCTCAATCCGAAACTGAACCAGCGCAGTTGACGAGGGTCAGCATTACTGTACTCCTATCCTCTACAAATAGCATACTTAATTATGCATTTTAAAAAACAATTTCAAAATTATAAATTTCCGTCGACAAGACCGACATCGTATTCTGTTGTTGATTTCAATATTTTTTAATGATATATCGTTTACAGACCACTGATTTTAATAAATGGTAATTGCGGTCACTTTCTATCGAAACCAAAGTCCTTCTAAAACCATCGTTTGACAAGATAACTGGTTACAAATAATAAAAAAAAAATATATATATAAGGCTTTCACTTCAATAACAAGAGAAATTATGTTTCACATTTTCTTGTTTTGTAAATCGTAAAATATTTTGTGGTCTCTGTTATTCAAATTAAAAAAAAATGGTATTTCCATTACCTCGCAGCAACGCGTTGCAATGATGATTAATAACAACATAAGGTCTGTGTAAAAAGTGCAAGATCACGAATCAGGGCTGTGCCCAAACTTAATAACAATCTAAAGTTCAAAATCGCACATGCGGCAATTTATTTTGCATTTTTCTATTTCCCAGAACAGATCCTTCATTATATTTTAATAGGTACCTCTCACCAGGCACATGTTTGTCTTATTGATTGTGAGACGTCGAAAATAAAGTTTAAACTCGCGTTTAAGTAGAATTATATTGAAGAAAATAAAAAAATATATATATTATTTCGTTTTTTCGGGAAGTAGCTCGAAAATAACATTAGTTTTAGTTTATATTATACGAGAGTAGCTTGAAAAGTTTAAAACAATACAAATTATAGCTGAGATGAATGCTATTTCAGGGGCTCTGCACCATTATAAGTCATAATAAGTGAAATTTTGGGCAGTTGAATTTAAAAGTGGTCGTATAGTCCGTTTCAAAATATTTAGTTGCCCTTCGGCAAAATGTTAATTGCCCCAATAAATCTCAATAAAAATATTCCCAGTTTCTTAAAAGGCGCCAGAGCCGGAGTGGTTTTTCTCTTGAATAATTTTGGGAAAAAGAAAATATTTTCAAATTATGAATAAATTATTATTAGTATTATTACGTATGACTAAAACATTGTTTACTGGTTTGTGTATTTTGAATTTATTAGTATAATAAAAATTAGAACACAAATTTATACATTTAATTCGATTTCGCTCTCACTGTCACTTGGATCTACATTAATAATAAGTGGTTCTATTATTATTATTATTCACGTATGGGCCCTGGTGGACCACGCGAAGTACAATTAGAGGCGTTTGTTGTTGTTAGCCTTCCTTTGAGCCCATACTAATTTCATTCTTTCGCTATGAGCTTTTTTCCTTTCGTCAGACCAAGTTATTCCAGTCTTCCTATATTTTTCTCTCTGGCCAACCTTCCAAACGTTAACCTTGTGTCTGAAACAACCTCTATCCTGAATTTCACTTTGTGTAATATTTACTGATCTTAGGTCCTCTTTAATTGCCGCAATCCATTTAATTATTTCTACTTTAGCTCTACTCCTATTTTCATAAAATTCGACTATTTGTCTAGTTAGCCTACTCGGATTCATGCGTTTGATGTGTCCGTAAAACGTAAGTCTTATTTTTCTCATATCGCTATGTATATCTGTGTACTGTTTGATTTCTTGGTTTTCTCGAAGTCGGTATATTGTCTTATTTATTTGTTTGAGGCCTAAGATTTTTCTTATGATTTTTCTTTCCTTCTTTTCAATGTCATCGATGTCTCTCATTCTATTCAAAATGAGCGTTTCTGCCCCATATAGACATTCTGGCTTAATAACCGTGTTGTAATGTCTCAGTTTTGTGTTTTTAGATAGGCATTTTTTGTTGTAAATATTTTGTGTAAGTCTCAATGCCGTTTCCATTTTTTGACATCTACCCTTATTGGCCGCTTTTTCCAACCCATTTTCCATGATTATTTCACCCAAATATTTGAATTGAGAGACTCGTCTAATGTTACCATATTTTGTTTTTAGAAATGGTGTTCTTAGTCTGTTGCAGGTCATGTATTGTGTCTTTTCAAAGGATATTTGGAGTCCTACCTTTTCTGCTGTTTCTTTTAGGATTTCAATCTGTTTTTGAGCCGTTAATACATCTTGAGCTAAAATTGCTAGATCATCAGCAAATGCCAAACAATCAATTTTGATGTTGGTTCTCCCCAGTTTAATGGGCTGGTCAATATTCAGTGCCGACTTTTTTTCACGCCACTCCTGTATTACTTTTTCTAAGTGGTTCTATATTATTAGTAAATGATACATAGGAATCTTCTATTTTAATAACATGGTTAATCGAATTTATCCAACTTTCTTTGGGAATAATATCTACAACCTTCCTAATTAATGTTGTAGCACTTGCACTTAGCAGCCATCCTCGGAATTTGGTTTGGCATTTTCATGATGTATCTACCCATCCTTTTGCTGGCGTCTCATGTATATCGAACCATATTTCATCAAGGTGGATAATGGGACAATTTTCTAATCTGTATTTTTTTATACAGTTTAAGTACTCAAACCACCATCGTCGCAATCGTGATTCCATTAAAATTTGTCTTTTATTAATGGTCCTATATTCAAAACTCATTTGAGATAATATTCTCCGGAGGGTAGTTCTGCTGCAAAGAATGTTGGTTACATCTTTTCTTAGTCGCTGTTGCTACTCATCATACATAACATAAATTTTGCTTCGAATTAAGTTTTTGTCGCTTTCTTCAACAAATTTGCTTTTACCAGAATCACTACGGAGGACTTTTTTGGCTTCGTCACAATATCTTTAACTCTAAACAACGGAGTTTTCGTTTATGAAGACGTTTCTGCTGCGGCTGCATTTACATTAAGCCCCCTATTCAATAAAGAAATATACACATTTTTAACAATTTGCTTAGCATCGGACGATAAATGTTTCCTTTTATAATTAGCACTACCGGAGACACAATGATCATTATCTTGCCAAGGGCGCCACATTTTTAGCACGTTGGAATAACAAAAAATACGATCGAAATTATAGAAGTGCATTGTTTAAGAAAATAATGCGAACTAAACTAAAATATTTCGAAACAACTAAACCAGGTATAAAATTATTTTATTAAGCCCGGCCCTGTTTACGTTTCTTGAAACTTTACCAGGTTTCGTTGCGGCAGGGGTCGTTAAGAGTTTATTGCAGCCAATCGGTCAACAATATATCTTGAAAAGCACTTTACCTATACATTTTGAATGACAACCCCTTCTCTCTTCTCTCATCTTGTAATATAACATTTTAAAAGTCTTGACAATCCTAATTAAACTGCGTTCATAAAACAGAAATCAGTTGATTCGTTCTCGTAATAGAGGGAAAAATAGTAATATATTACTAACGATAACGACGTAAATAGCATTTTACCTGGGAGTGAAAAGATGTTAATTAAAACGCAAAAATAAATTAATCAAATAAATGTACTTTTAAAAATTCGATTTAAAAATTTACTTTATTTAGTGCTCAAAATGTCCACCAATCCGTTCTCGAATTATTTTGGAACATTTTGAAAGATGTCCTTATTAATTAGTCTGCATGTATGCGTAATTCTATTTCCTTAATTTTTCCCTAATTCTATAACCCCAAAGAAAGAAATCCAGTGGCGTTTATATAGAGATCTCGTCGGCCATACCACATCGCCTCTTCTACCTATCCAGTTATCAGGAAACCTTTGATCCAGCCATTATTGAACATGTAATGCATAGTGTGGTGGTGCGCCGTCATGTTGAAAGTATAAATTTTGTTCGTCCAATAGTAGATTTTCTTTTTCATCGATTTGGTTTTCTAAGGACTGTGTTATGAGTGGGTCGATTTAATTTTCCAATAAGCTTAAGTACAATTCACCAGTAATATTATTTTCAATAAAAATCGGCTTCCAGCCCAAACGTAAATCTTTTGGGGAACCTGTATATGACCCTCTCGAAACACATGTGGATTGTTATTATCCCAGTATCTACAGTTATGTTACTATCTATAGCCAATCGGTCAACAATATATCTTGAAAAGCACTTTACCTATACATTTTGAATGACAACCCCTTCTCTCTTCTCTCACCTTGTTCTCTCATCTTGTAATATATCATTTTAAAAGTCTTGACAATCCTAATTAAACTGCGTTCACAAAACAGAAATCAGTTGATTCGTTCTCGTAATAGAGGGAAAAATAGTAATATATTACTAACGATAACGACGTAAATAGCATTTTACCTGGGAGTGAAAAAATTTTAATCAAAACGCAAAAATAAATTAATCAAATAAATATACTTTTAAAAATACAATTTAAAAATTTACTTTATTTTGTGCTCAAAATGTCCACCAATCCGTTCTCGAATTATTTTCGAACATTTTGAAAGATGTCCTTATTAATTAGTCTGCATGTATGCGTAATTCTATTTCTTAGGTCCTCAATATCCTGCGGCGGAGTTTTGTATTCAACTGTTTTCAGATAACCCCAAAGAAAGAAATCCAGTGGCGTTTATCTAGAGATCTCGCCGGCCATACCACATCGCCTCTTCTACCTATACAGTTATCAGGAAACCTTTGATTCAGCCATTATTGAACATGTAATGCATAGTGTGGTGGTGCGCCGTCATGTTGAAAGTATAAATTTTGTTCGTCCAATAGTAGATTTTCTTTTTCATCGATTTGGTTTTCTAAGGACTGTGTTATGAGTGGGTCGATTTAATTTTCCAATAAGCTTAAGTACAATTCACCAGTAATATTATTTTCAATAAAAATCGGCTTCCAGCCCAAACGTAAATCTTTTAGGGAACCTGTATATGACCCTCTCGAAACACATGTGGATTGTTATTATCCCAGTATCTACAGTTATGTTTATTCAAAAAAGCCTATAAGAAAAAATGTTGCATCATCACTGAAACAAATATTATTTATCAATTTCAGATCATTTTGGATTCTCCCAGTTGTTATTTCACAAAACTGATTCCTTCTGTCATAATCATCTTCGCTGAACTGCTGAAGAATACTAAATTTCTAAGTCTAAACTCAAAGAGATTTATCAATAAACACCAAGTCACTTTTTTTAAAGTTCTCGATAAAATAAACTTCTGTGATAAACTGAACAAAATGCATAGAAAAAGTCAAAAACACATTTAGGAAGATGAAGTCTGGGTTTCCTTTGACGTATCATTGTTGTTTACGAGTGTCCCGATCCACAAACCTTGACATATCTAAGGGAGTTAGTCGAGTTTTTAATAACAAGATTGTTTCTGAGTACATCTCCTTAACAAGATTATGTATAAAGCAAAATTGTTTTCAACTTAATAACAGGTTTTACGAACAACAAGAAGGAACGACAATGGGCAATCCTCTGATCCTGTTCTTAGCCAACTTATCTATGAGTAAATTTGAAACCAAGACGAAAAATAAATTCAGTTACCATTCGAAGATATAGTTAAGATATGTGGATGACATATTTACAATTTTCGATTCAAAAAATGGAAATTTAGATGATTTTATTAAGAACTTAAATAGTAAATCCCAAAAATAGGTTCGATTTTCATATTTTTAGAAAAAACAACAATATTTCGAGATAATAATAATAATAATAATGTTTATTAAATCCAAAAGACATTAACAAAATGTATAGGTTAGGTTAAATAAAAAATACATAGCATTGAAAGGTAATACAGATATTCAAAATAATAACAATATTAAAACAACAAAAAAACAATTCTTCAAAGCCTAGAACATTATTAACACTTGGTAAAATACTCCTCCAAGCTATAAAAGGCTGCGCGCACAAGAAAGTCCTACACCAGCCTTCTAAAGACTTTGTTTCCCACAACATTCTTGAGCCTGTCTGGCAAGTTATTATAGAATTTAGGCCCTGCCTAATATACACTATTTTCAAATACTTTAAGCGAGTGTACCGGATAAACAAAGTCGTAACGACCACGAGTTTTGTATTCATGGAAGGAATTATGTTGTGCAAATTTCTGAGAATTCAACCTGACAAATTTGACAATCTCGTATATGTATAATGATGGCAATGTCAAGACATAGTACTTAGAAAAAAGATGTCGACAAGTAGCTGTCTTTCAAGCTCCAGCGATTGTTTTTATTAGGCGCTTTTGGACTCTGAAAACTCGCAGTAAATGAGGTAAATTGCCCCAGAAAATCAGTCCATACTTTACACGGCTATAAAATTCAGCATAATAATATAATAATAATATATCAGCAGTACCCACCTGTTTCAGTCTCTATAGAGCATATAATGTGGTTGTCAATTTTTTGCAAAGTTCGTTCACATGTGAGTCCCATGACAGCTTGCCGTTCAGATGAATACCCAAGAACTTGACACCTGATACCTGCCGTATTGACCTTCCGTTAATTTTCAAGAGATAAGATTTGTCCTCCATATAAGCTTGAGTGGAGAAGCTAACAAAACTTGTTTTCTCCACATTTAGATATAACTTGGTTGCCTTATACCAGTTATAAAATTTGTTTAACATGGTCTGAGCACACTGCATAAGTCCCTGTGCATTATCAGCCGGCACTAGGTAGCTACATTCATCCGCAAACATCATTAATAAAAAGTAGAAATATAAGAGGACCCAGAATAGATCCCTGAGGTACTCCGCAAGAAATTATCAATCTATTAGATTGTATACTATTTATTTCAACTATCTGGAAACGATGGGTGATGTGATGAACGATCTTATGCCATTGTTATATAATTTATAAAGTAACAGTGTATGATCGACCAAGTCAAAGGCCTTACTAAGGTCCATAAAAATACCAATACATGTTAAACGATTATTTATATTGTCATATATATATATATATATATATATATATATATATATATATATATATATATATATATATATATATATATATATATATATATATCATCATCATCATCATCATCATCAGCCCGTATCGATCCACTGCAGGATGAAGGCCTCTTCAGCATGCTTCCAACCTTCACGGTCCTGGGCTTTCCTCTGCCACTCGGGTCCAATATACTTAACGATGTCATCAGTCCATCGTGCTTTCGGTCTTCTTCGCGGATATATATATATATATATATATATATATATATATATATATATATATATATATATATATGTGTAAGAAAATCGCACATTGATGTGTGCGTAAATCTTTCACTTCGGAAGCGAGCTCAGGATATTAAATTTATTAATAAATGACATTATTTGATCGTACCCCATTCTTTCCATTACGTCAGACAACATGGGCAGAATGGCAATTGGGCTATAGTTGCTGAGGCACAGGGGATCACCCTTCTTGAACATCGGAATTATTTTTGCTGTCTTTAGAGCATTCGGAAATATACCGCTTTCAAATGACCAATTAATTAAATATGTTAATGGCTGAACCATTATTAAATGTGGGTATCTCTAAAAAAATCAGTTTTAATTTTTGTATAGTGTTCATTATTTCGTATTGATTAACTGACATCAAAATCAATTATGGTGTACCGTGGGTTCACCCGAAGTACCTGAATAAGATTCGCGAGGCACATTCGCGAGGTATCATTCCTGATACTGCCTATTCTATTGTTATTCTTCTTACAATTATTTATAGTATTATTTATGATTCTCCAGGCTATTTTCGATTTATTGTCTGGCTCAAAATACAATCCTGCTTTAAACATCTGTTTTGCTGCCCTTATTACATTTCTGAATATCTTTTGATATCTCTTATAATAATTTTTATCATATTCAGCATTTGTTTTAATTTTTTTTTTTTAATAATTCTTTCAGTTTCGCAGCAGATGTTCTTATATCCGTAGTGATCCAAGGCTTCAATCCACTCTTATTAAAGAATTTGACCCTTTGAAGGGGAAATGAAACATCAATGTAATATTGCAGACAGTTCAAAAACACCTCAAAACCCTGATCCACACTTGAAGCCTGAAAAACATCACACCAAGTCTCCATACTCAGACGTGATTCAAATGCTTTAAAATTCACTTCAGTAAAATATATTTTATATTTAACGCTCTGGTATGCAGTCTTTTTATATGATAGGTATAATATCTGAGCATAGTGATTCGATAAGCAATTGGGCCAGACGGAACAGCTCGAATAATCTTTAAAGTTTGTACAAATATAATCAATCATTGTACTTGAGTGCTCCGTTACTCGAGTTGCTCCATCAACAACGTTATTTAAATGATAACAAAGTGAGATATATCTCAATCTGTCTACAGGCTCTGAAGAGTAGTTTATGTTAAGATCACCACAAAGAATTATTTTAGAGTTTTTTAGAAGAAAAAGTCATATAAAAGTCCACTCAACTTCTCATAGAATATATTCAAATCACTATTAGGTGCTCTGTATAAATTTATTAGATAATAATTAGTCTGTAAATAATTAATAATAACACCACACACTTCAAATATAGAGTCACAACTGTATTTTTTCACGATTTCCATATCTTTAACAGAAATATCTAGTCCACAGTTGTACACAACCATTACACCGCCACCCTTCGCATTCTGTCGGCATAAAATACTAGCTAGTTTATAGTTGTTTATTTTGTACAAAATCACTTCAGCCACCGTTAACCAATGCTCTGTTATACACGCAATGTTTGTTTGTTTTGATTTTAAAATATATTCAACATTATCAGTTTTATTTCTAAGGCACTGTACATTTTGGTGAAAGAAGCAGAAGCTTTGCGGAATAGGTTCACTCTGTTTAGCAGTTAATTGCTACTGCTCGACAGTATATTTATTATGTATCATAATTACAACTCAATCGATCTGTGGTCATATCTACTACACTAAACTTGAAGAGATTTACCACTAAAAACCAAAACGCTTTTTCGAACTGCTCGACGCACATTTCGCTAACCATGTTAGCATCATCAGGAGATGATTTAATCTTCTCCTGATTAAATGATGATGCTAACATGGTTAGCGAAACGTGCGTCGAGCAGTTCAAAAAAGCGTTTTGGTGTTTAGTGGTAAATCGCTTCAAGTTTAGTGTTTCACACCAAAGGTTCGAACAGAAGAATTGATATCTACTACACTTAAAACAACGAAATACCAAAACGTATTCAAAAACGCGACATGTAGAAAAACCTATACACAATTTTCGTTTAGATTCCATTATAGAGTAAAATGTTTTTGCGTCACATTCCACTATAGCCATATAATTAGTTTTCATTTTCCTGATGGCTTGTATCTCAATACGTGTTTTTTCATGAATAGCAAACTTATTCTGTTTTGATAAATAATCTTTTATTTCTTCTCTCGTGTAGTTTTCTTTAATATCTAGTATTTTTACTTTGGGATGTTTCCTTTCAGGTGTTTTTACATCATATTTGCCTTTTAGTTTTTTATCAGCCTAATTTTTCAGCTTGATAATCTCATCTTTAGTGTCATCTTTTATTAAGATACCACCTTCTTTAATATTTTTCATCTGTAAAATTCCAATTTCCAGATTTGTAGGATTAATTACACTCTTAATAGCTTCTTTAGTTTTTATTGTCTTGTTTAGATTTGGGCTTTATTATTTTAGGCTACAGTCCCTTGATTGATTTGATTCATCATAGTATCTTCTTGTTTCGAAATTTTTCCCAATTCCATTATAACTGAATGCTTAAACTCCTCAAACTCGTTCTTTAAATTGACAGTTGAATTGAAAACCTCCTCACAACTGCGACAGAACCACTTTAGACGGGAAATACTTCTGATCAATTCCAGATTCTGTTTTCCAATACCAACACAGTCCGAATGGAAGGTGATTCTGCAAACACCCTCACACCTGACAATATTAGCATCATTTCTTTTAAAATTTTGACAGCATTTACCGCAATCGTCTCCCATGTTTCGCGTTTCCAGGCGAGAGTGCACAAACGTAGGCTCCAACTGTCCACAAGGTCGCCGTTCTTATCAGTAACGTGTAAGGAATAACCCTCAAAATATTCATTATAAGTTGTTTTGACTAAGAATTTGCAATACTATTTTCACAATAAGTAATTAATTAAACTATTTTGAAAAATCATATCACTCAAATACCATCAAATTCAAGATTAATCGGACCGGTAAAACAAACTTCGACGTGTTCGCCAGACACACGAACACACTATTAGATACATTCCTAACGATTCGAATCATAGCTTCCAAAATAAGATGGCTAGTTTAAACAAAGATAATTACAACAAGGAATTTAAATTAATTAGGGAGGTTTCCGAAGTGGACGGTTATAATAAGAACATTGTAGATAAATTAATTAGAAAACATAAATTTAGAAAATTATTGAAAGAATCTTCGACTTTTTAGAAGGATCAGAACAAAAATAAATTCATGGTAATACCGTTTGATGCCCCATAACACGAGGGCTAGACAAAATTTTGAAAAAAGTAAACATTAAGGTTGTGTACAAACCATATAATAAATTAAGAGAAGTCCTGAGTAATCCAAAGGATAAAGTAGATCAACGAAAAATTCGAGGATTTACGAAAGACTGTCAAGTTGTGATCGAACGTATATTGGACAAACAAAAAGATTCATATCAACGAGATTTTCCTGTTTTTTTTCCTTTCTTGCATCTTTTCTTGTTCCTGTCTTATATCTTTTTTACACCCTTCATTAGGTATGTAGTACGCTTCCTAAGTAGTAGGTTAGCAATTAGGGTTCTCATATAAATAGTCCATAGCTTAGTTTTAGAATTACAATAAATCATCTCCTGGTAATGTTTGCATGGTTAATGAAACGTGCGTTGAGAACTTTAAAAAAATTATTCGGTGTTTGGTGGTAAATCTCTTTGAGTTAGGGTTTCACACTAAAGGTTCCAATAGAAAAATTGATAAACTTGTAAGGAAATAACTAATTTTGTTTAATTTTTTTTTGTATGGACCCAGTGAGATTATTTTTTAACTTAGCGACATTTAAAATTAAAGTGCTTATATCAACAGCGCAATGCCCTAAAATTTCAATATGAGTGGGTTTATTAAGAACTCTCGGCTACTTATTGACTTTGTTATACACAGACCCGATCTCTTCATATTTCTGAGCAAGTTTTATTACGTATTAGCTGTACCTGGCCACGCGTTGCTGTTGGTCGGTCTGGTTAAATAATTAAATCAAAATCGAAATGTATACAAATTCAATTTAACAATGCAATCTGAAACATTGAAAATGCTAAGGTACCGCAGCTGTCAAGAAGCGCCCTGTTTGGCATGAGCAATGTTTAGTATTGCGTGTGTTGCTTTTAGGTTCAATAGTGTGGCGCTCTCATTACCGTAAAATATTTAGTATAGCGTGTGTTGCTTTTACGTCCAACAGATGGCGCTGTTTAAAAAAAAACAACTTTTTTTTTTCCTTTATTTGGGGTTTTTCGCCACTATCCAAAACTCAAAAAATATCAAAAATACCTGTTCTTATTTAAAGAAAGAAACATAAAAACCTTCTTAGAAAAGGCGATTTTAATAAATCTAGAATTTGTCAACACGCATGGGAATCGAGTCATAAAATCAATTGGAATAATTCCAAAACGGTATTAAAAGAATCGGTAACAAAATATAGAAGATTAAAAGAAACCGCTATAATTAATTTAAATAAAAATAACTGTATTACTATGCCTTCGGTAGATTTAAATTCAATATGGTTCCCGATTCTAAAGAATACAATTAAACCCATTTAAATATTTGAATACACAATCAGTACAATAAATAATCACACAGTAAACATTACCTATATATATTTTTTGGTAGTATGTCACTGTCATGAAAATCTATTGTTGTCAATGTAAGTATCGTTGACATATACAAAAAAATATATTTACTTTCACTCGTTACTTTATATATTACAAATTAATATAATTTATTCTTTAGTTTAGTTTTGAAAACGGGGGGAGAGTACCCTCCGAAACGTTAACGTTAAAAGTTTGTAAAAATTTTTATAAAATTTTTATATCTTTAAAATTTTGTTCGTTTTAACGGCAAATTTATTACAAAAAAAGAATCACTGAGAAATTTGTCTCCGTTTGGTTTTTTGTTTTTACCCAGTGATTCTTTCTTTACATAAGAACAGGTATTTTTGATATTTTTTGAGTTTTAGATAGTGGCGAAAAACCCAAATAAAGGAAAAAAAATATATGAACACGCCACAATCATTCAGACATTACTTAACATATTTTTACCTGCCACACATTAGGAAAAGAAAAATAGTGTGCTTAAAAAATTAAAACAAACATTGTAAACAGAATGTTGCGATTCTGTTAAGTATTTTTTAAAATATATTTTCCCTTCAATTACGAGAACGAATCAATCGATTTCAGTTCAGTTTCAGTTGTGTAAACGTAGTGTAATTATATTTTCAAAACATTTAAAATAATATGTTGCAAATTAGGAGCCATTTAAAATGTTTAGATAGAGATCACTGGAAGTAAGGAGATAAAACATAAAATTTAGCATTGGTTTTGAACTTTTGAATAATTAACATTAGCGAATTTTCATTGTTATAAGAAATAACGAGGGTGGCTATTTTTGAAATGAAAGCTCTATAAGTAAAAGATACAGCAACTCATAATAACGAAGGGTCAGATGGAAGAGTTATAAGTGTGTCGGGAGAAAATAGGCCTGAAGAACGTCAGTGAATGGATTACAATACGAACGGTAAAAAAAATGAAACTTCCAAAAATAAACTAAAACTGGCTAATGTAATACCCCCAACGTTAAGAAGAATACTTAGCAGGAAACGAAAAGTATTTTTATGAAATCTTTTTATATCTACGCCCTCTATAATGCATGCAAGACATATAATTACTATTATAAATAAAACATTTTCTTTGATACTCCTGACCTCTGTCTCCGCAATTGCAAACAGGATTTTATACAGAACAAGCTATTTCAACCTTTATATGGTAAAATAAATCACTTCAGCATCAAACAATCATCAATAATTGAAAATATGAAATACCTAACCTTTTATTTTCTATCGTTAACATACATTCTTCTTACCCGTTAATTATGTTATACAAAACAAATGTTCATGACATTATTATTGTTCTTGATAATTGTCGCTTCCTAAAATGGTTCGTAAAATAAAACCTTAGTCCAGAAAAGCTCTGCCTGTTAAAGAAGGTAATATTAAAATTAAATAAAGATTTTTCATTCAATCTTTTACTTGTTTCGCTTCATTTTTCTCTCTCATAAAGGGACAGATATTCTAGTCCCCACATAAGTCCCCGGTCTGACAAATAAAACACAATTTTTTTACAACTTTCGACTTTATTCATCAATGTATTCTCCATGAAGAGCAAGACAATCGTTCCAACGGTTTTCTAATATTTCTACAGTTTTTTTTATAAAACGATTTTTGTTTGCCTTCAAAATATCTTTCAGTTTTGGCAATTACCTCTTCATTGAAGCGAAATGTCTTTCTAGCGAGCATTTTTTTGAGGCCTGAGAACAGGAAATAATCAGTATGGGCCAGATCTGGAGAATGCGGTGGATGAGGAACCAATTCGACGTGCAATTCATGCAATTTAGCCATCGTTGCCAATGGTTTGTGACACGGGGCATTGTCTTGGGAAAACAGCACTTTTTTTGTTCATTTAGAACCTGTTTTGCGATCTCGTCTTTCAAATGCTCCAATAACGCTATATGATATTTGCTATTGATGGTTTTATCTTTCTCTAGAAAATCGTTGAACAACATCCCATGCGCATCCCAAAACACAGAAACCATAACCTTGCCTGTCGATGGTAGAGTCTTCGGTCGCTTTGGACGGCTTCCACCGGCTGCTGTCCACCCAGCTGACTGCCGATTTGACTCAGGACTGTTTGGTCCGCTATGAGCAAACGAGAGAACCATTTCAATAGCAATTTACACATTTCCAAATGTTTATGCAAAATGGTGTAAACACTTTCTTTCGATATCTTGATGATATCAGTTATCTCCTCCAGCTTTATTTTACCGTTTTGCGAAATAATTTTGTGAATTTTTCTGATGTTGCCTGGTGTAACTACCTCATTTGCACGTCCAGAGCGTTCAGCATCATCGGTGCTTTTACAGCCACGTTTCAATTCAGCATTCAAATCAATTATGGTTAATTTCCTGGAGCAGAGTCCGAGTAATATTTATTAAGCCATTGTTTTGCTTCAATAACAATGCTTTGAATTTTGCTTCATCAAAAAGCAATGCTTAAAGCGAAGGCCAATAAATGCCAAAAAGTTGTTTTTCATCTCTTCTTCCTTTTTGAAAGATTTCCAATTTAAACAATTTTAGACGGAGCGGAATAGATGCTAGTCTGAGGACTAAAACTTGAACTAAAGCTCAAAATTTTTTACTGGGTTCAGATTGAAACAAGTAGTCGTATGTTAAACTCGAAGAGATTTACCACTAAACACCAAAACACTTTTTTGAACTGCTCGAAGCACGTTTCGCTAACCATGTTAGCATCATCAGGAGATGATTTAATCTGATTTAGTGGTAAATCTCTTCAAGTTTAGTGTTTCACACCAAAGGTTCCAATAGAAGAATTAATAGTCGTATGTTGTCTTGATGAAACACGACACCTTTCCTGTTGGCTAATTCAGTCCGTTCCTCTTCGGTTCAGCTGCCTTTAGTCGATCTAAATGTGAACAGTAGAGATCAGTATTGAAGCTCAAAGTGTATGCGATCCTTTCAATCAGATTAAATGCAAATTATAATTTTCTTCGAATTGAAACCATCTTTAATGGTAGTAACTCAGGCCATAATAGTCACAACGGACGTAAACATTAAAAATATCACCAAAATTGATAATAATATGTAAATAAACATAACAAACCCCCACTTGAAATCCAGTGAAACAGTTAATACCATTTGTTACCGTCAACAAATAATTAATTTGAACCATGCATTGATCGAAAAGCAACCAGAATAGGTTACAACTGGAAACTTTTGCCCCACCCGCGGTATTCTCCAGACCTGGCCCCTTCAACAATTACGAAAATGTCGAAAAATGGCTTGATAACTAGACCACCTCAAAAAATGTATGATTTTTCGGGAAGAGCATCCACAAATTGCCAGAGAGATGAGAAAAATGTGCAGCTAGCTATAGTAAATACTTTGAATAAACAATTTTTACCCTTCTCTCAAATTAAACGTGTTTATTTACACCTGGTAGATCAAATTTCACGAAAGATTGTTCAAAAAAAGTTTAGTTTCACCATGACAGTGTACTTACCCATCCGTCTTCCATTGTAACAGCGAAATTAGTCAATTTTGCGCTAGGAATTGATACAACATCCAGCCTATTCTACGGATTTGGTACCCTTTGACTTTTTTTCCAGACATGAAAAAATAACTGACCGAAAAAAAATAAATACATTTTTAGCTTTACAGGCCGAGCTGGCACATGTCTTGGCTTAATCTGATTACCCAATCAGAGCTAGATCGCGATCGACATCGCTTAACTTCAATTATCGAGAACTGATATTCGACGGGATGCGGCTACCCATTTGGCTATTGACTAGAAAGAAATGCACTTCAAATCAAGAGGTCATCCGCGAAAGCATGTGATCAAAATAAACTGAGACTGGTAAAAAACATATGTTTTGCAATTTTACTACAAATCTTTATTATCGACTTCAAAATAGGCTCCATTTGATTTAATAGCAGAATCCCCATAGGTTATCTGCAACATTTCCCATGCATCCGTTGCAGAAATTCCATTGGAAACAAAAAATTTCTCACAATTCTTTGTTCATTTTTTCCATAGAAAAAATCGCCTAATTTTTTGTGAAACAAACAAATATCTACCGAACACACACTTATTGACATATCGCGCTCAAACTTCACATGCATGTCACATACGGTTGTACCAACTCAAGAAAAAAGATACCGATAAACCGCGCGCCGTTTAAATGACTCAATCCCGGTTAATTTTGAACACATGTTATAGTAGAGTTCGTAAAGTCGTCATTTTTGAAAGACATAAGAAAGTTTAAATATCGTTGGGCAAAGTGTATCGATCTAAAAGGGGACAAGGGCATCTTACTTTTCACTCTATCCTGGTAACAATTAAGAAATTTTCTCTAAATAAACCTAAGACGTCCTTATTCTGTTAACCTTGAGAAAGAATGTCAAAATCAAAACAAATAAATCATTAAATCAGTGACCAAAACACTCTACCGAGAGGGAAATGTTTTTATTCAGCGTGTTTCCTGCCATTTCTGGTCTTTCGACACGCTGAACTCGGTGGGCAATAGACCGCGAACGATGCACTGGCTTCGTGGCTAGCACTGGTCGCACACGAATGACCCAGGAGGTCAGGTAACCTCTATCGATGCCATCTAATCTCCCTGACATTACCACTCTTTCAAATACAACAAATAGTCTGTGTTGGATTAGATCAAATTTTTTACATTACGTGTTAAAATTAATTTTTATCACTTTACTAATATTGAAGCGGTATTCAGCTGAATGTGCGTAAAACAGTACGCAATATATCGATCGAACAAAAAAAATCACGTTATTTCGTACTTGTCAATGCCAATAAGGACCTTGTATAATAATCAAACAGCTAAATTCAGTGCAGAAGGAGAATATACAGAAGGCATATATATATATAGAACGTAGTCATCATTTAGGGGGACATATCCAGGAGAATCAATCATCCGGCATGGTAGTAAATGGAGTTCTTAGAAATAACACAGGTCGATATGATTTTTGTGACATTGATGAAAATGCTCTTTTTTGGATTTAGGTAGTTAAGTAAAGTAAAGTAAGTAAAGTGTTTGGGTTAGAGGCGCATCAGCAACTAGGCTATTTAGCGACTGGACCTACAGCTTAACGTGGGTTCCGAACCACGGTCATCAGCTTCCGACAAACCCAGGCCAGCACCCCCCTCGGGCTATAAACCCTTGGTTATGTGCCTACCCATAAGTCTATCAGGACACCTACCGACTGGCGAGTGACCAACGTAGAACACTTCTCAGAAGGCATCCGGCCTTACCCAGCCTTTAACTGGCGTGACTGAGGGGTAATTCGTAGTCGGATTTTACACTCTTGCCTAGAAACAATCACAAACATTTAGGAAAGATAAACGGACAGAAGAAAGAAAAATAACCATCCGAGCGCTGGAATCGAACCAGCTATCGCTCCAGCGCGGATTCGGCAAAGCAGGCGCTCTTACCGCCGCACCAACGCGACCGGCTTTAGGTAGTTATTAAAACACCTATTCACAGATATGGCCTATCACATCCCATTTTCAAGGTCCTGCTTCTCCTTTATATCATGGCGTAATTAAAATTATTTGATCTGGACAGTTTTAGTGTGTTCTATAGTTTAATTTGTTTATGTCTCGTTTACAGTAAAGTCAAGTGTTTTATTCGCCCAAAAAAGGTGCTTCTGCTATCTCTCCATATTAAGCTTGGACTAATGAAAAATTTTGTCAAAGAAGGTAATGGTTTCAAGTACCTAAAAGAAATATTTCTTTAATTAAGTGACGCAAAAATAAAAGAAGGCATATTTATTGTACATAGTGGAGGTTGGTCCATAAGGGCACGTGAGCACGTGCCCTATCTAAAAAATTAAAAAATGAAGTGAAAAAAATAATTTCAGATTTTATATTAATTTATTCTCGGTTCTGTCTATGATCACGCTTCTAGCGACTTCTATAGTCTAACATCCATAATGTCAATTCTTCTGTTGGAAACTTTGGTGTGAAATACTAAACTTGAAGAGATTTACCACTAAACACCAAAACGCTTTTTTGAAACTAACGTTTCGCTAACCATGTTAGCATCATCAGGAGATGATTTAATCTAATTCTAAAACTAAGCTATGTTTATACCTAACGAAAATCAATGAGACCAATTGTATCAGCCATTGATTCTCCAACATACAACTTGGCAAAGTGGTTAACAAAGGAATTTGAAAATCTACCAAACCAACTGCCTTCCTGCTCTGTGATAAATTCAACCAAATTCATAGAAAAAGTCAAAAATACACATCTACAGGAAGGTGAGGTTTTGGTTTCCTTTGACGTTTCATCGTTGTTTCCGAGTGTCCCGATTCCACATACCTTTAATTACCTGAGGGAGTTACTGGAGTTAAACGGTTTTAATAACAAGAGTGTTTCTGAGTACATCTCCTTAACAAGATTATGTATGAAACAAAATTGTTTTCAGCTTAATAACAGGTTTTATGAGCAATAAGAAGGAACGGCAATGGGCAATCCTCTGTCACCGTTCTTAGCCAACTTATTTATGAGTAAATTTGAAACCGAGGCAAAAGATGAATTCAGTTACTTTCCGAAGGTATGGTTAAGATATGTGGATGATATTTTTGCCATTTTCGATTCGAAAAATGAAAATTTAGATGATTTTATTTAGAACCTAAATAGTAAATCCCATAATATAATATTCACGCATGAACTCGAAAACAACGATAGTTTACCATTTCTGGATGTGTTAGTCAGTAGAAATAATAAAAATAGGTTAGATTTTGATATTTTCAGAAAAACCACCACCACTTCGAGATGCATTCCTAATGATTCAAATCATAGCTTCCAAAATAAGATGACTAGTTAAAATATTATGGTAAATAGACTAATTAATTTACCTTTAGATAAAGATAATTATAGCAAATGATTAAAATTAATTAGGGAGGTATCTGAAGTGAATGGTTATAGTAAGAACATTGTAGATAAACTAGTTAGAAAACATAAGTTCAGAAAATTATTGAAAGAATCCTCAACTTTTCAAAAGGATCAGAACACAAAGAAATTCATGGTAATACCATTTGATGCCCAATTAACAAGAGGACTAGACAAAATTTTGAAAAAAGTGGACATTAAGGTTGTGTACAAACAACAAACCATATAATAAATTAAGAGAAGTTCTGGGTAATCCAAAGGATAAAGTAGCGCAACATGAAAAGTCGGGGATTTACGAAATTAGCTGTCAAGACTGTGATCGAAGGTATATTGGGCAAACAAAAAGATCCATATTGACAAGATATAAAGAACGTATTGCCCACATTAGATATGGGAGAAATGAAAAATCTTGTGTTGCCTAACATGCAATCGAACATGACCACAGTATAGATATTAGTAATTTAAGACTAATTAAAAGTGTTAATAATAATAGGGCTTTGGATGCGTATGAAAGCATTCAAATAGAAAAATGTAAGAAAATCATAAACCGAGATAAAGGACCGATTCCTTTCAGTCAACTTTTTCAATTATTATTGTAAGGCTTACTACACTTCACGGTTCATGATTTTTACACGCTTCGTTAGGTATGGTTTTCATATAAATATAACATAGCTTAGTTTTAGAATTAGATTAAATCATCTCCTGATGATGCTAACATGGTTAGCGAAACGTACGTCGAGCAGTTCAAAAAAGCGTTTTGATGTTTAGTGGTAAATCTCTTCAAATCCATAATGTCATTCGCGGTAACGCAATAGGTCGTGGGTTGCCAAAGCGCACCGATTAAAGAACACGTGCTTTGGGCACAGACAAGTTTGTGCCGCTACTGTTTTCTTTACTATCGCGTGCGAAAAACAAAGACAGCAATGCATCGCTTTGCTAGTAATCCGAAGATGAAACGCATTATAACGTCATATCTTAGGCGCTGCCCCATTCTCAATAATCAGGTGTTTTTCGCTATCGCGCTTTTCGACTTTTCGGGTGATCGCAAAGTGAATGTTTTGAACGATTACAATAGTGAAGATGAATTCAGTGCAATACATGACTCGAAATAATGTCACATTAACATTTGAGGACCGAATTGTCATAAAAACTCACCAATTAAATCTAATAATTGAAAGGTGTTGTACAATACAAAAAGGTGTAAAGGTGTTGGTGCAAATCTGTCTGCATTTCCCGCTTTTTTTCCTCGATCGTCCAAAAGGACAACTGTTATGGACAGCGTCGTGAAAAAGCGTCTACCCCGTACGGCCCATACCAGATGGGACTTTATGTCTAAATGTGTGAATACTGTTTACATTTACAAAAAAGTATTGCAAACATGCCTTAAAGAAATTATGGGTGCCGAGTCGGATAAAAATTTTATTAATAAGCTCAGGGGTTAATAAACTATTTGGTGGATGATAAGTTTAAATTTTGGTTGTTTTTCTTCAATAAAATAATGCCTCACTGCGACATTCTCTTTGATCAACGGCAAAACAGGCAACTAGATGCCCTTAAAGTTAAGAAGAATTTGATAACTTTCTCAACAGCCATTCAAAATTTTAGAGACAATATAGAAATACAAATTAATCAAGAATCTACAACAATCATAGAGAATCGCAGAAAGAAACGGAAATTTACTGACAAGAAGGACCCCAATCCGAATGTCAGGATATGCAACGAAATCTATGATACCTTAACCAAACAGATTTATGAACGTTTTAGTTTCAATGTATACCTAACTGTTGCAAATTTTCAAATTTGGTAAATATAGAGCCGTCTTTCCAAATGAAGACATTAAAATTGTGTGTAACCTGTTTGCAAAGGTAATTTACTTAAAATAAAAAAATGGACTCTTGATAATGTATGCACAGGACGATTTTATGAAACACAGTGGGAATGTGGCGCTGTTACTGTTTCTCTATCCTCAAACGAATCAAAACATTTCTAAGAAACACTACATGGTCATGGTCACTTTATGGACACTTTATGGTCATGGTCCCATGGTGAGTTTAGCAACTTTTTATTATCTAGGTACCTATTTGAAAATTAGATGTCTGACAGTTACGTTCGTATTTTTGCCCAGCAAAGTGTATATATGATACTAAGAAATGTAAAATGTTTGTGTGTAGTGATATACTGTTGGAACTGCATTTCCTCCTGATTCAGCCCACAAAAATCCAGTTACCTCACGATACTGTCGAACACCATTCACAGTTACAGCTTCACCAGCAGCATTCTGAAAGAAAAACAAACAGTGACTCGCCAAAATTCGCCATGTTGTGGATTCACTGAGTCCAAATTGTTGTGAAAGTCTGGGTCTTCTGCAAAACTTACAGCGTACCAAATCAATTTGCTCTTCTAAACGATCACTATAACTATATTACTCTTCTTTTATCTTCCACCGAACCAGTTTCTTGAAATTTTTGAACAATTCGATTGATAGCGCTTTCAACAGGACGATTATGCAAACCGTAAATAAATTATTTTTCACTAAAGGTCCATTTTCATAAAATAATTCGACAATTTTTACACGTTGCTGTATTGTGTACGACTCCATTTTTATAAATGTCATAAGGCAAACTCACACCACCATTTGTGTTTTATTCAAGAATTTAAAAAACAAATCGTACAGTTTTAAAGACCCGTTATTTTAGTGCATATTTTGACTAACCTTCAGAAAAGCAGCTCCAGTAACACCACCTATACATTGAGCCAGGATATACAGCAATGATTTGAGTAATTTGATGTCTCCTGTTACGAAAAGACTCACTGTGACTGCTGGATTGATGTGGCAACCACTTACATGACCAATGGTCTGAAAAAGAAACAAAAAATCAATCTACAGTTGACTGAAGCTAAAGTTTAATAGATAAAAAAGTAATTCTACACAATTTGCAAATCACGAGTCCTTAAATAACAAACAAGTGGTTTGTTAAAATTGATTTTTATTCCGAGTATTTTTAAATAATAACGTAAAATCTAATATTCTAAACAAATTTTTCAGTGGTAAACTCCACATTACTCTCTTTACCCTATAAAGCTAAGAATATTTTAACTTCAAAATAGAGAAAAGTCGTATGTCCCACGTAAAAAAGTGACCCTAGTTCAATATCGATACAATATCAACAACAAGGGGTCTTCTTCTTTTTATGTAGCAAGTTTTGGCAAAATTCTGATCTAGCCGTCAAAACTTATGGCAATAAATTTTGAACAGGCGAAAAATGGTAGGAAAACAATTTTTCTTTATGGAGAACTCTTGAAACGGCAGATTTGCTAATTCCTGTAGATGCCTCCAAACGCCTAGCGCTTAGTTCAGTTTGATTAGAACTGAATTAGGAAGAACAGTTTGAAAATGTCCGAAAATCCCGAATATATATGTATTGAAAAGTTGCAAAAATTCATTTTTCCATCAAAATGTCCTATAAGTTTGAATCTATATGTTATAACCGTGAAAAGTCTTATCAATGTTTATGTAGGATTTACAAGTTTCACGCTATCGCTATGAAAAAAACGATAAAGAAATAATTGATATCTTTTAAACCATAAAAAATATTCAAACAATATTACTATCAAATTTCTTATAAAATTCAACATGGAATTTCATATGTTGATAAAGAAATAAACGATAACTTTTTTATTGTGTCCGAACTTCCGATAGTGTTCGCTATCAAAAGAGCTGTAAGTTTACACGCGTCGGATGTCAAAATTATTCAGTATAGTCTGGCAAATTATCTTGGAACATTTAACATCAAACCAACGCTTGCTAATAGTCGAAAATGTCGAAAAATGCCGAAAAATGTCGACAAAATTTCGAAAATGTCAAAAAAACCCTGTCAATTGGACACCAAGGCTTTAGAATATTTTTTTCTGGATGGATTATGTTAAATCTTTGGTTTATGCCCATAAGACCCCGGTTGCTTGAAAAAGTAGTCGGAAATTGGATTGTCGAAATGCTCTTTGTCAGAAGTAGCCGCGGCGTCCGAAATTTTTTAAACATTAATGCAATTGAATGTTATTTCACATAAAATAAAAAAATTCAAAACATCTCATTTGGTGGTTATTTCATTTGAACTTAAAGTTCCGTTAAAATAATTAAAAATAGTTTGAAACCATCCCAAGAGAGTCAATGTTTTAATTGTGTACAGATCACCACAGGAAAAACTTTACTAAAACCTATAGAGATATTTTTTTAAACAATTTACTCAATGTTAAAGAATTAGAATTCTTGAAACGCCCCAATTTTTAGTAACTAAACAAACTTCATAAATACTACCTTTATTCATTAAAAAAACATATATATATATATATATATATATATATTTGTACCTTATACAAACTCAAACATCTTCATAAGCCTTTACCGTTCACTGAAGCGAATCGTTGACCTGAAAGCCTCTCACTTAGTATATTTATTACTGGCATTAATCCTTTTACAGATTGGATTCGAGATCTGCCTGTCCGTTAAATAGCTCGCATGATTGTAATCAATGTAATTGGTCATTTTTCAGATCAGTATAAAATGCGTCAAAGAAAATACTACATTAAATATGAAACAAAATAATATTTTTAAGTTATTTAAATACTTTATTATCTAATAGTGTTGCGCCTAAACTAAAGACAGTTTGAATTATAGAGGGCGTGGCAAGCGTGTCACGCCATCTATTTTATTTTGTCTGCATTTTTTTTTCGTAGTATTTCTGATTGTTTGGTTTTGGATGTTGTGAAGTACAGACATGCAAATTTTACTATGGATAAATAAACGCCAAAAACGCAGTGAAATTGTTTTAATTTACATTATAAAAATAATGAAATTATTGGAACTCAACTTGAATTTAAGCGAAAATATCCTAATCATTTCGAACCTCATAAAACTAAATCATCATCATCAGCATCATTATCATCATAACCGCTCAATCCTTCGGGCTTATAATTCAAGCGTGAACGCATTTTTTAATCCTGTTAATGAGATGGATTACTCCTCTTCTTCCAATTACACAAGTCGACATGATTTATGTAACATTGATTAGAAATGGCCTAGCACAACCCATTTTCAAGTATCTGCTTCTCCTTTTTATCATGGAATCATTGAAATTATTTGTACCTGAGTTTGGATCCAAGAAAATCAAAAAATCCTATATTTTATATTATAAGATAAAAGTTGAGTTCCTCACGTTTGCTGTTTGAGTCGTCACGTAAATTTAGAAAAATTCTATGCCGTTTGCTATTCCTGTTGTGTGGAGAGAACTTAATGACTATGTGAGTGATTGCTTTTTGTATCACTAAAACAGAAGGGATTTCAAAAAAGCAAAGGGACAAAATTCGGTATCCAAATTGGCCTTCTGCACCAGGCCAGTTCCTAAAGCCAGGAACTACCAGTTTCGATTACACCTTTAAACCTGATCGACATTTTTCCCGGACAACAATTTCCTGAGAACACCTGTTGCGACCCAACATTTTTAACAACTACCAGTCAACCTCACTTAATAACTCAATGAATTAAATGATTTGGTACATGACCTGAAATTGTGAAAACAAAAAGCGAAACTTCTTGGTTCCAGACTTCAACAGCGGAACCTGTTAGATAAAAATTAACTTATAATTTTCTCGGATTAAGGAGTACAAAATACTTCATATACACCTATTTTCGTCAGTTACTCCAAAAAAATCTAAAATTGACAATAATCATTGTCTATTTTTTTCTGTCTCTGCATTTCATTCTCCAATCTGCAATACCCAGTGTTTTTTAATCCTTTTCCACCTGACATTTCCCTCTCGGCCTCTCCCTTGTTGTGCATATGCAATGACGAACCTAATTAATCTTCATTTTCTTACTTAGTATTTTAAATCTTATTTATATTCTATTAATTCCATGAATTCCATTCCATTAAGACATGATTTTTCTTCATATTTTACTCTTTCCCATTCTGACATATTATTGTTCCTAAGGGAGTAAACGTCGATACTGTTTAAAAATTATTATTCCCTGTTATTAGTGGGGTGTTTCTATACTGAATTTCCCTTCCCATTCTCATGTATTTTATTTTTTCTTTATTGATCTTTAATCCGAACTTTCTGACTTCTCTTTCTAGTCGTTCCACTGCCTTTGTTAATTTTCCTTTGTATTTGGCACGTCATCTGCTTAGGCAATTAGCAGGATGTCACTTGTTATAATGTGTTTATTGTTTAGGTTTGTCTTCCTTAAAATAGCTTCCAGTATCAGGTTAAAGATCGTTGGGGAAATGGGATTTCCCTGTTTCACTGCCTTATTTATGTTGAATTACTTTGAAAGCATTCCTTGAAATATTACTTTGATCTTAGTATTTTTCGATGTTATTTCCAATAACTCTACCATTTTTTTAGATAGTACTAATGTTGATAGTTCTTTTAACATTCTTGGTCTGATTAACGAGTCAAATGCACTTCTAAACTCTCCAAAAACAACATACACTTAGTATTGCATTTATTGCTCTAAAACAATTTTGGTAGCTCCCCTAATATTCTTTCTGCGTATACCTTCAATTTACTAGTGATAATATTTACAAGGATTTTGTAAGTTATATTTTATAGAGTTATTGGCCTGTGTATAAGACTACAATTTATTGTTTATTCAAGTAATTTCCAGAATTCGAAACAGTTGGGAATAGGCACCGCATTGGAGGTTCCAGAACAATATGAAGCGCTCAAAATATTGTACGTGTATAGGAGAATTGCAAAGTGTACAGGAGTCTCCAGAAACGCCGATTGGGAACAATGTTCCTCTATAAGAATCAAATACTTTAAAACCTTTTGCCTACAGACAATAATAAGGGATTAGAATACTGTAAAATCATCATAAACCATAAAATTAACAGCCCCGAATTATTTATAATGGGTACTTTTGAAGGACAATGTTTATGTAATAATCCCCAAACCATGCAGCAATTCAAAGACAACATCCGTACTAAACTTGAAGAGATTTACCACTAAACACCAAATCACTTTTTGTTTAGCCATGTTAGCATCATCAGGAGATAATTTAATCTCCTTCAGATTAAATCATCTCCTGATGATGCTAACATGGTTAACGAAACGTGCGTCGAGCAGTTCAAAAATAGTGATTTGGTGTTTAGTGGTAAATCTCTTCAAGTTTAGTGTTTCACACCAAAGGTTCCAATAGAAGAATTGACATCCGTAATGGAAATCGCTGCTTTAAAACTAGATATATTGTATATCGCTGCTTTAAAACTAGATAATATGTGTTAGAAAGCGCATACAGTTATATTGATTGACATAGTTTTTCAAAACTTAATTAAAACAAAGTTTAAACACGTAATAAACATATAGAGAGAAAAATCTCTAATAGATGGAGTTAGTTGAACATTTAAGTTCGCATGCGTGTTCGAAATGTCAAAACCAACATAATTTGGTTATAAAACTATTAAAGTTTATTTCGTTGATTTACTTATTGTCCACTCTATATAAAGTAAAGTAGAACACTTCCAATAAACACCCTGTACAGAAAGAGTAGACAACAGCCAGTTACGAAGGTAGTTAACCTAGAAAGGTTTATTTTAACTCGCCAGAGAGAAAGAAAAAAAAAAGAGTTAAAATCGTTGAATGAACATAGGCTATTTTTTTTATTCTTAAATCAAGATTGAAAAAACTAAACAAGTACGCGTTAAATAGATTGGGGAATTAGTAATCAATAAATCAGTGAGACTTAATCAAAGGTAGATTGAAGATATAACAAGTAAAATATGAATTACTCATTGTAAATATTACCTCATAGTAATCGGTGACATATATATACGAGGGTATGAAGAAATGATATCAAAATTCACGATAACAATCGATGTCAACGGTAATTTTTATAATCTGTAGTTGCGCCTATAAGGTTTGGTAATAATATAGGGTAATACGATTATAATAAGGTAACAAATGTCGTATATCTTAAGGTTGTAATGTGTCGTTCAAATTGAGTTGTTTTTCTTTCCAAAAAAAACACTTTTTGACATTTAAACACGAAAAAGGCAATATCTGCCCAATGACCAACTCTTACAACTCCACAGACACTTTTGTCACACTTTTGGATGACATTTTGACATAACCGTGGCTCTATCTCACCAATGACTTAAATAATTTCATTTAGTTCAGCAATCAATTGGTGGATTACACAGGTCGACAATTTTTTTGTGACTTCTGTTGTAATGCTTGAATTCTGATTCTAGACATCGAAAAATACTTCAATTTCCATTTTTAGCTTTTAAAGTTTGCTTTTGTCTGATTTGCGTCGATAAATAAATTTTGAAGATTTTGATTAATTTTATGAGGAAAAGATGGCAGCACTTTGATCAACCCGATAGCAAATTGCATATCATTTGTGAAGGGCACAGTAGTCAGCGTTTACTTGTCTATCACAGCTGTAACAACCGTCCTTGTGCATTACTAAGTTAGAAAATGGCGTCAAGACACTGTAAATAGGATATTGATTAATTATGTTTTATTTGCGGTGAATTTATTAAAGTAAGAAGCAAAAAAATTGCTTTTGTAACAAATTTGAAGCTTTGCGAAGCTTATGAAGCTTATTTTAACCTCAAAATCCGGAATCAAGATAAAAATTGGGTACCTCACTTTGCCTAAGTTAATTGTAAAACTCTTTAGGAGGTAAAAAATTAAAATTCAAAATTTTAAAAAATGTCGAACATATTAATATTCTATTTTAGTATTTCTTATTTTTTTATGCATAAAACTTAAATTGCACTAGTTGTTTTCGTTATTTCTAGCCTGGTATCGAGGAGAAAAACGACACATTAAGCTAGCAGTGCCAAGACCTTGGAGGAAACCTAGTGATCATATGCAAGACTGTTATTTTTGTATCGTCCATCTAAGTAAGCGTCGATCTGGTAAAAATGCTGAAAAGTTTTTTATCCTCATCTTCCACGTCTTCCCGGATACCTCATGGTAAAAATGTTCCCGTTTTATCTCGTTCAGAATTAGCTAACTTCGGAATTCAATCGTCGAAAAGTTCAACAGAATCCAGTACACTGCTTATCAATACCGATGGTAGTTAATTCATGATAAAGTCACAGAGTTTTGGTCCACATTTCATCAGCTCAACAGAATTCAATGATTTAGAACGAGACCTAAACCTACCCAAGATTAAAGAAGAGATTTTTGGTTCACGATTGAAACAGTGGAATTTACTTGAAGATGATGTGACAATAACTGATCAAAGAGAGCGCCATAAAGTTTTTTCATAATTTTTCACCAAACAAGCCGGACTTTGTTACTGTAATAGTATGACTGATTTATTCGAGGCAATCGGAACACCATGCATACTTCTGACTGGCGGCTCTTCATCGATAGCTCTTCAAAAAGCTTAAAAGCAGTTCTTCTTCACAACAGAAATCTATTTCTAGTCTAGCACATTCTGTAATGCTTAAGGAAAGTTGCGTTAGTGTAAAAATGGTACTGAAAAAGTTAAAATATACAGAATACCAGGGATCACAGAGATTCTGTACATTAACAACGGCGTATATGGCTTGATCGAGTCATATTCCAAATAGGAAAACATAATGTGAAGTCGGAACCAATTGTAAAGCCTAAAAATATATTGAAGTCGCCGATACAAATAAAATTAGACCTAATCAAGCAATTTGTGAAAGCTCTGGATCCAAATTCTGAAGCTTTTGAATATTTAAAAGAATTTTTTCCCAAATTATCTGAAGCTAAAGTTAAAGCGGGTATTTTCGTCGGACCACAAATATAACAAATAATAAGCAGTGATTATTTCACAGAATTTCTCAGTGCTCATGAAAAAAACAAGCCTGGAAGAGTCTTAAAGTAGTTGTTAACGGTTTTCTTGGAAACAACAAAACTGACAATTATGAAGAATTGGTTGAAACTATGCTTGAAAGATTTAAAATTATGGGCTGCAGAATGTCCCATAAACTTCATATGGATTATGGAACGATGTTACCAAGGGCAGTACAACGAGAATATGATGGAAGATTACATTTGGGGTTTAATACGAGAATGCCCATAAAAACATAAGACAACCACTGAAAATATTCATTTTTAAACTTGATTTTTTGTTATTTTACATTTATGTGCTATTGTTTATAACAATTCTTGAATTAAAAAGACTCTGATGTTCAGCAAAAACTTTTCTAATCGTAATTTAAAATAAAATTATAAAATCAGTAATTTTTTTTTTGAAAATTCGAAAAATTGCTCTAGTTTTTACAAAAGCAAACTTGATCAGAAAAATTATTTTTTCCTTTATTTCTAACGTAGGAGAAACCAAAATTTCACATGCCAGACCCAAAAATCGTGCCGACCGGTGTTATTCTTACAGCTTTATTGAGTCCAAATTGTTCTGAACGTCGACTAATGGAAATTTCTAGGTCTTCAGCAACACCTTCACATACTAAATCAATATGTTCTTGCGAACGACCACTACGCTTATATATTGCTCTTCTTATATCTTCCACGTTTAATTCCAGTTCATACGAACTTAATAGAATTATCGTATAATCTCAGAAACCATTTTTCCGATTATGGCAAAAAAAATATTAATTTTTTTGATAGATGGCGCCAATATAAGTACCTTTCCTAACTGTAACATAATATTACCCACAAATGAAAAGAGAAAAAAACATCAAGACTGCGAGTGCGTTGTAGATACGTTCACCAAGACCAATTCACAATGAAACGCAAGAATTGCATTTTTAAACATTGATATCGAGAAACGATGAAGAAAAAAAAATTCAAAAGCGCCGCATTTTCTGTGTCATGGCCGGAACCGGAGAGTTCAGCGTTCGACTAGAGGCGAGATAACAGCTCGGTCAATGGTTTTTAACGTTGTACAGGGTGTTACAAAAAGAAAAGGGGTAATTTTTTGTGTAAACTTTTATAAATATCGCTCGTTCAAAATGTGATATAATTAATGTAGTTTTTTTCACATTATAAAATATCTCCTGACAATAACTAAATATAACATAACCTCTATTCTATATAAATACGATATATTAATATTTTGTGGCTTATTAGTTAGTTTAAGTTAGAGACACGTCAAAGCTCTGGGCGTTATTTAGCTACAGGACCTACAGCTTAACATATATTCCGAATCACGCTCATCAGCTGCTGTTTAACCATATTCAGCATCCCCGACAAGTTATCAATTCTTGGTTTTGCCCTTAAACCATAAAGTCTCTTGAGAAGCCTACCGACTGACGAGTGATCAACGTAAAATACCTCTAAGAACGCTTTCCATTTACCCAGCCTCGAACTGGTGTGATTGATAAATAATTCCTTGTCAGATTTTACACTCTTGCTTAGAGACGTACAAAAACATTTAACAAAGTCACAAACTTCCAGACCGAGAACAGGAATTGAACCTGCAACCGTGCTAACCACCCTGCCATTGGACCACCGCCTTAGACACCGCGGCTAACAATGTCGGAAGCTTATAAAGAATGGAAAAGTAAAGTGTGCATAAATTCCATACAACACATTTGATCCTTTATGATTTTCGAAAGTATAATAATGCAATTAATGTTGTTTATCCTAAGAACGTTAATTTCAATCTTTTCGGTGGGATAAAATCCAGGAGACATTTTGATTTTGATATGGATCTGTTGTTGGCTAAAGTTAAAGCTGATCCCAATCAAACCATCCAGCAATTAGCTACAATACAATGGTGTTTAAAACAATTCAAGGAAACTGGTAATTCTCCACTAAAGAGCAATGAAATTGATCCATTTTTAAAGCAATCAGCAATTCAGGTGATGCAAAATACATTATCTATGATACTGTTAAGCGTAAGAGATCATGATGCCTCTCAGTACAAAAGGCAGCTTACATCCGAAGTTTATGCTATGTATGCGGTGAGAGTGGTCAGGCCAAAAGTTGACTATGGCTGCTTCGCCTGCAAGTCTGCCACTGCAAGCTATCTCCGTCAGATAAAAGTGGTGCAAAACTCATCCCTTAGGTTAGCTCTAGGAACGTTCAGAACCAGTCCCATCCCCAGCCTTCATTATACTTCTAAAATTACACCACTGAATATAAAGAGATTGGATCTTTTTTTGAGATATGCAAGACTCTGCAGACTCTTCATTCCCTTTTATCAACCCTGTTCTCTCCCATCGATTAAAGAGTTCGGCCAATGCTCTTTCCAATTTCCTCCTTGACTCTGGTATTTCCTTGCCCCCCTGTCACCCAATAACTTTCCCCCACAACCCGCCATGGTTCCTTCTGCGCTGTGCCTTCCCAAGAGTGTCCAGGAGACCTTCTTTTAGTTCTCTTTTTGAATTCCTTCGTTCTTCCCACTCTATTATCTTTAAACAGCGTTTCCCTTAAAATTTTCACTTATTCCTCTACTTTTAATATACATTTTGATGCATTATACGTGAAGCTTCGTAGCAGTTCCTTTATTTGCTGCCGGTCGCGTTGGTGCGGACGGTAAGAACAGCGGCCTGTCGCTGTTGTACCGAAACTGCACTGGAGCGGTAGTTGGTTCGATTCCAGGGCTCGGATGGTTGTTTTTCTTTCTTTCTTCTGTCTGTTTACTTCCTAAATGTTTCTGATTGTTTCTAGGCAAGAGTGTAAAATCCGACAATGAATTACCCCTCAGTCACACCAGTTAATGGCTGGGTAAGGCCGGATGCCTTCTGAGAAGTGTTCTAGGTTGGTCACTCGCCAGGGTCTCTATCCCGAGAGGGGTGCTGCCCTGGATTTGTCGGAAGCTGATGACCGTGGTTCGGAACCCACGTTAAGGTGTAGGTCCAGTCGCTGAATAACCTAGTTTCTGATGCGCCCCTAAACCTAACACTTAACTTTTACCTTTATTTACTGTCTACTACCGATTAACGTTTAAGTTCCATTTACAATATAACCATATACTCTTTAATCCATGTTACTTTCATTATACACTCTATGATCTATACAATATTTACTATATTCGTTTTTTTTATTAGTTCTTGTCTGGTATATACTCTTTATGGGTTGCCAAATAGCCTCTGTTGCTAACGCGGCCCTAAACTGAAAAAAATATTATTAATTTGGAGAAATACTGTTTTCAACTAAGTGAGTTAAAAATAGCAATCGACCTTAAGCGGCCTGAATTAGTCAACAGAAAGGGTATTGTGTTCTATCGAAACTGTGAGGGACCACACGTGCCCTTGGATACCCGACAAAAACTTTTACAGCTTGACTAGAATGTTTTGGTCCACCCACCGTACTCTCCCAACATTGCGCTCTCCCACTACCATTTATTCAGATCGCTTCAAAATATTTTAGATAGTAAAGCTAAAGCTTAAAAAATCCCCTGTATCAATTTTTTAGCTAGAGACCTTTTAGCTTATATGAGCGCGCAGTTATGCAACAATCGGAGACATGTAGAAAACTCATCAAACAACACATACATACTATATAGACTACGTGTAATTTTTAGTAAATATAATTTTTCTTCAATTTTATCTCAAGAAAACGGGATGATCTTTTACATCAACCCATTATTTCGGACAAAAAACTAAAAAAAATTGGCTAAAACCAAAGAAAAAACACACACTTCTAAATATTACACGCTTTTATTACACGTTTTACATAGATTCTTCAATCTCAATTTTCTTTTATAACGGATGATGTTATTAGTGTGTCCGAACTTCCGATAAGAGTCACTGTCAAACGAATTGAATTTGCGTATCTCTAGTGTCAAAATTATTGAGTATATTATTGATTGATTTGTCCGCTACTATGTGACAGTTCATTTTTAAACACTCATATTTTTTAATTTTGAATGACTATAGTTTCGTAAAACGATGTTACATTCTCAAAGTTTTATAGTAGTGTTAGGAAATGTAACATTATAACAACTATAGTAATATAAAGTTAAAAAATAAAAATGATAGGTAGCATAATAATTTTTTTTTATTCAGTTTGGCAAATCGTCATAGTCTGGCAAATCGTTATGGAACGTTTAACACCAGAGCAACGCTTTCAAAATGTGGAAATTTATTATCAAATTCTATGCGCCAAACTTATAGAGTCTTTTATTCTGCATATAATAGCCCAATCAAGTGATATATTCGCCGAATTATCGACAAATTTCGAATACATCTAACGATTGATATTAATCGGTCGTCTATTACATGTACAAAAACAAGATAAGAAACTGTGCGGTTCGAAGAAAATATCGTCACTGTTGCTGACAGTGTTGATGAAGATCCAAATTTATCAATTCGCAGGAATTCGACGTATGTAATTGGACTGGACACATTTGAATAAAGATACTGATCTGATGCCTTACAAGATCCAACTTGTCCAAAAACTCAACTAGTATGTACAGTGAACGGACACAAGTTTAATTTAAACTTGACCCAGAATTTACTGTTGTCATACTTTAAGTTATTTATAAAAGAGTACATTCAGTTTTTTGTGGAGGTCCTTCTAGAATCATTTTGTTTATTTATAAAATGCCCTAAAAGACAAATTCTAAGAAGTTCATCAATTTTTGAACGATTTACCCTTATTCAGCATTATGAAATAATTAGTATAAAACCTGGTTTTCTCGATGATCTGTGAAATGAAGAAATCTGGGAATTTTCCTGATGTACAGTATGGAAAGAATTGCCATTATTTGTTGTTTTTTTAGGCAACTTTGTCCTCAAATAAAATATATTTCCGAATATGAAACTGGAGATATTTTAGCACTATTCAAAAGAAAATTTAATTGTAAATCGTCTACTGTTGCTTTCGTCTACTCTACTGTTAATTTATTTATAAAAGTGTATATACAGTTTTTTTGTGGAGGCATTTCTAGAGTAATTTTTATTCAGTCTTAAAATGCCCTTAAAAACAAATTCTAAGAAGTTCGTGAATTTTGGAACGATTTTCCCTTATTCGGCACTACGAAACTAGTATAAAACCTGGTTTTCTCGATAATCTGTGAGATGAAGAAATCTGGCCATTTTCCTGATGTACAGTATGGAAAAAAATTGGAAGAATTACCATTTTTTGATATTTTTTTAGGCAACTTCGCCCTCAAATAAAAAATATTTCCAAATATGAAACTGGAGATATTTTATCACTATTCAAAAGGAAATTTAATTGTAAATCGTCTACTGTTGTTTAATTTGTTTATAAAAGTGAATATACAGTGTTTTATGGAGGCAATTCGAGTCATTTTGTATAATTCTTAAAATGCCCTTAAAAACAAATTCTAAGAAGTTCATGAATTTTTTAACGATTTTTCCTTATTCAGCACTATGAAATTAGTATATAAAATGGTTTTCTCGATAATTCGTGAGATGAAAAAATCTGGCAATTTTCCTGATGTATAGTATGAAAAAAATTTGGAAAAATTGCAATTTTTACCTGTTTTTTAGGCAACTTTACCCTCAAATAAAAAGTATTTCCCTTATCAAATTAGTATAAAACCTGGTTTTCTCGATAATGGTAAAAAGTTGGAAAAATTGCCATGTTTGGCTGTTTTTTAGGCAACTTTGCCCTCAAATAAAAAATATTCCCGAATAAGAAACTCAAAATATTTTAGCACTATTCAAAAGAAAATTTAATTGCAAATCATCTGCTATTGTAATAATTTACTTTAATTTATTTATAAAAGAATATAAACAGTTTTTTGTGGAGGCCTTTCTAGAGTCATTTTTATAATTCTTAAAATGCCCTGAAAAACAAATTCTAAGAAGTTCATAAATTTTGGAACAATTTTCCCTTATTCAGCACTACTAAATTAGTATAAAAACTGGTTTTCTTGATAATCCGTGAAATGAAGAAATCTGGCAATTTTCGTGATGTATAGTATGGAAAAATTGCCATTTTTGTTAAAAAAAGATTTCCAAATATGAAACTAGAGATATTTTAGCACTATTCAAAAGGAAATTTAATTGCAAATCGTCTACTGTTGTTTAATTTATTTATAAAAGAGTATATACATTTTTTGTGCAGGCCTTTCTAGAGTCATTTTTTTAAATTCTTAATATGTCCTAAAAAACGAATTCTAAGAAGTTCATAAATTTTGGAACGATTTTGCGTTATTCAACATTACGAAATTAGTACAAAACCTGGTTTTCACGATAATCCGTGAAACGAAGAAATCTGACAATTTTCCTGATGTATAATATTTTACTTTAGGTTATTTGCCACATTTGGAGTAAAAATAATCCAATAATTACCGTTGTATCAAGAAAAATGCACCGATCTGATTGTACGCCGGTGGCATCATTGGGCCGTATTTCTTAAAAAATCAAGCTGGAAAGGACATTACCGTTAGTGGAGATCGTAACAGAATGATGGTCAATGATTATTTAATTCCGAATTTGAATAGTACTGATCTGCAGTCGATGTACCCCAACGCAACAATCGATTTATTGCGGGAACAATTCGGTAAGAAAATTATTTCAAGAAACGGACCTGTTAATTGACCACCAAAGTCATGTGATTTAACGGTTTTAGATTATTTTCTTTAGGGTTATGTTAACATTTTGGTCTATGCCGCTAAACCAGCAGCTATAAAAGCCTTGGAAGCTAACAGAACTAGGACAATTGCCGACATAAGAAGCCAATTGCTTGAAAAAGTGGTCGGAAATTGATTTCACAAAATGCGCTTTGTCAGAAGTAGTCCGCAGCAGATATTTGTTTTAAATTGTTTTCAAACACTAATGCCACTGAATGTTATTTAACATAAAATTAATAATTTCAAGGCTTCTAATTCGGTTGTTGCTTTATTTGAATTTTAAGTTCGGACGCATTAAATAAATCACCCTATATCAACAAATATTTACTGTGGTATTTTTCACACCCACACTCTTTGCTTTTTACCTCTAAGGTACCATATTTTTTATACGTACAAAACAATCGAGTAGCAAAAACAAAAATATTCTTGTTAAAATCGAGGTAATAATGACGAATCTCATTCAATTTTCAATATAATACCTGTCGATGATCATTGAAATTTCTAGATTTTTCTAAATATCCAACGTGACACGTAACCTTTCGTATTCCTTTGAATCTTACATCGTAAGATCATATCTCAGGAATGCATTACTGTACCTACCATTGTTTCTATGCAATTCGGAATTTTTAGCTCTAGTACGTGCAGTGAACAATACAAATAGCTATAAATTCACGACGAAGACGTTGAAAAAAGTTTAATGATGTTCTATTTAAAAGAAAATGGAAATTTTCACATGAAAAAAATCTGCACATACAGTAAAGCTCACTTTACTTTGTTACTAACGTACACTCTTATTACGTATCTACAGATATAACGTACTGAATAACCAAGTCCCGGCGGTTATTATGAAGCATTTAATAGATAATTAATTTTTATAACTTACTCCGTTATTAAGTACTTCTGATAGACAGTACCAAATTTCCTGGACCGCGTATGCGTGTGGTCGTGTGCACTAAAATGGTTTGGAAGACTTTAAGGGGGAAATGCCTAAGGGAGAAATTTCAAAAAATCGATTTTTTTTTCATATTTCGAATTTTTATATTGAGCGTATACTGGCAAGAGGAAAAATAAAAATATTAAATATTTACGCAGTTATCGCACATAGAGTCGAGCGCGACGGAGCAAATCGCGACCAGACAGCTTAATCAGCATCTTGGCCTCTGAGATGCTCAAACGAAAGAGTGAGTGGCTCACTGTCTAACAGAGATAGAGAACGAAGAGTTCTGCGAATGTACAGTACTTAACCGATGTTACCACCACGAATGCACGGCTTCGAATGAGCTCTGAGGCGTTAAGCTGTTAGGCCACTGCGCATTCAAACCTTAGATGCTGAGCTGTAAATATCGGCAGATAAAAACCGGACGATTCAATTAGAACATAATCTTATCTTTTACCGGGGTGTTTTGGAAATTTAGTTGGTCATTTGTAGTAATCAATTTACTGATAACGGAGAAAGTTTCGGGCCGTCGTTGTACTTCGGTAAGTACAAGTGATAGTGTATTTGTGTGTATAGTGCAAGTATAATTATTGGCACCTATGGTAAAGTTTTCGCCGAACCACCGATGAGGAGCGAGTAACGAGACAACCGGGGGAGTCTTTCCGAGACAAAAGCAGCAGGTTGCAAAAAATCAGCTTTTTGAAGAGTCTGAAGGTCTATCATATGCACCTGGGATCGCTGATTCATCGGTAAGTCATTAAAACTAATTGTTTTATCATACTGGAACTTTAAATGCGATTGTCTCGAAACTGTGTTTTCAAAAACTGCTCGCTCGGTAACTCAAAAAGTTGATCGATTGGGCTGAAAGATTTAAAGGCTTTTCTCTATATCATTATCGGAAGCATGCACCTAATGTTTTAAAGATTTCGTGTAAATAAACTACCTTCTGGGATAAAAATATCGAAAAAATAGTACAAACTTTGAACATTTTTTGTTTTAAAGTTTACTTAATTTTTAATTTAATACTTTTTTTTTATAGTTTAATACTTTTATAGTTTATATTTTATAACTTTTTATAGTTTAATAGGTTTATCCTTTCCGTGCATATATCAGAAACAGAAAGAAATGTTTTTTTGTGTTTCAGATGAATAGAAAAAGAATAACCCGCCAGAGACGCCCGAAAAAAAAAATTACTGAGCTGCTATTTTATAAAAATAAAAAATAATAATAATAATAATTTTATTCACCTCAAAGATCAAATAAAATGTTAAAACTTTAAAATGAGACAATTATTTAATCACCTTTAAAAACACTTCTGAAAAATGATTCAGTTTGAGGCGTCTAAAGGGATTTTCCCCCTTAAAACTGGATGTAAAAATATCAATAATTCATGAGATAGAAAGTGGTGCTAAATAAGTCACCATCTGCAAATCCTGGGCTTTGAAAAAGGAAACAGTTTACGTATCAAAGAAGCCCATCCGTCAGGCAAAGGTTAACGGGTTTGCGAAAATGTTTAATGTAGCTGGATTTTCTTGCGATTCGAATTGGTTACATAGATTCAAAAATAGGTACAATATAAGTTCTTGTAAAATTCGTAGATAAGTTGCGAGTGTAAATCTGGAAAATATGATGGATTAGGTTAAATCAAGATTAGTTCTATATCTTAGAAACTATGACGCTAGCGATGTTTTTAACGTCGATGAACATTTACAAGCTTGCTTCAGATCATACAATGAGCTTTAAGGGTGAAAAATGTAACGGGGGAAAACTATCGAAGGAAAGAATAACGGTTCTTGTGTGTGCAAACATGACCGGAACTGAAAAAAGCAAACTTTTTATTAAGGGCAAATTTAACAAACCCAAGTGTTTTAAAAACGTAAAAAAATTACCAGTTAATTATACAGCAAACAAGCGAGCTTGAAGACCGCTGATATTTTCGAAAGTGCACTAAAATCATGGGACAAACAACTGATAAGTCAAAATAGGCACATATTATTACTTGTTGATAACTGCCCTGCTCATCCACATGTTACAAATCTAAAAAACATTAAACTGGATTTCTTCCTGCCAAATTTTACGTCCGTTCTGGAACCAATGGATCAAGATGTTATTCCCAGTTTGAAACAGCTTATGGACAGTAATCTTAAGTGCATTGAAAATAGCACACCAATAGCAATATATATGCTCGATACTATTGAAATAGTTTCTAAAGTTTGGCGACAGGTTTCCCAAAAAGCAATTAAGAATTGTTTCAAACATACATGGCCCTCCCTTTGCGATTTCGATCTGCCTGCCCTGATCTGCGGCCCTGCCTTTAAGGACAACCTGCCAATCTGGCTTACTAATAATAATTTTAAGTTGGGAAAATTAAATTCCTCTACGAACCTTGCAAAACCTTGCGACAACAATTATGCCTACCGAGCAGGAGATTACGGCGTAGATTAGTGTAGATCAACAACTTGAGAATGAAGAAATACCGTTAGAAGAAATGCTCCCAATTTTCCATGATGCCATAACAAGGATAAAAAAAATGTAAAATGATTTTTAGAGAGTAGAAGTACTACAGAACTACTACAAAAGGTGACATTTTGAGCGCAACTCTGGAAATAGAAAAGTATTTACAAGAAAATATTCTTGTAAATCGCCAAAAGCAAAAAAAATTTTTAAAATATAACATAGAAGTTTTAAAAATTAAATTTTCTATTATTTTGGTCTTGCTTCCTGTACGTGTGTATTTTTACCAAGAGTTAATTTGTAGTTAATAAATATAGTGTTTAGTATAGAAAATTTACTGTTCTTTTTGATCTTCAAATCAGATTCCAAATTTTTCCTCATGATTTTGCGTTCTACTTTTAATAGGTTTCCTGTGCCGCTTTTTGTGTGGAGTGTAAGTGTCTCGCCTGCGTATAGTACCTCTGGTTTGATTACCGTGAATTTTGGAAAAGTTGAATAATGAAATTGTTCCTCAAATGTGTATTTGTATGAATCCTGCAGGAAACGAGTGTCGGTTGAAACACCTCGGATAGTTGAAACACCTCCGATAGTGGTAGAAAAGCTCATGCAGAGTAGTCAATCAACAGTTGAAACTCCACAAAACACCCAAGATGTGCCGTACGTTCCCGAAGATAAGTGTAAACATAGTTCGACCCAAACTGAACAAGACCAAGAAATTTTGAAGCAGTTGAAGGAGAAATTTAATAATCCGTCTACATATACTTCTATGAGGACAATGGTACTTACTATAGCACCTAAATCTTTGAGTGAAAATAAACTTACAGAAGAATTTAAAACTTCCAGATGACAAGCGAGAAAAGCAAAGCAATTAGTAGTTCGGCATTTTGTCTTCTCCTAATCCACGAGATGGCCGTAAATTATCGGTCCATACAGAGAATTTGGTGAAATCATTTTATCTCCGAAAAGACATTAGTCGTATCATACCTGATAAAAAAAAATATCTATCCCTAAAATGACATGATGAAAAAAGAACACACATTCAAAAACAACTTCTAATGCAACATTGACGAACTTCATCAGAAGTTTAAAGGTGAATATCCTAATGTTTAGGTGGGCCTAACATAATGTTTTACCCTAAGACTCAAATAATGTATTCTCGCCGGCAATTCTGGAACACATATCGTGTGTGTTTGTGTTTACCATCAAAATGTCAAGCTGATGGAGAATGTTAAGAGAATGGAGGAGGCATTGCCAATTTTACCGCTGGAACTGCCATGGAACTTTTATCGAATAAAGATTGCCTTATCAATTTGATGTGTCGTAATCCAACATCAACATGTCATTTAACGACTTCAAAAACGTCGCCAACAGAATGTTGTAAGTCGTGTCCTGGCTTGAATGCGATTCGTGATCATCTGAACATGATATTTGATCAAGTGACAAACGTGCAGTTTGAAAAATGGGTTGGCACAGACCGCTTCACTATATCTACTAGACTACCTCCATCTGATGATTTCGTAGATAATTTGTGTGACGTTTTGGATAAATTGAAACCCCATGCCGACATTGCAGAAGAACAAGCACTTTATTTTAAAAGGCTTAACGAGAACATAACGGAAGGTGAAATCATTGTAAAATGCCATTGCGATTGACGATATGAAGCATGACACAGCTACATTTTATGTTTTCCAAAAAATGCTACACGAGCATCTTTTAAAAAAAGCAATAGTTATATCGAAAATTATCTATACCACAGATGGTGCCTCACAACATTTTAAAAATAGATTCAATTTTACAAACGTATTTTATTATAAACAAGATTTTAAACCAGATGCAGAGTTTCATTTTCACGCAACCTCCCACGGGAAGGGACCATGTGATGGTCTTGGAGGGAACCTAAAACGTTTAGCGACAGGTGCAAGCCTATTTTGCGGGAGACGCACCTTATATGTTATAAGGAAAATTTTTGTTAAAAAAAATATAAAGGATCGTGGGTTAAATTGACAAAATTACTTACACCCTGTACTATATACCCATTTCTTTTATTACACCTGCCCTTTTAACAACTATACAACGTAACGGTGTAATAGGCGCACTCTGTATAAAACTGATGACACCACCAAAAGATTGCAAAATCGAAATTAACATTAATCTTCTTAACAACTACCAAAAACCGCTAAACAATCAAGATCCGGCACCAGGTGCCTCCGCCCCCCCTTAACGGGCCTCCGCCCTAAAAAACCGTTCTTGAAAAGAAAAAACATATGTCAAACGTCAACGAGAATTTCTTTCAATCCAACAGTGCCGTCGCCCGAGGGTGTAGGTGAACGTCGAATTATATAATTCGTCGTCCGCAATACTGGCCGAATCTAAATTTAACTAGAACAATTGTCAGACGTAAAATTGAATGATCTTTTTGGTAAAACCAGAGTGATTAAAAGTTAGTGAAAAAGTATTTTAAGATCTCCTTTAAGAATATATTTACGAGGATAAAGCGAAAAGTTAGATATTTTTTAATAATATATTGTTTTATTTTTATTTTCCGACTTTTTTCATGCATTCCAAAAAAGACTTGCCGAACTCGTACAATATAGTCATAGGCTTCGTATTCCCGAAACAATAACCTATATACATATATATATATATATATATATATATATATATATATATATATATATATATATATATATATATATATATATATATATATATATATATATATATATATATATATATATATATATATATATATATATATATATATATATATATATATATATCCACATATATATATATATATATATGAATCCCCCCACATTTTCGCTATTTGAAGGAATCCAAATTTGAATTTGAAAGATATATAATAGTAATGTTCCACATTCCTTTTCACAGTAATGTTCCACAGAAGAGCTATAAAATTCCAAAATAACAAAAAATCCTATGATATTTAAAGAGGAAATTGAAAATTGCGTTGAGGCTCCTCTTAATATTAACATTAATAGGTCTAACTTTCACAGTATTTTTGTCGTCATTTCTAACAATATTTTCGATACCTTTAAAAAAAACAAATAGTCGATTTTTTTGAAACAGTCTAATATATATAATAACAAAAATGACTATAAAAAACACAGTCAGCTTAGTTGAAGTAAATGGCCAACATTCAAAACCCTTCAAAGTAAAATCGGGCTTCAAGCAAGGAGACTCGTTGACGACATGTTGCTGTGCTGGGGAGAAGTCAGATGCATCAAACAGGACTAATATATGATAAAAACACCAATGTCTAGCCTTCGCCGACGATATAATAATTATAACACGAGAATTGGGAGAAAAGGGAAAATCAAAGATTAATGATATAATGATATGATGATATCATAATAATGATAAGCAGAAAGGTTCGGACTCCCAGTAAATACAAACGGAACAAAATACTTGAAAATAAGAATTAAAAAGGACGAAATATGTAAGGAATGACTGAAAATGAAAGTAGGAGAAGAAACACTACACTTCGAAAGGATTGATCATTTTTGTTACCTTAGCTCAACCACCACAAACAAACGTGGAATGGAAGCGAAGGTTAAGGCCAGAATAGCAAAAGGAATAAAATGAGCAGCGATGCTACATAGACTCCTGAGAAACTGTAATATATGCCGCAGAGACCTGTACCTTAACCAATAGCAGTGAAAGAATGTTGGAGGTCTGAGAGCGTAGAGTACTGAGAAAAATATACGGTGGTATCCAGGAGAAGAATCAGTGGAGAAGAAGGACCAATGAAGAAATAATAACGGTATATGAAGAACCCACAATAACGCAGATCATCAAAACACGGAGAATAGCCTGGCTAGGATAAAGACTACCAGAAAGCAGACTAACGAAGAAGGGTGTAAGCGGGGGAAGAGGCGAGGGAAGAATGAAGAGGAGAAGACCGAGTAGAAAGTGGCTACAGGAGGTGGAGGAGGATTTGGCCAGAAAGGATGTGAAACAATGGGAAAGAAGGGCAAGGAATAGAGTGGTTTGATGGAAGAGGAAGCAAATCGGCATGTGACATACACAAGATTTTACATGAACCATTCATCCCAATGCGCGTTGAATTCCGCATAATTTGACAATCACTCAAAAAAAGGGCTCATGCCAATTGGTGTGAAGAAATGCTCAAAAATACAATCGTTGTGCATCAAAAGCCGTGTATAACATTGACACAGGTGACAAATCTTGGATCTATGCGTATGAGCCCAAAAGTAAACATCAGTCGACTGTATAACTCTTTCAAAATAAGCCAAACCCAACAAAAGTTGTTCGCACAAGAAGCTCTTCGAAGCAAATGGTCCCTGTTTTATTTTTGGAATAAATGAACATGTGGCTACAGTGCCACTAGAAAATCGTAGAATGGTTAATTATGTATGATACACAACCATGTGTTCGCCAGAAGTCTTTGAAGAAACAACCAGCGACTCAGGATCATTCTTCAACAACGCGAGCTCTCGCACATCGGATCAAACAACTCAATATTTGACCGCTAAGACATCGAATTAATGGGTCATCCGCCGTAGAGTCCTGAATTGATACCCAATGAATTCTTTTTGTTCCCGGTGGTGAAGAAAAACTACGTGGATAACAATTTTCGAAGCCTGACAAAGGTTAATGCATTCAAAAAGCATGTTTTGGAGATACCTCAATCGGAATGGAAAAAATGGTATGAAAATTGGTTCAAACGTATGCAAAAGTACCGTAAACTGGGGTGACATTGGTAGCGAGCCTTGAGAGCAAATCGCGGGTGTGGGAAAAGGGAAGCGCGGGCGCTAACCTGTCTCTGCGTGATTGAGTTTTATTACGGGAGGTTGTGTCTTGCATTTCGATACCTCGCAAATACGTTAGTGTATTAGGCGCGCGTAATTATCGCAATTATAGTGACGATGACCTAAAAAAAGCACTAGAAGATATTAAAAAGGGCATGTCTCAAGCCAAAGCAAGTAAAAGGTGGAAAATACCTCGTGGCACAATTCACAATGGATTAAGTGACACACACAATAAAAAAGTTGGCGGTCATCTTGCATTAAATCCCGAAAAAGAAACTTTTATTGGGGACACTTTACGTCTAGTTGCAATATGGGGTTTCCCTATTGAACCTGGAGATTTTGGTATAATAATACAAAAATATCTGGATAAACAAAGTAGGATTAAATCGTGAATTTCATACGTCGGAATAATCTCTTTAGCAGAACAGCATCTAACATCAAAAGAACTAGAGCTTCTGTGAGCCGTCCGGAAATAGCAGAGTTTTTTGAAAACATTAAACCCCCCTCTTGAATATCACAACTCCTATGTGTATAATTATGACGAAACCAACATAACTGATGACCTGGAGTAGAAAAGTCTTGGTAACTCGAAGTACGAAGAAGGTTAAAAGAGTGCAAGAACATTATCGTATAGCTATTAGCATCATGGTTTGTGGAAATATTAACGACGACCTCCTTCCACCAATGGTTGTCTACAAAGCCATGAACTTATAGGATAATCGGACTTTTGGGAAACCTACAGGAACAATGTATGCAAACAGTCCAAGTGGGTAGTTCGGCATGAACTTATTTGAAAAGTGGTTTTTTTCATTGTTTAGTTAACATAACAACCCTCGTACATGCTACAGAACTTCCCTGTTAATACTCTCGTACGCTTGTTTGTAGTCTTCCTATTTATAATAGGCGCGTAAAACTTATCTTATCCTATCTAATTTTAATAAAAAAATCATTATCGTACCACTCCGTTTCGGTTTTTCGGACCAAAAATAAAACCTAATTAACAACAGCAGCCAAATATAGAATATATAAAATAGCGCCCGAGGGATCGTTCTCCACAACGTTAACCCCGACATGATACAACAAATTAACTCGTGTTGTTGTATGACGCAATCGACGCTGGCCCACATTTCGACCGTCGTGTCGTTGATTTCGATCGAACGACCATAGATCCGGTCGATTCGGAGACCTCGCCAGACAACCAGGCACCATCGATCGACGCAAGGTGAATAAAACTGGTTGTTTGATGTATGTGTTCGGTTTTTCTCCGGTTTTTTTTTTCGAGCAGTCAGGATTCTTAAGACGTGAAAATAATACAGAACGAACATAATGTGGAGTGTCTAAAACATAATGGGAAATTCGCATAATCAGGCCGACAGGATTTTGTTTCAAACTTCAAATGTTCAAACTTGTTTCGTCATCTGGTATAGCCAATAAAACAGATTAAAATTATGAAATATGTTGGAAAACACCCACTACACGTATTTGAATTAACCAATAAACCACCCAGAAGATATATTTTAATCAAGTTGTATCATGTAAGGTCCGAGGCTAAAAGATAGGGCACCACATGTCTTTAACGTATTTTTAAATTTCCTTCAATATTATTGATCTTTCTTTGTGTACAGGATTTAAGGAAAAATACTTTCGAAAATTTAACCAACGATTTTCCACATAATTTTTAAAAAGAAAGTTTCTTACCACAAGGGTCAAAGACCCAAGGGTTCCCGAGGAAAAAAAAATCAGAGTTTCTAAATCACCAAACGAACTATGATAATTTAAACAAATAAATTAAATAACTAAAAATAATATTAACGAAAAACTATAAATAAACTTAATTATTAATTATTATTAATTATTAAGCATTAATAAAACATTTTATTTAAATTAAAGTCAGCAACATCGTTGCAAATAATATTATTTAAAAATAAACATGGCGACAAGAAATATTTTAGTCTAAGTGCATGCATTTAAGTTCGATTTAAAACAAAAAATTTATTATGTACGCGAATATCACAAAATGCTTCGTAATTATATATATATATATATATATATATATATATATATATATATATATATATATATATATATACGATAAAAAAGATTAAAAAAAAGAAAGATAGAAAGATATATGACACGTTTAATTTGGGAGAAAAGTAAAAAATGGTTTATTCAAAGAACGCGCCATCGATGGCTGCACATTGTTCCCATCTTTCTGGCAATTGGTGGATGCCCCCCCAGAAGAACCTTTTGAGGTGGCCCAATCATCAAGCCATTTTTCGACATCTCCGTAATTACTAATCAGGATCGAATCAGGAGATCATTAAGAGATCATTAGAATCAGGAGATGATGAAATCATCTCCTGATGATTCTAACATGGTTAGCGCAATGTGTGTCGAGCAGTTCAAAAAAAGTGATTTGGTGTTTAGTGGTAAATCTCTTCATGTTTAGTATTTCACACCAAAGGTTCCAATAGAAGATCCAAGAGAAGAATTGATCTCCGTAATTGTTGAAGTGTTTCATGGAAAATACGTGAGACATCGATTAAAACAAGTGGTAGTCGAAAGGGGCCAAGTCTGGTGAGTACGGTGGGTGGAGCAATAGTTCCCAGTCAAGTGCAGAAATGTTGTCTCTCACCGCTTTTCCTGTGTGTAATGGGGCGTTGTCGTGCATTCTGTTCGCTTTTCGGCCAATGCATTAACTGTTTCACCTGGTTTCATAACCTCACGACACCCTTCTAATTCCACCAAATACACAGCATTGTCTTCTTTTCAAACCGATTCGGTCTTACAGTCGATGTTGATGGTTGTCCTGGGCCAACCCATGATTTTCTGCGTTTTGAGTTCTCGAAATATGTCCATTTATCACGATCCGATGCAAGCTGATTCTTTCAAGCTGATAAAGCAACACATAGAACACCGTTTTTTGCTTTGCCATCTCTGTCGTGCATCTCATGTGAAAATCACAAATGGTTTGGCGGCCAACATTTAACATATCTGCAATTTGTTGTTGAGTTTGCATATCGTCTTCTTCCAACAATGCTTGCAATTCGGCATCTTCAATTTTTTTCGGTTGACCTGGGCATTATTTGTCTTTCAAGTCGAAATTACTATTTTTTAATCGTCAAACTAAACGAAACCTACGCTCACAAGCGTCATACGTTGGGACATTGTCACCGAAAGGTTCCACAAGTATATAACGGCTTTCACTCGCGTTTTTCTTTTGATTGAACAGAAAATCAGTATGTGTCGCAGTTTTAAACGTCAACGGCATTGTGAAAGTTACTGTCGTACCAATAAAATTAAATAAGAGTCTATACTGTAAACCATCCTTTGTTTCCAGCACGATCTTTTAAAAAATAAGAATTATTAACCGCCTCACCTGGTACACTAGCTTGCTGCAAGTGTAACTAAGGCCGTAGGCATCATCAGGATATGAATAGAACTGTTTCTATTGGAACGTATATCTGCACCGTTTACATGGTGAAGAAGGAAGGAAGAAAAAGTAACGAGAAAAATATAGTTTTACATTCAAGATATAATCAAGATACTTGAAGAAATGTTAGTTGATAGTAGAAAGATTCAGTAATTATAAGGAGGCAACGTTATATTCTACAATTTTTCAACCCCTGTTGGTCTGCTGCGATTAAATTCCTCCAAACAAAGAACTTTATAATATATCCAGCTTCAGTTGTATCAATTTCTCAGAAAAGGCCAAACCTAGCTTGTTTTACTCGATGGCCCCAAACAAGCAATTGAGCGCACGCGCCTGAAACTTCGGCATCGAATCATTCTTCAGTGTTGAATATTAATAGGTGTTTCGATTAATAATGTAGATTTTTTTGCAAAATTTAAACCTTTATTTCCATAACAAAATAAATTACCTTAATCATCAAATTAATGGCCATCGTCAGCTATTACTTTTTCCCATCTTTCCGTCAAAGAATGGATTCCGCGCCGACAAAACTTTTGGTTTTTTGACGCTAACCATTCCTAATCAAACCAAATTTTCATTTTTTCGCATGAATGAAAGTGTTGTTTTGAAAGTCCGTGCAGCATTGATCGAAATAAGTGGTACTAAGTCCGGTAAATACGGCGGGTGGAGTAGAACGTCCCATTTAACAATTTTCAAATAGTTTTATACACATTTTGCAACTTGGGACCGAGCATGACTTTATCGTGTCTTTCTGGTCGGTTTTCCTTCAGTTTTATCAATTGTTATCGGTATCGATCGCCAGGTGGATTGGGCAATATTCATTGTTTCTGCCAATTGTTTTAATGTATGAGTTGAGTTTTCATATAATATTGCTTGGAAATCTGCATCAATTTCAAACTTTTTCGGCTGTCCGGAAAGCTCCTTCTCTTTTATATCAAAATCACCACTTTTAAAGCGTTTAAACCATCGTTCGCAAGTTTTTTGGGTTAGAACATGTTCACCATAAGCTTCAACCATCATTTGTGTTCAACCGTCAATTCTTTCCATTATTAAACGTCCTAGCAAAACGTCTTTTTCTGGTACATAATTCTCAATGAAAAACTATGAGTTTTATACAATGACAATTAATAACAAACTGTCTTTTGATGACATATATTTACCATCCAAAACACAATAGACAATGTGTACTAAAAAATGTATTAGTGACGCCATCTCTTAGCAAAATCGACATTATTAACCGATAGACCTATTATATTAAGGCATTTGAAACAGTAAATACGAGTGAAAAATTCTTTATATCCTATAAAAACCAAATCTACTATGAACTAGATAAAGTTTTATAATAATCTTGTAGGCAAACAGTAGGCAATCGAGAGATTAATGAACTTTATTTTATCAATCCGACATTTTACATTACACCACCTCATACTTCTAAATCTCAGCAAAAAATTCCAATTTTTTGCACTTCACTTCACCAATAATATTGCATAATCGTATGCCCAACCTAACCCCATAACATTCTAATTTTATTTGCTCATCTGTTTGTTTAATTATCAAATAATTGCTAGCACCGAAAAAAACAGCTTTTTAATACGTCCCTAAATGTCAGAATCAAACAGTTTATGTTTTCAGTTCCATCTCATCAATCGAACAAGATCTGGAATATCCGCGGGCACATTTTAATATTAATAACAATATTCTTTTTCGCCGTTTCGGTGTGAATGGGGTCAAGGTTAATGAAGAAATCACTAAAAATGGTACACTTTGTTCAATTATTAAGCAATCGTCTTGTTTAATTTACATAATTTATAACCATACATGAAAATAGATCAATTTTGACGTTTTCAATATCACCTTTGTGAATATTTAAAAAATACAGTGTGTGTCTCTAACAACAGAGAGGAATAATTTTTTTCAGATACGACAATTATTATTTTCGTCAAAAGTAGGTTCAGAGGGGGGTCAATTGAACCAGTCGACTTAAAAATTCGATAAAAAAATTAAACGTCCTCTTAGAATTATGTTCTAATATGTTAACCCTTGATCTGCCCCAAAATTTAGAATCTTTGTGATTATTTATTTTTGAAAAATTAGAATTTTTGTGTTTATGGGCATGCATACTTTTTTTTAAACTATCGACAAAATGTTTAATAATTATTATTATTACTCACGTATGGGCCCTGGTGGACCACGCGAAGTACAATTAGAGGCGTTTGTTGTTGTTAGCCTTCCTTTGCGCCCATACTAATTTCATTCTTTCGCTATGAGCTTTTTTCCTTTCGTCAGACCAAGTTGTTCCAGTCTTCCTACATTTTTCTCTCTGGCCAACCTTCCAAACGTCAACCTTGTGTCTGAAACAGCCTCTATCCTGAATTTCACTTTTTGTAATATTTGCTGATCTTAAATCCTCTTTAATTGCAGCAATCCATTTAATTATTTCTACTTTAGCTCTACTCCTATTTTCATAAAATTCAACTATTCATCCGTTTTATGTGTCCGTAAAACTTAAGCCTTCTTTTTCTCATATCGCATGTATATCTGTGTATTGTTTGATTTCTTGGTTCACTCGAAGTCGGTATCTTGTTGTATGTATTTGTTTGGAGCCTAAGGTTTTTCTTTCCTTCGTTTCAATGTCCTCGATGTCTCTCTTTCTATTCAAAATGAGCGTTTCTGCCCCATATAGACATTCTGGCTTAATAACTGTGTTGTAATGTCTCAGTTTTGTGTTTTTAGATAGGCATTTTTTGTTGTAAATATTTTGTGTAAGTCTCAATGCTGTTTCCATTTTCTGACATCTACCCTTATTGGCCGCTTTTTCCGACCGATTTTCCATGATTATTTCACCCAAATATTTGAATTGAGAGACTCGTCTGATGTTACCATATTTTGTTTTTAAAAATGGCGATCTTAGTCTGTTGCATGTCATGTATTGTGGCTTTTCAAAGGAAATGTGGAGTCTTGCTTTTTCTACTGTTTTTTTTAGGATTTCAATCTGTCTTGTGCCGTTAATACATCTTGAGCCAAAATTGCTAGATCAATTTTGATGTTGGCTATCCCCAGTTTAATGGGCTGGTCAACATTCATGGCCGATTTTTTTTCACGCCACTCCTGTATTACTTTTTCTAGAACACAGTTAAATAAGAGTGGCGAGAGTCCATCCCTTTATCTCACTCCAGTTTTAATTTCGAAGGGCTCTGAGATGTCACCCATGAATTTAACTTTTGAAATTATATAATAAATATAATTTCAAACATTTCATTTATAACATTTCAGTTGTAATATCTCCATATATCTATATTTTACAATTCCTAACTTGATTTATAGCGAAATAATGTTTTATATACTAACTACCACAATAAAATCAATTGAATCGTCAATCGTAGGGGCGGTTGAACCATCAAGAGCATCAAACTTGCCCGCGCATTTCGACGTCACACAAAAAAAATATTTAACCTAAACAATGTGGCATTTGGTATTGTAATATTTGTAGTGTAGTGAATAGTTTATTCATTAAAGATTGTCAATAATCGTGGTAAGTAAAGAAAGATCGAATTATTATTATCATTCAAAAACAACAGTTAATAGTTAATTATTTTGTTCGCATAAAAGCATTCTTGCCAAGTTGTGGTTATGACCTAACAAACTGATGACAGTCAATGTATAATAGATGTTTTTACAACTTTTTTGACCTCTGTTAATTTCAGTATCCTATAAATATAATAATAATAATATTCAGCTCTACTGGCCTAGTATTGCCTTCGAGTTCTTTCACTCTTCTTTTCCATCTTTTTCTGTTCAATGCATCATTCTTCCAATCCCGCACTCCTACTCTCCTCAAATCATTCAGCACTTCATCCAGCCATTTCTTCCTCGGTCGCCTTATTCTTCTCCTTCCTTATTCTTCTCTTTCCCCCTTCGTCTCTTATCGGAATTCCTTTAACCCATCTCTCGCTGGACATCCTCGCTATGTGCTCCAGCCATCGAACACGCAGCGCTCTCACCACCTGAACAATGTTTGGTTTTTTGTACAGTTCTTCTATTTCTTTGTTTGTTCTTCTTCTAGATTCGTTCTGAACTTTAATTCCTCCAAAAATTCTCCTTAATATTTTACGTTCCCAGACTTCCAGCTTACTTTCTTTCTTTTTCGTCATCGTACAAGCCCCGCACGCATAGGTAATCGCGGGCCTTAGTATTGATTGATTTGACGGTAGTGTTACTCCTAGATATTCAGTTTGTTCTACTTTCTCTATTGTATATTTCTCATTTTCTGCACAATCAATGACTAAATTGGGAAGAGTAGTCTCGTGCTTTCTTTCATTACCATATATTTGGTTTTGTTCTCGTTAATTGTTAGGCCATATTTTCTTGCCTTTCTTTCCAACTTCTAGAAAACAAACCTTTTCTACTTCTTCCTTGGATCAAATTCCTCGCCATCAATGTCGTCGGTATAGACCAAGCATTGGTGTCTAATACCATATATTAACCCCTTGGTATTGATGCCACTCTCCCTCAGAATCACTTCCTGCACCAAACTGAACAGAATTGTTGACAGTGGATCGCCTTTTCTCAGTTCTTTCTTTACAATGAACTCCTCAGACGTTGCTCCATCGACTATAACTTTATTTAGTGTTCCTGACAATCATCTCCACCAACTTTTTCAACTTTTCCGAGACTCCCAACTGTCTCATTGCTTGGAACACATTTTCCTTGCTAATGGAATCATATGCTTACCGATAATCTATGAACAGCAAATGTAAGCTCAAATTTTTTTCATAAGTATTCTGTTGGATCTATTTCATGATGAATATCTGGTCGGTTGTTGATCTTCCTGCCCTGAATCCTTCTTGGTATTCTCCTACTTGTTCGTTATGGTATTTCCCTAGTCGATCTTTAATCATCTTGGCCATCACTTTGTAGGTCACGTCGTGCAGTGGAATTCCTAATGTACTAATTAAATTAAAATTTGTTTTTTTATAGATATTAAAATGTGAGGAAAACTACCCGTGGTGAAGTATCAACTGAAATCTACGAAACGGCATGTAAAAGAATTTTGCAATCTAAAAACACAATAAGAAATGCTAAATTATTTCATCTTTCCTACACGACATTACGGTGACATCTTAAAAAATTTAAGAAAGGTGAAAATTTGAATGCTGGGTACCATCCTCACAACAAGGTTTTCACGGCTGAACAAGAAAGTTTATTAGTCGACTACTGTTTAGCATCTGCTAAATTACCTTCCCCATCACAAACATAACTTCTTTACTCGAACTTTTTTGATTTTCATGAATGTGTCCTGAATAAAAATCGATATTATATTATTAATCGATCTTATATATTAACAATAAATAAGCCTATAATTAATGTAATAAGAAAGTATTTAACAATAAATATTATAAAATAAACCCCTAGTTTCCACTACATTTCTTTTAACTGCTTAAACCTAGTGAAACACACAATAAAGTCATTTTTCATACATATTCTAAAATGCATAAAAAACTATTTGGAAAACGTTAAATGAGCCCGCCGTATTCACAGGTTTTAGCTCCTACGGACTGCCACTTATTTCGATCGATGCAGCACGGACTTTCAGAACAAGACGTGACTTGATGAATGGTTGGCCGCAAAAAACCCAAAAGTTCTTTTGGTGCGAAATTCATTCTTTGATAGAAAGATGGGAAAAAGTAATACCTAACGTTAGCCAATACATTAATTATTAAGGTAATCAATTTTGTTATGAAAATAAACGCGACTTTGCGAAAAAATCGACATTATTAACCAAAACACTTATTATAAAAAAATCTGATTCGAATAGATTCTCTAATCGGTGAATCGGTGAATAGTTGAAGCTGAGAGTTAAGTTGAGAACCTAATAACAGGCTTTCTCAAAAACTGCTCGTTGTTTTCGAGTCATTATCGAGATCATTCACTCAAATCTAACGGTTCCATCACCAGCAAGACATCAATCTTTCCAAAACTTTTTTTAATCGAATGATAAATTTCATTCTAATTAAGTTGTCGTTCTTCAATGTTAAAAAAAATATATTCAACGTTACGAGGCCCTTGGGCAAATATATATCGCTATAAAACTAGTTTCTGCCACAGTGTTTTTTTCAATCCGTTCTTTTTTTCCCATATTATTTGACGTCTTTACACACAACAATATATCACGAAAATTTATTGTACAAAACAGTGTGAAAAGATTTGAAGGTGACCGTCCCCTTTAACCGATTTTGTGTCCGGTGATAATTTAAAACGTTAATTTCACAGACTTGCGATATTTTTACTAATTTCTAATTAGAATTTATTGGTAGTAAATGTCATGCTCGATGTAATGAAGCCATTTTGAAAACACTAATATTATTCATCCTCCAACTATTATATATATATATATATATATATATATATATATATATATATATATATATATATATATATATATATATATATATATATATATATGGTAATGGCGGAAATATGGTAATGTTTGCTCATGATAGCAGCTATTTAACAGGAAATAGAAACATGCAGGGAGCCATTGAAACGGTACAAATGCTCAATAAATGCGGAAATAAATAAATCAATCAAATCAAATGCTCAATAAATTTTATAGTTGGTTTACGAATAATTAGTTATCCCTTAACGTGGACAAAACCAGTTTTATTGCTTTTACACCTCGAACACACACTATAACGGAGTCATATTTACTAAAAATTAACGATAAGTTTATACAGCAAACATCCTGTACTAGATTTCTGGGTGTTCATCTCGATAACAGACTTTGCTGGGATGAACACATAGCTGAACTATGCAAGAAATTAGCTGCTGTCTCATATGCTGTTTATAAATTGAAACGGGTTGGTACCACGGATATTGTGCATTCATATTACTATGCAGAGTTTTACAGTCGCGCTAGATACGGTTTGATATTTTGGAGTGGGTCGCCTCATCTGATGCGTATTTTCAAAATACAAAAAATGATAATTCGAATGATGGGTGGGGTGTCACTACTGGCAACATGTCGACCAATTTTTAAACAATGCAGCATTTTGACTTTACCATCACTATATATTTTGGAGATTATAATCTTTGTTAGGCGAAATTTTGTAGCATTCGTAAAAAATAGTGATTTTCATCACTATGACACACGAGGCTCCGATGAACTTGTTTTACCAATACATTCATGTAAGATAGTTGAACATAATGTTTACTATAGGGGTGTGAGGCTGTATAATAAGTTACCACAACGATTTAAGCATGTTCAGAATGACAACGAATTCAAAAAATTAGTCCGCGAATTTCTTATGTCAAAGTTTTTATAGTTTAGCAGAATATATGTCGTATCAATTATTAGATTCAATGCTTATTTATGTATACAATGTTTATTTGTGCAAGATTATCATTTCATGTATTATTTCTGAGATCGTGTCACTAAACATTCTGTCAATTCTGTCAATCCGACTTAATCATGGATATTTTTATTGTTGTGGGGATTGAATAAATACTTTATTAAAATATTAAATTATTAAATTATTTACCTTATCAAGAACAAAATATTTATATGTAGGTATAAATGTTATATATTATCTGTATGCACAGAAGTGTGTCAATGTGCATGCTCTTGTTTTGACTTCATCCATGCATATTTGACTTGTCTTGAGGATTCAATAAATTATTATTATTATTATTATATATTATTATTTACGTATGGGCCCTGGTGGACTACGCAAAGTAGAGTTAGAAGTGTTTCTTGTAGTTAGCCTTCCTAATACTGATTTCATTCTTTCGCTATAAGCTTTTTTCCTTTCATCAGACCAAGTTGTTCCAGTCTTTTAAATTTTTCTCTCTGGCCAACCTCCCAAACGTTAACCTTGTGTCCAAAACAGCCTCTATCCTGAATTTCACTTTGTGTAATATTTTCTGATCTTAGGTCCTCTTTAATTGCAGCAATACTCGGATTCATTCGTTTTATATGTCCGTAAAACTTCTTTTTCTCATATCGCTATGTTTATCTGTGTATTGTTTGATTTCTTGGTTTTCTCGCAGTCGGTATGTTGTGTTATTTATTTCTTTGGGGCCTAAGATTTTTCTTTCTTTCTTTTCTCCTCGATTTCTTTATTTCTATTTAAAATGAGCGTTTCTGTGTCATATAGACATTCTGGCTTAATAACTGTGTTGTAATGTCCCAGTGTTATGTTTTTAGATATGCATTTTTTGTTGTAAATATTATGTGTAAGTCTCAATGCAGTTTCCATTTCTTGACATCTACCCTTATTGGTCGCTTTTCCCAACCCGCATTCCATGATTATTTCACCCAAATATTTTAATTGAGAGACTCGTCTGATGTTACCATATTTTGTTTTTAGAAATGGTGTTCTTAGACTGTTACAGGTCAGGTTTTGATGTTGGTTCTCCCCAGTTTAATATGCTGGTCAATATTCAGGGCGATTCTTTTACACGCCACTCCTGTATTACTTTTTGCAGAACACAGTTAAATAAGAGTGGCGAGAGTCCATCCTCTTGTCTCACTCCAATTTTAATTTCAAAGGGCTTTGAGATGTCACCCATGAATTTAACTTTTGACCTTGTATTAGTTAGCGTTGCTTTAATAATTGCCAGCGTTTTCAGATCTAGTCCTTGTTCTTTCAAGATTAGGAATAAAAATTCGCAGTCATTAGAATCATATGCTTATTTGAAATCCACAACTGTACAGACGAGATTTTTATTGTATAGTTTTTAATGTCTTAAGATCAACTTTAGATTCAGGATCTGTTTCGAGCAAGATCTGCCCGGTCGAAAACCTCGTTGATATTCACCAATTTTAGGTTCTAACTGTCCCTGTGCTCTATCTAGTAGATATTGAGATAGAATTTTGTAACAAACTGGGAGAAGATATATCCCTCTGTAATTGTTTACATCCGACATATGCTTTCTTATATATGCAGAATTAGATTTATTTGAACTGCGTCCAATGAGACAACTGTAGATGAGTATCATACCTACCTATACACCTTCAAATGGGATACGTGTTGAACTGTTTCTAGTTGGGCTTGTCAACCTGGAGCTCTCCAAACTAATGTTCTTTGTGAATCACAAACCAAGCCAATTTTCGCCTCATCGGAGACTATAACATTATTCCTGTTAGATCTATGATCCGCCATTTTTCGAGCCCATTGCAATCTTACATTTTTTCTTGAAAGATTAGCTTGAGAACGCAAAGATCTTCTGCGCCTAACAAGCCTAACAAGGTCCGTTGATATACCAATTGTAACTTACAGGCAATTTCTTCAGGCTATCATTGATATCGGTTGGTGTTTTCTACCACTTCAAGGGGGATTATTTATGTCCTTTGTCTCTTGGGATTTTTTATGAATTGTCGATACAGTGCTTTGGGAAACAATCAGTGAAATAAACACTCACTTCACTAATCAAAGTGAACAGAATTTACTTTGATTAAAGCCCTGTTGTAATAAAGCAATTAATCTTGATCTGTTAAAATGATATATTATGTTTCTAGGTATTTTTAAACGGATGGATTAAAAATTGAAAAAGAACTGAAATGATTTGTAAATATCAACAACAGAATGGGCAAAAATCGAAAAATCTGTGTTATCAGCAAAACAATACTTTTGTTATTTTCATTTAAAAGTGGTCTAAAATAAATATTCATCGCAATCTTTAGAGTATCATAGGCGTAGATATCTGATTTGTAAATATTCCAAACTTTTGGACATATATGTATATATAAGTAATGTCTGAATGATTGTGGCGTGTACGTATATTTTTTTCTTTATTTGGGTTTTTCACCATGATCTAAAACTCAAAAAATATCAAAAATATCTGTTATTATGTAAATAAAGAATCACTGTGTAAAAACAAAAAACCAATCGGAGAAAATTTCTCAGTGATTCTTTTTTGTAATAAATTTGCCTAAATTGAACAAAATTTTAAAAATGTTCTAAAAAAATATACAAACTTTTAACGTTAACGTTTCGGGAAGTATTCTCCTCCCGTTTTCCAAACGAACTTAAAAATAAAGTATATTAATTTCTATAAATTATGAAAAGATAGAAAGTAAATATATTTTTTGTGTATGTCAATGATACTTGTAATTAATTGTCAATGTAAGTATCATTGCCTAAAACATGCGTAAAAATGCAGAAATTCAAAGTTTAAGACAAATTTGAGACCAGAACATTTCTGACCAATTTTCCATGAATATAGTCTCAAAAATTAGCTGTTTTTTTCCATTATCAATTCCTTTTCTATATATCTAAATGAAATTAAGATATCATAATAAAATTACCAGCACTTATGTAAAAAGCACTTATGTAAGTTCCCTAAGTGAAGGTCACTCCTGTTTCCATCTCATGTTTATTATATAATCTCCTAACTCTTACCGGAGCATCAACTAGCATAACCCTGAATGACTTTCTAATGTTATCATGACAGCATTTCCACAGAACTAATACCATTTTTAACCTCAATAAAAACTAATTTCCATAATGTCTTAATTTGACGTCATCGCATGATAAATCATCCACATTACGATTATTATAATTTAAATAATATCGCCAAGGTAATTATAATAAAAACCACTTGAAAATAGATTAAGTTATAAAGCAAATAAAAATTATCAAACATCTGCAAACATTTAAAAGCGATTTTTAATTTTATAATACTTTAAGTAAGTGTTTTCGGGTGTTTTTTTTTGTATGCTATTAAGCCATCGTCGTCTAAAACTATTAAGTGAGATAAAAGTTGTTTGTTTTAATTAAAGATAAACTTTCGGAAAAACAAGCTCAGATTATTATCCCACTTAACACATTGTGTAAACTTACCTGAACCAAAGCCGCAACTGTCAAACCAAAAGCCAAAGCGATCTGAACTATGCTCGGAACTTGTGTCAAGGCGATACAAGAGCCACATCCAATTACGACCAACACAAATGTACCCACAAATTCTGCCACCAATGACTTCCAAACTCCATGATTTTCAGTGATGTCTGATATCCCCATGATGCTGTCAGCTCCAGAACCTAGAACAAAATATAAAGCTTCTGATATTATCAAAGGTCAAGTTCTATTATCACTTTCTTGCTTAAAAAGGCATATATGAGGCTTTCAACTTAATTCTCAGCCGCTACATTTCAGAATCTATTCTCAACAGGTATTGATTTATTTTGAATCATCATTTTCAAGAAAAGTATAATATCACACTTATTCTCCAGACCTGTCCCGTCCGAATTTTCCTCTCTTCCGATCCCGGAGACACCACCTGGTTGATGGCCACATCATATCTTCGTAAAAAAGTCGCAAAAATCTCAGTGAATTCATCATATAAAAAACCACCACGTTTATATTGCTTTGGAATTCGACAGCAACCCAAAAAGTGTCGTAAGTATAAAGAAAGTGATGGAGATTACTTCGAAGATGAAATTTGTATTACCTTATGAATTTCTCATAAATAAATGTAAGAGGTAGTTAAAAAAAGACGAGAACTTGAGGATCTAATATTTTGTTAAAATAAATTAGTTAAAATATAAATAAAAAAGTTTTGACGTTATTTTTGCACTTTGCATAATAAGGAGACAGCAACAAACCATTCAATAGTCATTTTCGTAAGGCATCCACTTTGTTCTTTCAGAATCTTTCCGGCATCATTACTTTTGAAAAGTAAAATTAATTCAATTAATTTAAAATCCAAAATAATCGCAGTACAGAAGACAATCAAACCCAAGAACTTGTCTAAGAGATACCGCCCAATAGCTCTATTAAGTTCATGCTACAAACTTCTAGAAAGATTGTTAAACCGACCAGGCCCACTGATATTGGAACGTACTCCTGTTAAACAGGCTAGATTCAGGCCACATCGCAGCTCTGTGGACCATGTGCACGATTTGGCGAGAAGGTCTTCTATACAAATTCCTTAACGTGATACCATGCTGATTAACTTTATTAAACAACATGCTCTTCCAAGTAATAACAGGAAAAAGCAAGAGCAAAATGAGACATCTTAATAACGGGCTTCCTCAAGGATCGGTACTCGCGCCTGTCTTGTTTAATTTGTATATCTCAGACATACCACACACAACGTCAACAAAATTTGGGTTTCGTGACGACCTAGCTCTTGCTACCCGCAGTAAAACCATAGAAGAAGCTAGTAACATATTATCAGAAGACCTGTTTGTATTGGGAAAATACTTTTCTGACTAAAGACTAATCCCAAACATAAATAAACTGAAATGTCGTGTTTCCACCTCAATAACAAATAAGAACGCCTAGAGCCCCAAATATACTTCAATAACAACCCACTACATTACAATCCCTATTGGATATACCTAGGAGTATCAATGGATCGAACACTTTCTTATAAAAAACATCTAGAGAATATTACAAACGCTTATACCCTTAAAACATCAGCTCTTACTGATGACGGTTGCTGAATACTGCGCCCCAATCTGGCTAAACAGCTGCACCGTAAAGATGATTGACATCAAACTATACGGGACAATGAGAATAATCAATGGCTGTTTAAGAAGCACACCTCTAGCTGGGCTTCTCACACTGAGTAATATTGCTCCTCTCACTATCCGCAGATAGGAAAGGCTAGTCACTTCTCAATACATAAAGGAGATTTCAGTCTAGACCCCCCCACTGCAGTTAGCAGAACAACTCTTCGGAGAAAATTTCAACCTTAATATTAAATGGAGGGAATTCTGGACTATTTCGGGACCGAGTCAGACGGCTCATGTCATCGATCATACATCACCCTTACCAGGAATGGTGCTTTCCCGCCATGAGTGGAAGGCACTTAACAGAATAAGAACGTCCCACAACATATGCCTTGACTCTTTCTACAAATAAGGACTGACGGGGTCGCTGGCTTGTGACTGTGGAGAACTCCACCAAACCCTTCATCACATCGTAACTAACAAGAAACTAACAAGAAACAACACAGATCATTGTTTTGGAATGTTGGTAGTTGGTGTCAACAACTTAGAAGTTTAACAGTAGAATTGAGCAATTTTTGTGTTTCAATCAATAATAAGTGCCGAATAAGAATAAGTACTGGAATACTGTTTTTGTATGTTCTAGTGTAAATACATATTAATATTTATTATATTAACAATAAAAGCAATAATATCGGAAGTAAGGTAAACACATAAAATATCGTTAGTTGTGCGTCTTGTGGTTGATCCCTAACACAAAAAAATAAAAATTCAGGAGTAACATTACATAGGTAAGTATTTTTAATTCTAAATTTGTCAGTTATTTAGAAATAAAACGTATTTTGTTTGAATGAAATTTTAGGTTATGAAGCCAACATGTCACCTGATATGCATAGACGTAGTAAAATTAATTTAGGTAAAATAATATAATTATAATGTTATTCAAAATAGTGATTATCTTTTTTTTTAACTTATTTTTTAACGTATGTTCTAAAATGTTTAGTTTTCTGAGATATTGGGCCTTAAAAATTCAGATTAATTTTTAGTTTTCGTTTGATACATATAGAACATGTTACTTTACCCATATAAAGACCCTATAATATATAACTAAAAATACAGAATGTTACCTTTTCTTACATTCCTTTTTTTTCAGAAAATATTGTACTAATAAATGTAAATGTCACTTCCATTTTGATTTGGATTTCATGTAATTAAACCAGTTTATCTTTTTTCAAGGTTTCCCAAAGATCCAAATAGAAGAATACAGTGGATTAATTTTATTAAAAAGCCAGACTTTATTTCAAACCACAGTAGGTTTTTATGTTCCCATCATTTTTCTGAGGATTGTTTTGATATAACATCTAAGGTAAAAGTGAGACTACTACCAAATACTGTTCCAACAATTGAAGTGAAATGTTTAAAGTAACAATTTTTGTTATTTTATCATTTTGATAAACAGCTTTCGTAGCATTCACTCTTAAAAATTAGCTTTTTTGGTTGTTGTGAAAAATGAGTTTGCATCTAACTAAAGTTAGTTTATTTACACATTACAAGACATTACAAGAATTAATTACATTTGTAAAAACGCCGTAGTAGATGAAAAAATATGTAGTAGATATACGAAGTTACGTAGTAGATATGTAAAATATGTAGTAGATATACGAAGTTAGTTTTGTTAAAGGGGCATTAAACATTGAACAACTAAATACAGAAAGGATATATGTATTTTAATAATAAATAATAAATTTAATATTACGATTTTTTATTCATTATATATATATATATATATATATATATATATATATATATATATATATATATATATATATATATATATATATATATATATATACCTAATTTAAATATGAACATTAACTCGGTGCAAGATGCAACTGATTATCTAACCAATTTTTGGAAATGATATGATTTTATGACAGCAGATTCCAATTTTTTAATAACTTGTTGTCGTATTGGCCACATAAAAGGCACTTTACGCTTCGAAAAAATCAATTTTTTTAAATTAATTTAAATTTTTACATTTCTCTGGTGGATCTAGTAAGTCTTCATTAATTTAATGCAGTAACGATAATTATACAACAATTTATTGTTTTAAACAACTGTAAACTTGTATCAGTTTCTTGTTTTTATTTATACTGCCCTACGCCACTGCCAAACCGGAAACAGTAGTCGGCCATATGCAGCTACCATTCTGGTCACACTTACAGAGACTTATTGAGATGTGTCTTCGGTTTTGTATATGTATTTTTGTTTTTGCCTTTTACCATTTAATCTGTTTTCGTGTTATATTTTAATGTATATACCTGATGCTGTAGTTTATTTTATATATTTTTTATCTTTTTGTTTTTGTATTTTTTAAAATTTTATATATTTTTGTAACTTATTTTACATTTTATATATTTTTTGTTTTACAATTTAATCTGTTTATGTATTATATTTTAATGTATACACCTGATTCAAATCCATACAAGCTATACGCTAAATAAATAAATAAACTTTTAAAAACACCAACAAAAATAACTCTTGGTAGATTAGTACCGATGAGAATCCAGGCTTATGTACTACATTTCAATAAACCAGAATTTAAACTCGGACAAGGAATCGAGCACACCGGAAACCAAGCCGAATTAAACCGAATACAGCATAAGATTATTTTTAGGGTGATCACTCGCTAGTCAGTAAGATTTTCGAGAGACCGATAGGTTAAACAGCAATCAACTTACTAGCCCGAAATAGACCCAATTAATCAAGGGTGATTTTTTTTTAGTGTGATAGATAAGTTAAGTTAAGTGTTTGGGTTAGAGGCGCATCAGCAACTAGGCTATTTAGCGACTGGACCTACAGCTTAACGTGGGTTCCGAACTACGGTCATCAGCTTCCGACAAACCCAGGCCAGCACCCCCCTCGGGCTATAATTACCCAGCCTTTAACTGGCGTGACTGAGGGGTAATTCGTAGTCGGATTTTACACTCTTGCCTAGAAACAATCACAAACATTTAGGAAAGATAAACGGACAGAAGAAAGAAAAATAACCATCCGAGCGCTGGAATCGAACCAGCTATCGCTCCAGAGCGGATTCGGCAAAGCAGGCGCTCTTACCGCCGCACCAACGCGACCGGCAGTGTGATAGAGGTCGCTGTCAAATTATCATGGCAAATGTCATCATGGTGCATCCTATGTCTGGCAAATCATCAAGAAATGATTAACATCAGAGCAACGCTTGCAAATTGTCAAAATTTATTAACACAATCAGTGTTCAATGCGCCAAACCAAACTTAAAATCTTTTATGGTGCACATAATCGCCCTACCGAGCGATGTATTTGCCAAATTTTCGACGAATTCCGAACGCATTTCACACTGCTCGGTATTAAAACAAAAACAAAACAAAAAACTCTGCATTTCGAAGAAAATATCGCCGTTGTTGCTGTCAATACTGATGAAGATCCAAATTTATCAGATCATTGATGGATCATTATAGAACGATGATCAATAATTATTTAATTCGCAATTTGAATGAATGCACACAACAATCGACTTATTGATGATACAATTCGATGAGAAAATTATTTCGCGGGACGGACCTGTTAATTGACCAGCAAAGTCATGTGATTTGACACTTTTAGATTATTTTCTTTGGGGTTATGTTAAATCTTTGGTCTATGCCGATAAACCAATAACTATTGAAGCCAACATAACTCGGATAATTGCGGACAGAAGATCCCAATTGCTTGAAAAAGTGGTCAAAAATTGGATTGACAGAATGCGCTCTATCAAATGTAGCTGTGGCAGACATTTGTTCGAAATTGTGTTCAAACATTAATGCCATTAGATGTTATTTCACATAAAATCAATAATTTCAAGGTAGCTAATTTGGTTGTTGTTTTAATTAAATTTAAAATTTGGACGAACTAAAAAAATCGCCCTCTATATAATCCAAGTAAAAGAAAAATATATCCTGTTATCATTTATTTATATGTTTTATAAATCTGATAGTTGCATTTATAATCAAGATGATAAATACAAAACGTTGGAAGGAATGTGAGGGAAGAACGCAACAGTACAAAAGGCATATTTATGTATTGATGTTATAGATGCAGACATACAAACGTCTATTCTATCTAAAGGATCTACCAATAAGAATAATGAAACTTCCAAATTAAATAAAACACACATTTTTTCCTCAAAATCGGTTCGGGTTGTTTTATTTATGAGATTCGTTATTTTTAAATAAATAATGACCGATAACTCCTCCATGCCAAAATCCACACCAAACTGGATCAACAAATCTTTTACGGATGCAAAGGGCTCTCATATAACACGTGTGGATTAGATTCGCACCAATACCGACAATTTTGTTTATTGACGAAGCCATTGAGCCGAGAAATGAGCCTCATCGGAGAAGATGATTTTGCGATGAAATTCGTTGTCGGCTTCCGTCATTTCGAGGGCCCAATCGGCAAATTCACGACGAATACGATGGTCGGTTCGCTTCAATCCCTGTGCCAGTACCATCTTATATGGATACAAGCCTTAGTCCAACCTCAAAATTCGCCCAAATTGTCATTGGCGTGAGGCCTAACTCTTGCGAGCGGTGAACAACCGAGAACTTCATTCATCATTTTCAACTACACTTGCTTAAACGGCGGCAACACTTCTGGCTTTTTTTATCGTACAAGCACCACACTATCGTGAAGAGTAAATTTACTTTCAAGATTTTCTAATAACACGATTAATAGTCTGTTCAGAAGGACCACCAGGACGAATACCACGATGAGCCTGAAATGCTTGTTGATTAGCACGAGGGGACTGCGAATTTGCGTAATAAAACCGGACAATTTCCAAACTTTCTTCTAGCGTAAAACTAACCATGATTTCAAACTTTTCCGAAAACAACTGACAACAGATGTCAAAAATCGGTAAACAAATATGGCCGCCATCAGCTGGTCCCTAATAGTAGACCCTTATGTAATTTATCAATTCTGGGATGCAATATTATCTCGCCTTCTTGGGATGCACTCTGGATAACACTAAATGAGCTAATACATACTGACATTCAGAAAAAAAACTCAAACTCTCAATATGAATTTGCCACTTAAAAGTGGAAGAGACAGTTTATAATAAACAGGCATTAGTACGCCTGAAACTTGATGATCCATATTAGAATGAAACTTTAATGCACGCGCATTAAAAATTCTGCCACTCACTTTATTTTATACGTAAAAATGTAATCAAATGATATATACTAAACTTCGCGGTAATCTTCCCGGCATCTGATAGAATTACAAAGTAATTATTGTTGTAGGGAGATAAAAAACCACTTGAATTTCAATTGGAACGTTTCGAGATTTTGAAATCGCCGACTTGTATTAAGATATTAATTTACACATCATTTGATTCAATAAAACGACGATAACTACTGAACTTCATTAAGAAAAAATAATAAAGAATTTTTAAAATGATAACAAAAGAGACAATAGTACACAGAACGTCGAAAAAGTAACGGAAAACTTTGTAAATTTAAAGAAAACCACTAGTGCCATTTATTGAAGTAATATATAATCTAAAAGTTGTATATTTTCTCTACAAAACGAAACTGTCTTCATTAGAATCGATTAACGAATTGTCAAGTTATAGCGATTAAAGTGACAGTACCTTTTGTCATCTCGTCACAAAAACACGATGGAAGAAAGCAAATATTAAATTTTGTTTCAAGCTCGTTAAAACCTTTACAGAAACATTTAAATTGATAAAAAAGTTTCTGGCGATAATTGCTAGTCATATGTTCGAGTGGTATAAGTATTACCAGGACGGTGGTGATGCCTTGGAAGACAAGCCAAAGCAAGGCCGTCCAAAAAACAAAAATCCCGATGAGTTAGTGGAAAAAGTATGTAAAATGATCGTTAACTATGCGAATTCGACTGTCAGATGGATAGCGGTGAAATTAAACACGGCCAAAGACACGATTCACGAAATTTTAACAAGGAATTTATCAAACAAAAAGCCTGGACTCGATTTTTTAATTTTTCAATTTTTACAATTAGAATTTTTAGCGAAAAAACAAGAGGGAGAGAGAATTTTGAGATTAGGGTCGCATCGATATTAAGATTTAGCGACCAGAAACTTTAACTCATAAGTTTGGAACTCACGTGAGAAAAAAAGACGGAAATAGGAAAGAACTAATAAATATCACAGATTACTAGTATCACAGATCGGTTCTATCACAGATGGCTTCTATCACAAATGGATTTTATCGCAGAATAAGCTATCATAGGTGTGTTGACAAGTTTGTTGTTGTTAAAAGTAACTGGCACTGGAGCGAATTACAGTGACTAGATTTTAGTGAAATAATTAATTTCTTTCAGATAGGCAAGAATGTTAAACATGTTAACTGAGCAAAGGTTTTGAAAGAGGTCCTAATTTAAGTCAATTCGGTAAGAATACGAAAAAACAAGTCTGTGTGTACGCCAACATCCTCCGTATTCGCCTGATTTATTGCCGTGTGACTATTTCCTTGTACCCAGAACTCAAACTGGTTATCAACTGGTAATCAATAAACTGGTAATCAATGAAAAGAGCGTTTTGTGATAGTGTTACACGAATCCGAGAAGCCGTGACGTGGGTTATTGAGACGATTTCGAAGGGATGTATTTTAAATATAAAGAAATAAATTTGCCAAAATAAGTAAATGTTTTTGAAATGAAAACTTATTTTGGCCGGTTTTGGTAAGGAGTGAACGTAAGTGAACCGTCACGTTCGGGCCGGTAACGCTGAATCGGGTCTACTCGGCTCCACTCGACATCAAGCGCGATCGGGTCGTGTATACTCGGCTCCAGTCATCAGCCACGTTTTACATGTAATCAGTGTAGTATTTTAATATAATACGCGTGTCTTATTTTTAGATATTTAAATAAACCTGAGTCTAAAGTATTTATAACATATTTAAGCGTCCATAAGCCTATTATTTCATTCTTAGAATATAACAGCAATGAACAAGTCCAATCAGAGCAAAATTCAACAATATAATTAATCCACAAATGTAATTGTTTATTTTACAACCAATATTACTTCATGGGTAAAGAGATAAGAACAAATAATTGTATATAACAATATTAATATCACCTTGTTGTTGATTCACCGAACTAATCCATTATATAACATAAACTAAAAATTAGAGGCACATCAGCATCTGAGAAGGCTGCTTATCTAGTGAACCTACAGCTTAACGTGGCTTCCGAACCACGGTCATCGGCTACCGAAAAGCCCGATCAGCACCCCCCTCGGGCTATAAACCCTTTTTTCTGCTTAACCATAAGTATCTCGAGAAGCCTACCGACTGACGAATGACCAACGTAGAAGACCTCTCAGAAGGCATCCGCCCTTACCCAGCCTCGAACCGATGTAACTGAGGGGTGATTCCTTGTCAGATTTTACACGCTTATCTAGAAAGATTCACAAGAATTTTATAAAAACTCCTTAACTAGTAGGGTATTCGAACCCGCTCCACATTATCTGCCGTATCGTAAGGTGGTGTCTATAATGTCACCACAGCTAATGTGGCTCCGTATATATATATATATATATATATATATATATATATATATATATATATATATATATATATATATATATATATATATATATATATATATAAATATATATATATATATATTTTAACAAAAATAAAGCGTATAATATAAAATCGTAGTTTTTTGTAAGTATCTCTTAAAGTATACGGATTTGAGAAAAAGATATAGGAGCAAGATATAGGAGAAATTATTATGTAATTAATATGAATTATGAAATTTATTAAATTACATGTATATGAAAATTAATATGAATTTTATGAAGAAAATTGTAGAGAACCTTTTTTGTAGATAGTTTAATTTCCTACAAAATTACTCTTACATTTTTTTTTTTAATCCGTATACTTTAAGAGATACTTTCGAAAAACTACGCACGTGTTATTCTTGTTAAAAAACACCTTATTTTTCATGAAAAGGAAGATTTTTTGGGGCGTCGGAAAAAAAATTAATTTTTAACGACCACCCTAATATATACTATATTCATCCAATAATGCTTGCAAATTGCGTCACAAACTTTGAGCTGAAAGTTTTTCAGCGCATGCTTCCAACACAGATAGAAACAATGGGCTACTATAAAGTTTAGGTCATCGTGGCTTTGGCGTGTAACAGGTAGCAAAGGTGTATAAAATATTAAAACTAAAACTACTAACTAAAATTTATCAAACTATAAAGCGTAATTTTCTTATATTTTCTTCGGAATAATATTAGAAATCACGTCATCCATTGCCAGACACTTAATATCGTGTAGACCCCATACCAGACACCCTTAAACTTTAATAAACTGTAATAGTACTTACGTTATAGTATAAAAGCTGAATTTTATACAAGTTACTTGGGTAAATATTAGAAGATGTTTCTTCAGTAGCCAGATAGTTTTGACAGTTCTAATCCCTGGCCAGACAAACATATATTGTAGGTGCCAGGGCGAGGCAATATACATCCGGGTAGGTGCGAGTGAGATAGTGTTACGGCTTCTGCGACCCTTCACTGCGCATCTTTCGTTTACTCAGTATATTATGCATGTATTATATATACTGAACAGAAAACAGAAGAATATCAAAAAGCTTTCAGCAAATTCGGTGACAGCGAATTATTTGAAAAAGCAGTTTATATGTGAGGTTTACAATGTTGGTGAGATAATTGATGATGATGCTGCTCGGCTTCAACTGTTCATCAATACGTATACGGTCTCACATATTAATGAAACGTTTGACCGTAAAAAATTGCGAAATGTTGGTGCTAGCAGTCTAGCAAATTAGCAATTACAGCAATTACAGAACAAATTACATATCTAGCATTTGGAACAATGCTTACCAGAAAATTCCAACGATATATCAACCAGAGAATAATGATTAGATACAAGAAAACAACCAGTACCATTTTAAATCGTTTGAAGGAGATTAGTTATATATATATATATATATATATATATATATATATATATATATATATATATATATATATATATATATATATATATATATATATATATATATATATATATATATATATATATATATATATATATATATATATATATATATATATATATATATATATATATATATATATATATATATATATATTACTTCAAATTAATATACATACATTTTTACCTATTCATAATTGCATTACCTTTTTTACATTTTTACAGAGACTAAACGAAAGAAAGATAACGATATTCAAAAAGATCAAGCAACAGACTGGAGTAGCAATGACGAAGATAATGAAGACATAATGAATAATATCATTAAAGTTGTCTTAAAATCTCGTAATAAACTAATAAATGCATATTTTCTTTTATTTTTATAGAATGGGTACGAATACAATTTTTACACTGAATTTATTAACACTCTATATAAATAAACAATCAAATTTTAATAAAATTTGAATTTTGTATTAAGTTCATGAAATTCCAAAACATTATTTATTAATTTATTTGGTTTATTTTTTAATCATTTATCAATATGAAAATAATTAGCAATAACTTTTTAAACATTGATTTTTTAGTCATAAATAACTACATAATAAAATTATTGGATATATGCAAATATCTATCTAACTCGCACCTATTTGGATGTGTATTGCCTCGCGCTCGCACCTACAGCTACCCTATATGTTTGTCTAGCCAGGGGTTAGAACTGTCGAAATTGTCTAACTGCTGAGGAAACATCTTCTAATAGTTACCCAAGTAATGTGTATAAAATTCAGGTTTTTTACTATAACTAAAATTTAAAAGTGTCTGGCAATGGATTGCAACGATATTAAGTGTCTGTCAATGGATGACGTGATTTGTAAGATTATTCCGAAAAAAATATAAGAAAATTAAGCTTTATTATTTAGATAAATTTAAGTTGGTATTTTATACACCTTACCTGCCAAAACCACGATAACCCAAACTTTATAGTAGCCCATAGTTCCTATATGTGTTGGAAGCATTCGCTGAAAAACTTTCAGCTTTTATAAAATAACGAAGGTCTGGCGTTCACGGGCTCTTGCTCTATAGTTTTTTTGAGTTAGAGCATGTTCATCATAAGCTTCAACCAACTCGATAACTTTCACCAGCCGTTTTCTTTAAATAAAAGAAGGTTATTAAACTTCCCCATGAAACCTTTTTTTTTCTAGTACATAATTTGACATATTCAAAGCAATGAAAAACTATGTTTTTTGCACAATGACAATTAATAAAGAACTGGCTTTTGATGAAGTATGTTCACCCTCCAAAACCCCATAGACGTAATTAATATATACCAATAAATGTATTAGTAACGCCATCTTTAACGACATTATTAACCGAAACACCTATTACAAAAAGAATGTATTCAGTATCAGTCCAAACCTGATATAACGAATAAGACCTAGCGATATATCGAATAGTCGTTATACAGCAGTTTCAAAGTAGTTCTCCTTTTACACTTCCACTAAAATCAAAATCAATTTTTATCACATTAATAACACGGGACAAGACTATCATATCAATGTGTGTCAGAGAACTAAAATGTACACCGTACTACTACAAAATCTTATCTGTGTACGGTAGTTTTTTTATTCAAAATCCTAATCTTATCTAAACACTTTAACTTTACAAATCATAGACCGTCGTCTCGATTGTATGGTAATTTGCAATGATTACGTTGGCAAATTTGTGGATTAAGAACACATTACAAACTCCACCGTACCCAAAATCATAATCGAAATTGATTTTTTATGTCAATTAATCCGGCAGAATGACATTTATCGAAGTGGCTTTTGTTGATTTCAATATCTAATCTTACATGAAGTGGTTTACAATTTAATTGCCATTAAATTTGTGTAATGTATGTCGTCTTTTCAAGCAGCTTGTTTATCTTGAAACTGTAATCTTTGATATCCGTTTTGGTAACATGATAAATAGCTGCCCTACAAGCCATCGTATTTAATTATGTTAGAGTTGTTCCGAAATATTTGAAATGCGCATAATCGAGTCGGAGAAAAGATATTTTCAACGCATGCGTTGAAGTCTTCTTTTTATAAACACACCAAACAATTGAATTCTTCCGATAATTTTTTAACGACTTCGTATAAAGTTTTTATAGTAAAATGAAACCTGTCAGATCCAGAGCACCCGCCGAGCGTATCCCAAGCGTTTTTATCCTAGCGTCGGTTAAACAATGTAATCCATCCAGTAGCTTTACAATACATTTTTGATGTAATATATAAGTATAATATATAATAATTATATGATATAACAATAAGATTTTCTGTGAAAAACATCTTTCTTCATTCCACAGCATAGACACAGCAACGCAAATCAAGGTATTAAATTGAATGATGTGCTTCTTCGGAGAATCCATGTTCGCTAGAATACTTTTATTAACTTCCCTATTCATTTCATATCAGACTGAGCCGCAGCGAAGCGTGGCCAGGTTTAGTCAGCAGTGTATACAACAATTATAAAATTAATTGAAAATTCAATTAAACAAACTTTTCATAATGTTATATCATTTCGATTTAAAGCATATTTGACTATACCGTCTGAAGCGATACTGACAAAAAATTGTTACACCTCTGTTACCACTATTATTTTTACAACAATGCTAAGTAAACTTTAAATCGAAACTAAGACGTAATAATAACAAATATTACATAAATTAAACGGTTTTCTCATAAATTTGTAATATAATCTGTTTTATTTTTTCATTATCGTAGATGTAATGTAAAGATTCCGATAGCATTAAAGTCCCATGTTTGACCTTGACAATGAAATCATATATTATTGTAAGAAAAATTACTGTTTATTTATAAAAATATACACGATTCAGAATAATTTTCCATTTTAAGGTGCATCTTTGAAAAGACGGAGGTGAGTCGCATTCAGTTTATATATAATGTAAATTGCAACAAACATATATACGCAGTATTTTTTTCTAGTTTTGATATTATTGTTCAATAACAGGTTAAGAAATATAGAACCTAGCTGTGTTTATTCCTTTTTGTTTGGGGGAGAGCCCCACCCATTCCTTTAATCGGAGGGCATATGTTTAATCTCTTGATGTTTAGACTCTTCAGGGTGCTGACATATACTCTCTCGTCAAGAATAGGAAAACCCTATCCACAGAAAACAACCCATGTTTTCCCCGACTTTCCGTCCAATGGCATATATATATATATATATATATATATATATATATATATATATATATATATATATATATATATATATATATATATATATATATACACAGTATTATATTTTCTTGGAGGATACGTAAGTTGCTGCACATAGAATTGTGGAACCCAACAGTTAGGTGTGTGATAACACTCAGCTACTGTTGTCTAATTGGACACAATCCAAGGACAAATCTAACAATGAAAGCAACAAACAAAAATGCTCATTTAGGTGGGGACGCAGGTTGTTGTATGTACTACATGAAATTGTGGAACCCAACAATTGGGTGCATAATGACATTCAGCTACTGTTTTCTCACTGGACGCAGTCCAAGGAAATCTAACATTGCATATATATAGTGTCCGACAGAAAGTCGGTGAAAACATGGGTTGGAATGCTGCATATGTCGTCGTCGAAACACCGTCGAGTAAATGCTTTGAAAATAATGGATGATATTCCATCGAAACGTCAGCGAATCCGTCTACCAGTGGACATTCAGCTAACACGGGATACCCGAGAAACTAACATATATTATATATATATATATATATATATATATATATATATATATATATATATATATATATATATATATATATATATATATATATATATAATTCTAAATAGAATCAAAATCGATCAAATTTCCTTAATATTCTCTTGTTCTGAGTTTCATGTCTCATTTTTGACTCTCATGTTCATTATCTTAAAAAAAATAAAACCGAAAAATAAAGTTCTAGAAGAAGAAAATCGGGGCATGCACGCATGCGAAAGAATCTACATACGAGAACATGAGAAAGGATTCGCTCTAGAAAGCAACGAGAAAGATTAATAAGACTCCAACAACACGATGCTTCAAATGAAAATGACAACATCGCTTAAACCAAGAACGACAAAGAAATTAAATTAAAAATTATTTAAAAATATAAATTATAAATTATAAAAAATAAAAATTAAAAAAAAACAAGCTAAAGCTTTATCTAAGCAGCTCAGAAAAAAACAAAGCATACCTTTCTTTTCTGCACTACCCTCAGTAAAAAAAAATGCTTATTTTCTGCATGTGTCATTCCAAATCGATCTGCCCCAGATCGAATTCACATGTAAAAAAATAAAATTAGCTTTGAAAGAAATCAACATTAAAAATCCCAATTTAATGTATCCACCAGCAAAAACTTTCTGAAACTCTCTGAAATGCATAAAAATGATCGTGTTTATGTTCTATGCTATTCTGCTGATAAACTTTCCTAGCATTTGGAAAGTTGCCCAAAATTATCATGCTTCTGTATCATGTTACTTGTTACCTATGCTTTACAATTTTCTTGAGAAATTATACTCCAAGAGGCTTAAAATGATAGTAGACGGTAAGAAATTAATCCAGCTGCCTTTCTTGACATATCCCAAGCTTTCGACAAAGTATGACATTCAGGCCTTCAAATCAAACTAAAAAAGCTTCCCCATCATCCCCACTGCTAAAAGCAAGTGCAAACGTTCCTCCGAAGTGTACTTGGATAAATGTTATACCTTCTATACACAGCAGATCTGCCAACAACCAGATTTAATTCCATAGTCATATTTGCTAATGACAAGGCAATCTTAGCATATCATACTGATCCTGCACCAGCTTCAAGACCTAGCCTCTCTCTAGCCTGGGGTTCTTAGCCATAAATGGCATATAAAAACCAATGAACTAAAATCGCCCCATGTTACCACCCGTGAAACTTAACTGACAATTGAAATGTTAGCACAAAAAATACATATTGGCGCAATGGGTGCAACGTTTGTTCAATGGATACCAAAAACAGAATCAAGTAACCACTTCACATGTGTTTGTTTATGTTTAAACAAATATAAGGTCAACCTAAGGGACTGCGATGATTTGTGACTATTGATAAAACTTGAATTCAATTCTATACACCAGAAAAGGGGTAACAATCAAAACAATTGGTTTTACAAAGGGGGATGCCCCGAAGCAGGAAAATAAATTGCACGGTGGCCAGAAAGGTTATGGCCACTGTTTTCTGGGAATTCTGTAAGAAAATTATTCTGAGGAACGGACCTGATAATTGGCCACCAAGTGTTCGAAACCAAATATCATATGTGTTAAATCACTTTTAGATTTTTGTAGGATTATATTAAATCTTTGGTCTATGCCTATAAACCAGAAACTATTGACGCCTTGGAAACCAACATAACGCGGGCAATTGCGGACATAAGACCCCAAAAGCTGAAAAAGTGATCAGAAATTGAATTGACAGAATGCACTTTTTCAGAGGTAGCTGCGGCGAACACTTGTACGAAATTGTTTTCAAATATTGATGCCATTGAGTGTTATTTCACATAAAATAAATAATTTCAAGGTATCTAATTTGGTTGTTGTTTTATTTAGTTGTTTAATTTAAAGTTCGGGCGCACTAAAAAATCACCCTATAGATGGCAGGACTCAATAATTAAAAAAAAACATTGTAAAGGCCACAATATTTCGAATAACAATCCGTGAAACATCCTGGTATTTAAAATCTCGAAGAAACCTGCCACGATAACTCTGCATGTTATATAACAAGAGTAAATTTATTTCAGGATGAAGAGCATGACATCTCGTGAAGCGTCTCTTCTGAATGACCTTTAATTGTAAATCCTAAACCGCAAAGTAGATCTTTATTTATACAAATATCGTTATGGCCTTCTGTTAAATTTTGTTGATATAATTCACAAAATAAGACACAGATATATTTTATAATGTCAAAAAGGAGATAAGATTTATTTTTTTTGCATATCTAGGGAAGATCACGATAATTATATGTAAATGTAAAAAAAGATTTTCTTGTCTTCCTGTTTGCTATTGTTATTTCGCCGTTAGATGATTGTTTACTTAAGATTAGATTTTTTCGTACGGTCTCTAAGAAAAAACAGATCTTTTTAGAAATAGAAAAAAATTGCGAAATTTTAAAATTCAGATTTTCTTGATGTTTTTATAAATAAAACAAAGTTGTCTAATTTCCACTTATATTTTTTTCTAAAACATAACGCGTTTCACTACACTACAGCTTCTTCGGATGGTTAACAAAGAATCAAATTGCATTGTGACAAATAGTATAGTGCGTTTCAAGATATATCGTTGACCGATTGGCTGCAATAAACCCTTAACAACACCTGCCGTAACGAAACCCGGCAAAGTTGCAATAAACGTAAACAGGACCGTGCCTAATAAAATAACAGGTAAAATGTTAAAATTAGTAGTTTCGAAATATTTTAGTTTAGTTAGCATTATTTTCCTAAACAGTTATTCCAAACGTTCCAAGCTAAAAATGTGGCGTTCTTCGCAAGATAATGATTATTGTGCCACCGGTACTAGATGCTAAACAAATTGTTATAAATGTGTATGTTTCTTTATCGAATAGGGGGCTTAATGTAAATGCAGCCGCAGCAGAAAGGTCTTCATTAACGAAAACTCCGTTGTCTACAGTTAAAAATATTGGTGACAAAGCCATTTAAAGCCAAAAAAGTCCATAGTAATTCTGGTAAAAGCAAATTTGTTGAGTTGACGAAAGTGACAAAGACTTAATTGGAAGCAAAATGTATGCTATGTACGAAAAACAAACTGTGCCTACATTACATTCATTGCAACATTGACTAAGGAAAGATGAAACCAGCATACTTTGAAGCAGAACAAGCCTTCGGAGAATATTATCTCAAGTAGGTTTTGCATATCGAGCTAGTTAAACTCTATAAAAAAATACAGATTAGAAAATCGTCCCATTGTCTACCTTAATGAAGTCAAGAAAATGCCAAACCAAAGCCCCAGCGAAAATTTTTTTTCTGAGAATTACCAGAACCCTTATTCAGTGTTTTTAACATATTTAATAGCGGAGAATGGTTGAAGTATTTTTAGTCGTCAAGACATCTGTGTATTTATAACGGTTTATTTCCAAGCATTCTAGTAAATTCAATTTGTTACCTTATTTTTTATGTGTAAGATTTTCAAATCACTAAAATGTATGATTTTCTTTAATAATATGTTTCACTTGCGCTTGTATTCTGCTATTCTGAGTATAAATGATCTACCTGTTTGTCCTATATAAAATTTATTGAAAAACCACAATTAATTTGGTAAACACCTCTGGATTAAGAGGAACATTGATTAATCGATGAAGTGGTTGGATGTATTGAGAATCGTGATATCAATGTCAGAAAATTTATGGAAAATTGAAAACAAGTACTTATTCGAATTTTTAGAAATCGTTGGGTCCAAAAAGTTTATTGAACTGTTGGTCTCAATTTCGGCTGTAAATATGATATTTTTATGAATGTTGTACCCGTCTCTTAGTATCCGTAAAGCATGTCAAAATGTCATCAACATTTCGGTACCAATATAAACAATGTTTACTAATTTTGTTTTTGAAAATTATCTCCTCGATATTGTCATACAAATTTCTGCAAGTAAAGGGATTAGTGAAAATCTTTGAAAAATTTGATCTTCGAAAGCAACGTAATTTTGATCAAGACGCGTTCTTAACAAGCTCATTATTTGTCAGCCATCCGTAGAAGCTACAGTGTAGCGAAATGCGTTGTTTTAGAGAAAAATATAAGTGGAAATTAGACAACTTTGTTTTATTTATACAATTTTAAAATTCAGTTTAAGATGTAACAAGAATATTAGACGATTGCAAATTAATTTTATTATTAATAAAATTATTATTAATTACAAAATTATATAAATTATAAACACATTATATTTGATCCTTAACATATATCCTGTAAAATCAGATATTATTCGAAAAGCAACATTTGAGGAATTTACGTCTTTCAACTGAAAAATAATGTTGCGGATTCTCAAGATATGATTATGCGGCTTTGGGAGATGATGGTGTTTCACACAGCACTTCTAAAAAAGGGTTTCAACAGTTTCAAAATGCAAATTTTGACATAAATGATGTAGAACGTTCAAAAAAGTAAAAAAAATGCAGAAATTGGACCCACCGCTGGAAGAGAATCCTTATCGTATACAGCTGTAGCTCCGATAGGACCTCTGAGTAACACCAGAGGTCCTATCCAAAACCACTTCTAACCCTTATACAAGCCAGGCAAAATTCAAAAGGAGACTCATTGGGTTCCCGATGAACTCACAAGTGTATACAGTAAAAATAACTCTGGAAATAATTATCAAGGTGAGCTGGGAGATTCTATAATAACCGGTGTATTCACCAGACTTAACCTCTTTAGATTTTCATCCTTTCTGATCACTGCACCATCACCTTCAGGGTGCCATAACCAAGCTAAGGAAGATCATGATAATTATACGTAAATGTAAAAAAGATTTTTTTGTCTTTCTATTAGTTACTATTATTTCGCTTTTTTAGATGATTATTTACCTAAAATAAGATTTTTTCGTACAGTCTCTAAAAAAATTAAGATTTTATTTTGTTTTGCTTTCTGTATATTTTTTTTTAGAAATAGAAAACAATTACTATTAAAACGATATAAATTTTAAAATTCAATTTTTTTAATTTAAATGTAACACAAATATTAGACGATTTAAAATGTAACCCTGTTTATCATTAATTAAAAAATTATATAAATTATAAACACATTATATTAGATCCTCAACTTATATTCTATATAATCAGATTCTGATTTTGTTTAGGCATAACCATATTTGCGCCTTTCGATTGACAAATAATGCTAATGAAGCTCAAGATATGATCTCTGCGACTTTGGGAGACGAAACTGTTTCGTACAGCACTTCTGAAAAGTGGTATCGGCAATTTCAAGCTGCAAATTTTGACATAAATGATGCAGAACATTTAGAAAAGTAAAAAATGCGGAAAATGAATAATTGGAACCACAGCTGGAAGAAAATCCTTATCGTATACTGCTACAGCTCCGATAGGACCTCTGAGTATCACTAAAACCTAAACTTTTACACAAGCCAGGTAAAATTCCCAATGAACTCACAAGTGAGATAGTGTATACAGTAAGAATGACTCTGCAAATAATTATCAAGGTAAGCTGGGAGATTCTATCATAACCGGCGTATTCACCAGACTTAACCTCTTCAGATTGTCATCCTTTCCGATCCCTGCACCATCACCTTCAGGGTGCCATAACCAAGCTAAGGAAGATCATGATAATTATACGTAAATGTAAAAAAGATTTTTTTGCCTTTCTGTTAGTTACTGTTATTTCGCTTTTTTAGATGATTATTTACCTAAAATAAGATTTTTTCGTATAGTCTCTAAAAAAATTAAGATTTTATTTTGTTTTGCTTTCTGTATATTTTTTTTTTAGAAATAGAGAACAATTACTATTAAAACGATATAAATTTTAAAATTCAATTTTAAATGTAACACAAAAGTTAGACTATTTAAAATGTAACTGTATTTATCATTAATTAAAAAATTATATAAATTATAAACACATTATATTAGATACTCAACTTATATTCTATATGATCAGATTCTGATTTTGTTGAGGCATAACCCTCTTTACGCCTTTCTATTGACAAATAATGCTAATGAAGCTCAAGATATGATTTCTGCGACTTTGGGAGACAATACTGTTTCGTACAGCACTTCTGAAAAGGGGTATCTGCAAATTTTGACATAAACGATGCAGAACGTCCAGAAAAGTAAAAAAAATGCGGAAAATGAATAATTGGAACCACAGCTAGAAGAAAATCCTTATTGTCTACTGCTACAGCTCCGAAAGGTCCCCTGAGTTACACTAAAACCTAAACTTTTACACAAGCCAGGTAAAATTCAAAATAAGACTTATTGGGTTCCCGATAAACTCACAATTAAGAAAGTGTATACAAATTATTGATTGATTTGTCCGTTACTTTGTGATCTCAAGTTTTAAAGTAGTGTTTGAGAATGTAAAATCGTTTTACGAAACTATAATCACACAAATTTTGTTTAAAAATAAAAGTGATAGATAACAAAGTAAAACATTGTTTTATTCATTTTTAAAGAGTATACAGTAAAAAGAACTCTGGAAATGATTATCAAGGTGGTCTGGAAGATTTTATCACAACCGGCGTATTAACCAGACTTTCGGATTTTTATCCTTTCCGATCCTTACAACATCACTTGATTGATAGCCGCTTCAAATTTCTCGAGAAAGTCGAACAAATCCTCAATAAATTAATCACTTAAAAACCACCAATAGTTCTTCCATCTAAGATTCGGTAGTTGCCTGAAAGGTGACGAGAATGTATATTAAAAGCTGGAGATTGCATCGAAAATTAAGTTTACATTATTTTTTTCCCATAAATAAGTACAATGCATAAATCATGCAGCATATGCATAAATCAGTTTTTAAAGCAAGAATATCCTCCTTATTCCACAGACTTTACTCCCATTGATCCTCGTTCAACATATATCGTCGTGTCAACCGTGTAGTATCGAATTTGAAAACTTTTTTTGGCGATGATGTATCACCATCATATTCATTATTTTACAATTGTGATTTAGGCCTTTCTAAAAGAAAACTGATATTTTCTCTTATACCACCTTAAATTTGATTTTTTTCAATTTGATAGCTTATAATTTACACGACAAACACGACAATATATCCTCCTCTTTTACTAAAAAAGTATCAGAAAGTAAAAAGTAAAAGATCTTACTATATATATATATATATATATATATATATATATATATATATATATATATATATATATATATATATATATATATATATACATATACATATAATAAACATTTACCATTCTAAGATCAAGGAAATACAAGACGAACACTCACCTTTTAATTCTGTCATTTTTCCTTTAAGAGTCGTCGTGATCAAAAGGTGTAACAAACGATCGAAAGTAAAACACAATCGAAAAACAATTGAAAAATTCGAAAAACAAATGAACAATTTAAACTCGACGAAAGATGAGATCGCGTGTGAAAGAGTAGAGAAAAAAAAGAGAGTGCGACGGAGGCGAATAACGTCGTTTGATGGCAATTTGTCAAATAGATTGTCTCGAGTCGCAGGCGACCGGATTTTTCGGCGATCGTTGAGTGCAGAAGAAAACAAGTGAATGAATGAATCGCGAATGGCGAAAAACAGTTATTATAGGCGGCCCCAGATTACCCGTACACGGCCAACTTGAATCGGACGCGAAGATCGAGGTGCAATTGTTTCGTTCGCTTGTTTTTTCCGATTTTTCTTTAATCGCTGAGCACAATCTTGAGTCAATAAGAGGACAAACAAATATGTCGTGTGCTTGTTGACTCTTTAAATAAAACTGTACGAACAACTGACGCAAAAAGAAAAGAAAATATATTACGACAATAGCATTTCATAAATTATATATTTTTTACTGCAGGAAATATTTTTGTTTCGTATATATTTTTAAGACATCAGTTTCATCTCAAATAAAACGATAGGTCTACCGTTTGTTTAGAAGGTCTTTTAGCATACAAATCTAAGAAATATGTTTGTTTAATTTACATCTTCCGGTCTTTTGTTCATTCTCAGGCAAAACGATAGTTCTATCACTTTTTTGGTAAAGATGGGTTTTATTGCATTTCACTATGCATGCTGACTATATTTCATTTTTCCGCTTAAGGACACTGGATTGTGTTATTGTGTTTACATTTAATAAGTTCGCATATCCTATCTAAAAGCTTCAACAACATTTAAGGGTAAGAACACGTAACCACCCGATGTGCATTAATGTGTTTCAGAGACGGCTTCATTTTAGTATTTGAAACCAACATTTTCATTTATATTGTGAACTTCATGTCGTATCGTGTCGTTCTTGAATAATTTCAAGGGTGAGTGTATCATTGAACACTTTCTTATCTGTTAACTTTTATTAGATGTGTGTTTGTCACTGAACACTTTAATTTCTATCGATTTATATTAGTTTTGAGATGTATTTAAAGCTCTATTATTTCTATTTAACGATTTCAAAATGATCACTATATAAGTGAATTTTTTCACTGAACACTTAGTATTTTATTAAATTTGGTAGTTTTGATAAGTATTTCAAAATTACTTCTGTTTCCCTTTCTCACAGGATACTGTTCTGATTATTATCAAATATTCAAGTACAATTGAATTAAATCTGTTAGGGTTCATTTGATATAACATTTAAAACAGTGGTTTTTGATTAATGTTTTGATCAATATTAAATGATTTATATTAACAGTATATTCATATACTGGAGCGGGTATATCGAGCGCTCTCCCTTTGTACCCATTACACAACTCAGTACTAGAGGTTACACCGTAGGGTGTAGTTGGATAGTCTATTATTTTTTGTTTAGCTCTTTGGGTCAGTATCTCGCGCACTCTCCCATGATACTCCATTCATACCCGAAGCTGGCATTGTTGCGCGTTCTCCCCTCAGTGTCAGGAACAGTACCCAGAATGATAATTTTATTATTGAATGATAAAATTATCATTGTTGAAAATGTATGATCTGTAATTTAATAAATATTGAGAGATCATTGTTGAAAATATATGATCTGTAACTTAATAAATATTGAGAGATCTCCATGGAGTTTTCACGCGTTCTCCCTTCAAAACCATGAAGTGGGTAAATACTGTTTTGCTTTTCGGGTATCTGGAGCGGGTACATCGCGCGCTCTCCCATTGTACCCATAGCACAACTCAGTACCAGAGGTTACATCGTAGGATGTGGTTGGATATCCATTATGTTTTGTTTAGCTCTTTGGGTGGATATCTCGCGCGCTCTCCTTTGATACCCCGTTCATACCCGAAGCTGGCACTGTTGCGCGTTCTCCCCTCAGTGTCAGGAACAGTACCCAGAATGATAATTTTATTATTGACTGATAAAATTATCATTGTTGAAAATGTATGATCTGTAATTTAATAAATATTGAGAGATCATTGTTGAAAATATATGATCTGTAACTTAATAAATATTGAGAGATCTCCATGAAGTTGTCGCGCGTTCTCCCTTCAAAACCATGAACTGGGTAAATACTGTTTTGCTTTTCGGGTATCTGGAGCGGGTACATCGCGCGCTCTCCCATTGTACCCATAGCACAACTCAGTACCAGAGGTTACACCGTAGGGTGTGGTTGGATATCCAATATATTTTGGTTATCTCTTTGGGTGGATATCTCGCGCGCTCTCGCTTGATACCCCGTTCTTACCCGAACCTGGCACTGTTGCGCATTCTCCCTTCAGTGTCAGGAACAAGACACAGTTTGATATCTGATTATTGGCCGATAATATTATCAATGTAGAAGTTATTTAGAACATCTCTATTTGAATACATATGGATTGCTATCATGGCTATTATAACTGATATACTAACGAGTATCTCTCGTTGAGTATATGAATAGCCTCGTGGTAAAATATGATACGTATCGATCTGATAAATCTAAAATAACAGACAGTAAACAGATAATAGTTTGATGGATTCGGAGTATTCAGGGTTACTTTTATTTCCAGATAGTTAAAGCTACAATGCTTGGAAGCCACCACCATGCTCGTCAAACTCATGTACCCAACTAGCCGCCCAATCAGAGCAATTACATTTAACCCATCCCAGTTAATATTAGGAAGATATGCATATCTATTTCTATATTTTATATATGTTTATTAAAAAAAAAGAATTATTTCAATTTTTTGTCGTATTATTACAGTATAACATCTTAAAAATATGTTATCAAATGTTTAAAACTTAATTCAAAGTATTTTTTTTAAAACTGTTTTTATGTATAAACGTGTCCCGCCTAGACTTAGCGTACCAGCGCTGCCAGATGTGTAGTTGAGGGGTCCACTTTGGCTACCTACTGTGGACTACTCTGCACTAGCTTGGACTACTCTGCTCTAGCTGCGCTGGAATTGCTGACTAATCGATAAGATACCGCAGTTATTGAATTTTTATGTGCCTAAATTTAAAAACGCATTTTTCTCTAAATTATATTTTTCAAATTGGCATGACCGATAACTCAAAAAGTATTTTATCAATCGTCCTGAAATTTTGTACACATCTTTCCAATGATATTACTTTCTATATGAACCTATTTGTTTTGAAAAATTTTATCAAAAAAAAATTTAAATTAAAAAAAAAATAATTAATTAAATGAAGCAAACAAAAAACAGTTAATTAAACAGTTAAACAGTTAAAACAAAATCAAGTAGAATTAATTATGTCAAAAAATTTTAAAATTTGAGATTGAAATAATTGATTGAATCATCTCCTGATGATGCTAACATGGTTAGCAAAACGTACGTCGCTAACTGAAGGTTTAAATAGAAAAATTGAACAATCTATGGTATACTGAAGACATCGTACTTGTCACAACGAACTTTGAACAACACCAACAGATAGCTACACAACTAGAGAGGATCAAACAGAGAAATTAATTAGAAGGAACCAGGGTGGCTTGGGAAACTTAAATGGATACTTAATAATAACAGGACGCCTCAAAATTTGAAGAGCAAATTGTACGATCAATATCTCCTCCCTGTTTTAACATATGGCTCCCAAGCAGGGACTGGCTTGTTTTTCAGTTATTAAAAATGTAACAGGATTTTCTTTCGGAAACATTCTGGAAATGACAGTTGATATACATCGTTTTCTTTAATCTACACAATATGTCAGAGAAATAAATTTAAATACTACCAGCGCATCTCTTGAAACAATATATAATCTGATTGGTGTATATCTCATCTATAAAACGAGACTACCAACATTAGAATAGATCAACGGATTGTCAAGTTATTGCGCTTAAAGTAACAATATCTTTTGTCATGTCATCACAAAACACGCTGGATCAAAGAACTAATATAAAATTATGTTTCAAGCTTGGTAAAAGTTTTACAGAAGCATTTGAATCGATGAAAAAAATTTTTGGTGTTGACTGCTTATCCCGTACCGTGTATTCGAGTGGTATAAGAGATTCCAGGACGGTCATGATGCTTTGGAAGATGCCCCAAAGCCAGGCCGGCCTAAAAAACTAAAATTGCAATGAGTCTAAATACATGATTCACGAAATTTCGATAGAATAGCAATATCGGACTGTAAATTGAAAAGATTGGCAGAATTTGTAACTACAATAGGCCAAACTAAGCCCTACACCGACTGTGTTTATATCAAAACAGTCTCAATGCCAAGTGTACAAATACTTTCTTTGCAGTCCAAAATACCATTGTTTGGCATATCAACTAGATCTTCGAATTCAGCAGTTTTTTTTAATTCTTGAATATACCACGTATCTCTCTAAAAGAAGAACAATATATAGTCGTAGTGGTCGTTCACAACAGAGTATTGATTTGGTACGTGAAAGTGTTGCTGAAGGCTCAGAAATTTCCATTAGTCGACGTTCACACAATTTTGACTCAGTGAATATACAGTTCAAATAACACAGGAACTAAAGTCACTAGATCATTCAAAATGTCGTGTATTTGTCAACTGGATCAACGAACAATATTTTGTTCACACAACAATGAGTCATTGTTTGTGTGCATTATGGTCAGGAGGTGTAATTGAGCCGTGTTTCTTTCAGAATGTTGCTGGTGAAGCTGTAACTTCGATATGGTGAGGTGATAATTGACTTTTTTTGTGTGCTAAATTGAATAATATTGATCTGGAGGCTATGTGGTTCCAAAAGGATGGCGCTAAACCTTACTCTGCTAATGAAACAATTTATTTATTGAGAGAAAAAAGCAAAAGCAAGTTATTGCAAGAAACTGTGATGTTAATTGACCACCAAGATCGTGTGATTTGATACCGTTGGACTATTTTATTTGGGGTTACATGAAAAGCCAGGTCTATAAGAACAATCCACAATCCATTCATGAACTAAAGGATTTTTGTTTTAATTTAATATATTAGCAATCAGAATTACAATATTCTAAAAGCTAATGTGATGGCTTGAGGGCTGGGCTTCTCTATATCGGCGAAATGAGGTGACTCCCCCAACGACGAGTTTCCTTTTATCTTTCTATCAGGTCTGCTGGTCAGTTTCTTTTTAGTCTTTTCTTATTATTTTTTGGATGCAAAACAGGCTGTAGTAGGGTATTAGGATGGCTTTCCAATTTGTGATGTTTTATGCTGCTACTCTTGATCATGTCTGGAGATTTTCGTGGAGTGTGGATTGATATGTACCAAGGTGCGTCGGCAATCATTCGTAATATTTTGGACTGGCACATTTGGATAATGGCTACATTTGATTTACTGTTACATTCCCAAAGTACTATTCCATAAGTCCAAATTGGTTTAATAATAGCCTTGTATAAAGAATTTTGTTATCTAAAGATAAGTTAGACTTTCTTCCTATAAGCGAGCTCAATAGTTTTACGTTTAGGTCAGTTTATTTTCTTTTTTTTTGACTATATGTCCAAGTAAATTCTTAAATATTTAGTATTAGTGAATGTTGGGGTTTCTGCATGATTAAAATGGGAGCTAGGATACAATCACCTCTTAGGGTAAAGTTGACTTACGTTGATTTTGTGTAATTTATTTTAATTTTCAACTTTCAAGTCCTGGGTTGAATTAAATTCAGGTGAAACTAAAGGATAATTATTCAAGTTATTGGTGAGATAGGGCCACGGATATGCCAAAATGTCATCTAAAATTTTGAAAAAACATAAAAGTCTATGGAGATGCAAGAGGTGATCATTTGGCAGGTATGGTTTTTGTGTTTAAATGTCATACACTATGCTTCCATTATCAATACATTTTTTTTGGAATTTACGCAAATTCTGTGTTTTATTAGCATTAACAAAACTGCTTAATTTAAAAGATCCATTGTTTTTGTGATTGATAATGACTGAAACAACTTTGTTTTCATGTCATGTACCTTTCTTGGTACATTACTTGCCACACTTCTGTGCATACAAAGAATATATAACATTTAAACCTACATATAAATATTTTATTCTTGATAAGGTATATAATTTAATAAAGTATTTATTCAATCCCCACAACAATAAAAATATCCATGATTAAGTCAGATTAACAGAATTGACAGAATGTTCAGTTACACGACCTCAAAAATAAAATAATCTTGCACAAATAAACATTGTAGACATAAATAAGCATTGAATCTAGTTTGACATTGAAAACTTTGACTTATAAGAAATTCGCGGACTAATTTTTTAAATTCGTTGTCATTCTGAACATGCTTAAATCGTTGTGACAACTATTATACAGCTTCACACCCCTATAGTAAACATTATGTTCAATTATCTTACATGAATGTATTGGTTCAACAAGTTCATCAGAGCCTCGTGTGTCATAGTGATGAAAATCACTATTTTTTACGAATGCCACAAAATTTCGCCTAACAAAGATGATAATCTCCAAAATATATAGTGATGGTAGAGTCAAAATCCTGCATTGTTTAAAAATTGGTCGACATGTTGCCAGTAGTGACACCCCACCCATCATTCGAATTATCTTTTTTTGTATTTTGAAAACACGCATCAGATGAGGCGACACACCCCAAAATATCAAACCGTACCTAACGCGACTGTAAAACTCTGCATAGTAATATGAATGCACAATATCCGTGGTACCAACCCGTTTCAACCTATAAACAGCATATGAGACAGCAGCTAATTTCATGCATAGTTCAGCTATGTGTTCATCCCAGCAAAGTCTGTTATCGAGATGAACACCCAGAAATCTAGTACATGTTTGCTGTATAGACTTACCGTTAATTTTTAGTAAATATGACTCCGTTATAGTGTGTGTTCTAGGAGTAAAAGCAATAAAACTGGTTTTGTCCACGTTAAGGGATAACTAATTATTCGTAAACCAACTATAAAATTTATTGAGCATTTCCTGTACCGTTTCAATGGCTCCCTTCCATGTTTCTATTTTCTGTTAAATAGCTGCTATCATCAGCAAACATTACAAAATTTCCGCTACTGCAAACATCTGGCAGATCATTAACAAAAATTAAAAATAATAGTGGACCCAAAACAGATCCTTGGGGCACTCTAGAAATAATCCTTAATCTTTCAGATGTTGCTTCATCAATCTGTACAACTTGGTGTCGATCAAACAAGTAAGATTGCATCCACTCTCTCACCCGACCCCTCAAGCCATACTGATGAAGTTTATCCAGCAGTATTACGTGATCCACCAGATCGAAAGCCTTACTTAGATCCATAAACAGACCAACACATTTGCAATTATCGTTTATGTTTTCATATATCTTGTTTAAAAATTCACAGATTGCTGTGAATGATTTGAATATATTAAAGCGCACAAGAAAGGACATGATCTGCTCATACACTATATGCTCCAACAGTTTAGATAACGTAGGTAGAATAGCTGTTGGTCTATAGTTGGAGAAGGAGAGCCGGTCACTTCTCTTGAAGACAGGAATTACTTTTGATGTTTTTAATGCTTTCGGAAAAATACTAGTTTCCAGAGACCAATTCACTAGATATGTTAACGGTATTATTAATGAGTTGATAGACTTCTTCAGTACAAATGAAGGAATATTATCTAGCCCCACAGAATTTGTATTTTTTAGTTTAGTATCAAGTTTTGACTTGATCCATGCATATTTGTATTGTCTTGAGGATTCAATAAATTATTATTATTATTATTATTATTATTATGACATGAAATACCTTAAAAAAATTATTTTTTTAGCCATGATTGGTGAAAGATCCTTAAAAATCAGTATGTACAAATATTTTTTTGCAAAACTACAAAAGGTAGTGTTGATTTCAATGTTAATTTTTGTCTGAATTTAAAACAAACCATCTTTGTAAATGAAATTGTTATTAAATACAATTAAGCTTACGCGACTAAATTATTTAAAGGTTAAGTTATCCTTACGTGCTCAGAAATATATTATTGACTTAATATTACATATTGTCTAGTCCAATACTATTATTATTTTAGTGTATATAATGTTTCTACGTAAACGTGCTGGACGAATGGAGGAAGATACAGTGGTACGAAAAAACAACCAATTCTACAACATTTATTATTAGTTAGCCAATTTGACCTTCAGTTGGATAATGATTTCTTCCAAATTAATTCTGACTCTTAACTTTTGGATAGTGACCATTTTCGAAATACTGAAGGGTGATTTTTTAGGGCGTTCGAACTTCCGATAGAGGTCGAGAGTTCGACTTAAATTCATATGATATTTCTTCGAGTTATGGAAATAATACTAAGCCGATCAGGCTCGTCCAAACTAAATCATTTTCCATCACTGAAGATAATTCTTCACCATCTTTTCTTCCAGACCACATGATCTTTCAAACATTTTGTAAGTGGTTTTTCGGGTTTCCTGCTGTCTTTCATTCAGTTTATAAAGAACCAATTTTCCCATCTTCTGGATCATTTCCATGACTTTAAAATGTATTGGAATGGCTTCTCGTGTCACATTTAATAGATCCATCAGTTGTTGTTGCGTTTGAGCGTCATCCTCATCCAACAATGCTTGCAATTCGCGGTCTTCAAATTTTTTCGGTGATCTTCCGCGTTCTTCGTTTCTCACGTCAAAATCGCCACTTTTGATTTTTTAAGCCACTCAAAACACTGTGATTTACCAAGAGCAAGCTCACCGTAAGCTTTCACAAGCATTCGTTACGATTCTACAGCAGTTTTCTTCAAATGGTAACAGAAAATCAATGCTGTCCGCTAATCGCAGTTTCCAGGCGCAAAATTCGACATGTTCAACATTATTACAAACTATGCCATTGTATGGTTATATGAAACTTGTATCGTTGTGAATTGAAAATATTTGTCACATGTCAACAAGGAAATGGCACTAATGACGGTAACTATATTGACAGGACATGTTGATGACTGACATGTTGATGATTGACAGTTAGGGGTCATCTATGGGCAAATTCGAGTTTCATATTTACAGACCTGGTATATATATATATATATATATATATATATATATATATATATATATATATATATATATATATATATATATATCATCATCATCAGCCCGTATCGATCCACTGCAGGATGAAGGCCTCTTCAGCATGCTTCCAACCTTCACGGTCCTGGGCTTTCCTCTGCCACTCGGGTCCAATATACTTAACGATGTCATCAGTCCATCGTGCTTTCGGTCTTCTTCGCGGACGTTTGCGATCAAGCGGTATCCACTCCAGGATTGCTTTGGTCCATCTGTCGTCCCATCGCCTCGCTATATGGCCTGCCCATCTCCATTTCAACTGTTTTACTCTTCCAATGATGTCACAGACTTTTGTTTGTTCCCTGATCCATGCGCAGGACTTTCTGTCTCGTCTTGTAATACCAAGCATACATCTTTCCATTCCCCTCTGTGCCACCCGAAGTTTATATATATATATATATATATATATATATATATATATATATATATATATATATATATATATATATATATATATATATATATATAATGTTAAACTTTATTAGTACTTTTAAGTGCACATTTGTAACTGCCATGTTGGCACGGAACATTGTGAATTTAAAATAATAAATATAATAAACATAACAAATAATTCTTACAAAAGAATAAAAAAATAAACTCAAACAATCAATTAATCAATAACATGGTACCACTAGTAATGAATACTACTCTAATATAAAATATGCAAATGTTTTATTTAGCTATATTAAATCTGTCCGTATCACTAAAAAAAATATTTAATGAATAATACGCTTTTTTAAACAAGTATTTCTTTAGACTTTTATTTGCTGCAATTTTGGACTGTAACCGAATATTTGGAGGAAAACTGTTGTATATTTTTATAATCATAGAGTTAACATTCTTTTGAATATAACTAAAATTATATATTGATGGTAAAAGATCGGACTTATGTGGTGTCGCATATCCATGTTCATTTTGGAATGACTCAAAAAGTTCTTTGTTATATACAGACATAAAAGTGTCATAAATATACATGTTTACCAAAGTCATAATCCTTTTTTTAACAAAGATATGCTTTCAACTACAATCATTCTAATTCAATGTGAAAATTGCTCGAATATATCTTTTTTGAAGCTGAAATATTCTATACATATCAGGTGAGTTTCACCAAATAATCAATCCGTATCCTATCCGAAATTGCTGCATCTATCCGTATATTTTTGGAAATAACTTTCAAGACATACGAATATTTTGAATATCCAACGCAAGTTTTATAATATGGACTCTCCATTCCAATCTCCGGTCGATCACTAATCTAAATACTGAGGCACATTCTGTCGTTTTAAATACACTGATGTAAACAAAATTGAGGTCATTACTTTTGCGATTTTCAGAAAGAATGCACTGTGTTTTTGATACATTCAAGAGGAGATCGTGAGCAGAAAGCTAAGCTAAGAAAGCCCTACATACCTTGCACTTACATCTCCAATGCTCCCGTTACTAAATATAAGGTTCAGATCATCTGCATACATAACTGTTTGTTCATTTAACACATTAGTGATGTCATTAATATATAATACAAACAACAATGGACCCAAAACCGAACCCTGCGGAACATGTACCCTCTCTGAGAGAACCCTGCCATCAGTATCTCTTATTAATACCTGCTGGGTGCGATTTTTCAAATGCGATTTAATTCAGTTTTAATTTTTCAAATGCGATTTAATCAGCTTTAGTTTAAAGCTTTAGACAAATCAATGCATATTGTCATCGTGGTTCTTTTAACATTTAATGAATTGGATATATACTTAATTGCCTGAAAAATTGCGCTAGTTGTTGATTTTCCTTTTCTGAAACTATTTTGGTTATCATTAATTATAAAGTACTTTTCTAAAAATCCTGTCGATCTTTTATAAAATGCCATCTCTAATATTTTATTAATGTTGTTTAGTAAAGCTAGAGGTTTGCAGTTTTTTTTTCTTCATCTGATTTGCCCATTTTGTATATTGATTTTATAAACGCATTTTTCATAAATCAGGATATGCACCACTGGAAAAACAGAGGTTCACAATAAACGGCCTAGATATATAGTTTACAGTCTCTTTAATTATTTGTATTGGAAGATTGTCATCGACGACTGATTTTTTATTCTTTAATTCATTTATTATTTCCCAAACCTCATGCCAATCCGTAGGTGTCAAATATATTGTCTGAGCCACAGAGGAAACTGAAAAAGCAGTGCAGCCTGTAATCGGACTCATGTCCGAACATGAACCCACAAAATAATTATTTAGACTATTAACGGTCTTAATAGGATAACCATATTTCGAAGCAAAACACTCCAATACATTCGTACTTTGCTCAATTTCATCGTTATGTTTTTACCAATTTACGAGTAGCAGCTAATTTATTTTCAGATCTAGATATAAATTATTTATTCGACATTTTTCTTGTTTTCCCAATTACTTGTTTCTGTAATTAAAACCGATTATAGAAATCGTTGTTTAAATTGTAATGCAGTCTTTGAGGTCCTGAATTTTATTGAATTGCCTTCAACTGACATAAGCTGGTCTTAACAGTTTTGAATTATGTTTAAATATGGTGGTCAAGCTGTCCAAGGTAAAAGAGAAATGCTATTTGTTTAAAAAGTATTTTCAGATTTCCCGTAATACCATTCGACAACACAAAACGTAATTCCGCCTCCACCCATCTGACTTCTATCTCCATCTTCGAGCTATGAAAATAATAGTAACGCCATCAGGCCCATCCACACTAAACCGTTTTCCGTCACCGAAGATAATTATTCGCCATCTTTTCTTCCAGACCACATGATCTGCTGAAAAACATTTCTTGGAAAGCGACGGTTTTTTCTTGAGCTCATTGATTGGTTTCAAATTGGAAGCTCCTTGAAAAATACGTTGAACATTACATATTAATGTTTATTCCCACTTTTCCTGAAATTACCCTTACAGTGTCAATAGTAATCTCACACACCTCACACTCCTGTAAAAAAGTTGCTTAAAAACTCTTTAATGAATCAATAATTTTAATGTTCCATAAACGTAAACAAATTTCAAAATCAATGGTACGTATTTAAGCTAGTTAGCCCGTGAGTTTCAAATAAATTTATCGCAAGGCGAGACGACGTCTCAGCACTTTCTTCACCTTGGCGGGAAATTTTAATGATATATATTTTTTTTAAAGTGGTACATATCAGTTTCGATGACGAAACGTATGAATTGGAAGCCAACCGTTCTTGCGATTTGTTGAATAGTACGGTAATTTAGATTTGGAAACGTAATTAAAAACACTAAGTACTTTGACTTTTCGCGTGTTCTACTTTTTTTTGCGTATGTGTGTGTTGAAATTTGCGAGAGATCACGCTTTTTTGCCGGGTGAATTTACTTCAATCAAAATAATTTTCATTCATCGATGTAGCTCGGGCTTCAATATCTGCGTATAGGTATATATATATATATATATATATATATATATATATATATATATATATATATATATATATATATATATATATATATGTACATATTATATGTAAGAAAATAGTCACGTGGATTACAGTCTGGTGATCGGGCAAAACTATTTCGGTTGTTAATGACTAACACATTGATATCTCTTGACATCGCGATATCTTCTATTTCAGTGTTGTAGACTAATGATTTACTGTATCCCACATACATATATAATATATATATATATATATATATATATATATATATATATATATATATATATGTATGTATGTATGTGTGTGTGTAGGCTGAGGACTTGTTCCTGATATACATCCTTAGATGCATTTCTTTGAGGTCTTGTCTTGTTTAATTTTCAACGAGATCACACTCTCGCCGTTTTCAAGCGTATAAGTTGCAGCCGAGAGAACTCTCGCATTTCTTACTAATATATTATTCGCACTGTGTATTCCCCACAATACAAGATAGATTAAGGTGTACTTTTCAAAAATATCAGTATTAATATATAATTTAACAAATGTCAAATATCAAAACAATTAAAAATCAATTATTACCAATTTAAAAATCCCAACAAGTTCAATGACTTGTAAAACTGTTAACAGAAAAAAATAATAGCATTGAACTCTAATTAAACTTTATGTGTAGTGTTATGTATAGTTACGGCGACGTAATGTATATGTTATGTATGGTTACGGCGACGATGCTATGCCAAAAGAAATGTTTACAAGAACTTTGATGATTGTAGAGAAACATTTGAAGACGAAACTCGTTCAGGATGATCGGCCACGTCAAACAACGAAGAAAACACTACCAAAAGCAGGAATTTCGTACTAAGTAACCGCCGAACAAGACAAATTTGCTATTCCAAATTTGTGGCAAAACAATTCATGGAATTTGCATCATCATAATATATCTCGGCACACCGCAATAATTCGTAAATATTTCGCTCAAACTCAAAGAAATACCATCCCACCTATTTTCCTGACCATAACCCCCCCCCCCCACGATTGAAGAAACCACTTCGTGGATGCCGTACTTCCACTTCGTGGAATCCATAGGAGCCATTCAAGAAAGTTCACGTTCCGAAGACTTAAAAAACATTGAAATAAGAGTATTACAATTAGAGGAGATTACCATAATGCACCACGACACACCGCAATAGTAATTAGTAAAATTTTCACTAAAGATCAGACAGATACCATCCCACAAGCCCGATATTTACAAGATATGACTTCGTGTGATTTTTTTCCTGTCCCTTCAATTGAAACCACTTCGTAAACGCCGTACTGAATCCACAGGAGCGATTCAAGAAAGTTCACTGGCCGTTTTTACAGAAATACCAGAAGCCCAGAATAAAAAGACTGCAATAAACTCTTATCCCTGCCGTAACGAAACCCGGCAAAGTTGCAAGAAACGTAAACAGGACCGGGCCTAATAAAATAACAGGTAAAAACTATGTAAAAAAAAGTAAAAAAAGTATAAAATAATTAATTTTACAGCTGATTTAGTAATTTCGAAATATTTTAGTTTAGTTCGCATTATTTTCTTAAATTGTGCAGTTCGATACTTTCGTTCGTATTTTTTGTTATTATAAGCGTGCTAAAAATGTGGCGTTCTTGGCAAGATAATGATCATTGTACCTCCGGTAGTGCTAATTTTAAAAGAAAACATTTATCGCCCGATGCTAAGCAAATTGTTAAAAATGTGTATGTTTCTTTATTGAATAGGGGGCTTAATGTAAATGCAACCGCAGCAGAAACGTCTTCATTAACGAAAATTCTGTTGTCTAAGGTTGTTAAAGATATTGTGACGAAGCCAGTTAAAGCCAAAAAAGTCCGTAGTGATTCTGATAGAAGCAAATGTGCTGCCGTCAGCGACAAAGACTTGAGTCAAATTAAAATTTATGCTACGTATGAAGAACAAACTGTGCCAATAGTGTATTAATTGCAACAGCGACTAAGGAGATGAAAACAACATTCTTTTAGCAGAACTTTCCTCTAGAGAATATTATCTCAAATGGGTTTTGCATGTCGGACCGTTAATAAAAGACAAATATTAATGGAATCACGATTGCGACGATGGCGGTTTGACTACATTAAGAAAATGCCAGACCAAAGCCCCAGTGGACAAGGGAAAAAGAATTACAATTTTACGTTCTGGTTCCGAGAGTGAATAGGTTCCAAATTGTTTACGCTTGTCCTCCAAAAATATTAAACATTCATCTTTGGACTACCATGACGACACCACAGCAGAACTTTTTGAAGACTGGTTTTTAAATAGCCTTTTGCCCAATGTTCCTGAAGAAAGCGTAATTGTAATGGACAATGCTACTTATTATAACCGCCAAAAAATAAATTTTCTAATGCAAATAACACTAAATTGGAAATTCAGAACTGTGTGGTAAAAAACGATATATACTTCGAAAGTACATATAAAAAATGTGAACTTCTAGAAATATTACAGACATTTAATATTAAAAAGGAATATGTATATGATAACATTGATGCCGATATGGCATCAAGTAAAATATAATAAAATAATAATAATAATAATAATCATATGTGGCATCAAGTAAAATCCAATGTTAGAGCAGAAAACATTTCTCCGACTTTAAGTGCAAGTGCTGCAACATTAATTAGGAAGGTTGGGGTAGTATTCCCAAAGAAAGTTGGATACATTCAATTAACCATGTTATTAAAACAGTGATGCATAATAATAATTTATTCGTAATTTAACAATATTTTATTTTGTCCAAAATTATTCAGAAGTTAAACCACTCTGGCGCCATTTGAGAATCCAGGAATATTTTTATCGAGATTTGTTGGAGCAATTAACATTTTGCCGAAGAGCAACGAAATATCTTGAAACGGACTATACCGAAGACTGGAAAGTTGGAAAAAGTGAATTGAAGTAAAAATCGATTACTTTGAATGAGGCAAAATTAATTTGGCTGAATAAATAAATAAAGACTTTGTGTTATATTGAAAAAAATATTTTACTTTCTGATCAAAGTAGAAGGTATAAGCAATATTAGTTAATTAATTGCAAAATTAGAAGAGAACCAAAGATGCAAAGGTGCGCATATCTATAAAGTTATTTAAAAATAAGTAAACCCCTTCATTTCTAACATGCTTTTCTTTTCGTATTTTGCCAGGAGTTTTATTTTTGTCAAGCATTAAAAACCGTGAAAGTTAACAACCCACCCTTTATATTACTGAAACAAAAGAGAAACCTAGAGAAATTAACAGTGTTAAAAAAAAATAATCATAATTTTATAGTAAATTCAATTACGTACCCATGATTGTGACGAAAAAATATTTTTCACTAAACGCAACAGGAGCAATCTGGCACCTGCTTTTTGATGTAATCGGATCCACTACTATTCACTTATTTACCTATTCATGTAATAGCTTTTATCACTAACAACTTTACAGATAACATAAAAACCTACTTAAATTTACATTACAATATGATGAGCATATATATATATGGTTATACGTCATACATCAAAGACATTTTATATTGGACTGGTTCAAATTTCATGGGATTTCTTAATATGGTATTTTAAAAGGAATATTTACAGTTGTCTTAGTGGTTTTACCACTAAAACTAATGAATTTAATATTCCCCTAGTCGTAAAAAAATTTACTTGCTAGTAGTGTTTTTAGAGGTATGGCGTTTATTAAGCCTTGCTATCACTAGAAGTTTCATAATTGTTGGCTTCAAGATCCATTACACAGGTCGACATGATTTTTGTAACATTAATGAGAATGTTCTTTTTGCGTTTCCTTTAGATAGTTATTAAAACACCTTTTAAATTACTTTGAAATAAAACCACAGTTTGATAGGATTTTCACTGAATTATATTATTCTGGCATGTTTCGCCAACACAGTGGCTTCTTCAGATGTTGAGTATAAACTAAATTACTTAGCGGGTGTTCTAAATAAGTAATGACCATAAGTTCGATGATAATTTTAGAATACTACATGTAGAAAATAAAAATAAAAACTGTCGTTGTTGGAATTGTTAGAAACTAATAAATTAAAAGGTTCAAATAATAATGTTAAATGACCAAATAGAATCAAACAATTCACTTTTATTAAACTTGTAATTTAACACATTTTGTCATAAAACAATAAAGTATTTTAAGGAATTTTGTAACCTTAATTAAATAAAAAGGCTCTGGCGCCTTTTAAGAAACCAGAAATATTTGTATCGTCATTTATTGGGACAATTAACATTTTGCCGAAGAGCAACGAAATATCTTGAAACGGACTATACCGAAGACTGGAAAGCTGGAAAAAGTTAATTGAAGTAAAAATCGATTACTTTGAATGAGGCAAAATTAATTTGGCTGAATAAATAAAAACTTTGTGTTATATTGAAAAAAAAAAATTTTACTTTCTGATCAAAGTAGTAGGTATAAGCAATATTAGTTAATTAATTGCAAAATTAGAAGAGAACCAAAGATGCAAAGGTGCGCATATCTATAAAGTTATTTAAAAATAAGTAAACCCCTTCATTTCTAACATGCTTTTCTTTTCGTATTTTGCAAGGAGTTTTATTTTTGTCAAGCATTAAAAACCGTGAAAATTAACAACCCACCCTTTATATTACTGAAAGGAAAGAGAAACCTAGAGAAATTAACAGTGTTAAAAAAAAATAATCATAATTTTATAGTAAATTCAATTACGTACCCATGATTGTGACGAAAAAATATTTTTCACTAAACGCAACAGGAGCAATCTGGCGCCTTCTTTTTGATGTAATCGGATCCGCTACTATTCACTTATTTACCTATTCATGTAATAGCTTTTATCACTAACAACTTTACAGATAACATAAAAACCTACTTAAATTTACATTACAATATGATGAGCATATATGTATATGGTTATACGTCATACATCAAAGACATTTTATATTGGACTGGTTCAAATTTCATGGGATTTCTTAATATGGTATTTAGAAAAGGAATATTTTCAGTTGTCTTAGTGGTTTTACCACTAAAACTAATAAATTTAATATTCCCCTAGTCGTAAAAAAAATTTACTTGCTAGTAGTGTTTTTAGAGGTATGGCGTTTATTAAGCCTTGCTATCACTAGAAGTTTCATAATTGTTGGCTTCAAGATCCATTACACAGGTCGACATGATTTTTGTAACATTAATGAGAAAGTTCTTTTTGCGTTTCCTTTAGATACTTATTAAAACACCTTTTAAATTACTTTAAAATATAACTACAGTTTTATACGATTTTCATTGAATTATATTATTCTGACATGTTTCGCCAACACACTGGCTTCTTCGGATGTTGAGTATAAACTAAATTACTTAGCGGGTGTTCTAAATAAGTAATGACCATAAGTTCGATGATAATTTTAGAATACTACCTGTAGAAAATAAAAATAAAAAACTGTCGTTGTTGGAATTGTTAGAAACTAATAAATTAAAAGGTTCAAATAATAATGTTAAATGACCAAATTGAAACAAACAATTCACTTTTATTAAACTTGTAATTTAACACATTTTGTCATAAAACAATAAAGTATTTTAAGGAATATTGTAACCTTAATTAGATAAAAAGGCTCTGGCGCCTTTTAAGAAACCAGAAATATTTGTATCGAGATTTATTAGGGCAATTAACATTTTGCCGAAGGGCAACGCTATATCTTGAAACGGACGATACCGAAGACTGGAAAGTTGGAAAAAGTGAATTGAAGTAAAAATCGATTACTTTGAATGAGGCAAAATTAATTTGGCTGAATAAATAAATAAAGACTTTGTGTTATATTGAAAAAAAATATTTTACTTTCTGATCAAAGTAGAAGGTATAAGCAATATTAGTTAATTAATTGCAAAATTAGAAGAGAACCGAAGATGCAAAGGTGCGCATATCTATAAAGTTATTTAAAAATAAGTAAACCCCTTCATTTCTAACATGCTTTTCTTTTCGTATTTTGCAAGGAGTTTTATTTTTGTCAAGCATTAAAAACCGTGAAAATTAACAACCCACCCTTTATATTACTGAAAGGAAAGAGAAACCTAGAGAAATTAACAGTGTTAAAAAAAAAATCATAATTTTATAGTAAATTCAATTACGTACCCATGATTGTGACGAAAAAATATTTTTCACTAAACGCAACAGGAGCAATCTGGCACCTGCTTTTTGATGTAATCGGATCCGCTACTATTCACTTATTTACCTATTCATGTAATAGCTTTTATCACTAACAACTTTACAGATAACAGCTCTGGCGCCTTTTAAGAAACCAGAAATATTTGTATCGTCATTTATTGGGGCAATTAACATTTTGCCGAAGGGCAACGAAATATCTTGAAACGGACTATACCGAAGACTGGAAAGTTGGAAAAAGTGAATTGAAGTAAAAATCGATTACTTTGAATGAGGCAAAATTAATTTGGCTGAATAAATAAAGACTTTGTGTTATATTAAAAAAAAAAAATTTACTTTCTGATCAAAGTAGTAGGTATAAGCAATATTAGTTAATTAATTGCAAAATTAGAAGAGAACCAAAGATGCAAAGGTGCGCATATCTATAAAGTTATTTAAAAATAAGTAAACCCCTTCATTTCTAACATGCTTTTCTTTTCGTATTTTGCCAGGAGTTTTATTTTTGTCAAGCATTAAAAACCGTGAAAATTAACAACCCACCCTTTATATTACTGAAAGGAAAGAGAAACCTAGAGAAATTAACAGTGTTAAAAAAAACATTATTTTATAGTAAATTCAATTACGTACCCATGATTGTGACGAAAAAATATTTTTCACTAAACGCAACAGGAGCAATCTGGCACCTGCTTTTTGATGTAATCGGATCCACTACTATTCACTTATTTACCTATTCATGTAATAGCTTTTATCACTAACAACTTTACAGATAACATAAAAACCTACTTAAATTTACATTACAATATGATGAGCATATATATATATGGTTATACGTCATACATCAAAGACATTTTATATTGGACTGGTTCAAATTTCATGGGTTTTCTTAATATGGTATTTTAAAAGGAATATTTTCAGTTGTCTTAGTGGTTTTACCACTAAAACTAATGAATTTAATATTCCCCTAGTCGTAAAAAAAATGTTGTTGCTAGTGGTGTTTTTAGAGGTAAAATTATGGCGTTTATTAAGCCTTGCTATCACTAGAAGTTTCATAATTGTTGGCTTCAAGATCAATTACACAGGTCGACATGATTTTTGTAACATTAATGAGAATGTTCTTTTTGCGTTTCCTTTAGATAGTTATTAAAACACCTTTTAAATTACTTTAAAATATAACTACAGTTTTATACGATTTTTATTGAATTATATTATTCTGACATGTTTCGCCAACACACTGGCTTCTTCAGATGTTGAGTATAAACTAGTTTCACGGTCATAAAACAATAAAGTATTTTTAAGGAATATTGTAACCGTAATTAGATAGAAGTAATTTAGTTTATACTCAACATCTGAAGAAGCGACGGTGTTGGCGAAACCTGTCAGAATAAGGTACGGGAACCTTATAAGGCCCACTTTTTGCAAAACCTTAATAAATCAAGCAATTTCCATTTATTTGAATACTCTCTTGTTGTTTTGATACATTAATATATTTTGGTTTTCAATATTTACAACAAAATGTATGTATTTTATATACTTTAATGCGAAAAAATAGTTTTTAAGAACGTCTGCGTTGGACCATGTTAGATACCCGGTTTCTTAAGAAAGCCCAGTTTTCACGTGTATATAATTACATTAAATGTAACCGTTTATATTTATGTTATATTATATTATTATATAATATGACTAAAGAATAATTTATTGGCTACTAATTTTAATCTTTAATTTAAAAAAATGGCGTCTGGGCTATTTTAGGTGTATCATAGCTAGAACCTACAATAAAATGAAAACTACGTTTAAAAATAAAGTTATTTTTATTTTTAACAATTAGGCACGTAAGTTTCTAATAGAAACATAAGAAAAAATAACTTTTTCAGATTAAATTCTGTTGGGCCATCTTTGATCTATGAAAAAAAGTTAAATTCTACTTCTTCAGTATTACCTAATTAAAGACGGTAATTATTCTCATACATCAATTTTACATTCTTGATATATGTAATAGGACTAGTAAATAATCTCGTAAGTAAATAAATAAACAAAAAGTTTATATCTTTTGTGCCGTAAATCAGTCATCTTCAAAAATAAAGACTCATAAAGCATCTTTAAAGACTCAAAGGCACAACATCTTTAAAGACTCAAAACAAACAACTATAATTATGAAGTTACCACAAAAATGTTCAATAAAAATAATGAAAGTAAACAAACGAAGTAAACTAAACAAACGAGAGCTAAAGGAAAGAGAGAATCTTTTATCGTTTATATGTAACAAGATAACAAGAAACAAAGCTTCGTCTATGAAAAACTACCCTTATTAATCTAAATTATTATCACCTGTGTTTTTCATAAGTTTAGTTGCAACCTGGGCACGTAACTTGCTCTTCGTCTTCTTTAGTTAAGCCCACACATTAATTGTCTCATATCAGCAATACGTTCTGTCTTGCAAGCTTGGCAATATCATAATTTATCGTAGCTGTTTTAATATTCCCCATTACTACTTCTTGTCTTCGCTTTTTGTACTTTGTTTTTTGCATCTCGCTAGATTTTCTTCTTTCTTCTCTAAGTGTCTTATCAGTCTTTTTATTACTATTACGTTAGTCTTTCTATACTTCGTTTTGGCTTTTCTTTTACTTTACTCAACTGTATAACTTTATCACTACATTGCGTTTTACTTATTTTTTTTATTGCCTTTGGTATCTTTGTCAATTGTAATATCAATTGTAACATTCTCTGCATGTTGAGTTATAAAATGAACTTGTTTGGAGCCTTTTGGAGCTAGAACTTTCTGCTGATAGTGCAATGTAAGTCGACTTTCTCGTCAATGTTGTACAGACGCTCTGGATGATTGGAGATATCCAGTTCACCAAAAACTTTCTGGAGTGGCTGAAAATGTTGCTGAACGATGGCCTTATTTAATTTCTGTGTCCTCGCGGGATTCATAAATTGAGCCTTTCGAATAGAAACATCAGGATTCGTTTCAAAAAACTCTTAAGCCATCTTTTCCCCACAGTACTGGTTTCATCATTGAACCTGTTTTCTATTCAATTTTCCATACAAAATGCATACACTTGCTTTCGAACGAGTATTCTTTTCGCTAATTGCTTTTCTTCTGATTCGGTTAAAGTTGCCAGCAACCTTTTTATTGCTTCCAGATTTTAAATGATTTCTTAAAATTCTTCGTGGAATACTGTACCTTGCTGCAGCTACTCTCTATGACAATTGACGGTTGTTAACAGCATCGAGAGCTAGTCGTAGCTAATTCTCTGTCCATGTACCCCTCTTCTTCTTAACAAGGGGCTCAATTTTAACTGAGGCTGTGTGCAAAAAAATACACAATTATACGTATATTTACCTTATGTAACAATTATGTTATATCAAATTGTAAATTACAACTTTTTATTTTAACATGAAAAATGAAATGTTTGTTTTAATAGTCCTAGTACTAAGGCCTCTAAGGGCCATCAAATAGTATTTTGCATAGTTACACAAGAAATATGGATTTTGAAATAAAATACAATATTTAATAGTACTAACCTCTAAATTGGAGACATATATAGTTGTTAAAGCGAATCACTGCTCAAATAGACCCGAAACTATCAGTTTTTTGAGAGGAAATTAAAAAATCGAACGATAGAGGTTTTTTTTTCTCGTTAATGGCACTGCTCCATTGCGCAATATGCCAGCTCCACTAAACTCCTTAGCAACCCCGGTCTGTCTGGTTCTAAACCATGCCGAGGCCACCTAACATTAATCTTTATAAATTATGCAATGCACCAAATGGGCAGACAAACACACCCTACACCACTAAACATCCATGCCTCCACCAGGATTCGAACCCGGGACCATTGGATTGCCAGGCGAGCTATCAACCCACCAGACCACCCCGGTCGGCATAGATGTTATAAAACGCTGTATAGCCGGCACGTTAATGACATGCTGGTCGAAAATTTCAAAATGGCGACGCGCTGACCTTGTCGTAAGGTTACATTTTTGTCTATGCGTATAAACACGCCTTCATACGAAATTTAAATTAATTTAGAATATTCGAAGTCGTTTTTTTAAATGTGGGCCATGTTAGACACTGGGCCAAGTGTCAATTCTTTTATTGAAAACTTTGATTTGAAACACTAAACTCAAAGAGATTTACCACTAAACACCAAATAATTTGTTTTAAGTTCTCGACGCACATTTCGCTAATGATTTAATCAGGAGATATTTAATCAGATTAAATCATCTCCTGATGATGCTAACATGGTTAGCGAAACGTGCGTCAAAAACTTTAAAAAAATTGATTTGGTGTTTAGTGGCAAATCTCTTTGAGTTTAGTTATATGTATTTTCATTGTTACCTCAGAAAAGTTTAAATTTGATAATCTGTGTTCTTAAAGAACTGGTGCTATGCCTGTATTCATTATGATTAGAAAACGTTTTATATACGTAGAGAAAAATAAATAAAATTTATTTTTATTTTTATTTTTTTCAATGCGCTCCAATGAAGCGCTAGTGGTTTTCTAGTGCTTTTAGAATCAACACTAGTGATTCTGGAAAAATATTCCTGTAAGACTAAATATTTCAAGTTCATTAAGCCATGCAAGTTATTTGTCATGGTGCTCGAACTTTGACAGTGTAGTGAAGCGACAGTTGACAAAATTTCTACAGTTGAATTATTTAATTAAAGTTTACTATCAAAATGAGTGCTCAGTTGGAGCTACCATGCGCTACTGTGATTTTTACGGTGCACACAATAGTCCTGAATTAACTGGTTCAGTTCGAAATGTGAGGTCTGCAGAAAACATTGCTGCAATGAACGAGAGTGTGTAGGACAACCCGAGGCGGTCATTTTCTCATCGTGCCCAAGAACTTGGTCTTTCGTAGACCTCAACTTAGCGAATTCTGCGTCGGGGATTAAACGCGCACTCATACAAAATTTATTTGACCCAGGAATAGAAGGTAAACGACCATAAGCAGCGTTCAGCATTCGCTAACAGAACTCAGAAGCAGTTGCAACTGGACCCTAATTTCGGACGAAAAATCATCTTCAGCAAAGAGGCCTATTTTTGGAAGAATAGCTTTGTCAACAACCAAAATTCTCCCACTTGGGGAAATGACAACCCAGATGAGACCTAGACCCCCCAGACTCAGAAAAAGTCACTGTTTGGTGTGGATTTGGGGTCATTGGCCCGTACTTCTTCCAAAATGAACGGCGCAACTATAACTGTCACCGACGAGAGGTACAGGTCAATGATAACCAATTTTTTGTGGCCTACATGAAAAGATATGGATCTCAAAGATATATGATTACAACAAGACCCCCCAACAAACGCCCCTATTAAAAAACCCTCTGTAACCCATACTTCGTCTTACATTATTTCTCTCCAGAACAAAATACTTCAATACAAAAATGTTAGCAATGATTATTGGAAGTTTAATGAAAGTTACCTTAGCAATACCGATAACCACGTCGATTAAGGACGGATATCTCATGAATAATATTCAAGTTGCTTTAACCACTACTCTAACAACTAAATTATTAAGTAGAAAATATTTGTTGATCTGATTTATACTCAGTTTTATATACACATGTAATAAATTCCGACTTGTTTGATCTTTAAACAAGTTGATAACTCCAACAAACCACAAAAGGTATGGGCACAAATAGGCCAAAATATTTACAACGCATAAATTATCTCAGAAAAGCGCTGAGACTTTATTGTCTCGAATAACTTTATTGCGTAATAAATATTCAATTAAATAAACTCACTAGATATATCATAAAGCAGTAAAACATAGAATTTGGGACATTCGACAATGATTTAAAAATTCAACTTATGTTTATTATAAGGCATATTTTTTAGTATCAATTTCGCAAAACAATCAATAAAATATATACGCTCTGACTCAAAAGATTGGGACCATCTTTAATAAATGCTTGTTTGAGAATTAAATTGTTTATATGTTTTATTGATCCATACTATTTGTTCTTATTGTTCGTTGTCAAGACCAAGTACAGAAAGTGGATATCACCTGAGAACATGGCGTTTTAAAATAAAATAAAATAGAAGAGAACTTGAAGGAATATGACATATGGAAAATGAAAATTTAAGCATCGAAGAACTGAATGCATTTATAACAAAGAGTATCAAAGAGGTTGAAAAAATATGCTGCTCGAACAGGAGACAAAAAGATAAAAAGTCGGAAAGATGAACTTAAAATCCAAAGAGATCATGAAGGAGAGAAACTACGAGAAATATAGAATAAACATCCACGACTACGATACTTAAATAAAGAAATTTCGAAAGCTGTGAGAAAGAATATATGAAAATTTAATTCCGAGAACATAAATAATATCATCGAGAAGAATAAGAGCCTAAAAGTTCTTAGACGAAAACTTTCTCAAGGCAAGAAAAACATCTATAACCTGATGGACAAACAGGGCAATGTCAAAACCAAGAGAGAAGAAATTCTTAAAATGGTAGCAATGTTGTATGCCGAATATATGAAATACAAACACTATATTAAAAACAACTTTTTAAATCAAAGATCAGAGAACATCTCAGATATCACACTGGGCGAAGTAAAACAGCCGTATCAGTGATGAAAAACAACAAATCTCCCGGAGATGATGAAACAGTCACAGAAGCTATCAAAATGGGAGATAACAAACTATTACAAACATTGAGAATTATCTGTAATGAATGTCTTTCAAAGGGAACAACACCATCCCAATGCAAGAATGCCAACAATGGACCATGCAATAAGCCAGACTCATACTAGCCACGAGAACAAACTGGCTTCAGAACAGGCTAAGGCACTAACGACCACCTCCAAAAATCGAAAAGCCACATAAAATAGTCGATGAAGTACTATGATAAACCTCTAATGCTTGTCTTTATAGATTACGACACAGTGGTCCAGTACACAATGTTAACAGCTCTATCAGATTGCAAAATTGACTACCTCTACCCTGAGCTCATCAAACATAGTAACGAAAACGCCACTACAAATGTCTGACTCCATGATAACACTGACAAATTTGATATAGAAAGAGGTGATTCTTGATAAAGGGTTTCACGAATTTTTTTTAATACTACAGTTTGATACATATGCAAACACACATGCCGGGGCTGGTTAGGAGTGAACATAAACGGTGTAAAACTCTACGACTTAAGGTTCGTCGACAACCTAGTCCTAATAGCCGACCGTCTGGAAGCTATAGTGATGTTAAAAGATCTCAACGAAGTCTAAAGGAAAGTTTACAAAAACCGAAAACATCTGAGTAGAAAAAACTACATCTCTTAAGTAGTGTGGGCACAAGATTAACATTAGCAGAGATAATCAGACTCATGAAATCTCTGGAAGAATCATACTTACGTGGGCTGCTTTCAGCCCACAAGTCAGATTTGACGGTTTGTTTGAGAAGAAAATTTTTCGACCAGTGTGTCTTCCAAGTTCACATATGATACATACAGACTTCAACAATGACAAAACAAATAATTAGAAAGATACGGGTAATAGAACTAGTAATAGAACGGACAACCTGTGAGTCTTTCTCAAAAACCGAATTACCAAACACAAAAATACGCAAACGAACGACCAAGATCAGAAGCCTAAGGACCCCCCTCCCCCCAATGGACTGATGATGTATAGGATCGAACACAGTGGAAGCTCTTAAGGGAGGCCTATGTCCAGGAGTGGACTTCAATGGACTAGTGGATGGATGGAAGCAAAAAATAAGGCAACTTTATAAATAAAACTCAAAGTATTTATATATTCAACCAAATTTATTTTGCTCCTTCGGAATAATTTCCTCTCATTGCAATATACTTATTAGACGTAATATCAAAACTGTCTCTAATACTTAATCAGCAATTATCCGGTACAAGATGCTTGATTTTAGTTATGTTTTCTTCATAGATTGACATGTAACATCTTCCTGAACGAGATTCATCTTCAAGTACTTCTCTACCATCACTACAGTCATTGTGCCATTTATATCATATTCATACAGATATTTTTATCGTCGTGACATTTTTAATGAATCATCACAAGAAATTTCGTTTTTTTAGACGAAATTTAATATAAAATTAAAATTATTTTGAATCTGTTCACCAAGAGAACAAAGATTTTGGCAAAATGTTGTCAAAAACTTTTTAAACGAACGGATTGACAGAATTGACACCCGGAAGAATAATCCTGACATTGGGCAAAAACCATTGGACATTGGGAATAGACAAATCACCCACGTGGAGCACGGGTAATTTTTTCCCATACCAGGATGCCTACCATCCAGGTTTTTTGGGGGCAAGATTACTGAGGAGATCCTTTGTAAGAAAACATGAGCTACAGCCGCCATCTGACATATCCGATTTATATGGCCATTCGATCATCGCAGCTCGAACCCGACTGATGACGACTATAAAGCCAGAAACCGGTCTTGGGGAATATTTGCTGACTTTATGGTGATAGCTGAAGGAATCAGCATATCAAAGTAATGGGGCAAGTACCTACGTAAAGTTTATGTGTATTTTCTTATATACATATATATACATATATATATATATATATATATATATATATATATATATATATATATATATATATATATATATATATATATATATATATATTTGTGCGTACTGTTTCACGGATGGAAAAACATATATTGGGTTTTTTCCGAGAGTACTTCCGGTTGTCGAGTTGTCGACATCCGGTTGTCCGGTTGTCGAGTTTTTGTCGAGAGTACATCCGGTTGTCGGAAATCTCATTTGGCATCTTCGGTGCTTACTATCGCGAAGTTCGTGACTGTCTGGACAGTCACAGTAGTTAATGCTAACAAGTTTAGCGAAACGTGCATCGAGAAGTTTAAAATATAGATTGAATAAATAAGAAAATCAACAATAATATAAAATGATTTAAAGAACTTTAAAAAAGCAGCATTCATAGAACAAGCAAAAAAAAAATTGCAAGCAATATATCATCAAACCGTATCAATGCACCGCAGGATGAAGGTTCTTCAGCATTCTTCCAACTCTCGCGGTCCTGAGCTCTCCTCTGCCATTCGGATCCAATATACTTAATAATGTCATCAGTCCATCGTGTTTTCGATCTTCTCCGTGGACGTTTGCGATCAAGCGGTATCCAGTCTAGGACCGCCCTGGTCCATCTTTCGTCCCATCACCTCGCTACATGGCCTGCCCACTTCCATTTCAATTGCTTTATTCTTCCAATGATGTGATTCACTTTCGTTTGTTCTCTGATCCATCTGCAGGTCTTTATATCCCATCGAGTAATGCCAAGCATACATCTTTCCATTCCCCTCTGTGCTACTCGAAGTTTTTAAACTGACTGTGATGTGAGTGTCCAGGTCTCCCTTCCGTATGTCATAACGGGTAATACACTGATCAAAGACTTTTTTTTCAGGCAAAGTGCTAATTTGATCTTAAACACTATGTTGAGCCTGCCAAATGCCTGCCAGCCACATTTAACACGTCATTCCACCTCCCGAACGGTATCCCCTTCCATTGAAACCCTCTGCCCAAGATATATATAGTGATGCACAAGTTCCAGATCCGTTCCTAAAATAGAAATGCTTTTGTCCTCAGCTAATTTATTGAACATGGCCTGACTCTTCTTCTGGTTTATTTTCAAACCAAATGGTTCCCCAGCCCTTTGCAGCTCTTGTACGTGTCTTTGCATCTCCTCTGGGTCTTGTGAAAAAAAAGACATCATCTACGAATCTAAGATGATATAAGTATGCACCATTAATCCTTATTCTATCCTGTTCCCAATCCAGATTAAGGAACACTTCTTCTAGGCAGACTGAGAAAAGAAGAAGCGATATTCCAACCTCAAGATCGTCAAGGTGGACTGTCGCTGTAGCTTCATCATATAACGATACTAGTTTATTTACATAGGCTTTGTCATGATTAAGCAATGCATCCATTATGCCCGCTTTGAGATTGAATCAAATGCTTTTTCATAATCGATAAAAACCAAGCACAGTGGCATAGGGTATTCGTTGTGTCTTTCTATGAAGTAGGACCTGGATGTGATCCATTTTACTGAATCCACTGCTGAATCCTGCCTGCTCCCTTGGTTGTGCGTCATTAAGTTTTCTTAGGATTCTATTGGATATTATCTTGGTGAAAACTTGGTGGAAACTGGTGAATACATCACTGATAGGAGGCTTATTGGACGGTAGTTCTTTAAATCTTCCCGTAGTCCTTTCTTATGTAAAAGAATCACTTCTGCATTTTTCCATAAGCTGGATACTTCTGGTTGTTTGAGACATTTTGAGTATAATTTTGCTGGTATTTTATGTAAAGTCCGCCAGCTTTTAACATCCCCACAGTTATACTATCCTTTCCTAGAGCCTTGCCATTGTCTATAGCGTTGTCACTTATTCTTCAGTGGGCATTGCTGTTCTTGCTTGATTCTGGTTCTCATATAACTTTGAATAAAATCTTCGGACAACCTTTAACATTTAACGCATTTAACCTATTAAGGAAAACATTTGTGTCCTTTTCGTTCTTAGCTTCTGCTTAGCTTTTTAATTGCCCTGTTTTATTCCAGAGTCTTTTGCAAAAGCTGCATGTTGAATCGGCGCGTTTCCTCTCTAATGCGTTTTCTTATAGTTTTGCAAAACTCAACGTACTCGACCCTACCAAAAGGACTGTCTGAATTAATGTCTCATTGGGAATTTTTGGCTCTTTGAAACATTTATCTTCAGGTGCTATTGAAGCCACTGTTTTAAGCACTTTATTGGCTATTTCTACATATTAGTCTGTAATTTCCATCTCCTCCAGGTCTTGTAACACAGCAAAGCGAGTCGACAAAGCAAATTTAAAATCTCTGCCCCTCTCCAGCAGCTTTCCAGAATCCATTTTGCCATTTTTTGACCTTATCATTCTTTAGCGCTCTTTTCGGCTTTCTGCCGGAAAAAAATGTTGGTAACGAATAAAAGAAACGTTTCATAACATACCTGAAAGTTATTTATGGCAGTGTGAAGCTGGATAGTGTACAATTATACGTGGAATACATCTGTGAAATGACGGCAAAAACATTTGCGGAGTTATGTCACGAATTATTCGCCTAATGTCTTCTTTCAACCGTTGAACGGTTTGCGGATTATTTTCGTAAGCTTTGCTCTTCACATAGCCCCACAAAAAATAGTCTAGCGACGTCAAGTCGCATGACCTTGGTGGCCAATTTACGTCCCCATTCCGGGAGATCAGCCTCCCTCCAAACTGTGTACGCAATAAAGTCAATGTTTCACGTGCTGTATGACATGTCGCACCATCTTGTTGGAACCACATATTCTCTAAATCCATGTCCATTATTTGATCCCATAAAAAAACATCAATCATTGTTCGGTATCGTTCTCCGTTTACTGTAACAGCTCGTTCATCTTCATCTTCAAAAAAATACGGTCCAATGATACCCTCAGCCCAAAAACCGCACCAAACTGTGACACGTTGAGCATGCATCGGGATTTCGTGGATTTCTCTAGGATTTTCATTGCCCCAGATGCGACAATTTTGTTTATTTACGTAACCGTTTAAGTGGAAATGAGCCTCGTCACTGAAAATGATTTTATCGCAAAAATTATTGTCATTTGCCTCATCTGTAAGATCCAATTGGCAAATGCACGGCGTTGTCCATGGTCGGGTGGCTTTAGCTCCTGTGTTAGCTGAATTTTGTAAGGATGTAGGCTTAAGTCTTTTTTCAAAATTCGCCACGTTGAAGCTCTGCTGATACCCAAATGTTGCGCGCGCAAGGTCATGCGACTTGGCGCCGCTAGACTATTTTTTGTGGGGCTATGTGAAGAGCAAAGCATAACTCCGCAAATGTGTTCAGCAGTAATCGAGAATTTCAACAAAAGAATTGTGAGCTGCCACAGAAGTCGTGGCGGTCATTTGACAGATGTTGTATTCCACGTATAATTGTACACTGTCCAGCTTGGCACTGCCATAAATAAATTTCAGGTATGTTATGAAACGTTTCTTTTATTCGTTACTAACATTCGAACCTCTTAATGGAATTCCCATTATATATATACATATCACAATATTTTCTGAAAATTATCGAACAATTTCAAATTTTTCAACGACAGTGTATATTTTTAACGTCTGATGAAAAATTATATTCTGATATGTAATTTTACGTGATGTGAGAACAACAGAACAATTTTACGGCTAATAGAAAGGTTAGTCTATAGCAATTATACAAAAAAGGAGGTTAAATTTTATTAGTTTTTTTTATGCAATTTTCTAAATAGTTATTATAATCTTTAAAAAAATTAGATTTTTTTTGTTGTGAACAAAAAAAAATTAGAAATTTATTTCACAGTTCGATAATAATAGATGATGTTTTTTGAATTGAAAATCAAAATCTAAATCAACACTTTTCTTAAGTAAAAAAAAATAAAAAAAAAATACATTACTCCAGTCTACAATGTATACTCCAAATCAAAAAAAAAATATGCAGCAATATTTAAAATATATTTTATTGGATTAATTTTTTATTGACATTTATATTTAACATTTCATTTACATTTTATGCATAAAAAAAAATATAATATTGAATCCACCATGAGTATTATAACATTCGGTTGCTCTACAAGGCATAGACCGAATTATAGTCCGGTACTAAAAAATAGGTCACACCATGTTTTGCGTATACTAGGTTTGTAAATGTAAAACCGGAATTTGCCGATAGATGGCCTTAGCTCTCAATGTAGTTACCGTCAAACCGCGTCATTTGCGCCATTTCCTTGTTGGCATCTGACAAAGATTACCAACTCACAACAATACAAGTCTCCTACAACAGCATAGTTTGTAATAACGTTCCATATGTCGAATTTTGTACTTAAAAACTACGGTTTACGGAGAGCATTAATTTTTTTCTTACCATTTGAAGAAAACTGCTGCAGAATCGCATCGAATGCTTATCGAAGCTTACCGTGAGCATACTCTAGATAAATTGCAGTGCTTTGAATGGTTTAAAAAACTTAAAAATGGCGATTCTGATGTGAGAAACGAAGGAGGTGGAAGACCGACGAAAAAGTTTGAAGACAGCGAATTGCGGGCATTGTTGGATGAAGATGACGCTTAAACACAAAAACTAGGAAGAGACATCTCTATAAGTTTGAAAACCATGGAAAAGATCCAGAAGATGGGAAAATGAGTTCCACATGAACTAAATGAAAGACAGCAGGAAAACCGAGAAGCCACTTGCGAAATGTTGCTCGTCAGGTACAAAAGAAAGTCATTTCTCCATCGAATTGTGACTGGCGATGAAAATTGAATATATTTTGATAATTCTAAGCGTAAAAGATCATGGGTAACTACAGGCGAATCATCGATATCGACTGCAAGGCCAAATCGCCATGGACGGAAGACAATGCTATGTGTCTGGTGGGGTCAAACAGGTGTGATTGATTATAAGCTGTTAAAACCTGGCGAAACCGTTAATACTGAACGCTACCGACAACAAATGATCGATTTGAATCAAGCTTTGTATGAAAAATTATCAGATTATCAAAACTCAAAGTGATTTTTCTTCACACACAGTAAAACTGATTATGGAAATGATTGAGGCTTGAGTTGGGAACTACTTTTGCATGCAGCTTACTCACCTGATTTGGCTGCGTCCGATTACTACTTATTTCCATCGATGGAACACGCACGTCCTGAGCAGCGCTTCACTTCTTACAAAAAATGTACGAAAATAGCTCGATAACTGGTTTGCCTCAAAAGAGCAAAGCAATTTTTGGGGTGGCATCCACAAATTGTTAGGCAGGTGGGAAAAATGTATAGATAGCGATAGGTAATACTTCAAATAAAATATTTTTTATCATTTTCATACAATAAACGTGTATTTTCTATACTAAAATTCCAGTTTCATATTTACATACCTGGTATATACAATATCCTTCAATATCATTGACATATTCTACTATATGTATGCTAACTGAAACAAGGAGACAATTTGTCCTGGATCTTAGATATTAGATCTACACAATGTATTTTTATTGTAAAGCATACTAAGTACTTTGCACAGTTTCCTATCGACTGTGGCAAAATTATATTAAACGGAGAAATTCGTAAATAAACGTAAAAAAATTATATTCTTCGAGATCGAGAAAGATAAAGAAAAAGATGTCACCGCATCCTGTATAAATAAATTACGCTGCCGAAAACGAAATAAAAGTGTTACATAAAAAATGTTGTGTAAGATGACGCCTCCGCATATATCGGTCAAAATCAACGTGATTTTTTTCTAATGCGGGTCGCGTTGCACAATTCGAGTTTCCTCGCCCGGATTGGTCGAATTTAATTCGCCAATTTCCGATGGAAGAAATACCTCCATTATAATCTCATTAAATCGAAATTTATTTATACTGTTTAGTGTTTAGTCAATTGTTGTTTATAATTTACAGGTACATTGATTTCTTACGGTGAAACATTAGTCACGGTGTTTTTTATGTAATTTTTTCAAAACAATGTTTCAAATTACTTTAATCAATTTATTTCTGCCATCTATCATTTTATAGCTTCTAAAGGGCACTTTCATTCGTATATTACATACTGTAAAAGATTATAAATTTTTGTTTTTTTATGATTTGAGAAAAAAAGACATTTTATTTATATACTAAGTGACATAGAAAAAAGGAACACCAAGACATAATGATAAAGTTTTAAAAAACATTTTATAGAATTATTGTTATTGTTAAACAGTACAACTGATTAAAAAAAATATTTGCATCGATTATCAATTTTATTTAAGATAAATTTTAAAATAAAGTAAAAAATCGATAATTATTTTTTTATTAAAAAACCCAAATTTCGAAATTTATAATCAAAATCACTGTGCTATGCGTCAAACTTATAGAGCACTTCGTGAATTTTATGGTGCCCATAATCGCCTAATCGAGCGATATATTCGTCGAATTATCGGTAAATTCCGAACGCATTTCACGCGGAAAATTTGATTTGGAAATGTGGTTCCAACAGGATGGCTCCAGATGTCATACAACCAATGCAACAATGGATTTATTGAGGGAACAATTCGGCGAGAAACTTATGTCCAAGAACGGACCTGTTAATTGGCTATCAAGGTCGTGTAATTTAATGCCTTTAATTTATATTCATTGGAGTTATGTTAAATATTTGGTCCATACCGATAATCCAGTATATTGTCACCTTAATATTGATGCCTTGGAAGCCAAAATGACTCAGACAACTGCGAAAAGAAGACCCCAATTGCTTGAAAAAGTGGTCTGAGAAAAGGTAAAAAATCTCAGTAAGATCAAGCAACAAAAGGGAAAAATTTGAATTTAATGAACTAGGCGATCAAGAAAGATCTAGATAAAAAATAGATAAGAGGTTAGAGACCCACCGTGAACGACAGAAAGCAGTGAAAAAAAATTACCCAAAAAATCTTTATGGATTGATAGCACGCAAAAAATGCGAAACATTCTAATCAAATTAGAAGGATCCTATCAATGTGTTTAATCCCGCAACAAAGAAGAATTTGAAACGCAAATATTATGTTCGATTTGCATTCAGGTGTTAACGAGACGATAAGACTACCGGAATTTTCCGAGATGAGCTCACATCATTCCCCATAATTAAATTATTTAGAGTATCCATATAAACTTTTAAATTGTCCTTAAGCATTTATATATTTGATCTTAACAGTATTAACTCAATTCTTCTCCACAAAAAAATCACATGTCGTTAAATCCGGTGATCTTACGTTTAATCCGGTATTACATTAATTATCAGTTTCCAATACTACGATAGTGTTGCAGTGAACGTAGTTAGTTATATCTAAGTAGTATAAGGTAGTTGCTTTACAAAAACTAGAAAACATCCGTGGTGGGATGAGGTTTGCGAGCAAGCAGTATTAAGCCGAAGTAAAGCATTCGAAGATTAGAACAGTCAAAAAACAACAATAAACTATAACATCTTTTTGGAAGTAAGAAAAGAAAAATCGAAGCTAATTAGACAAACTAAAATAAAATATGAAAACAATCAACTTAATGAAATAGAAAAAGATTTCCGAAAAAATAACACTCGAAACTTTTACAAAACATTTAAAACTAAATTAACAGACTATCAACCACAAAGTATTTGCTTCCAAAAGGAAAACGGACAATTAACCCTAAATAACCAAGACAATTGCAAAGGACTTGCGAAATATTTTGAACAAATACTAAACTGTTCTGAGCCCTTAAACAAATTACCAACACTAAACTCTAAACAAACAAACCCAGATTCATTGCCACCGAATGAAGATGAAATAATTAGGCAAATCAAGCGGCTTAAAAATAACAAAGCTTCTGGTGAAGATGGAATCACTGCTGAACTTTTGAAATCCGCTGGTCCAGATACAATCAAGGAAATAACCAAAATTCTACAAGAAGTTTGGCGAACCTAACAGATTCCGGAAGATTGGAAAGATGCTCTAATCCATCCACTACATAAGAAAGGAGATAGAACAGATGTAAACAACTCTAGAGGGATATCTCTTCTCCCAGTTTGTTACAAGATTCTATCTGAGTGTCTACTAGACAGAGCACAGGGACAGTTAGAACCTAACATTGGTGAATATCAAGCAGGTTTTCGACCGGGCAGATCCTGCCCTGAACAGATCCTGAATCTAAAGTTGATCCTAAGACATCAAAAACTGTACAATAAAAATCTCGTCTGTACATTTGTGGATTTCAAAAAAGCATACGATTCTATTGACCGCGAATCATTATTCCGAATCTTGAAAGAACAAGGACTAGATCTCAAAACGCTGGCAATTATTAAAGCAACATTAACTAACACAAGGTCAAAAGTTAAATTAATAGGTGACATCTCAGAGCCCTTCGAAATTAAAACTGGAGTGAGACATGGGGATGGACTCTCGCCACTCTTATTTAACTGTGTTCTAGAAAAAGTAATACAGGAGTGGCGTGAAAAAAAGTCGGCCCTGAATATTGACCAGCCCATTAAACTGGGGAGAACCAACATCAAAATTGATTGTCTGGCATTTTCTGATGATCTAGCAATTTTAGCTCAAGATGTATTAACGGCTGAAAATATTAACGATTGACATCCTAAAAGAAACATGATGTAGGACTCACTTGTAACATGATGTAGAATTAACAGCACAGAAACAGATTGAAATCCTAAAAGAAACAGCAGAAAAGGTAGGACTCCAAATTTCCTTTGAAAAGACACAATAAATGACCTGCAACAGATTAAGAACACCATTTCTGAAAACAAAATATGGTAACATCAGACGAGTCTCTCAATTCAAATATTTGGGTGAAATAATCATGGAAAATGGGTTGGAAAAAGCGGCCAATAAGGGTAGATGTCAAAAAATGGAAACGGCATTGAGACTTACACATAATATTTACAACAAAAAATGCCTATCTAAAAGCACAAAACTGAGACATTACAATACAGTTATTAAGCCAGAATGCCTATATGGGGCAGAAACACTCATTTTGAATAGAAAAAGGCACATCGAGGACATTGAAAAGAAGGAAAGAAAAATCATATGAAAAATACTAGGCCCCAAACAAATAAATAGCACAACATACCGACTTCGAGAAAACCAAGAAATCAAACAATACACAGATTATGTATATCTGAATATATGACGGATGAATCCGAGTAGGCTAACTAGACAAATAGTCGAATTTTATGAAAATAGGAGTAGAGCTAAAGTAGAAATAATTAAATGGATTGCTGCAACTTCAGTAAACTTCGCGTGGTCCACCAGGGCCCTAGTGGACCATGCGAAGTGCAATTAGAGACGTTTGTTGTTGTTAGCCTTCATTTGCGCCCATACTGATGTCATTCTTTCCTACTCTTCCTACATTTTCTCTCTGGCCAACCTTACAAACTTTAACCTTGTGTCTGAAACAGTTTCTATCCTGATTTTCACTTTGTGTATTTGTTAATCTTTCCTTTTTAATTCCGGCAATCCATTTCATTATTTCTATTTTAGCTCTACTCCTATTTTCATAAAGTTCAACTATTTGTCTCGTTAGCCTACTCGGATTCATCCGTTTTATGTGTCCGTAAAACTTAAGTCTTCTTTTTCTCATATCGCTATGTATATCTGGGTATTGTTTGATTTCTTGGTTTTCTCGAAGTCGGTATGTTGTGCTATTTATTTGTTTAAGGCCTAAGATTTTTCTTTCTCTGTTTTCAATCTCCTTGATATCTCTCTCCTTGAAGTCATGTCTTTTCAAAGATAATTTGCAGTCCTACCTTTTCTGCTGTTTCTTTTAGGATTTCAATCTGTTTTCGTGGCGTTGATATATCTAGAGCTAAAATTGCTAGATCATCAGCAAGCGTCAGACAATCTATTTTGATGTTGGTTCTCCCCAGTTTAATGGGCTATATAAATATATGGATTTCGCAGTTCATATGGATCATTGTTTAATAACATAATGGGCTATATAAATACTTTGTAAATATTAGATTTTTAAGGAATAAATTTGAAACTTTTTAATGTTTCAAATGTTTATTACAGACTTTATTCTACAAATGTTTCCCCTTATTAGGGCTTAAAAAAAGTTTACACAGATTTTTAGGAGGCCATTTGAACTCCATAAACAAAAATATTCAATTCACTATAGAGATTGGACTTAATGATGAAAATAATTTCTTAGTCATAAAGATAAAGAAACTATCTAATAAATTACAAGTTGATATTTACAGAAAACTGACTACAACAGACGCGGTTATACAGTTTAGTTCTAAACAATCTTGGCAAGTCAAATTATCTTCTGGGTGCGTCTCATGGAAAACTAGTAGTGCCATCTTTTGACGATAATAAGTTATCTCGCTTAAAGTGTCGGTATGTTTATACCAACGGTCGAAAAATTAAAAAAGAAAGCGAATTTCACAAAGCATGCGAATATTAACTTTTATTTTAAACTTGGTAAAACATTCACCGAAACGTTTCAATTAATGAAATAAGTGTATAGTGAGGATTGCTTATACCGTGACAGAGTCCACGAGTTTTATTTTCTGGATAACACCAAGTTCCTTCAGAAGGAATATATTGATCCACTGATGCAGATTTAGATGTTCCAGTTGTACAAGTCACAATGTCTAGAAATAGATATTCAAACATAAAATCAATGTTACATTTTGCCAAGAATGACAATTTCGTTAAAGATGATAGAGCTTATAAATTTCGACCCTTAATTGAAATGTTCAATGAAAAACTTCAACAATTTGGAGTGTTTACATCATATTTATTAATCAACGAAATGAAAGTCAGGTAATACGGATACCATAACTTGAAACAGTTTATACGAGGCAAACCCATTAGATTCGGGTTCAAGCCATGGACACTATATGCATCGAACGAATATTGTTATAAATTCATATTTTATACCGGCAAAGAAACTCAAAACCAGACAGGCTTCACTCTAGGATCCAGAGTTGTTACAAAATTACTGTCGTGTGACTCAAATTTAAGTGAGCATGTTGTCTTTTTTGACAACTTTTTTTACAAATCGGGACTTGCTAGTCCATCTTAAAGAAATTGAATTTTGCGCGTGAAAATAGAACTGATCAGTGTGCTATAAAATCTGCTAAGGAATAGGCCAAAGAATCTCGGGCCTCTTTTGACTATAGATATGACACAAAATCTGATGTAGGATAGAGCGGAGCTAGTTGATCATAGGAGTAAGTTGTGTAATCGAAATATCTCGAAAACTAAGCAACCTACAACAAAAGTGTAAATAGCAAAAAGGAGGGGTTATGGGAGGGGAATACATAACTATGAATTGACGTCCGATGCTCTGGTAAAATAAAAGAACGCTTTGTTTTTTTTTTGGCGTAAAAAAAATATTACAGGTCATCATAATTTTTCTACAATATTTATGTAAAAAAACTTATAAGAACCACGTAAGTATTTAAAGATTACTTAATTATAGTTCTTTCGATTATAGTGTATTAATTGTGATAGAGACAAAGATGATTAATAATTTGGGATTATTTATCATCTATATTGTTGGTCTCATAAATAGTTACTACTTTAATTTAATATTTATTTGCGTTATAAGTCTTCTTAAATATATAATTTTAAATATAAAAAGTGTAATAATAATCCAAAGATTGAAAATATTTAATTGTATTGTTCCAGAGATATAATAACAATATAAGTATGTAATAATCATAAATATTTGCTTCTTGATTACAATTATTTTGTATTCAGGTCATTCTGTACGGTCATCAAATCCATTTTAGCCATAGCTCAACTAGCCCTACTAGTGGGCACGTTGAGCAACTAAGAGGGCTTTCGCATTTCCGACAATAACTTTTAAACTTGTACTGTGATCGTTTTTATATCGCTAGACGTTTTCGTGAAGAGTAAATTACGAACCTAACAGAGTAAGAATCAATTAAATCCGATGCATATTCTTAAAGTTATGGAAGATCAAACGAAAAATTGCTCACCTAGCCCCGCTCTACCCTACTTATAGTACGTTGGAATAATAGTACATGTGCTATAGTTGCCACCACTTATAAAGAGATAAATCCTTTAACTAAGGCAACCCGTTGGAAATGTGATGCCAAACAAAAACTTGATGTACCTCAGCCAAAACTTATCCAGAACTACAATAAATACATGGGTGGTGTTAACCAACATGAATTTTAAACATGGCTGTAACAAATACATGGATTTTGTATCGATGTATCCATGGCCGTACAAGTCTTATTCGTCTTGAGTTTCGATAAGCTATTGTGGTGGCATATTTGAAATTAGCATCATCCCTCAAAAGAAAGACTATAGTTGGTGCTCTACAACCAGATAGGCGATTTGATGATGTGCGATTGATATCGTCAGGGGTTTGCTAAAAGCTACTGTTCAAAATGTGATGTTACCCTTTGTGCAAAGGGGTTGTTTTCTTCCCTATCACCATAATTAAATCGTAGTTCTTATTTTGTAGAATTTGTTCATCACTTTTGTGAAAAAATACTGAGGAAAGATTATTTGTTATAATTTATATATTGTTTATTTGAAGGGTTTGTCAAAGTTGGGGTTAATAGGTTAATGTTATTATTAGAAAATTAAATTTTATTTTATTACACTAAAAAAACTGCTACTGTTATTCTAATTATCTCCCATCATCAACAATAACAAAGAAAGCTGTACGTTGCAAAATAAACTTAAACAAATACAAGAGATCATTAGCGTTGAAATTAAAAGGAATCAATTGATGTGCTATTTAACAGAAAAAAACAAGCATACATTTTTTTTTACTCTCTGCTCGTTACACATGAACCAATCAATTGAATAATTATCGCAATTATTGATACTTTAAAGTGTATTCGTTCGAAATGTAGGTCATATAACACGAGAGCATCGTGCTTTAATGTTTCGAGTAACCGAAGAGAGAAAAAAATACAATTTTGATTTAAAACGCAAAATTAATGTTACATGTTCGTGGTTGATTTTTGCCCATTCACCGTTGGTTAGTTAAGGTCAGTGTTTTTGGCAAAAATCTATTGCGAAAACACGCGAAGATTGATCTCGGCTTTATATTAGTTTGATTACATCGAAAACCAACTTCTCTATAATCGTTTGTTTTAGATCTTGGATACTCTACAGGTTTAATCTAAAACTAATACATTTCCTTCATGTACATACACGGTGACCGCTAATTAATGGTACACAGCAAAACTGCAGATTTTTTGAGTAAAAATATTACGATTTAACCCAACGTACCTTAGTCCAAAAGTTAATAGTAACCAAGATACAGGATGTTAAAGTTATAATTTTATTTTCAATTTTCGTCAATAACTTTCTTAAAACTTTTATAAATAATAATAATATCTTTCTTGAACGAAATTTGATGGTGGGGGTTTGTTAAGATAAGAAATTTAAATTTCTCAACAACAATTATTCATTTCAAAACGATTCCACAGCATTCTCAATTTCATGTCTTAATTATTCTCGAGTTTTCGCTGGTTCGGCACACACTAATGATTTCACATATCCACACACACAAAAACCAAGTGGATTGGAGTCACGACTCCGAGGAGACCAAGACATCTGACTGCCACGGCATATCCAGCAATTGGGAAAACGGGTATTCAGGTAGTTCCTGACAGGTCTAAAAAAAAGTGCCGGGACTCCATCCTGCATGAACAACATGTTTCGTCTTAGTTCTAGGGGAATGTTACCTAAATATTCCGGTAACTTAATTTGAAGAAAATTAAAAGAGTAATGAACCCAATACATAATCACCAATAAGACCACACCAAACGTTAATTTTAAATCCGTGTTGGAAATAACGTTCGAATACTAAGTGCGGATTTTCTAAATGCCAGGCATGTTTATTTCTAAAACTGAATACACCTCTACGTGTAAACTTCGTCTACAAGCACTATTTTTTTCTAAAAACATAGGGCGTGCATTTTGCTACCGAAACGGGTGAAACGGGTACGACAGAAACGGGTGAATCCCAGTCTGGCTGGCAAATCAGCTTGACAGGCGTGAAGTGAAACGGATACAGTCCCTCCTCGTGAAAATTTAGCATACGATGGACTTGCTTACCCCAACTCCCAGAGCAATGGGTTTTGTGTTTGCTTCAGGGTTTTCGGTTATGCGGTCGGTGGTTAAAAAAACATTTTTCATCAAGAGAATGCACCGGCTGGAGACCACATTCTGCTCGTAAGCCGCGAAACGTGGGTTAGGCAGAATCACAATTTTTGTAAAAACTTTTTAACATTTCTAACGCGTCGTTCGGTAGTTAAATGATCCATATTGTAAAATGGCAAACCTAAAACTAAACGAATCACACTTTACATGACATTTAAGTTTGACAGTTGGTCCAAAACAGTGCTGTATTTTCCGAACCACGAAAAGGATTATCCTGTACATGAAAAACTACCGAGCGTTCAAATGCAAAAGGCATTTGATGTTTTTATGAAATGTACTTGGTGAATACAGAAAGACGTACTGAAAACTTTTAACCGGTAATAATGAATCCATGAATACTGAAAGCGCGAATAACTAAGCGTGGACAATATTGTATTTTTTCCAACTACCGTTCCTAATACACAAGCAGGAATAAATAATCAATTAATTAATAGCAATCAAACAGAAAAATACCTTTTGTTTTGCATATTGTTTATTTTTTTTGTTCTGGGAACCGATGTGTATTGTTAATAATTTTAATTCGTCTTGGCTCGTTATAGTTGCATAACGTTTTATTAAACGCTTTCAAGTTTGAATCGTTTCCTATCATGATCTCGTTCTAGAAAAATCAAGTATAAACAATCAGTTATGGAGATTATCACGGTAAATTTTCTTTAAACATTTTTTCTGCTGCTATTAGAGATTAATTTCCATACTAAACTTGAAGAAATTTATCACTAAACACCAAAACGCTTTTTTGAACTGCTCGACGCACGTTTCGCTAACCATGTCAGCATCATCAGGAGATGATTTAATCTAATTCTAAAACTAAGCTATGTTCTATTTATGTGAAAACCATACCTAACGAAGCGTGTAAAAATCATGAACCGTGAAGTGTACTAAGCCTTACATTAATAATTGAAAAAGTTGACTGAAAGGTATCGGTCCTTTATCTCGGTACATGATTTTCTTACATTTTTCTATTTGAATGCTTCCATATGCATCCAAAGCCCTATTATTATTAACACTTTTAATTAGTCTTAAATTACTATGTCATGCAACCTGTTAATTGGTCACCAAAAGCAGTGGCGGCTCGTGAGGGCGGTGGGGTGTTGTGGCGCCGCCCCTTCAGCATTTTTCACAGTAAACAATTTTTCAGAGCAAAACACCATATTTTATTTCCGTTCAGTTTCTTTCTTTTAACTCATTTTCCTCGTTCACCTCCTATATAGGGTTTCAATAGCTCGAAATATTCTTCAGCAGCATTATTTTCTTCAACGCCCTCCCACTTTAAAAACCCATGAGCGGCCACTGTTATTCTAAAAAGAATATTTTTTATTTACTGTAAAATTTTCATTAGAAATTTAAAAAGCATACTATTCTGAATGGGTCTAATAGTTATTACAGATTTCCACATATTTAATTAATACCAATTTTACAAATAAATATGTTTCAAGACCATCACATCAGTCGAAACAATAAAAACGTCAAGCTAAAAATAGAATTCGCATAAAGTTTTTTATTCTCTTGTTCTCGCTGACGTTAAGCATCAAAATCTTGATGAAACCTGACGATGAGATCATATTTTGGGCGTGGATGAATTGCTTTTGGCCTGGTGCATCTTAAAACTAGGTCTCCACCTGAAAGAAAACCGTAGTTGCCGTTGTGTAACTCTGTGGAGTTTTTTATTCGTTCTTTCAAATCTAAATAAAAATATTGTACGAAGATCATTTGCGATGCGATAAAGTTGACAGAAGAAGACGGACAGAAGAAGACGGAGATTTTAGATGATGTATGGTGTTTTGAAATTAACGATTATTGTTAAAAAAAAACCATTGTAAGTATAGCTGGATGTGTAAGATATAAAAGTACCTAAAAATAGACCCTCCCAATAAAAATCACTTCTTCCAACGTTTTTTTCTGTCTTCGAAACAATTTTTGTGTTCGACTTCTGATATATCTCTCTAGCCAACCTCCCAAACGTTAACCTTGTGTCTGAAACAGCCTCTATCCTGAATTTCACTGTGTGTAATATTTGCTGATCTTAGGTCCTCTTTAATTGCAGCAATCCATTTAATTATTTCTACTTTAGCTCTACTCCTATTTTCATAAAATTCGACTATTTGTTTAGTTAGCCTACTCGACCTAAGTCGATATATTGTGCTATTTATTTCTTTGGGGCCTAAGAGTTCTCTTATGATTTTTCTATCCTTCTTTTCAATCTCCTCGATGTCTCTCTTTCTATGCAAAATTAGCGTTTCTACCCCATATAGACATTCTGGCTTAATAACTGTGTTGTAATGTCTCAGTTTTGTGTTTTGTGTTTTGTCTCAAATGCAGTTTCCATTTTTTGACATCTACCGTTATCGGCTGCTTTTTCCAAACCATTTTCCATGATTATTTTACCTAAATATTTGAATTGAGAGACTCGCCTGATGTTACCATATTTTGTTTTAAGAAATAGTGTTCTTAGTCTGTTGCAGGTCATGTATAGTGTCTTTTCAAAGGAAATTTGGAGTCCTACATCATGTTTCTTTTAGGATTTCAATCGTTAATATTTTCAGCCGTTACAATATCTTGAGGGAAAATTGCTAGATCATCAGCAAACGCTAGACAATCAATTTTGATGTTGGTTCTCCCCAGTTTAATGGGCTGGTCAACATTCATGGCCGAATTTTTTTCACACCACTTCTATATTACTTTTTCTAGAACACAGTTAAATAAGAGCGGCGAGAGTCCATCCCCTTGTCTCACTTCAGTTTTAATTTCGAAGGGCTCTGAGATGTCACCCATGACTTTAACTTTTGACCTTGTATTAGTTAGTGTGGATTTAATAATTGCAAGCGTTTTCTGATCTAGTACTTGTTCTTTCAAGATTTGGAATAAAGATTCGCGGGCAATAGAATCATATGCTTTTTTAAAATCCCCAAATGTACAAACGAGATTTTTATTGTACAGTTTTTGATGTCTTAGGATCTTAGATTCAGGATCTGTTCGCGGCAGGATCTGCCCGGTCGAAACCCTGCCTAATATTGACCAATTTTAGGTTCTAACTGTCCCTGTGCTCTGTCTAGTAGACATTGAGATAGAATCTTGCAACAAACTGGGAGAAGAAATATCCCTCTGTAGTTGTTTACATCCATTATATCTCCTTTCTTATGTAGTGGATGGATTAGAGCATCTTTCCAAGCTTCCGGAGTCCTGTTAAAGTTAAACCAGTTAAAACCAATTAAAACCAGTTAAAGACTTAACTGGTTCATCTCTCCAATATGTAACCAGGAAAGCCAGAAATAAGAGAATGCTGGCGATGAATAGTACGAAACGTACGCAAACGGAATAAGTTTCCATAGGTCAAGACTCTTTTGTAAAGAAGAATACGAAAAAGAAGATGAAGATATCCACTAGTTACTGAATTTTTATAATCGTTTATTTCTCTACCACACCCGGTATTTCCAAACTAAAAAAATAGAATAACGGAAATAAGAAGAACCTTAAAAAGGTGATTGCAAAAAAATGAAATAACCTGGAAAACGCTCAGGGCATGAAAGATAGAGATTCGCACTAATGACACAGCCGGGTAAGGCCGGATAATCTGGTTTTTACAATGACACACACAATTCTGGGTATTTTATGTGTTCTGTCCTGTTCTTCGCATTATTATATCTGTTAGTCATTCTGTAAAAAACTGTGTTTTTAACGATGGTATATTTTTTTTCGTCGATGTTTTAAGCGAAGACGCAGTTGGCGCGGTTTTGGTTTTAGGATCCAATTCTATATTAATTTTCTCATGATTGTTATTTATTTTTTTTCTTAATAATCATAGGAGAGATCAAAGTAATAATGTCTAGATATGTATCTATGATTAAGCAGTGACTAGAAAAACATTACTGTACATACATTAATATAAGAAAAAATATATAACTACGTATCGATATAACCATTTATATTTTAAATTGGTATGAATGTACTTGACATCTGGTACAAGTTTGATATCATTTCGCCTGTTAGGTTGGAAATTCTAGCGTTTTTGGAATTGTAGAAAATTTTTCTTGTTGATTTTTTTAAAAAATTTACATTGAATATTGTCTAAAAGCGACCTTCATCAGAAAACTGTTTTCTAAAAAAAGATTATTGCTATTAGTATTCTAACGTTGCTACATTTAATTTTTTTTAAACTTACCCGTTGCAGGTATCCCATACAGAATGTTTGTCATTATATTAAAAAAAATGTTTCTAGGTTTTTATCCCTTTATAAACATAACGTTTAACTTTATAAACACCACTAATAGCACTAATCGATATAACACTCCACATAACAGCCAAAAGAGATGAAAAAAACATTTACTTGTAAATTTGTTTATTATTTTTGGATAGACTAAGAGGTAAATATTAGTGACAACGGCTCGACCCATATCAAGGCCGTATTAAACTTGAAGAGATTTACCAGTAAACACCAAAACGCTTTTTTGAACTGCTCGACGCACGTTTCGCTAACCATGTTAGCATCATCAGGAGATGATTTAATCAGATTAAATCATCTGAAAAGCGTTTTGGTGTTTAGTGGTAAATCTCTTCAAGTTTAGTATTTCAAACCAAAGGTTCCAACAGAAGAATTGAAGACCGTATTGTTTGAAAATGTTTTCTACTATTTTTCACTTCATTTTTCACTTCATTCACATCATTTTTCAACTGTACGTTTCTATATCCACGGTGGGCGTATATATATATATATATATATATATATATATATATATATATATATATATATATATATATATATATATATACACCCTTTGACAGGGTCGACTATGTTGAGCTTTGCAAAACTATAAGAAAACGTATTCGAGAGGAAACGCGTCGGTTCAATATGCAGCTACTGCAAAAAAACACTAGAAGAAAACAAAGGAATAAACAAAGCCAAACATAAGCTGATAAATAAAAGGACACAAATGTTTGCCTTAATGCGTGAGCATGGCACAATGTGTAGGGAGCGTACGGAAATGTTAGAGATTATCAAACGATTTCATTCAAAGTTATATGAAAATCAGAACCAGTTAAAGACAGCAATGCCCATGGAAGAGCAAATGCCAGATATCTTGTTGGAAGAAGTGACAAATGTCATAGAAGAGGTGAAGAATCGAAAGGACAATGTAACGGTTGAAATGTTGAAGGCTGGTGGTCGAACTCTACATAAAATACTGGCAAAATTGTACTCAAAATGCGTCAAAGATCAAAAATACCCAGTCTATGGAAAAAAAGTGATTCTTCTAAGAGAGCAGGCAGGATTCAGAAGTGAATTCAGTACAATGGACCATATCCAGGTTGTCCAACATACTATAGAAAGGCACAATGAATACACCATGCCACTGTGCTTGGCTTTTATTGGCTATGAAAAGGCATTTGATTCAGTATCAACGCAGGCCATAATGGATGAATTGCTTAACCAAGGGATAGACAGAGCCTATGTGAACCAACTGAGATTCATGTAAGAGGAAGCTACAGCTACAGTTCACATGGATGACTTTGAAGTTAGAATCACCGTAGAACGTGGTGTATGGCAGGATGACCCAATATCGCCTGTTCTTTTCTCAGCCTGCCTTGAAGAGGTATTTCGTAATCTGGATTGGGAACAGCAGGGAATAAAAATCAATGGTACATATCTAAGCCACTTTATATTCGCGGATGATATCGTTCTCCTTTCACAAGACCCAGATGAGTTACAAGAACACATACGAGAGCTGCAAAAGGCCGGAGAACCATTTGGTTTGAAAATAAACCCAAAAAAGAGTCAGGTTAAGTTTAACAAATTTGCTGTCAAAGAATGAAGCTGAAGAATTTCTATTTTCGGAAGTGATTTAGAGGTTACATATATCTTGGGCAAAGGATTTCAGTGGAGGGTGATACCGCCCGGGAGGTGGAACGGCGGATTAAGTGTGGCTGGCAGGCATTTGGACGGCTCAATATAGTATTTAAGAGCAAACTCCCACTTTGTCTGAAGAGAAAGGTTTTTAATCAGTGCGTGCTGACTGACATATTAAAGTGAAACATATAATATATAATTACACATAATAAACACATAATATATAATTAATTAACAAATAATACTTTGTACATTTCTGATAGGAGGCTTATTGGACGGTAGTTCTTTAAATCTTCCTGTGCTCCCTTTTTATGTAAAAGAATCACTTCTCCATTTTTCGATAAGTCAGGTACTTTTTGTTCTTTGAGGCATTTTGAGTAAAATTTTGCCAGTGTTTTATTAATTACCAATTACCCCTCAGTCACGCCAGTTAAAGGCTGGGTAAGGCCGGACTCTGAGAAGTGTTCTACGTTGGTCACTCGCCAGTCAGTAGGCTTCCTGATAGACTTATGGGTAGATACTAAACCAAGGGTTTATACCCTGAGGGAGGTGCTGGCCTGGGTTTGTCGGTAGCTGATGATCGTGGTTCGGAACCCACATTAAACTGTAGGTCCAGTAGCTAAATAGCCTAAGATGCTGATGCGCCTCTAACCGTAAACCCTTTCCTTTCTTTTTGACTAATAAAAATTTACAAACAATGCTTTCCGGTGTTGCCCGACTTTAAGTAGTTTCTTAGTAGCTATTAAAACAATATTGTATTATGGCAACGGCGTATTTTTTAACAGAATTTGACAAATCTTAAAATTCGAATTAAAAAATGTTAGGTCACATTTCTCTATTGGAGCAACCGTTTTAGAACAATCAATTATTATTCAACAATACAACTATTTTACTAAAAGAAACTAGTTTAAAATAACAATAAAAAATAACTGTTAAAAACTAATCAATGATTATTTTTGTAACAAATGAAACTGGCGCCCTCCTTTTAATCTACAATAATTAACCCTTTTAACAATATTATTACTAATATTTTTCCAACATATTGGGCGTAATGTTATTAATTTCTCGCCGAATTGTTTGTTTCAGTTCATCAACAGAATAAAAAACGGTCACGTATACTTTGGTTTTTAAGAATACCCGCAGAAAAAATCCGAGTCACACTGAGTCCTGGTTCAGAATAAGTGAGTAGTCGTCTTTCAGTAATCGGCCATGGAACTACTTGAACTACAGCTCAACCAACATAGCTTGGACTCTGAGATGCGCAAAAGAACGAGTGAGAGGGACACTGCCTAACAGAGACAGAGAACAGAGAGTTCCTCGAATGTACAGTCCATGCTACAATTTTTCGCAATAATGCTTTAGTTAAGTAAGTTAATTATAATGAACGACGCATGTTTAAAAGAAGCTTATTCGTCAATTTTTCAAAATTAAGTATAAATAATGGTAAATAAAATGCAATTATTTTTTCAAAGTCACTGTATTTTAAATTGGGTCTGGATTAGATTTAACAATAGAGATTTATTGACAGCCAAACAGGTAAAATTTGTATTACATATAGGGTCATAGGGATGCATTTAGTTGGCATATTCATTATATGTAACATAATATAATAGGATATCAGTAATAATGAACTAACAGTATATATACCTTAATGACTACTTAACCTAAATAAGGGTAATAGAATTTTACAAAATTCTGCGTAGTTATCTGTAGAAACAGCCGAGAGGGAAATATGGAGAATATTATATTACAAACATAACTGCGTCTATATTTTTATAAAATAAACAAGCTACGTTAAACAAGTTACGTTATATAATGTTATTTCTCTAAAATTGTTGGTTTTATTTAAAAAGAAAATCAGGAAGTACCTATAGGGAAACCCTTAATATTTTCAGCTTGATATCTGGATGTTTCATATTTTTTTGTTTCCCAGTATACTATGTAACAATCAGCTTTAAAGTTAACTCATTTATTTCAGTAAAGGTTTCATTTAATTCAAAAGTTTTTAATAACTGTTTATTGAAAGCCCCTACACGCCCACCTATTAGATGTATGATTTTTTCGCATACCCAAAACAAAAAGCATTGTTTTATTCTTAGAAGCAAAAAAGAATTTGAAGAAAAAAGCCCATTTACGCTCATAATTATTCGTATTTGTTAATGACCTATATAATCCGTCCAAGAAACATCTACAGAGTGAATAAAACCATGACGCATCTCTAATATTGACTAAAAAAAGATAATGGTTCTCGTTGAAAAAAATATCTCTTTTTCATAAATTATTTATCATACATTATGTCAAAAAGAATGGGAAACTGTTCAATTAAACCCAAAATATCGGTTTAATTATCCAAATTTTATTCAAAATAGACTCAATTTGATGGGATATGCTCAAGCCAATGAATAATTCTCTGGTTGAAACACATCTCCTGCTAGACTTTGCGAGTTTTTGTTTTATTGCTTCAATACATTCAAAATATCATACACGAAGTGATAATTTGTGTATGAGTAGCAAGAAAATTCATGTGATTCATTGGATATTCTTATCTTCGTCAGAAGATGTTCATTATTATATATATATATATATATATATATATATATATATATATATATATATATATATATATATATATATATATATATATATATATATATATATATATATATATATATATATATATATATATATATATATATATATATATATATATATATATATATATATATATATATATATATATATATATATATTATGTTACATAAATGAACGAAAATACACAGTGGGCAAGTGGAGAAAATTAAAAATATTGAAAAAACAAGCAAAAATGTTTTTCTGTGCTCCACTAAAATTCTCAATCCTTCAGTCGCTATCAAACGCCAACAAGCCCGACCGATGACGGCTTAAGGCCAGAAACCGGTCTCGGGAGATACTTGTTGACGTTTGATGGCGACTGAAGGATTGAGAATTTTACGTGGAGCACAGGAAAAAATTTTTCATTGTTTTTTGAATATTTTTACATAACTGTTTCGAGATCTGGTACAATCTTATGCAAAAGGAGAATCTTGTACATTGACCTACGCATTTTTTGATATTGTGTTCGTAATTTTTGTAAACAAACAGTAACCAATGGGATACTTGACGTCTGAAACGGTCCTCGTCTTGTGTAAGACTCAATATAACCACCGTCAAGACTGGCGATGCAATTCTCCGGCGATACAACAAAAAAAGTCGACTCATTACTTAATCAGTCGAAGAAGAAAAGATACCATACAACAAAAGAACCATTGATTGCGCTGAGTGACATACAAAAAAAATATTGTTAACAATAAGGCCGGTAAGTAACGATCGAAGGTATTCGAAAAAATCTATTGTTCTTTTTCAAGTCACGAGGTTTCTGGAGATTATTTGTGCAAAAATTAAACTTGACCGGTATAATCGTGTTTGATGAAAACCTGAATAATCGTAATTATTCGAATTGTACCGAAAACAATTGTAATTTTTATAAAAGTCTTTAAATAATAAAGCTGACCTATAAAATTCAGAATTACACGAGACCCATTCGAAAACATCTTGGCTTGATAAAAAAATAAGATATTTAGCAGTTTTTTTAATATTTTTGAATGTAATTACCTTACAATTCAATACATTAAAACTAATAATATTAATAACAATAATAATTTATTGCATGCATCATCACCACCGAAATTGCAACAACTCATTCAGGTTGTAGAGAATTTTACAACTAATATAAACATACACTTTGGATTAGATAAATGCAGACCCATTAACATAAAGAAAGGAGCTAAGTTAGAGATGACAGGGTTTGTCACTGCAGAACAAGATTATATAGAGCCAATGCAGGAGGGCGAAGTATATAAATATCTGGGAATACAACAGTCCAAGAGAGTTGAGCATAAACTCATTAAGGAAACATTAACTAAAGAATTCACTAACCTAGGCAGTAGAAATATAGTAAAAGCTATAAACACTTTTGCTATACCAGCCTTGACATATTCGTTCGGAATTATATCTTGGTCAAACACAGATATCGAAAGGCTGCAACGAATAATTAGAACTACACTAACGAAATATAGGAAACACCACCCCCGCAGTAATAAAAAACGACTTATTTTACCAATAATTGAAGGAGAAAAAGGAATTATAAATGTAACCTACACGAAAAACAAATATCCAGTTTAAGAACATATTTCGATCAAAGAATGATCGAATGCCCGCTATATGCCATCGTGTGTTTAGCTGATGATAAGTATACGCCTCTGAATCTTAAACAAATTGAACAACAAAATGAGAGCATTCAGACAACTGGAACAATTATACAAGAATGGAAAAATATGTCTCTACATGGTAGACAGCCCCCATGATCTTGACCGTCATGAAGTCGACAAGAGTGCGTCGAACGCCTGGTTGACATGGGGAGGTCTTTTTCCGGAGACTGAACGCTTTATGTGTGCAATTCAGGATCAGGTCGTGCACACTAAAAACTACCAAAAATATATCATTAAGGATGCACGTGTATCAAATGACACGTGTAGGAAATGCCACGAAAAGCCTGAGCCTATTCAACATATTGTAGGCACATGTGGTAGACTCTCCCAGACGGACTATCTTCACCGTCATAATCAGGTGGCCAGTATAGTCCTCCAGGAGCTTGCAAGTCGTAATAACCTTATAACAGAGCGAGTTTCTTATTATAAATACACCCCAGAGGAGGTACTAGATTCAACAGATTTCAGGTTATATTACGACCGAACAATAATAACTGACAAAATCGTTTACTGTAATAAGCCAGATATTATATTGCTGGACAAAAAGAAGAAAACAACATTCCTAATCGACATAACTGTTCCAAACACACACAACATTCAAAAGACGGCTGAAGAAAAAGAACAAAAAAATACAGAACTCAAGTTAGAAATAAAACGTATATGGAAGTTCAACTAGAATGGAAGTTCAAATATTGTGCCAGTGATAATTTCAAGAACTGGTATTATACCAAAGAATCTGAAAAATAATACCAAATTTGCGAAGAAAAGATTATTATTTACATTATTAATTAATCAATCGTTCGAACAATCAATTTTCTTCGAATCAATCGAACAATTTATTCAATCGTTACGACAATACAAAGCATATATAGATCAAGTCAAAATTAATTATACATGAAATGACATAATAGTGCAGACGTAACAGTTTTATCTTATTACTAATAACTCTACACTCATCTAAGCTATAATCCTTAGTCCAAAAAAACTAAAGTATGCCGAGAAAGCAACACTTTTTCCATCTGTCTGTCATTCAGCTGATGTGGTATCCATTTTCCTGCCTTCTGGATCTTTCCAATGCCCTGCAGACGATTACAAATCGTTAGACTATCAACATTTGACCTCTCTGCCAATTGTTGTAAGTTTGCATATCGTCTTTTTCCAACAATACTTGCAATTCGGTGTATCATCGAAGTTTATGGTAAATTTTAGAGCTGTAAAATTTTTGATAATTTTCCATGTGTATAGTCATGAAAATTTGACGTTGTAGGTCGTTTTTAGTAGTTTTCTTCTATATTTTCGTCAAGTAGTGCCAGTTTTACGAAAATACACATACCTGCGTATTTTCTCGTACTTAATCCACTGGTGCAAGACCCAATTTGATATCTCCAATTATTTTTGAAATATTAACATCAGCAAAACTTATACTATTCTCTATTATGTGCCAATCGGATGCTCTTTTCCACATCAGCACCCTCCAAAACGTATATCATAAGTTTAAGGAAAGTAAGATGAAAAATAAAAATATCGCACATAGAGTCGAGCGCGCCGGAGCCCGCATATCGCGACCCAGAGAGGTTAATCAGCATCTTGGCCTCTGAGATGCTCGAACGAAAGAGTGAGGGAGTCACTGTCTAACAGAGACAGAGAACAAAGAGTTCTGCAAATGTACAGTACTTAATCAATGTTAGCACGACGAACGCCCTGCTTCGAATGAGCTCCGATATCATCGAAGTTTAAGGAAAGTAAGATGAAAAATAAAAATATCGCACATAGAGTCGAGCGCGCCGGAGCCCACATATCGCGACCCAGAGAGGTTAATCAGCATCTTGGCCTCTGAGATGCTCGAACGAAAGAGTGAGGGAGTCACTGTCTAACAGAGACAGAGAACAAAGAGTTCTGCAAATGTACAGTACTTAATCAATGTTAGCACGACGAACGCCCTGCTTCGAATGAGCTCCGAGGCGTTAGGCCATTAGGCTACTGCACATCCAAACCTTAGATGCTGAGCTGTAAATATCGGTAGGTAAAAACCGGGCTATTTAATTACAATATGACCTTATCTACTACCGGGGTGTTTTGAAAATTTAGCTAGTCATTCCTGGTTATTATATAACCATTTCTTAAGGATATTTTTATTTTCAATATTTCTAGTAGATCTAATTGTTTACTTTTCTTTTCTGAATACAATAATTTAACATTGTTTATTTCTATAAAATAATTGTTTTTAATACGATGCGTAGGCATTCCAGTTCTTTTTATATTATTTAAGATATCTTTTTTACGTTCTTATATAATATCGCTCGAAAAAATCATACAAAAAGACATTATTAAGGTAATCAACTTACTGATAAACACGGACAAAGTTTCGGGCCAAGTACAAGTGTATTTATGTGTATAGTGCAAGTATAATTATTTAGTGAATAACGAGACAACCGGAGAAGACTTTCCGAGTCAAAAGTAACTCGTACAGTTCGAAAACATCAACAGGTTGAAGAAAACCAGCTTTTCGAATAGGCAGAAAGTCAATTATATGCTGATTCATCGGTAAGTTACTAAAACTAATCGTTTTATCGTACTGAAACTTTAAATGCGAATATCTCGAAACTGTGTTTTCAAAACTGGTCGCTCTGTTACTCAAAAAATTATTAATCCATTTGGCTGAAATTTTGGGAGGCTTTTCTCTATATCATTATCAGAAGGATGTACCTAAAGTTTTAAAGATTTTGTGTAAATAAACTACTTTTTACAAAATATTTCATTGTTTGAACATTTTTTGTTTTAAAGCTTACTTAATTTGATACTTTTTATAGTTCAATAGGTTTATCCTTCCCGTGCATATATCAGAAACAGAAAGAAATGTTTTTTTTGTGTTTCAGATGAATAGAAAAAGGGTGACGAGTGCAGCACTTTTGGACCTCCCGCCAGAGAAGTCCGAAAAAAAATTACTGAGCCCCTATTCTATAAAAAAAAAATAATAATTATTTTATACTCTTCAAAGATCAAATAAAATTATGTTAAAACTTTAAAATGATACAATTATGTTATCACCTTTAAAAACTGAAAAATTACTCTTTTTAAGGCGTCTAAAGGGATTTTCCCCCTTAAGGCAAATCTTAGAGCTGTCAAATTTTTAACATTTTTCCATTGTATAGTCGTGAAAATTTGACATTTTAGGTCATTTTTAGTACTGAAAATTTATGCTGTTCTCTATTTGTAAGTGCCATTCAAAAACAATAAAAGTCCTCGATACAGTCAACAATGTCACACCTTACGATGTATATGTCAGATGGTTCCTGGCAACATCATTGTTACCAATTCCGGATACATAAATAGCAACCCTCGTGTTAAAAAACTGAGAATCTATTATGGCTGAAATGTTCAAGGTTATCTTACAACTCATGCGCACTTATTTACCAGAATATTTTTGAGCAGTAACGCCATCTTCATGTTGAGGTTGAAAACTATTCAAACTATCCGCGTACTTAGAAACTTAAATTTTATAATTAGTATTAATTTAAATATAATAGACTTAACGACTTAGGTTATATTAGATAGATAGATTATTGAAACTATTTTATACATCTCTAGTTGCATCATACCAATATATTATTGCCCTCTATGGGCCGATTGTTAAATTAAGAGGAGTTAAAAAAAATATTTATTGTCGAAACTTTAATCTTCCTCACCAATATGTATATTGACAATCACTCTTGCAAAATTATCCTAATGGCATATAATCATTACCATTATTTGAATAGTTACTGATGAATTTATTCATTTTCAATTACATAAATCATCGTGTCATTGTTATTCGCAGAAAGATACAATGACCTCTTTCTTCTAATATTGACATTTAATATCATCATTTGTCATGTTCTTTCCCTGCTATGTTTATTACAACAAGAAAAAAGACGCAGCGCACTTTAATGATGTTAGAAATAGCAAAACTATCTAATCCGTTCAGATTTTAAGGTTGGACAAAGAAGACGGAGGCCGATCAGATCATGTTCAATGGTAATTTCATTGTAATCTGCAAAATACTTACAAGAAGGGCGATGTACCATAAAATGTATCAGGTAGTCGCAAAAAGTAATGTATTGTGATTATTAAATTTCGCGTCGTTAAAATCATGTCGTTAAAAAATCACGCCGATAAAACCACTTGTGTTTGAGTTGGTATGACTGTCCTTGACATCTGTCACAATTTTCATATCTTTTTGCTTGCAAAGTAAGAAATTATAGCATCCTTGATATATCGCTCAATAAGCCCCCGGCCTGCCAAATTGTTGTGAAAACATTCACAACTGAAAAAAAAATTACCCTGTAGATGTATACACAATTAATAAAAGTCTAGACCCATACTGAAATTGAAAAACGACACCATCAGAGAAAAATAAACACCCGCATTTTGGAGAATCATAAAAAGGGACTCGTTATAAATATAAAATTTAGTAAATATAAAGTACCCTAAAGGATTGATGGTAATTAATGGTGGCTGGTGGTAATAACACATGGCACCAGATAAACAAACATCATTTCAGAGGAACGTGATAGTGAAAGGCTCTGGAGCGGATTAAGGGGCGAAGTGAGGCACTTGTGTATAACCCAAGAAATACCAGGAAGAGATGGTTTTTTATAATCTTATTACGTGGACAGGGCTACGTAGAAATTCCAGGTAGAAGTCCGAAGACGTTGCGAATCGAGAGTTTGTATTGAAAGATTGAAGAAGATCACGAGAAAAAAGTGAGAGTTGAAAGCATAAGTTTAAGAGTTGCACGTTAGGAGTTTCATGTTGAGAGTTTACAAAGTAAGAGTACGAGTTGAATTTTTTAGTCTTAATAAAATACAGAACAAAAAAATAAACAAAATACAGAAGATTAAAAGAAACCGCTATAATTAATTTAAATAAAAATAACTGTATTGCTATGCCTTCGGTAGATTTAAATTCAATATGGTTCCCGATTCTAAAGAATACAATTAAACACATTTAAATATTTGAACACACAATCAGTACAATAAACAATCACACAGTAAACATTACCTATATATATTTTTTGATAGTATGTCACAGTCATGAAAATCTATTGTTGTCAGTGTAAGTATCGTTGACATACACAAAGAAATATATTTACTTTCACTCGTTACTTTACATATTACAAATTAATATAATTTATTTTTTAGTTTAGTTTTGAAAACAGGGGGAGAGGACCCTCCGAAACGTTAACGTTAAAAGTTTGTAAATTTTTTTATAACACTTTTATATCTTTAAAATTTTGTTCGTTAGGCAAATTTATTACAAAAAAGAATCACTTCACACCCAGTGATTCTTTCTTTACATAAGAACAGGTATTTTTGATATTCTCTGAATTTTAGATGGTGGCGAAAAACCTAAATAAAGGAAAAAAAATATATGAACACGCCACAATCATTCAGGCATTACGAATTGAATCGTTGCAAGTAAATAGTCGTAGTTAAGGGTAAAAAATTGCACTTTTGAGTCAATTAAAAAGGGATTCGTTATAAATATAAAATTTAGTAAATATAAAGTACCCTAAAGTGGATTGATGGTAATTAATGGTGGCTAGTGGTAATAACACATGGCACCAGATAAACAAACATCATTTCAGAGGAACGTGATAGTGAAAGGCTCTGGAGCGGATTAAGGGGCGAAGTGAGGCACTTGTGTATAACCCAAGAAATACCAGGAAGAGATGGTTTTTTATAATCTTATTACGTGGACAGGGCTACGTAGAAATTCCAGGTAGAAGTCCGAAGACATTGCGAATCAAGAGTTTGTATTGAAAGATTGAAGAAGATCACGAGAAAAAAGTGAGAGTTGAAAGCATAAGTTTAAGAGTTGCACGTTAGGAGTTTCATGTTGAGAGTTTACAAAGTAAGAGTACGAGTTGAATTTTTTAGTCTTAATAAAATACAGAACAAAAAAATAAACAAAATACAGAAGATTAAAAGAAACCGCTATAATTAATTTAAATAAAAATAACTGTATTGCTATGCCTTCGGTAGATTTAAATTCAATATGGTTCCCGATTCTAAAGAATACAATTAAACACATTTAAATATTTGAACACACAATCAGTACAATAAACAATCACACAGTAAACATTACCTATATATATTTTTTGATAGTATGTCACTGTCATGAAAATCTATTGTTGTCAGTGTAAGTATCGTTGACATACACAAAGAAATATATTTACTTTCACTCGTTACTTTACATATTACAAATTAATATAATTTATTTTTTAGTTTAGTTTTGAAAACAGGGGGAGAGGACCCTCCGAAACGTTAACGTTAAAAGTTTGTAAATTTTTTATAACATTTTTATATCTTTAAAATTTTGTTCGTTAGGCAAATTTATTACAAAAAAGAATCACTTCACACCCAGTGATTCTTTCTTTACATAAGAACAGGTATTTTTGATATTCTCTGAATTTTAGATGGTGGCGAAAAACCTAAATAAAGGAAAAAAAATATATGAACACGCCACAATCATTCAGGCATTACGAATTGAATCGTTGCAAGTAAATAGTCGTAGTTAAGGGTAAAAAAATGCACTTTTGAGTCAATTAAAAAGGGACTCGTTATAAATATAAAATTTAGTAAATATAAAGTACCCTAAAGTGGATTGATGGTAATTAATGGTGGCTGGTGGTAATAACACATGGCACCAGATAAACAAACATCATTTCAGAGGAACGTGATAGTGAAAGGCTCTGGAGCGGATTAAGGGGCGAAGTGAGGCACTTGTGTATAACCCAAGAAATACCAGGAAGAGATGGTTTTTTATAATCTTATTACGTGGACAGGGCTACGTAGAAATTCCAGGTAGAAGTCCGAAGACATTGCGAATCGAGAGTTTGTATTGAAAGATTGAAGAAGATCACGAGAAAAAAGTGAGAGTTGAAAGCATAAATTTAAGAGTTGCACGTTAGGAGTTTCATGTTGAGAGTTTACAAAGTAAGAGTACGAGTTGTATTTTTTAGTCTTAATAAAATACAGAACAAAAAAATAAACAAAATACAGAAGATTAAAAGAAACCGCTATAATTAATTTAAATAAAAATAACTGTATTACTATGCCTTCGGCAGATTTAAATTCAATATGGTTCCCGATTCTAAAGAATACAATTAAACACATTTAAATATTTGAACACACAATCAGTACAATAAACAATCACACAGTAAACATTAACTATATATATTTTTTGGTAGTATGTCACTGTCATGAAAATCTATTTTCTTAATGTAAGTATCGTTGACATACACAAAAAAATATATTTACTTTCACGCGTTACTTTATATATTACAAATTAATATAATTTATTTTTGTAGTTTAGTTTTGAAAACAGGGGGAGAGGACCCTCCGAAACGTTAACGTTAAAAGTTTGTAAAATGTTTTATAAAATTTTTATATCTTTAAAATTTTGTTCGTTAGGCAAATTTATTACAAAAAAGAATCACTCAGAAATTTGTTTCCCTTTGGTTTTTTGTTTTTACCCAGTGATTCTTTCTTTACATAAGAACAGGTATTTTTGATATTTAGTCATTGATAGTTAGATTTGAGTTTTAGATAGTGGAGAAAACCCCAAATAAAGGAAAAAATATATATGAACACGCCACAATCATTCAGGCATTACGAATTGAATCGTTGCACGTAAATAGTCGTAGTTAAGAGTAAAAAATTACACGTTTGAGTCAATTTGCTATCGATTCCGAAGTCAAGTTAGATAAGTATTTTGTGACGCCAAATCCCGCAAAACTTAAGACGATAAGTGAAGAATTACCCATCAAAAGGTGTAGGAAAGTAGTTGTGAATTATAGTGAATAAATGTATATATGTGTATCTTCTGCTTATTGATTCAATAACCAAGATCCGTTTCGCGAACCAGCGAACCCTGTCGAAATATTATTATATCTGTCAATATCAGCGGCGGTTCGTGGGGGAAAAAGCAGGTGGGGCATGCATAACCAAATGTTGGAATGGGGATAGGGAAATGCGTCGCCACCAAAAATTTTACATTTCTTAGTATCATACGCACACTTTGCTGTGTAGAAATATGAGTGTAACTGTCAGACATTTTTTTTTTGGTGGGATACGTGCCTACGTGCCCTTATGAACCAACCGCAACAGAGGACTTCCCGGACTTAAATAAAACACACTTTTTTGCAAATTTCGATTTTATTCTGAGGAATTTTCAAAAAATTTACTATCAGGACAAAATATAAACACCTAACTACAATTCTTGAGTGTTATTAGATAGTGTTATTACACAGGATATTCCTAGCTTTAAGACATAAACTTCTCACCACCCTTAATGTAACCCTCTTGAGATTTGTTTAGGTTAAGATAAGTATATAACTGCCCAGAGTAACCAGAACCAGGTTACCATTTTGTAACTTGTAGACGGTTCGACTTCGATGTTCCGGTATTGATTCCGAATACTTAGTTATTAGAGTCATAAGGAATTTTGTAACACTTAATTGTTAGTTTAAAAATAAAGTTTGTAAAAACAAAGTTTACTTAAAATTCCATTTAATTGGCGCAGTCGGTAGGATTGTCGGAGTGTGCATTTGTGTGTCCGCAGATAATAAAAAGTATTAAAGCGAAAATTATTTGGACTGGCCAGAATAAACGCGCTTCTGTATCTACAGTTAACCGGCAATCCAGTATAGTAAAACCTTACTATTAGCTGCAGCTTTAGTACACGAATTATAACGTACCTTCAAGTAAATTCGGTTTGGTTACCAGTGTGGATTATCAGTTTGTACACCAGCGTTGGAAACAGACAGCAAACCCGACCCCTGGAGTTCGAATCAAACCGAGCAGCCTAGGACCAGCACCACAACGAATTAGTAATTCACAATGCGAAGATGGACAATCTTCTTTATGCTCTTAACATGGACTTTAACTCTCAGTTACAAAATCGAGCCTGTAAATAACCCTATGCTACCTGTCCTAAAGGGGACCAGCTTTATTATCAATAATCGGTACACAGTGCACTACCACATAAATGTTACTAACATCATACTATGCCTTCAACAACTAGAAAAAACAACAGCATTTTTAAACAAAACATTCCACGAAATTAGAACTATCGAAATCTCTCATATTATACCAACTAAATTAAATCGCTCTTTCGAGACTATAAAAACTTGAAACACCCTTCTACGTAAACCGAACTTCCATACTTAGGAATAAACGAGGTTTAATTAATCTGATAGGCTCGACGCAAAAATGGCTCTTCGGGACATTAGATGGGGAAGATGGTATCAGATATGAGAATTATTTACAATTACTACAAAACAACTAAGACATTCTTAACCAAGACTTAAACTCAAAAATTACTAATGAAAAAACTATCTCATACCTTAGATTCACAATTAAAGACCGTAGAACATAATCAAGCCCAAATATTAGAAAAACTTAGAGTCCTCAAGTTAAAAGAAAAATCAATTTTTACAGTTTTATACCTTTCTTATTTTTGTGACATCAATCTGGAACTTCCACAAATTGAAACTACCTCTAACAACATACAAACAGCAATTAACTTCGCACAGATTGGTGTGATGCACCATTCAGTCCTACAAAATAAAGATTTAACAAGAATATTAAAAGAATTTGATAGTGATAATTTAATACCGTTCAATAACATAATAAAATACTACCAAACTATGCATACACAGGTTAACATTCAGAATGAGATGATAATATTCACGATACGCACCCCGCTAATTAAAGACGACCCGTTCTTATTATATAAAATCTACCCTAAATAACTATCAATATAAAAAATTACGCTGAACGAAGAATACCCAAAAATTGAAAATTTCTACTTATGTACAAAGGAAAAGCTTTCGAAAGATGATCCATGTTTATACCAAATGATAAATATAAAAGGCCAATGCGCAACTGTTCCAGTCTCCTTTAAACATTCCTCAATTACTTCCATGTCTGATAATTAATTATTAATAATTCCGAAAGAAGCAGAAAGGGTCAACTTTTAATGCCCTAACCAAAACAGCATAGAAATAATTGATCAGCCTTCAATTGTATTTCCAAGAGGCTGCCAAATAAAAATTCATGAATTTATATTTTCAAAACAAAATCCTGAGGTAATCGACTTTAGACTCAAGCTACCTGTATTACCATTCAATATATCCCATAATGAAAGGGAAATCCCAATCGAAGTAGAGAAATTTGACCACTCGCAAATAAAAGAAGCGAGTAGAGAAATTAATGCCCTCCAGATCCATGATTTTAAATCTCTCACATATCATAAATACTCTTATTGGAGAGAGATTGTAATTTTTAATTTTAACGATAGGAATAGGTTTTACTTTATACTTTGTAATATATCATACGAAACGAAATAATGTAGAAATAAATGTAGAATTGCAAGAAACCCTCCAAATATTGTAATTTCAAAAAATCCTACCGCATTTTTCGAAACTTAGGGAGGGAGGAGTTACATAGGATATTCCTAGCTTTAAGACATAAATCTCTCATCACCCTTAATGTAACCCTCTTGAAATTTGTTTAGGTTAAGATAAGTATATAAGTGCCCAGAGGAACCAGAGAGGACATTCTGTAACTTGGAGACGGTTCGACTTCGGTCTTTCTGTATTGATTCCGAATACTTAGTTATTAGAGTCATAAGAAATTTTGTAACACTTAATTGTTAGTTTAAAAATAAAGTTTTTAAAAACAAAGTTTACTTAAAATTCAATTCAATTACGTGCTGAGTTGATTTGAACCGTACTACACAAACTACAAATATCAAATGTAAACTTTTACTATGTTTTATATATTTCGACTCGACGGTTCGTTCGGTTCGGAGCGCGTTTTGATATCGTAAGTAGCGGGCAAGTGTCATAAAAACGTGGAATTCCGGCTGGAATCTCGATCGGAACATTAACTGATGCGTAATTTAATAAAACTCCATATATATGATTTTATCATTTCCATTTTGGATTAATAATATATTAAGTCAATAAACCTGTTAAATCGGTATCAAAGTGTGGAATTTAAAGAATTCCGAAAAAGAAAAAAAAAATAAAGCTGTTTATTTGAGTGCGGCCGCTGCCCTGCATTGTAGGAGGTTGTACGCGGACTAATCTTGCAGATCATTTACTCAGTATGCACAAGGATTGTTCAACAGCATTCCAAAATGTCACAAACTTGTAATTCGTGTAGAGGCCCTATAGCAAAGAAGTCATATGCAATTCTATGTTTCACCTGTGATACTTGGCACCACATTAAATGCGCAGACTTGAGCATAAGCCAGCTCAATGCTTACAGTCGTGAGCTGAAGAAATATGATGGTGACCGCTGGAACTGTCCTACTTGTATAAAGCAATCCGTAATGAAATCTCACAACGCGCGAAAATCGATGTTTTCGCTCTCTCCACCCGATGGTACAGCACATAGCCCAGTGACCTTGGAGGACATCATGTCAAAACTGGAAACTATGGACCTCCAATATAGAGAAATCCTTCAAAGGTTTAAAGATCAGACTGAAATCAATCAATCACTGCAAGCTGATATTTCTAATATTTGTTCACGCCTAAACATCATCGAAGATAAATTGCAACATGGCGTAAATGCTCATGATGGCCCTTCCCCGCAGCCCGAGGCCCCTGCTGACGTTGGCAATGACCTTTTTCAGGAATATTATGACAGGGAGCAGCGAAAGAAGAATGTTATGATATTTGGCCAACCAGAGGATGTCTCACCGGATAGCGGTCAGAAGGATAGGGATGCCATTCTCGGTGTGCTTGGATCACTGTATCTTGAAATCGACGTGAGTGGAGTGGTGAAGGTCATCCGTCTTGTTCGTTTTGGTGCTGCGAAGCCTCGGCCGATTAAGGTTATCTTCGGGGACTCCATCACGGTCTCGGAGATTATAAAAAAAACATATCGAATTAAGGCAGACCAAAATCTCCGTCATCTATCTATTACCACCGACAAGACCCCAAGGCAGGTTCAGAAGTACCGAGCAGTTAGATCTAGGTTGATGGAACGTCTTAACGCCGGCGAGAAGGATTTGAGGATTAAGTATATTAGGGGTGTTCCTAAGATTGTTTCGATTGGTGCGCGGCCTTTAAACTAATGAGTCTGTCTGGCGGGATCTGTGCTGATGTCTGCATGGCTTACCAGAATGTTAGAGGTCTCAATACGAAGACTTGCGAATTTAGCAAATCAATTAGTGTGGTGAAACATCACATTGTGGGGCTCTCTGAGACGTGGTTGCAGCCGGACGTACACAGTGCTGAGTTATTTAGTGATAACTATGTAGTGTACCGAGCGGATAGACGGTTGGAACTGATGGATGTTTCAAGGGGAGGCGGAGTTCTTCTAGCTATAAGGTCTGACAAAATCAGAACAAATTAACAGTTGACAGTTATATTTGATATGTGTGTTCCTGTCATTTCCGTGAAGCTGATATTAAGACGAAGGAGCACTGTTTCCGTAGATGGAAGTCATTTAAACTACCCGATGATTATGCTCACTTTTCTAACCTCAGAAGAATAATTAAAATAAAAGTTGAGTTTGCTTACCGTAACTATATTGAGCAGGTTCAGAATAATGTTGAATCTGATCCTAAGGGATTATGGAGGTTTATTCATAAAAAAAAACGTACGTCTCGAATACCAGGCACCATGAAAGCTAATGGTAGCGAACTGAATGAGCCTCAGGACATAGTGAATGCCTTTGCTTCCTTTTTTGGTAATGTATTTATACCTTCCGGGGATATGAATTATGTCAGGACCTTTGGTTCGGTTGACCCTATATCAGTTGGTAGTTTGGAGGAGAAAGATGTCCTCAGAGCTTTAAAGAACGTTAAGTCAAAAATGACATCTGGCTTTGATCGCGTTCCTGCATTCTTATTGAGAGACTGTGCATATGCACTGGCAGGGTCTTTAGCAGTACTTTTTAATACATCCGTATCTATGTGTACGTTTCCTGACATTTGGAAGATCGCTCGAATATGTCCCGTCTTCAAGTCTGGAGATGCCTCTGATGTGTCCAACTATCGACCTATATCCATACTCTCAAATTTTTCGAAGGTGTTCGAGTCCGTATTACACGAAAAAATATTCAGCCAAGTCAAAAATAGGATAGTGTCTAGTCAGCATGGATTTTTCCATAAGAGATCCACAGTTACCAACTTGTCTTGTTTCTTTCAGAGTAGTTTTAGAGCTCTTGGGTCAAAAGCGCAGGTTGATACTGTGTATACCGATTTCTCCAAGGCTTTTGATAGGCTTGATCACTCCATTTTGGCAAGTAAGATGGATAGTGTGGGCTTCCATGATGAGTTGATAAAGTTCTTCATCTCCTTTCTTGCTCAACGCAGGCAGTTTGTTGAGAATAATGGCTTTAAATCTGATGAGTTTGTCGCAACCAGTGGTGCGCCCCAGGGTAGCAACCTGACTCCACTTATCTTCGCGATTTACATTAATGACATCACTCAGAATATAACAAGTCAAACTTTACTCTTTGCTGACGATCTGAAGATCTTCAGACCTATTTATTCTCAGCAAGATTGTGTTGAACTTCAACATGACCTGCACTTGCCGAGCGCCTGGTGTGACCAAAATGGACTCCGACTAAATACTCGGAAGTGTAAGCGCTTAACATTCTGCAGAAACCGCAACCCGATTCAATTTGACTATATTATTGATGGTGTAGTGTTGGAAAACTGTGACTTGGTGAAGGATCTTGGGGTAATGGTGGATGCAGAGTTGAGTTTTAATCAGCATGTACAGATGATGACACGGACAGCATTACGAACCCTGGGATTTATAATCCGATCTACAGGTGATTTTAGAAGTGTCTCATGTTTAACTACACTTTTCAATTCATTGGTTCGCTCAAGATTGGAGTATGCTTCGTTGATATGGTCGCCAATTTACCGGATTCATGTCAATAAACTAGAGAGTGTGCAGCGTAGATTCCTCAAATACCTACCATATAGGGTTGATGGTCACTATCCGGCTAGAGGAATTGACCAGCGGGTGCTCCTTGACAGATTTCGGATGCAATCCCTCTCACATCGGAGGATTTGTATGTCTCAAATATTCCTCTACAAGTTGATCAACGGGCTTATCGATTGCCCTGAACTATTGGAGCAATTGCCATTTCTTGTACCTCAATTCTTTGCTAGGAGGTCTAACATCTTTAGAGTGCCCCGTGCCCTGACTAATTTTGAGAGCAGGGCGCCACTATTTCGTGCTTCGTGCAGATATTGCAATCTTTTGAGTGTTCATTGTGATGTGGATCTGTACTCAGTTTCCCCTTGTTCACTAGTGCGGGCCCTGCAGGACGCTATACATTTGATAAATGAATGATATTTGTTGTTTTTTAATATTGATGTACTATCTTTTCGACTTCTAATCTTATACTTATACTTATGTTATGTACTTGTTACCTTGTCAAATAATATAGATTATCTTGTTCTAGCAATAGTGGTTTACATAGATATAGTTATGATTATATATAGACATCAGTTTAATGTATTAGTATAATGTTATGCTTAATTTGTAATCAATTCTCAATTTAATTTTTTCCTTTTTTTTTAGTTTTGTAAAACATAATAATTTATTTAATTTGTCTTGTTATTGGGACATGTTCCTTTTAGACAATAAACATCATTATTATTATTATTATTCTGCTCATCCTTACTGTAGAATCTCAGCTCATGCTGGCCGGTATTCCAATGCCAAGATGAAAAAGCAATTCAGCTCCTCTCACCCTAGCATAATATCTTACGAACAATGTGACACGTCTGCAAGAGCACGGCACGCTGTCCCACTATGGCAATCGATCTCGAGATCCCGAGGCTCTCGAGGTTCTTTGAAAATCTCTTACTTATCAGGCCTTCGGCGGATATAACCAAGGGCACTACATCTACCTTACTCAGTTTCCACTGGTTCTTCAAGTCGTATGCCAGATTTTCATACTTTGTGGATTTTTCTATCTCAGTTTTTCTAATGTTGTGAGATAGTGGCACTGCGATGTCAATTATAAAAGCCCTCTTGTCCTTTTTGTTGATTAGAACAATATCCGGCCTGTTATAATCAACCGTTCGATCAGTAGTGATTGGTCTGTCCCAGTAAAGAATGGTATCGGATGATTCAAGTACAGGAGAAGGCGAGTACTTATAATATGGAGGAGGTGCATTTTCTAATAGCGAGTATTTTTTTGCAATTTGTTGATGTATAATTTTTGCCAGCTGATTATGCCGTCCTAAATAAGCATTAGGAGCAAGGGCCGGGCAACCGCCAATAAGGTGCTCAATTGTTTCCCCCAAAGAACCGCATTTCCTGCACTTATCGACTACGTCCAAATGCAGTATGTGCTTTTCATAGTTTTTTGTTCTTGTTACCCTATCTTGAATAGATATCGCGAAACCTTCTGTTTCTGGGTACAAGAGTCCATCGGTCAGCCACTTCAGAGACAATTGTTCGTCAATGGTGTCATCTTCGAGTGACTTAGGAAACCTTCCGTGCAATGTTTGTCCTTTCCATTCTCGAACACAGTCCGTGAGTGTTGTTCTGCTATCAATACGATTTTGTTTATTTAGGTTCAGTGGGGTGAAACCCCGATCCTCATTTGCAACCAATTTCATTAACGTACTGTTTGAATCAAGGAAGTGTTTTCTCATTCTATTTTCTTGATTGAGACAGAGATTTTTTACGTTTACAAGGCCTCTACCCCCCAACTTTCTTGGGATGTATAGTCTTTTCGTAGATGAGTTTGGATGCAGGCATCGGAACTTTGTCAATGTTCGGCGCGTCAACCTATCGAGTTCATCAAGGTCAGTTTCTGACCATTTAACTATGCCAAAAGAATATGTCAGAGTTGGCACCGCCCAACCGTTGATCGCTCTAATGAGGTTTCCTCCGTTCAGTTTGGTGTTTAAAAGTTTTGTAAGTCTCTTTTGGTATAGAGTGGAAAAGTCCTTCTTTAACTGGTTATGATCAAGTTTATGCTTTTGGGGTATTCCTAAATATTTGTAGGATTCTTCTGGTGCTAGTTGTTGTATGTTACAAAGTGTTGAATGTTGACTCTGAACCTTTCCCTTCTGTATACTAATGGTAGAGCATTTGTCCAGTCCGAATGACATTCTGATATCCCTACTGAATGTTTCAACCGTTTTTATCAATGAGTTTAATTTTTCTCTAGTTTCTCCACATAATTTAAGGTCATCCATATATAGTAGATGAGAGAGCTTTCTTGGATTCCTCATGTTAAGTTTATATCCAATATTGCTGTTGTTGAGTAGTGTGGACAAAGGGTTCAATGCTAAACAGAACCAAATTGGAGAAAGGGAATCTCCCTGAAAAATTCCCCTCTCGATATTTGTAGCAGCAATGCATTGTTGGCCGACAAAAAGATTCGTTTTCCACTTCCCCATCAGGCACTTTAAAGAATTAATAATCTGGGGGCTAATTTTATAGAAATTCAGAACCTCAACCAGCCAATCGTGAGGGACACTATCGAATGCTTTCTTGTAGTCTATATAGCAGATATTTAAGTTGCGTTTTCTTTTTCGCGCTTGCTCAAGAACTACAGCATCGATCGTCAATTGTTCCTTGCAGCCCATACTTGCTCTTATACATCCTTTCTGTTCTTCTTCAAAAATGTTGTTTTTATCACAATGTTGGTAGATTTTTTCATTGAGTAGGGCTGTGAACAGTTTATATAACACTGACAGACATGTGATTGGTCTGTAGTTATTGGGTTGCTTAACGTCCCCTTTTTTGAACAGTAGGTATGTATTGCCCTCCATTAGAAAGTCAGGGAAAGTGTCTGGATTTATTAAAACCTTTTTAAATGCATTTGCAAGTACGGGATAGGCGGCTGTAAAGCTTTTAATCCAGAAGTTATGCAATCCATCTGGTCCAGGCGCCTTCCAGTTGTGAGTCTTCCTGACAGCAGTGCAAATGTCAATCTCTGTGAAATCGTTAGACTCCATATCTGGGAGAGCATTTGTCTATTCTTGAATGGTTTTAACCCAAGGAGCCAATTTTTCGTAGCCGTCTGATTTTTTCCAAGCCGATCTCCAATATTCCGCAAAGGAAGACACATCGATATTCTTAAGTTCTGACTTGCTGTTACCTTCTGCTTCGAGTTGTCTATAAAATTTCTTTTGGCTGTTTGCAAATACTGAATTTTGATGTTTTCGCTTTTCTAGTTCATTATATCTTGCTAGCCTGGCTCCTTTCGATTTAGCTTTTTGCCTAAACCGATCTTTTAGATCCAACAATTTTTCTGTCAGGTTTGAATCATCGAAGTCAATGCCAGATTTATTGGCAATTATTTTTGCTTTTCTCGCTACTTTATTTGACTGATTACCAGAAAGATACTCTGAGATAATGTCAACTTTCCTCCGGAACTCATTGATATTGTTTTCAAGGCGCGTTTTCCAGACAGGTGTATTTTTCTGGATACTACGACCAACCGCATTATGGGTGTAAGTCTTTTGACCTGAAATTTCGATGACAGTCACTGCTGCACAATATAATGCAAGATGTATATCGCTTAAATTTGTCATCCCAGATAGATGTGATTCCAAAACTCTATTAATCTGCATTAGAGTAATACGTGATTTTGCAATATTACGCAGTACTGGAATTTTTGGTCTATTCAATGGGTTTGAGCCAGTAAAACTGGCCAAATTGCTGTAAAACTTCTCTCGTATGTTAGAAAAGTTACGTTGCGAGATTGATTCTTCATTTTTAGACGATGATGCTTCTGGTGATACATTTGGAGTTTGTTCTACTTGTTTCTCCTCTGTATTCGAGTTAAGAACGTCTATAGTATCTTCTTTATGTTGTTGATATGTAATGTTTTGATGTAGTTCATTACCGATTTCTCTCTTGATGTTCATTAATTCCGATTCGGTTAGATAGTTTTTCCTTAGAATTACATTTTTACGGTCGGCTAAGTTTTGTTCCGACAGCTGAGTTTCAGGGAACCTCTTTTTATATTCTTGGTGGAGTGCATGCCTCCATCCAGGGAGCGGATTATCTCCGCACTGGTTTACGTAGTAATAGGCACGCATTACATCAATATTCATTTCGCGTGTCCATCTGATACGTGGAGTGCGTTCTGTCCTAGTGACAGCCTTCCTTATTACGGGCGAGCCAGCAAGTACCGGGGTATTTTGATCTCCTACTCCATTATTAATTTCCGCTCTCTGTTGATTTTGTAGTAAAGTCTTTGGTGTTGCTAGACTTAGATGATCTAATTGTTGTTCGAGTGCCTCTTTCATTGCCATTCTTGTGGTGCCATAGAGTTGGGAACCGCCACTCGCTCCAGATTCACCAACCCCGGACAAATCCTCCCGACGGTTCCGAAGGGTTCTTGTCCGCAAAACCCTACCGCCTTGTATAATATTATGTGTTTTATTATCCATAAATATATTTGGGTTCAAGGGAAAAACGGTCACCCAAGGCAGAGCCCCGATTTACCATGGGAAAGCTATTTACTACCGGAGGGCGCTTGGTACCCGGAGACATCGTTAGAGACACTTTAACCTTGTGCCATTCAGCTCCTCGGCACGATGGATTTCCACCTTAAGCTTGGGGATTTTTTTTTTCAGAGGTTTACTCCTCTCAGCTCGGGAAGGTGGTGGCGCCACTCACCAAGCGGATTAACCGCCCCCTGCCTTTTTATTATTATATTATTATTATTATTATTATTATTATTATAACTGTCGCTATGTAAATGTCACTTCTCTTCTCTTTTTCCTCAATTGGCCGCTTCAACCACAGACACGACGCCTACTGCGTGCTGTCCAATCACCACAACGCTAACTCGAAATCGTTTAAACATTGATGGCGTTTTGAAACGCACTCTCGTAGCAACAAAATGACATAAGAGATTAGACTGTGAACCGACCCTTGTTTCCAGCACCATCTCGTTAAAAAATTAAGAATTTTAAAATCTTTTTCGAAGTGAGAGGAGCTTACTATGAAGAAGATAAAATAAATTTCCTTGAATAAATAAATACTTTGTGTTTGATTTAAAAAATCACCTTACTTTTTAAGGTTTATTATATAAAAGAAATGACGAACAGAATGGGGATTTTATAACCTTCGTAAAATTTGTTGTTATTTGTAACAAATTGAAATCTGCCTTGCGCATTTCAAGTTCAAGGTTATCAAAAGGTATTTTTCCAAAAACAATTAGCAGTGGCGATAAAAACAAGTATCATCAATAATTGTAGGTTTGTCAGTTTTTTTTTTCGACGTAGACGTTCGAATCACACAACAACAATAAAAGCATCTACTTCCTGTAAAAAAATACCACCAATTGATAATGAACTTGCCACTTCCTCCGTTCGCAATTAAAGTCAGCGCTGTTATTTCGTTACGACGCAACTTATGTAACATCGAAAAACAATAAAAGTATAATCGGTGGCTCGTTATGTGGTCGATTTGAATGTCTTACGTTCAAGTTGTTGGACGAAAACGGTAATGCGCGTCAAAAAAGGTGTTCTTAATAGCGGATTACCGAGAAAAAAATGGTAACTTAAAGGTTCTACTAAAAATAGATGATCAATTATGCTTTTCTTTTCGTGAAACTAATGTTTGTTGATATGCTTTAGAAGAAAACAGACAGGCAATAGATATATATATATATATATATATATATATATATATATATATATATATATATATATATATATATATATATATAAAGACCTGGAGGTGATGGAAATTACAGACCAATATGAAGAAATCGCCAACATTGTGCTTAAAACGGCGACTTCAATAGCACCAGAAGATAAATGTTTCAAAGAGTCAAAAATTTCCAATGAGACCATTAATTTAATGAAAAAACACCGGACAATGAAGAATGCAGACAGTCCTTTTGGCAGGGTCGAGTACGCTGAGTTTTACAAAACTATAAGAAAACGTATTCGAGAGGAAACGCGCCGATTCAACATGCAACTTGTGCAAAAAACTATGGAAGAAAACAGGCGAATTAACAAAGCTAAGCAGAAGCTAAGAAAGAAAAGGACCCGAATGTTTTCCTTAATGCATGAGGATGGTACAATATGCAGGGAACGGACGGAAAGGTTAGAGGTTGTCCGAAGATTTTATTCAAAGCTATATGAAAACCAGAATCAAGCAAGAACAGTAATGCCCACTGAAGAACAAGTGCCGGATATCCTGGTGGACGAAGTGACAAAGGCTCGATGAAAAATGGCAAGACTCCAGGAAAGGACAGTATAACTGTGGAGATGATAATAGCTGGTGGTCAGACTTTACATAAAATACTAGTAAAATTATACTCAAAATGTCTCAAACAACAAGAAGTACCCGGCTTATGAAAAAATGCAGAAGTGATTCTTTTACATAAGAAAGGAGTACGGAAAGATTTAAATAACTACCGTCCAATAAGCTTCCTATCAGTGGTGTACAAAGTTTTCACCAAGATAATTTTCAAAAGAATACTTAGAAAACTTAATGACGCACACCCAATGGAGCAAGCAAGATTCTGAAGTGTATTCGGTACAATGGATCACATCCAGGTCCTACAGCAGGTCATAGAAAGACACAACGAATATACTATGCCACTGTGCATGGCTTTTATCGATTATGAAAAGGCATTTGATTCAATCTCAAAGCGGGCATAATGGATGCATTGCTTAATCATGACAAAGTCTATGTAAATCTACTAGGATCGATATAAGATGAAGCTACAGCAACAGTCCACCTTGACGATCTTAAGGTTGGAATAAATGCAGAGCGGGGCGTACGGCAGGGTGACGCAATATCACCTCTTCTTTTCTCAGCTTGCCTAGAAGAAGTGTTCCGTAATCTGGATTGGGAACAGGATGGAATAAGGATTAATGGTGCATACTTATATCATCTTAGATTTGCAGATGAAGTCGTTCTTCTTTCACAAGACCCAGAGGAACTACAAAGACACGTACAAGAGCTGCAAAGTGCTGAGGAACCATTGGTTTAAAAATAAACCAGAGGAAGAGTCAGGTCATGTTCAATAAATTTGCTGAGAACAAAAAGATTTCTGTTTTAGGAACGGATTTAGAAGTTGTGGATCACTATATTTATATATATATATATATATATATATATATATATATATATATATATATATATATATATATATATATATATATATATATATATATATATATATATCTTGGCCAGACGGTTTCAATGGAAGGGGATACCGTCCGGGAGGTGGAACGATGGTTAAATGTGGCTGGCAAGCATTTGGCAGGCTCAACATAGTGTTTAATGGCAATGTACCACTTTGCCTGAAAAGAAAAATCTTTGATCAGTGTATTCTGCCCGTTATGACATACGAAAGTGAGACCTGGACACTCACATCACAGTCAGTTCAAAAACTTCTAATAGCCCAGAGGGGAGTAGAAAGATGTATGCTTGGCATTACTAGACGGGATAGAAAGACCTGTACATGGATCAGAGAACAAACGAAATTGAGTGACATCATTGGAAGACTAAAGCAATTGAAATGGAAGTCGGCAGGCTATGTAGCGAGACGATGGGACGAAAGATGGATCAGGGCAATCCTGGACTGGACACCGCTTGATCGCAAACGTCCACGGAGGAGACCGAAAACACGATGGACTGATGACATTATTAAGTATATTGGACCCGAATAGCAGAGGAGAGCTCAGGACCGCGAGAGTTGGAAGCATGCTGAAGAGGCCTTCAGCCTGTAATGGATTGATACGGGTTCATGATTATATATATATATATATATATATATATATATATATATATATATATATATATATATATATATATATATATATATATAATCCCCATAAATAAGCCCTAAAAGGAACCCAGCAGGTTCGAACATATGCTCTCCAATTGAAGGGATGGGTGGGGCTTGTCTCTAGTCATTATCAAGAGAATCTAGTTCTGCTACTCCCCAATCTGCCTACTCCCCAGAGGGATTATATATATATATATATATATATATATATATATATATATATATATATATATATATATATATATATATATATATATAATCCCCATAAATAATCCCTAAAAGGAACCCAGCAGGTTCGAACATATGCTCTCCAATTGAAGGGATGGGTGGGGCTTGTCTCTAGTCATTATCAAGAGAATCTAGTTCTGCTACTCCCCAATCTGCCTACTCCCCAGAGTTCACAATATATATATATATATATATATATATATATATATATATATATATATATATATATATATATATATATATATATATATATATATATATATATATTGATAAGTAGGAATCGTTTTAATATTAATGTACTTACAACAAATACATACAATGTATCGATCACATTTTTCATCAGGTATTGACCAGTTCAGTTCCCATTTTTTGAGAAATATTGAAGAAAAATCGAAGAAAAATCGAAGAAAAATCGAAGAAATATCTATAAAATATCTAAGAAATATCGAAAAAATTGAGGAAAAGTCGTAGGTAAATTGAAGAAAAACTGTAGAAAAGCTGAAAAACAATTTAAGAAAAATTGGACAAGAAAAAAATGAAGAAGAACAAATAATAAAAAAAATAAGAAAACAATTAAGAAAAATCGAAGAAAAAAATGTAGAAAATTTGAAGGGAAAAATGAAGAAGAGAAATTTAAAAAATATATAAATTTGGTTTACGAAATAAATAAAATAATGAGAAATAAAATAATCAAACTGAATACTTCGATCAGACAACAACTTTGGCTTCCCCTTTGGAGGGAAACTGTTTACTGTTGACACTGTTTACTGCTTGGTTCCAAGATTTTCACGAATCCCTCGAATTATTTTATTTCGATCATTTTCAATTAGCGCCAATAGTACTTCCTAAAAGTCCTTCTGTCAAACAACATATCGAACCTTAACAGGCAACTAAGTAACACTTTGCATTTCCTATGCAATGTGATTTAACTTTTTCATCAACCCATTGTATTTAAGAGTTCTCTAGTTGTTCTACAGTTTCCTGTACTCCTCAATACTTCTTGAATCCTGATCTGATGATATATTAAAACCTTAAAAAATAAAAGTTTCTGAAAACTCTTGATGATCTGAAAAGTATACAAACTAAAAAAAAATGGAACATCAGATAAAAAAAAAATAACAAATTATTGTTGCCTATAAAAACAACTGACTCAACATGTATAAAAATATTATGGTTTTGTATTCACAATACAAAACAGCTACTAAGTAGTTTAAATGTTAACAAAGAACAATTAAATAACTTAAAGAGTCCCATTGATTTGAAAATACCACACAGAAAAATGCAGGAATTTATGAATCAACTGGATATGATTAATTCCAGATGGGGAATTAAAAAGTTTTCTTGCTGTTTTCAAAGAATTATAATAAAATGTATTTCAGTATAAATATTGGGCCTATATAGTAATTCCCCATATTCCTTAATGACATTATATTCATCAAAAAAATAATTATATATGTATATATCATTAATTACCATTCCATAACCATGAAACATCTAAGCCACACTGAATAAAAAACATATTTATAATTACATTACATATTTAAAAAAAACACTAATTAAAGATAATCGGTTTTGACAAGCCAACAATACTTCATTTTTTTCCTATTGATTCATTTACTTTGTCTTCCATCTCATCTCTGTTCATAGTTACATGTTGTGATAATGATTTAAAGCCATACCATACTGGAAGTGAGTGATATCGGATGTTGTCCAAATTATTTAGCGAAAATTCGCCAAAATCTCAGTAATTTGACCAAAATATTTAACATTTTAGCGCCATTCTTCAATATCAATAAAGCTATTTTACGCTAAACATAATCACAAATATTTAAAAACAACTGTGTGATCTAAACGAAGTAAAACTAATTCTTCTGCATCAAATAGAAAAAGAAAAACATTATCAAGGATTTCGATACAAAACTAAAAGTTTGTGAATTGGCAAAGAAGTTTGTTCTACCAGAATCGATAATCAGAACAATTATAAAAAATAAAGAAAATAATCTCGAAGTTGTGGAAAATGCTCAATCTTTGAATTCAAGCATCATTCGTAAATGTCATGATATTATCACTGATAACGAAACAATGCTGAAATTATGGTGTGATAATCAAGTAAGAGTAAAAAACTGTCATGTTGGTCAGAACACGGTGTGCTCTCAAGCTAAGCTGATTTTTGAAAGATTAAAAGAAAAAGCTGGAGAGGCGGCCAAAGATGAATTTTTTAAAACTAGTAACGGGTGGTTCAGCCGATTCAAAAGTCGCTGTAACTGGCACAGCATCGCAGAAAGTATGGAAGCGAGAAGTGCTGATAATGAGGCTCTATCCAGAGAAAATCAAGGCTATGATAGAATAAGGTGGTTATAGCAGCCAAACCATATTCAACGTGGATGAGACTGGATTGTTCTGGAAGAAGATGAGTAAAAGAACTTTTATCGCGTGTGAAGAAAAAGGTTTTCTCAGGTTTTCAGGTTTAAAGGCCTCCAAAGATCGATTGACTGTGATGGTTGGCAGGAATGCAACTGACGACTGTAAGTTAAAACCTCTCTTAATTTATCGCTCGGAAAATCCAAGAGCTTTAAAAAATAAATCTACAGCTGGGTTGCCCGGGATTTGGAAGTCAAATTCTAAAGCTTGAGCAAGAGCTTTAAAAAATAAATCTAAAGCTGGGTTGCCCGTGATTTGGAAGTCAAATTGTAAAGCTTGAGCAAAAGCTTTAAAAAATAAATCTAAAGCTGGGTTGCCCGGGATTTGGAAGTCAAATTCTAAAGCTTGAGCAAGAGCTTTAAAAAATAAATCTAAAGCTGGGTTGCCCGTGATTTGAAAGTCAAATTGTAAAGCTTGAGCAGAAGCTTTAAAAAATAAATCTAAAGCTGGGTTGCCCGTGATTTCGAAATCAAATTCTAAAGCTTGAGCAAAAGCTTTAAAAAATTAGTCTAAAGCTGGGTTGCCCGTGATTTGGAAGCCAAATTCTAAAGCTTGAGCAAGAGCTTTAAAAAATAAATCTAAAGCTGGGTTGCCCGTGATTTGGAAGTCAAATTCTAAAGCTTGAGCAAAAGCTTTAAAAAATAAATCTAAAGCTGGGTTGCCCGTGATTTGGAAGTCAAATTCTAAAGCTTGAGCAAGAGCTTTAAAAAATAAATCTAAAGCTGGGTTGCCCGTGATTTGGAAGTCAAATTCTAAAGCTTCAGCAAAAGCTTTAAAAAATAAATCTAAAGCTGGGTTGCCCGTGATTTGGAAGTCAAATTCTAAAGCTTGAGCAAGAGCTTTAAAAAAAAATCTAAAGCTGAGTTGCCCGTGATTTGGAAGTCAAATTCTAAAGCTTGGGCAAGAGCTTAAAAAAATAAATCTAAAACTGGGTTGTCCGTGATTTGGAAGTCAAATTCTAAAGCTTGAGCAAGAGCTTTAAAAAATAAATCTAAAGCTGGGTTGCCCGTGATTTGGAAGTCAAAGTCAAATTCTAAAGCTTGGGTGACAACCTCCCTTTTTGGGGATTGGTTTAGTCATCACTTCATACCCGAACATTATTGCCCATCAAAACAAATTGCATTCACAGTGATGCTTTTAATTGACAATGCACCAGACCATCCTCCTGCTGCTCTCACAAATTTTGAGTCACTTGTGAACGTTGAATTTTTGCCACAAAATACAACCAGCTTCCTTCAACCAACCAATGGACTAGAGTGTGATAAAAACATTTAAAGCTTATTACATTTACGACGATCATTTGCGTATATCCATGAAGCTATGACGCAAAACAATGAGCTCTCTTATATAGACTTTTAGAAACAATTTAATGTTTTAGATGCTATGAAAATCATTGGAAAATCTTGGGATGAAATTTCCAACAGAGCTCTAAATCGCGTCTGGAAAAAACTGTGTCCGTTTTTTCCCTCAGTTCGATTTAAAAAGGGTTAGAAATTTTAGAAAACATAGACTCCAATGATGAGCGCGTTTCTGTTACAAAACAGGGAGTAAAAAAAATTATTAACGTGCTATGAAGAAATTTTGTTTGAGAAGAAAAAATTTTTGACTCATATATATATATATATATATATATATATATATATATATATATATATATATATATATATATATATATATATATATATATATATATATATATATATATATATATATATATATATATATATATATATATATATATATATATATATATATATATATATATATATATATATATATATATATATATATATATATATATAATATATATATATAATAATATATAATATATAATATATAATATATATATATATATATATATATATATATATATATATATATATATATATATATATATATATATATATTTATATATATATATATATATATATATATATATATATATATATATATATATATATATATATATATATATACATATCATTACTACATACCTTGGAGGCTTTTGCCTTCTCCTTTTCTTACAACTTGCCATCCATTGCTCTTTCCCTCCATTTGTATATTTCCAATTCGTCTATATGTCTCTTCTTCTTCTTCCCCGATTGGCTTTTTCTTCTTTTAATTACCTTGCCCCTCGTACAGCATCTTCGTTACAATTCTTTGTTCTGACATCCGAATTATCTGACCCAACCATCTAACCCTTTGTGCTCGAATATTCGGTGTTATCCTCGGCTTCTTGTAAATGCTCATTCTCTCTTTGTTTATTCTTCTTCGCCAAGTACTTTCTGTTATTCTGACACCACAAAAAATCTTTCTCTCCCAGATATCCAGTTTTTGTTCCTCTTGTTTCGTAATTGTCCATATTTCGCTGGTATATAAGTCTGTTAGTCGAATAATTGTTTCCTATATATCTTGCCTGTTTTTGATTCATTTTTTACACTCATCAATTTCATTAAGGATATATATATATATATATATATATATATATATATATATATATATATATATATATATATATATATATATATATATGTATATATATATATATATATATATATATATATATATATATATATATATATATATATATATATATATATATATATATATATATATATATATGTATATATATGTATATATAAATATAGTGATCCACAACTCCACAATCCGTTCCTAAAATAGAAATCTTTTTGTCCTCAGCCAAGGTTTAAAGGAGATGAGGAAATAATATTTCAAAATTATATTGACTTCTGTCTCTCCAGATCTAAATATCATTGAAAATGTCAAGTTGGTTCTTTTAAGATGAGTTAATAGTGAATCAAAACAATTTACAAATATATAAGATTTAAAAAATGTTATTCAGGCTTCATGGAGAGAAATTTCACAACAAACAATAAAGCAGTTGTATGATTCGTTACTAAAAAACATTTTAATTTGATAAAATTGAGAGTGTTAGATCAACTTAAGATGAGCAAAAATTAGTTTTTTTGCAATTTTCATATAAATATATTATTTTGAAAACTTTTAACAAAATATTGTTGAAGTATTAAACATTTTAACACTGAATGTATATACGTAAATGTCTAGCGCATTCACCATAGAGTCTATAGTTTTACTAGTTTTCTATGGTCTCGGCAGTAAACAAACAATAAAGTAATGTCTTAATGCCTTTTTAAAAATAATACTATAAAAACTATTTGCCTGAAAGAAAAATAGTTCTTTTGTCCTTAAATCTAGATTTTCTTTTAATTAATGTAACATAATTATAACATTAATATTTTAAAAATATTATATCTTCATATTAAAAAAATAAAAAGAGGTTTTGAATCATTAAGAAATATTAAATATCCAGGAATAAAAACACAAACAAACATAGATATACACATGGAATAACCTAAGAAAAAACGTAGGATAAAATTTAAAATGTAAAGTTAAAAGATAAAAATTAAGAAATAGGAAATAACTATTAACCTATAAAATGTATTGTTATATTATATAACTTTAGGCAACAAAACAGGCCAAATTTCAGGAATACAGCGTGGGTTTTTCTTTATATACATATAGACCAATGACATTAAGAAGACCCCACAAAGAGTTAAGTCACAATACGATGTATTACCATTGATCGATACCGTTGACGATCGACTTTATTCACATTTCCTTCCTCATTTTGGAAAACATAAATTCCTACAATGACATCACGAATGCAAAGAAAGACTTTTCTTAATTACTTGTGAATTACTGTGACATAAAAAGACAATTTCTCGTATTCACACATTTATGCAACCAACAATGTGCTTTATCTGGAAATCAGTTTTTTCTACCAAATTAAAATAAATTTCCGCTTGCTCCAGAATGGAATCAACAAACTCAACGGTAGTTTTAACTAAAAATAATTTTATAAGAGTGGAATGAGAACAAGTTCAAGAAACAGAAAGAAGAATATTTGCAGAACCAGTTAGAGCCCGATTCATAAATTCTTAAACCGAAAGACAGACAGGCATAACAATAGTAAATATATAATACAGTGAGATGAAGAGAACAATATCGATTACGTTATCTATTTTAAGTGGCGCGTTTTAAAATATCTCCACATGCAACCTAGTTAACTATTATACTACTACAATTTTAGATTTTATGATGTCTTAACTCTGTTTGATCTCGTTCAACTCAGATTATTAAAGCAATTTTTACGACAACTCATATATGCCATCATAATTGCGCTAATAAACAAAGCAAACATGGTCGTTCCACCTGGCAAATAAGATTACGAATGTAAACAATCAGTAAGTGATCAGCTGTTTATTTTAAGATCTTAATTACTGTGTTAATTAGGTGATTTATTGTTTTATTTCAAGTTTTTTTGGTGCTTATTTATTTTATGGGTGAAGAAGATGGGTGAAATGGCTTATTTATTTTATGGGTGAAGAAGAAGATTCTTCACCCATGTTTGAAAGATTGTTTATTTTTACAGCGTCGAAGATCCAAATTTAGTAATGCGTCACCATTCGCAGGAAGTTGGGATTTGTTATTCCACTACGAGGAAAAATTTGCGTAAATATCTTGGTCTGGTACCTTACAAGATTCAGCTTGTCCAAGAACTCAAGCTGCAAGACCATCGTTTGCGTGGAGCGTTCAGTGAATGGGCAACTTCACCCAGAATTTAACCGCAAAATTCGTTAGTGTCGAAGCTCATTTTTGGCTTCACAGATTACACAGATTGTTACTGAAAACTTGATCATCCACGCTTCGAAGTGCTTCCTCATATGCCGTATTTTGGCTCCTAATAATTAACGGATCATTCAAATTGAGCGGTTTTATTTAAATTCTTGATTAAAACACAGATGTCGAAAATTACGTGATATTTACGATTTGCACAGTCATTAGTCTGAAAGCACTATAAATCGAATTGTTCAAAAATTTCAAGAAACTGGTTCGGCAAGAGATAATATAAGAACAATATATAATCATAGTGGTCGTACATAAGAGGATATTGATTTGGCACGTGAAAGTGTTGCTAAAGATTCAGAAATTTCCATTAGTCGACGTTCACAACAATTTGGGCTCAGTGAATCCACAACATGGCGTATTTTATGCAAGGTTTTAGCTCTGAAGGCATATAAGTTCAAATAACACATGAACCTAAAGTCACTGGATCATGCATTTGTAGAATGGATCAAGGAACAAACAGATGATTCAGAACAAACAGATTTTTCAAAAAATTATGTTTTTGAGAACAAGCACATTTTGAAATTGGTGGTTATGTTGTTAATAAACAAAATTGCCGCATTTGGGGTGAGGAAAATCTTCGATTGATTCATGAGAGCCTTTTGCATCCTAAACGAGTTACTGTCACTGGACGAGTTATTGCAAGAAATTGTGAGTTGACAACGTTGGACTAAACTCGAAGAGATTTACCACTAGATACCAAATCACTTTTTGAAACTTTTCAACGCACGTGTCTCTAACCATGTTAGCATCATCAGAAGATGATTTAATGTAATTCTAAAACTAAACTATGATCTATTTATATGATAAACCTACCTAAGGAAGCGTGTAAAAATCATGAACCGTGAAGTTTACTGAGCCTTACATTAATAATCGAAAAAATTCACTAAACTTTATACCGGTTCATGATTTTCTTACATTTTTGTTATTTGAAGGCTTTCATATGCATTCAAAGCCCTATTGTTATTTACATTTTTTACCAGTCTTAAATTTCTAATATCTATATTGTGGCCATGTTCAATTGCATGTTAGGTAACACAAGATTTTTCATTTCTCCCATATCTAATGTGGGCAATGTGTTCTTTAAATCTCGTTAATATTAATCTTTTTGTTTGCCCAATATACCTTCGATCACAATCTTGCCAATTAATTTCGTAAATCCACAACTTCTCTTATTAATCTATTTTATCCTTTGGGTTACCCAGGACATCTCTTAATTTATTATATGGTTTGTACACAGCCTTAATATACACTTTTTTCAAAATTTTCTCTAGCCCTCGTGTTAATTGGGTATCAAACGGTATTACCATGAATTTATTTTTGTTCTAATCCTTTTGAAAAGTCGAAGATTCTTTCAATGATTTTCTAAACTTATGTTTTCTAATTAATTTATCTACGACGTTCTTATTATAACCGTTTACTTCGGATACCTCCCTAATTAATTTTAATTCTTTGTTATAATTATCTTTGTTTAAAGAAAAATGGATTAATCTATTAGCCATAAAATTTAAACTAGCCATCTTATTTTGGAAGATATGATTCGAATCATTAGGAATGTATCTCGAAGTGGTGGTGTTTTTTTTCTAAAAATATCATAATCTAACCTATTTTCATTATTTCTACTGACTAAAACATCCAGAAATGGAAAACAACTATCGTTGTTTTCAAGTTTATGCGTGAATACTATCTATGTTTTGGAATTTACTATTCTAATTCTATTTACTATCATCTATTTTGAAAAAATTTTCATTTTTTAAATCGAAAATGGCAAAAACGTCATCCACATATCTTAACCTAACTTTCGGAAAGTAACTGAATCCATCTTTCGTCTCGGATTCAAATTTACTCATGAATAAGTTGGCTAGGAACGGTGACGGAGGATTACCCATTACCGTTCCTTGTTGTTCGTAAAACCTGTTATTAAGCTGAAAACAATTTTGCTTCATACATAATCTCGTTAAGATGTACGCAGAAGCAATCTTGTTATTAAAACGGTTTAACTGGAGTAACTCCCTCAGGTACCTCAAGGTATGTGGAATCGGGACGCTCCGAAACAGCAATGATACGTCAAAGGAAACCAAGACCTCAACTTCCTGTAGATGTGTGTTTTTGACCCTTTCTCTAAATTTTGTTGAATGTATCACAGCACAGTAAGGTAGTTGATTTGGTAGAATTAATTTTTCAGCGCGTTCAAAGTAATCAGATTTGTCCATTATTACAACCTTATTTAAATAAAAACAATCCTTCTCTCGCAGACGCTTTAAACCGTTAGACTATTTTCTTTAGGGTTACGTGAAAAGCCAGGTCTATAAGAACAATCCACATTAAACCTGAACTAAAGGATGATATTAGTCAAGTTATTGGTGAGGTAGAACCACGGTTATGTCAAAATGTCATCCAAAATTGTGACAAAAGAGTGGATGTCTGTGGAACTGCAAGAGATGCTCATTTGGCCGATACTGCTTTTCATGTTTATATGTAAATGTTATACACTAGTCTTCCATTAACAATAAAAAGTTTTTTAAAGTCAATGCAAATTCTGTATTTTATTCAAGAATTAAAAAGCCACTCAATTTCAAAGACCCTTTACTTCCTCTTCCTAAACCTGAAGAGATGGCTCGATGGGTCAAGATTCACTTCAAATAATTAGGTCAAAGCTGAAATAACAGATTATTTTACACATTTTGACAAATCGCACTATACTCAGCGTATTCAAAAGTTGGAATGTCGGTCGAGGTGTATTGAATTGAAATCCTCAAAAATCATATTTTTTTTTATCATGTCGAGAACTTCTCCAACGACCCTCGTATCTTGTATGACTTATAAGCACTGGACTAATCATCCTTATAATTGATATTGCCATTTTTCACGCCCTGATACTGTCTTGGTGTCAGCGTCACATAAAAAACGCCATGAGAAAAGGTTTATATTTAGAAGATTGCTTATTGGAGTAATAGACACACAAAGTTATGTCGATCCGAGGCATTTGTAAATTAAAATATTACAAAATTATCCACCTACGTTGTTTATAATAGACACCGTGTTGATGTATCATTTAAATAAAATGGTCTATGACTGTTATTATTTTGTTACGGATCGACATCAGAATAGATTAAAATCTAAGCTTAAGGAATCAAGGAGAGGTCAAAGTTGATAGTATTATTCGTCGGTTTTGATGGTAACATTTTACTAAACTGGTTCATAAGTTCGCACGTGTCTTTTGATATTTTCAAGTCTGTACTTTAGATAATTAAGTCATTTTACACTAGTTTACACGGTTTTTATACCCAAGTTGAAAGTTGTTAATGATTTTTTATTTAGATAAGAGTTATCGAGAAAAAATAATACAAAAATTCTGTCACGTCTGCTTTTAGAAATATGTATATACTTAAAAATGGAAAAAATCTTAATATGAATAATAAAAAAAAATAAAAATGGCTAATTTTCGCCTTCTTTTTATAATGTTTTGTATCGGTTTCTCTTATAATGGACCATCAGTAATCCTCTAACACGTTTTTAGCCCAAAATCCTTGATGTCGTTCTTCGAAAATCTTTAAATCTCAGTGAAAACGTTCCCTCTGTTTGTCACTCATATTTCCTAAGTTTTCAGGGAAAAAACTCAAATGCGAGTGCAGCAAATGAATCTTCAATGAGATGTTCACCCCCATCTATTGAAAATTTTTCAATAAATCAGCAACAATGTCTTTATAATTTTCACTTTTTTTATTGACATCCAAGCAGCTTTTTCATTAACAGATAAAAGTCTTTCAAACTGAGGATCTTTTACAACTTTATGGGTCTGTGGGCAATCAAATATCCCCTCTTTCAGTTTTGCTTCTGTAAGTAATACTTGGAAAGATTTTTTGTAAAGACAAGAACCCATCACTATTGTTGTTTAGCGCCTTTACAAAGTCTCTCATAAGTCCCAATTTAATTGTTAATGAAGTCACGTCATTTAAGTGAAGAAAATTTTTTTCTAAAAATATCATAATCTAACCTATTTTCATTATTTCTACTGAGTAAAACATCCGGAAATGGAAAACAACTATCATTGTTTTCAAGTTTATGCGTGAATATTATCTATGTTTTGGAATTTACTATTTAAGTTCTTAAGAAAATCGTCTAAGTTTTCATTTTTTAAATCGAAAATGGCAAAAACGTCATCCACATATCTTAACCAAACTTTCGGAAAGTAACTGAATTCATCTTTCGTCTCGGATTCAAATTTACTCTTGAATAAGTTGGCTAGGAACGGTGACGGAGGATTAACCATTGCCGTACCTTGTTGTTCGTAAAACCTGTTATTAAGCTGAAAACAATTTTGCTTCAGACATAATCTCGTTAAGATGTACGCAGAAGCAATCTTGTTATTAAAACGGTTTAACTGGAGTAACTCCCTCAGGTACCTCAAGGTATGTGGAATCGGGACGCTCCGAAACAGCAATGATACGTCAAAGGAAACCAAGACCTCAACTTCCTGTAGATGTGTGTTGTTGTTGTTCTCTAAATTTTGTTGAATGTATCACAGCACAGTAAGGTAGTTATTTGGTAGAATTAATTTTTCAACGCGTTCAAAGTAATCAGATTTGTCCATTATTACAACCTTATTTAAATAAAAACAATCCTTCTCTTGCAGACGCTTTAAACCGTTAGACTATTTTCTTTAGGGTTACGTGAAAAGCCAGGTCTATAAGAACAATCCACACTAAACCTGAACTAAAGGATGATATTATTCAAGTCATTGGTGAGGTAGAACCACGGTTATGTCAAAATGTCATCCAAAATTGTAACAAAAGAGTGGACGTCTGTGGAACTGCAAGAGATGCTCATTTGGCCGATACTGCTTTTCATGTTTATATATAAATGTTATACACTATACTTCTATTAACAATAAAAAGTTTTCTTCATTAACAATAAAAAGTTTCTATTAACAATAAAAGTCTTTCATAAGTCCCAATTTAATTGTTAATGAAGTCACGTTATTTAAGTGAAGAAAATTTAATTAAAATGAAGTCAACACAACACGTAGGGTAGTTGCAAAAAATGATTGACTGTAGAAAAAAATTGTTACGTGATAGAAGATTTCTTCTTACACTTTTGGATTTAAGGTAGGTAGGTTAACATATTTATATACATTTCTTTCGGGGTATATAAAAAAGTTAAAATTTGTAAACTAGTGTTATTTGTTTGATATTCAAGGTTAAAAAATAGAAAAAAACTAAAGATTTACTAGATCTGTAACACACCAATCTGTTCTATACGTGGCTATGGCGTTTGTTCAAGGTGCATCATCTTGTACCATTTTTAAACATAAATTTTCAAAGAATGTGTTGATTTATGTAAAATCATAGTCTAAATAGAAAACAATACAGCTTGTAGGGTCTATTTTATAAATATACCTGGGATAATACTGCAGGCGAAATGATGGTCTGAGTAGAAGAAAATGGGCATTGCAGAGTCAATTTCTTAAAAGGACTAGGCAAAATACCTGATTTTTATCATACAGGGCTTTAAAAATGGTACAAGATGATGCACCTTAAACAAACGCCATAGCCACGTATAGATTTTAGAATGTATTCATTTTATGTAAAATCATAGTCTGAATAGAAAATAACACCAATCTGTATTTCACCAACGACACCAATGAATAATATTGGTTTGTTTGTTTATTGGTGTAAATGTTTATTGGTAAAAACTAATGATTTCACATAAACCCAGAGAAAAAAATCCAGGTGACGAAATAACATCGGCATTTCTTGAGATTACAAGGGCATTGAAGTTTTCTCCCAATAAATTGATTGTGTCACGAGATGTATGGCGTGTTGTACCATCTTGTTGAAACCACATGTCGTCCACATCAAAATCATCCAGTTCATACCAGAAAAAATCACTGAGCATGTTTCTGTAGCGTTCTCCATTGACAGTAACTATATTTTCATCTTCAAATAAGTACGGTTCAAGTACACATCCATATCATAAACGACACCAAATTCTTAATTTTTACGGATGTAAAGATGTTTGAAGAACAGCGTGTGGGTTTTCTTCACTCTAAATGCGACAGTTTTGCTCATTTGCGAAGCCATTTAACCAAAAATGAAAAAAATCTCTGAAGGTAATTTTTTTTCATGAAATAATGGACCTGTTTCAATTTACCCTAAAGCTCAATCTGCAATTTCTATGCAACTACTGGTCAGTTGGTTTGAGTTCTTGAGTTAATTGAATTTTATATGCTTTGAAATCCACATTTTTATGTGAACGACGTATAATTGATTGTTCTGGATTTTCATTCTCGCTTTAGTTCACAGCATCGATGTTTTCGGCAATACGTTTAAGTTTTTGACGGATTTGATTCGAATTTTTAAATTAAATTACGAATAGTAAGGTAGGCCGATTATGTTGACCATAAATTTGACATAATGCGCGAAACCTAGCCCAGATAAATTCATTATGTTTGTAATAAATTTGAAAAATTTGTATATGCTGTGCAACTATATCTTTTCATGATGATTTGCCAAACAATACTAAACACAAATATCAATTTTGGCGGGAATAAGAAAAAATGGCTGCTATTTTAATGCTGCTAGTTTGATAACCCTTTTCTAACCACCAAGTGAATCTAGATAGTTCAAACATATATGCTGAACATATGCATAAAATGTTAGCCTGCCTCCCCTCCAAAGGGGAAGCCAACAATATCGCCAGAACGAACCCTACGCCATCAGACTCATTACTTTGCTTATACACCTCGTATGACACGAAGTACTATACAACAGCACACGAACATTGTTGTCAACTTTGAGAAATAAAACAGTGTAACGTTTTTTTAGTTATCATTTATTTTGAGTGACTAATCCAGCAGGTCCACGAGACAGACCTCCCTGACCCTGAGGCACCATCCTCAAAGGCGTAAATCCGAGCTCCGACTTGGGAATACCATAGAGTTTCAGTTTTTCCTCGAACGTCTCCAGTAGGTCGTCGTGAGCTTTACAAACTCTGGCCAGTTCGTACTGTAGATCGCTAATAGTGGCATTCTTCTTGGACAGTATTTCCTAAAGACGTATATAATAAATGTAAAGGAAAAAGTACTGAAAATAAATATTAATATAACTCTTTGCAAAATTGATTACAAACATTTTAAGTTACATAATCTAAAAGTTTGGAACGCTTGATAGCTTTTCTTTGCATATTTGTAATGTGTTTATTGTTAATTTTTGCGGTTGAAAAGGTGAAAAAGAACAGCATGTGGGTTTTCTTTACTCCACATGCAACAATTTTGCTTATTTGCGAATCCATTTAACCAAAAATGAACTTAATCTAAAGGTGAAGTAGTAATTATTGAGCCCAAGGCAGGACAATGCATAAAAAAAACAAAGAACCCATAAAACATGTCGTCAATCCAACAGATCTTGAAGTTGGTATCATTTAAATAAAAGAATTAAAAGATAATGGTATACTAACAGGGGCGGGTCGTGAGGGAGAGCGTTGGAGCGCCTCTCCTCCAGCATTTATCGCAGTAAACCATTTTTCAGAGCCATATTTAATGTAATGTACCATATTTTATTTCCGTTCAGTTTCTTTCCTTTAACTCATTTTAAGATATTATTAAAAATTTAAATCTCTAAATGTAGGAGAACGTCTGTTGACCCATCACACCAAATAATGCGGATAAAAATTCAATCCTCTCGCCACAATTTTTATCGTTGGTCGGACGTTTACCTCCAGCGACCGTACCCCACGTCATATTATCTCGTCGTTGGCATGACATGTTTTATTGGTTGCCAGAATTCGGGGGTTTAACTACTTTATAAAACATGCGATTTGGGCGTAGATTCCCTACGACCGAGCGTATCGGTAATTCGGTAATTAGTAAGACACTAATTCTGTTTTGTTTAAATTGAAATAACTTTTGAACGGCTTAGTCCATCGATTTGAAATTTTTACAGTGGCTCAAGGAGTGAGCAAAGAATATTTTATCAAATTTTTAAACATTTCGTAGCATTTTAATATACGTCCGATACATCCTCAAAGTTTAAAATATCTATCGTTAATAATTATGAAAAATAATTAATATTTAGAGGTTTTAATCAATATTTAAGTATTATTAAAAATTCAATGTTCGCAGTTCTAAAGATTTAAATCAAAAATGTTTTTGCTGCAAAGTTAAAATGAAGGCATATTCACTAACTAAAAGTTAGTTAAAATGTTGTCATATTATTTATTATTAATTTAATTCTAGATTAGAGGTGAAATTTGCTCTTTATTTTTTAATTATACATTATTTTCTAGCATTATCTTTATTAATTTTCCTTTTCTATGTTCTTTAAAGAAAAAATAAGTCTATTTACAAGTTTAATAACAGACACTTTTTAAATTATAAAGTAAAGTAACTTTTAATTTACAAATTCGCTCTATAAATATCGAAGCAGGCTTTTATTTTTTAGTAATATTTTTGGCGATAAATAATTTACCGTAAATACTACAATATAAAAAAAATAAAGTTCCTAAGTTTAAATAAATCACTAGTCACTCATGCATTGCATGGTACTAGAGTGTTGTATCTCATACAACAAATTTTAACAACAGTTAAATTCCTGCCTTCTCAATAATTTTTTCATCGCTATTTACGAACACATATAACGTGGTTTCGTGACGCAAACAATTTTATATATTAATTTGTTTCAGTATATCAAAGAAAGTTTTTCGGGTTCTAGTTCTTCGGGGACACTATGTTATTATGTCATGCGTATATTAAAATATAAACAAACATTGACTCCTGCTAACGCAAAATCATAAAATTTATCGTAAAAGTGGCAATAAAAAGCTAAACTTATTATGACTTTATTGCTCTTACAAATTATTATTATCTGATAAATCAACATTTTAAAATTCTATCAAAAACAATATTAAAATCGTGATGTCAGAAAAAACCCAATTTCATCTCAAAGATATAATATATATATATATATATATATATATATATATATATATATATATATATATATATATATATATATATATATATATATACAGTGTGTCGCATTTAAGATGAAGACACCCCCATATTTTCGTTGTTTGAAGAAATACAGATTTGAATTTTTGTACAGTCATACAAATTGATGGGTCCTTTTTTTAAGATACTCAACTGAAATCTGTACTTTAAACTCAGCCTACTGCGAATTCACAAACAGGATCAATCCTGGATATTTTGCTTTGCTTTAGAGATATGAGAAAAAGTTATTAGAAAAACTTGTTCATAATATTATTTTAACTTTATATACCGAGTTTCATGATAAAATTCGCATTTTTAATGTTTTCATTATTCTAGTCTATACACATAATTATTACAAGTTTAGTTTTTAAATTTGATAATTAGTGTGCCATGGAAAATAATAATTTGACACTAGTGCTAAATGTCAGTCAGATTAAACTTTGTGTTTATTGCGTTAAGTTCTAGTCAGTGATCACAATTAAAATGAAAAAATTTACATTAATATAATTTATTTTTTAGATTCGTTTTGAAAACGGGGGGAGAAGACCTCTCGAAACGTTAACGTTAAAAGTTTGCATTTATTTTAGAATTATTTACATAACAGAACAGATATTTTTGATATTTTTTGAGATTTAGATCGTGGCGAAACACCCAAAAAAAGAAAAAAATATATGAACAGGCCACAATGATTCAGATATTTCTTAGATTTTTCTCGTAGTAGCAGAGAAATTGCTACAGAGTTGACATGAGAACGCCGCAATTAGCCGCTCTAAATGCTTTTTTCTATGAAACTGGCAGTGTTATTAAAATCCATCAAAAAGGTCAACCTCATAGAATATACCCGCATCCTGAGGATAATAATATATTGGTGGCAAATTGAGCAAATCCATGCAGGAGCCTTCAAAATTTTTCGTCTCAACTGAATATTAGCAAGGATAAAATCAGAAAATGTTTCGTTCGTTACAAAATCAAGCCCTATAATCCGATGTTCTTACATACAATGAAAGAAGGTGATGATAACAAAAGGTTAGACTATTGTTATTAGGCCCAGAGTAATTTTTTAAATGACAGAAATTTCCTGAAGATTTTCTTTACTGACGAGGCTACATTCACATTCAAAATTGTAGATAGTGGGCCCGAGATAACCCTCACTGGATTATAAATTGTAAAGACCAATATTCTCAGAAAGTCAATGTCTGGTGTGGGATTTTAGGAAACCGAATAATTGGTGCTTTATCGATGGATAATTTTGGATTGCAATTGAAAATCTTCCGCTTAATGTGCACAATTTACGGAGTGTTTGTCAATGATTGAATAAAAAATTTCCTATGCGCTGGATAGGAAGAAACAGACATTTTGAGCGGTGGCCTCCGAGATCTCCCGATGTTACACCCCTCGATCTTTAATTTTTGGAAATGGTCAAAAATATAGTTTATAAAACATTGTCCAGAAATCGAGATGAACATTGAGCCAGAATAAGGCAAGCCGGTCAAGAAATCGGAATCCCGAAACGTAGACAAGTATCTAACCAGAATCGTAAAAGAATCGAAAAATGTATTCGAGTAGACGAAGGTATAGTTGAGAGAGATCACATTGATAGATAATTATTTGAATTATGAAAATTATTATTGTATACTTTTTCGTAAATTTAATCAATTACCAAAAATTGTTTCTCATAAGAATAAAACAATTATTCCTTTGTAAGTGCGATTTATTTTACTGAAATATGTGAATAAATGACACTATTAATTTGACAAATATCAATGTGTCAAGTTTTTACTTTCCATGGCGCACTAATTATCAAATTAAAAAATAATTGTGTATCTAGACCAAAATAATAAAAACATTAAAAATGCGAATTTTGTCATGAAACTCGGTGTGTGGGGTTAAAATAATATTATGAATAATTTTTTCTAATAACTTTTTTCGATATCTGCAATGCGAAGCAATATATCCAGGATTGACCTCAAGTGCGCCTTGAATGTTGTGTACAAATTATTACGTCTCGATAACAACTGTCATTGTTTCCTATCTCTCTTATTAAACGTAGGTGGAAACCAGTTTCTCCAATCTTCAGTTGGAATTAAATAATTTGTAATAAATGCCCAGACTTTATGAATTTCTTAACCGTGATTTAAGAGATACGTTCTGCGTTTATGAACAAGTAAATTACAATACTCGCGCTGCAGTTAGACGGTATGAAGAGCTCCACCCAACTAGAATCATACCAGATAGGCAAATTTTTCAAAGAATTTTCTATTAATTAGGCGAAACAGGTTCGTTTTACTACAACAAAGCCTGGTGGACGACGGAAACGTATAACGGTAGAACAAGAAGAGGACATTCTGGTTAGTATCGCGGAAAATCCTGAACTAAGTACTAGGCGGGTGGAGGCAACTACAAGAATTGGCAAATCTACCGTTTCAAGAGTTCTCCATAAAGAAAATTTGTTTGCCTACCATTTTTAGCCTGTTCAAAATTTATTGTCACAAGATTTGTCGGCTAGATCAGAATTTTGTCACACCAAGAGAGTTTGCAGCACAAATTTTCAATTAACGTTTGATTATCGACGGCATCATCAACAATTTTTTAATTGGCCTATTTGAAATTACCACACCACCGCATTTTACTGTTGCAGTGCGAAATCATTTGAATCAACGTTTTCCACATCGATGGATTGGGCGCGGTGGTGAGTTTCCTTGGCCACCTCGTAGCCCAGACATTAATCCGTCAGACATTTATTTGTGGGGTCATATGAAGTATTTAATTTACAATGATAAAATCAATACACGAGACGAACTTTTACAAAAAAAATCAACAGGCGGCCAATGTTATTAGAAATGAAGAAATTATCTTCTCAAATGTGAGGCGTCACTTAACAAGGAGCCTGCGAAAGTGAATTGAGGTAAACGGTGGGCACTTATTGAAGTAAATTTCAAAAAAACTGTTATTTTAAATAACCTGCGTTGTATTTCTGACATCTTAATGTTTTTTTTCCTCGTATTCAAGCCACGCTTTGTAAATGGTAGAATATTTTTTTGATTATTTGAATATTTTTATTTAACCATCTTCAGAACAGCTACAATTTTAGAAAATATATTATTTTTATACACAGTAAAAAATTATATATTTAAACAAACCTTAATATTTAAGGAAAAATATTTTTTAGCATAAAAAAAAAGGTAAAAAATTCATAAAATATATTAAAGTAAAAAAAAAATGTTAACTCAGCAGTAAACAAATATTAAAATATTTTAAATTATTGATTGATTTGTCCGTTACTTTGTGATAATTCATTTTTTAAAAAGGAATAAAACAATTTTTTACTTTGTTATCACTTTTATTTTTAAACAAAATTTGTGTGACTATAGTTTCGTAAAACAAATTTACATTCTCCAACACTACTTTAAAACTGTTTTATTCATTTTTTTAAGATATTTTTATATCAAATTACTGCTTTACAGAAATAAATCCCGAATAATTCTCGACCTTAAACGAAACAGGCCACTATTGAAAATGTACCACGCTATGTGCGTGAAAAAAATAACCGACCATTGGGTCTCCAGAATGTATTCTGCCAGACATTGCCAAGGGGGACATTTGGACAACTGATAATCTAATTATAATTATAATTTAATCCGAATTACCGGATTATCACTTGTAAAAGTAAAGTTTTGGGGTTAGAGGCGCATCAGCAACTGAGAAGGCTATTTAGCGACTGGATCTACAGCTTAACGTGGGTTCCGAACCACGGTCATCAGCTACCGAAAACCCCGGTCAGCACCCCCCCCTCAGGCTATCAACCCTTGGTTTTGTGCTTAACCGAAAGTATCTCGAGAAGCCTACCGACTGGCGAGTGACCAACGTAGAAAAAAACCTCTCAGAAGGCATCCGGCCTTACCCAGCCTCGAACTGGCGTGACTGAGGGGTGATTCCTTGTCAGATTTTACACTCTTACTTAGAAACATTCACAATAATTTTAGAATTTTTTTTTGCCTAGTACGGGATTCGAACCCGCTCCACATTAACTGCCGTAAAGTAAGGCCGACGCCTTAGACACCACATCTAATGTGGCTCCGATTACCACTTGTAGTTACCATTTTCTGTTCTGACACTCTTATTGGAAAACCATGAACAAAAATCGGACTTATTGGAAAGACAAAAAATCAAACACTCTGTATAAGCACCTGTCATTATACCTTCCATTATACGGATCATAAAACAAACTTTCTCTAAAGTTATGACCTAATTTATAGGAAAACAATGGAACGAACGTGGGAATCAAGATAAAGATGGAAAATCTAACGCACCAACGACTGCCTAATGTTGCGAGGTGGGTGTGACGATATATAATGTTAAAATCAATTTTAAAGAAGCAAATAGCGGCAAAAACACGAAAGATTCCCCCGGGAACGGGCAGAAATATCGAAAATAGAGGTGACCAAGAAGACCGAGCCCATCGCATTTGCGTGTGTATAAATATTCCCTCGGAATATTGATTTGGAATTAGATATACCGTGAGTCAGATCGACCATTGATGACTACCAGGCTAAATCGAAAACTTTATTGATAAGTAACTTTTATAGGTAGATATTTCTATGAAAGGATGTCCCTTGGAAAACACCAGACTCTTATTTTTTTAAGGGATAGCGCTGGAAACAGTCTAATGCCTCCTGTCATTTTGTCACTATGACAGTACCTTTCAAAATTCCATTGATGCTTAAACGATGTCGAGTTTGGTGTGTGTACTTTTCTCGTGTGGAAAACATGTCGAGTTTCGAGCCAAATAAAAAGCATTTGCAACACGCACTGGTTTTCTTGTTTAATCAAAAGGAAAACGCGAGTGAACGCCGTGGTATACTTGTAGAAACTTACGGTGACAATGTCTCAATGCAATACGCTTGTGGGCGTGGATTAAGACGATTTAAAAGTGGCGATTTCGACTTGAAAGATAAACAACGCCCAGATCAACCGAAAAAAATTGAAGATGCCGAATTGCAAACATTGCTGGAAGAAGACGACATGTAAACTCAGAAACAAATGACAGAGAGGCTAAAAACTGGTCGACAAACGTCTGGATGGGACAGATTTAGAAGGCAGGTAAATGGGTACCGCATCAGCTGAACGACAGACAAATTTTTTAAAGTGAAAACTTCTATTGACAGATGTCTCCTTCGATGCATATATGCATTTTCCACATTTTTATTCAGATCTTCCAGATTTGTTTTTAATTGAAAACATTCAATTAAGTTATTTCCATCCCAGGAGCATAACGAACAATACAAAAAAAGAATTAACCAAATATGTCGTTCCTATCGTCAGTTATGATCGAGAGTGCATACAAAAAAATATGATGTTTGCAGTTTGTCCGAATGTTTCGACTTTCCCTTTGCTTTGTAATTGTCTCACTTTTTTTTTGAAAAATTTTTCGAAACCATAAAGAACAATACAAAAAAAGAATTACGCATATCCATCGTTCGAATCGTTAGTTTTGGTTTTCAGTTCATACAAAAATCCCATAGGAAAAGGCACTTTCAGTTTTTTCTGGATTTTGCAATTTTCCGGACAACTTTTCCAATTCATGTTTCCATAAAAAACCTTATTCGGACTATTACGAATATAAAAAAATAGCCAAATAGGCCCATCCGTAAGTGATGCGCTTACCAACGAACAGCATTTGATTTTTATTTATTTGAAGATTATGAAAAAGGAGTTTAAAAATTATAAAGGTGGGCTATATCAGAGGAAAATACGAAGAGAAACGGAGGAATTCAAAAAGAGAACAGGAGTAATAAGGGGACACAATAGACGGGAGCTCCCTGGAAAGTCCATATCTTTGCGCAAGAGCAGATAGCCAAGGACACTTTAGCAAGACATAGCAAACAGAAAGAGGAGCACCACATAAGATACATACTGACCGAGGATTACCACTTCAAAGCCTATTCAAAGCCTATTCCATTTTACAAAAAGAGGGCACTCGAGAGCTGGAGGGGACCACATTCAAAGAATTTAGGTTTCACGGTGTTAAACTTGGAGAAGTAACCCAACGTATCCCAGTCGAATTAAACAATATCTTCAACATTTAGTAAGACAGAGGAGAAAGCATTCCGATGATGAAAAAGGGGCAAGATGGGAAGGTTTTCTTTTATAGCTATTTTCACGCAGCAGTCCACTCGTTCATTGCCCAATATGCCTGCATGGCCAAGAATCTAAAGGAATTTTACTACCGACCCTCTAGATTGGGATTCCTAGATGAGGATGATGAGAAACAAGCGATTAGAGATAACTTAAGGAATCAGAGCAGATAAGCTAAGGGAACCTTGGACAGAAAAGTATATAAGAAATGGCCTCTCTAATGGCTAAAAGTTTGGCAGAAAAGATACAATTCCAGGTGTGAAGACGAAAAACTCAAGTAAAATTATCGTGGACGAAGACCAAAAAAATACAAGGAAATACCAGAATCGAGGAGAAAATTGGAAAAGTAGTGCCCGAACTCTTTTTTCGATGACAGAGAACAGGGTTGGGGAAATCAAGAGAGCCAAAGAAAGATTGATGAGAGGGAATGAAGGGTCTGCATCTAAGACTCACTACATATCTCAAAAGAAGATCCAACCTTCTTATATTAAGTGGTGTAATTTCAGAAATACAATGAAGACCGGGGATGGGACTGGCTCAAAACGCTCCTAGAGCTAACCTAAGGGCCGAATTTTGCTCCACTTCCATCCGACGGAGATAGCTTGCAGTGACAAACATATAGGCGAAGTACATGATACAACGGACAGATAAGAAAATGAGAAACTGTATGAAAAGTTTTGATTTTTCGGCATGAAAGAAAGACTTTTTGCATGGGATCGCGACTGAAGACTAAAAATTGATATATTTCGAGAACCCAAAATCATGGCTTAGCCCAGGACAACCATCAACATCGAACGCAAGACCGAATCGCTTTGGAAAGATTATGCTGTGCATTTGGTAGGATCAAAGGGGTGTATCATCAGCTTTTGAACCCAGGGGGGCCAAGAACAGGGGGTTGAACCAATGGGCTACAAGACAGGTAAAAGTTATTTTGCAGCACGACAACGCCCCATCACGCATAACGAAAGGGACCAGATGCACCATTTCTGCACTTGGTTGGAAACTCTTACCCCACCAGCTGTACTCACCAGACTTGACACACGTCAACAATTACCGAATGTCGAGAAATAGCTTGATGATTGAACCACCTCAAACGATGTACGGTTTTTCTGAAGAGGCATCCACAAATTACCAGAGATTCTACCACATTTCTTCCAAATTAAATGTGTTTTGTCTTAAGAAAAACTGAAAGGCTGTTAACCTGATGTCTGGAACACGCTTGGATAAACTCTATTTGTTGATTTTTTCCCGAGTTTTTTTTTTACCCTGTTAGCATCATCAGGCGATAATATGTTTATTTATGTAATGTTTTTAAGCTAGCAGTCAAAAAAAGTTTAAAATGAAGATCTGAGATTATTTTTAGGTGATGGTTCTGAGTCGTGCCCAATCAACGCGTATAAATGAAGAATTTTCTGCTACTACACCAACTGAGGATGGATCAGAAGAAGAACTATTGAATTCTCGCATCCTTTTAGCTTGACTTAGTGTTTTTGCATCAGCTTACTAATATTTTAAAGTTCCCACTTCCCATTTCACTTACTTCCAATTGTTTATTTGACTTTTCTGGAGGATGCTTCAAAACAGCTGCCAGTTCACCAATTATAACCTCTTTATGCTCCGCCACCTGACTCAGAGTCTGTATCCTCTTCTGCAACAGTACGTTCTTCACACCAGTCTTCTGCTGCACCTCCAGGATAGCGTTCACAAACCTCCTATGCAACTCATCCCTTTCTTTTTCTAACTGATAAACATCAAAGAACATTAGGCACCATACAAAAAACTCACATCCACTCCTTACCTTAGAAAATCTCAATTCCAAAGCATCATTGGACCATCGCAGATCCTCCAGGTCTTTCAAAGTTTGAGAGAGTTTCGACTTGGTGTTCTACAACTAATAAATGTTCATCAAGAATCATCATCGTGATTCGAACTCACGGCTAATGAAATCTTGTCTTTCTCGTAATTCAGTAACTGTCTCTTGTATTCTTTGACGTCATCTAACGCCCCCTTTAGTGGTGTCACCAGTTTCTTATTTTCCGCTGTTAAGTCTGCGACTTGCTTGCTCATTCTTTCGTTTTGCTTGCGCAACACTTCCATTTGGTCCTTCGAGCCGAAAAGAGAAAAATATATCGCGTGATAAAAAAAATGACTTTATAATGAGTGTTTTAATATATGGTAATAATACGTTCCCGGACAATGGCAGAATTTAATTGGAGAATAACTGAAATTTGTGATGGTAACGGTTCTAAACCTCAAGACATTCACGACGATCATCTTGTCTGACGCTGCCTAATGATTTTATAATGCAGAAAATGGTACAAATGGGTTTAATCACGCTAGGGTATTGTGTTTAAAATGAATGGATGTTTTTGTTTTAAAATGTGATAATAATAAAAAAAGAAAATAGCACCAATCGGCATGATTTTTATAACATTGATGAGAATGCTTTTTTGCGTTTCATTTAGGTAGTTATTAAAACACATTTTCACAGAAATGACCTAGCACGTCCAATTTTCAATGGGACTTCTTTATATCATGGGCTCATTGAAATGATTTGCACCTGGCAATGATTTGCACTTGAATTACCTTAAGACTGTAGAGGGGTATTTCGACAGTATTGTACGAACTTCTAGAGCCAGTTTTATAGTTTTCTGTAGTTTAGTTTGTTTCTGTCTCATTTAGAATACAGTCAAATTTTTAAGTCAATTTTATATAAAATGGCTGTAAAGCTCTAGTCGTTGATTTTGCAAAAATCCAGCGGATAAGTTTTGTTATATAGGCGGACGATTTATTTTAAAGTCACAAGCTAGATCTATATTCGATGAATTCAAAGAAGGCTATCTTTTATATTTTAAGTACCAAATTGACTTCATGTTTGCTGTGTGAGTTATCACGTACATTAAGTGCAGGGGATGCATCGCAAGAAAATTGTGTGCCGGTTGCCATTCCTATGGTGTGAAAAATACCTATAAACTAAGTTATTGATGATTTGTCTGTTACTTTATGATAGCTTATTTTTTAAAAAGGAATAAAAGAATGTTTTACGTTGTTATCTATCACTTTTATTCGAACGCGAATAAAAGTGATAGATAACAAAGTAAAAAATTGTTTTATTCCTTTTTATTAATTAAGTCATGGCTACTTTTGTATCACTAAAACAGAAGTGATTTCAAAAAAGCAAAGCGACGAAATTCAGTATCCAAATTTACCATCTAGCACTTAGGCTAGTTCCTCATAGCCAGGAACTACCGGTACCGATTACGCATTTAAACCTGGGCAATTTGTATCCCGGTGATTCTAATTCTTCATCAAAATCTGATCCACAATTACCTGAAAACACCAGTTGTGACCGAACCTTTTTAACTACCAGTGAATTTCATTTAATAACTCAGAATAAATTAAATGATTTGGTACGTGACCTGGGATTGTCAAAACAATCGGAAGTACTTGGTTCCAGACTTCAACAGTGGAACCTGTTAGATAAAAATGCAAGTGTTTCACTTTACCGAAAACAAAATGTAACATTTTAAATTTTTTATAAAATGAAAGGATCGCTATGTGTCTGCCTTCCGAATGGCGTATTTTTATAGATTCATCAAAATATAGCCTAAAAGCAGTCTTGCTTCATAATGAAACAAAAACACATCTATTCCTTTAGCCCATTCAGTGACAATGAAAGAAACATATGGCAACCATGCTGAATCGCGTTAAATGTGAACAATATAAAAAGAGCAAGAAACAAAAGATATAAAGAAAAATTTTATCTATTTATTAATTCCTCATTAATTAATCATCAAGAAGAAAAAGTATAGCTAATAAAAACCAAGAGAAGATAAAAGTAAGAAGAAATGAGTAATGAGAGAAAAGAGGGAAAACATAGTTGAAAAACCAGAAAGGGGAGAGAACGAAGAGCATAAGATAATAAGAAATGCATCTATTTGTACTTTTTTTGCATTTCAATAATTCCACTAGCATTATAGGGGAATATTCTCTTTGTTTATTTCTTCGGGTACAAAAAGGATGAATAACAATAAAAGAAGAATAGGTGAGAAATAAAACAAAAGAAAAGGATGAAAACAAAAGAAGAAAAGAGGGAAGAACTAGAAAACGAAAAACTACAAGAAAGTGTAATGAAAAATACGAAAACATGGAGGACGAATAAAGTAAGAATATAAAAGATATAGTAATAATGTCACTGTCAAATAAACGCAAAAGTGTAAATAAAAAAAGGACAGGACATAAAAGATTTAAAAAATAGAGTGACAAAAGAGAAAAAAGAAATGTATAAGAATAATGAAACATAAGAAAACAAGGAAGACAAAAGGAGTTAGGCAATAAAAGATATGCTGTTAAACTTACGGTTAAACAAACGTAAAACTGTAAATAAAAAAGAGAAGAAAACAAGAGATATAAAAGAAAATTGACGAACGAGAAGAGGAGAAAGTATAAGAAAGAGTAATGAAAATAAAAAACAAAGAAGTCGACGAAAGTAAGACAATAAAAGAAATACTATTAAAGCAACTGTAAAATAATAAAAAACGTAAAAGTGTAAATGAAAAAGAGGAGGAAACAAAAGATATAAAGAAAGATTTTATGCATTCATTAATTGTTCTAATTATATAGGAACATGTCCTCTTTCTGTTTTTCAAGGAGAAAAAGTGTGACTAATAAAGACGAAGAGGAGATAAAAAAAGAGAACAAAAGATAAGAAGAAATGAGTATGAGCGAAAAGAGGGACAAGTCAAAAGATTGTTGAAAAATAAAAAAGGAGAGAGAACGAAGAGGATAAGACTATAAGAAATATAACTATTTGTACTTTTTTTTATTCATTTCGATAATTCAAGTAAGACAATAAATTCAGTAAATTAAGTTAAACATACGTGAAAGTGTAAATAAAAAAGAAAAGGAAACGAACAAAAGACAAGAAGAAAAGAGTGATGAGGGAGAACGAAGAGAGTAAAACAAGAATATGTATACTATTAAAGTCACTGTTACATAAACGTAAAAGTAAACAACAAAATAAAAGCAAACAAAAGATAAGGAGAAAAGAGAGATGAAGGAGAAAAGGCTAGAGTACAAGAAAGAGTGATGGAAAATAAGAAAACAAGGAAGACAAAGAAAGTAAAGCAATAAAAGATATGAGATTAAAGTCACTGCTAAACAAACATGGAAGTATAAATAAAAAAGAGAAGGAAATAAACAACTAGGAGGTAAGAATTCCGAACGAGAAGAGGAAAACTGCAAGAACGAGCGATAAAAAATAAGAAAACAGGGACGATGAAGAGAGTAAGATGATAAAAGATATAGTATTAAAGTCACTGTTAGAAATGTCAAAGTGTAAATAAAAAAACTAAATTTAAAAAAGAATACATATATATATATATATATATATATATATATATATATATATATATATATATATATATATATATATATATATATATGTATATATATATATATATATATATATATATATATATATATATATATATATATATATATATATATATATATATATATATTGCCATTTCTTCATCCGCCATCCAGAGAGCCAGTTGGGCTCAAGCTGGACACCTGTAAAGCGGAAGAAGGAAAGACTGAAGACATGACCATTTAAATTGGCCATGTCTTGCGGTAAACGCGTGAGCTTGAGCCCAACTGATGCCCTGCTTAAGGCCAGAAACCGGTCTTGGGAGACGCTTTGAACATTCAAGTATTGTCCGCTGACTGAAGAGTCCAACTGATGTTGACGTCCAACTGATGACAGTCCAAGGATCCAAGAGTTCAACTGATAAGTCAGTTGGATTCTTCAGTCGAAGCGGACAACACTTGAAAATGTCAAATGAAATTTTAACGAAACGTTGTGACTCTTCAGAGAATAAGCGGATGACTTGACACCCGGAATGATTTAAAAACATATATATATATATATATATATATATATATATATATATATATATATATATATATATATATATATATATATATATATATATATATATATTCTACAAAAACAAAATCAAAACTTTCTCTATAAAAACTAGAACCAAAAATCACCTTTAACGTGCTGATTAAAGCTAAATTATTCAGCGTTATGTCATTGTAATAATTCTTCATCTCATTGAAAGCCTTATCGTGATGCTTATTCAGCTCTGTTACTTGATTATTTTTTCGTTCTTCCACCTCCGATATTTCCATACTAACAAAAACACACAAATCAACATCATTCTATTTAAAACCTAACCTGTAACTAACTCACTTATATTGACTGTTCAACTGGGTTCTTAAATCGTGAAACTTCTTCTCGTATTTTAACTCCAGCTCTTTCGCCTTTTCCTCAAACTCACTCCGGGATTCACTAATTTCTTTTTGGTGTTCCTAAAATCAAAGTATAAATGATATATTATAACAGTCGTTCCAAAAAATAGATTGTGGCTACGATTTTTATATTTTTAATTTGATCTTGAAATGATATTTCCTGTTCTCTCAGCTGCAGCTTCAAGTTCTTCTTGTCTCTCAACAGTTCCTTCTCCTGTTCGCTATGTTCATCCTGAGCGGTCTTCAGTGACACCAACGCTTCTGCTTTGCATTCTGTTAAATTATTTTGGTGTTCGTATTGAAGGTGCTTCACTTTCTGCTTATAAAACTTTAGTTCTTCTTCGTTCTTCTCAGCCGCTTCTTCAATCTGTCGATCCTTGTTTCTGATTATTGTATTATATGTTTTTCCCAGTTCATTATTTTGATACAGACCTCAGTTTAGCCCTGGCTTCTTCAAGTTCGTTCCGGCAAATCTCCCAAAAGGTTCTCAGTTTGTCCCGTTCCATTTGGAAGAAGTTTCTTTCTTCACGTTCTCGTTCATTTTCTTCTTTGATTCTGTGACAGAACACTTCCAGTTGTTCTCTGGTCATTTGGGTGGTATCAACACCATCAATGATGGCCCCTGAAGACATATTCCTTATTTTAAACCGCGGAAAAAATACTTTTGGTGTTTCTTAGCTTACCAGCTCCTCCTTTACCACCTCCCTTCTTCTTAGGCGGCTAAAATAACATTTTTTTAACATATTTTAAGACAATATTGTCAATCTTACCATTGTGAAATATTATATGTCTGTAAAGTAATCCAAAGATATTGAAAAAGATCCTTCAAATGTGAAGTTTTGTCAATAGATTTAATGACCTAATGCCAAGCATTGTTTCCTAGCAACAATTATAACACATAATACGAGGTTGATCAGAAGTGTTTGTGGGGAGAAAAATAAATGCATTTAAGTTTGTAGAAGAAAAAAAAATGTAAACAAAACAAACTATAAACAAAAAACAAGAGAACAAAAAATATATACAAGAGTAATGGTAAAATAGATGAGAGAATGGGAAAAGCAGGTAAAACACATATTTAATCAAGAGAGATAAACTAAAGGATATAAAAACAGAAGTAGTAAAAATAAATAGTAAGATTAACGATATTATATAGTAATGAGACATTTACGAAAAACATAAGACATGAATTATTGCAGTCGAAATGCTTTCCTTACGTATGATCAAGAATAAAACAAGAAATAACAGAAAAAAAAAGAAATACACAGACAGAACCTACAATTACAGTCAAATAATAAAATTCATTGGTTATGGTTGAAACATTTGCAGAATACCACATAACAGGGCTCACGAAGGCAATGTATAAAACGCGATCAATAGAAGAAGGCCCAGAAAAAGTGGATAGAAAGATAATATGCATATCAAAATAATAAAGCGGATATTAAAATACAAAAATATTGAGGTTGTCTTGCCTTAAATAAACTGTTTTTGAAAGTTGCTCCATTTTTGTCAAATTCTTTTAAATAAATTTATCTGATCTGAATAAGTGTTGAAAGTGTCCACCTTTCACAGGCTCTTTGTTAAGTAACGCCTCACATTTGAGAAGATATTTTCTTCATTTCTAATAACATTGGCCGCTTGTTGATTTTTTTGAAATAGTTCGTCTCGTGTATTGATTCATCATGGTAAATTAAATAGTTTATATGACTCCACAAATAACAGTCTAACGAATTAATGTCTGGACTACGAGGTATCCAAGGAAACTCACCACCGCGCCCAATCCATCGATGTGGAAAACATTGATTCAAATGATTTCGCACCACAACTTGCATGAACCACATGTCTTGTCTTAAGTTTAGAGGTATACCATCCAAAAGTCTAATAAATCATTTTCTAAAAACTGCACATATTGATCTCCATTCAGTCTTTGTGAAAGCTCGTGAAAAAAAAGTGAAAAATGGGTCGACTAAAAAATTGTCGATAATCCCGCACCAAATGTTAATTGAAAATTCGTGCTGGAAATGTCGGTCTCTTGGTAAGTGTAGATTGTCCAGAGCGTAATAATAATTACTTCGCCAGGTAAAAATTCCATGTCTGGTAAAAGTTGCCTCAGTAAACAATATCTTTTTCAGGAACATGGGGTCTTCGTTTTTTTATGTAATAGATTTTGACAAAATTCTAATCTAGCCGGCAAATCTTATGGCAACAAATTTTGAACAGGCGAGAAATGGTAGGGAATAATTTTTCTTTATGGAGAACTTTTGAAACAGTAGATTTGCTAATTCCTGTAGATGCCAGGAAAACGCTTGGTGCTTAGTCCAGGATTTAGCGCGATACTGAGATGATTCTGGTTGGGTAGAGCTCTTCATACCTTCTAACTGCAGCGGGAATATTGTAATTTACTTATGCATAAACGCAGAGCATATTCCTTAAATCACGGTTGGAAACTGATTAAATCTGGGTATTTTTTCAAATTATTTAATACCAACTCAAGATTGGAGAAACTTGTTTAAACCTACGTTTAGTAGGAAGGATAGAAAATAATGACAGTTTTCATCGAGAGGTAATAATTTGTATACAACATTCAAGACACACTTAAATTGCTTATTTTTCAGTCATCGACAAGATGTGCAATGGAATATTCGAACACCAATATATAGCAAACGGCGTGAGATATCAATATTGACCAAGGGTATCTTTTTTACGTCGAAATTATGACTCTTCTCTATTTTGAAGTCAAAATATTCCCAGCTTTATAGGCTAAAAAAAATATGAGCGAGTTAATTCCTCACTAAGTAGGTAGCAAGCGCCCTCTAGGAACTAGGCTCCAGCTAGTACCAAATTCAGATTCGTCGCCTTTGAAAACCCAACGACCGCGATTTTGGACCTCGTATCTTCATCCGTTTTTAAATTATCTCAATTTTTCGAAAATTTAGTTTCTTTTTCAACACTCTTAATAGCTAACATTTGCCAACACAGTTATTGACTAAATCCTCTTATATGGGGGATAAATTAGGGGACAGCCAGTACATGAATCATACGAATATTTTGTTAGGTGCCTTACTGGGGACGAGCCGCACCCAGCCCTTTAATTGGAAGGCATCTGTTTCGCCGGTTTTGACGAAACATATGTCCTGGTTTCCACATGAGATATGCGGCTGGTTTACACATGAGATTGTAGAACTCAACAGTTGGGTGTATGTGACACTCAGCTACTGTTGTCTCATTGGAGGCTCTCCAAAGAAGTTTTACATTACATATATACGCCATCCAACGGAAAGTCGACGAAAGTGTGGGTGGCTGACTGGGGATAGGGTCTCCCTATTCTTGCCAGGAGAGCATGTGTCGGTACCCTGAAGAGCCTGAACATCGAGAGACGAAACATATGCCCTCCAATTGAAGAGATAGGTGGGGCTCGTCCCCAGTCAAGCACCTAACAAAATATTAGCGGCGGAGACGCAGGTTGTTGTGGTTTCCACATAAGATTGTGGAACCCAGCAGTTAGGTGTATGTGACACTCAGTTACTGTTGTCTCATTGGACGTTGTCTCAAGTGTCAAAAGAAGTCTTACATTACACACACACACACACACATATATATGAACATTTTTGTTGGTTGCTTGACCGGGAAGGACCCCCACCTATCCCTTCAACTGAATGACATATATTTCGTCTCTCGAGCTTCAGACTCATCAGGGCATATACCATACCATCAAGAATGTCGGCGCCATGATGAGTCTGAACCTCGAGAGACGAAACATATGTCATCCAGTTGAAGGGATAGGTGGGGCTCCTTCCCGGTCAAGGAACCAACAAAAATGTTCATTTAGGCGGAGACGCAGGTTGTTGTGTGTTCCACATGAAATTGTGGAACCCAAGGGTTGGGTGTGTGATGGCACTCAGCTACTGCTGTCTCATTGGGCGCAGTTCAAGAAAATCTAACACTACATATATACGCCATCCGATGGGCGAAAACATGAGTTGTTGACTGTGGATAAGGTCTCCCTATTCTTGATGGTATGATATATGTCGGCGCCCTGCTGAGACTGAACCTCCAGAAACGAAAGATATGTCATCCAATTGAAGGGATAGGTGGGGCTCCTTCCCGGTCAAGCAACCAACCAAAATGTTCATTTAGGCGGAGATGCAGGTTGTTGTGTGTTCCACATGAGATTGTGGAACCCAAGGGTTGGCTGTGTGATGACACTCAGCTACTGCTGTTTCATTGGACGCCCAAGAAAATGTAACATAACATATATATATATATATATATATATATATATATATATATATATATATATATATATATATATATATATATATATATATATATATATATATATATATATACATTTTGATTTCTATATTTAGTCACTCTATTGTTATTATTAATAAAAAAGTTATAAAATTAAAAGCTAAAGTTAAAGTTATTATTTATTTCTTTTGAATTTGCAAGTAGGCAATTAGCAGGATGTCACTTGTTATAATGTGTTTATTGTTTAGGTTTGCCTTCCTTAAAATAGCTTCCAGTATCAGGTTAAAGGTGGATAGGCATAAAAATAAAAAAATAAATAAAGAAGAAGAATAATTAAAAAATGTATATGCAAATATCTTATTTAATATTGTTCAAGGATTTTTTATACCTACATAGTGTTTAGTCACCTAACTTACACGTGTAGTTTCACACTTCACAAATTTGAATCCTTGAGAGATTATTTCATAATGCATTCCGATAAAAATTATAGAAAAAATTGTAGTTTTTCTTTGATGGTAATTAACAGCCGTTTCCCAGTAATGCAGTTACTGTAAACCGCAAGATATCATTGAGGTCTGAATGATTGTAGTAAGTAGGAAATAACAATGACGTATCAAATATTAGATCAGATTCAACTAAGAAATAGATTAATATTAGACTCGATATAATTAAAATATTTTATTAGTTCAGTTTCGAAATGTATTTATGAAAATGTTTATTTATTACACATGATTTTTATACATTCACAACATTGATGAGAATGCGCTTTTTGCGTTTCATTTAGGTAGTTATTAAAACAGCTTTTCACAGAAATGGATTAGCACATCCTATTTTCAAGTACCTACTTCTGCTTTATATCATGGGCTAATTGAAATTATTTGTTTCTGACTTGGGACTAGACAATGTAGAAACTTGAGCTCCTCATCATTGCTATGTGAATTGTCAGTTTAGTAATGTAAATTTAGTGTCGTGGATACATCGCAAGAAAAATTCTATACTGTTTGCTGTTTCTATGGTGTGGAGAGTACCTGTAAGTAAGAGGTCATGTAAGTGATTGCTAGTTTTGTATTACTAAAACAGAAGGGATTTCAAAAAAACAAAGGGGCAAAATTCAATATACAAATTTACCATGTGCACTTAGACCAGTTTCTCATAGCCAGGAACTACCTGATGACATGACCTTTAAACCTTGATGACATGACTAGATGCAATGATTGACCTCATAGAACTTCTTTTGAACCTGGTGCTTCAAACCCAATCCCTTCTTAACTGAAAAAGCTGTTTCTTCCACCTCTCCATATTAAGCTTGGACTAATGAAAAACTTTGTCAAAGCCATGGCTAAAGAGAGTAAAGGTTTCAAGTACCTAAAAAAATATTTCCTCAAATAAGTGATGCAAATCTAAAAGAAGGCATTTATTGGACCTCAAATAAAGAAACTTCTAGGTGAATTAGCAGCTTGAAAATGTTTTGAAAGTTTTTTTTTTGTAAGTGCAATGAAAGGATTTCTAGGCAACCAGAAAGATGAAAACTATGAAAACCTCATAGATGAACTCTTCAAAGCCTCTGAAATACTAAGGTGTCGCATGTGCATTTTTTACAGTACCATTTGAATTTTTCCGGAAAATTTGGGTGCAGCAAGCGATGAACTAGGAGAAAAGTTTCACCAGGACATCAGTACGGTGGAAAGCAAGATACCAGGGACGCTGGAACTTATCTATATTGGGCGGCTACTGGTTTTTAAAACGAGATGATGCTACAGAACACAAGAGGAATAAGTAAAAGTTTTTATTCGCATAATCCTCAGTAATGTATTATCATAGATTTAACACGTTTTGCATGTTTATATCAAATAACTATTAGATTGTAAAAATATATACTCTCCTTTTTTCCTTACCACCGGCCCCCTGTAACAAAATAACTTTACGTGTTATAGCAATTAGCTTATCATTTTCGGATTTATAACTACAAAATATTTCAGATATACCTATTTTCATCAATGTTTCCTCAAAAAAGTTTAAATTTGTTGACCTGTGCTATTTACCTTTCATTTATTTTCTTCAACTTAATTATTCACTGACTGATTTGTCCGTTACTTTGTAATAGTTCATTTTTTAAAAAGGAATAAAACAATTTTTTATTTTCTTATCTATCACTTATATTTTTAAACAAAATTTGTGTGACTATAGTTTCGTAAAACAACTTTACATTCTCAAATACTACTTTTGTTCCTTTTTAATTATCCACCTTTTTTGACTACATATCACATCTGTTTAAACTTTCGGAACTTTTCGGCACACTTTCGGTAACTGGCAACAAAAATTTTAATAAAGCCATAGAGGCTTTTTTCGACTACTTCCTCGAGAGATTTGAAGCGGCTATCGACCAGGTGAAGTTGCATAGATCGAACGAGATGAAAATCCAAATCAATATACGTCTCATTCGCTTTAAAAAGAGAAACTTAAAAAAGAAGACAGTAAATATCTTGGTATATATACATTTTGACCGAAAATAAACAATAATTTTACTAAAAAACGAGAACTTGGAATCAAATTTGGTAAATTTGATTCCAAGATAACAAGATAATCCACATTGGGTGATAGAATGTAAGAGACAATAATCTACTAAGGTGAACGTTTAGTGCGATATTTAAATGACATTTACAATTTACACTTTCAATTTGACGAGGCACCCATTCATCATGCAATTAACGTAAGAAATTGGTTATAATTTTTAGACAAATTATTATCATCATCAGCCCGTATCGATCCACTGCAGGATGAAGGCCTCTTCAGCATGCTTCCAACCTTCACGGTCCTGGGCTTTCCTCTGCCACTCGGGTCCAATATACTTAACGATGTCATCGGTCCATCGTGCTTTCGGTCTTCTTCGCGGACGTTTGCGATCAAGCGGTATCCACTCCAGGATTGCCTTGGTCCATCTGTCGTCCCATCGCCTCGCTATATGGCCTGCCCATCTCCATTTCAACTGTTTTACTCTTCCAATGATGTCACAGACTTTTGTTTGTTCCCTGATCCATGCGCAGGACTTTCTGTCTCGTCTTGTAATGCCAAGCATACATCTTTCCATTCCCCTCTGTGCCACCCGAAGTTTTTGAATTGATTGCGATGTGAGTGTCCAGGTTTCACTTCCGTATGTCATAACGGGTAGAACGCACCGATCGAATACTTTTCTTTTCAGGCAAAGTGGGAGTCTGCTCTTAAACACTATGTTGAGCCTACCAAATGCCTGCCAGCCACATTTAACACGCCGTTCCACCTCCCGGGCGGTATTCCCCTCCATGGAAATCCTCTGCCCAAGATATACAAAGCTGTACACAATCTCTAAATCCCTTCCTAAAACTGAAATTCTTCTGTCCTGAGCGAAGTTATTGAACATAACCTGACTCTTTTTTAGGTTTATTTTCAAGCCAAACGGCTCGCCAGCCCTTTGCAGTTCCTGTATGCGTCTTTGCAGCTCCTCTGCGTCTTGTGAAATGAGAATAATATCATCTGCAAATCTAAGATGGTTTAAGTTTGCACCATTGATCTTTACCCCATCCTGTTCCCAATCCAGTTTACGGAATACTTCTTCAAGGCCAGCCGAGAAAAGAATAGGCGATATTGCGTCACCCTGCCGTACACCTCGTTCTATATTAATTCCCACTTCAAGATCATCAAGGTGAATTGTGGCTGTAGCTCCATCATATATCGATTCTAATAGGTTTACATAGGCTCTCTCTACACCTTGGCTAAGCAGTGCATCCATTATCGCATGCTTTGAGATGGAATCAAATGCTTTTTCGTAGTCGATAAAAGCCAAGCACAGTGGCATGGTGTATTCGTTGTGCCTTTCTATGACCTGCTGTACAACCTGGATGTGATCCATTGTACTGAATCCACTTCTGAATCCTGCTTGTTCTCTTGGTTGTGCGTCATTCAGTTTTTTTAATATTCTTTTAGAAATTATCTTAGTGAAAACTTTGTACATCACTGATAGGAGGCTTATTGGACGGTAGTTCTTTAAATCTTCCTGTGCTCCTTTTTTATGTAAAGGGATCACTTCTGCATTTTTCCATAACTCAGGTACTTTTTGTTCTTTGAGGCATTTTGAGTATAATTTTGCCAGTGTTTTATGTAACGTCCGACCACCAGCTTTTAGCATTTCGACAGTTACACTATCCTTTCCTGGAGCCTTGCCGTTCTTCATCAATTCTATAGCATTTGTTACTTCCTGCACTAGGATATCTGGCATTATATATTGTTCTTCCGTGGGTATTGCTGTCCCTGACTGGCTCTGATCTTCATATAACTGGGAATAAAACCTTCTGACAATCTCTAACATTTCGGTACGCGCCCTGCACACTGTGCCATCCTCGCGCTTTAAAGCATATATTTGCGTTATTTTGTTTCTCAGCTTCTGTTTAGCTTTGTTAATTCCTTTGTTTTCTTCCAGGGTTTTTTGCACTAGCTGCATATTGAATCGGCGCGTGTCCTCTCTGATACGTTTTCATATAGTTTTGCAGAGCTCAGTGTACTCGACCCTTCCAAAAGGACTACCTGCATTTCTCATTGCTCGCCGTTTCTTCATTAAATCAATTGTCTCACTAGAGATTTTTGTTTGTTTGAGACATTTTTCCTCTGGTGCTATTGAAGCAGCCGTTTGAAGTACATTGTTGGCGATTTCTTTATATTGAACTGATATTTCCACCTCCTCTGGATCTTGTAACGCAGCAAACCGGTTTGACAAAGCAATCTCAAAATCGCATCCCCTCTCCAGCAGTCTCCCAGAATCCACCTTGCCCTTCCTTGATCTTACCATTCTTTCGGGCTCTTTTCGACAGTCAATCCGAACCCTTGCTCGTACCATTCGGTGGTCACTTCCAACATTAAAATTGTTAAGGACGGTACAATTGGTAAAAATTGTTTTATCGTTGGTCATGATGTAGTCAATTTCGCTTGTGACCCCAGATGGACTTTTCCATGTCCATTTTCTGCTGATATTTTTTTTTTTTTTTATAGAATGAATTCATAATATATAGTTCTTGTCCTTCAGCAAAATCAACTAATCTGTCACCTCTATTGTCTCGCTCACCAGTTCCATATGGGCCAGTTGCATTTTCGTCTGTTCTTGTTGTTCCAATTCTGGCATTAAAATCACCCATCAGGATTTTGTACCTACATTTCTCCTTGTATAAAAGCTGGGCCACATCATCATAAAATTCCTCAATTTCCTCATCTTTATGGCTTATAGTTGGTGCATAAGCTTGGACGATTTGAAGCCTAAACTTTTTATTCAGCTGAATGACGCATTGGGCTAATCGGTCGGATGTACTTTCAAATTTTACCACACTGTCCTTCAGCTTTCGATTGATGAGGAATCCTATTCCGCCACATCGGCCATTTTCCGTACCTCGCGTGTAGAGTACGTGTCCAGTTGGTTCCAGTTTGATTAACTCTTCACCCTTCCTTCGTGTTTCACAGAGCCCAATAATATCCCAATGTATGTTGTCAAGTTCGATTAACAGTTCTTGCAATCGGGCCTCTGTTTTCATAGTCCGTATATTTAACGTTGCAATGTCAAAAGTCCAATGGCAGCCTGATCTAACCCGGTGATTCTTAGCACCCTCTGCCTTGGGGCAGGTCTTCCCGCTGCCGTAGGTAGTTGCCCCTTGGCCTCCGGGGAATGAGGGCCGTGTTTGAGGTTGTACTGTCATATTTCAACATACTGAAATACCATGTTGAAGGTATGGACCGTAATCTGCCACGCTGGTCCAATGCGGGTTGGCAGATTTTGGAACATGTTAGTCTGAGGCCTCCGCTTTGACCCGTCCGCCAGGGGTGACCCTCCCAGGAGCATAGACTCCAGACGGCATAGCTCAAAGCTTCATTGCCCTACTCAAACCCCTTTACCACGTCAAGGTCTGATCCACAAGGTCTGATCCACAAAAAAAACGAGAACTTGGAATCAAATTTGGTAAATTTGATTCCAAGATAACAAGATAATCCACATTGGGTGATAGAATGTAAAAGACAATAATCTACTAAGGTGAACGTTTAGTGCGATATTTAAATGACATTTACAATTTACACTTTCAATTTGACGAGGCACCCATTCATCATGCAATTAACGTAAGAAATTGGTTATAATTTTTAGAAAAATTATTATATTACTTATTATTGTAAATATATCATAAAATAATATCAAGAACACCGAATAATTTAGAACCATAAAAATCGGTACATTCTGGTTTAAGGTTGGTGGTCAAGCATCCGTTTTTTATTTTTTCTCTAAAAAAAGCTCTAATAGTACTTTTCGAAAATGGGAGCCATAAAAGTTGACGCAGTTAGCCATGGTACTAGCAAAAGAAAACATGTGAAACAGTTTCTTAATGCCGCTTTCCGAGATCTATCCAACAAAAGAAAGTTTATGAAAATCGGTCCAGAAATAATAATTTTAAGGGGTGGTAAGTCCTTATCCTGGATACATTGTCCATATATTTGTGTGTGTGCGCGTATGTGTGCTTCGATTAATAATGTCGATTTTGCTAAGAGATGGCGTTACTAATAGATTTGTTAATGTAGACTAATGACGTTTATGGTGTTTTGAAGGGGAACCATACGCCATTACGAGCCAGTTCGTTATTAATTGTAACTGTGCAAAAAAACATAGTCGCTATGCTAAAAAACTATTTGGACCGGACTTAACCCCTTCGGACTACCACTTATACAGAACGGGCCTTCAGAACTATACTTACATTCTTACGTAGAGGTTCTTTTGGCGGAATCCATTTTTTTGATAGAAAGATGGGAAAAAGTGATAGCTGACGTTGGCCAATACCTTAATTATTAAGATAATTTATTTTGTTATGGAAATAAAGGTCCAAATTTTGCGAAAAAAATTACCTTATTAACCGAAACATCTATTACAAATCTAGACGATTTTTTCGAATAGACATAGTTACCGAAAGCGCAATGCGTCCCGATACTTCTCGTTTAGAGTTTATAAAAAAAAATAGGACGATCTTAAGAAAAGCTTGAAACAAAAAAGGATACCAGATGTTCATACAGCACCATATCTGGTTTATACCATCAACCATGGCAAACCAGTATCCATTAGACATAGATAACAAGTTAAATGTACCTACCTACGATATATTTCTGCAAATTTTATACAAATGATTCTGTTTATTCAGTTCAGTTATACAGTTCATATATAAGTTCATATAAGAGATTTTCCCGAAGGAAGTTCCATCCAAAGAACCTGAATTAACTCTCTTCTCGTCAGTAAATAAAAAAAAAATGTTAACATGAAATAGTCACAGGATGTTAGGTCCGGTGAATGTTAATATGAAATAGTCACAGTATGTTAGGTCCGGTGAATATAGAGGATTTGCTAGTTGCCAATGCTAGTCCAATTAACACCCTTTATCCATAAAAAATTTGTCTTTGAAGTACTGCATCAATGCAGGAAGAACAGTCTCTTAACACATACCTACGTTTATTTTGTCGCACTTCTTGCAGAACGAAATTTTCATTTGCATACAATCGATGACAACATAATCTAAAAATATATATTTTTCTGACGCCCATAACAAGCAGCTTTTGATTAATCTTTTGGGGAAAAGCACATAAAAAGTGAAACAGTAAGGTGTTGATGTAGTTTCACGCAAGAACAAGTTCAACGTCATTTAAAAGATTTTTTATAACAGATAATCTCAATAAGGCAACTCGTATGGCCTCCGGGTACCACTGTCCTTGGATTTTCAGAATACCTGTTCGTTTTTTTTTTCGTTATGTTATTGTATTAAGTGTTTTTTTGGTTCAGGTGTTTCTTAATGCCCGTTCTACCGTAATAAAGTTGGAAAGCCCCATATATTGTTAGTTTATTTACACTCGACATCAAAGAAAATACAACTCAACTTAATTATCGACATTGTTTAACTTCTTCTCCCTCACTTTCTACACACTTTCAGGCAACTGTCGAATCCCAGATCGAAAACAAAATGGTGGCTTTTTATGTGATATAAGTCATTGAGGTTTTTTTCGACTTCCTCAAAATATGTGAAGCGGCTATCAACCGATGAACCGGGTGATGTTGCAGGTACCGGAAAAAAATGAAAATCCGAAAGAATCAAGTCTGGAAAATACACCTAGTGACAGTTCGATTAGATTGAAGAAACTCATAATGCACGACACCAAACTGATCCCACCGTATAGACATCAACACCTCTTTGGCGTTGATATTTGGTTTTACGAAACTGATTGATGGCTCACCATGATTAACTTACGATTTTTGCCTCTTTGAGTTATAGTAGATAATTCAGTTTTCCCCACAACTCACGATCTCATACAAGAAGTTATTTTTCTTGAATATGGAGTCACAACATCGAAGTGTCTAGTCTTATTCTCACCTGTAACTTCATAGCTTGTGTAGCTTCATAGCTTATCTAGCGTGTGTAAATGTTTAGACATAATTTCCGGTGTTCTTCTACAAGCTCTAGAAGTGTCAGGGAAGGTTTGTCTCCCAGCAGTGTTAAACTTGAAGAGATTTACCACTAAACACCAAAACACTTTTTTGAACTGCTCGACGCACGTTTCGCTAACCATGTTGGCATCATCAGGAGATGATTTAATCTCAACATGGGTAGTGAAACGTGCGTCGAGCAGTTCAAAAAAGTATTTTGGTGATAGTGGTAAATCTCTTCAAGTTTAGTGTTTCACACCAAAGGTTCCAATAGAAGAATTGATCCAAGCAGTGCGTTCAATTTTTCATCCTCAACTCTTTGAGGTTTATTGATGATTGATTGATTTCATCCAACAAGCCCTCTTTCTGGGTCTTTTCCAATGCATATAGATATTCGCAAATGGTGGACTGGGTAACATGCAATGCTTCTACCAATTGTTTCAACGTATGAGCTGAGTCTTCATCCGATAATGCTGGCAAATCTGCACCTTCAAACATTTTCACCAGTTTCACCTGGACACTCCTTGCATTTTATATCAAAATCAACATTTTTAAAGAGTTTAAACTATCGTTTACAACAGTAGTTACAGTAGCTTTTTCTGCATCTCGTTTCACCATCTATCTGAGACCGACCGACTGTCATGAAGTATGTAAAATAATAAATGAGTTAAATAATAAAAAATCAATCGGTGATGACAATCTGTCAACGCAATTAATTTAATGTATTTCAAATTATATATCTAATCCATTGTCATTTATTGTGAATCTCTATTTTTCAACTGGTATATATCCGGAATTATGAAATAATACGCTTATAAAGCCAATTTATAAAAATGGAAAAATTGATGAAAAAATAATTATAGACCAATCTCATTGTTATCTAACATAAATAAAATTTTTGAGGAAATAATTTACAACAGATTGACAGACAATTCTCAATTCAATTCTCTCAAATTAACTAAATAATTAAAAAATAGCTTTAACCATGTGTATAGATTTGTCTAAGGCTTTTGACAGCGTTAACCATAAGATTTTATGTACAAAATTGGACAGTTATGGTATAAGAGATAATGCCTTACATTTAATAAAATCATACTTGGAAGATCGTACTCAACAAGTGGTAGAGAATGATGTTAGTGGCAGGGTTATTTTATCAAATAAAAAACTATTACAAAGGGTATTCCACAGGGATCTATTCTGGGGCCGATATTGTAAAATTCTATATGCTAATGATATATCTAGTATAATGAATGAATACACAATTATACACTCCGATGATACAGCCCTGATATTTAGTGAGGAGAATTCTGATAGAATGTTGGCCAGTGTTTATGGAGCTTGTGATACTCTCGATCGATACTTCCGTGTTCACAACCTTCTTTTAAATGTGTCAAAGGCACAGTGCCTTATTAAACTTGAAACTTGATTAAATCATCTCCTGATGATGCTAACATGGTCAGCGAAACGTGCGTCGAGCAGTTCAAAAAGTGTTTTGGTGTTTAGTGGTAAATCTCTTCAAGTTTAGTGTTTCACACCAAAGGTTCCAATAAAAGAATTGAACAGTGCCTTATATTTGGAATACGCTTCCATGACACCTTAACTTTTTCATACAATAATACAACAATTAAAACGTCAGAAGATGTATCATTTCTTGGATTGACAATTGAGAGGAGACTGGATTGGAAGGCCTATATTGGATTCGAAGGCCGCAGTAAGACTGGCTAAATATTGTTATGCCTTAAGAGTAATTTCTAACAATATTGGTATTGATGAAGCAATGTCGGCGTATCATGCATTTGTTGGGTCTAGGATGAGCTATGGTTTAATTTTCTGGGAAAATTCCTCTGAAATACGTAGAATTTTTTACTTCAAAACAGTTGCTTTAGATCAATTTTCAATATGAGATATTCTAACAGTTGTTGACAGTTGTTGACAGTTGAGGTTTTTAAGGAAAAAAGAATATTGACCTTGATCGGTATGTATGTGCTCAGCTGTTTTGTGTTTGCTTATAATAACAAAGAACTTTAAATTGAACTTTGATTTAAATCAGATCTATTTCCTAAAAAATATAATTTTAGTTATATTTTTTTAAAAAATCTGAATTTTATGACTATAAGTATATACAATAGTTTTCCTGAGAGTGTCTGAACTTTACCCAAAAATAAGCTACACGTTTTAAAGGAGTATTTATTAAAGAAGGTATTTTATTCATTGAATGACTTTTTTAATGATACCCGCAGACCTGAGATTATATAAGATATCTTAGTGTGTTTCTATAGTGTAATGGTAATAATTTGTGAATTATCATAATTACATGTATCATACGCATTTTTTATTCCTTTTTATATAGTGTTTTTTTAGCTGGTTTCATTTTTTAATTTATGTTTTCTTTTTGTAATATTTTGTTGTTATTTTAGTTTGTGTTAATTTAGATTAAGTTTGATTTAATTGTTTTACAATGTTCCATACCTCTTGGTTCTGTAAAGTTTTGTATACTGATTGAAACAAATAAAAATAAAGAAAGAAATAAAGAAAAGTATTGAGCGGTGGATAGACTCAAATATTTAGAAACAAACAATGACAACACCGAAGAGATAAAAACAAGGATAGAAAGGGCGCGTAATACATGATCAAAAAACTCGAAACTCTTGAAATTGAAATTCAGAAGAATACTACTAATATATTGGATAGGGTCACAAATACCGCAAGAGTAACCTCTTACTTTTACTTAAGTACTTTAGTCACATAAAGACCGGAGAACGTTATGAACTGTTGAGAGTGATTATAGAGGGAAAAAAAGAGGGGCGAAGAAACATGGGAAGACCAAGACTGTCATGGTTAATTAGAGCAATGGTAGTAAACCTTTGTTTGAAGGCGACACGGTAACAAGGAGCACACGTAATCACAAAGTAATTTTTATGATATGACTATTTCTTTTACTTCTCCAGCTGCCTCGTATACACACAAAATATGTAAATTAAATGACTTGATAACTAAATTTCCTGTATATGATAATACCAAGCAACAAATAAGTCACCCTCTGTCCTTGACATATCTATCAAACATTTGAAACTAGTGTTTTCTCTCCAGCTAGCACCAAGTCATCCACCGCATCCATCAAAACAGATTTTCCTTGTCGTTTCTGTCGAAAAAGGCCAAAATAGAACAAAGCACGAAAACCGAACGGAGTATGCTTTCCCCTTCCGCTACGGTAGCGTGCGTAACCTGCAAAACAGAAACCGAGTAAACGCTGATCCCCTTATCCATTCAAACAAGCCACCAGATCCTCGGCGTGTAGTAGTTGAGTGACATCACGCTGACATTGCGCTTCAACTCCGGAGCTTTGCTCGCGGCTGATAGTTTTTATATTTGCATCGGTGAACATTCAAGAAAAAGTTAAACTAGGGTGAGTCTCAGTATCATTCTTAAAATTATCTTCCTAGTACGTTGTTTAGTTAGAAGATGAATATTTTTATTGCTTATTTTTTTACCAGATTATAATGTTTACTAGAATTTTATTTTTTGTCTTTTTCGTATTTATTTTTACCTGGTTACATTGTTTATTAAATTTTTATTATTTATCGGTTTTTTTTATTTGTCATTTTTATAAAATATAAATTTAAAAAATGGAAATTATATATATATATATATATATATATATATATATATATATATATATATATATATATATATATATATATATATATATATATCTATATATATATATATATATATATATATATATATATATATATATATATATATATATATATATATATATATATACCTATATATATACAGGGTGGTCCAAAGAGTTCTTAACTTTTTGAAATGGCACAAAAAATAAAAACTTGATCAATTTTAACAAATATATTGTTAAATAAAAATCTTGGAAATTTATTTTCTGAAAATACATTGTCTAATTGTGTTACAATTGTGTTACACTGTTACATTATGTTACGCTATAAAGAGACCTTTCATGTTTCTTTTTAGGGTTTTATCCACATCAGTAGTGACAATTTTGATTGTTGACTTGGCCATTGAGATGAAAATGAGACCCATCGGAGAATAAGATGTTGTCGACTACTTAAAATCGGTTCATCATTCCGTGGCATGGTGACTAAATTTCCCTGAGACGAGCTATCGTTTAAGACCGACCCCGTCTCTCCACCCCTCCTGCAAAATCCAAACATTAACATTATCTTTTGAACGGTTATACTTAAACTAATGAAATTAGAAATGTGAAATTGACTGGATGTAAAATCCTTTTCTATTGATAAATGATGACTTAATCGTCATAGATGACGTGATAATATTCAGCTCTACAGGCCTAGTGACCCTTGGCTTCGAGTTCTTTCACTCTTCTTTTCCAACTTTTTTTGTCCAAAGCATCAATCTTCCAATCCCTCACTCCTACTTTCCTCAAATCAATTTTCTTCAAATATATATATATATATATATATATATATATATATATATATATATATATATATATATATATATATATATATATATATATATACCAGGTGTCCCATTAAGGATGGATCGCGGCCGTATATTGAAAACTATTTATCCCACAGCTTTGGGGAAAAAAAAATTGTACTAAAAATGATCATGAGAAATTCACCAAAAATATTTTTAAGCTTCTAAAACGACTGCAAGAGGGCGTGACGAGCTAAACATTTTTAAAAATCATTTTTTGTGTGTATTTTCAAGTGTTAACCGAGTAAGAAAATTTCTCACTTATGAGATTCTCACTTATGAGATGAGAGCTTATGTTTTATGACATTTTGTCGTAATTTCACGAATAGAGGGGTGGGGGGGAGTTTTACCTATTGAGATAAAAAGTCGTCTAATGTCCGTTTGCCTTAACCGATTTTCTTCAATTTGAATTCATTTTAAAGGCAATTGTTGGGACAATCAGATAATCTGGGAGATAATTTTTTTAGTTTATAAATGAAACCGCGAGGTGGCGTTACATTCAACAATAGTTTTTTGAAGTTTTATTCAGTTTTTTCAAATGGAATGGTACAGCTTTTACTACATGGCAAGAAAGGTAATTTAAAGAGGAATCGTCCAGTGAAAACCCGAAATCAATATCTCTGACATGTCAAGAGATATTTCGATTTTCCTGAAAAAATCAGTTAGTTTTAATTTTTACCGTAATATTAAGTTAAAAATTGGTCTTAATATTTAGGTCGCATTATATAGTACCAGCATGATGGATGCCCTGCCCACTTCTCGCAGGTGGTTGGAAACTTCTTGGATGCTTCGTTTCCAAATCGTTGGATAGGACGGGGTAGTTTATTTTCGTGGCCGGCGAGCTCACCGGATTTGACAGTCCTCGATTTTTATTTGTGGGGAAGACTAAAAGACCTTGTTTTTCAAACTCGTCCTACCACACGAGAAAACATGATTGAAAGAATTCAAAATTCAATAACCAGCATTTCAAGAGCGGAAATTGAAGCTGCCGTTTTTAGTACTCGTCGAAAAATAAATCTTTGCATTTCTAAGGATGGAAAGCATTTTGAACATTTAGAAAGGCGTTAAAGTTCAGATTCTGTTAATTATTAGACTGTTGTGCTGTTAATTTTATTTGACTGTTGTTATTATTATCTTCGTTGTTGGCCCGTTGGCCTTTAAACACGCTCCAAATTAATATGGCATGAAGAATTTGGACCAGTCGTAAGCCTGGGTAAAGTGTGAAGGAAGGCAAACATTAGGTTAATATTTTTTTAACTTAATGCAGGTAGTAGTGAAATAATAACTGATTTTTCAGAAAAATCGAAATATCTCTTGACATGTCAGAGATATCGATTTCGGGTTTTCACTGGATAATTCCTCTTTAAATTACCTTTCTAGCCATGTAATAAAAGCTGTACCATTCCATTTGAAAAAACTGAACAAAACTTCAAAAAAACTATTGTTGAATGTAACGCCACCTCGCGGTTTCAGTTATAAACTAAATAATGTATCTCCCAGATTATCTGATTGTCCCAGCAATTGCCTTTTAAATGAATCCAAATTGAGGAAATCGGTTTAGGCAAACGGACATTAGACGACTTTTTATCTAAATAGGTAAAACTCCCCCCCACTTCTTCATTATCTAATCTAAGCTATAATCTATCGATAATAATATATATTATATACTGATATATATTAATACAAGTCCGCCTCTGGACAATTGTCAAAAAAGTTGACATTTTTTTAATTCTCTAACTTATTTTCCAACTCCTTTTTGCTTTTACATGGTTTCAATTTTTGAATATTTACTTGAAATCTTTTTACACGAAACGTTTGAGTTTCTAAATAAACCCAATGGTGCGTACTATAGAAGACAGAGGCAATATTTAGATTTTTCTGAAATGACGTGTGTTTAAAACGATAATTTTTTTAATAAATCAATGTATATGTTGATTCATAGAAATTTATTTTATCTTATATATTATTTAAATGTCTAAGGCAACCATGCTAACTTAAAAATCAAATCCTGCTAACATTTCTTCCCAAGAAAATCGCTTTTATTCTGTTAAATAACCATCCTGCTTTTATTAAAGTACTGTTAAGTAGTTAAAATTATTTATTTATTCTAATTTTCACCATCTAGTTTTATATTGAGTTTTTTTTACTATTATTGTCATGGTTATATATTTCTGTTTATTTATCTTAATATTTAATTTTCAATGCTCTTCTTTAACAACATTTATATTGTTCTTTACTTGCATTCCTGTTTTTTCTACTTTAAAAATTCTTCATTTTCCTGTGATCCTACAGCCTGTCAGTGAACCTTGACCCTGTCCAACTTTACATCTTCAACGGCCTCCAGGCAGTTGTTGATGTCCTGTAGTTCAACATCTCTTCTTATGCTTTCCCATCACCATACCTTTAGTCTACCTCTCTTACTAATACCCCCTATTCGCCCCTACACGATTCTACGTGTTCGCCTCAAGCCATCCTGCAGGCAAGCTGCGAAACACTAAGGCATAGAAGATAACGGTTTTAAAGTGACCTAGTCACGGAAACCTTACCCCATCTTCCAGAGTGCAGCTTCTAGGTTATTTTAAAAATTATCCTCTGCGTTTGCCCATCTGAGTAGCTGAACTCTCACATAGTCTACAATATCCAGATCTTTGTATAATTTCTTGATTTCGAAATTACACATGATGCTCCAATTTCCACCACAGCCATAACTGTGCTGGTCGAACTTTCGTGTCCCTGTATATAAATTTAAATCTTAGGACACACTGTACTACTTTAAAAATAGTTTACTTTAATTCTTTTTTTTACTTTAGCTCTTTAACTTTAACTTGAACTCTGAGGTTGTTAGCATACTCAAATAATCATCCTCATATACAAGATATGTCATATTATGAATATCCCCGATTGCTTTGGGTTTAAAACAACAATTTAAAAATATAATTGAACAAAGCGGTGGCATTAAGTTGAATAAAACTATCACAGTAAGTATAAGAACGATGGATTTAAGTGGTGGTACAGGGAACATTAAAAAAAATATCACAAAGTGCTACACAAATATATAAGCTTGTCAAATTTTACAATCCATAAAGCTTACTTGAATTATACTCATTGAAAAACGTTTCCCCAATACAGTCCTTATAGCCTATAAATGGGTATGCAACCCAATATTCGATATTAAGATATTTCATAATTGCCTTTCTCAAACCCTAAAAACCAAACTAATAATATTTAGTCGATATATTTAACCTTGAACTTGTGCGAATTAGATCAATTTGTTTTTTTGTATTCTGTTATTCAAATAAACACTGAAACATAACCTTGAACAAGTCCATCTAAGCTAAAGCAGAATGGTACATATGCTAAACCTGTTTTGTTTTTTGTGCTAATGATGTCACCTTCTTTTAATACAAAGTTACCCAAGGGGGATAGCATCACGTAATAGTTTTTCTTGACCTGTTGAATTATGATATCCATGTCCAAGTTTTTTATTAATAGAAATTATGTAGCGATAAATGTCTCCAGAATGTGTGTCATCAGTTACAAAAATATATTCATCTAGTAGTCATATTAGACAAATATTATTGAATTAAAAATAGAAAAATGTTATAATGAACTATAAAAAATAAAAGTTATAATATATGGACAGTGGTCGATTGTACTAACCTTCAAACGTTATGTGTCAAAATTTTATGGTAATCTGTCCACAGGTTTCTGAGTTGTGTTTTAAGTAACGCTACTTTTGTTATTTTCAAAACAATCGAAAAAAAGAATTTTGTGTGTTGATTAAGCATTGCTTTTTAATACAGATAAATACCGTTGAAGCTTGATAAACACTATCCGGGCTCTGCCCCAGGAAAATTAACCATAACTGATTGATATGCTGAACCCTCTGGACGTCTAAATGACGTTACACCAGACAACATCATAAAGATTTCCAAAATTATTTCGCAAAACCGTAAAGTAAAGCTGGAGGAGATATTAAGAGGTTATCGAAAGGAAGTGTTTACACCATTTTGCACGAAAATTTGGGAATGCGTAAATTGCTATCGAAATGTGTACCGTGTCTGCTCACAGCTAAGCAAAACGACAACGTATTGATGATTCTGAGCAAAGTTTGGAGCTGTTTGAGCGAAATATATTTTTTTTTCCATGCCATATGTGACAATGAATATAACATGGATCCATTACTATACTCCGGAGTCAAATCGGCAGTCAGCTGAGTGAACAGCAGTTGGTGAAAGCCGTCCAAAGCAACCAAAAACAAAACCGCCAGCGGGCAAAGTTATAGCCTCTGTATTTTGGGCATGGGACATTAATCGTCGATTATTTCAAAAAAGATAAAACGGTCAAGAGCCAATATTAAAAAGCCTTATTGGTGCATTCTGGCAAATGAACAAAAAAAGTGCTGTTTCATCAAGACAATGCACCATATCACAAATCGTGCCACCTGCTTTAGCTTAGATGGCTAAATTACATTAATTGAACGTCAAATTGCTTTCTCATCCCCCGTATTCTCCAGATCTGGCCCCTAGCGATTCTTTCCTGTTTTCAGACCTCAAAAAAATGCTCGATGGGGAGAAATTTCGTTCCAATAAAGAGATAATTGCCGAAACTGAAGGATATTTTGAAGACGGGAGGAGAAGGAGGAGAAATCGTTCCTATAAAAAAGGTGTACAAATGTTAGAAAAACGTTAAAATGATTGTAGTGCTCTTCAAGGAGAATATATTGACGAATAAAGTCGAAATTGTTGACCGATTTGTGGTATTATTAGAATCTGAGACCTTTACAACAACAATAATATTAAAACAACTTTAAAAATCCATAAAAGTGGCTATAACTGATAAATAACAACCAACAGTCACTTCAAATTAAATCCCATTAAAGTTATAATAACACGCTTTTTTTATAATTAGGATAATTCAAAAACAATTATCTATATATTATATACTACACTAACATAAATCTTATTGGTTTTTCTGTTTGATCTTTTTTTTTATTGTTTGTTATTTAGATAAATATATAAGATCATAATAATATATCTGGTAACACTTTTATTATGGTTTATATATAGCATACAAATTTATATCTTTATATTATTTGTAAACGTCAGAATTGGATAAATCAGAAACAGACGTAAGGGCAAGATAAGAACATAGCAGATTTGTTGTACAATGTTTGTTAATATTTACCTGTTGGAAAAAACATACGTACTACATAATTAAGTCGTTCAAGGTTACAGGAGGTGTAGAGAATGGAATTTACTTTAAAATAACTAAATAGTGAACAATAAGTGAGCTGACTTACACATATAGACTTGTTCAAAGGTTCCACTTAAATCAACTACATATATGCCTATAATTGCAAGTTCAGTTATGTTGAGCTTGCTCTCTGATCCCAATCTGATTCATTGTATCAGATTGGGGGAATATTTTGATTTAATATTTGTTTTCCTCTAATTATTTATTAGGTCCCCAACATACAAAAAAGTAACAAAAACTAAACCTTCGAGGTAATCTCGTTGACTTTATACAGGGTCCGTCACTCGAAGCGTTTCCAATTAAAAATGCTGTGGTCTTGTCAATTATGAACATATTTAATATTTTTAAACAATGTTGAAAACACATAAAATTTCAAGAAAAACATTTTACTCTTTAATATGGTCACCTTAAGCGCGGATGATGGCATCAAGTCTTCCTATAAATACATCGCATACTGCACGAATGTGAGTCTGTTTAATTCGTTGCCATTCCCGACGAAACGCTGACTTCAATATGTTCAAACTCTCATATTTTTTTTGTGGACGCCTTAGCATCCAAAATGGACCATATGAAGAAGTCCATTGGATTCAAGTCTGGTGAAAAAATTGTGTCAAATTAGCGTTATGGAATGGTGCCGCATCCTGTAGAAATGTCCAACGGCTAGAACCGAGGAATCACCGCATCCTTTAACACATTTTGTTGGTACACCTGCTGGTTCACCTTAACGCCATGATCGATAAAAAGGAGCAGAGAGCGACCATTTGCAGTTACAGCAGCCCACACCATCACAGAAGGAGGCGCTTGTTTACGCATAGTAACTCGGTTGTCCAAATTGTCGCTGGACTTGCCCTTCAACCACACACGATCGTTTCGTTTATTTACGCATTGCTGAACATTTTTTGATCGTTGAAGTCCTGTTACCTTTTATGCAGGTGTTAAATCTTGTACTTTTTGAATCTTGTAAGGCTTCAACTTAAGTTCATATTTCAGTATGCGGCGTACGCTTGAGTCAAACTCGTTCAGCTCTTTAGCCAATTCTGCTGCACTCTGACTTGTATTTCTTTCAATTCGTACCCTTACTTTTCGAACCATTTCTGGAGATGATTTCTAGATGTTTTTTACAACCAGCTCCATGGCGTTTTGCGATCCTACCAGTGTCATTGTATCGTTTGATGATTCGATACACAAACATTTTATTAACCCGTAAATGGTGTAGCTCAGGAACAATAGCAGGTTGCGATTATCCTACCAAATACAAAGCAATCATACTATTACGTTTGAATTCCATTACGAATATTTATTTTCAATTACGACGTAGAATGATGTGCTTTCGTATACTTGTTCGCCAGCCATAACAGCGTGAAGTTGGTAACATTTCAAGTGACGGACCCTGTATACACTTTCACCATAATTCAGAGTCAAGGTATCTGGTACTCATCGCTTTAGTTATCCCTTTTTTACAAGAATGTAAACAAGAGATAGCTAAAACTTATCATCTCTCCCTCTGCAGTTTAGAGAAACCCATTCCATGATCATCTTGGGTAATTTAGTTTTATCCATCCTTTAGAGATATAACGTTGGGTTAGGACAATGCACAGTGTAACAAATCGGTAGCAGTGATGGTTAAATTTCATGAATTGCACTTCGAATTGCTTCCTCATCCACTGTATTCTCCAGATCTGACCCCCAGTGACAAATAAATTTCGCTCCAATGAAGAGGTAATTGTCGAAACTAGAGGATATTTTGCAGGCAAAGAGAAATCGTTCTATAAAATATGTGTAGAAATGTTAGAAAAACGTTGGAATGATTGTATTGTTCTTCAAGTAGAATACATTGATGGATAAAGTCGAAATTTGCAAAACAGTGTTTTATTCGTCCGACCGAAGACTTATTGAGCGATGTGTTATATTTTTTGTGATTTTCTAATTATCTCTTCCTGTCTTTCACAACTTTTTAGTAAGGAAGTGGAGTAAAATATTACAAAGGAAGTGAAAATAGGACTTGTTTTTGTAGGGGATAGATGATAAGTAAGGCTCTGAAAGTCTATGCGTTGTAAAAACCACAAATATTCTAGCAACTTCTTCTTTTTCTTCTTCTTCTTTCTGTGATGTTACAGCCCATTAGTAAATCTTGTCCTCTTTGCCAGTATTTGATGTGCAGTAATTAATTTCTTCTTACATTATCCTGCTATCGTATCTTTGATCTACCTCATTCTCGCCACATGTTGATTCTCGACCATCTGTCGCTGAATTCTCATGTAGTTTACAATATACAGATCTTTGTACAATTATTTCTATATATGTCACCCTACACAAATTAAGGGTGCAGTGACAGCATTAAAGTGACAGCATGACTTTCAAGCAATATGGAGCGAGACGGATATGTGAGGCGGGGCCTGAAGATACTGTATCGACCAAATAAACGGGATTACGTAGACATCATCACAGAGAAACCGCAGGAAAATAACAAACAGAGAAACACATCGAAAAATTCGTCGCACATTAGTTGTATTCACTGATATTAATGAAATAACAACGCTTCAGCGATGAAGAACATGATTATAGAGGCAAAGAAAGAGAGAGACAGTGTTTTATTACTATAAAATACTCTAAGAGTACACTCCTGGACCTAGCTATCCATCCAAAAAGACAGACAGAAAAACAGAGACCCCTAGTAATTAACAGCTGAAACATGCGGTAATAAAGCTACACTGACAGCTGTCAAAAATTGCTTACTGTTAAAGACAGCCAACTTGATGTAGTCCTGATCAAATTCTAAAATTAACCTAGAAACGAAAGTCGTATGCCTACATGACCGTAAAAATTAGTTTTTATATTCGAAAAATAATATGCTATCAAAATACAGTCACCGTGACGAGTGTTTATTGTTGGAAAACCAGAAAAAAAGGGGAGTTTTCGTGTGCGGGCACGCTCTACAATAAAAAAGTGCATTGAATGAGGCGTAAATTTTCACGGTGCGTGTTTGCTGCTGCACTGAACAATCTCCGAAACGCCTCAAGCGTGAAGCCTTTTTTTTTCAGCAAAAGCAATTTACCTTACTTCCTGAGATGACGTGATATAAATTTGTTTCGGATTGAATAATTTACTTTTATTTGTTGTATAAATACAGTGCTTTCATTTCAAAAGTAGCCGCCCTCATTATTTCTTTTACCAACGAAAATTAGCTCTAGACAAAAAAAACACGTCAATTTAAATATAGAGGGGGAAGTTCAAAACTAATGTCTCTTTATCTTACTTTTTATATTAGGAAAAGAAAAAAAATTAAAATAAACATTGTGAACACAATGTTGCGAGGAGCCACATTAGCTGTGGTGTCTAAGGCGTCAGCCTTACGATACGGCCGTTATTGTGGAGCGGGTTCGAATCCCGTACTAGGCAAAAAAGTTTTCTTAAAATTCTTGTGAATGTTTCTAGGTAAGAGTGTAAAATCTGACAAGGAATCACCCCTCAGTCACGCCAGTTCGAAGCTGGGTAAGGCCGGATGCCTTCTGAGAGGTTTTCTACGTTAGTCACTCGCCAGTCGGTAGGCTTCTCGAGATACTTTCGGTTAAGCACAAAATCAAGGGTTGATAGCCCGAGGGGGGTGCTGACCGGGGTTTTCGGTAGCTGATGACCGTGGTTCGGAACCCACGTTAAGCTGTAGGTCCAGTCGCTAAATAGCATTGTCAGATGCTGATGCGCCTCTGACCCCAAAACTTTACTTTACAATGTTGTGATTCCGTTAATTACTTTTTAAATTTTTCCTTCTGGAGAACGAATTTAGAAAAACTTTTTTACCTAGTACGGGATTCGAACGGGCCTTAGACACCACAGCTAATGTGGCTCCAGTGCAAAGATAGGAAGTAAATATATTTTTTGTGTATGTCAGTGTTACTTACATTGACAATTAGTTTTTAATGACAGTGACATACTACCAAAAAATATATAGGTGAAGTTTACTGTGTGATTGTTTAATGTACTGAGTGTAAATATTGAAATACTGAAATGTTTTTATTTGTATCCTTTAGAATATAGAACTTCGGTAGATTTAAATTCAATATGGTGTGTATTTGAATTCCATTTAAAAACAAAATTCTTTCTGTACGCTAATATAACGGTATGGTTTCTTATTTACGGAGAAGCAGCAAATCAAATTCCGAACACGTTTAAGTTAGGTTAGAATCGTGTCGGCCTTGCATAGACTCAAATTATGGACAATTATAACATTTAATTTCATAAAACAATCATGTGTTTCTTAATCTGACGCGAATCGTTTAAGTTTGGCTCCCCTTCAAAGGGGAGCCAACTGTGTTACCACATCAAATAATACGCCACTAGCCTCATTACTTTGTTTATACACCTCGTATGTATTTGAGTATATAATTTCTATTTATATCTTCTGTACAATGTTTTTTTTGGCCTTCACCTAGACAGTATTTTGGCCAGCACCGGTATTACTCAACAGAGTTAGCCTTTTTCATATCATCCACCACCGAAACACACACAAACATCCATGCCCGCACCAGGATTCGAACCCGGGACCCTTCGATCGCCAAGCGAGCTGCTCACCCACTAGACCACCGGGGTCGGCTGTACAATATGTTAAATCCAAGTAAACATAGAAACAATGTCAACAAAAGAACAAGAGAACATGAAAGAACAAAAAAAATATTGCTATAAAAATAAAAAAACAAAGAAAAGATAGATTTGTATAAAACTGGGAGATTCTTAAAACTATAAATTATTTTTTAAGCAAATTATTCTACAACAAACTTATTTAAAGTTTTTTTGCAGATTCTAAAGCTCTACTATGGGAAATTTCAAAGAAGTTCTGGGTGTGAACGAGGTTTCTTCGCCCAAGTCTGTAGCCCAAGTGAGCAAAGCACTGCTGGCTGAATTTTTGGGTAATTTCCTACTCAATTTCTTCGGATGTGGTGCAGTAATGGTCATGTTGTATGCCGACGAAGACAAAAAACCCAATTTCCTACACGTTGCTATTGCTTTTGGGTTAATAATATTCGTATGCGTTCAGGTAAGCATGATTTTACACCAACAATCACCTAAATCCTGCCGGCTTGTTCTCATTATAACAAATTCATTTCCAAATGGAAGTTTGAAAACAAAAAATAGTCGGAGGTAGCTAAATCAGGCGAAAAAGGTAATTTTTTTTTGTCAACAAGTTCTGAGCCTTACGAGAGTCTGATAGGTCTCGATTTGATAAAGAGATGGAGAAAACTAAAGCTTCCAAGTTTTTACATATTCTGAAAAATAGATAGAATTGATCGAATAAAACAATTTTATACTTTGTTATCTATCACTTTTACTCCTAATAAAAGTGATAGATAATAAAGAATAAAATTGTTTTAATTGATATAAAAAATTAACTATCACAAAGTAACGGACAAATCAATAAATAATTAGATAGAATGGAAATTTAAGCTCTTTGCCCAGCGACACCTCAGCATTAGAATTTCAGAACAGATGACTTTTGATGCAGATGGAACCGTATTTGCAAAGACAGTCAAAAAAGAAGATCCAGAATCAATCTGAGGGCATAGTACTTACATACAACCCATGTATGTCAATTTTTAATCGAAAAAATAACGTAATCCTTAACAATCCACTTTATTTGTCTGATCTAACTCTTCCCGAGATTCTGCCACATTTTTATTAACTTTCGTTGTTTGTTCTGGAGGTTACGTTGTTGATGGACTTTATTTCGAATAAATAAATAATTTTTATGAAAATATTTATTTTACTTTTGTCTTAATACGTCAAAAGATGAGTTTATTTTTAGACAATGTGTTTAAATAAGACATGCTATATAACAGTTATTTTAGGCACTAGGTCATGTCAGTGGGGCTCATTTGAATCCTGCCGTTACTGCAGGTCTATTTTCAATTGGAAAAATAAATCTGATCAAGGGCCTGCTGTACATTGTTGCACAGTGTGTTGGGTCCATTGCTGGCTCGGCTACATTGAAGGCAAGTATTTACTATTTAATTTTTCGGTTAAGAAGAACACTCTTTATATAAGTGCAAATCCATTTATAAAAAATAGTTTTAAAACCTTTATATACATAAATATATACGTATATTTCATCCCAACATCCACGTGACTTATAATACCAAACCAACACGACAAGCTGGTAATGATTAATACAAACGCGTAATAAGCAGATGTCATGAAAAAAAAAAAGAAGAGAGACACATGTACATTTTTTCATGGAAAATATTGCTGATGAAATGCGCACAGCGAAAAATTGATATATTTGAAATATTTCATATTTTCGATAAATTAAAATATTTCTTTTAAATCTTACAGCTCAAACATCGACGACAGATCTAGGGGACGTTTTAGTAACATTTTATATAATAATCTATAATAAAAACGAATGTTTGATACATAAAGTGTTAAAAAACAAAGAGAAAATGCAGGGCCACAATCTAATATACAATACGTGATGCGGTGTTACTTAAGGTAGAAGAAATTTTAAATTTGTAGGCGGAAAACAAAACAAGAAAAAAGATCCCATTGATGGAAACAAGTGACAACAGAAATTATGTTTTCAATATGAAAACATAGGCCACAATGTAAAAAAGAAGAAAGACTGTCAATCACAACAAGTAATGTTTGGTTGCATAAATTTAAAACTTTAAATAAATTTTAAAAAAATTTTAAAATTCATAAAATGGTTACCTAAATGGTCCAACATCAAACAAACTGATTGGAAGAAACTACAATCTGCTTGGATAAAAATAGGCAACAGTGGCAATATGAGTAAAAATTATGTTTAGGTTATGCCAGGCTATAATTACAATCTAGAAGTTATCACACCGACAAAGGCATAGTTTGATAAATATATAGTATAGTAATATTCGTATCTAGATTTAAAAAGAAAAAACAATTAAACTTTTTCAATTATTTTATGTGCTCACAATAAAAAATATAATTATGAAATTTGTGGGAGTGAGAACGTGTGAATGGTGCAATATATTTAAAAAAATCTGGCGCTATCTATCCGTGAAAATGGAAATACCGTTAATAAGACAGTCTAATATTTAGATATTTTTTACACATCTAATATATTCATAATTATTTCTCAAATAAACAGGTGCGAATTAGCAATATTTCCACAGATATGTTGTGATCTCTTTCAATTTACGACCGCTAAGTTGAAATTATAACATATCCGAAACTATTCCGCTAAGATCATTTTGAATGTACAGTACTAATTAGCAAGTGGGATGAGCAAGACATTAAATATTATTAAGATTTTAAGCACTTGTTAAGCACGTGTTTGAAACAAAATATTTTCCTTTTATTTAACGTGTTTAGTTTCCTGTTTTAGGCTCTTCTTCCGGAAGAATGGCATTCTGCAGGGCTTGGAAACACGGCTTTAAATGCCAAAATGACCCCTCTACAAGGTTTTGGAATTGAGTTCTTCCTGGGATTCGTATTGGTACTTGTTGTTTGTGGAGTATGTGATGCTAATAGGTAAGTTAATATATAAATAACCCTAAGAGCGAGCCGCGTAGCATAAAGATTTGAATGAATATAGGCAACCCAAAAAATATCCCGATACTTAGCGGTATAAAGATTCATTCGATTATTCATTCGCCGACAAAAAATCGCCAAGAACGAGCTAAACGTAATTTATTAAAGTATTTATTAATAGAATTATGCAGATAGAATCTCAGTTTTCCAGAACACATAGAAATTTGGCTTTGGTGATCACGACACCTTTCTGCTCTCCCTTTCGTCTTCCTCTCGTCTCTCACTCCACTTTTCTCTTTCATTCCCTTCGACTCCCATCTTATGCGGGATGATTGCGGGATTGCTAGAAGAAAACATGATTACAGAATTGCTGGAAAGGATCTTGATGGGGTTTTAGACGATAAAAATCCAGCACTGCCTAAAGAGTGTGGATTGCCAAGCTTTGATGATATTTTTTTATGATTTTTCCACCATAACAAAAAGAAGCAACTGAAGGAAAAACAAAGGGATGTTTATGGATAGTGATTCACGAATAGTGTTGTACGTTGAAGAATTTTTCCGGGTGTATATCCGTTGGTGTATGTAAAAGATATCTTTCAGTAGTTCTGCCATTTTCAAGTAGTAAATACTGTCATTTTCATGTTTTCAAATCCCCTGATCGAGAGAAAGCTCCCGAAAAGTATTTTTCTCTAGAAACTAAACTACGGATGTTCGCTCGGGAAAATTCTTACATTTTTCTGAAAATTATATAGAATCACTCAAAAATCTTTTATTTTTGAGTGAATTTATACCATTGGAATAATACCATTAATAAAACAAAATAAAAACACATCTCGAAGCGTTGAAAATATAGCACGTGCCTTGGAAATGTGTGGAGAGGGAGGTTGACACATGCGCAGCTCAGGAGTATGCGGCAATTCCTTTGATGTGGGACAAAGGACCGATAATCCTCGACAAGTGGCAAGCGGAAGAGGCAAACCCCACCAGCGTTCACTTCACCATCTACATGTTGGCCAAGTGACGCTTGCCCTATTGCTTGGTCAATGTGTGGAGCCAGCTTAACACCGATTAAATTTTATGACATAATAACGCCAAACCGCACTTTATCCCAAAAACGAGAGAAAAACAAAAAGAACCAGACTCAGCTGAAGTTTTATCACACCCAACATAGACTCCAGATCTTGCACGACCCTACATTTAACGCTTTATTTTTAATTTTAAAAAACAAAAAATCACGAGATACTAAATCAAGACTATACAGAGGATGCGACATCAATTAAATGTTTTTTTGCTTCAAAAGTACACTAAAATTGATGTTTTCTCACCATCCATGCCTTCATCTTTAATTAGAGCAATTTTTATTATAGGCCTGAAGCAAAAGCAGCTGGTCCTCTCGCTATCGGATTAACAGTAGCTCTGGGTCATCTGGGTGCCATACACTTCACCGGAGCCTCCATGAACCCAGCAAGAAGTTTCGGAAGCGCGTTGATTGCAGGGTTATGGAACGACCATTGGGTACAGACGTTATCCGCTCTTATTTTCCATGAAATTAACAGTTTCTACGTATGACTTTAGATTTATTGGGTAGGACCAATCGCTGGAGCTATCGTGGCAGCCCAAATTTACGACAACCTATTGAAAGCGCCCAGAATAATCGAAGCAACCATTGTGGAAAGGTATAGAACGGTTGCCGATGAAAAAGAAGTAATGTTATTACCTTTTTTTTTTTTGTTTCGTTACTAATCTGGTATATGGTACTAACATTTATTTGTTTTATATATTTCATCATTAAGATGTCTGAGGATTTTTACCATAGATATACTTTTTTCATATATATTGGATTGATAAAAAAGGTTCGTGAATTTTTGGCGCTAGACTGCATTGTATTGGGAAACCGAAGTGTAAAGTTGTCTCAGCCATCTTGTTGCCTTTCCTATAGGTTATGGAAAGGCCATCAAGACAAGGCTAGATCAAACGTGTATTTGGCCACCCGACACAAATTTTTACAACTAGGACTGGGATGTTTTAGTCCATCCACTATATTCTCCCGACCTTGCGCTTTCCCACTACTTTTTATTTAGATCGCTTCAAAATTCCTTAGATGGTAAAAAATTTTCTTCCTTGGAAGACTTGAAAAATCACGTTAAACAGTTATTTAGCCAAAAAACTTTTATGGGCGCGGGATTATGCAGTTACCGGAGAACTCGAGAAAGGTCATCGAACAGAACGGCACATACTACAAAGAATAAATGTAATTTTTAGCAAATAAAATGTTGCTTTAATTTTCAATTCCAAAAAATTGGGCGAACTTTTGCTTCAATCCAATATATAGTTTCCCTTAGGTTCAATTGAAGAACAGACTTTCTTCAAACAGATTATATAACAAGGGACGATAATGTTTATTAATTAAAGGTTTTCTATGTTGAAAACGCTCAGAAATCTGCAAATAATCCCATACCCCTTTGAATAGCTTGACATTTCTAATACACCTTTTGAAACTTATTCATTTAATCATCATTGAAACACTGAAGCTCAATATGTAAAAGATTCTTTATATATTACTACAAAGCCTTCGTTTAATCCCGAAACCCAAGTGACCTAACTGGGGACAACTCTCCCTCCGTTTTCAAAACTAAACTAAAAAATAAATTATATTAATTTGTAATATATAAAGTAACGAGTGAAAGTAAATATATTTTTTGTATATGTCAACGATACTTACATTGACAACATTGAAAACCCCAAATAAAGGGAAAAAAATGTGTTAACAAAACCGACATGCTAAAATCCCTCTGTAAAATAGATCGCAAATCAAAAAATGGTGGTGTAGAATAATGTAGTATATATAGATCTGTCCGTTTTAAACTCTTTCATTATATTCAAGGAGAAAGCACAATCAGCACTTCCAAATCTAAAATTCATTAGGATGTTAGTGGCTTCAGCGTTGATAGGTACTGGCATGAAGTACCATGTAGAAGAATAAAATTTCATCGAAGTTCTCCTTCCACAGTAATAAATCATTTTAAATTTGTAGTACCGTATGAATTACGGTTTAACCAATGTTTACATATGCCATAACATAGCACGTCAAAAAGACATCAAAACAAAGTGAATTTTTACCACATGTCAACTGGGTTTGTGCCTTTGTTTTGTAAATAATAAAGATTTTGTATAGCTTCTATGATATTTATAATTTACACATACTCTGCTCTATTTTCCTAGCCGTTTACATACTGAGACCATTTATTAAAGCAACAATTACGACATTTTTTTTGTCTATTCTAAAAACATTAAGGAACAGTATTCTTCATCTTTACCTAAACTTTCTGGGAAAAAATTATTGTCGGGAACAAAGGGTTAAATAAATCATTAGTCACGTGGGTTACAGGATTAAACGAAGGCTCTCTAGAAAGTAATATGTAAGAACGCGATAATCCATACCATTATTGTTCACCCTGTACTACAGCTACCAAGACAGTATTTTTTTTCAGTTGAAAAGGTTAGACGTCACAAAGGATAACTTCGCCTGAGATTGATGTGCAATACAATGGACTAAAAGTACAAGATTCGCCTCAGAAAAATTTTCTTTTTGCTGATTTATGTGCTTCTATTTATTTTTTTTTGTGTGTTCACTATAATGAAACGATATTTTTAGTATATTTGTCGTCATTAAGTTGGTCTGCTTGATTTAACTAATAATTATTGTAAATACGTTTATTTAATAATAATATATATTTTTTATGTAGTTTCTTATTTTAATTAAACTGAATTCCCCGCATCAATATTATAATGACACAGGTCAAGAAATTTAAACTTTTTTTACATATGAAGTATTTTGTAGTTCTAAATCCGAATATGATAAGCTAATTACTGTAACACGTACAGTTTTTTTTTATTACATGGGGGGGGGGGGGGGGGGGAGCAGACGACATGTTAACAATCAAATATTTATTTAATGTACACATGTAAAACGTGCCTAACCACCATGTGTAAAACCGTGTAAAACCATAAATCTATGCAAAGGCACTACTGAAGATTATGTGGATAAAAAATATATTACATGAGATGAGAAAGTCAAACAGCGACAAAAACCTTCACTTTTCTCTCTTGTGTTCTGTAGCGCCATCTCTTTTTAAAAAAGAGCAGTAGGCGCCCAACATAGATGGGTTCCAGCGTCCCTGGCTTCTATAGTCCTAGTTACACTGTCCTAAATTTACATGACAACTCACACAACAAACATGAGGAGCCAAACTTTTATCTTGACCTCCAATTTGGCATTTAAAATATAAAATATCGGCTTTTTTGACTTCCTCGAATATAGATCTAGCTTGTGACTTTAAAATAAATCGTCCGCATATATAACAAAACTTATTTGCTGGATTTTTGACAAAATGGATGACTAGAACTTTCCAGTTTATATAAAATCGACTTAAACACTTGACTATACTGTAAACAAGACAAAAACAAACTAAACTATAGAAAACAATAAAACTGCCCTAAAAGATTCGTAAAATACTGTGGAAATACCCCCTCTACGGTGTTGTGGTAATTCTACACTGTCCAGTCAAAAGCCAAATACAAATAATTTCAACTTCCCCATGATATAAAGGAAAAGCAGATACTTGAAAATGTGGAAGGTGCGCTAGGCTACTTCTGCGAAAAGGTGTTTTGATAACTATCTAAATGAAACGCAAAAAAATATTATCATCAATGTTACGAAAATCATGTTGATCTGCGTTATTAACATTCGTTCTCTGATCAACTAAATGGAATTGATAATGATAAATTAGACGAACTAAGTACAAAAACTCAAAATCCCTATCTCCAAAATTATATCCGTTTTATTATACAGGTCTCAAATTTGACCAAGATTCCTTTTAATCTGTTTCCAACAATTCCAGATATTTCAAAATATAATCCTACGTATGGCTTTAAATACACTCTGATTCATTTGAAACAGACAGATTCATCAAGAAATCGAAGTAGTCTTCTCGGTTTATCAGTATTTTGAAATGACTTCTGCAAAATTCCCCAGAGGAGGCAGCTAGAGGCGCCCACCACTTCAGTCACACCAAAGCCCGTTTCGAAATAATTTCAAAAAATAATAGTAAGGGTCTAATAACGAACTTGAAACTTTGACTAAAAATAATAGAAACGGTATTAATATTACTCCCCACAGGAACGGAAAGCAGAGATTATATGAATTGTCTAAATAATTGTGGTGTGTTCATATATTTTTTCTCTTTTTTTGGGTTTTTCTACAAAAAGAAAAAATTACATTACATTACAAAAAAACATTTTAATAAAAAACAAATACCAAAAACGTTTCTTAGATAAACCTTTTAAGACTTTTGATACCAGACAAAACGGACAATTTACTAATAACAATAATAATAATAAAAACTCTCAAATAATTAACCTCACAATTACTTACACCCGCGATATTTCTGACACAATTATAAGAGTAGGAAATAAATACAACATAAAAACGTCATTTAAAACAAAAAATACTCTTAGATCTATATTAACAAAAACCAAACCAAACAACACACAACACAATACCAAAAATGCGGTTTATAAAATTATCTGCGAATGTGGCAAATGTTATATAGGTGAGACATCTAGACCGTTAGATGTTAGAATAAAAGAACATAAAAACCTTCTTAGAAAAGGCGATTTTATTAAATCTAGAATTTGTCAACACGCATGGGAATCGGAACATAAAATCAATTGAAATAATTCCAAAACGGTATTAAAAGAATTGGTAACAAAATAAAAAGATTAAAAAAAACCGATATAATTAATTTAAATAAAAATAACTGTATTGTTATGTCTTCCGTAGATTTAAATTCAATATGGTTTCCGATTCTAAAGAATAATACATTTAAAAACATTAAAGTATTTCAGTACACAATAATCATACAATAAACCTCACCTATATTTTTTTTTTGGTAGTATGTCACTGTCAGTCAAAAATATTATTGTCAATGTAAGTATCATTGATATATACAAAAAATATAGTTACTTACTATCTTTATAGTATCATAGAGAAATTAATAGAAATTATTTTTTAGATTAGTTTTGAAAACGGGAAACCTCCCGAAACGTTAACGTTCAAAAGTTTGTATTTATTTTAAAAATATTTTGTATTTTTAAAATAGTTCTTTAGGTAAATTTATTACAGAAAAAGAATCCCTGTGAAATTTGTCTCCGTTTTGTTTTTGTTTTTTACCCAGTAATTCTTTAATTACATAAGAACAGATATTTTGGATATTTTTTTGAGTTTTAGATCGTGGCGAAAAACGCAAAAAAAGTGAAAAACATAAATACAAATTATATGACCAGCCGATAAAAACACGTGAGGACATTGAAAATACTATCTCACGAGTGGATCAAACTGAAAAAAGAATGCCGAAACAAAATAATATATAAGTTAATAATTACACTTTAGAGACAGTGAAAAGCTTCCATCTTAACAAAGATTCAAGTATTTTTTTGTCAATTACAGTCTCAACTGTAATTATATACACTTCTCAGCGATGCCTCCATCTCTTTAATCCATCCAAATAATAGCTTCTTCGACATCTTATTCTGTAAAATAGTCGTTTACGAATGTGATGGCCACCTCATTCGATGAAAATCTCTGTCCTCCGAGTGAAATTTTGAGCCTAGGAAAGAGAAAAAATGGCTGGAGGTCAGATCTGGTAAATACGATGGGTGGTCAATCAATTCGAATCCCATTTCGTGAATTTTTGTCATGGTCTGCTCACTGAAGTGTGAGATGGTGCGTTGTCTTGGTGGGACAAAGCTTTCTTCTCTTCAATCAATCATAAGAGCAGTGCTAACTTATGGCTGTGAATCTTAGACCCGTACAAACCAGCAAGAGGATTCTCTTAGTAGGCTTGAGTGTACAATACTATGTAGAATATATCTGTACCTCTATTTGACTGTAAAATTCAAGTTTGACAGATAAGATGGATCCATGAACTGAGACCACTAATACAACAGAACATACCTGAAGAATGCCTAATGACCATGCTTGGAAGAAATCTTTTGTACAGTCATATGGCGATCGCTAAAGCGAAAGGCCAAGACTGAGACCGCGAGATGATATGGTCACGGATCTTAAAGAAATTGGTGTACGAAACTGGAGATAAATGGCAGGGAATGAAGAAGGATGGATAGACAGGTGTAAGGAAGGCCAAGGGTCTCCATGGGCCGTAGTATAGTGGGTGTGTAATACTGCTTTCAAATATTGGTAGGGAATGAACAAGAGAAATGATAGGGAATGCAAAAGGATGGATAGATAGGTGTAAGGACGACCAAGTGTCTCATGGGCCGTAGTATAGTGTGTGTATATGTGTAATACTGCTAAACTTACCACTAAACACCAAATCACTAACTTAATTTTTTTTCATAATCATCTCCTGATGATGTTAACATGGTTAGCAAAACGCACTTCGAAAAGTTTAAAAAAGTGATTTGGAGTTTCCTTCGAGTTTAGTGTTTCACACCGAAAGTTCTGATAGAAAAATTAAATTATTTGAATTGTTAATAAATTCATTATTATTTATGGGTGAAATAAAACAAATTATAGTAATAATTTTCTATGTATTTACGACTGAATTATCAAATATCATACTATTCCATGTCCAATCGTTACAACTATTCATTCCCTACAAATTACACATATCGAGATTCTATCGTCAAAGTCACACGACCAAAGCATCAAAGCTTCGTTAAATACGCGACAAAAAAAATAATCTTTTAAAAGTGACATAATAAAAAACAAAAGGTAGTTAAAATTAACTAAATTGCACAGAAAATATAGAAAGATAAAAGCCACAACTACAAAGTTGATACTGATGCAGAACTAATACAGCTCATTAATTTTAGAACAGACAACTGCCTGGATTATTCTTTTCTTAATATAAGAAAATTCATAAAATTCATTCAAGCTTTGAAAAAAAATTAAGACACATTTAAAAATGTGCCTAAAAGTGTAGTTTAAACTCCAATGGTAATTCAAGGAGATTTGTCGCGTTTTGTGACAATAAATACCTTGACTACAGCCTGTACTTTAAGCAATTTCGTTCAGATATATACATGTTACCATCGTTTCCTGATGATGCTAACATGGTTATCAAAACACGCGTGTAGGGACTGCAAACAAATCATTTAATGCCATCTAAAATAAATTCAAAGCAAAATACTTGATGACGATCCTCATTCCCGTATATACTTTCAAATTCTAATAAAGAAAATTAAATACACTTCATGAAACCCCACTGCTAACACTCATCTAATTCTCAATTATCTCCCAATTAAGTCGAAAAAAATAAAAACTTAGTCTGCAATTCTCAGTAAAGACATAATAAATTACTTATACGTAAACACCATGTTCTCAAACATTTCATTTACTCTATCACAGAACAAAGGCTGACTATTTCAAAATCGGCAAATTTTTTGTCGGCAAAGACAAAAAATAACGGATTTTGAAAGTAATGCGCTCTGTACGTTGTCCAAATTTATTCACCTAACTGTAACTGTAAAAAAAAGGGATGAAGAATACCGTTTAAAACAATTTCTAGCTAAGACAGTTACTGCCATAGGCCTGCGTAGTTCCCTGTTAACGTCGCAGGTAGGGGACCTCCTGCTGTAAACAGTCTAGTACCACTGGTATCATAACAGTGTGTGTATATCGCTGGAACGTATTTTATATTGTGTGGATCTCCGAATTCGTCATCAGGAAACTGCAACATAAACATTTTGATGAAGCCCCGCCCTTTTATCAACACGCAGGGTGTAGTGACACAAAATTCTTACCACATATCCTTTGCTTCCCTTCAAAACAACGGTTCGCGATGTATTAATACTGCTCTCCAGATATTTCCCTGCTCTCAAATCATAAAACATTAATATTCCTAAGCCTGTACCGACAGTTAAAATGTCGCCTTGAAAACTAGTCGATCTAATTCCACAGCCTGTATACCTTGATGAAACTTTCTTTACAGCCTGTAAAAAAATAACATGTATCTTGCTGCTTCATTGTTTGAAACTGAATAATTACTCAAAAGAATTTAAACTTAATATTTTTTTTAATAACATAAATTAACAGACTAAGAGCTAGAGAATGGTATATAACAAATTCAAACAACACTTTAATATACTAATATTTAATATATAGTTACTTGCCTGTAATGTTCTACTATCTAAAAGTAATGTATATGATTTACAACCAACTGCATATAATCCAGAGTCTTGTATTGCCATACAAACATTTTCTTGTGAGCTGGGCAATTTTCTAGATAATATTTGTCTGAATGTTTCCGCAGACCAAATATGTATGTATCCATTTAAACTTAGGGCAGCAATTTCACGATATTCTTTATTAAAACATAAAGCCCTAATCTAGAAAAAAAAAAAATAAGTATGTATTCAAATTCTAACCCTTTTTAAACTTACTTTTTGAGCATTTCTACATTCTCTTAGGGCAATAGGAGATAAGCTTTTATATGTTGGCACATCTTGTTTAGAATGCAGTAAATCTTCTGTGATTCTCCACAAAGCTAATTTAGTATCTCTAGAACCTGAGACTAAAAATTCATCATCCAGCCAACACATGTCAAAAACCTGACAACAATTACATATATAAATCTTAATGTGATACAAAAGGATTTTATATTACCCAATCTTTATGAGCAGACTCTCCAACACAAACAGGATCCAGAGTAGGTAATCTATACACAGCCACATCACAAGTATTCCTTGCCCCTGTAGCTAATAAAGTCTTAGAAGGATTTAATTGAACAGAATGAATACCACAATGTTGCATATCTAAACCATTATTTGGCCCTTCTCTTCTACTAATCAAAGAAGGAATTTGATCTAATTTGTGAGTTTGTACATCATATACCATTAACTAAAATAACCCTTTGCTAGACAAAAAAAGTCCAGAAACAGATATCTAAAATACCTTATTGCACTTAGTGCCAAAAACAACCTGTCTATCACTTAACCACTGAGAACAAAACACTTTATTCATATTTCCTAAATTTATAGGTACTTCTTTAAACATTTCATGGGTTAATATATGTCTGTTACCATAGTCTTTAAGCACTGAACTTTGTCTTGAAGTTTGTGCCTCTCTGTGTTTGATAAAATCCACAAAATTGTATGAAGTGTTCATTGCATCTTTTAGGACTACTTCTGGTTCCTCTTCTGACTCACTAAAACACGCATATTTCACTTGTTTGTCTCAAAGTTGTGAGTTCAGTTTGTGTTCGTTTACCTATCTTCATACATTATAAAATCTTCAGGTTTTTCTGGCTTTCTGTTTTGTTCATTTAATCTTAACAATTTAGCTTTATTTTTACGTTCATGTATTCTAGATGACATAGAACAAGGCGGATTAGATCCATATACTGCCCTGATTTTCGTTTTAGACATTGTGTATTACTAATTATACAATAAAATTTCTAGTATAAGCTTCTCTACTACACACCACTAAATGTAGAAAATTAAATGGTGAACATCCCAGAAAGATTCTGATTTTAGGAACAAAACCGTATTAGAATAAATAGCTTAAAAATATCCATATGTCTATAGGTAAAGAAGCAATAAACTTTAGAAAAATTAACCCCTTTTATTGAGGAAAACAAAAAAACTGTCTAAAAACATCAACAGTCACTGACGTTGACTTGTCACTGTCATTCTGACAGAAGATTGTTTATTTAATCGAAATACTTAATATTGAACAAATCGACAAAATATTGATCGGTATTAAGAATTGAATTATATTAAATCATTTTAATTAAACTTCTATAGAAAACATTATTGTGTATATATTTTAATTAACAAATTATATTTTGGAAATTTGAAATAGAATATACTAGAACAATAGAAAATTTGCTGCTGATTTTATTTGGAATAGAGCCATCCAAATTTTTAGCAATAAACTTTTTGAACAGCCCGGGTGGTATTACAATAGGTATTTCATGTAATCGAAATACTATATTCTTGAAAATAAAACATTATTGTGCTGTAACCTTCATATTTGAACGGAAATCACGGAAAAGGCCATATTGAACAGCCAAAGATTACTCATTGTTTTGGAATTTTGATAGTTGGTATTACTTCGAAGTTTAATTTGTAGCTTTGAGCAGTTTTAGTTTGCTTTAACCAATAATAAGTGTTACAAGAGTACTGGAATACCCCTTTTGTGTGCTCTAGTGTAAATATATATATATATTAAACTATATTCACAATAAAAACAGATAAATACTAAAATAGTATCAGAAGTAAGCAAAAACACAAAAACATGGTTAGTTGTGCGTCTTGTGGTTGTTCCCTGACACAAAAAAATAAAAATTCAGGAGTAACATTACATAGGTAAGTGGTTTTAATTCTAAATTTGTCAATTATTTGGAAATAAAAACGTATTTTGTTTGAATGAAAGTTTTAAGATTATGAAGCCAACAAATCGCCTGGTATGCATAGGTGTAGTGAAATTGATATTGGGTAAAATAAATTTTTCTATTGGAATCTTCGGTATGAAACACTAAACTCAAAGAGATTTATCACTAAACACTGAATCATTTTTTTCTCGATGCACGTTTCGGTAACCATATTAGCATCATCAATAATTTAACCTTTAGATTAAGATTAACCAAAGATTATTTAACCTTTAGGTTAAGCTTAAGAAAAGATTAAATCATTTCCTAATGATGCTAACATGGTTAGCGAAACGTGTGTCGAGAACTTTAAAAAAAGTGATTCGGTGTTAGTGGTAAATCTCTTTGAGTTGATTGAGTAAAATAATAAAATTATAATGTTATTCAAGGTAGTGAAGAACTTAATTTTTTTAACATATGTTCTAAAATGTTTAGATTTCTGAGATACTGGGCCTTAAAAATTCAGATTATTTTTTAATTTTCATTTGATAGTTATAAAATATGTTCCTCTACTCATATAAAGAACCTATAAAATATAACTAATAATACAGTGTTAACTTTTTTTACAATCCTATTTTCTTTTCAGAAATTATTGTATTAATAAATGTAAATGTTACTTCCATTTTGATTGGGATTTCATGTTATTAAACTAGTTTGTTTTTTGAAGGTTTCCCAAAGATCCAAATAGAAGAACACAGTGGATTAATTCTATTAAAAAGCCAGACTTTATTCCAGACCGTAATAGTTTTTTATGTTCCCATCATTTTGCTGAAGATTGTTTTGATCGAACATCTATGGTAAAAGTGAGACTACTACCAAATGCTGTTCCAACAATTGAAGTGGATCGCTTAAAATATGTAATTTTGTTATTTTACATATGCTTTTACCATAAAGAAAAGCAAAGCAGATAATTCATTATACAAAGTTTGAAATTTGTTTTAGGCTAGAATACATAATCCAGTAGTTGTTAAACACATGAATAATGCAAAAAATAAAATGACAGACATGAGTGTATTGTCACCTATGCCTGGAAGTTCTACTAGAGAACAGACTCCTTCACCTCTTTTAGAAATGCAAGAAGAAGACACACCCTGTAAAAGGGAATTGAAGAGGAAGTTTAGTGACTTGGAAAGAACCAGTATTTTAAAGAGTCATGCAATACGAAGATTGCAGAAAAAGATTTGGCGACAGAAAAAACAAATATCTTCACTGAAGGTAATGACATTGGAGTTAAAAAAGAAAAGTTTAGTGTTGGAAGACTATGAAAACATTATGTCAGATCATTTTGGAAAAAATAAAGGAATAACAGATAGAGTTAAAAAAAAAATCAAAAATTTGAAAATTGTCTCATCCAAAAACTTTAGCAAATTGGTATTCCTCAGTAGATGCAAAACTAGAGTTTGCTGCAGAAGCTTTTGATTTTTTAAAAGAAAAAGTTCAAAATTCAGATAAAAAGATAATTTTTTATACAAAGTTCGAAATTGATTTTAGGTTGGAATACATAATCCAGTAGTTAAACTCATGAAAGATGTAGAAAATAAAATGACAGACATGAATGCATTGCCATCTATACCTAGAACTACATATTCTGCGAGAGAACAGACTCCTTCACCTGCCCCAGAAGTACATGAAGAAGACACACCCTGTACAAGAGAATTAAAGAGGAAGATTAGTGACTTGGGAAGAACCAATATTTTGAAGAGTCGCAGAATACAAAGATTGCAGAAAGAGAGTTCGCAAAAGAAAAAGGAAATATCCTTACTGAAGGTAATGACAATGGAAATGTCTGAATGATTGTGGAATGTTCATATATATATTTTTTTTTTGGGTTTTTCCCCACGATCTAAAACTAAAAAAATATCAAAAATATCTGGTTTTTATGTAAGTAAAGAATCACTGGGTAAAAAATAAAAAACCAAACGGAGACAAATTTCTCAGTGATTCTTTTCTTTAATAAATTTGCCTAACAAACAAAATTTTAAAATATATAAAAATTTTCTAAAATAAATACAAAATTTTGAACCTTAATGTTTCGGGAGGTCGTCTCGCGTTTTCAAAACGAATCTAAAAAATAAATTATATTAATGTCTATATATAATGCAAAGATAGGAAGTAAATATATTTTGTATCTGTCAATGACAGATCAATTCTTCTATTGGAACCTTTGGTGTGAAACACTAAACTTGAAGAGATTTATTATTATTTAATCTGGTAGATTAAGATTAAATCATCTTCTGATGATGCTAACATGGTTAGCGAAACGTACGTCGAGCAGTTAAAAAAAAAGTGATTTGGTGTTTAGTGGTGAATCTCTTCAAGTTTACTATCAATGATACTTACATTGACAATAATAGTTCTTAATGACAGTGACATACTACCAAAAAATATATATATAGGTGAGATTTACTCTGTGATTATTGTGTATTGAAATACTTAAACGTTTTTAATTGCATTCTTTAGAATTGGGAACCTACATCTACCGAAGGCATAGCAATGCAGTTATTTTTATTTAAATTAATTATAGGAGTTTCTTTCTCTGTATCTTCTGTATTTTGTTAACGACTCTTTTAATACCGTTTTGGAATTATTCCAATTGATTTTATGTACCGATTTCCATGCGTGTTAACAAATTCTAGATTTATTAAAATCGGACTTTTTAAGAAGGTTTTATGTTATTTTACTCTAACGGTCTAGATGTCTTATCGATATAAAATTTAAACGGTATTAAAAGAATCGGCAACAAAATACAGAAGTTTAGATCGTGGCACAAAACCCAAAAATAAAAAATAAAAAAATATTAATGACATTGGAGCTAAAAAAGAAAAATTTATTGTTGGGAGAGCATGAAAACATTATGTTAGATCATTTTGGAAAAAATAAAGAAGTTATTGAAAGAGTTTTAAAAAATCTCGAAAATTTGAAAATAATCTACGTCATCCAAAAACTTTAGCAAAGTAGTATTCCACAGTAGATGCAAAACCAGGCACTTTTTCTGCTGAAGCTTTTGATTTTTTAAAACTAAAAGTTCAAGATTCAGATAAAAAGGTAATTTTTTAAACAAAGTTTAAAATTTTAGGTTGGAATACATAATCCAGTAGTTAAACACATGAAAGATGAGGAAAAAAAAATGACAGACATGAGTGTATTGTCGCCTATACCTAGAAGTTCTGCAGAAGAACAGACTCCGCATCTTTTAGAAATGCAAGAAAAAGACACACCCCATAAAAGAGAATTAAAGAGGAAAATTAGTGACTTGGGAAGAACCAATATTGTGAAGAATTACGAAATACGAAGATCACAGAAAAAGAATTGGGGAGAGAAAAAGCAAATATCTTTACTGAAGGTAATGACATTGGAGTTAAAAAAGAAAAATATATTGTCGGAAGAGCATGAAAACATTATATTAGATCATTTTGGAAAAAATAAAGAGATCGAAAGAGTTTTAAGGAAATCTCAAAAATTTGAAAATAATCTACCTCATCCAAAAACTTTAGCAAAGTGGTATTCCTCGCTAGATGCAAAACCAGGGTTTACTGCAGAAGCTTTTGATATTTTTTTAAACAAGGTTTGAAATTTATTTTAGGTTGGAATACTTAATCCAGCAGTTAAACACATGAAAGATGTGGAAAATAAAACGACAGACTTGAATGTATTGTCGCCTATACCTGGAACTTCTGCAAAACAGACTACGCCTCTTTTAAAAATGCAAGAAGACTCACCCCATAAAAGAGAATTAAAGAGGAAGATTAATGACTTTGGAAGAACCAATATTGTGAACAATCAAGAAATACTAAGATCACAGAAAAAGAATTGGCGAGAGAAAAAGCAAATATCTTTACTGAAGGTAATGACATTGGAGTTAAAAGAGAAAACTTTATTGTCTGAAGAGCATGAAAACTTTATGTTTGATCATTTTGGAAAAAATAAAGAAATTATTGAAAGTTTTAAAAAAGCTCAAAAATTTCAAGTGTCATCTCATCCAAAAACTTTAGCAAAGTGATATTCCTCAGTAGATGCAAAACCAGGGTTTACTGCAGAAGCTTTTGATTTTTTAAAACTAAAATTTTCAAAATTCAGATAAAAAGGTAATTTTTTATACAAAGTTTAAAATTTGGTTTAGGTTGGAATACATAATCCAGTAGTTAAACACATCAAAGATGTAGAAAATAAAATGACAGACATGAATGTAGTGTTGCCTATACCTGGAACTTCTGCAGACCAGACATCGCCTCTTTCAGAAATGCAAGAAGACACACCTCGTAAAAGCGAATTAAAGAGGGAGATTAGTGACTTGGGAAGAACCAATATTGCGAAGAATCACGAAATACGAAGATCACAGAAAAAGAATTGGCGAGAGAAAAAGCAAATATCTTTACTGAAGGTAATTACATTGGAGTTAAATAAGAAAAATTTATTGTCGGAAGAGCATGAAACCTTTATTTTTGATCATTTTGGAAAAAATTATGAAATTATTGAAAGAATTTTTAAAAAATCTCAAAAACTTAAAAATTGTTTATCTCATCCAAAAACTTTAGCAAAGTAGTATTCCTCAATAGACGCAAAATCAGGCAGAAGCTTTTGATTTTTTAAAACTAAAAGTTCAAATCAGATAAAAAAAGGAATTTTTAAATAAAATTTAAATTTGTTTTAGGTTAGAATATATAACCCTGTAGTTAAACACATGAAAGATGTGGAAAATAAAACGACAGATATGAGTGTATCGTCACCTATGCCTAAAACTTCTGCTAGAGAACAGACCCCTTCGCCTCTTTTAGAAATGCCAGAAGACACATCCCGTAAAAGGGAATTGAAGAGGAAGATTAGTGCCTTAGGAAGAACCAGTATTTTGAAGAGTCAAGAAATACGAAGATTGCAGAAAACGAATTGGCGTCAGAAAAAGCAAATATCTGCACTGAAAGTAATAGCATTGGAGTTGATAAAGAAAAATAATTTCCTACATGACCACCAATATGCATTTAATTATGACTCCTTATTATCTCTTTATAGTTAGAGTTAATAACTTACATTGTCGGTTTTGTTTCATTTAAACTGGGATCGCAGCTGCAATGTGAGTACTGTTTTTTACAACCATTTGGGAATAAGGAGAGACTTCGTAAATTCTTTAATAAAACATAAATCCCAGGGTGGTTTGAGTTACCAAAGTTTGAGGTAATTGAAATTTGTGAAAAAACAGAGATGTTTTTAAAAAACGAGCAATCTTGCAATATAAAAATTAATAGTGTATTTAAAAATTATGAAAAATTTTTTTTGGAAAAAATTCCATTAGATTAATTACTCTATTAGAAAATCATAAAATTTTACTAATAAAATCTGTTTGTATTTGTTATCTTGATACAAGAATTAATTATATTTGTAAAAATGCTGTAGTAAATGAAAAAAGTTCCTAGTAGTGTATACAAAGTTTTGTTTGGGGACAATAAACAATGAACAACTAAATACAGAAAGGATATATGTATTTTAATAATAAATAATTTAGGGAATACTATGGCCTTTTATTTTTGCCAATTATCCTTCACTAAATATTATATAAAATTAAATGGTGAGCATCTGAGAAAGATTCTGTTTTTAGGAACAAAACCTTATTAGAATAAATAGCTTAAAAATGTGTGGGTTTTTAAAGTGCGTAGAAGAAAATAGTGCTGCTGAAGATTTTTTTGTTTTCCAATTTCTTTTTACTATTCGTGCTATTGAAACCATATACAGGAGGTGAACTAGGAAAACATTAAAATGTTGTATTGTTTCTACTTAGGACATTGGAGGATGGATTATTTGTAGGCGAATGGCACCTCGCCGTTTCCTAGTTTTTAAAGTGAAATTTTATTTCTATTATTATTTTTATTTAAAAAGTACTACTCAATGTGTACACGTAGCACCTCGCCGCTTCCTAGTTTTTAAAGTGAAATTCCATTTTTGTCGAAAATATCTTACCCCATTGAATTTCTTAAATATGTTTAAAGTACTACTCAGTGTGTGCACATGTAGCAAATCCCAAATCAAAACAAGTATTCGCAAGGCGAATGAAATACGCAACGGGAGACATATCAAACGCTCCGTACCCGTCAAATCGGGGGTTAAAACTAATTATCGATACGCTCGGTCACAGGGCATCGCATGTTTTAGAAAGCAGTTAACCCCCGAATTCTGGCAACTAACAAAACATGTAACGCCAACGACAAGATAAGATGACGTAGCGTACGGAGAATAAAAAATATTAAGAGACAGTTTCCACAGCTTTAATCACTGGTCAGCTAGAGACCCCCAAAAATATAAAAAGTGCCCATCTTAGGGTCGTAATCTTATTAGACACTAGTAGGAGCCTCCGGGCTAACTAAAAAACCTGGCTGAAGAAGTCAAGTCCACAGCTTTCAGTCTTCAGACAAGCATTGAGAATGCCAAGTGTGACCTTGGCGAAATGTCTGCACGTTCCCAACAAACGGGACACAAACGATCGGATGTACTCCCGGACTAATAGTCTAGCATAAGATCTTTTTGTCATATTGGCTACACAAGACACTTAATCTTTGAAAAAATAGATTTTTTTGAATTTAAATTTTTACGTTTTCGTAGCACAGAAATCAAAATCATCAGCTGATTATATTAGTCCAGTTCTAAAAGTATTTAAATTTATAATTGAGAATTATATAGTAGTCCACATCAATTTATAAAAAGTCCATATCAAATTAATAAAGAAACTATAATTATACAATAATTTATTGTTTTAAATAACTGTAAAATTATTATCAGTTTCTTGTTTTTTATTTATTGATACCGACCTACGTCACTACCAAACCGGAAACACTAATCGGCCATATGCAGTTACCATTCTGGCCCCACTTGCAGAATCATATATTCTTTCCTGTAGTTTTATATCCAAACAATACATCAAACTATAAACAACCCCATGTATTATGACAGTAGCTATTATATTTAATCAAGATACTAAATTTTGAAAATTATAACATGGATAATTAGCCGAATTCGAAAATTTTAATTTCTAGGATCAGGAACTGACAGAAAGTAAAAATAGAGAAAATTTTAAAACAGGTCTTTTAAAATTGATTTATATTAAAAGACATAACATTACTTTTATTGAAAAAATATCACTTACATTTTTCTTGAAAAAAAAGGAACAAAAACTGTCTAAAACTCTTAACACCATAGAAAAATATTAAAATAAATCACACTTACAATTTAAACGATTGGAACAAATGTAATACGAGAAGAAACCGTGATATACCGTGAAGCACTTTGCAAGAAATTTAAGAATTCTTTTGTAGTTGAGACACGATGATCGTCTTCACCTCGGTGTATTGATTCAATCCGTATTCTCCCATCTCTCTACCGTGACCGGAATCTTTGAAACCACCGAACGGCGTTTGAGAAGTTAGAATGTTGTAACAGTTAACCCAGACTGTGCCAGCTTTGATACCTTGGGCGAGGTAGTTAATCTTGTCGATGTCTTTCGAGAAAATGGCGGAGGCAAGACCGTAGTTTGTCTTGTTGGCGCGAACGATAATTTCATCTAAGTCTTTGAATTTCATCAACTGCTGGACAGGTCCGAAAATCTACAAAACAAACACATGAGTAATTTTAAGGCCAATGTTGCTGGCATATATTTGATTTTTCTTTAGTTACCTCTTCTCTGGCCAAGACATGGTGATCTTCTACGTCCGCGAACACTGTAGGCTGAACGAAATATCCTTCATCTCCGTGCCTTTCTCCTCCATGGACCAACTTTGCTCCTTGCTTTACACCTTCCTTGATTAAATCCAAGATACGGTTCATTTGTTCTTCATCAACCTGAAACAATACAACGCATTATAGTAATGAACACCTTTCCGTGATGTTCTTGAAGAACTGAGCTTTAAGAAAACGTTTTTAAGTAATTTAGAAGATTTCATGATAGCAGAAGGAGCATTAATGACAGTTAAGACAGATAAACTGAAGAACCCTCAAAAAAAGCTAAACTCTTCAAAATGATTGTTCTATTTTACAAACTCATGGAAGAGCCTCTGGCATGCCTTAATCTACGAAATGCGCTGTCTCTGGCAAGTACACAAGATTGTACACAACATGATTTGAAACAGGCTTTATTGAACTAGTATAGAGCCTCCCTTTAATTCTGTACACAACAGTATATGACTGACATTTACATTTCAAATAGTGTTGCCGCTATTACGTTACAACATTTTGACACTCTTATTGGAAAAGTAACACTGTATTTTTCATTAGGGAAAATTATAATGGTAAATAATATAATTATGTATATACCAGCAGAAAACAAAGAAAACCATACCTGTGGACCTTGTTCAGTTTCTGGATGGAATGGATCCCCAACTTTACGTTGCTTGGCCCTCTCCACTGACCGTTCGACAAATTCATCATAAATTGATTCTTCTACGAAGGTACGAGATCCTGCACAGCAAACTTGTCCTGTTATAGAAGCATAAATCAAGCTTCAATCCACGCTATAACCATCAAAACAATCACTAACCTTGATTAAAATACACTGCATTATGGGCAGCCTCTACAGCTTTCTCAATGTCAACATCAGCCAAAATAATGTTTGGACTTTTTCCGCCCAATTCCAGAGTGGTTCTCTTCAGATTACCAACACCGGAGTTTTGCTGGATGAGTTTTCCCACTTGTGTTGAGCCAGTAAACGCTATTTTATCCACCTATATAAAAGGAATTAGTTTGATAATCAACAACATATGTACCTAGGATGATATTACATTCTGATTGGCAACTAGAGCTGCACCAGCGTCACCGTACCCAGGAACAACATTTATGACACCTGGTGGAAATCCTGCTTCTTTGGTTAGCTGAGCCACGTAGAGTGAAGTCAATGGTGTCTGTTCAGCGGGCTTAAGGACTAACGTATTACCTGAAGGAAAATATCAGGTTTTGAAGAGGATAATATTGAAAAATATGTCAATTTAACGTACCCATAGCCAAGGCAGGTCCAATCTTCCATGCCATCATTAGCAAGGGAAAGTTCCAAGGTATAATTTGTCCACAAATACCAACGGGTTCGTGCTTGGTGTATGCGAAGAAGTTGCCATCCATGGGAATGGTTTTTCCGTGGTTCTTGTCGGCCCAGCCGGCCATGTAGCGGAGAGCCTTAATGGACATGGTAACATCCAAAGGATGAGCTTGATTGAATGGTTTGCCATTGTCCAGTGTTTCCAAACTCTACAAAAATTAAATTATTTGTTTAAAATCATTTGTTGAAAGATTTTACACCGTTCTGGCTCTTTATACCAGGGCAGTTCAAGAACTATTGTCCCTAACATAAAGAGTCTGGACTCATAATGGTTCTGGTCGTGAGACTGATTTTGCTATATAGGTAACAAAAGGATTCTTCAAACCCTCGCGTAAAATAGAATTATACATTTTTTACTCGATTTTCTTAGAGAGTCTTTCTTTTCTGGTTATTTTTGGGTCATATATGATCTTTACATGTGTTGAATATTGTAAAGAATCATCTCCTTATGCTGATGTATGGAGCACAGACTTGGACCATCACTAAGTCCAACTAAGATAAACTGACGAAGGCACAGAGAGTTATGGAGCAACGAAAATACGTGGACACGACAAAGGACCAAAGTTATAGACATTACTAACATACTGCCAGACCTAAATGGAAATTCGCAGGGCACAACCAAAAGCTCTCAGACAATAGGTGGAACCATGTCATCCAAAATTGGCGCCCATATGAAGGCCAAAGAAACAGAGGACGACCATAAATGAGATGGGTGGATAACATAAAGCGACACGGAGGATTTGCATGGAAAAAAACGCAGGACAGACAAGAATAGAGAGAACCGGAAGAGACTGTTACGGTTATATTTATTTACCAAATTTAGTTATATTATATTATTTCAAAATTTCAGTTATTTAGACTTTCCATATTTTGGCAATTTGGCGAAGGTACTGAAATAAAAATGAGGTAACTAACACCTGGCCGAATTATTCACAAGGGACACATATCCGTGATTATTCTGGTTACAATCAAAGTCCTTTTTTACAGTCCAAAGTGCACTAGTCCGGACCGGGGTCCATGCTCTAAGCGCACACTTCTCCTGCGATCTTTCTCATCCCTACTTTTCTAATTTCTATATTTATTTAATCAGACGCTCTTTCTCTACGCCGCATATTGCGCAGAATACAAAAATGAATTCAAAGTGTGAATATAGAGCCCTATGATATTTTTCGACACATAACCTTAATTAATATATTTATATTTCATAAGCTATATTTATATATATATATATATATATATATATATATATATATATATATATATATATATATATATATATATATATATATATATATATATATATTTATATTGACATCGTTAAGTATAGTGGACCCGAGTGGCAGAGGAAAGCCCAGGACCGTGAAGGTTGGAAGCATGCTGAAGAGGCCTTCATCCTGCAGTGGATCGATACTGGCTTTTGCTCATATTTCAATAGGCTTTAACACAGGGTCGGTACCATGTTTCTTTAGTTTATATCTATTTTAGTCCTAGACTTAACGCATCAATTTTAATTGTCCGATACGGGTAGCTTGGTTGGTTGGCAGTACTCTAACGTAGAGCCACCGAATTATACTTCGTGGACTTGCTTTTTTCGAAGGAACCATTTTTGGTCGCCTCCCTTCAGATCCCCTTTTTGACCACCTTCGAGAGCAGTGGACTGTGCAGCAATAGACTTTGAGCCAGTGCCAAATTTTCACTGAATAGAGTTTTGGAGTCCGGGATATTTTAGGAATAGTGCCGAGTTTATTTATCAGCTTTGCTGGATTTTATTGCTAAGACACTGCGGGCTACCACCGAAGCCTATCGAGAGGGATTGTTGCCATCTTTTCATATTTTTCCTGTCCACGTAATTGATTCGGGTGAAATTTTGGCTTCTTTCCACTCAAGTCTTTGGGTGTCCTCGAAGTCCTCGCGACCCACAGGAGCAGACCAACGTTCCGCCTCACGTGGCCTGTGCGACACTCATCGAGGAGTTTCGTGAACTGACTGACCAAAGGTAAGTTATCATCCTACTAGTCATATTAGATTAAGTTTTTTACTGTTTAAAACGCCATTACTAAATTGCCTGTATATTACTAACCTAGTTAATTTAATATTGTAACCGAATCCCTCTCATGTTCTTTTGGCTTTTACGATACTGTCTTATATGATGATAATGCATGTCTAAATACCGAATAATAATGTTTTCATATGTCGTCTGAGATCTCATGTCCTCTGAGCATTAATTAGCCCTGAGCATTAATTTAGTAGTAAAATATATTGTATTTTGTGACCGTTTGATTTCATTCGTAATAAATGCAGATTTGTTTTAGCTCCTCAATTGCAAAATTAAACGCCTACTTTTTGAGTTTTAACATTTTTTTCTGCCACTCTTATTTTATTAGCCACCACTGTATATTATAAACAACCGATTGGTATAGAGCTAGAGGAAGACCCACTAACAGACCAGGTAGAGAGATAAGGCAACAGATAAGAATCAATGGCGCCTACTTCTATATTAAGGACAATAATTCCTGAAGTGCCCACATAGTCAACAAAAAAAATATTTTTCTATATTAATATTGTTTTTTTCCTCGTAACAAACATTCAAAATAATCGCGTAATTATAGTTTACCTAATTGAATACTTATCTTTCATTCAAGGACGCAAAATACAAAAATCTACGGTTAATAGCAAAGCAAAACGTCGTCGTTTTTTTCCGAGTAAAATGAATGATACGAGAAAAATGTTTTAATTCCATGCCAAAGTCCCGCTGTTTTGTACGTTATATATTCACATCTCAGGCGAAAGCGCATGATAACCTTATTTATAGTCTGTCTATATTTAGTTTTTTTTTTTTATTACGGAGATAAGGCAAGGCGAGCTTGAACTTATTGTTGAACGAATATCAAGAAGGACGTTTAGGTCTATTTTTAATTTATATTATCGTACAAAAATAATAACAAAAATAATATACGATACAATGGGTTTTGTTCGATGGCCTTTCTCCCGCGCTCATAGAAGTTCTGAGGTTTCTGGTTAAAGAACTGATCCAGGTAATGGTGAATGAACTAAAACATCCCAGTCAAATTGTAAAAGTTTGTCGGGTGGTCAAAGGCAAGTTGCTTTTGGTCGATTACTCGTTTTAACTCACTTAGTTGACATGATTTCTCCAAATTGATGATCTCATAATAAACTAGGCCCTTTCAGTCCGACCAAATGCATGGCATAATGTAGCGTTCATAAATTCTTGATCGCTACTGGTAAGATCATTTCGGTCGAATTGTATTTGAAAGAGCAGCTGTATGGTTTAGGACAAAGCCAAGACAGTTTAACTCTAAATCTCGAAGTAAGTGGACGTTTTCGCGCCTTACCCTTCCGACACAGGTATGTAGGTTGGCTGGTCAAGCCATGCTTAGACTTATTTTTTCTGATATTTTTGTAACGGGTTTTACGACCCGGACATTAGAGAATCCGGTCAACCAGAAGCCAGGCCATTGAAGAATCAATTATTTTAGATCCCGACCATTGCCGAAACCATACTCTTTTTTTGGGGCCACTTTACACAGTAATCGGTCAGTCTATTGGGGCACCCCCGCATATCAACACCAAATTGCCCGTAGGCGTACTCATGGTATTTGGATACCCCAGTACTGGATAGGAAAGCGGCGGGACAATCGAGAAATAAGGCCAGATTAAGTAATTTCTATTAGATTTTGCTATAGAGCTAAAGTTTCACGTTTCTATATTTAAATTAACTATTTTTCTGACGGTAGTCAGACTTAGACAATTTGCCGTTCGATCTGATTTAATGTTGATGATTTTACTTATTTTGATCCTATTTGATTACCTTTAAGTTATCCTTATTTTCTTAATATTGTCTCAATAGACTTAGTACCATCTAATTTACAAGTACAGAGAACTAGAGATGCGCTCGCGCAAGTCAAAGGAGCTTTTTTTGATTTTCCACGGTAAGGTTTGGTGAACCACAGTCCCTAAACCTTCCTGTGTCTTTTTTAAAATTTTATTCTTTCTATATTTTAATGCACTTTGTGCTGTTTTTTTTTAGTAAGCTTACGTGTATTAAAGTATAAAGCAAACCGTTTTTTTTAAGATAGAACCCTTTCCGGTTCAAGGGTCTTCTATAACACAAGATATATTAACGAACTGGGTGGCGCCCTTTTGACGCGCAGCTTCATCCTGTCCAAGCCCTTCTCCCCGGTGCTCCCGGCGAACAGCTGCCGTCGCTGTGGCCAATATTTTTTAATTGTTTACAAAGAAAAAATAATTAATCACAATAACCTTCTTCGGATATAAACTGAATCTTGCGCTGGTTGAAAGGACATCTCTACGCTTATACCATGATCTCTTACGTTTATTATTATTATACACAATCCACTTGCCACCACCTGTAACAATCTTCTTTAAAAATGGATCGATTTCGTTGCGCTTCAATTTTTCAATTCAGAGAATTACAAGCAGAACTTGAGTCGATCAAATTTGTCATCGTTAACTTATGCGGCACCCATGCATCGGCCTTGCTATCCATTTGAACTTTACGTAATTGCCTTTACACTGCTGACTAGATAATTTCAAGAATTTCTCTGATCTCTCGAGTTGTTCTACGTCGATCATTTAATATTTCCTCATAAACATTATATATTCCTAATAAACTTCCTCTGCAACAACACAACGACATCTGTAAGGCCCTGTGTTGGCACCACTTGAGCACTGCGATCAAACGAATATTTTTTTAATATGTAAAGATTCAAGAACAACAAACATATTTTTTTTCTCACTTAAGATTATAGAAATACAGGGCAGAGCATTTTATGGCCGATAAGTTATGGGACAAAGGGTATTTTTTATTTTATTCCGCCAAAATTGACTTTTGTGTTTAGTATTGTTTGGCAAATCATCAGGAAAAGATTTGCAGTTGCACAGCGTACACAAACTGTTTAAATTTATTACAAAAATATTGATTCTATTCATGCTTTACGTTTCGTGCCTTACGTGAAATTTATGGTCAACATAGTCGACCGACAGAGCTTACTATTCGTAATTTAATTCAATAATTAGATTCAAATGATAATGTTTGTGATGCTAAGAATCCAACCCGTCCAAAAACTCAAACATATTGCAGAAAATATCGATGTTGTGAACCAAAGTGTAAATGAAAATCCAGAACAACCGACTACACGTCCTTCTCAAGAGCTGGGGCTTCCTTATAGCACTACATGGAATATACTTCATAAAGCTTTGCATTTCAAGGCGTATAAAATTCAATTAATCCAAGAGCTCAAACCAACTGACCATTCGTTGCATAGAAATTTTGCAGATTGAGCATTAGAGCGATTTGAAACAGATCCATTGTTTCATAAAAAAATCGTCTTCAGCTTCAATGAAGCTCATTTTTGGTTAAATGGCTTCCTAAATAAGCAAAATTGTCGCATTTGGAGCGAAGAAACGTCAGATACTGTTCTTGAAACACAATTTGGTGTGGTTTATGGTCTGGAGGTATAATTGAAACGTATTTACTTGAAAACGAAAATAAAAATGCAGTTACTCCCAATGGAGAATGCTACAGAAACATGATTATTCATCTCTTCCGGCATGAATTAGATGATTTTGATCAAGACGATATGTGGTTTCAACAAGATGGTGCAACATGCCAAACATCTCGTGACACAATCAATTTATTGGGAGAAAAGTTCAATGACCGTGTAATCTCAAGAAATGCCGAGATTGCCCGGCCACCAAGATCTGGCGATATAACCACATTGAACTTTTTTCTTCTGAGTTATGTGAAATCATTGGTTTACACCAATAAGCCACAAATACTCCATGATCTTAACTCTCAAGAGAAACACTTCTGTGCGTCCCGATTCAGGAGCACAATGTATTTGATTATAAAGACTATATCTATAGAATGTTCCAAAAAATAATAGTATTCCTAATAATGAATAATAGTATGGCCTAATGCCATGAAAAATAATTAAATTAAATTAATTAATTGAATGTACTTTCAGATACTTATCACATAATTTAGCTTTATTTAAAAAAATATATTTATTGTTAGGTAAAGTTCACTGGTATGATTCTCTTCAAAAACCGATTCGGTCTCGCTTGACACTTTGTCGTCGGAAATATCAGCTGCCTCATATAACGCTTCTACTTCAGACACACAGCGAGTACGAGAACGCGTGTTCATTTTGAGTTAAATAGAAAATGAAAGAAACCGATAAATAAATGTAAAAAAAATAAAAACGAAAGTTTTCAATAAAAATACTATAGAAAATATATTTTGGTTTACTTACCACTAACTGTGTCAAGATCGAGAAAAACACACTTTTTGCAAAAAGGTTATTTAACGGTTTTTATTTATTGACAAAACACTGATACAACAACAGCACTGGGTGGCGTATACCTATAGACTGACTACGTCGCTTATATATTTGTTAGTATTCACATCTTAAAACGGCTATGGTAGAGGATCTGTAGCAGGGATAGTAAAATGTTTCCCCTACTGAAAGTCATCCCCTCAATGTGACCCTCTATAAGGGAAAACACTTTTAATTTACCCCTGGATATCTCTTATCCAGTGCTTCTCTTGAGAGTTAAAACCAATATTATTATTGTCATTGGTGAAATAAATGCTGATTTATGTGGCGAAGAGATCAAAAATTAGTATTCTAAAATAGATTTTTTTTAATCCAGAGACGGTCATTTACATGAAATTATTTTTAAATAAAAATCATTCATCGGCCCAAACTCTGGAGTTAGCATAGCAGAAGTGAGCTTCGTCGGAAATATGTTCACCTTCCAACTTCCAAGTTCCGCGCACTGTCGAATCGTGTATCTTTCCACGGTTAACTGGCACAATGTACTGAACACGCCAATTTATGAGCGACATTCACAGTGTTGCCGCTATTACGTTTCAAAGTTCCAACACCCTTATTGGAAAACACTTTATAAACGTATAGAAACCATCACGGAAGTGCAGATGATTCTTTATCCTCCACATTGGAATCATTACTTCTAAATTGTTGAAATCACTCTCCCTGTGCTCTCTGTGATCCTCGCCATGTGGAAGAAAATTCAATCAAAAGAAAATTTTATGCAGTAGTGCACAGCGAGACCGATCGCGTTTCATTTTATATAGATTAACTGTAAATACTTCAGTTTACACAAAAATTGTTGTCTTATCAGAAATAATATAAGTGTGAGTAAATACAAAATATCAAACATTAAATTCCAATTATAAGCAGCTGTACATACACCCATATCCTTATATAAATTCCTCAAATGCTTCGTGCATAATAGTCAGACAGATTCAGATCGAGCCAGAACTCTTTGGATTAAAACATGTCTATATTATATTAAAAAAAATCCGACTGTCCGAACTTTGAAACGTTCACTTCAACACTTTTTGAAGAGTAACTGTTACTGTGCTCAGTACATTGTATCAATCCACCATGGGAAGATACAATTGGAGTTTTGAACATTTTTTTTTGTCATAAATGGAAAGATCATATATAACATAATATATACAAAATTATTATATATATATATATATATATATATATATATATATATATATATATATATATATATATATATATATATATATAATTATTATATATATAACAAAATTATTTTAATTTTTTTTTCATATAATTAAAGAGTTATATCAAATTGAAAATACATTTTTAAACCTAGTACCAATGACGCGCCGACAGTTTCCGAAAAAAACCCGAGCGCCTATAACCTCACATGGTTAGGAAACAGTAAAACGAACGCCAATATCGAGTCGGCTCGGAACAATTCGGAAAGTCTTTCCGAAAAGACGTTCGGAAATAATCGGTACATAATAAGTACCGGACAAATAAAAAAATGTATCGATCTAAGTCATTGTTATAACTTATTAATAATTTTTGATTGCATTTGTTGGTTTACTAGCGATTTGAAAATATACTTGCTTTTAATTGTTATTTAGGCTTTCGGTGGTGTTTTCGACGTTTTACTCATGTATCTTTACATAAAATATGGAGGCACAAAGGTAAGTTCAGAATGAAATATTGAAATTAATTTGGAAAGCAAACAAATTAATGTGCCAAATTTGTATGAAGGAATATTCCTGCGTGTCCGCAAAGAATCTACATGTAGCAACACAACCGAGAGTATTAACAATGAGAAAGCCCTACAGGATCATCTATTTTGCAGGATATGAATAATAATATTCAAGAAAACGCGAATAGACAAGAACAAAATTCGACTACTAAGTTGGAAGGTAATCGTATATGAAAAGTCTCATACTTATGAAAGTTTTACCGGGTAATCTAATTTGTAAATGGTCGAAGAGTACAGAAATGTGTGTGACTATAAAAGGTGCCTATATATTAGGTGCCGTCTCTTATTTGGGAAATCTCTGGCTAATCATGCATTATAGATAGTTAGCAGCTGGATTTATGTATATTTGCAAATAATATTCAAATAAGAGTCTAATGTGGTGGTTTGTAACATCGTTTTAAAAATACTGAAAACCTTAATTAAAGCCATAATGTAGTATGGGTGCTTTTTTTTGAAAATATCGTTAGTTAGTTTAATGTGGTGATTTGAAGAATCCGTGTGGTTTTAAAAATATTGAAAACTTCAATGAAAACAATCAAACTAGTATAAAATAAATATGTATATTATTTTGGGTAATATATATTTTTTAATTCTGAATTCATTATTAGTATTATTATTATAATAGTTTATATAGTTATAATAGTTTTTTTATTATTATATATTATCTATATTATCCTAGTTGGGCAATATGTTCTTTATATGTTGTCAATATGGATCTTTTTGTTTGCCCAATATACCTTCGATCACAGTCTTGATAACTAATTTCGTAAATCACCGACTTCACATGCTGCTCTACTTTATCCTTTGGATTACCCAGAACTTCTCTTAATTTATTATATAGTTTGTACACAACCTTAATGTCCACTTTTTCCAAAATTTTGTCTAGTCCTCTTGTTAATTGGGCATCAAATGGTATTACCATGAATTTCTTTGTGTTCTGATCCTTTTGAAAAGTCGAAGATTCTTTCAATAATTTTCTGAACTTATCTTTTCTAATTAGTTTATCTACAATGTTCTTATTATAACCATTCACTTCAGATACCTCCCTAATTAATTTTAATTGTTTGTTATAATTATCTTTGTTTAAAGGAAAATTAATTAATCTATTTTCCATAAAATTTAAACTAGCCATCTTATTACGGAAGCTATGATTTGAATCGTTAGGAATGTATCTCGAAGTGGTGGTGGTTTTTATGAAAATATCAAAATCTAATCTATTTTTATTATTTCTACTAACACATCCAGAAATGGTAAACTATCGCTGTATTCGAGTTCATGCTTGAATATTATATTTTCGGATTTACTATTTAAGTTCTTAATAAAATCATCTAAATTTTCATTTTTCGAATCGAAAATGGCAAAAATGTCATCCACATATCTTAACCATACCTTCGGAAAGTAACTGAATTCATCTTTTGCCTCGGTTTCAAATTTGCTCATAAATAAGTTGGCTAAGAACGGTGACAGAGGATTGCCCATTGCCGTTCCTTCTTGTTGTTCATAAAACCTGTTATTAAGCTGAAAACAATTTTGCTTCATACATAATCTTATTAAGGAGATGTACTCAGAAACAATCTTGTTATTAAAACCGTTTAACTAGAGTAACTCCCTTAGGTATTTCAAGGTATGTGGAATCGGGGCACTCGGAAACATCGAACAAACGTCAAAGGAAACCAAAACCTCACCTTCCTGTAGATGTGTATTTTTGACTTTTTGAATGAATTTGTTTGAATTTATCACAGAACAGGAAGGTAGTTGGTTTGGTAGATTTTCAAATTCCTTTGTTAACCACTTTGCCAAGTTGTATGTTGGAGAATCAATGGCTGATACAATTGGTCTCATTGATTTTCCTGGTTTATGAATTTTTGGTAGAGCATACAATCCTTGCACTTTTCGATTAAAAACGTGTAGTTTGCATTGCAGAGAAGGAGAAATAAGGCTGTTACAAGATTTCAATGTATCTCTAACTTCGTTAATCATTTTTGACAATGGATTCCTAGGTAATCGTTTATAAGGACCATCTTGAATTAATTTTTCAACGCGTTCAAAGTAATCAGGTTTGTCCATTACTACAACCTTATTTCCCTTATCAGCTTTTAAATAAAAACAATCCTTCTCTCGCAGACGCTCGACAATCTTAGAAATATTTGGTATTTTTTGATTTTTGATTTTATATAATAATATAATATGCAATAATGTAGTATGGGTGGTTTTTTTTTTGAAAATATGGTTAGTGAGTTTAATGTGGTGATTTGAAGAATCCGTGTGGTTCTAAAAATATTGAAAACTTCAATGAAAAACAATCAAACTATTATAAAATAAATACGTATATTATTTTGGGTAATATATTTTTTTTAATTCTGAATTCATTATTAGTATTATTATTATATTAGGGGCAATAGGGGCATAATTAATAACATTATTATTAAAATCTACTGTAACATATTATCCATGTTATTCTGGTTGGGGAAAGTTTTATTATGTATATTTAACAATGTAATCAAAAACATTGTTTCGCCTCTTGAGGATAAAAATTAATTAAACCACCTTCGGTTAGTTCTGGCATAAAATTATCACAATCTATGGTTTTAGAAGGCAAACGAATTGCTGCTCTACGTATTCATATAGAACGCGTCATTTGAAGAATAAGAGAGTTTGATTTTCTCAGGCCTCACGCAGTTATTATTCATAATATGTTGCCCTATACAGACTAAAATGTTATCATTGCTGTAGCATTAGTGATTTTACAATCACCCATAATATCAACATACGTTTATTAATATTCATTTTAAAAAAATAACTAATTACGTTTAAAAAACAAATTTACTTAATGTTCTTTTTATAAGTTAACATAATATAATTTAATATTAGAAATCTGCGACTACAAAAATATCCACAGCAATTATATTATAAGAATTAGCCTTTATCAACCCTTTGTCAAACAATACTGAACTAAATTCTTAACCAACAATATTTTATTTTGTACTTAACCAACAATTTTTTTGACAGTATATATATATACAGGTAAAAGCCGTTGACAGTACTGACGTGAAAACACTTTACCATCATGACGTCACAAACATGACAGCCAATCGCGGCGCGTTCGTAGACACGGAATTTTTAAAATTTTATAAATCTTCACACATAATTGTAAAAAAATAAGTTTATATTTAAAAAAATTAATATTATTTATGATAAAGTTTTAAAATAAACCAAAAAAATCGATATTTATATTTTATTCAAAAACCCAATTGAAAGTTGGAAGGCGAAAATAATGTTTCCGAACGAAACGCACTTGGCTTAAGCCACTTCGCACTTCGCTTAAGCGATCCAGACATAGTGGCGTCACTAGTAAATCATCGCATCAAAAATATGTTTTTTTATTCACAGTGGTTTTATCAGTAGCCATTGGAACTACTAGCGACATCTGTTTAATGCGCCAAATCTACAGAATCCCATACTACCGACCTTTATATTTATATTGTGGGTTGACCAGCAGAAGTGTTTAAGTCCATTATGCAATTTTTTGCAACAAAGCATTTTAAATGTTTGATTCATGTTTCCTGAACGGCCTTAGACACTTCTACTTGTCCAGAGTCGATATTATAAACTCACTATATCGACATTTATAGTTATACAATAGAAAGAGATAGAATTATACAATAATAATATATACAATAGAGTAGAATAATTATACAATAGAAGAGATAGAATGACGCCAAGCCACGCTTGTTTTCCGTAATTTTTTTAGTTGTTGTTCTAACCTCTTAGTGAGTTACATTCGTTAATAAGTTTTATCATTTTTATTGATTTATTATGGCTCCCTACGGTGATCGGTGCTTCAATCGATTTAATTTATCAGATCACTGAAAGTTTAAAGATATAAGAAAAATTCATAAAAAATAATAATAAATCCTCCTCCTCTAAATAATAAATCATAAATCCAGTATACCTCGCCTAAGGTACTGGACGGGTCACGGGTGGTGGATAGTGAAAGTTCCATTAGATATTAATGGACAGCTGCGAATATCCCAAAATAAGCAGCCCCGAACCAAGGCAAAAAGAAAGCTAAATCCACTTAGCGTCTGACTTGTATCAAGCGGCTGAGTGGTCAGCGTCTGTTCACCAGTGGTGCGGCTGATATTTCAATTCTGGAACTAACCCCTCCAGTCTTAACCTCTGAACCGTCATGGTTCAAACCTTTAATTCAAAGTACAAGATGAAGCGTTCTAGTAATTACAAAATTACCCCAGGAGGTAGACAATCCTCTGCCAGCTTTGCTGGTACAACCGGACTTTCGGATTCTGGGGCGTCCGGGCTTAAACGCAAAATCTTTCAGAGGGAGTCGGAGTAAACAACTATAGAGGAATATCTCTTCTCCCAGTTTGTTACAAGATTCTATCTCAATGTCTACTAGACAGAGCACAGGGACAGTTAGAACCGAACATTGGTGAATATCAGGCAGGTTTTCGACCGGGCAGATCCTGCCCTGAACAGATCCTGAATCTAAAGTTGATTCTAAAACATCAAAAACTGTACAATAAAAATCTCGTCTGTACATTTGTGGATTTCAAAAAAGCATATGATTCTATTGACCGCGAATCTTTATTCCGAATCTTTATTCCGAATCTTGAAAGAACAAGGACTAGATCTGAAAACGCTGGCAATTATTAAAGAACGTTAACTAACACGAGGTCAAAAGTTAAATTCATGGGTGACATCTCAGAACCCTTCGAAATTAAAACTGGTGTGAGACAAGGGGATGGACTCTCGCCACTCTTATTTAACTGTGTTCCAGAAAAAGTAATACAGGAGTGGCGTGAAAAAAAGTCGGCAGTGAATATTGACCAGCCCATTAAACTGGGGAGAACCAACATCAAAATTGATTGTTTGGCATTTGCTGATGATCTAGCAATTTTAGCTCAAGATGTATTAACGGCTCAAAAACAGATTGAAATCCTAAAAGAAACAGCAGAAAAGGTGGGACTCCAAATATCCTTTGAAAAGACACAATACATGACCTGCAGCAGACTAAGAACACCATTTCTAAAAACAAAATATGGTAACATCAGACGAGTCTCTCAATTCAAATATTTGGGTGAAATAATCATGGAAAATGGGTTGGAAAAAGCGGCCAATAAGGGTAGATGTCAAAAAATGGAAACGGCATTGAGACTTACACAAAATATTTACAACAAAAAATGCCTATCTAAAAACACAAAACTGAGACATTACAACACGGTTATTAAGCCAGAATGTCTATATGCTGCAGAAACGCTCATTTTGAATAGAAAGAGGGACATCGAAGACATTGAAAAGAAGGAAAGAAAAATCATAAGAAAAATCCTAGGCCCCAAACAAATAAATAGCACAACATACCGACTTCGAGAAAACCGAGAAATCAAACAATACACAGATATACATAGCGATATGAGAAAAAGAAGACTTAAGTTTTACGGACACATCAAACGCATGAATCCGAGTAGGCTAACTAGACAAATAGTCGAATTTTATGAAAATAGGAGTAGAGCTAAAGTAGAAATAATTAAATGGATTGCGGCAATTAAAGAGGACCTAAGATCAGCAAATATTACACAAAGTGAAATTCAGGATAGAGGTTGTTTCAGACACAAGATTAACGTTTGGAAGGTTGGCCAGAGAGAAAAATGTAGGAAGACTGGAACAACTTGGTCTGACGAAAGGAAAAAAGCCCATAGCGAAAGAATGAAATTAGTATGGGCTCAAAGGAAGGCTAACAACAACAAACGCCTCTAATTGTACTTCGCGTGGTCCACCAGGGCCCATACGTGAATAATAATAATAAAAATTCATAAAAGTTTAGCTGAAAAATGGGATTGTTCCTCAAATGTGTTTTTGTGTGCATCCTGCACGAAACGAATGCCGGTTGAAACACCTCCGATAGTGGTAGAAAATCTCGTACAGAGTAGTCAATCATCAGTTGAAACTCCACAAAACTCCCAAGATGTACCATACGTTCCCGAAGATAAGTATAAACATAGTTCGACCCAAACTAACCAAGAAGAAGTTTTGAAAACTTCCAGACGACAAGTGAGAAAAGCAAAACAATTAGATCAGTTCGGTAATTTACCATCTCTTAATCCACGAGGTGGCCGTAAAGTATCCGTCGATACAGAGAACTGAAATTGATTGGAATTGATATTGAACGCCAATATTTTTTTTCCAACTACGATTTCAATGATCAGTAACTATTCCAGGAACAAAAACGCACCTCTGTCTTGTTCCAACTATTAAAGGTATGATTATAAAAGGAATCAGTGTCGATTGCAATAGTAAAATTGTAAAAATTATAAAATATTTTTCTTTTGATACAATATTGTTTCATTTAGTTATAAATAATTATTAAGAATATATAGATATCAAGTGTAAAACTAGTTTAGAATATGTATATCTTTATGCATAAATAGGTGACGTCACAGCAATTTTACTATGTATGTGCTTTTTTGCACAAACCAGCCAACTTTAGCAAACGCCCAGTATAACATGTACGTACTTTAATTGATGTATCTCCTAAACTAATTTAGATCCCATTTTGCAATAATTTCAAAATTTATAAATGTTAAAATACTTCGAATAAAATATTTTTTATCATTTTCATACAATAAACGTGTATTTTCTATACAAACGTTCCTCTGCTAGGTTGGTCACTCGCCAGTCGATAGGCCTCTTGATAAACTTAAGGTTAAGCATAAAAAAAACACACTAACAGGTTCGCCCTTCTGTAATTTGAATTAAATAACCCTCCTGAAAAGTCTACAAAAATTGTAAATTGCCATATACGCACCTCCCACAGGAATCAGAATAAATTGTATTTATTTGCGGGAAGTCATAAAAAAAGTCCCAAAACGTCAAAACTTACACCCCTGTATGCTATTCCTAAAAGTATAAACACTGATTCCATAATTCTAAAATAGCGTGAACTTGTTATTTGAATAAATTGATAAAAGCGACATGATAAACAAATAAAAAAAAACAGACCGATCATCTTCAAATTGTATCTTATTTTTTCGAGTATTAGTTATATTTAAGTACACAGATACGATTTATCTAAGAACGATTGGTGGTCTTTTAATAGTGTCGTGTTCGAAGTGATCAGCAAAAATTAAAAAAACAATCTAATTGAAGTCAGTTGATCGTTAAAAAAATTTATATATACGTTACGTTACGATACGTTACGTTAAAAAAATTTATATATAATTTGTAAACGGATATTTCAAGTATTGTAAGGCTTGCTCATGTCTGACTTGCCTGATTTGGATTCGTGCGACTTCGATTGACGATAACATGAATGATCCAAAAAAAAATCCAAATCTTTCAAATAAAGCTTTTTTTTCAATTCTTGAATAAAACACAGAATTTGCATTGATTTGAATAAACTTTTTATTGCTAATTGAAGTATAGTGTATGACAGATAAACACGAAAGACAATATCTGCCAAATGATCTTGTAGCTCCTTAGAAGTACATTCTTTTGTTAAAATTTTAGATGACATTTTCGCGTAACCGTTGTTCTATCCAGTGGCGGCCCGTGTGTTTTTAAAGTGGGAGAACGTAGAAGAAAATAGTGCTGCTGAAGATTTTTTTGCTGTCCCCTTCCTCCTTTTTACTTTTCGTGCTACTGAAACCCTATACAGGCACGATCAACTGATTATATTACTCTTCTTCAACAACTATTTTAATTTAAATTTAAATTGAGAATTAAGTAGTAGTTGACATTCTCTGCCGTATCTAGTAGGTCTTCATTAATTCAATACAGTAACTATAATTATACAATAATTTATTGTTTTAAATAACTGTAAACTTTTATCAGTTTCTTGTTTTTTATTCATATTGCCATATGCCACTCCCTAACCGGAAACAGTAGTCAGCCATATGCAGATACCTTTTTCGTCCCACTTATAGAATCATATGTTCTTTCCTGTAGTTTTATATTCAAAGAACCAAACAGTAGCAAATTCCCTTCAAAACTCAAAAGGTATAGTTTTATTTCAATATTTTCACTAGTGGGTTTTTAAAATAGGAGAACGTAGAAGAAAATAGTGCTGCTGAAGATTTTTTTGCTGTCCCCTTTCTCCTTTTTACTTTTCGTGCTACTGAAACCCTATACAGGCACTATCAACTGATTATATTACTCTTCTTCAACAACTATTTTAATTTAAATTTAAATTGAGAATTAAGTAGTAGTTGACATTCTCTGCCGTATCTAGTAGGTCTTCATTAATTTAATACAGTAACTATAATTATACAACAATTTATTGTTTTAAATAACTGTAAACTTTTATCAGTTTCTTGTTTTTTATTCATATTGCCATATGCCACTACCTAACCGGAAACAGTAGTCAGCCATATGCAGATACCTTTTTCGTCCCACTTATAGAATCATATGTTCTTTCCTGTAGTTTTATATTCAAAGAACCAAACAGTAGCAAATTCCCTTCAAAACTCAAAAGGTATAGTTTTATTTCAATATTTTCACTAGTGGGTTTTTAAAATAGGAGAACGTAGAAGAAAATAGTGCTGCTGAAGATTTTTTTGCTGTCCCCTTTCTCCTTTTTACTTTTCGTGCTACTGAAACCCTATACAGGCACTATCAACTGATTATATTACTCTTCTTCAACAACTATTTTAATTTAAATTTAAATTGAGAATTAAGTAGTAGTTGACATTCTCTGCCGTATCTAGTAGGTCTTCATTAATTTAATACAGTAACTATAATTATACAACAATTTATTGTTTTAAATAACTGTAAACTTTTATCAGTTTCTTGTTTTTTATTCATATTGCCATATGCCACTACCTAACCGGAAACAGTAGTTCAGGAACAGTTAGGAAACAGTAGTCAGCCATATGCAGATACCTTTTTCGTCCCACTTATAGAATCATATGTTCTTTCCTGTAGTTTTATATTCAAAGAACCAAACAGTAGCAAATTCCCTTCAAAACTCAAAAGGTATAGTTTTATTTCAATATTTTCACTAGTGGGTTTTTTAAGTGGGAGAACGTAGAAGAAAATAGTGCTGCTGAAGATTTTTTTGCTGTCCCCTTCCTCTTTTTTACTTTTCGTGCTACTGAAACCCTATACAGGCACTATCAACTGATTATATTACTCTTCTTCAACAACTATTTTAATTTAAATTTAAATTGAGAATTAAGTAGTAGTTGACATTCTCTGCCGTATCTAGTAGGTCTTCATTAATTTAATACAGTAACTATAATTATACAATAATTTATTGTTTTAAATAACTGTAAACTTTTATCAGTTTCTTGTTTTTTATTCATATTGCCATATGCCACTACCTAACCGGAAACAGTAGTCAGCCATATGCAGATACCTTTTTCGTCCCACTTATAGAATCATATGTTCTTTCCTGTAGTTTTATATTCAAAGAACCAAACAGTAGCAAATTCCCTTCAAAACTCAAAAGGTATAGTTTTATTTCAATATTTTCACTAGTGGGTTTTTAAAGTGGGAGAACGTAGAAGAAAATACTGCTGCTGAAGATTTTTTTGCTGTCCCCTTCCTCCTTTTTACTTTTCGTGCTACTGAAACCCTATACAGGCACTATCAACTGATTATATTACTCTTCTTCAACAACTATTTTAATTTAAATTTAAATTGAGAATTAAGTAGTAGTTGACATTCTCTGCCGTATCTAGTAGGTCTTCATTAATTCAATACAGTAACTATAATTATACAATAATTTATTGTTTTAAATAACTGTAAACTTTTATCAGTTTCTTGTTTTTTATTCACATTGCCATATGCCACTCCCTAACCGGAAACAGTAGTCAGCCATATGCAGATACCTTTTTCGTCCCACTTATAGAATCATATGTTCTTTCCTGTAGTTTTATATTCAAAGAACCAAACAGTAGCAAATTCCCTTCAAAACTCAAAAGGTATAGTTTTATTTCAATATTTTCACTAGTGGGTTTTTAAAATAGGAGAACGTAGAAGAAAATAGTGCTGCTGAAGATTTTTTTGCTGTCCCCTTTCTCCTTTTTACTTTTCGTGCTACTGAAACCCTATACAGGCACTATCAACTGATTATATTACTCTTCTTCAACAACTATTTTAATTTAAATTTAAATTGAGAATTAAGTAGTAGTTGACATTCTCTGCCGTATCTAGTAGGTCTTCATTAATTTAATACAGTAACTATAATTATACAACAATTTATTGTTTTAAATAACTGTAAACTTTTATCAGTTTCTTGTTTTTTATTCATATTGCCATATGCCACTACCTAACCGGAAACAGTAGTCAGCCATATGCAGATACCTTTTTCGTCCCACTTATAGAATCATATGTTCTTTCCTGTAGTTTTATATTCAAAGAACCAAACAGTAGCAAATTCCCTTCAAAACTCAAAAGGTATAGTTTTATTTCAATATTTTCACTAGTGGGTTTTTAAAATAGGAGAACGTAGAAGAAAATAGTGCTGCTGAAGATTTTTTTGCTGTCCCCTTTCTCCTTTTTACTTTTCGTGCTACTGAAACCCTATACAGGCACTATCAACTGATTATATTACTCTTCTTCAACAACTATTTTAATTTAAATTTAAATTGAGAATTAAGTAGTAGTTGACATTCTCTGCCGTATCTAGTAGGTCTTCATTAATTCAATACAGTAACTATAATTATACAATAATTTATTGTTTTAAATAACTGTAAACTTTTATCTGTTTCTTGTTTTTTATTCATATTGCCATATGCCACTACCTAACCGGAAACAGTAGTCAGCCAGATGCAGATACCTTTTTCGTCCCACTTATAGAATCATATGTTCTTTCCTGTAGTTTTATATTCAAAGAACCAAACAGTAGCAAATTCCCTTCAAAACTCAAAAGGTATAGTTTTATTTCAATATTTTCACTAGTGGGTTTTTAAAATGGGAGAACGTAGAAGAAAATAGTGCTGCTGAAGATTTTTTTGCTGTCCCCTTCCTCCTTTTTACTTTTCGTGCTACTGAAACCCTATACAGGCACTATCAACTGATTATATTACTCTTCTTCAACAACTATTTTAATTTAAATTTAAATTGAGAATTAAGTAGTAGTTGACATTCTCTGCCGTATCTAGTAGGTCTTCATTAATTCAATACAGTAACTATAATTATACAATAATTTATTGTTTTAAATAACTGTAAACTTTTATCAGTTTCTTGTTTTTTATTCATACTGCCCTACACCACTACCAAACCGAAAACAGTAGTCGGCAATATGCAGATACCATTTTGTCCCCACTTACAGAATCATATGTTCTTTCCTGTAATATTACAGTTTCAATATTTTCACTATAACTGAAATTAAAAGAAAAAAGGCCCAAAGCGCAAAAAATACAAATACACGATTGGAAATAATGTGCATGTCACATATAAACACAAACAATTGAGGACTTTATATTTACAATGTTTACAGTATTTTAAAAAATGTTCTCCACAATGCCCTTCATATCATTGTGATACAACAACATAACCTTGAACTCCTTATCTGAATAACTTTAGTCAGGGAATTTGTGTGTGCGCCCGTGAATTTTTAAATAACATTTTAACGATCGAAAACCAAAAAGAACAAAAAACAATCTTACCTCAGAAATTACTTGTACGAGGGTGAATCAAATATAGACCGAAATGTTATAATTACTTTTCTCAGCCAATCACAAGCGGGCTGAGAGTGTAGGTCGTTGCAGTGTAATATATTAGGAGTGGGGAAAACACTCGGTGAGCTGTTTCACTCAGTTCTTTTGTTAGTACAGCCATGAGTGAGCAACAGGTGCCACCGTCCGTTGCAACGGGTTATAATAAAGTTTTTAAACAAGGAAGGCGTTAAATCATCCGAAATATTAACTCGGTTGAAGGCTCACTATGGGGACCCCCCGATATAAGACCCAAGTCTTTGGTAGGGCCAAGAAGTTTAAGAGTGGACGAGAAAGTGTGGTAAATGTAAGTCATAATCGACATCCCAAGTTCAGTGTCACTGCTGACAACATTGGTGCAGTTTGCGAACTTATCGAAGGTGACCGGCGGTTTACTATTCATAAAATCGCTTTAAAGGTGGCTATTAACAATAATCAGAAATCATCTTGGTGTCAATAAAATCTGTGCCCGATGGGTTCGGTTTTGACGAAGGAAAAACCGGAGAATATGCATTGAAAAAATCTTGAACACCCTCCATACAGCCCAGATTTGTCACCCTATGATTATTTTGAACGATCACGATGATGAGGACTTCGTGCGTAATTGGCTGGTGGATACCTAGAAGACTATGTCGAAAAATGATCAATAGTATTTTTGTATTATTTTATAAATAATAAATATCGAATCAAGGCAAAAAAACTAAATCCACTTAGCATCTGACTTGTATCAAGCGGTTGAGTGGTCAGCATCTGTTCACCAGTGGTGTGGCTGATATTTAAATTCTGGAACTAACCCCTCCAGTCTTAACCTCTGAACCGTCATGGTTCAAACAATTAATTCAAAGTACAAGATGAAGCGTTCTAGTAATTACAAAATTACCCCAGGAGGTAGACAATCCTCTGCCAGCTTTGCTGGTACAACCGGACTTTCGGATTCTGGGGCGTCCGGGCTTAAACGCAAAATCTTTCAGAGGGAGTCGGAGACCTCTGGCCAACGTCTGAAACCGAAAACAAAAACTTTCTTTGGAACGGTAAATATCAATTCTCTCCTGCGTCCAGGAAAACTATACGAATTGGGGCAAACATTGAATCAGCAAAAAATCCAAATTTTAGCTTTGCAAGAAACCAGATTGATAGATGATAACACCTTGGAATTCGGCAACTACAGACTTTTTAAAAGTAAAACTGACAAAAGAATACTCAAAAATACACCACATCTCGGTGTTGCTTTCGCTATCTCAAAAAACATTCTTGGTACTATAACTAATGTCCAGCCAGTAAATAATCGACTTATGACACTATCCCTCAAGTGTGCTAGCAAAAACTATACATTAATCAATGCACACCTCCCAGTTAACGAAGAAAATAAATCTAATCCTGAAAAAGTAAATAAGTCCTGGGAAATTCTGGAAAAGACTATCTCTAAAATTCCCTCTAACCATGTAAAAATCCTATTGGGTGATTTCAACGCCCAACTAGGGAAAGAAAAAAAGTACAGGAAAACAGTCGGCAGCTTTCCCGCTCATAAATGGACTAACCATAATGGTAGAAGATTGGTTGAACTATGTTCGCAGTTTAATCTAAAAATAATGTCAACGCATTTTAAGAAGAAAATAACAAAACAAAAGACCTGGAGGTGCCCAAACACGTACATAGGTGAATTTCAAATTGACCATGTTGCCATTTCGAACCCCAATTATAAAGAGATTTTAAATGTTCAAGTCAGGAAAGGAGCTAACATAGACACGGATCACTACTTGACTAGAATCAAACTTAGCTTAAAACCTCGAAAAATAAAACCAGCCCTAACAGAAGAGCTTGATAAACAACCAGCACAGAACTGGCAAGAATTGAAACAAAAAATTATTAAAACAACCTTAAAGTTGGTCCCTTTACAAAAACGTAGAAAACATTCATGATGGGATGAAGTTTGCGAGCAAGCAGTATCAAGCCGAAGTAAAGCATTCAAAGATTGGAACAGTTAAAAAACAGCAATAAACTATAACATCTTTTTGGAAGTAAGAAAAGAAACTTCGAAGCTAATTAGACAAACTAAAAGAAAATATGAAAACAATCAACTTAATGAAATAGAAAAAGATTTCCAAAAAAATAACACCCGAAACTTTTACAAAACATTTAAAACTAAATTAAGAGGCTATCAACCCCAAAGTCTTTGCTTCCAAAAGGAAAACGGACAATTAGCTCTAAATAACCCAGACAATTGCAAAGAACTTGCGAAATATTTTGAACAAATACTAAACTGTACTGAGCCTTTAAACAAATTACCAACACTAAACCCTAAACAAACAAACCCAGATTCATTACCACCGAATGAAGATGAAATAATTAGGCAAATCAAGCGGCTTAAAAATAACAAAGCTTCTGGTGAAGATGGAATCACTGCAGAACTTTTGAAATCCGCTGGTCCAGGTACAATCAAAGAAATAACCAAAATTCTACCAGAAGTTTGGCGAACCGAACGGATTCCGGAAGATTGGAAAGATGCTTTAATCCATCCACTACACAAGAAAGGAGATATAACGGATATAAACAACTATAGAGGGATATCTCTTCTCCCAGTTTGTTACAAGATTCTATCTCAATGTCTACTAGACAGAGCACAAGGACAGTTGGAACCTAAAATTGGTGAATATCAAGCAGGTTTTCGACCGGGCAGATCCTGCCCTGAACAGATCCTGAATCTAAAGTTGATCCTAAGACATCAAAAACTGTACAATAAAAATCTCGTCTGTACATTTGTGGATTTCAAAAAAGCATATGATTCTATAGACCGCGAATCTTTATTCCGAATCTTGAAAGAACAAGGACTAGATCTGAAAACGCTGGCAATTATTAAAGCAACATTAACTAACACAAGGTCAAAAGTTAAATTCATGGGTAACATCTCAGAGCCCTTCGAAATTAGAACTGGAGTGAGACAAGGAGATGGACTCTCACCACTCTTATTCAACTGTGTTCTAGAAAAAGTAATACAGGAGTGGCGTGAAAAAAAGTCGGCCCTGAATATTGACCAGCCCATTAAACTGGGGAGAACCAACATCAAAATTGATTGTCTGGCGTTTGCTGATGATCTAGCAATTTTAGCTCAAGATGTATTAACGGCTCAAAAACAGATTGAAATCCTAAAAGAAACAGCAGAAAAGGTAGGACTCCAAATATCCTTTGAAAAGACACAATACATGACATGCAACAGACTAAGAACACCATTTCTAAAAACAAAATATGGTAACATCAGACCAGTCTCTCAATTCAAATATTTGGGTGAAATAATCATGGAAAATGGGTTGGAAAAAGCGGCCAATAAGGGTAGATGTCAAAAAATGGAAACGGCATTGAGACTTATGCAAAATATTTACAACAAAAAATGCCTATCTAAAAACACAAAACTGAGACATTACAACACAGTTATTAAGCCAGAATGTATATATGGGGCAGAAACGCTTATTTTGAATAGAAAGAGACATCGATGACATTGAAAAGAAGGAAAGAAAAATCATAAGAAAAATCCTAGGCCCCAAACAAATAAATACAACATATCGACTTCGAGAAAACCAAGAAATCAAACAATACACAGATATACATAGCGATATGAAAAAAAGAAGACTTAAGTTTTACGGACACATAAAACGGATGAATCCAAATAGGTTAACTAGACTAATAGTCGAATTTTATGAAAATAGGAGTAGAGCTAAAGTAGAAATAATTAAATGGATTGCTGCAATTAAAGACGACCTAAGATCAGCAAATATTACACAAAGTGAAATTCAGGATACCGGCTGTTTCAGACACAGGGTTGACGTTTGGAAGGTTGGCCAGAGAGAAAAATGTAGGAACAACTTGGTCTGACGAAAGAAGAAAAGCTCATAGCGAAAGAATTAAATTAGTATGGGCGCAAAGGAAGGCTAACAACAACAAACGCCTCTAATTGTACTTCGTGTGGTCCACCCGGGCCCATACGTGAATAATAATAATAAATATCTATAAAACAATTCCGGTTTATATTTGATTCACCCTCGTAATTGTTGAAAATTTTTGTTTAGGGCTTTAGTTTCTCCCACGGGAATAGATTTTCGCTTCCAACACACAAATTAAAATCACTTCCTAAACTGAAATCTAACTGTAAACTAAAAGGATTGAAGGGATTGGAAAGTACAACAGGCCACGTTAAACCTCACAGTGTCTGTGTTTAAACTGAAGCAGTCTCGATACCAAGTGTGCAAATACTTTAATTGCAGTCCAAAATAACATTGACATATTATTTGTGTAATTGATATTGATAGAACAACTTTATTTTCATGTCATGTACCTTCCAGTTATATTTACAAAAAAAAAAAAGTTAATATAGCCGTGATTTATGACAAATCCCTAGTAATCAGGGAGTTCAAATACGTTTTTTGTTTACTGAATATAAACTCAAAGCTATCACCGACTGGTATTTGTTATTGGCTTGCTGACCAACCATAAAACAAACACGCCATATGCGAGATAAAAACGTAAAAAATAGCCTGCGTTGTCATATATTCCCCTCATATCTGTTGTGTAAGTTATAATTATGCTTTTAATTCGCCTGCATATTTTTTCTACCACTTGGTGATATCCCAAAAGTGTATTATCATAAATTAACTTGCCGAATTATGTGGATTTTGTCATTAAATACTTTAGATTTTATTATCTAATCATAAACAAACTACTGAAAAATATTATGCAGACACCGCAACACAGCAAAAAAGTTGTAATATAATATTGTTATTATGTTTGTACTGCAAATTCACAACATTTTCATAACTATATCATGTATCTTAAATGTTAGATTTCACTCGAGTGCAGATTTTATCAATATCAGTTTGGTGGCGATGGATTTGGTGTAATTAGCGGTTGTCGGATGGTATCGGCAGCTGTGGGGTAGGGGGTTTGAATCCCGTGCGCAGTAGTAAAAAAGGGAAAAGACCGCACCGTTTAATGAACAAGGTTGGAAGCGGTTAATACCTAAAATAACCTGTATACAGCATTAAAAAAATTCCAGAAGTGTGGCTCAAATCAATATCCAAAACGCTATCAAAGAATCACTCGGCTTCTTGGATTTGTGTAACTCTGCCATAAAACGTTCCTTTCATGACCAGCTTGAGTTTCGGAAACAGAAAATTCCTTCAGTCACACGGAGATAAATCAGCCGAATACGGAGACTTGAATTATCGCCAAAAATTCAAGAACAGCGACGGTCCCAATTTAAGCCATGAGGAACAAATCGAGTACAGACTTTCCGTTTGTTTAAATCCTCTGTTTACAAGCACCGCAAACGGCATTATGACCGGCCTGGCTCTGGGTCGTCTTCCAAAGCATCACGGCCGTTCTGGAATCGCATATACTACTCGAACACACGTATACGGGATAAGCAAATCACTATAAACTTTTTTGTGAAGAGGTGACAAAATATATAATGCGTTTCAAGATATATCGTTGACCGATTGGCTGCAATAAACTCTTAACAACCCCTGCCGTAACAAAACAGGGCAAAGTTGCAAGAAACGTAGACAGGACCGAGCCTAATAAAATAACAGATAAAAAGATAAAATTATTTTTTTACCCGGTTTAGTAGTTTCGAAATATTTTAATATAGTTCGCATTCTTTTCTTAAACAGTGCAGTTCTATAATTTCGATCGTATTTTTTGGTATTCCAAACGTGATAAAAATGTGGCGTTCTTGACAAGATAATGATCGTTGCGCCTCCGGTAGCGCTAATTTTAAAAGAAAACATTTATCACCCGATGCTAAGCAAATTGTTAAAAATGTGTATGTTTCTTTATTGAATACAAAGAGTTAATCCAAAGCAAAATGTATGCTATGAATGAAGAGCAAACTGTGCCTACATTGCATTCATTGCAACAGCGACAAAAGAGCGACTAAGATGAAACCAACATTCTTTGCAGCAGAACTAGCCTCCGGAGAATATTACATCAAATTGGCTTTGCATATTGGACCATTAATAAAATACAAATATTAATAGAATCACGACTGCGAGGATGGCGGTTTGACTACTTAAAGTCTATAAAAAAATACACATTAGGAAATCGTCCCACTATCTACCTTGTTGAAACATGGTTCCATACACACGAGACGGCAGCAAAAGGATGGGTAGATACATCAAGAAAATGCCAAAGCAAAGCCCCAGCGAACAAGGGAAAAATAATTACAATTTCACATGCTGGTTCCGAGGATTGATGGGTTCCAAATTGTTTACGGTCGTCCTCCAAAAATATTAAACATTCATCTTTGGACTACCATGACGACACCACAGCAGAACTTTTTGAAGATTGGTTTATAAACAGCCTTGTGCCAATATGCCAACAAGAAAGTGTAATTGTAATGGACAATGCTAGTTATTATAACGGCCAAAGAAATTAAGTTCCTAATGCAAATAGCACTAAATTGGAAATTGCGAACTATATGTTAAAAAACGATATATACTTCGAAAATACATATATACGTATATTCATATATTCGTATATACATACGTTCAAATACATATATTCGTATATACATATATACAAAAATGTGATTTTCTAGGCATATTAAAGAAAGTAAAGTAAAGTGTTTGGGTTAGAGGCGCATCAGCAACTAGGTTATTTAGCGACTGGACCTACAGCTTAACGTGGGTTCCGAACCACGGTCATCAGCTTCCGACAAACCCAGGCCAGCACCCCCCTCGGGCTATAAACCCTTGGTTATGTGCCTACCCATAAGTCTATCAGGAAAACTACCGACTGTCGAGTGACCAACGTAGAACACTTCTCAGAAGGCATCCGGCCTTACCCAGCCTTTAACTGGCGTGACTGAGGGTTAATTCGTAGTCGGATTTTACACTCTTGCCTAGAAACAATCACAAACATTTAGGAAAGATAAACGGACAGAAGAAAGAAAAATAACCATCCGAGCGCTGGAATCGAACCAGCTATCGCTCCAGCGCGGATTCGGCAAAGCAGGCGCTCTTACCGCCGCACCAACGCGACCGGCCATATTAAAGACATTTATTAGAAAGGAATATGTATGTGATACCGTTGCTGCCGATATGGGACATACGGTTTTACGCCTTCCCCCGTATTACTGTATTTTTAATATAATTGAGCATATGTGGCATCAGGTAAAATCCAATGTTAGAACAGCAAACATTTATCCGACTCTAAGTGCAAGTGCTGCAATATTAATTAGGAAAGTTGTAGATAGTATTCCCAAAAAAAATGTGATTAACCATGTTACTAAAATAGAAGATTCCTATGTATCATTTACTAATAATATAGAACCACTTATTATTAATGTAGATCAAAGTGACGGTGAGGACGAAACCGAATTAAATGTATAAATTTTAGTTATAATTTTTACTAATAAATTCAAAATACGCAAACCAATAAACAATGTTTTAGTCATACATAATAATAATAATAATAATTTAATGATAATTTAACAATATTTTATTTTTCCCAAAATTATTCAGAGGTAAACCACTTCGGCTCTGGTACCTTTTAAAAAACTAGGAACATTTTTATTGAGATTTATTGGGGCAATTAACATTTTGCCGAAGGGCAACGAAATATCTTGAAACTGACTATACTGGACTTTAAGCGCTATTATTTGACAATCCGTTCATCGATTCTAGTGACGGTGGTTTCGTATTATAGAGAATATGTGCTGCTTTCAGTTTAGATATTGTTTCAATAGATGGCGCTAGTAGTTTGCTTTAAATTTTAAATAGTCCGTTACTTTTCCAACATAGTGTGTATAACGAATGCTTACAAATAGGTAAATTATTAACGAAGACCAAATTCAAGTTTAGATAACATCCAAATAGAAAAGGTTCAGAAATACAAATACTTAGATGCATTAATCGATTCTGATATATGAACTATGACAATCAAATTAATGTCAGAATAGAACTAGCGAGATATGAGTTTTGATATTTGAATCAATGCTTTGTGATAAAAGCATAAACAAGCCACTCAGGCTTATCATTCTGTAACATATTAAACAATGGTAAGTATCACCTCATCTCAGGTTGTGTGGGGAAGAATGGATAGAATTAAAAAACGCATAGGAAGCAAGTCCTGACTGATGAATAAAGACAGGATTTTATGCATTTTACATATATATGCAAATTCTGCATATTTTGTGATTTTAAACGAAAAATGCATATTTTAGGAACTATTGCATATCTAAGCATGTTTTGGGATTTCTGTATTCTTTTCTTACGTTTTATGGTCGCACGGCGCCGTGTCTGGGCGGTCCCGGTCTGCAGATTGGGTTTTCCCTAATGGGGCAATAAAATAAAATAAGTATAAAAACTTCTATTTTTATTTATTTTCTCATATTTGTTACTGTTTGCAAAGTTTACAGACTGGTGCCAGTCTAAATTCGTTGCTCGAAGTACCGACGCCTAGTGACTTAACTTATATTTATTCTGTAAACTTTGCTGTTTGTCAGTATTATTCAGGTTGTCGTTTGTTGTAGTCGCAGTTATTATTGTGCAGTTAGTAAGTGCAAACAAAGTGAAAGTGAAAGCAGTGATTATCTAGAAAATACTATGTACTTCTTGGATTAAGCCTTACCCAGAACTTGCTTTCGACGGCGACCAGGTTTTTTGCAAATCTTGTTCAAAAATTGTTTCCTGCTCAAAGAAATTTCAAATAGACCAACATATTAAGACGCCGTCTCACGTAGCTAAGGTTAGAAATATGAAGAAGTCTGGGCCCATACAGTCAACGCTGAAGCAGTCATTTGAGATTTTTAAAAACGGAAACCATGACCAGTCAGAATTTAACGTAGATCTATGTAAAACGTTCTGGGCGGCTAATATTCCTTTAAACAAGTTAACCAACCCGTAAGTTAAGACCTTTCTGCAAAAATTTAATGCTCCAGATGAATCAACATTAAGAAAAAACGTCGTTGGAAAGGTATTTGGTACCGTGATAGATGAAATAAAAAAAGAAATTGGAGGTAACTATATGTATATTGTTGTCGACGAAACAACTGATTCGTGTGGTCGTTGCATAGTTAATTTAATGATCGGAAAACTCACAGATGAAGAACCTGGAAAAGCTTACCTTATAGCCGTAAAAGAAGTGGAAAAAACAAACAATCTTACAGTTACACGTTTTATTCAAGAAACCTTAACACATTTCTTTTTGCCGAACTCAGTTCATACAGATAAAATTCTTGTCCTGTTTTCCGATGCTGCGCCGTATATGATAAAGGCAGGAAAGAATTTAAAAATATTTTATGAAAATTTGATTCATGTAACTTGTCTAGCCCACGGATTAAATAGGGTTACGGAAACTATTAGAGTTTCTTTTCCGTTGGTCAATGACCTAATAGCAAATGTCAAAAAGATATTCATAAAGGCCCCATTGAGAGTGCAGTTTTACAAAGAGAATTTGCCCGGGGTACCATTACCACCTGAGCCTGTCGTGACCAGATGGGACACCTGGATTCGTGCGGCATTATTTTATGCAGATAATTTTCAAAAATTGAAGGACTTAATCTCACAAATGTCTGGTGATGATTCACAGTGCATCCAAAAATCGAAAGAAATATTTCGAAGTACTGTAGTGGAACAACAGTTAATGCATATTAAGTGTAACTATGTATTTATAGCAGACAGTATTTTGCAACTAGAGGAATCGTGTAGAAGTTTACCAGTCGATGGATATAATAGAGACATGTGTACAAAATTGCAAAAATATACGAGGTGAGGAAGGGAAAACAGTAGTGGCAAAATTAGAAAATTTGATAGAAAAAAACACAGGTTTCAAGATTTTAAGGCAGGTCGTAGACATAATGTCAGGGAAAACTGTAAATAATTTAGCTATTGAGCCTGCCTTAGTTCCGAAATTAAAATTTTGCCCTATAACATCAGTAGATGTAGAAAGATCGTTTTCTTTGTATAAAAATTTCCTTAAGTGATAGACGCCACAATTTTCTAGTTCAGAACCTTGAAGCACACATTATAACACATGGGCTGAAAAGTCCCGGGCCTAACACATAGATGGCACTAGTTTTATTGCAGTCGCCTTTTTTTCAGTTAATACTAACCTTCAAAAGACAGCTGTTAAAATTTCATGATATTCTATTCATTAGTTTGTGAGTTATTGTGCTAAGAGTGACGCTACTTTTGTTATTTTCAAAACAATGGATCAAAAACAATTTCGTGTTTTAATTTTACACTGCTTCTTGATGAGAAAAAATACCGTTCAAGCGAAGCAATGGCTTGAAAAGTGTTATGGGGACTCCGCTCCATCAGAAACAACAATAAAACGTTGGTTTGCTGACTTCAAACGTGGTCGTAGAGACACCGATGATGCAGAACGCAGTGGACGTCCAAATGAGGCGGTAACACCAGAAAACATAAAAAAAATCCACAAAATCGTTTCGAATAATCGAAAAGTGAAGTTGCGTGAGTTAGCTGACATCGTAAAGATATCAAAAGAACGTGTTGGCTTTATATTGCATAAGCATTTGACTATGAGAAAGCTCTGTTCAAAGTGGGTGCCGCGTTTGCTCACTGTTGACCAAAAACGAGAACTCTTGATGATTCTGATCAGTGTTTGGCCATGTTTAAACGTAACAAACCGGAATTTTTGCATCGATATGTGACAATGGATGAAACATGGATCCATCACTTCACTCCGGAATCAAAAGGATCGTCATCTGAGTGGACAGCAACTGGTGAACCTTGTCCAAAGCGCCCGAAAGCACAACAATCGGCTGGAAAGGTTATGGCCTCGGTATTTTGGGATGTGCGTGGTGTAATATTCATCGACTATCTTGAGAAAGGAAATACCATTAACAGTGAATATTATATAGCGTTATTGGAGCGTTTGAAGGCCGAAATTGCAAAGAAACGACCGCATATGGCAAAGAAAAAAATTTTGTTTCATCAAGACAACGCACCGTGTCACAAGTCAATCAAAACAATGGCAAAACTACATGAATTGAACTTCGAATTGCTCCCACAGCCACCGTATTCGCCAGATTTGGCTCCCAGCGACTACTGGCTGTTCGCAGACCTGAAAAAAATGCTCGCCGGTAAGAAATTTCGCACGAATGAAGAGGTTATCGCTGAAACTGAGTCCTATTCTGAGGCAACAGATAAATCATTCTACAAAAGTGGTATTGAAATGTTAGAGCGGCGCTGGAATGATTGCGTTGCTCTTGATGGAGATTACGTTGATGAATAAAGCTAATTTTGAACCAAAAAAACTGTGTTTTCTTTGTTAGGCCCGGGACTTTTCAGCCCATTTGTTAACTAGTGCGTTTTATAATTTTTCGAGTTAATATTAATATTTAGTATAAGTTTCATATAAAACATTGTATTCGGTGTTAACTGAATTAATAAAGTATATTATATTATAACTTGAATTTATCTTTATTCAATACTCACCTAATTAAATGAAAATGATATTTAGGAAATCAAAATTTTGTTGCATATTCACTGCATATTTACGGATTTTTTGCATATATCCTGCATAAATTAAAAAAAATATGTGCATATATATGCGCATATTCTTAAGGTTTTTGGTTGCATATAATCCGGTCTTTACTGATGAATATACGGGACTAGGCGATTATAAGCTTTGAAGATAAATTTCGCCTTGCTAGAAATTAGGCTTTTGAACAATTTTTTTTTGTCATAAATGGAAAGAACATATATATGTTTTATAACAAAACTATTTTTATTATTATTTTTCCTTATAATTAAAAAATTATATCAAATTGAAAATAAATTTTTAAACCTACTACCGATGACATGCCGACAATTCCCGAAAAAAACCGGAACCATTGTGACCTCACAATTGTACCGAAAGCCAATATCGGTTCGGCTCAGAGTAATTCGATTATACCGAAATTTTCTTTCGCACTTTTTCTGAAAAGACGTTCGGAAAGAATCAGAGTTTAGGGTAAATAAAACAATTTTAAAAATATCTGTTCTTATGTAAATAAAGAATCACTGGATAAAAAACAAAAACCTAAGACATTTCTCAGTGATTCTTTTTTGTGATAAATTTTCCTAACGAACAAAATTTTAAAAATATAAAAATGTTCTAAAAAATATACAAACTTTTAACGTTAACGTTTCGGGGGGTATTCTCCTCCCGTTTTCAAAACGAATCTAAAAATAAAGTATATTAATTTCTATAAATTATGAAAAGATAAAAGTAAAGTTTTGGGGTTAGAGGCGCATCAGCAACTGAGAAGGCTATTTAGCGACTGGACCTACAGCTTAACGTGGGTTCCGAACCACGGTCATCAGCTACCGAAAACCCCGGTTAGCACCCCCCTCGGGCTATCAACCCTTGGTTTTGTGCTTAACCGAAATTATCTCGAGAAGCCTACCGACTGGCGAGTGACCAACGTAAAACACCTCTCAGAAGGCATCCGGCCTTACCCAGCCTCGAACTGGCGTGACTGAGGGGTGATTCCTTGTCAGATTTTACACTCTTACCTAGAAACATTCACAAGAATTTTAGCAAAACTTTTTTGCCTAGTACGGGATTCGAACCCGGTCCATATTAACTGCCGTAACGTAAGGCTGACGCCTTAGACACCACAGCTAACGTGGCTCCTATGAAAAGATAGAAAGTAAATATATTTTTGTGTATGTCAATGATACTTACATTGACAATTAGTTTTTAATGACAGTGACTCTAAAAATAAAGTATATTGTAGTATTAAAAGTATACAGTAAAATATATTATTAGTACATTTTTATATTTTTAAAATTTTGTTCGTTAGGCAAATGTATTACAAAAAAGAATCACTGAGAAATTTGTCTCCGTTTGTTTTTTACCCAGTGATTCTTTATTTACATAAGAACAGATATTTTTGATATTTTTTGAGTTTTAGATCGTGGCGAAAAAAACCAAAATAAAGAAAAAAATATATGAACACGCCACAATCATTTAGACATTAAATAAAACAAATTTTCGATCTTAGTCATTGTTTTATAGGTTTGACCTATATATTTGACTGCATTTGTTGGTTTGCTATCGATTTCAAAATATACATGCTTTTAATTGTTATTTGGGCTTTCAGTGTTGTTTTCGACGTTATACTCATATATCTTTACATAAGATATGGAGGCTCAAAGGTAAATTCAGAATCAAATCAGATTAGGGTTCCTTTTATTTTTTGCATTCGTTTTTATAACTTTTATTTATAATATTTAATTCATGTGGGGAAAACAAATTAACGTGCCAAATTTATAAGAATTATCCCTACGTGTCCGCAAAGAATCTATATGCAGCAACACAACCGAGAGTAGTAACAATGAGAAAGCCCTACAGGATCGTCTATTTTGTAGGGTACGACTAATAATAATCACGAATTAGAGAAGAATAGACAAGAATAAAATTCGACTACCAATTTGGAAGGTAATTGTATATGAAGTCTTATACTTATGAAAGTTTTACAGGATAATCTAATTTGTAGATGGTCGAAGAGTACAGAAATATATGTGCTCAGTTGGATGAACATCAAATAGTTAAGGAATGGCAAATCTGAAGGAGTATGCAAAAAAAAGAATAATAAAAAAGCAAACCTACTATCCAAACAAAAAGTAAAGAAAAACATATATATATATATATATATATATATATATATATATATATATATATATATATATATATATATATATATATATATATATATATATATATATATATATACCAAGTGTAGAACGTATGGTGTGGTGTTTTGGGAGACAAAATTATTGGTCTATTTATTTGTAATGGACATTTGAATAGTGAAACATATTTAAATTTTTTACAAAATGGACTGCCAGAACTAATGGAAGATGTTTCGTTGGAAACAAGAAGACAAATGTGGTACCAGCATGATGGATGCCCTGCCCACTTCTCGCAGGTGGTTCAAAACTTCTTGGATGCTTCGTTTCCAAATCGTTGAATAGGACGGGGTAGTTTATTTTCGTAGCCCCGGATTTGACAGTCCTCGATTTTTGCTTGTGGGGAAAACTAAAAGGCCTTGTTTTTCAAACTCGTCCTACCACACGAGAAAACATGATTGAAATAATTCAAAATTCAATAACCAGCATTTCAAGAGCGGAAATTGAAGCTGCCGTTTTTAGTACTCGTCGAAAAATAAATCTTTGCATTTCTAAGGATGGAAGGCATTTTGAACATTTAGAAAGGCGTTAAAGTTCAGATTCTGTTAATTATTAGACTGTTGTGCTGTTAATTTTATTTGACTGTTGTTATTATTATCTTCGTTGTTGGCCCGTTGGCCTTTAAACACGCTCCAAATTAATATGGCACGAAGAATTTGGACCAGTCCTAAGCCTGGGTAAAGTGTGAAGGAAGGCAAACATTAGGTTAATATTTTTTTAACTTAATGCAGGTAGTAGTGAAATAATAACTGATAATGATAATGAATAACTTCACTGGACGATTCCTCTTTAAATTACCTTTCTTGCCATGTAGTAAAAGCTGTACCATTCCATTTGAAAAAACTGAACAAAACTTCAAGAAAACTATTGTTGAATGTAACGCCACCTCGCGGTTTCATTTATAAACTATATAATTTATCTCCCAGATTATCTGATTGTCCCTGCAATTGCCTTTAAAATTAATCCAAATTGAGGAAAATCGGTTAAGGCAAACGGAAATTGGACGACTTTTTATCTCAATAGGTAAAACTTCCCCCCATCCCTCTATTCGTGAAATTACGACAAAATGTCATAAAACAAAGTTATAGGAGACAGTTTGCTAATTATAACTGGGAATTTTTCTTACTCGGTTAACGCTTGAAAATACACAAAAAAAATTATTTTTAAAAATGTTTAGCTCGTCACGCCCTCTTGCGGTCGTTTTAGAAGCTTAAAAATATTTTTGGTGAATTTCTCATGACCATTTTTAGTACAATTTTTTTCCTTAAAGCTGTGGGATAAATAGTTTTCAAGATACAGCCGCGATCCATCCTTAATGGGACACCTGGTATATATATATATATATATATATATATATATATATATATATATATATATATATATATATATATATATATATATATATATATACCAAGTGTAGAACGTATGGTGTGGTGTTTTGGGAGACAAAATTATTGGTCTATTTATTTGTAATGGACATTTGAATAGTGAAACATATTTAAATTTTTTACAAAATGGACTGCCAGAACTAATGGAAGATGTTTCGTTGGAAACAAGAAGACAAATGTGGTACCAGCATGATGGATGCCCTGCCCACTTCTCGCAGGTGGTTCAAAACTTCTTGGATGCTTCGTTTCCAAATCGTTGAATAGGACGGGGTAGTTTATTTTCGTAGCCCCGGATTTGACAGTCCTCGATTTTTGCTTGTGGGGAAAACTAAAAGGCCTTGTTTTTCAAACTCGTCCTACCACACGAGAAAACATGATTGAAATAATTCAAAATTCAATAACCAGCATTTCAAGAGCGGAAATTGAAGCTGCCGTTTTTAGTACTCGTCGAAAAATAAATCTTTGCATTTCTAAGGATGGAAGGCATTTTGAACATTTAGAAAGGCGTTAAAGTTCAGATTCTGTTAATTATTAGACTGTTGTGCTGTTAATTTTATTTGACTGTTGTTATTATTATCTTCGTTGTTGGCCCGTTGGCCTTTAAACACGCTCCAAATTAATATGGCACGAAGAATTTGGACCAGTCCTAAGCCTGGGTAAAGTGTGAAGGAAGGCAAACATTAGGTTAATATTTTTTTAACTTAATGCAGGTAGTAGTGAAATAATAACTGATAATGATAATGAATAACTTCACTGGACGATTCCTCTTTAAATTACCTTTCTTGCCATGTAGTAAAAGCTGTACCATTCCATTTGAAAAAACTGAACAAAACTTCAAGAAAACTATTGTTGAATGTAACGCCACCTCGCGGTTTCATTTATAAACTATATAATTTATCTCCCAGATTATCTGATTGTCCCTGCAATTGCCTTTAAAATTAATCCAAATTGAGGAAAATCGGTTAAGGCAAACGGAAATTGGACGACTTTTTATCTCAATAGGTAAAACTTCCCCCCATCCCTCTATTCGTGAAATTACGACAAAATGTCATAAAACAAAGTTATAGGAGACAGTTTGCTAATTATAACTGGGAATTTTTCTTACTCGGTTAACGCTTGAAAATACACAAAAAAAATTATTTTTAAAAATGTTTAGCTCGTCACGCCCTCTTGCGGTCGTTTTAGAAGCTTAAAAATATTTTTGGTGAATTTCTCATGACCATTTTTAGTACAATTTTTTTCCTTAAAGCTGTGGGATAAATAGTTTTCAAGATACAGCCGCGATCCATCCTTAATGGGACACCTGGTATATATATATATATATATATATATATATATATATATATATATATATATATATATATATATATATATATATATATATATATATATCAATTCTAAATAAAAAAAAAGTAGTTAAAATATTTAGTGTTTTTCAGGATTTTGGTACATTTCATCAATTAATTGACATATTTATTCGATAAGGTATGTTTATACATAGGTTAGAAATTTATTATAGGCATTGAAGACTGATAGTGGTTTTCTAGTCTCCTTAACAGGAGAGTCCCACACTTAGACTATAAAAGTTTTCCTCTCAAAAAGGTACCTTCTCTTATTTGAGAAATCTCTAGGTGGTCATGGATTAAAGTTAGTTGGCAGCCAGATTTATTTATATTTGCAAATATTATTAAGTCTGTGGTGGTTTGTAAAACATATAAGGCGAAAAATCGCCATTGTTAATACTGAAAACATTATGTTTTACTGTAAACCTTATGTGAATACTGGAAACCTTTGTTCAATACCATTCCATTTGAAAAAACTGAACAAAACTTCAAGAAAACTATTGTTGAATGTAACGCCACCTCGCGGTTTCATTTATAAACTATATAATTTATCTCCCAGATTATCTGATTGTCCCTGCAATTGCCTTTAAAATTAATCCAAATTGAGGAAAATCGGTTAAGGCAAACGGAAATTGGACGACTTTTTATCTCAATAGGTAAAACTTCCCCCCATCCCTCTATTCGTGAAATTACGACAAAATGTCATAAAACAAAGTTATAGGAGACAGTTTGCTAATTATAACTGGGAATTTTTCTTACTCGGTTAACGCTTGAAAATACACAAAAAAAATTATTTTTAAAAATGTTTAGCTCGTCACGCCCTCTTGCGGTCGTTTTAGAAGCTTAAAAATATTTTTGGTGCATTTCTCATGACCATTTTTAGTACAATTTTTTTCCTTAAAGCTGTGGGATAAATAGTTTTCAAGATACAGCCGCGATCCATCCTTAATGGGACACCTGGTATATATATATATATGTATATATATATATATATATATATATATATATATATATATATATATATATATATATATATATATATATATATATATATATATCAATTCTAAATAAAAAAAAAGTAGTTAAAATATTTAGTGTTTTTCAGGATTTTGGTACATTTCATCAATTAATTGACATATTTATTCGATAAGGTATGTTTATACATAGGTTAGAAATTTATTATAGGCACTGAAGACTGATAGTGGTTTTCTAGTCTCCTTAACAGGAGAGTCCCACACTTAGACTATAAAAGTTTTCCTCTCAAAAAGGTACCTTCTCTTATTTGAGAAATCTCTAGGTGGTCATGGATTAAAGTTAGTTGGCAGCCAGATTTATTTATATTTGCAAATATTATTAAGTCTGTGGTGGTTTGTAAAACATATAAGGCGAAAAATCGCCATTGTTAATACTGAAAACATTATGTTTTACTGTAAACCTTATGTGAATACTGGAAACCTTTGTTCAATACTGGAAACCTTAATTAAAACACTAATGTAGTATGGGGGGATTTTTTTTTAATATTGTTAATTGAGTTTAGTGTGGTGGTTTGTAGATTAGGTGTGATTTTAAAAGTACTGTAAACTTCAATGAAAGCAATCAAACAAATATGTATATAATGTTGGGTAGTGATTGTTTTTATTCTGAATTGATTATTAATTTAGTTTACAATATTATAATCTACTGTAATATATTATCCAGGTTAGGGAAAATTTTATTATGTATATTTAACAGTGTATTTTTTATTGAAATAAAATTAGCAATTTAAACAGCATGTGTTTTGTTTTTCTAATTATGATTTGTATTGTTTTTTCAATAAAAAAAATCAATTACAAAACTAGAAAATATCTTTTGGTTATTCAATATTTAACATTTTTCATTATTTTTGAAAACCAATATTACAACTATATAACATATTTTTTTTTGTTGAGTATTTATTATCTGCTGAAGCTGGCACAATCGTGACATTGAGCGTCTTCAACTTAATTCTTAATTTTTCATTAATAATCAAAGTAACTGTATAAGCTTTATCCCGAACTTTATGTTCTGGACATACACATCTTTTTACCCAATACAATTTATAAAACAATTTTGTTTCTTATTTACATTTACATTATTATTTTTTTAAAAAAAACTTACATCGATGCTTTAACACCTCGAACTTCAGCTGAATTGAACCGAATGTCACTTTTCAGAAAATCTGTGCCCATAAAAATATCCGTAGCAGGTATATTATCAGAATTAGCCTTTATGAACCCTTTGTCACACATTACTAAACTAAATTAGTAATCAATTTTTGAATTTGAATAGAAGACCTTGACAGTACTGAAGGGAAAACACTTTAGCATTCTGACGTCACAAACATAGCAGCCAATCGCGGCGCGTTCGTAGTCACGTATTTTTTTTAATTTATACATTTTAATTAATTTATAATTCCTAAGAAGTTTTTAAAAAGTTTTTCGCATCGATTATCAATATTATTTATGATAAAGTTTTAAAATGAAGTAAAAAAATGGATAATTATTTTTTATTCAAAAAGCCAATTGAGAATTTTTTCAAAAAGGTGATCATCAATCTCCATTAATAAAGGCGGTATAGAACGAAGAAAGTACCGATACTTTTTAATTTAACTACTAATAGGTGTTTCGGTTAATAATGTCGATTTTGCTAAGAGATGGTGTTACTAACACATTTATTAGGTTTGGTCAAGGGGTCTCCAAACTTTCCAAGGGCCAAAACCGTTTTAATTTTCATGTCATCTATAGCTGCTAAACTAGTCGCCGAGTACGCGCCCTAAACGAGCATACGCTTGCTAATAAATTCGCTAGTCACGGCCCGTATTTTGAAGACCTTTGGTATAGTTTCGGTTGACTGCGTGATTGGCACTTGGTGAAACATAGTAACAATGATAAGAATTAAAAAACTTGGGATTTGTTTCACAATATATTCAAAATATTCTCTGACATGTTTCGGCCTCACGACCATTCTCAAAAAGAGTTATATATAAACTAAACTAAAGTTTCAAGGTGCTGTTAATAGAGGTTGGTTTTTTTTGTCTCGATAAATTTATGACACTTTCAATAATTGGGGTATCTCCGAAGTCTCCACAGAAAAGCTCAAATTTTGCGAAAAAATCGACATTATTAATCGACAGTGATAAGCATCACCTACAGGTTGTGATACAATGAAGAGTGATGTCTGAATGATTGTGGTGTGAAGGAAAAAAAAATACAACGAAGAGTAGATAGAAAACACCCCATAAAATGAAAGTCTGAGCCTGCGCGATGCTAAGCTTTAAAAATAAATTTCGGCTTGCTAGGGATTGAGAAATAAAAAAAAAAAAGATCGTCGACCTCCTTTGATAAACACGGAATAGAACGAAGAAAGTCCCGATACTTTTTAATTTAACTAGTATTATTCCAGCTATGCGTCAAAACTCTAAAAGAAATTGTAGTGTATAATTTATTTTTACTTGTAGGTTTGGCTGAAATCCAAAGATCCTTCCCAGAATTTTAGACTGGACTTTGTTGGGAACTCCATTATTTTTTTTTCGTGATGATACGAATTTTTATTTTCAGAGAGGTTATTGTCTCAAAAAAATATTAATGAAAAAGTTATTTTAAATGACTAAAATAAGTGATGCCTATTATTGGAGAATTCCTATTGGATTGAGGCAAAAGTTCGTCCCATTTTTTTTAAACAAAAATTCAAATATTTTGTTAAGTCGTTTTTCGGTATCGTCTCAACGACCTTGGTCATGGCTTCAAGGACTTGTGTAACGCTGTCAAAAAAACGTTCCTTTCATGGTCAGTTTTAGTTTCGGGAACAGGAAATAGTCACACGGAGATAAATCACGCGAATACAGAGGATGTTGAAGCACAAAGTAGGTTTGTTTAAATCATTTGTCCAAATTTTGTGAATCATGTCTTTAATCGTATTTGATTACTGCGCTATCCATCTCACAGTCGAATTCGCGTCGTAGGCGATTATTTCGCGCACTTTTTCCACCAACACATCGCGATTTTTGTTTTTTGGCCGGCCTGGCTTTGGGTCGTCTTTTAAAGCATCACGAACATCCTGGAATCGAGTATACCACTCGAACGCACGTGTACGGGATAAGCAATCATCCCCATAAACTATTCTCATTAATTTAAATGTTTCTGTGAAAGTTTTACCGAGCTTGAAACAAAATGTAATATTAGCTCTTTGTTCCATCATGGTTTTGTAACGTAGTGACAAGGTACTGTCACTTTAAGCGCTATGACGATAACTTGACAATCCGTTGATCGAGTCTAATGATGGGGGTCTCGTTTTATAGAGGAGATATACAGCTTTCAGGTTATATATCGTTTCAATAAATGACACTAGTAGTTTTCCTTAAATCTAAAAAGTTCAGTTATTTTTCCGCCACACTGTATGTTTCCGGTGTTCGCAATAATAGACAAAAAAACAAGAATTCAAAGGCAGAACATTAAAAATACTGCTACATTAACTTGTACATCACAGAAGAAGCTCTGGAAGACTAAGAAAATACCACAGAATCATTTATGGACTCACATAGTACAAGATAGGTAAAAAATTATTTACATGAAAATTACTATGTTTACATATATCACAGTATCCATTCCTTTGGAATGTTTTCATTTTGTCAAGATTAACCCTCAAGAGAAGCACTGGATAAGGGATACCCAGGGGTAAATTAAAAGTGCTTTTCCCTTATAAATGGTCACGTTGAGGGGATGACTTTGAGTGGGGGAAAAATTTTACTATCCCCACTACAGATCCCCCACCATAGCCATCTTAAGATGTGAATACTAACAAAAATATAAGCGACCGTCTGTGGTGCACCACCCAGTGCTGTTGTTGTGTCAGTGTTTTATCAATAAATAAAAACCGCTAAACTTTTTGCACAAATAGTGAGTCCTTTTTCGATCTCGACACAGTTTGTGGTAAATAAATCATAAATATTATATTTTCTACAGTATTTTTATTGAAAACTTTGATTTTTGATTTTTTTAACGGTTTCTTTCATTTTCTATTTAGCTCAAAATGAACACGCGTTCTCGTACTCGCTATGCGTCTGAAGTAGAAGCGTTATACGAGGCTGCTGATATTTTCGTAGACAAAGAGAGTGAAAGCGAGACCGAATCGGTCTTTTGAAGAACATCATACCAGTGAACTTTACCTAACTAAATAAATATATTTTTTTAAATAAAGCTAAATTATGCGATAAGTATCTGAAAGTACATAAGTCCCCTTTTAAATGCCGTTGGAAGAAAGTTTTTATCTATTAATTTCGCCTAGATATGATAGTTTGAATAGAACACCTCATTTTAACATTTATTTTTACTGATTTTTTCGATGGTATTAGGAATACTATTACTTTTTGGAACATTCTATAGATATAGTATTTTTCTATACTGAATTAAAAAAATAATTATTAAATTGGATAATTTATACAAAAGATATTAATAATCAAAGACAAACGTATATGTGCTCCAGAATCAGGAAGCACAGATATGCTTCTCTTAAGGGTTAATACTGCCTCTCGCATACCACAAACAAATTAGGGCGAAGAGTGAAGTAGATAGGCAGGGACTAGCAGGAGGCAAAGAGGTGAGATGTAAATTTTGCAGTCAGCTGTAAAACATGATACAGCACTATGCACAAAAAATTAAAGTCTTTCTACTATTCCCTCAAAGCCATTTAAATGTTCTTCATTCCAAGATTATGCAGCCTTGTTAAGACAAGGCAATGCTCACCTTCATGATATCTCAAAGAAGTCAACATACATATTGGGGATAGGTCCCTCCTGTGGAGGAGTTTCCAGAAATGTTAATTCAAGAACATGGTGCACAATTGAGAATCAAGACCTGCTGCCTACAGACAATAGTAGCGATCAGATCTAATGGCTCTGAATTATTTCCTATGGGGATTTTTGAAGGAAAAGGTTTACATAAATAAGTTCCAAACCATACAGCAATTCAAGGACAACACCAAATATGTTGACAAGTTATTAAAAATGTGTTAAAACAGTAAAACTATAGTGACAGGTCATCTAACACCAAATGCACCCAAAATATTTAAAAAATATCTCCCTTGAAAACTACAAACACAATATATAAAAAACAATTATGACACATTTCTTTCTTTTGATACTAAAAACATTCATTATTTGCACAGATCTTTCACATTTCACAAATATTGACAGGACTCACTGATAAGAATTATTTATTATCCGAACTTGACAATTCAGAGATAAGATTTAAAAGGCAGGATGCGATAACTCGAAAATGGAAATTCCATTATCATGTAAAAGAATAGGAGAAATATATACTGAAAAAAAAAAATGTGTAATTGTTTGGACCATAAAATCACGTAAAACCAAACAAGTACACCCACAGAAAAGTACAACTAAAGCCACCTATTTGTAAAAACGAAAGTTATTTTCCAAACACATAGTAAATTAAAAACATTAAACCATCTCTTCAGAAACACAATTTAAAAATGAAGTAATTAAACTTATTTGTAATTGTCTGCAAGAAAACAAATATTTCATAATTCACTGTTTCTTATCTTGCACAGATAAAAAAATATTAATGTGGCTACTTACAGCTATATAGAGTGAGTCTCTTTCCATGAGGTCAGCTAGTTTATACAACAGTCTGCCTCTTTCAGAAGCATCCATGGTCCTCCAGGGTGAATGTAGACGAAAGGCTTCATTGGCAGCATCAACAGCAATATCTACAAGTAAAAGGGGAATCTAAATATCTCTTGATTGTAAAACATTATTTTAAAAAATTCTACCTATGTCGACTTTAGATCCCTGTTGAACATCAGTTATAACTTTGCCAGTGGTAGGGTTAACAGTGGGGAATGTAGCTCCAGATCTTGCTTTGTGCCACTCATTATTTATGAAAATCTAGAAAAGCATTTAATGCCAGAGGTTAATGAACAATAACACACTCAGAAGATATAATTATAGAAACTTGGAATAAACATGATAAGGCTTTATAGTTAGTAACACATAAAATCAACAATGTATTCCTTATAAATATAAATAGGCAGCACTAAAACAAAGAAATATTCTAGAAATACCTTTTAAATAGATTATAACTGGTTGTAATTAGTGGAAAATTAAAAATGGGGTTTTTAAAGGATATACATTTGTTTTTTGGAAAGCAGTTGCTATTTTTATTGAATAACGTCACAAATACGTACCCCTGAATAAAGAACATTCGGTGTGAGTTCAGGTTTTAATTGTGTTGCACTTGAAAACTGGGCAGTACTGGGTGAAAATTTAATTTTTTTCACTGCCGCTCTCGTAGCCTGGAGGAGCTTCATTTTTATAGATCTCTAAGAATAATACCAAGCAGACTAACCGGTATTGGAAATGTACAACTAAAACAAATCATAGAGAACTCAAATATCCCCCCCTCCAACAGCATACTTGCACACTCCATACCCTCTTCTATTCAATATACAGAATCGGACTACATGTTTATCACACAAATAAAATTATAAATTAAATATAAACCATAATTAGATTTAAACATTCAAGGATATTTTATTTATTTAAACAATTCTTATAGTTTCGTTTTATGTATTGCATCCGAAGTTCGTAGAGAATATTTACGAAAGATAAAAACTAATCAAGCCATTACGACCCTGTTATTGATGGCTTTACTAAACGTATTTAGTTTTTTTAACAGTATGACAAATACATGGTATTGTCTTATAAATTATAATTAATTATATAATTCTAAATTTAATCAACATTTTTTAATTATTTTTAATATATTATTAGAGAAGATAGATAACCAAATATTCATCAAATTTGTTTATTGGACAATTAAACAAAATGTTTATATAATTCTATTAGTTAATCAGGTATTTTTAATATAACATATTGTATTATGTTTTTGTGCAACCTGAAAATTGAAAATGAATTTAATTTTGCAAACAATCGTTTGTTAATAAAATTGGCAACATCGTCCAAAATAATTTTTAAACAACAAAAAGTTTGGCGGTATTTTCATAAGGAAAAAATATAAGATGTGCCATTGAACGCCTTGTATACTATTTTAGTAGAACAGTTGTTTAATGTTATTGTGAATAAAAGGTAGGTCTATAGATCGCAAATTTCAAATGAAAATTTATCTGAATTGTATAGGGTCTTTTTGAACCTGTTCATAACCTCTCTTGTCAAAATGTCATCTTTTTTGTGCTTCATTCCAGGGCTTTTTTAGGATAGTTTCCGATAAAACGAATAAAAATGAATTATTAGCACCGTAAACGTTGATATATACAAAATAATTTAGTACAAAAAAACTATCTTTATATTTTCGTATTCGATTTAACTAAAAAAAAAAATTAGCCATGAATGCATCAATGTTTTTTGATGCTATTGGTACACAGGAGCAGTCCTATTACAATGTCGGTGCAAAGGAACACGGGGATTTGAAAATTATGAATGGCGACATTGTTAAACTGGAATTGACTAAAGATATGATAGGACTACCATTAAATATTATTTCCTCTGCTTATACTGAACTGAGTTCAAGAAATGATCATATAGAAAACAATGATGTTAGATTGTATAGACCCATATCACCGAATAATGACGAAAATTTTAGTCCTTATGGATATAGAAACTCCCCATCACCTGGTCAAGATAATGGTAAAATTTCAATGTGTTATTTTCAGGTAGTTTTGTGAGTGTTTTATTTGTAGGTGTTAAGTTCAGTATGAGGAATAATTATTCACATATCAACAACCAAACGCTGGTGTTTGGTAAATTTTCTCATATTTCACAAGAGTTTATTGGCAATTGTAATAATTACCAACATCATTCTACTAATAATCCCCAATATACAGTGACTAACAACAATTATAGAAATAGCAATAACAATAATACTAATAGTGTAGATAACAATCAGAATGGACACTTTACCAAAGCCACCAGGTAAGGCATCAATTTTATTGCTTTTCTAACATTACATTATCATTTTAAATCATATCTAATGTTGTGGAGTACTCTTTGAGACATCCTACTACTTCTTGTTGAAATACTTCAATGTTTTTCCATTCTGCTTTATCATTGTCCTTTTTAAGCAATACTTTTATTAAGTTACGGATTCCAAAAACATTTAAAAAGTACCAAGAACCTGATGACACCCAGGAAGGCTCCAAATCAGTTAGTTGTATGTTGCGTTGAAGCATCGGTCTGACTGATGATGTTAAAGGGAATGGAACCTGCACTTTATAAATTTTATTTGAGTTTTCATAAGAACAGTTAGTTACCTTAGTGCATATAAATCCACTAAACATGTATGAAACCCATGTACCAGCCAGTATCATGGGTAAATCTTTACTGGAATATTCCTTTAAAATATTCAAAAACTTTTCACTGTTATCTAAAATTATTGGTGAACTTTTATCTGATTGAAAAATTGCAGAATGTTTTTTCAACACTGCTTCAAGTTGAACTTTTAATGTATTTTTTCTTATTTGAAATGCCTAAAAAGTAATGTTAAACAAAGGTAAGTTTATTTTTTGTGACTATGAACAAACCATGATGAATTTTAAGTAAAGTTTGATCTAAGAACAGAAAATGACAGATTTTTTCTAACACCCATTATTATTTTAGTGTAACATACATTATAGTGATAGATGTATTATTATTAATGTTAATCTCATCTTAGAATGTTGTTATTGATGCTGTATGACGGTGTTTTGTTTGTGGGGGTTCCCCTATTAATCGCCGGTAATCTGGATGTTTATTTTCCTGTGGAATTTTTTTATGGTTACTTGAAAAATCAGCGCATTTGGGTTCTTCTTCATTCAGTTGATATTTTTAGAACCGAAAGTTCATTATTATGTTTAGATGCATTGCATTGGCCCTGCAAATCGTATTTATGTTGGTTTGAACCAACACGTTAACAATGTCAGACAAGTTATGCAGCATATATGAGGGGTCCACGCCTTGTCTTAGTGTCCAGTTTTAATTCCGAAGTAAAGTTCATAAGCATTTGATTAAAAAAAATATAGTCTTCAAAAAAATTACTACACACACGAATAAAAAGTGCTGCACATTCAGAAGTCTACACATTGTAGATCTAATAAACAGGTCTTAACCAGTTTTAATGGAGATACATGCCTTGATTTGATAATACTGCATGAAAAATACTTGACATATGCATAATACACAATATAAATTTGTATGTTACAGAAAATCTATGGGTGATAGAAAAATTATATTTGGAGATTTGTTTCAATATTATTACAAATATTGTATTTATTAGTGTAATTATTTGTTTAAAAATTGGCCAAATCTTTGTACATACCTGTTTAGATATATGTTTGTAATTTATTTCGAAATTACTTAACCTGGTTTTTATATGCAGAGCCTGGACTTCATTCGGATCGAGAATTAGACGGTTTCTGATCAAGATCATTGTGTAATGCATCAGGCATTCTATTAAATATGTTAGGAGCAAGATGGGTAGGAATACCCAAGCTCTGATTTGTGAGTCTAGAAACAAATCTTTAGACATTTTCGTAAAAAGAACTGATAAATATTATGACGTGAAAAGTGTATTGTTGTCAAGTCAGGTGTTGTTATTGACAATAGTTTCCCCTTTGGTTTGAATCTATTTTTTAATTTTGTTTATATTTTGAGTATATTTATGGTTTGATTATATTTATGGTTTGATTATATTTATTCTATGTTTTACTGTTCTTGAATAGGATATTTCAAGATTTTTTCTAATTACAGACTTTAATTTTTGAAATTTAAAAATATCTCTCCCCTGTACATACACTGTTGGCCAATAAAATAAGATTGTTGGAGGCTTATTAATATTAATAAGCATAATTTTTATTGCAAATTATAAAAAAAAACTAAAAGGTGGAATTCTTTATATCTGTTTAGTCTATATAATTATGGAAGCTTAGTGCTTTGTAACGTGGGTCTTATTCTTAAATACTGATTGACATCTTGGCATGGAGTTGATTAGATGCTTCTATAGATATTGAAAACCAAAGTGTGTGAATTTCTTGCACTTGGTTGCTGTTTTTTACCAGCAAAACGCCGTTTTAACTCCCTCCAAAAGTTCTCGATCGGATTTGGATCCGGGAAATGTGGAGGTCACTGTAACACTAATATGTTTCCTCTTCAACCACTGCTTCACCACATGAGTTGTATGTTTGAGATAATTGTCTTGTTAGTAGATCCACTGTAAATGTGTGATCGATTACGTTAGGTAGCTTGGAGTGACATTTACCGACATAGGGATGTGAACTCGGCAGTTGGAGCATTTTATGCATTAAATTGAAGCCATGGATAACCAATGGCTTAATCAATATTATTAGCACCAGAGAGCAATTATATCAAAAGTGGACTAATTAAAAGTGAAGTCTTCAACTTTTAAATAACTATAAAAGTTAAAGAAATTATTTAGACAAACTAAGTATTTTGATGGTATACCTGGGGCTGTTACAAAGCATGTCGAGCAAGAGCCGCAATACATATAATGCGAGAGATGTTCCTACTGCATATGGTGAAGTCATTTGCAGTCACTCCTGTTGATCACAATACTGTGAAGAATGTTATCAGCCAATTAGATGCAAATAAGAATAGAAATGAGCTCATAACTCAAATGTATAAATATGCACGCAAATATTAAAAATCATATTCTTTCATTCTTATATGTTTAATATATCAATTTCAACATGGGAGTATCCCAGTCAATTTAAAAAAAGCAGAGCTTGTACCAATTGTTGGAGGCGGTAACAATTCGATATGTGAGAGTTATCTGTCTATTGCGATTTTGCCGGTGATATCAAAAGTTTTTGAAACATGAATGGTACAACAGTTGACTAATCATTTAGACAAAATAAAGTTTCTTGCAGAAGCTCAATACGGCTTTAGGAGGGGCCTGGGAACAAAGCCAGTATTGTTTCGGTTTACCAGTTACTGTTTACCAGTTATAAAAACTTCAATGAAAGAATGTAAGTAGATTATTTTGTTGTATGGAGTCCCTCAGGGTACTGTGTTAGGCCCAATAATATTTATAATGTATATAAATGACCTTAGTTCCTTAAGAATAAAGAGCCTCACTTTTACATTTGCTGATGGCACAGCCCTGCTATATGCAGGGGATACAAAATTAAAAATGCTCGTTAACATGGGTAAAACTAGGATGCTTAATTTTACACTTCAAAAACCCTGGCACTTTGATGAGCCTATTAAATGGCTTCATTTAAACTGTAGAGATGCATGATACGATTGTATAGAGGTAAAACGTCTGCTGCAATTAGGTATCTTGGTGTTACTTTAGATGAGCTACTTTCTTGGAAACCTCATATACCCAATTTAAAAAAAGGCTCTTTGTTGTGATGGCCCAATTTAGGAAAGCGTCAGAGTGTATGTCATTTGATATATTAAGACATATATACTATGCTCTTGCTACCTTCAGTCAATTGAGAGAATTCAAAAAAGATTTCTAATGTGCAAAAAACCGAGGGACCACTCGAGTAGGAAACTTTTTATTATGACGGGAATTCTTCCGTTATATTATAAATATAAAAATTATAACAAAACATCTTTCCTCAGCATCTTTTCGAAAAAGTGGTGATCTATAAATAGATCTGTTGAAATATAGAAACTGGTTGATATTTAACAAGTAACATTTTAATAACGTCCATAATAAATATTATGAATGTAAAAAAATTATAAACATGAAATACCTCCCTCAAGACATCCTTTTGACCATCTGCAATAAAAGAAAACACAATAAATATGAATTAAAAAGTCTGAAGTATTTGTATATATTTATTATCTTTGTGACACATGTAACAATGCCTTCTTTTTTTGTCCATGGGAATTATGCCCCTTGAAGCTTTCGTAGTTATGCCAATATGACATTTGATCAATGTCCGAAGATCTGTTGGAGTAATTTGTATTGTGACCCAACGGAGATAATAAATTCTCAACGTTCTGTAAATGCATTTGCGCTCTTATAGATAGCACTTGCATTATATTGACCATCGAATAAAATAAAGTCAAGGGCCAATCTACTTCTACGATCCACATTATAACAAGCACATTTTTGGTCCAAACTATCTACCTCACTTTTTGTTGAATTGTAGAAATCGATAACTTCAGGAAGACATTTTTCGTTTTGAATTATTGTATCTGAATGATGCAATGAAGATAGCATTATAACAGTTTTGCGTTTCTTTGGCACGTAAGACAAAATGGTGTTGATGAAACTGGGCGATCTTTATTAGGTAAAAATTCACTTGGTATTTCTCTTTTATTTTTACGCTGCGTTCCTGTACATGTGAAACCGATTTTTTTTAGTTCTGTTGCAAGTTCTATTGACGAAAATCAGTTATTGCCGGCAATGTTACGGTTACTGTTTATAATTGGTTGAACAAGTTAAGGTAAGACATTCAAAATTGGCCAACTGCCAGTTTTCTTGGATTAGCAGATGTTTCTTTACCAGAATATATTAATGCATTTAGTAAATAATGTGTCTTTGCATCACAGAGGCACATTATTTTTAATCCATATTTGTTGGGTTTATTGGGCATATACATCTTGTATATACATTTTCTCCTAAATCCAACAAGCATCTCATCAACGGTCAAGTACTCACTACAAGCATAATTTGACTGGAAATTGATAATCATGAGGTTGAACAATTCTGATATAAGACCAAGTTTATCACCATTTCTTATTCTTTCTTTTCTTATACTACTGTCATCAAATCTCGGTGCTGAACACAAAACAAAAACGTTTTAAAGTCATAGTAACACGAAATATATCACGCTCCGTTAAATTCGTAGCCCACAGCGAAATTACATCTTCGTTATTGGATTTGCATGCACCAGGGAAAAGAAGAAGAAATAAAAAAGCTTTTAGCTTAGTTTTTCAACGTGATTCGTAAATTGACATGATAGAGCTTGATCGCCATGAGAGGCTGCTAATTCAGTTATTCGTTCGTTTGTATGCTGAACAATAATGTCCAACATATGATCATCAAACAATAAATTCCATGCATCTACAGGTTTGGATGGTTTATCCCTATATGCCCCACCAATTAAATCTGGAATCTTAGACCTAATTGTGCTTTCAGCTCGGTTTTGCTTCTAGCGGGGGTATTTTGGACCATTTGTAATTCTTCTTAAAAAAAGTATGGCTTATTTTTATCTATATTCCCTTCACCTGTATCGATTTCAGTTACCTTATGGTCCTCTGCAATATCGTTTTGATCGTCCTCGTCTTCAGTATCCGTCTCTTCTATTTCAGAATCACTCTCATGACTACTGAATTCACTTTCACCAGATTCATATTCACTAATATAAGCGTTTTCGGCCTCCCGAAAAAGTTCTGCATCAGTTAAGGGGTTGTTTTTGTCTGCCATGTAAAAATATTTAAAACTACGTCTCATGAGGATTTTATGAGTCAGATTTTACCGGAAACCTGCCCAGTTCACAAACGAGAAGTGCTTTACGCAAAGTGCACCTAGTGACTAAATGTAACAGTCAAATTAGAAGAATTCATAGAACATCAATGATGACGTCATATATTTGGCTGAGTGCCGGACGAATGTAAATTGGTCTGAGTCACTACTGACCCATTATACCAGTTGAGGGTTAAATGTTGACATATCTGCATGCAAAGACATTAACCATATTTTTTCTTATAATATCTATTAGTTTTTGTTGTTAACAAAAACCAGATAAATTAATTTTAGTTTCATCCCAAAAAATAACGTTTTTCCAGTTAGGTAGGAAATCTTCACTAGTTTCTTTTTGCAAATTTTAGCCGCTGCTTTATCTGTCTACTTCTACTACGGAATTTTCATGGCTATTCTTCCGTCTAGGTTCTTCTGTTGTAAGCGTCGTCCTATGCTTCTGGTTCTGATAGTTAGCTCAAGATTTTTTTATAATGACAGGTAGCAAAGCCTACGATTACCCATTTTTTACTCGTTTTCCTTGAACGGCCTCTATTTTCTGGTTGTTTTGGTTCACATATTCTCTCACAAGTTTATCAATTACACGTGGTGACCGTTTGATTGCATTCGTAATAAACGCATCAGATTTGTTTTGATTTCTCAGTTGCAAAATTAAGCGTCTTTCTTCAACAGCACAATATCTAGCGCGGTCCATGTTTACTTTAATATAGTGGGAAACGTACTAACTTTTCTGTATCAACAGAATGTCGCGTATCAATCAGAATTGATACGCGATAAGGTGTACAAAATTAGTACGCTAATTTTGTTCACCATCAAGTACGAACGAACCATTAGGGCGTAATAAATTCTTTAAGAAGATAAGCAGCAATAAAATGCGCTGGATCTATTGTAAACCAAATGTTTAAAGGTCAATTAACATTAGCAGATTATTATTATTATTATTCACGTATGAGCCCTGGTGGACCACGCGAAGTACAGTTAGAGGCGTTTGTTGTTAGCCTTCTTTTGTGCCCATACTAATTTCATTCTTTCGCTATGAGCTTTTTTCCTTTCGTCAGACCAAGTTGTACTACATTTTTCTCTCTGGCCAACATTCCAAACGTTAACCTGGTGTCTGAAACAGCCTCTATCCTGAATTTCACTTTGTGTAATATTTGCTGATCTTAGGTCCTCTTTAATTGCAGCAATCCATTTAATTATTTCTACTTTAGCTTTACTCCTATTTTCATAAAATTCGACTATTTGTCTAGTTAACCTAATCGGATTCATCCGTTTTATGTGTCCGTAAAACTTAAATCTTCTTTTCCTCATATCGCTATGTATATCTGTGTATTGTTTGATTTCTTGGTTTTCTCGAAGTCGGTATGTTGTGCTATTTATTTGTTTGGGACCTAGGATTTTTCTTACGATTTTTCTTTCCTTCAATGTCCTCGATGTCCCTCTTTCTAATCAAAAAGAGCGTTTCTGCAGCATATAGATATGCTGGCTTAATAACTGTGTTGTAATATCTCAGTTTTGTGTTTTTAGATAGGCATTTTTTGTTGTAAATATTTTGTGTAAGTCTCAATGTCGTTTCCATTTTTTGACATCTACCCTTATTGGCCGCTTTTTCTAACCCACTTTCCATGATTATTTCACCCAAATATTTGAATTGAGAGACTCGTCTGATGTTACTATATTTTGTTTTTAGAAATGGCGTTCTTAGTCTGTTGCAGGTCATGTATTGTGTCTTTTCAAAGGAAATTTGGAGTCCTACCTTTTCTGCTGTTTCTTTTAGAATTTCAATCTGTTTCTGTGCTGTTAATACATCTTGCGCCAAAATTGCTAGATCATCAGCAAATGCCAGACAATCAGTTTTGATGTTGGTTCTCCCCAGTTTAATGGGCTGGTCAATATTCAGGGCCGACTTTTTTTCACGCCACTCCTGTATTACTTTTTCTAGAACATAGTTAAATAAGAGTGGCGAGAGTCCATCCCCTTGTCTCACTCCAGTTTTAATTTCGAAGGGCTCTGAGATCTCACCCATGAATTTAACTTTTGACCTTGTGTTAGTTAACGTTGCTTTAATAATTGCCAGCGTTTTCAGATCTAGTCCTTGTTCTTTCAAGATTCGGAATAAAGATTCGAGGTCAATAGAATCATATGCTTTTTTGAAATCCACAAATGTACAGACGAGATTTTTATTGTACAGTTTTTGATGTCTTAGAATCAACTTCAGATTCAGGATCTGTTCAGGGCAGGATCTGCCCGGTCGAAAACCTGCTTGATATTCACCAATGTTAGGTTCTAACTGTCCCTGTGCTCTGTCTAGTAGACATTGAGATAGAATCTTGTAACAAACTGGGAGAAGAGATATCCCTCTATAGTTGTTTACATCCGTTCTATCTCCTTTCTTATGTAGTGGATGGATTAGAGCATCTTTCCAATCTTTCGGAATCCGTTCGGTTCGCCAAACTTCTTGTAGAATTTTGGTTATTTCCTTGATTGTACCTGGACCAGCGGATTTCAAAAGTTCAGCAGTGATTCCATCTTCACCAGAAGCCTTGCCATTTTTAAGCCGCTTGATTTGCCTAATTATTTCATCTTCATTCGGTGGTAATGAAACTGGGTTTGTTTGTTTAGGTTTTAGTGTTGCTAATTTGTTGAAGGGCTCAGGACAGTTTAGTATTTGTTCAAAATATTTCGCAAGTTCTTTGCAATTGTCTTGGTTATTTAGAGCTAATTGTCCATTTTCTTTTTGGAAGCAAAGACTTTGCGGTTGATAGCCTGTTAATTTAGTTTTAAATGTTTTGTAAAAGTTTCGGGTGTTATTTTTTTGGAAATCTTTTTCTATTTCATTAAGTTGATTGTTTTCATATTTTCTTTTAGTTTGTCTAATTAGCTTCGATGTTTCTTTTCTTACTTCCAAAAAGATGTTATAGTTTATTGCTGTTTTTTGACTGTTCCAATCTTTGAATGCTTTACTTCGGCTTAATACTGCTTGCTCGCAAACTTCATCCCACCACGGATGTTTTCTACGTTTTTGTAAAGGGACCAACTTTAAGGCCGTTTTAATAATTTTTTGTTTCAATTCTTGCCAGTTCTGTGCTGGTTGTTTATCAAGCTCTTCTGTTAGGGCTGGTTTTATTTTCGTTGGGTCAAAATTTGTATTAACAGCGTCTTTTGAATAAGTTTTCGAGGTTTTAAGCTAAGTTTGATTCTAGTCAAGTAGTGATCCGTGTCTATATTTGCTCCTTTCCTGACTTGAACATTCAAAGTCTCTTTATAATTGGGGTACGAAATGGCAACATGGTCAATTTGAAATTCACCCGTGTACATGTTTGGGCACCTCCAGGTCTTTTGTTTTGATAATTTCTTCTTAAAATGGGTTGACATTATTTTTAGATTAGCAGATTATATTATTTATTAAATACAACGGCCCCTCTTTTTTTGTTGACCCGCCCACTTCAGCTTCATCCCCGTAAGATTTTTAATGGAAATTTTGTTTTTTACTGCACATTCTTTGCTCGAGAAATTCTTTCATTACAAAAACACCAACAAAAATGTTTAGAAATATTACAGAAGGCACTATTATCACTAACTTAAACAGACGAAAATAAATACATTAACTATATCCTTTTTAACAAGTTTATTCCTCGAAAAATCCTAGTTGAAAACCCATTTACTCTTACAAAAACAAAACGCTGAATTATCAATCGTTTTAGGATCAACCAGCCGCCGAACCAAAACCACCCCAACAACACATCACACAGAGAACAGCGCAGAAAACCGCTTAATTCTTATTATCGATATGGCTCTGACGTGATGATCAGGAGAGCGCACGGATTGACCCACAGGTACGATCCTGATTTATAATTCCCCATTCGAAAGCAGCGCCCTCTGTCTTTTCTTTTCAAGGTTTAAGTCGCGGTCAGACATAATGAAGATTGACCCTAACCCACCGCAATTGTTAAACGGAGGACCTTTTGATCAGTTGAGCCAAGCCATTTGGGACGTGTTTACGAGTAAAGCGCAAAAAATAGAAACCTACGAAAACAAGATATCATTATGGAAGGATCTCTTCTTATACATTAGAGTAAGAGGGTTTTTTTTAATAATGTTAATAGAAAAAGAAGGGGGCGTGTTAGTATCCCAACGCTTCTTTACAATAACCAAACTAAGAACTGTGTTGGATAGTGGACATATATTTCAGTACACATAACATACACTTTTTTGTTCATGAGGAAAATTCTTCTTGTTTCGTTCACCGCTCTTTGCTTACTTGACCAAAGTCTTTCTTCTGCAAGGTGTAAGACTGAGCACTTGTTACGTAATGATGGATCCAGAACCGAACACTTTTGTCTTTTTAGAATAAAGAAACGTGTGCTTAACTTGGCAAGAGGTTTTCGAGGTCATTGTCTAAATGATTGTCGCATGTTGATATATTTTTTTTTTGTTTTTCGTCACGATCTAAATCTCAAAAATGCTTGTTCTTATGTAAATAAAAGAACCACTGGGTAAAAAACAAAACGGAGACTAATTTCTCAGTGATTCTTTTTCTGTAATAAATTTGCCCAACGAACAAAAATTTTAAAAATACAATTTTTTTAAAGATAAATACAAACTTTTGAACGTTAACGTTTCGGGAAGTCTTCTCTTCCCGTTTTTAAAACGAATCTAAAAATAATTTATATTAATTTCTATATAATGCTCTAAAAGATGGTAGTATCATCTAAAGCTCTAAAAGATGGTAGTAGCAGCATCATATTAGATCGATTTAATATATCGATCAGGTTGGAGGCATAGACTGAAGAAGGTCAAGGCTCACTGACAGTTGTGTAGTACCATAACAAAGAACTTCAAAAATGCAAATACATTTATTACATCTTCTTAATGAACAATGATATTCATATCAAAAGGCGCTTCACACGTTGTTGGATCATTTAAATGCCCCCCCCCCCCCCCCCTGATAATGTTCATTGTTCAAATTGGTCACTTGTCACATATCACCCTTCTATGGTACAGCAATACATTTTTGTTTTTAGAAATGCCTCAACCACTATGCGTTATATATAGTGGGTTCAACCATGACAGGCTTTGGATTAAATACGAGCGACATCGACATGTGCTTGCTGATAAAACCATGCACCGAGGACCCCAGGTTAGATTCAGTTCACCAACTGCACCACATAAAGAATAACCTATTGAAATTTGGTAAAGAAGATTTCATCATTATCAAAAACAATTTATTATTTTGTTCCCCTCCAGGTTTGATAATAGATTCAGAACTGATACTGGCCAAAGTTCCGATATTGAAGTTTCGCGAGCAGTCCACTGGTTTTGAAATAGACCTGAATTGCAATAATTCCGTGGGAATATACAATACGCACCTATTGTATTGCTACGCTAGGTTAGATTGGAGGGTACGCCCTTTGGTGGTTATGGTGAAGATATGGGCTCAAGCTAACCGTATCAACGACGCAAAAAACCTAACCGTCTCCAGCTATTCATGGACCCTGATGATGATACATTTTCTACAATGTAAATATTTCGCTTTTTTTATATTTTTCTTATATATATATATATATATATATATATATATATATATATATATATATATATATATATATATATATATATATATATATATATATATATATATATATTATGAACTATACACTGTGTAAAAAACACATCATGATGTCTAAAAGGGATGTCGAAAACTGACGTTTAAAACTATAGAAGGATAAAACTAGAAGAAATATTATTATACTTTGTTCAGAACTACAGTCTCTCTCAGAAAAAAAAACACAGACATTCTGATCAAACAACCGATTTCGGAATCGTTTGTAAACTTGACGTTACATCTTTGCTTCATCGGAATTTTTCGGCAAGGATCACGAACCAACCTGTTGTGAACCAATGCAAGAAAAATCTGGTTTATTTTTTAGAGAAAAGCCATTAGTTCAAATGTACAGTTCTTACCTTTGTTAGCCTACCTGATGTTAGCCAGTAAAGTCGAAAGAAAAACACCAGCGAAGTTTATTGACGACTTTCTAAGTATATTTCATTTTATCTGGAATGCAGACAGTACAGTTTTGATTGAATTTTTAAAATCTACAACAAACAGCACGAGTCCGGATCATTGTGCCCTAAAAAGAAGGACACTATAGTCTCTAATATAAAATAACTTCCGTACATGATATACAGGAATTTTCTTTTACATTGCTTGTAATTGCACGTTTTTTAATTTGAAAATTATTTACGCAGGACTATTTGTTTCATTCCTGACGACGTTTCATCAAGATCGCGTTTGAAATTTTCAAGTATTTGCTCTCCTGATAAAGAAATTGTCTCAAACGAACGGATTGAAAAAAGATAAAACATAATGGCAGGCATCTGCAGCAAGAGCTCCACTGCATTATGATTATATATGTTTTAAAGGTTAGCATATCTTTGGATAGTGGTAACTTTCAACACTGGCGATAAAACACCATCGAAACTATTTTTGGGTAGTTTAATAGATCAGCTGTACTATTGGTCCAGAAAAGAAGAAGATTATTGAATATAAGCACTGAATCTGATCGATTTCTCATCTAATCTTATAATGTACAGTTTCTTACAATTTACCAACTTACCACCATTCTCATTCAGAAGAAGAGGGAGAGAGAGAGAATCTCTAAAAAATCTGTCTTCTTCAAAGTCTCAAGAAATTTTGAGTTTCAAGCTAACTAACTTGTTTCTCTATCTAATCTTCAGGAATGGTATTGTTTTATATGAAATTGAGTTAATAACCTGGTGATAAGTGAGTAGTTTAAATGTTCAGCACTAATATTTTAGGTGGTGTATCTCCTTTGGTTGTACCCTGTCTTCACACGTTATACCCCGAGAGATTTAATTCAGATAAAAGCAGAATAACAGACGTTCACGAAGACATCAGGTCATTGGAAAACTTTCGTTCGTTCAATAACTCGTCACTGGCGGAACTTTTTATAGGTACTGTCGGTACTTAATCAAAAGTCTTTAAATATATGCCATTTCTGTTTATTTCTTTAGGTTTTTTTGGATATTACGCCAATTTCGACTTTAGCCAATATGCCATATCAGTCCGCGCTGGTGGCCGTCTTCTGATTGAAGAGTGCAAGCAAGTAAAAGCACCGAAAAACGACCCCAACCAGTGGAAATACCTTTGCATCGAGGAACCTTTCGATTTCACCAATACTGCTAGGTCAGTATATGACATAGCTGCTTTCAGACACATCAAGTGTGTGATCACAAAGACCTACGAGGAATTGATACGGACTAAAATGCTCAATAGCGTTTTACCAGTAGCCTTGACAGCGGAAGCACCAGTGGTAATGTAAAATGTGTCAGAGAATATATCAATAATTTTGGTATGTAAAATTTCATCATTTTCGTCAAAAGGAAATGTTTTTGAACATACTGAATTATTGTATAATATTGTGCAATACTGATATGCAGCAATGAGTCTATACTCATACGAAAATTTCCCCTCTTATTATTAACACACCTACATCTCAAATACTGCCATTTCAATGAAACATTCCGAAACCAAGATCACTAGGGGCTGTTTACGAATGCGTCAATCTAACAATGTGCCATTTAAAGTCAATTTAATTTAAAATAAACTTAAGTTTGTCTAAAATAAACGACCGAAAAAAGCCTGAAAGCGTCACCCGCACGTGACACGGAAAGACTCGAAATTCAAACGTTTATGTTTTTTCTTCCTTTTATGTATTGTGATCGTCTTGTTTAAGTTTAAAAAGTTCCTACAAAAAAAATCTCAAAAAAACGAAAATCTCGAAAGTGAAACATTTATAAAAACACCACTTTTGAGGTATAAAAAAATTCAGTATTATTTAAGTTTGGTTCTATGTTCTTTTTTAAGTACTTAAGTATGTATAGTTTTCCCATCTTTGTGCTTATTAACACTTATCAGTGTCTTTATCTTCTTCTGCGAGAGATAAAAGCATGGTACTGTTGTTACCTGACACAATGTTTTCATTTTTTTGAACATCGAACAAAGAAATGACTGATAAACGTGTCAGAAGAAGTTACGCTTATTATTTAAAAAAAAAAGACAGATAGCACATCTGCCAATAAAAAAAAATAACTGATACATATCATTATGGGGCCGTTACTTGATGTAAGTTACTTCTAAGTAGAAACGTATATCAACGATATCTGTTGACTTAATTTTTCTGTTAATTTTAAGATGTAAAAAGATATATAAATGATGAATGTGATTTTTTTCCCGTGTATAATATGAGATTTTATAGATTTTCTCGATTTTTCATATAGAATAATAATCGTAAATAGGATAATTAAAAAAAAAATATTTAGGATAATTAAATGGAGGATGTGGTTTATTAATAATAATCACGTCGAAGCTTTCTTTATTCCCCCGTTTAAAAAGAATCTTTATTGGTTGAGAAAAAACCACGACTATACCATATCCTTCAATATATATGTATATCTCTCTTGTTTATTTAGATGATAATAATATGACACCTTTTGATAATAATGTGAAAACAATAATATAAAAAAATATATAAGGTTTATTTTTTTGGAGGACGTTTTAAATAATTAGCTGGCGGGGATTTATAAAATATATATTCGTAGTAACATCAGAACTCAATGTGATTTTTTGTTCATTTTGTGATCTCAATGCGTGATTTATTTTTTTGTTAACGTAAAAGTTGTTGTTTAGAGATTGTCTCCGTGAAAGCGAAAAAATATCACGTCGAAACAGTGGTAGACTGCAAGTAGTTCAAATGTACCGTTCCCTGGTCTTTCATCGGGACATCTCGCTAACATGATTTTAGTCATTGGTGCCAAAAAGAAAAAAAAATACTAAAGTTATTTGTTGATGAATCGATTTCTCGATAAAATATTCTATTCTAAAAAAAAAAATATGTACCGGGTTGTGTCAGAGATTTATCATCCGCATACTCACTCATTGAAGAAAAACAATTTTTTTAAAGGCTTTGTCTGTGACTCAACCCCTTTGTTATACAGACAATATTAAAAAAAATCGAATACAATAATCATACAATAAAACGTTGGAGATATGTATGGTCAGTCTCGTTAGGTTGTATTAAAGTAAAAAGATTAATGTAAATTTCAGGTATCCCCACAAATCGACAATAACGTCATTTTATCAAATTCTTTTCCTGTTTAAAAAAAAATTTGTTTAAAACAATAAACTTTATCAATAAGACGATGCAAGGCTTGTTGGGTTACCTAAAATAACTTTGTTTTGTTATAGTTGGTGACATTTCTTGTTCCCTCGAGTGCGAACAAGAATTTTCACCAACTCTTAAATTGTACATTTATACGGTGAATACTCCCAGATATTTTGAAATTTTATTTGCAAGTATACTTTAAAATACTCTTTTTCAAATTATATACAGTATTTAGGGAAAATTGTACCTTTCTGAAATATTTTTATCGATAGGAATATTTGTGCAGTTTGAAAGGTTCTCCCCACAACTGGGAAAATCTTTCAAATTATAAATGATATATATGTATTTTTCAGCAATTTAAAGTTTTTTCAATAAAGAATATATCAAAAGTGAATTTACTTTGATTTCATCAGTTTCTTCTACCAAAAAATCAAACCAATTCAACCCAAAGATTGTTATTAAACAAAATTATTACTATCTAAAATTGTGTCGATAAGTCAGTAGTCCAAATGTCCTAAGTTAATATTTCACGTGGTCGAATCTCCTTTAGTTGTACCCTGTTTCCACACGTTATATCCTGAGGCATCTAGTCAGATAAAAGCAAAATAAGAAGCGTTCGCGAATATACCAAATCACTGGAAAACTTTCGTTCCTTCGATAATTCGTTATTGGTGAAATTTTTTATAGGGACTATCAGTACTTAATCAAAAGTATTCAATTCTACGAGATTTTTGCAACTCTACAAGCCATCGAGAGCATCGACACACGACCCGAACAAGTGGGAGTGTTTGGATGGAAAATTCCACCATTACTTCATATCAGTATGATATAGCGGCGTTCAAACACATCATATGTGTGGTCACAAACATCTACGAGGAGTTGATACGAGCTAAAATGCTCAATAGCGTTTTACCTTTGTCTTTTTGGACAAAAATAAAAGTACAATCTCATTGGTTTTGCTTAGATGTATATTCCGCTCTTTGAAATATGATGAACACAAATTGATTTGATGAAAAAGGCAGAAGATTTTTTTTTATTGTGAATAAAAAAAATATACGAATCATAATATAAAAAAAAACTGAATAAATAATACATATCATTGTAGAATACTGACTTGAAGTAAGTTACTATAAAATAGAAACGTATGTATATCAATAGTTGTTGTCCTGTTAGTAAATGGGATCTTTTCTCGCTATATTAGAAAAATTATATGATTTTCTCGACTATAATATAGAAAAATGATCACTTTGGAAATAATTTAATAACATACAAAAAATCTATTTTAGATAATGGAATAAATATATTGTATTGATAAAACTTGATATGATCTTTATTTCGCCTTTAGATAAATCTATATTTCTCTTATGATCTGAAAAAAGATATATGCGACATTCTTCAATATACAGAGTATTAGGTAAACATGCGGCAAAAATGCAAGGGGTTATTCCTTGTCCTATTCTAAGAATATTTTGCCCTATGATGATTTTTGAAAAACCCCTTTGTTTCGAAGATACAGAGCGAACAAAATTTGCCACAACCATATTCGATATTTGTTGAAATCATTAATGTAAACAAAAGTAGGGTGTACGCCAATGAGTTTATCAAGTACACATTTTTTTTTTTTTGATCCGATCACTTGGAACGGCTGTTTTATCTAGTAAGTGGATTTCAACGGTCGCATTTGTTTACATAGATTGAGTGACGTTTGGCTGTTTGACGTGTCTTAAATAGTGAGTGAAGTCCTCTGTCATAATGTGTACAAACGCCGAGATGACTGACATGAACTTCATGTATGGACTTGCTGATGGCAATGCATTACAAGCTAGGTGATTGTACAGTGAACGATTTCCAGCTCGTAATGTCGCCGACCGAAAAATCTTCGAAAACATTCATCGACGTCTTCGTGAAACAGGCACATTGAAACGAACTAAAAGGTCAGGAAGATCACCGACTTTAAGAACGGTACAATTGGAACAGAATGTGTTGGACATGATAGCGGAAGAGCCTGGTAGTTCTACGCGAAAAATTGCAAATACTTTGAATGTGAGTCACTGGACAATTTGGAAAATTCTTATGGACAATTTGTTGTATCCATACCACATTCAACGCGTTCAAGCACTACTACCTGTTGATTTTCCTCCACGTATTGCATTATGTCAATGGATATTGCAAACTTTACGTCGCATCCCTCTATTCCTGACACAAATTCTTTTCACCGATGAAGCCACTTTCGAAAGAAACGCAATAAAGAATTTTCATAATAACCATGTGTGGGCAGATGAAAATCCGCAAATCCGGTATGCGAAGATAGTTTTCAACATCAGTTCTCGTTGAATGTTTGGATTGGAATTGTAGGTGACTATCTAATTGGACCGGTATTTCTATCACAAAGACTTACTGGCGAGGTGTATCGCAACTTTTTGGAAGCAACGCTGCGTGAGTTTCTGGAAGATGTACCATTGGCAACAAGGCATGAAATGTGGTTTATGGACGATGGTGCACCACTACATTTCAGTTTGGTTGCTCGTGATTTTTTAACAGCAACGTACGGATATCGTATGTACAGCAACGTACGGATCCCCGGACTTAAACCCCCTGGAGTATTTCTTCTGGGGATATCTGAAGTCATTAGTTTACGCAACTCCATTGAAGAATTTGGATGTGTTTTTGAAAGAGTTCGGCAGTCAATGACGAGAAGATTGAATGCTTGTATCAAGGCTGGAGGAAGTCATTTCGAACATTTATTGTAGATTGAGCAACTTTACATGTACTTTTTGATAATAAAATGTTGTTAATGTCGTAAATTTTGTTCACCCTGTATCTTCGAAACAAAGAGGTTTTTCAAAAGTGATCATACAACAAAATATTCTTAAAATAAGTCAAGGAATAACCCCTTTAATTTTTGCCGCATGTTTACCTAACACCCTGTATAACCATAGCTAAACGTTTGGAGCATCCATGTATTTATCGGGGGTGACGGTAAATAATTCGTATTTTTTAAAGAGATGGCGCTGGAAACAAGGATCTGTTCGCAGTCTAATCTCTTATGTCATTTTGTTGCTACGATAGTACCTTTCAAAATTTCATTGATATTTAAACGATTTTGAGTTAGGGTCATATTTTTTTCGTGTGGTAAACATGTAGAGTTTCAAGTCAAATAAGGAGCATTTCCGGCAAGTACTGCTTTTCTTGTTCAGTCAAAAGAGAAACGCTAGCGAAAACCGTCGGATGCTTGTAGAAATTTACGGCCATGTCTCAACGCAAGACGCTTGTGGGTGTTGGTTTAGATGATTTAAAAGTGGTGATTTCGACTTGAACATCAAAGAACACCCAGGTGAACCAAAAAAATTTGAAGATGTCGAATTTCACTCACTGTTAGGACAAAAATGGCAGAAAGGTTAAATGTCGGTCGCGGAACCATTTGTGATCGTCTGCATGTCATGGGAAAGATCCAGAAGGGAGGAAAATGCCACATCAACTGAACGACACGCAAATGGAAAAGCGAAAAACGGCGTGCCAAGTTTTGCTTTCTCAACATAAAAGAAAGAGTTTTTTGCATCGGATCATGACTGGAGACGAAAAATACATATTTCGAGAACCCAAAACGCAGAAAATCATGGGTTGACCCAGGACAACCATCACCATCGATCGCAAGGCCGAATCGCTTTGGAAAGAAGATAATGCTGTGCATTTGGTGGAATCAGAAGGGTGTCGTGTACCATAAGCTTATGAAACCAGTTGAAACAGTCAATATCATTCGCTAGCGTCAATAAATGATCAAATTTAAAGCATGCATTGATCGAAAAGCGACCAGAATGAACTACAAGACACGGAAAAGAGATTTTGCAACATGGACAGCAACCTATCACACAATTGGCTCCTTCCGACTACCATTTGTTTTCATCAATGTCTCACGCACTTTCCATGTAACATTTCAACAATTATGGAGAAGTAGAAAAATTACTTGATGACTGAACAACCTGAAAAGGTGTACGGTTTTCCTGGGACGGCATCCACAAATTGCCAGAGAAATGGGAAAAATAATTCAAATATACTTTGGATAAACCATTTGTTTAACTTTCTCCCAAATTAAACGTGTTTTTAGTGAAAAAAAAGAATCATTAACGGCCACACCTGGTATACTAATTTAAGAAAAATAATACCTGTATGTACCATCCCTTATTTAGTACATTCTCTACTTATTGACCCCAAATAATTGTTAGGCCATCTAGAAATATATATTGGGGACTATGTAATAGACGTACACTTTCTTAGGTTTATGGCCCTACAGATTTACGCCGCCTAACAAGTCTACTGAAACCATGATAACTTTTTTTTGTCTAAACAAGTCCCTTTGTTTAAACTCTATAGAATAGGTATGGGATATTCTTCTAAATACAAGCATTAAAATCTACAAAAATCTTAAAATTATTATTTTCAACATAAGTGGCATAACATAAGGAATTAACAGTGCCATAAATTGGGGTAGGATATAATATTTAGGCAGCACTATGGCTAAACCGCCGTGATTTTAAACCGTGTGATTTTGAGTCAAGAAAACTAATACAAACGGCCGAACTTGCGGTTTTTTCCCGCGACTGATTTTAAAACTTTGAAATGTTACAAAATGACTCGACAGAGTTGGCGCAAGTTTATGCTCGCTATACTATACTTTAATTATTCAAATGGCTATCATATCTGTGAAGTATGATTATTTCCGACACGTGTGCGTTTTGTTACCCGTTTGTGACGATTGAGTGACGCAAATAAGTTTTGAAATTTCCACTTTAAAAAATGCTTCTTCGTTTTCGACGACAAAAAAGTGGATTGCTGAATCTAAATGTGGTCGTACATCCGTTAAAGATCATCTTTACGATAACGTACCTTCTCAGATTATTGCTACAAACCTCGATAATCTACGCTTCGAAATATTCCCACATGCGCCGTATTATACCGATTTAGCGCCCACCGATTATGTTCTCTTTCCAAACCTAAATATTATAAATAAATAACATTGTACTGTATTTTAATTAATGTATCATGTAAAAAATATACGTTTCCTCTTAATAATAATATATTTATTTATAAAACTTTCATAATAATAGAAAAAAATCAATAACATGTTACAAAAATACTTTGGCATAATATTACATATAACAATAACAATAAAATGAAATATTCTACATATACATACTTTTTTTATATTTATCTGTTCAATTAAAAACTTCAAACATTATAATTGTAGTTATTGTAATGACCAGGTACCAAAAATACAAATATATAGATACTATCTGACCTGTAAACATTGAAACAGTTCATAAACTCTTAAGAGTTTTACAGAAAATCACTCTATGTTGTAATGTGATGTACACATGGTCTATCAACATTTTAATGACATTCTCTATGTACACTCACAGAAATCTCTTCGTTGTGTGGTTCTTGATGACAGTGGCCTGGTATTTCTTCCTGAGAACTAGCTGGACTTTCACCAGGTGGTGTAGAATGTGATGGTTCCCCATTGAAAGCACTGACATCTGTGTAAATATATTAAACATGAAGATTTTCAAATTATCAGTAAAAATAAACGTTAACTGATTGAGTGAATTACTGTTCTGAGGGAAGGAAAGGATTTGGGAATTCAGGTATTCAAAACAGGACATCATATTTCTGTGAAGTACCAGGACTACCAATTGTAGATTCCTCTAAAAAATAAAATTGCACTTTCACCACTTAAAACTCATTATTACTTAAAACCTTGTAATGCCCTATTATACAGATATCATTCAGTTCTTTACCTGTTTCTCCACAAATCTGAGTACAATATGCTTCCCTGAGTATATGGCAATTTTCCAAGTTGATTTTCATAAACATTTGTCCAAAAATAAAATATCCTAAACCACCTCCAATCAAAGCTGATATCAATATCCAAGCATCATACAGCATCACAGATAACATGATTAAATATCCCAAATTTTGCAAACATACCCATAATGATAGCTCAGTACCAAATAATAACATTCTAAAATAAATAATAAAGGAAACCTAATAGCAATGGTTACAGATCATTACCTATCAAAGATGGTAATATTTAAAGGATTTCTTGGATTTGTAATGGTTTGGGCAAGAAGTGTGGCACTTTCGGTAGGGCACAGTTGTTTTATTTGTTTTGCTCGTAGAATCAATTCTTTCTGTTTACTTTTTGTCTGTAAAAATCTTTAAAAAAATACAATTTTGCTTATCAAAAGTACAAAGTCCTCCATTAAATGCACTCAAGTACTTACCTTAAATATTCAAAAATGAATGACATGAATGCTACAAAAAAACATACTGCTGTTAAACCACCAGCACTTTTTACATTGATGCCTTTAATCAAATAAACTCCTAAATCACTGCTAAAATAAAAAAATTGTTGATTCATTTTGTTATAAAGTCTTTTCCTCAAATTTCTTGGCACTGTTTACAAATGTTAAACTGTTTAATCAGCCCTACATGATTCAATTGAAAATACAGGATACTTCTGAACTGGCTATGATAAACAGCTGTTATCATGGTTATTAAGTCAGCTGTTTTTTTTTAAACAAGTCTCCTCAGGTAGTGTATTTTTGATTTACAGGTTGCATACCCCAAATAAAATTGTAAAAACAATCAATTATTACTAGTTGCATAATAAAAAAAAAAAATCTGAAATAATTAGTTGCATATATATTCATTATTGCATATGTTTCTATAGTATTTCAGTTATAAAAAATAGGGTAATTTACAGTAAAATATTCTTATAAATAACATATATCCAGATTTATTGAATTAACTCTTATTTCTGTTTTTGCATAATTTTTTCGTTATTTGCTCTCCGCATCTGGTTCTTTTCCATTTCATTCTTCTATTTTGAAACCACACTTTCACCTACAAAAATCACGTCTTCTATTAAACAAAAAAAAACATTTTAAATTATTAATAAAAACTACTTGTCTTTCGGTCAGATCCAAAGCAACAGCTATTTCGTATCTTCTAAGTCGAGTTAAATAATTCGATCTCAGAAATTCTCTCTCAAGTTCTCTAATTTGCGTTTTGGTAAATGCGGTTCGTTCTTTCCTTTGTTTCGCAGCAAAAAGCTGTTTTATATCTGTGAAAAATAAATTATTTAATTCTTTTTGAAATCATATTGGATATTTTTAATATCTAATATGTAGATATTGATAGATGCCAAAAAGATTTTCATACACACCGGGGTAATTTTAGTTGCCTACTATATTTAAAATTTTACTAGTTATGTATATTTATAAATAACTTTAGAGCCATAAAATAGTTTATTTGGAGGTAATAAAATAAATTAGTTCTGTGTTCCACCATATTAGAAAACATAAAACTAAAAATGATTAACGTCTATGATTGCGTCCATAATGCGGGTTTTTCACGAGAAAATTTAATTTATATAATTAAATATAAAATTAAGGCCTTTAATGGAAACTAAGGAATATAACAAGATCTTATGTCAAACAATTTTCTGAAGTATATGTAGTTGCCTGTACTATAAGTTTGATGAAAAGTAAAAAATAAGTTACATGGTGTAGTAGGAAAGTCCGAAGAAAGGATGAAAAACTGTTCAAAATACAAGATAACAACAATGTAAGAAACACTTGAGGTAGCCAGGAAAAGGAAAAATGATGATGAGGGTCAATAATTAATTAAAACTTGGTTAATTATACCTATTAATAAATATGATATATTTTTTTGCATTTTTGCTGATTGATATGCTAAAAGCTTACAGGTGTTCGGTCATTCTATCCCGCACGTATTTCTTAATAATATATTGACCACCCAAGTCGTGGCAAACGTTTCGATGCATATTTATTTTGTTACGGATCATCGAAAGTTCAAAATCGCTTTAAGCCTATGCGATATGCCTCATTGGGATCAATTTGTCAGAAAATATTGCCTTAGAGATGGAGTTTTGGCAGTGTAATATGATATTTTAATAAGGTATATTTGTTCATAACAATTTTAACTTATTGAACATGGTGTAAAATACTCCTCATCTTTTTTAGCCTGTTTAGTCGCCATAAAAATGTCCTATTAAATAAACGTCTAAACTCTCTAGATTGCTTTACCGTCGGATATGAAATGGCAATTCTAAAACTCCCCGAGGGTCATGTTATTTTGTCACATTTTCTGTTCGTACCAGATGTTTCCAGATTTTTGGATGCACCTTTTTGTTATTGTTTGTATAAGCTGATAATTTATTCCCTTAGAGGAAATCTTATGAAAACACAATCATAATAATATATCAAGGAGGTCCTGTTTCTATATGGTAACAAAAAAAAATCGTGTGAATTTGAAATAAAAAGTAGATCAAAAGTAAAATTGTTTTTATTGTTTTGTTTGTATAAATTTAGGAAATTTCTTAGGCTAGGGTGATTCCTGAGATCGTTAAACACTATAAAAGTTAATCAAACTATTTAATTTTTGTTATTTCCTATTGCGTAGCTGTTAAATTGCTCTTTCATTTTATGGATTACCAAGCCGCAAGTAAAACGCGAAAAATTAAAGGTGAAGGGTCATCTCGATTCTTATTCGAAGGGTCATCTCGATTCGAAAAGTCGGGAAAGTATCCGACTTTTCGCCATCCGACTACCATTTATTTAGATCACTTGAAACTTGCATAGATGATAAAAAGTGTATTTCCTTGGAAGGCTTGAAAAATTACCTGGATCAGTTCGTTAGCTAGAAACCTCAGACCTCCGATGAGCGCAAGATTATCCATCCACTGGAAAATGGAGAAAGGTAACCGAACAAAACGGTACTGACTATATAGATTCAATGTGATTTTTACTAAATGAAATGTTTTTTTTCAATTTTTCTCAAAAAAAATGAATTTACCTTTACATCAACCTCATATAACCCATACAAACATTTACTTATTGGACACCCATCTATACTAATATATAAATATACAGTGGTTTTTACGGATGTTCCGTTATAACTACTGAACCATGCATCCGATTGACTTGAAACTTGGTATCCATGTAGAAAATACATGTACTTAATGGATAGGCTAATATTTATATGAGTGTTGGACTCTCTACACCAATTGCGGGGGCGTTAATGATGAGAATCGCTAACTATCTGATTTTATAGCTTTTATAAACTTATTATTAAAATGAAAATTTGAAATGAATTTTTTCTTTCTTGGGCTGTAGTAAGACTAATTAAGAACGTCTGCAATGGAGTTCAAACTCCTAAAGCGGTTGTGAGGGCGCTAATGATCAAAAACGCTAAATTTAAAATTTCAGCTTTTATCAACTTATTATTGATTATTATTATTATCATGTACATTAACTACTATTATTATTAATTTTAATAAATTAATTATTAATTAAACTATTAAATTAATATTTTTCTGTAGCATTAAAACTTTGTTTGTTTTTTTCTAACCTAAACAAATTTTTACAAAATGTCAATTGACTGATTTAAAAATATATTAAAAACATATATATTTATATGTATATGTTTATTTTATATATGTATATGTTTATATTTATTAATTAAAGAAGAAAAAGAAGAAAAGAAGGAAACGTGGATTAATTAGATTAAAACGAAAAATTAGTTTCCCAGCATTAAATTAGTAAGATATTTATTTCAACTTTTTATATTGAATTTTCGGTTGTCAATCTCAAGATAGTTTTTAATTATTTCCAATTATTTGTTGTAGTCATAAATGCCTAAAAAAGGAAAGGCCAAATTAAATTTGGTAACGTCTAAATCAAAGTATAGGAAAGCTAAGCGTGCATGTGAAAGTCAAGAAGAAACGGAAAATAGATTACAAAAAGAACAAAAAAGGAAAGAAGATTTACGACGTATGAAATTAAAAATTCGTTGGAAAGTAAAAATAAATTGTGGTTTTTCGTATGATCCTACAGTTGATTATAAACAAGAATCAAAATTAAGTTCAATGACAAAAATTTGTAGTTATTGTAAAGCATTAAAGTGGATTGGTGAATGTAAAGGTTTATACTGTTCAGCTGGCAAAATAAAACTAGAACCTTTGCGAGAACTTCCAGAGCTATTAAAATCGCAACTCCATGAAACACATGTAAAATCAAATGCATTTTTAAAATCTATCAGACCTTACAACAATGCTTTCAAAATGACATCATTCGGTGCAATGAAGATGTCGTTTTAACTAATAAGTACATGGGGCTCATGAACGATTTGCAGCCAATCGAAACTATCACCGAAGAAGATGAGATAGACGACAAAGATTAAATTTTAGGAAATTTCAATACTATATTTGAGGGCACTATATGTAAGCTTGATTTAAGACGGGAAGGGGAAGCTAAAAAATTTTTAATAAAGAAACTGTAATAATGACAATAAATAATAATGTTAATTTTAAATGCCCAGCGAAGCGGGCGGGTACAGCTAGTTATTCATATAGTCAATTTTGTATAGGCTTGGATAGAAATGAAACAGGTTGAAAGTTAATAATTATTAATTTTTTCCTTAAAAAAAAACACGTTTATTTTGGGAGAAAGGTAAAAAATGGTTTATTCAAAGTATGAGCCAAAGCAAACGGCACATTTTTCCAATCTCTCTGATAATTTGTGGATGCGCTCATAGAAAAATCGTTTTGCGTTGGGACATTGTCACCGTAAGTTTCCACAAGTATACAACGGTTTTTACTCGAGTTTTGCTGTTGATTGAACAGGAAAACTAGTATGTGCTGCAAATACTCTTTATTTGGCTCGAAATTCGTCATGTTTACCACAGGAAAAAAATAAACAACAATTGCGTTTTGAAAGGTACTGTCATAGCAACATAAAAAATTAGACTGTGGACCGACCCTTGTTTCCAGCGCAACTCTTAAAAATATTAAGAATTTTTAAATATAAATTTTTTTTATTGAACGGTCATTCACATAGTCAATTTTTTTTAAGCTAGGCTAGAAATGAAATATAGGTTAGTTATAGAGTTATTTTTTTTAATTAAGTCATAAAATTAAATGCAATTAAACCCTAATGATTTTAAGATGGCTAGCGAAACATTCCCTGAAAGATAATATACGAAATATCCTAGAAATTAATGTTTTATAATGTTAATTTCAAAATTTAATTTAGTTTCATAGAAAAGATGAAGGTGTTTAAAAAATATTTAGACCTGTTTAAGCAGGAGATAATTTTTGGTTGCATATTATAACAAGGAAAAAAAATGATTCATTTGCATTTACAAATAAAAGATAAGATAAAATGTTTAAAAAAAACCTGCTTGTGCTATAAAGTTGTTAGTCACTGTGTTATCGTTAGAATTCTGTAAATACTGAGAAAATGGATTTGCTATTGTCAAATAAATGAATACATGCTGGGTGGTGTTTTAAATTATAGCGTGACCTAAAATAATTCTTTATACTCTTTATATGACATTTATTATAATTTTACCCCTCGTTTTGTCTGATAAACACAACGCCAATTTATAAATTACATCTAAACATTGTTTTTCAATAAATACAATTACTTACCAGTCTCACCCGAGATATCCAACGAGTGTACATCAACGAAATTATCCTCTTGGCTACTTTTCTTTACTTCAGCATCACTTTTTCCACTGTTCTCCGCTACGTCACAAGCATGTTCCCATTTTACATCATTCCGGGAATGATTTTCACCATCGCCACTCCAACTATCATCACCAGAACATTGCCTAGTCGAGGTAAAGTAATTCTGAAGCTCCTGGTGGTGATTGAAGTAGTCATATTCATTGTAAACCATAGGACTGACGCAAAAAAACTCATTGGTTTTATGCGGGGTACAAATCTGATCTGTTTGGTGGTTGTGATAATAGTAATTCGAAAAAATTGCGTTGTTGTTATTAACGAACGACGAATCAGGATTTGGTGGATAACACGGGGTCGATTCCAATTCCATTTTGATGTTAATCGACGTACAGTACATTTTCACTGACGTCCAACTGAAAGACCGGCTTGTAAAAGTAATTAGACGAAATGAGATTTTTCAGAGATGTGTTTCAGGACGGGATGTGTTGCAGATCCTAATTAGCATTTCGGGTTGACGGTTATCTTTTCAGTGGACCAATGAGGGATTACGAAACGCCACGGTTGGACCGTGGGAGGAGGATGTAAACCGGTACGTCGCACGTTATTGGCTCGGAGCAAAACAGAGGGTACCTTCGACACATATTCGAAAAAAAAATTACAAAATATATTTATATATATATATATATATATATGTATATATATATATATATATATATATATATATATATATATATATATATATATATATATATATATATATATATATATATAAAAGTGACAAAAATTTAAATGAAGCAAAACAATTGCTACAAGTAACAATCTGGTAATTTTTCTTCTTTCGTGAAAAACAAATAACGCCATTCGTAAACATTCACACAGGTTTTTAAGTTTAATGTTACTTTTTTAGTGCTCGTTGAGGCTTCCTCCTTAATGGAATCAAAAATTTTTCTTCAAATCGGTTTCAGTTAAATATTCATCTTGCCATTCAAGCAATTCGTGAATGTCACTTGATTATATCTCTTTAAAACCAACTTGTATGCCATTCGCAACTTCCTCCAGCATGAGGAAGTGAACTTCCTCCAACTTCTTCCAGCATGATTTCAATGTGTACGGCTTCAGCTCTTGCAATGAATCTTCCCAGATAGCAATATGACGTCTTGATTAACTCCGAATAAGTTCTCATTTATGATTTGGACGTCAGCTTCAACATCGAGAAGGAGTCTTTAAGAACTTCTGAAGACTTCGAATGCGCCACTTATTGAACTGATCAAGACTTTTTAAAAAAGAATTCTTAAATAACACTTTTTTTGACTTCGCAAATAAGACTGGTTTAAGAGCGCTTCTTTTTAACTTCACAAGTAAGACTTCTTTAAGAGCTCTCTTTTCTGATTCACAAGAAATCCTCCTTAAGGAATCCTTTTGTGGAGTTCTTAAAAAACAGGTTAAAAAACTCATAGTTGAGAAGTCTTAAATATGACTTATTTAAAATTCATTGTTTAGGATTTTTAATACTAGGGTAGAAGTATTGATTTTGACATTTAATAAAATTTGGTGACTGATCAATTTTTAAATATATTCAAAAAACCTTACAAACAATATAATATTGAATCTAAGAATTGTATAAAAAGAGTGGTTTCTATTTTAAATATTTAAAAAATGATTACGGTAGATTGAAATAATCATTTACACCAGTTTTGGAAACCCTTAAAATTGCAAACCCTAAAAATTGTGAAACCTACCAATTTCTGTCGTTTCAAATTTAGATTTCTCCTAACTGATGTTCTTCATTAAATCGTTTTCCATCAGTACGTAACTGTGCATTCATTTACAAATATTTTTTTTAACTCTTCTATTGATTCGGTATTAACAAGCGTTTTTAAAAGAGCCCCACGTGTAGCTTGACTGATGTTATGTTGACATTTCCATTGGTGGTATTTTACGAGCTCCATCACGTCGAAAACCATATTAAAAATACTTGTTTTTTTTTGCTTATTTTTGCCTAAATACGATGCTAATAAATGTAGTAAAATATTTATTTTTCTAGTGTCAGTAATTATGCAGGAAAAACAATAGATATTGTTCAAGACAGTAAATATTGATAATAATACGAAAAATAGGAATGAAATTAGTACTAAATTGTTTGTAGTTTATTGTAGTCACAAATTTTTTTTTTACTCTATTCATGTAAATAAATATCGGATAAAATCGAAAATAATGAATATATATAATATGATATAAATATTTGCAACATTACGCGTATATTTGTACTGACTGTTAAACTCTTGTTATAACTGCAAACAAAAGAATCACCTGATCAAAAATGATTATGGTTAAAAAGGTTAAAGCCTAAAAAATTAAACCGTCAGCATATTGACAGTAAAGCACTCTTACAACGAAGTGGGTAAATTAATTGTTACGACTCCATCAAAGCTCTACAAAACTTCAAATCGTCAATAAATTATAATTCTCACAAAGCGATCTTTTTAATACTTAACAATATTAATGTTTTCAGGACATTTAGCTGACTAGAGATATCTAAGAATTATTTCACAGCAGCTACATTGAACTACAAACAATAATTGATAGAAATAAATAGATTTCGTAACTTATTAGCTGCAGAGTCATTGTTGCTATTGCAGTATGCATTGTAGTATTAACTGGTGATTTTTAGGGAACAAAAAGTTCCACATTTTATAAAATTGTTTGTAGTTGAAGATTCTTGGAAGATTTTCTGAAACTTTATCAAGTTCGTTGCTTCCCAGACATAATCAGTACCATGGTTTGAAGGTTAATTTTTTCTCTAACTACATAAAACCACAAACAATTTCCATTAAGAAACGATTGAGTCGACACGTCACCTATAATAAACTCAGTGACACAAGTACTATCGTTTCAGTAGCACATGTTCTATAAAATTTGAAAATGGTCAGAAGGATCTACATTCGATATAATTGTTTGTAGTTTATAAATTGTTAATAATCATTCAATCGAACTCTTGTCGAAAACGATGTTATTACACTTTTGAAGATTATGTTACTTCCCTAAAGAATCAACTGAATTTCTCGGTTATTTTTCTATGCTATCCACGATTTTGGATGGAAACAGATGTCCCATAAAACTTGTATAGTTTGTTTTTTAGTATTGTTGTTTCCTGCATATTTACTGACACTAAAACAAAATCAACTATACTACATGTATTAGCATCGTTTGTAGGCAAAAATAAGCAAAAACAAATCGAGTATACTTTAATGCAGTTTCCAGCGTGATGGAGCTCCTCTGTGATATTCCAAACATGAGTGCACGTCCGAAATAAAACACGATACAAGCGTAACACAGAGAATTTTAGAATCCCGCGTGATGGAGCGTATTTTACGTTCTAATCTGACTTTTATATGAATCCTAGTAATTTTATTTAGTGCAAAATTAACATCTGCAATTGCAATATTTTTAAGACTATTATACTAAGTTCAAGATCGTTAGTTAAATTTGCAGAATTATTTAAGTTTATTATTAGCTGGCAATATCTTTGGCACAATTAAAAACAACTTTGACATTATCACTTGGTTGAACTGAAAAGTAAACCTTCGGTATAAGTAATTTATTATGCCGTCCGCGGTGATCTGGTGGGTTAGTCCCCTGTCTGGCAATCCAAAGGTAGCTGGTTCGATTCCAGCGCTCGGATAAGTGTTTTTCTTTAATTCTTCTGTCTCTCTTACTTCCTACCCTCCACACACTCTTATATATACACACACACGCCCACACACATCCACACCTAAATGTCTGTGATTGTTTCTAGGCAAAAGTGTAAGTATAGTTTTCGGTAGGTTTCCTGATAAACTTATGGGTAGGCACATAACCAGGGATTTATAGCCTGAGGGGGGTGCTGGCCTGGGTTTGTCGGTAGCTGATGACCGTGGTTCGGAACCCACCTTAAGTTGTAGGTCCAGTAGCTAAATAGCTTAGTTTCTGATGCGCGTCTAACCCTAATACATTTAACCTTTAATTCATCATAAACTCGTTTTAATCGCCTATTTCTTTGGCTTTTTATAATTCTTGAAAAGCTTTTCTTGAAAGCAATGTTTCCTGTTAATGTAAATGTTATATTTAATTTGTGATAAAAAAATTAATTATAAAATATTTAGTACATTAATTTTCAAAGCGTAATAGTAACTTACAATTACATCTAATCACACTGGGGAATAGAAATTTTGTTGACTTGGATCTGTGACTTGTTTTTGACTAATTTTTCATCTCTGAATTCAAAAATATTCAGTTTTTCTCTATCACGTCAAGTTCTTAAGCTACAGCATACCCCTCATTTTACCTTAAAAGTGTACATACGAAAGGAAATAAGGTGAGATCTGACCAAATAGATTAGAATATTTTATTCATACAGAGGTTAACATATTATTAAAAGTTAAATTGTGTTTATACAAAAAATAAATAAAAGATATGGTAAAAATTTCTTCTTATAGCTTTTCCTGGAGTGTTCAGTTTATGGACATTCTCGCTTGATGCTCCAACAGTAGTCAGCCATCATACTGACATCCCATTTACCTTGATACCGCGCTTCCATAACCTTTAGATCTTGGTGAAATCGCTCGCCCTGTTCATCACTAACAGCACCAAGATTTTCTGGCAAGTTAGCAAGATGACTATGTAAGAAATGCAGTTTGATGCTCATGTTGCAACCAAGCTTTTTAAAGCTCTCCAAGAGTTGTTGAACAATTTCGATGTAATTCGGGGCTCGTGTATTTCCAAGAAAGTCTTTAACAATATTTTTAAAAGCCAACCAAGCATTCCTTTCAAGTTCGGTCATTGTTTCAGTGAAATTTTCATCTTTGTGTAGCATATAGTTTTATATGCAAAGGCGGAAATACAATGTTTTTTCTGTCGACAAGTGGATTATTTAAAATGTTTGGATCACCAGGTCTTAGATCAGATCTTGGCGGCCAGTTCGATGCTTCTCACGAGCTCTGCTGTCCCACATGCACAAAAACCAGGAATACTTGGTATACCCGCGTTATTGGCCAAGAAGGAAACAGACCATTTTAAGGTCAATACAGATGTTGATCGCAGATACGCAGATCTCATGCGTAACTGACCGAACTAGTTTTGGATGACGCAAGGTCACTCACGCCCCCACTCCTAGGTCGAAGAAGGCTCGCCGGTAGGAGAGCAGTAGCGACTTCTGTGATTCGCCAAGTTTAGTCGGATGCGCAACAACTGTAGAGAAAAAACTTGACGTGATAGAAAAAAATCTAAATAAAGTTTTAAAATTAGCATGTCAATTTACGTATAAAACAGCTTACTCAACAGAAATTATTATTCAAATTGTTCCCCAGTGTTATATGGAATAAAAATTATAATTATTGAAAGTACTTACCTAAAAAAACTTGTTGATCTAATAAATATAATTTTTTATAAATATTAGGTTAGAGTACGCAAATCATATTTCAGAACTAAAGAATACGTGTAGCGCATGCGTCAAATGTAGAATACCTGAAAATGTCAGAAATGTGACGTCTTAAAGCGTCAGTAATTTGATTTCAATAAGAAGTATAAAAAAAGAATATTATAAGATATCAGAGAACTGCTGTCTTATTTATGAGATCGTCAGAAGCTTTTAATTTTGATTCCAATAAGAAGTCAGAAAAAAGAATACTTTTAGATGTCATATTGTGACTTCTGTAAGATGTTCTTTATAAGAGTTCTTACAGAAATCTGATTTGGATGCTGTCTGGGTTTTATGTAAACAATGCACTTTGCTATGTTAAAATATTTCAACATTGCATAACATTCATATCTGAATCATATTCCATGGTGTCCAGTATGATTTTAAAGGTTTGTCTAATGTAACAGAGCTTAAAGACCTTCCATTTTTTCATTTGCTGGATTACGAACAATTTTTGCCGATAGTGAGGTTTAAGCTGTAGAATTTGGTATTTCGTCTTCTGATTTCTTGATGGATCGTTTAGTTGATTCATTGACATTGTAGGAACTAATTTTCCTTTGCTTTTACTCAACATTATAAATCGCGAACAAAGCAGAAGATACACTCGAAATTATTGCGGCGAATGACAATTTGAAGCAATATAACAAAATATTTGGCATTGATTGTGCGAAGGCGGCTTTTATCAAAAGCCATAGCGTCTGGCGAAACCCGTCGGCGTGTACGTACGACGGATACGACTTATTTGTTAAAGAACTTTTGGTCAAGCGGCAATAAGACTGATTTGTTTATAAATACTTTGATACTCGCCGCGAACACAAGAAGTGGTTCCAATTTTTTAATCCGCCAATACTGAAAACGTGAATAACGGAACCGTGAATAAGGAGCTTTAACTGCACTTATTTCAATCAAAACAATCTATGATTTTTTTTATTGATATGACATTATAGACCAGCAAAAGGCGAATATTTGAGTGATATATCCACAATGACATCTACTCTCTTCAATTCTTCTGTTGGAACCTTTGGTGTGACGCACTAAACTCAAATAGATTTACCACTAAACACCAAATGACTTGCTTTTTAATGATTTAAAGAGTTCCTCGGTAGATATGAAGCGTTATCAACCAGGTGATGTTGCAGGGATCGGATGATATGAAAATCTGAAGGGCACAAGTCTGGGGAATATGGTGTAATTCTGTAAAACTATTTAGTTTATATAATTATCGACTCTTAGTAATTTTTAGCATCGCCCTTATTCTTAATTACAGAATGACATATATTCTTCATATCCACATTTATATTATTGGCATGGAGTCGACTATATGTTTGCATGCTTGTACAGATATTGAAAGCTAAGCTTTTTGAATTCTTGCCACAGTGTCTTATTGTTTTCATTGTTATATTAAAAGCACCCAATGGCGGCTCGTGAGGGAGGGCGTTGGGGCGCCGACCCTCCATCATTTATCACAGTAAACAATATTTCAGAGCAAAACACATATTATATTTCCGTTCAGTTTTTTTCCTTTAACTCATTTTAAGATATTATTAAAAATTAAAATCTCCAAATGTAAAAGGACGTCTTTCGACCCATCACTCCAAATAAGGCGGATAAAAATTCCTTCCTCTCGCCCCAATTTTTACATCGTTGTCGGACGTTTACCTCCAGCGACCGTACGCCACCGTCATCTTATCTCATCGTTGGCGTTAAATGTTTTGTTGGTTGCCAGAATTCGGAGGTTTAACTGCTTTCTAAAGCATGCGATTTGGACGTAGATTCCCTGCGACCGAGCTTATCGGCAATTCGTTTTAAACGCTGATTTGACGGGTATGGAGCGTTTGATATGTCTCGGGTCGCGTATTTCGTTCGCCTCGCGAATACTTGTTTTGATTTGGGATTTGCTACGTGTGTACACACTGAGTAATACTTTTTAAATAAAAATAATCAACTTTTAATTGGAAACATGAAGGTGTCTGATTAAAATGTCTAATAATGACTAATTTTAGTTTGGAAGAGAAAATTGAATTAAAAACTATCGGTCGTACTACGCCCGTGTTGAATTTGAGTCAAGTTCAAAAAAAAATATAAAAATAGCAAAAAAATAGCAATAAAACACCACCTGCTGTACAACTGCTGTACCATCACCATGTTTCACTGTAACCAAAGGGTTAACACTGCTGATTTTTTTTATTAATAGGTCTTCTCATATTTAATTTGCCATCAGAACCAAATAAATTAACTTTAGTTTCATCGCTGAAAAGAATGTTTTTCCAGTTACGTTAGAAATATTCCCTACATTTTTTTTTTCAAATTTTAATCGCTGCTTATACTCTATCGTATAGGTTTTTCTGTTATAAAGGTCGCCTTATGGTTCTGGTGCTGATACTTAGATCAAGATTTTTTCCTATAAAGACAGAGGTAGCAAAAGGATCTTCCAAAGCCTCTCTTAAAAGTATTACAATCTTATTTGTTTCATCGGAGAAGTATGAACCGTTAGGATGAAATAATTTCTTTAACAAGATAAGCAGCAATAAAATGTACTGGTTATATTGTAAAGAAAATGTTTAAAGGCTAGTTAATATTAGCATATCATATATATATATATATATATATATATATATATATATATATATATATATATATATATATATATATATATATATATATATATGTATATAATAAATAATATAGAAAAGACATTTCTTTCTTCTACCATTCTTATTTTATCGACCACCACTGTATAAGCTGTCTTACGTAATACTTATACATTGCCATACTTGCATGATAATAAATCAAAGTTGTATAAATGCAGTGTGTCTATTTCCATGTCAAGCTCATCGCAAAGGTGTTGACAAATTTGTTTAAACAATATCATTTATATTTTTAAAAATTAGCCCGTGTGAGTCACAGGTAGCAATTAGACCAGTTTCTATTATTGTTCTGTGACGGTATTAAGTATAATTTTATTTAAATATGCGTGAGGTGATCAATGGATGAATAACGCAGCACAAGAAGTAGTTGTTAAAAAAAATAATCAGAATCATTTTAATAGAGGCAAATGAGAAATGACTTGACTGATAAAGCATATTTTATTGCATAGGCAATACAAAACCTTTCATTTCTCCCATGCAATATGTTCTTTATATCTAGTCAACATCGATTCTTCACTTCGCCCAATATATTTGAACAGAATTTTGACAACTAATTTTATAAATCCCCAAATTGTCATGTTAAAATTAGATATCAAGATTGTGATTGAAGGTATATTGGGCAAACTAGAAGGTCCATATTAACCAGATATAAAGAAACATATTGACCATATTAGATACGAGAAAAATAAAAAATCTTGGGTTGCCCAACATGTACTCGAACACGATTATACGAGGGTGAATCAAATATAAACTCTAATTTTATAATTACTTTCCTCAGCCAATCACCAGCTGTCTAAGATCCAAGTGTTTGGTTAGGCCAAGAAGTTTAAGAGTGGACGAGAAAATGTGGTAAATGTAAGTCATAATCGACGTCCCAGGTCAAGTGTCACTACTAACAACATAGGTGCAGTTCGAGACCTTATCGAAGGTGACCGGCGGCTCACTGTTAATAAAATCGCTTGAAAGGTGGGTGTTAGTTAGGTGTTAGGACGTGCTCAAACAATCATCAGAAATCATCTTGGCTTCAATAAAATCTGTGCCCGATAGGTTCGGTTTTGACAAAGGAAAAACTGGGAAATATGCATTGGGAAACCCTTGAACACCTTCCATGCGGTCCAGATTTGTCACCCTGTGATTATTTTGGGTTTGCGCCAAGGGCTTGATGATTTTGCCCCAAGATGCAATTGGAGGGGTACGAACGATCAAGATGTTGAGGACTTCGAGCGCAATTGGCTGATGACTCAAACTCAAAGTTTCGAGCAAGAAATTCACAAGCTTCCAAACCGCTCGCAAAAATGTGTAGGGCGTGGAAGAGACTATGTCGAAAAATCATCAATAGTTTTTTTGTATTATTTTATAAATAATAAATATGTATAAAACAATCCGGCCTTTATTACGGAGAATACCGGTGCACTCTCAAGTAAGACTGGCGCAAAACAATCTTACCTGTAGCGGCCGATAGTTTGAGACGTCGCTAGAAATCACTGAAACCCCGGAAGCACTCGGCACCTTTTGGAAATTGTCGGTACACAGACGGCCAGATAATTTGAATAGATGCTTTTTTACGATTAAATACAACCTCACATTTCAATGAAAAGCGTTGAAAAAACTAATTTATATTTTTTAAACCATTTCTCGATGTTTTTCTGTCATTTTCCTACTTTTTATAACAGAAACCATTTGAAAATTGTTCATTTATTTAATTTTTTTTAATAAATCTGCAGTTTCAGTTGGAACCCTGTAAGAAGAAACTGCAAGAAACTTACGGGTCAATTTTTTTTGTCGTTTATCTCCAAATGTGTCTGTAGTTTATTATAAGTTTCACAGACTACCTGATTTCAGAACACATTGGGCAATTCTTAGCACGGGAATCCTGCTGTTGGTGGTGAAAATTTTTTAAGTGTCTTTTTATTGTTGATTGCAGAATGAACAAATTTTGTTCTGGATAATTTGGGTCTCCATTCTTGATACTTTTCACAAAATAGATAAAAAATAAATAGACCAAAAAATAATGTCAAATAGCCTGCTATCGCAGCGATCCATTTCCATTTTATAAAGCTGGTTTTTAAGATAGCCCTAAAGACAAATATCGACAATCTGTTGCAAATCAAATTCAACGGTTTTTTTGGGGTATCCACAAATTGCCAGAGAGATGGGAAAAATGTGCAGCTATGGACGGCGCATACTTTGAATAAACCATTTTTTACCTTTCTCCCAAATTAAACCTGTTTTTTTGAAGAAAAAACTATTACCTGTATTCCATTTAGTCAACTTTTTCAAGTATTAACGTAACGCTTAATTAACTTTACGGTTCATGATTTTTACACGCTTCATTAGGTACGGATATCATGTAACTAGAACATAGTTTAGAATTCGATTAAACCCCCTGATGATGTTAACATGGTTAGCGAAACGAGTGTCGAAAAGTTTAAAAAAAGTGGTTTGCTGTTTAGTGGTAAATATATTCGAGATTAGTGTTTCACACCGAATGTGAATCGAAGAAATCGATCTATACTTAATTATAGTACAAATGATGTTTTCAAAAACTAGGCCATAACCTACAAAACTTATGCATATAAAGTTTACATACGATTAATATTACCCCATTAAAGTACCCTTTTGAATAAATACTATTAATTTTGAATTAATGCATGTCTAATTATAAGATCTCATTAAGAAAATTTCATAATCCTACAGCGTATATTTTTTTCCGAACAAATGCACCGCGCAAGGTTTTTGCTGTTTACGACATCGTTACGGTATAATATTTACGCCATTAGACATATCAAGGTTTATTTTTCTACGGTACATCAGGAAATGAACTGGATATCTGGATTTTCATATCGGGAAATGTTTTACGATTACCCGGTCGTAAAATCCATCGTGAAAAAAAGGCCTCCCATTCGCGCAATAATTTTTTTTATGATTTTATTTGAAATGGCACAAAGTACATGAGCTGTGACACCTTTGTCTGTTTGCTGTAAAGCGTTGTGCAACGTGAATTGCATAACGGCTATATTTAAACTTGGCCAAGCTTTAAAAGAGAACTGAATCATAAAATCTATTCCTTGTTTTTGCGATAAAGAGTTTCTTACTTAAACTATAGGATAATCGTGTGTCTATTTTTGAAACTGGTTTGTTTGTGGAGATGTCATCAATAATAAACGAGAACCGCAATAAACCTTTGCTATTATTATGTGTAGTGACATATCAACAAATTTAAGTATTTTTTACAATAAACTATTTTGTTTACATCTAGACTTGTTTAATCTAGTTTGGTTCTAGTTTATTGGCTCTAGATTAGATCTGTCATTGTTTTCATGCGGAAATTGTCCATATTTCTGTAGTAATCAGTTTAGACTTGCCAGATCTAAATGAATTTTCAGAGATGGTAGTGTTCTGTGTAAATAGCTGTTCAAAATAGCAACTTGCCTTTATTCAATACTATTCGACTTTAAAGATTGGTTCTAGATTGAAACTAGAGTTTTTTTCATGAGGAATTGTTCATATTTCTGTAAAACTCAGTCTAGATTTGCCTGGTTTCAAGATGTAAAAACAAAGATGTGCTTTATGTAAATTCTAGCTCAAAACCGTAAATTATCTTGACCCAATTTATTTTATAAACAAAGCAGTTTTAATTCACCCTCTGTTCCAAAAATTGTCAGAATAACTTGAAAAAAACAAAAATAGTTACGAAATTTTAACAAAAATCATTTTATAACTCCAAGATATCCGTCTCAGTAAAAACACGATTTGTACATTCGCGAAGTGCATCAGCATGTATTTTTTATATCGGTGATTGGAATAGTGTTTTGAATATTGTACGTCGTTGACAGTATAGTACTTGATGCAATACTTTTTCCTTGTTTCCTTTCATCACCAAATGCAGTTAAGCGAATAGAAAATACCGCATGGAGCCAAATAAGATGAGTACGGAGGATGTTGAAGCAAAAACATTAGATTTTTTATCAAAAAATCAGTGACAATGAATGACGAACACGATCAATTATTCTCTTAGGTATTCCAAGGTCAATTTATGTGAATCTCATTGATTTTTTGTCGACATTTTTAAATTTTGTTCCTTCAAATTGTTCGTAGCCTAATTTTTGACCAGAAAGAAACATTTACCACATTGTATATGTGTAAAAAAAGGTGAATATGAAATTTGATTCTTCTAAAGTAATCAGTTTGACATTCTTCTTCGATAAATCAAAAATTGCTTGAGATATTTTTGTTAGGAGGTGTAAAATGGTCGAAAAAGAGACGTGTGGCGCCTATTTTACGTAAACTCATAAATTCCTAAATATTATTTCCATTTTTTCAGCCCTTGCGGCTGCCGAGGTGCGAGCTTATAAATACATGCGGTCTGACATCAAAGGATTTTTAAATACCCTTCGTCGCAGCACCTTTTTTTCTAGTAAACAGATGTCTCTGATAGTTATTTGTAAATTATTTGTTTCCAGTTTTTCGAAATACGTAGTTTTGTAAACGTGCTCGTGTTTTTGGATTCTTTGATGATGACATGCGACTTTAATTTACATAAACAATATCACAAATTTGTTTAAAACTAATAGTTTTTAATTTCTCGACTAGAAAAAAAGAGCATGAAATGATAATTGGGTTTTTGAATAAAACTTTCTTATCGATATTTTTTACAGATAATCGATGCGACAAACAATTAAAAAAATTGTTTGCAATTAATTATAAGTTAATTAAAATTTATAAAATTGAAAACAAAATCACATGACTACGAATTGGCGCCACGATTGGCTGCCATGTTTGTGACGTCATTATGTTAAAGTATTTTCTGTGTATATCAGACTACTGTATACTGTCAAAATTATTGAAGTTTAATGCAAACAACTATTGCTGGTTGCTAATTTAATTCAGTAATGTGTGACAATGGGATTATAAAGGTCATTTCTGATAATATACCTGGTTTAGCAATTCAGATGGGGGGATAAGGGGAGTGAATGCCAAGACATTACCAAGGACAAATAGGGGGTAATAGAGATAGAGTAGACCAAAGATACGATGCTAGTACAATGTAAGAGCATACATAGGAGATATTGCTGGGCTTCGACTTCTTCAGCCAGGTTTTTTAGTTAGCCCGGAGGCTCCTACTAGTGTCTAATGAGATTCAAACCCTAAGATGGGCTCTTTTTATATTTTTGGGGGTCTCTAGCTGACCCGTGAAGCGATATTGCTGGGTCCGTACTTGTGGACTAAGAGCTTTTTAGTGGTATGCTCGATGTTAATGCAATTTCATCTGTCTCTTTACGGTTCCTTGATAGTTCTCTTGGTAATCTTTAAAAACTTATTGGAAACTTTTTAAGACGTTTTCTCTTATCGAATACATTTGTTAGCCAAGGAAGTACATGAAGGCAGGATCGATACATATCATGCATCAATAGATCTACTTTTACGAAATCCTTGTTCTCTGATGTACTTGTCTATTCCTCAATGTTAATATTTTTAGAAGAAGTTTCATTTCCGATCTGAACAGGGTTATGCCCCTATAATTTTTTGGCGATCTTGATACCTTTCTTAAAGAGTTGTATAATTGACTTTTTGAATTAAAAATAATTATCGATTTTTTTATTTTATTTTAAAACTTTATCATAAATAATATTATGATAATCGATACGAAAAATTGTTTGCAATTAATTTGTAAATAAATTAAAATTTATAAAATTTAAAATCAAATCACGTGATTACGAAAGCGCCACGATTGGCTGCCATGCTTGTGACGTCATTATGTTATAGTGTTTTCACGTAAGTACTGTTAACGGTTTCTACCTATGTATATACTCTAAAAATTATTGCAACAAAATAAGTTTAGTACCAAAAAAAAGTTGTTGATTACTAATTTAATTTAGTAATGTGTGGCAAAGGGTTTATAAAGGTCATTTCTAATAATATATCTGGTATGGCTATTTTTGTGTGGAAAAATGACATTTGGTTCAATTCAGCTAAAGTTCGAGGTGCTAAAGCATCAATTTGAGTTTTTTTTTAAATAATAATGTAAATGTAAATAAGAAACAAAATAGTTCTATTAGATATAATTAAATTATTTGTAGTGTCATGCGTATGCTACGGTGACAAGGCTATAGGTTATGTTCAATTTAACCTCAAAAATTGTAGTTGAACCGGCGAAAGAACGAGTATGTCGAGAGTTCTGAGTAAAGCTTGTACAATTACCTTAATTATTAATGAAAAACTAAAAAAAGTTTAAGGCACTCAATGTCACGATCGTATAGCTTCAACAGGAAATAAATAGTCAAACATAAAAATTGATATAATGTTATAAATAATAATATTTTTATATATTTGATGACAGGTGATTATAAAAATTGGATGTTGTTTTAGGATTAATACATCATGCTGCTTGAAACTATTGAATTTGACGTTTAATATCTTGTGGCACTGTTTAAAATATTTTTTCGGGAGTTGTTTTTGTAGTATTCGTACAAAATATTACGAAACAGGCACGATAACTAATTAGATTTGACATTTTCGATAAATTTATCAATACACTGGTTATAATAACAAGAATAAGTTGATTAAAAATTGAAACACTCGTATTAGCTGTCTGTAATATTGAGGGGGAAATAAACATTGTGACGTCACACGTATTTTTAATTTGATATAACTTTTTAATTATAACGAAAAAAAAATTGTTTTGTTATAAAACTTGTATATGATATTTCCATTTATGATAATTGTTTTTTATATTTGTTTCCATTTATTTGGTTCGAAACTCGACATGTTTACCAAACGAAAAAAAAATATACACGCTAATTCGCAATCGTTTAAACATCAATGGCAATTTGAAAGGTACTGTCATAGCAACAAAATGACATAAGAGATTAGACTATGAACCTACCCTTGTTTCCAGCACCATCTCTTTAAAAAAAAATAATTATTAACCGCCACACCTGGTACGTGACTTTTTGCTGTTGCTTTATCTGGAAATATCGTTCCGCCCCCAATAGAATCTTCAAAAAGCAAATGAATTAATGGATTTTTTTAATGTCAGTCCAGATGCTTTTTCGTTTAAAAAATTTCTTGTAGAATTTTATTTTTCTTGATTGAAAAGTATTTTAAACAAAATAAAGTTCATACAGACATGTAAAATGAGATTCAAACTTCCTGGACATTTATAAAGGTATCAGACCTTAATTATGTTAACGAATACTAAAATCAAAAATATTTGCTCGCATATTAAGCGATTTAGGTCAGCCGATGCGAAAACAAAAACAACCCTTCACGAGCACGCCTCCCCTCCTTCGACGCCGTTTGCGAACCGGACTAATTTTAGAACCTGCTTCTGGGACACCGAGCCTATCCCATAATTGCTTTTCTATATTTTCTTTTCTTGTCAGAAATATCAGATTACGAGAAATAAAAGAGCGCGAAAAGGCGACTGACTACCTGAACGTCAACGCTATTGGTCAGGAAGTGACCTGAAAATCGGAAAATTCGGATTTTGGCCTTGTTTTAGATGGTAGGCGTGTGCCATCCGCACCAGCAGGTCTTGGATAACTTCGAAGACTTTAAGTTGTCTTTTTTTTTAAAGTTGTCGTTTTTAGTTGTTTTAACATATACGATTTGCAGATTATTTTTTTTCATCTTCAAAACTCTCCCATTAAATGATTTTTTAATAAACTTTGTGTCGTAATTTCTATCACTGTCATTTCGTGGAATACGTTGATGGTGCTTAATGCTTTAATTTGAAATGTAAAGGACGTTTCAAGATATTATGTTGACTGATTGACTGCAATAAACTCTTAACAACACCTGTCGTAAGGAAACCCGGTAAAGTTGCAAGAAACGCAAACGGGGCCGGGTCTAATAAAATTACAGGTAAAAAGATAAAACTAATTTTATACCTTGTTTAGTAGTTTCAAAATATTTTAGTTTAGTTCGCATGCTTTTCTTAAACAGTGCAGTTCAATAATTTCAATCGTATTTTTTGTTATTCCAAACGTGGTAAAAATGTGGCGTTCTTAGCAAGATAATGATCATTGTGCCTCCGGTAGTGCTAATTAAAAAAAAAACATTTATCGCCTGATGCTAAGCAAATTGTTAAAAATGTGTATGTTTCAAGTGTATGTGACTTAATTCGAATCAAAATGTTTGCTATGTATGAAGAGCAAACTGTGCCTATATTGAATTAATTGCAATAGCGATTAAGAAAAGATGAAACCAATATTCTTTGCAGCAGAATTATCCTCCAGAGAATATTATCTCAAATTGGTTTTGCAAATCGAATAATTAATAAAAGACAAATATTAATGGAATCAGAATGATTACGATGATGGCGGTTTGACTACCACGGGCGTAGCCAGGGGGGGGGGGGGGGTTCAAGACTGTGATGACAAGCGGGCCCTCGACCTCGATCTCAATCACAATACCGAATGTCGAAATCGATGCCATGTCGCTGGTGCCCTGTTCGATACCTTCAACTGCCAAATCTACATCTAGTCTGCAACAGGCCAGCTTGCCTGTTACCTCATCTTTTACAATTGTAGCTAAGTTGGATGTTGGTTTTTACGCGAATCAAGAAAAAATCTTGGATGAATATTTTAAAGTCCAAATTTTAAAAACGCCATGGAACCCACCCAGAGATTATAAGTTTCCTATTTCCACAAAACAAAACTTGCGCTTTCAATTGAAATGGTTGGAGAGATTCCCCTGGTTGTCATATTCGGAAAATAAAAGTGGAGCATACTGCAGAGTTTGCGTGGTAATGGGACGTTCGCTTCATGAAGGTAAGGCGGTTATCAAAGGCGGTCATCAAGGCGGTCATCAAAGGATCGGCCAGTTGGTAACCGAACCTTTTTGTAAGTGGAAAAATGCCCTAGAAATATTTGAAGCTCATGCGAAATCGGGATAGTACAAGCGAAATTCAGAACTGGCAGATAACTTTCTAAAAGTAATGTCTTCGCAGGCTTTTTCGGTCACTGAACAGCTGTCTTCTGAAAGAAAGAGACAACAAGAGGAGAATCGAAAGAAACTAATCCCTATCGTAAAAGCAATAATTTTTGCGGCAAACAAGGCATCTCCTTGAGAGGTAAAATCGATTCGGGGCGCATACAAATTACACCAGAATCACCAGAACCTGAACAACCACTACAGAATGATGGTAATTTTAAAGCCCTGTTGCTGTTTGCGGCTGAGTCTGGAGATAAAGATCTGGCTGAGCATTTGAATACTTCACAGAAGAATGCCCTGTACACAAGCCTTCAGATCCAAAACGAAATAATTGACATTTGTGGTAAATTAATTCAACATAAAATAATTGAAGAAGCAAAGAAAGCCAAACTATTTGCGATTCTGGCTGACGAAACCACCGACATCGGACATGTAGAACAAGTCTCGTTATGTCTTCGATATGTTGATTTTACAGATAATAAACACCATATACTTAAAGAGATGTTCCTTGAGTACATTCCAACGGTCGATGTTTCAGTATCCGATCTCGCAAATCTTATTATTACAGCTCTGAAAAAGCATGGACTTGAATGCTCTCATATGGTTGGTCAAGGTTACGATGGGGGTGCAGCTATGAGTGGGGATTTGCACGGTGCCCAAGCTTATGTTCGCCAAGAATGTCCTCTTGCTCTTTATGTACACTGTAGTGCACACTCTCTCAACCTTGCTATTGCTGATTCATGTTTATTAGCAAATGTCCGAAATTGCATTGGGATTGTGAAGCCTGTTGGTTCCTACTTTCGACATTCTGCTCAACGCACTGCTTTGTTGCAAGAAAAAATTCAAGAGCTACTACCCGTCGGTAACCAAAAAAGCTTGCTCTCAATGAAAGGTCTTTCTCGAGCCTAAGGAGACTGAAAAACTATTTACGAAAAACTACAAGTGAAAACAGACTTAATGGTTTGGCTCTCATGAACATTCACTATGGAACAGAAATTCATGCAGATGAAGTAGTGGATATATTTAAAAAAAAGCCGAAGATTTCTTCTTTAATGGTTTTAGATTTAGCGCAGAGGAACGACATTAATTTAACCATTTCATTTAAAGTTAAGAATTTATAAATATGTCGTAATTTTTCCGGTGAATATATAGATATTAAATTTCATGTAAGTATATTTTTGTTGTTTTATTTACTTCAAACTAGCCCCCCCAACCCCCCCCCCCCCCCTTTAAACTAAATCCTGGCTACGCCCGTTTTGACTACATAAACTCAATAAAAAAAATACAGATTAGAAAATCGTCCCATTATCTACCTTGATGAAACATGGTTCGATAGCAAAAGCGTTCGAGACGCCAGCAAAGGGATGTGTAAATATATCAAGAAAATGCCAAACCAAAGCCCCAGCGAACAAGGGAAAAATAATTACAATTTTACATGCTGGTTCCGAGGATGGATGGGTTCCAAATTGTTTACGGTTGTCCTTTAAAAATATTAAACATTCATCTTTGAACTACCATGACGACACCACAACAGAACGTTTTAAAGATTGGTTTATAAATAGCCTTTTGCCCAATATGCCTAAGGACAGCAATGGGCAATGCTAGTTATCATAACAGCCAAAAAAAAGTTTCTAAGGCAAATAGCACTAAATTGGAAATTCAAAACTAAATGGTTAAAAACGATATATACTTCGAAAATACATATAATAAATGTGATGTTCTAGAAATATTAAATACATTAAATATTGCAACGAAATATGTATGTGGTACCGTTGCTGCCGATATGGGACATACGGTTTTACACCTTCCCCCCTATTACTGTATTTTTAATCCAATTGATCAGATGTAGCATGAGGTAAAATCCAATGTTAGAGCAGAAAACATTTCTCCTACTTTAAGTGTAAATGCTGCAACATTAATTAGGAAAGTTGTAGATAGTATTCCCCAAGTAAGTTGGATAAATTCGTTTAACCATGTTATTAAAATAAAAGAATCCTATGTATCATTTACTAATAATATAGAACCACTTATTATTAATGTAGATCAAAGTGACAAAAATTTATTTTTATTGTACTAATAAATTTAAAATACACAAACCAATAAACAATGCTTTAGTCATACATAATAATAATAATTTCATCAGAATTTAACAATATTTTATTTTTCCCAAAATTATGCAGAAGTTAAATGGTTCTCTGGTGTCTTTTAAGAAACTAGAAATATTTCTACTGAGATTTATTGGGGCAATTAACATTTTGCCGAAGGACAACGAAACATCTTGAAATAGACTAGATACACAAGAAATTTTTCGAATTTTATATAGGGGAAAATAGTCAGTTTCTATATGCAAGGAAAACAGGTCAAGTTTTATTAAAATTTTCTTAAATGTTGACAACGCAGCATCACTTCAAGCAAAGGTTCTCACATCGTGTTTCGCTTTTTCATCTGCCTATCGTTCAGCTGATGCGGTACCCATTTTCCTGCCTTCTGGCTCTTTCCCATGGCATGCAGACAATCACAAATGGTTCGACAACCAACATTTAACCTCTCTGCCATTTGCTGTTGAGTTTGCTTATCCTTTTCTTCCAACAATACTTGCAATTTGGCATAAACTAACTCTCACAAGCATCTTGCTTTGGAACATTGTCACCGTAAGTTTCCACAACGGCTTTCACTCTCGTTTTTCCTTTGACTGAATAAGAAAAGCAGTCCGTGCCTCGAATGCTCTTTATTTGGCTCGAAATTTGACATGTTTACCACATGAAAAAAATATGATGCTAACTCGAAATCGTTTAAACATGAATAGCGTTTTGGAAGGTACTGTCTTAACAACAAAACGATCTAAAAGATTAGATTGTGAAGCGACCATTGTTTCCAGCGCCAGTTCTTAAAAAAAATAATAATTGTTCATTATTGAATTATTAAGTATTAATTCCATGTATTAATTCCAACAGAAACACAAGCAGATTCGCGTTTAAATACAAAAGTTAAAAGTTAAAAATATTTTCCAGTCCTAAAATGTTCAATATAGCGGACGGATCGGGTAAAATTGTCCCTTTGTTAATTGGTGCAAACCATCTATTCCTTTAATCAATTTAAACCCCACGAATTTCTGACATTTCCAAGCTTTCCATCAAATTTGACACCAAGGATTAATATTATCTTTACCTTTCTTTTTTCCTCTATCTCTCTGTTTCACTATAACTCTATAAATCACTCGGTGGTTTTGTTTTCGTTCGTACAAATATGCAGAAGTTGTAAATTTGTCGATATCAAAGTCGAATTTATATTTAAAGTGAAAACAAAGGGAGAGAAACCCTGAGGAAGTTTTAAATGTGTCGCTAACTCTCGTAAAAATATTTTTTTATCGAGTCAGTAAATGACAAGAGCCAGATTCAGTTAGTAGCACAAGAAAACACATGACGATACAAATAATAACATTAATAAAAGAATAATAAAAACAAAATTAAATAGAGTACAGATTGTGAAAGTTCATTTGTAGGAAATAACTAGGACAAACGTTTAGACAAATACGTAGGCCACTTGAAAAATATCTGCAAATAATAAGAAGAAATACAAATTAATAGTATTTTTTAATTTTTTTTATACATAATTTAAAACGCAAGACTTCAAAACATAGAATTGTTTATTTTCGGATACTGGACATTCTACACGCGCATCAATAGCCTGGTAGCTGTTTTGCTCTCTCTCTCTCTTTAGTTTTCGAGATATGGTTTTTCATAATTTGGCCAGTTTACCAAAATTGCATTCTCCAGATGGTTTTATTGCGGATATCTTGGAAACTATTTGAGATAGCGAACGACGCTTGCCGATACTCAATTATCCGTAATTTTCTCCATCTGGCGTATTTTCATGGGGATCGGGCGTATTTAATTATCCGTAATTTTCTCCATCTGGCGTATTTTCATAGGGATAGGGTCGGTTTTCTAAAACTCTTTTTAGAATATACCCTTCGGAAAATTTTCACTTCTAAATGCAAACTATAAAAATTAGAATCAACTCTATATAGCAAACTGCGCTTGTTGCCGTTCAATTCTCCGTAATTGTCTCCATCTGGAAGCGTATTTTCATAGGGATAAGGTGACTTTCTGTTTACTCACTCTGTTTACTCACTCTAAAATACAAAACTTCAAAAATTAGAATCGGCTCTTTTTAGATATTTGACACTCCAAACCACGCGCATCAAGAATTTGACCGCCGATTTGCTTCAACTCTTTTAGTTTATGAGATATGATTTTTCAAAAATTGACCAGTTTGCCAAAATTGCATTCTCCAGATGGTTTTCTTGCGTATATCTCGAAAACCGCTTTAGATAGCGAATTGCGCTCGTCGCTGTTCAATTCTACGTAATTGTCTCCATCTGAAGGCGCATTTTTATAGGGATAGGCTGATTTTCGGAGATTTTTCTAAAATTTTCTTAACCTTTCGGAAAATTTTCACTCCAAAAATTAGAATCTGTTCTTTTTGAATATTTGACACTCCAATCTACGCGCAACAAGAATCTGACTGCAGATTTGCTTCAACTCTTTTTGTTTATGAGATATGATTTTTCAAAAATTAGTCAGTTTGCCAAAATTGCATTCTCCAGATGGGTTTTTTGCGTATATCTCGGAAACCGCTTTAGATAGTGAACTACGCTCGACGCCGTTCAATTCTCCGTAATTGCCTCCATCTGGAGGCCTATGTTCATAGGGCTAGGGTGACTTTCGGTTTTCTAAAATTTGCTTAAGGTACACCTTTCGAAAAATTTTCACTCCAAATTCAAAACTTCTAAAATTAGAATCGGCTCTTTTTGGATATTTGACACTTCAAACCACGCGCATCAAGAATCTGTCCCGCAGATTCGCTTTATCTCTTTTAGTTTATGAGATATGATTTTTCAAAAATTAGTCAGTTTGCTAAAATTGCATTCTCCAGATGGTTTTTTTTGCGTATATCTCGGAAACCGCTTTAGATAGCGAACTGCGTTCGTCGCCGTTCAATTCTCCGTAATTGTCTCCATCTGGAGGCCTATGTTCATAGGGATAAGGTGACTTTCGGTTTTCTAAAATTTTCTTAAGGTACACCTTTCGAAACATTTTCACTCCAAATTCAAAAGTTCTAAAATTAGAATCGGCTCTTTTTGGATATTTGACACTTCAAACCACGCGCATCAAGAATCTGTCCCGCAGATTTGCTTTATCTCTTTTAGTTTTCGAGATATGATCTATCAAAAATTGACCAGTTTGTGAAAATTTTGTTCTCCCGGTGGTTTTTTTTGCGGATATCTCGAAAACCGTTCGAAATGTCAATCTGCCCTTGCCTCCATCAGATTTCCTATTATTTTATCTATCTAGTAGCGTATTTTTAAACAAATTGATCGACTTTCGTTAATCGATATTAAATTCTTGCGTCTGAAAATCTCGATCAAATGTGCAAAATTCACACACCATAGTATTGCAAATTTCGGATATTTAACTGTTCAAACTGCGCGCATTAATATTCTAGCGGACGTTTTGCTGATGAGATTCAATCAACACCTCCTGATGATGCTAACATGAGTAGCGAGACGTATGCCATGAAACTATGAACATTGAATCGATTCATTGTGAAACATTTCCTTGATTTAACTTATTGCACAAAGACTTCGATATTAATTAAAATGTCAAAACAATGTTTTGTAAAACTAATAATTATATAACTAAATACCGAGAAGAAACTTATTCAGACGCATTTGTTGTTGTTACTAAAGGAAACATTTATTTGTAATTTATTGGACGTTGTTGCTCTATCGGTCTAGAAATATGGTTCATTCCCACTGCCGGCCCAGCAAAACAACAGAAAAAAATCCATAAATTCAGCGAGGCTGGAAAACTCATCAGAGTAAGCCATGAAAAAAATTAAAAACAATTTTAGATTTTTATCCAGTCGAGATAAGTTAGAGCGTCAAACCGTATAGAGTAGTGACAAACGGCTTTATTCCAATTTGTCAATTCTGGACGTTTTGTGTGACTTATTTAGTTTAAGTTTGTTAATTGCGAACACTTGAAGTATTAGTAACATTTCGTAATACATAGCGCACCATTTAAACATAATGTGCGAATATAATGCGGGAGTGATGATTAAGATACTTTTTTTGGACATTAAATTTAAAATATTAAGTTTGACACACTGAACTTGGTACACTCTGTATAATAATAATATCGTTAATATACTGGTCATTATATCAATTACCTCCTAGAAATTATTCAAGAATGGGAAGTATAGGAATTAAGTGGGCTTTGTTAGTCTAGTGTGTTTAATGTCTAAGTCAACATCAAAATTCTGGAGAACACGACCATCAAAGAGTTATAGTGTATTTATTTAAATGAAAAGCTGAATCATTTCTCTTGAATTATTTATGATGTGAAAAATTGACTGTAAAACCCTCCCTGCCCCTCATTCTAAATATTATGTGTTCTTTATACGTCCATCATGTATTTTAGAACATTAGTCATATGAAAATTATATATAAATAAAACAAAATGACAATAGAACAATTAGAGTGTAAAAGATAATGCTAGAAAATCATATATAATTAAAAAAGAAAGAGCAAATTTCAACTATAATCTAGAATTAAATTAATAATAACAAAAAATATGAATAAAATTTAACTAACTTTTGGTAGTGTGTGAAACTTTCAAATCGATCGACTAAGCCGTTCAAAAGTCATTGCAATTTAAAATTATCGCATAGTCCGGTTCCAGATATTTCGTTGCCTTTTGGCAAAATGTTAATCAGTTCAGAGTCGGAATGGTTGAATTTCTGAATAATTTTGGAAAAAATAAAATATTGTTAAATTATTATTATTATTATTATGTATGACTAAAACATTGTTTATTGGTTTGTGTATTTTGAATTTATTAGTACAATAAAAATAAATAAATAAATAAATTTATCTAGTAGTACAATAAAAATTATAACTTAAATTTAATTATACCTTTAATTCGGTTTCACTCTCACTGTCACTGTGATCTACATTAATAAATGGTTCTATATTATTAGTAAATGATACATAGGAATCTTCTATTTTAATAACATGGTTAATCGAATTTTTTTTGGGAATATTATCTACAACCTTCCTAATTAATGTTGCAGCACTCGCACTTAGTGTCGGATAAATGTTGGTAAAAACATTGGATTTTACCTGATGCCACATATGCTCAATTGGATTAAAAATACACTAATACGGGGGAAGGCGTAAAACCGTATGTCCTATATCGGCAGCAGTGGTATCATATACATATTCCTTTTTAATATTAAATGTCTATAATATTTCCAGATCACATTTTTATATGTATTTTCGAATAAAAGCTGGAAAGTTTGGAGACCCCTGGTCTGTATCATTGTAAAATTTGTTATAGCTTTAAATAAAATAAAAAAAAGTAGAAAAAAAAACCTTTGTGACGACTCTCTTATCAATTTTATTCGTTCATGTACGGCAAATTAAATTTGCACAAGTTGTTCAAAAATTGTTCAGGAAATAAAAGCAATAAAATAAATATTGCCGTCATGTAACGGTACAGAAAGAAAAGGCGAAGGAGGCTAACTCTTTTGGGAATTAATATCGCACACATCGATACAATGATAAAAATTTAAATATATCTATTGTATCAAAACCCTATGACATCATAGTAGAGATGCTTACCAAATTGTTAATTAGTAAGTGTCTTATACGGTGTACCAAAAACAAAAGCCCGATCTGATTTATTTATTTATTTATATATATATATATATATATATATATATATATATATATATATATATATATATATATATATATACATATATATATATATATATATATATATATATATATATATATATATATATATATATATATATATATATATATATATATATATATATATATATATCACCATCATCATCATCATGAACTCGTATCAATCCACTGCAGGATGAAGGCCACTTCAGCATGCTTCCAACTCTCGCGGTCCTGAGCTTTCCTTTGCCATTCGGGTCCAATATACTTAATAATATCATCAGTCCATCGTGTTTTCGGTCTTCTCCGTGGACGTTTGCGATCAAGCGGTATCCAGTCCAAGACCGTCCTGGTCCATCTTTCGTCCCATCGCCTCGCTACATGGCCTGCCCACTTCCATTTCAATTGCTTTATTCTTCCAATGATTTCATTCATTTTCGTTTGGTCTCTGATCCATGTGCAGGTCTTTCTATCCCGTCTAGTAATGCCAAGCATACATCTTTCCATTCCCCTCTGTGCTACTCGAAGTTCTTTCCTTTTCAAACAAAGCTCTTAAACACTATGTTGAGCCTGCCAGCCACATTTAACGTGTCTTTCCACCTCTCGGACGGTGTCCCCTTCCATTGAAACCCTTTGCCCAAGATATAATATATATATATATATATATATATATATATATATATATATATATATATATATATATATATATATATATATATATATATATATATATATATATATATATATAGTGATCCACAACTTCCATATCCGTTCCTAAAATAGACATCCTTTTGTCCTCAGCAAATTTATTGAACATGACCTGACTCTTCTTCTGGTTTATTTTCAAGCCAAATGTTTCCCCAGCCCTTTGCAATTCTTGTACGTGTCTTTGCAGCTCATTTGGGTTTTGTGAAAGAAGAACGATATCATCTGCGAATCTAAGATGATTTAAGTACGCACCATTTATCCTTATTCCATCTTGTTCCCAATCCAGCTTACGGAACACTTCTTCCAGGCAGGCTGAGAAAAGAAGAGGCGATATTGCGTCGCCCTGCCGTACGCCCCGCTCTACATTTATTCCTACTTCAAGATCGTCAAGGTGGACTGTCGATGTAGCTTCATCATATATCGATCCCAGTAGGTTTACATAGGCTTTCTCTACACTTTGATTAAGCAATGCATCCATTATGGCCCGCTTTGAGATTGAATCAAATGCTTTTTCATAATCGATAAATGCCAAGTACAGTGGCATAGTTTATTCGTTGTGTTTTTCTATGACCTGCTGTAGAATCTGGATACGATCCAATGTACTGAATCCACTTCTGAATCCTGCTTGCTTCCATGGTTGCACGTCATTAAGTTTTCTTAGTATTCTTTTGGATATTATCTTGGTGAAAACTTTGTACACCACCGATAGGAGGCTTATTGGGCGGTAGTTCTTTAAATCTTCCCGTGCTCCTTTCTTATGTAAAAGAATCACTTCTGCATTTTTTTCATAAGCTGGGTACTTCTTGTTATTTGAGGCATTTTGTGTATAATCTTGCCAGTGTTTTATGAAAGGTCCGACCACCAGCTTTTTACATCTTACTATCCACAGTTATACTATCATCTCCTGGAGCCTTGCCATTTTTCATCGAGTCTATACCCTTTGTTACTTCCTCTACCAGGATATCCGGCATTTGATCTTCAGTAGGCATTGCTGTTCTTGTCTGATTCTGGTCCTCATATAACTTTGAATAAAATCTTCGGACAACCTCTAACATTTCCGTCCGTTTCCTGCATATTGTACCATCCTCACGCATTAAGGAAAACATTTGTGTCCTTTTTCTTCTCAGCTTCTGCTTAGCTTTGTTAGTTCCCCTATTTTCTTCGAGAGTTTTTGTTAAACTGTCCTGAGCCCTTAAACAAATTACCAACACTAAACGCTAAACAAACAAACCCAGATTTATTACCACCGAATGAAGAGGAAATACTTAGGCAAATCAAGCGGCTTAAAAATAACAAAGCTTCTGGTGAAGATGGAATCACTGCTGAACTTTTGAAATCCGCTGGTCCAGGTACAATCAAGGAAATAACCAAAATTCTACAAGAAGTTTGGCGAACCGAACGGATTCCGGAAGACTGGAAAGATGCTCTAATCCATCCACTACATAAGAAAGGAGATAGAACGGATGTAAACAACTATAGAGGAATATCTCTTCTCCCAGTTTGTTACAAGATTCTATCTCAATGTCTACTAGACAGAGCACAGGGACAGTTAGAACCGAACATTGGTGAATATCAGGCAGGTTTTCGACCGGGCAGATCCTGCCCTGAACAGATCCTGAATCTAAAGTTGATTCTAAGACATCAAAAACTGGACAATAAAAATCTCGTCTGTACATTTGTGGATTTCAAAAAAGCATATGATTCTATTGACCGCGAATCTTTATTCCGAATCTTGAAAGAACAAGGACTAGATCTGAAAACGCTGGCAATTATTAAAGCAACGTTAACTAACACGAGGTCAAAAGTTAAATTCATGGGTGACATCTCAGAACCCTTCGAAATTAAAACTGGTGTGAGACAAGGGGATGGACTCTCGCCACTCTTATTTAACTGTGTTCTAGAAAAAGTAATACAGGAGTGACGTGAAAAAAAGTCGGCACTGAATATTGACCAGCCCATTAAACTGGGGAGAACCAACATCAAAATTGATTGTTTGGCATTTGCTGATGATCTAGCAATGTTAGCTCAAGATGTATTAACGGCTCAAAAACAGATTGAAATCCTAAAAGAAACAGCAGAAAAGGTAGGACTCCAAATATCCTTTGAAAAGACACAATACATGACCTGCAACAGACTAAGAACACCGTTTCTAAAAGCAAAATATGGTAACATCAGACGACAAATATTTGGGTGAAATAATCATGGAAAATGGGTTGGAAAAAGCGGCCAATAAGGGTAGATGTCAAAAAATGGAAACGGCATTGAGGCTTACACAAAATATTTACAACAAAAAATGCCTATCTAAAACCACAAAACTGAGACATTACAACACGGTAAGCCAGAACACAATTAAGCCAGAATGTCTATATGCTGCAGAAACGCTCATTTTGAATAGAAAGAGGGACATCGAGGACATTGAAAAGAAGGAAAGAAAAATCATAAGAAAAATCCTAGGCCCCAAACAAATAAATAGCACAACATACCGACTTCGAGAAAACCAAGAAATCAAACAATACACAGATATACATAGCGATATGAGAAAAAGAAGACTTAAGTTTTACGGACACATCAAACGCATGAATCCGAGTACGCTAACTAAACAAACAGTCGAATTTTATGAAAATAGGAGTAGAGCTAAAGTAGAAATAATTAAACGGATTGCGGCAATTAAAGAGGACCTAAGATCAGCAAATATTACACAAAGTGAAATTCAGGATAGAGGTTGTTTCAGACACAAGGTTAACGTTTGGAAGGTTGGCCAGAGAGAAAAATGTAGGAAGACTGGAACAACTTGGTCTGACGAAAGGAAAAAAGCTCTTAGCGAAAGAATGAAATTAGTATGGGCTCAAAGGAAGGCTAACAACAACAAACGCCTCTAATTGTACTTCGCGTGGTCCACCAGGGCCCAATAATGAATAATATATATATATATATATATATATATATATATATATATATATATATATATATATATATATATATATATATATATATATATATATGGCATTTATCAAATAACGAACTTCTATCTTAAAATTTGACATATAGTTGTCAAACATTTTTTGTAATTTTTTGTAATTTGTTTAGAATAGGTTGAAGTTTAATATAGGATGTTTTCTTTTTGGTTCACCCGGTTTTTCTGAAAATTGTTGTCCTTATCTTTCACATAACGATTAATTTATAACCCGACTTTGGTGCGCCCGACATATGTGCACGCCCGAAGAGGGGATAGCAGGTCTACATGTTGCCTCTCAGTACCTGAAAAGTATATCGATCCTTTTCTAATACATCGCAGTAGAAAACGGCAGCGACTGAGTCGATCTAGTGCCGATATTACAACGAAAAAGCGGCTAATTAAGATACGCGTGCTATTGGAAATTTAAACAAAACCATATTGTTTAGTTTTTTCGCGGATTTTGTAAACGCGGGTCTGTGTAATCACGCGCCAAAAGTTTATGATTAAATTTCTGAATGATCGGTTTACCTCGCTATTAAGCTCAGTTGCGTTTATTTGCTCTATTAAAAGTTATACCAGAAAGTGTGATACCAGAATAAGTATTATAAATGTTATTGTTTGCAAATTGTACATGATAATAATTTATTTGAAAAATGCAATGCACATTTTTCATAACTTATGCTTTATTGTTTAATGGTCAATCTTAAATCACTGGAACTGGTTTGGGCTGTGTCGGGTTGTCGGAGAGTTCGAAGAGTATTTTTTAAAGAGAAAGAGAAAAGCAAATAGTTTAAGTAAATAATTATTCAATCTATTATGTAATTACCGCTATTATTTTCAACTTTTTGGCAACGTACTGGTAAGTTCATAACGCCTCTTTGATAAAAATTACTATATTAACAAAAAATGTCAACAAACATTCCGTTTTACAAGATTTCCTATTTAAACAATTTTGGAGGGAGCGGAATACATGGTAGTACGAGGGTAGAAAACATCCCAAGGTTTTACCGGATCATGATTGAAAAGGGTGGTCGTGCACTGTCATGACGAAAAACGACGCCTTTCCTGTTTGCTAATTCTGCCTGGTTTTCTTCAATTACTGCCTTCAATGGATCTAATCGTGAAAAGTAAAGGCCGGTGTGGATTGTCTGGTTGCGTGGAAGTAACTCAAAGTGTGTGGATATCTTCCAATTTTACCAAATGCAAATCAAATCGAAGTGCACTCTCTAAGACGATCTCAAAATAATTTTTTTCTCTTTCATCGAAATTTCTACGACTAATCAAGCCCCAATTATGAAATTCTAAGTACAGCGCCTTATTCAGAATAAAATTTGCTTTCTTTTAGATATATAGAGGGGTCCATTAAACTTTCATGTTAGATTTGACATGGAGTGCGCTCTTTAAGATGATCTCAAAATAAATGTTTTCGCTTTCAGATATTTCTACTGGCTAATCAAGACCAAATTATGAAATTCTAAGGACAGCACTTCATACAAAATAAAATTTGCTTCCTCTTAGATATATTGAAGTGTCCATTAAACATTCGTGATAGATTTGACACGAAGTGCGCTCTTTAAGATGATGTTTAAATAGATATTTTTGCTTTCAGAAATGTCTACCGACTAATTATGACCAAATTATGAAATTCTTAGTACAGCATCTTATTCAGAATAAAATTTGATTTCTTTTAGATATATAGAGGAGTCCATTAAACTTTCATGTTAGATTTGACACGGAGTGCGCTCTTTAAGATGATCTCAAAATAAATGTTTTCGCTTTCAGATATTTCTACTGGCTAATCAAGACCAAATTATGAAATTCTAAGGACAGCACTTCATACAAAATAAAATTTGCTTCCTCTTAGATATATTGAAGTGTCCATTAAACATTCGTGATAGATTTGACACGAAGTGCGCTCTTTAAGATGATGTTTAAATAGATATTTTTGCTTTCAGAAATGTCTACCGACTAATTATGACCAAATTATGAAATTCTTAGTACAGCATCTTATTCAGAATAAAATTTGCTTTCTTTTAGATATATAGAGGGGTCCATTAAACTTTCATGTTAGATTTGACATGGAGTGCGCTCTTTAAGATGATCTCAAAATAAATGTTTTCGCTTTCAGATATTTCTACTGGCTAATCAAGACCAAATTATGAAATTCTAAGGACAGCACTTCATACAAAATAAAATTTGCTTCCTCTTAGATATATTGAAGTGTCCATTAAACATTCGTGATAGATTTGACACGAAGTGCGCTCTTTAAGATGATGTTTAAATAGATATTTTTGCTTTCAGAAATGTCTACCGACTAATTATGACCAAATTATGAAATTCTTAGTACAGCATCTTATTCAGAATAAAATTTGATTTCTTTTAGATATATAGAGGAGTCCATTAAACTTTCATGTTAGATTTGACACGGAGTGCGCTCTTTAAGATGATCTCAAAATAAATGTTTTCGCTTTCAGATATTTCTACTGGCTAATCAAGACCAAATTATGAAATTCTAAGGACAGCACTTCATACAAAATAAAATTTGCTTCCTCTTAGATATATTGAAGTGTCCATTAAACATTCGTGATAGATTTGACACGAAGTGCGCTCTTTAAGATGATGTTTAAATAGATATTTTTGCTTTCAGAAATGTCTACCGACTAATTATGACCAAATTATGAAATTCTTAGTACAGCATCTTATTCAGAATAAAATTTGCTTTCTTTTAGATATATAGAGGGGTCCATTAAACTTTCATGTTAGATTTGACATGGAGTGCGCTCTTTAAGATGATCTCAAAATAAATGTTTTCGCTTTCAGATATTTCTACTGGCTAATCAAGACCAAATTATGAAATTCTAAGGACAGCACTTCATACAAAATAAAATTTGCTTCCTCTTAGATATATTGAAGTGTCCATTAAACATTCGTGATAGATTTGACACGAAGTGCGCTCTTTAAGATGATGTTTAAATAGATATTTTTGCTTTCAGAAATGTCTACCGACTAATTATGACCAAATTATGAAATTCTTAGTACAGCATCTTATTCAGAATAAAATTTGATTTCTTTTAGATATATAGAGGAGTCCATTAAACTTTCATGTTAGATTTGACACGGAGTGCGCTCTTTAAGATGATCTCAAAATAAATGTTTTCGCTTTCAGCAATTTTTACTGGATAATTAGGACCAAATTATAAAATTCTAAGTACATTACTTTAGTCAAAATAAAATTTGCTTGATTTTAAATATATAAAGGTGTCCATTAAACATTCATGTTAAATTTGACACGAAGTGTGAACTGTAAGATGATCTCAAAATAGACGTTTTCGCTTTCAGAAATGTCTACTAGCTAATCAAGACCAAATTATGAAATTCTAAAGACAGCACTTTATACAAGATAAAATTTGCTTCCTTTTAGATATATTGAAGTGTCCATTAAACATTCATGATAGATTTGACACAAAGTGCGCTCTTTAAGATGATGTTTATACAAATGTTCTCGCTTTCAGAAATTTCTACTGACTAATTAGGACCAAATTATGAAATTCTAAGTACAGCATCTTATTCAGAATAAAATTTGATTTCTTTTAGATATATAGAGGAGTCCATTAAACGTTCATGTTAGATTTGACACGAAGTGCGCTCCTTAAGATGATCTCAAAATAGATGTTTTCGCTTTCAGAAATTTCTACTAGCTAATCAAGACCAAATTATGAAATTCTAAAGACACCACTTTATACAAAATAAAATTTGCTTCCTTTTTAGATATATTGAAGTGTCCATTAAACATTCATGTTAAATTTGACACGAAGTGTGAACTGTAAGATGATCTCAAAATAGACGTTTTCGCTTTCAGAAATGTCTACTAGCTAATCAAGACCAAATTATGAAATTCTAAAGACAGCACTTTATATAAGATAAAATTTGCTTCCTTTTAGATATATTGAAGTGTCCATTAAACATTCATGATAGATTTGACGCAAAGTGCGCTCTTTAAGATGATGTTTATACAAATGTTTTCGCTTTCAAAAATTTCTACTGACTAATTAGGACCAAATTATGAAATTCTAAGTACAGCATCTTATTCAGAATAAAATTTGCTTTCTTATAGATATATAGAGAGTTCCATTAAACTTTCATGTTAGATTTGACACGAAGTGCGCTCCTTAAGATGATCTCAAAATAGATGTTTTCGCTTTCAGAAATTTCTACTAGCTAATCAAGACCAAATTAGGAAATTCTAAAGACACCACTTTATACAAGATAAAATTTGCTTCCTTTTAGATATATTGAAGTGTCCATTAAACATTCATGATAGATTTGACACAAAGTGCGCTCTTTAAGATGATGTTTATACAAATGTTTTCGCTTTCAGAAATTTCTACTGACTAATTAGGACCAAATTATGAAATTCTAAGTACAGCATCTTATTCAGAATAAAATTTGATTTCTTTTAGATATATAGAGGAGTCCATTAAACGTTCATGTTAGATTTGACACGAAGTGCGCTCCTTAAGATGATCTCAAAATAGATGTTTTCGCTTTCAGAAATTTCTACTAGCTAATCAAGACCAAATTATGAAATTCTAAAGACACCACTTTATACAAGATAAAATTTGCTTCCTTTTTAGATATATTGAAGTGTCCATTAAACATTCATGTTAAATTTGACACGAAGTGTGAACTGTAAGATGATCTCAAAATAGACGTTTTCGCTTTCAGAAATGTCTTCTAGCTAATCAAGACCAAATTATGAAATTCTAAAGACAGCACTTTATACAAGATAAAATTTGCTTCCTTTTAGATATATTGAAGTGTCCATTAAACATTCATGATAGATTTGACGCAAAGTGCGCTCTTTAAGATGATGTTTATACAAATGTTTTCGCTTTCAAAAATTTCTACTGACTAATTAGGACCAAATTATGAAATTCTAAGTACAGCATCTTATTCAGAATAAAATTTGCTTTCTTATAGATATATAGAGAGTTCCATTAAACTTTCATGTTAGATTTGACACGAAGTGCGCTCCTTAAGATGATCTCAAAATAGATGTTTTCGCTTTCAGAAATTTCTACTAGCTAATCAAGACCAAATTATGAAATTCTAAAGACACCACTTTATACAAGATAAAATTTGCTTCCTTTTTAGATATATTGAAGTGTCCATTAAACATTCATGTTAAATTTGACACGAAGTGTGAACTGTAAGATGATCTCAAAATAGACGTTTTCGCTTTCAGAAATGTCTACTAGCTAATCAAGACCAAATTATGAAATTCTAAAGACAGCACTTTATATAAGATAAAATTTGCTTCCTTTTAGATATATTGAAGTGTCCATTAAACATTCATGATAGATTTGACGCAAAGTGCGCTCTTTAAGATGATGTTTATACAAATGTTTTCGCTTTCAAAAATTTCTACTGACTAATTAGGACCAAATTATGAAATTCTAAGTACAGCATCTTATTCAGAATAAAATTTGCTTTCTTATAGATATATAGAGAGTTCCATTAAACTTTCATGTTAGATTTGACACGAAGTGCGCTCCTTAAGATGATCTCAAAATAGATGTTTTCGCTTTCAGAAATTTCTACTAGCTAATCAAGACCAAATTATGAAATTCTAAAGACACCACTTTATACAAGATAAAATTTGCTTCCTTTTTAGATATATTGAAGTGTCCATTAAACATTCATGTTAAATTTGACACGAAGTGTGAACTGTAAGATGATCTCAAAATAGACGTTTTCGCTTTCAGAAATGTCTACTAGCTAATCAAGACCAAATTATGAAATTCTAAAGACAGCACTTTATATAAGATAAAATTTGCTTCCTTTTAGATATATTGAAGTGTCCATTAAACATTCATGATAGATTTGACGCAAAGTGCGCTCTTTAAGATGATGTTTATACAAATGTTTTCGCTTTCAAAAATTTCTACTGACTAATTAGGACCAAATTATGAAATTCTAAGTACAGCATCTTATTCAGAATAAAATTTGCTTTCTTATAGATATATAGAGAGTTCCATTAAACTTTCATGTTAGATTTGACACGAAGTGCGCTCCTTAAGATGATCTCAAAATAGATGTTTTCGCTTTCAGAAATTTCTACTAGCTAATCAAGACCAAATTAGGAAATTCTAAAGACACCACTTTATACAAGATAAAATTTGCTTCCTTTTAGATATATTGAAGTGTCCATTAAACATTCATGATAGATTTGACACAAAGTGCGCTCTTTAAGATGATGTTTATACAAATGTTTTCGCTTTCAGAAATTTCTACTGACTAATTAGGACCAAATTATGAAATTCTAAGTACAGCATCTTATTCAGAATAAAATTTGATTTCTTTTAGATATATAGAGGAGTCCATTAAACGTTCATGTTAGATTTGACACGAAGTGCGCTCCTTAAGATGATCTCAAAATAGATGTTTTCGCTTTCAGAAATTTCTACTAGCTAATCAAGACCAAATTATGAAATTCTAAAGACACCACTTTATACAAGATAAAATTTGCTTCCTTTTTAGATATATTGAAGTGTCCATTAAACATTCATGTTAAATTTGACACGAAGTGTGAACTGTAAGATGATCTCAAAATAGACGTTTTCGCTTTCAGAAATGTCTTCTAGCTAATCAAGACCAAATTATGAAATTCTAAAGACAGCACTTTATACAAGATAAAATTTGCTTCCTTTTAGATATATTGAAGTGTCCATTAAACATTCATGATAGATTTGACGCAAAGTGCGCTCTTTAAGATGATGTTTATACAAATGTTTTCGCTTTCAAAAATTTCTACTGACTAATTAGGACCAAATTATGAAATTCTAAGTACAGCATCTTATTCAGAATAAAATTTGCTTTCTTATAGATATATAGAGAGTTCCATTAAACTTTCATGTTAGATTTGACACGAAGTGCGCTCCTTAAGATGATCTCAAAATAGATGTTTTCGCTTTCAGAAATTTCTACTAGCTAATCAAGACCAAATTATGAAATTCTAAAGACACCACTTTATACAAGATAAAATTTGCTTCCTTTTAGATATATTGAAGTGTCCATTAAACATTCATGATAGATTTGACACAAAGTGCGCTCTTTAAGATGATGTTTATACAAATGTTTTCGCTTTCAGAAATTTTTACTGACTAATTAGGACCAAATTATGAAATTCTAAGTACAGCATCTTATTCAGAATAAAATTTCCTTTTTTGTAGATATATAGAGAGTTCCATTAAACTTTCATGTTAGATTTGACACGAAGTGCGCTCCTTAAGATGATCTCAAAATAGACGTTTTCGCTTTCAGAAATGTCTACTAGCTAATCAAGACCAAATTATGAAATTCTAAAGACAGCACTTTATACAAGATAAAATTTGCTTCCTTTTAGATATATTGAAGTGTCCATTAAACATTCATGATAGATTTGACACAAAGTGCGCTCTTTAAGATGATGTTTATACAAATGTTTTCGCTTTCAGAAATTTCTACTGACTAATTAGGACCAAATTATGAAATTCTAAGTACAGCATCTTATTCAGAATAAAATTTGCTTTCTTATAGATATATAGAGAGTTCCATTAAACTTTCATGTTAGATTTGACACGAAGTGCGCTCCTTAAGATGATCTCAAAATAGATGTTTTCGCTTTCAGAAATTTCTACTAGCTAATCAAGACCAAATTATGAAATGCTAAAGACAGCACTTTATACAAGATACAATTTGCTTCCTTTTAGATATATTGAAGTGTCCATTAAATATTCATGATAGATTTGATACGAAGTGCGCTCTTTAAGATGATGTTTATATAGATGTTTTCGCTTTCAGAAATTTCTACTGGCTAATTAGGACCAAATTATGAAATTTTAAGTACAGCATCTTATTCGGAATAAAATTTGCTTTCTTTTAGATATATAGAGAGTTCCATTAAACTTTCATGTTAGATTTGACACGAAGTGCGCTCCTTAAGATGCTCTCAAAATAGATGTTTTCGCTTTCAGAAATTTCTACTAGCTAATCAAGACCAAATTATGAAATTCTAAGTACAGCATCTTATTCAGAATAAAATTTGCTTTCTTATAGATATATAGAGAGTTCCATTAAACTTTCATGTTAGATTTGACACGAAGTGCGCTCCTTAAGATGATCTCAAAATAGATGTTTTCGCTTTCAGAAATTTCTACTAGCTAATCAAGACCAAATTATGAAATTCTAAAGACACCACTTTATACAAGATAAAATTTGCTTCCTTTTAGATATATTGAAGTGTCCATTAAACATTCATGATAGATTTGACACAAAGTGCGCTCTTTAAGATGATGTTTATACAAATGTTTTCGCTTTCAGAAATTTTTACTGACTAATTAGGACCAAATTATGAAATTCTAAGTACAGCATCTTATTCAGAATAAAATTTCCTTTTTTGTAGATATATAGAGAGTTCCATTAAACTTTCATGTTAGATTTGACACGAAGTGCGCTCCTTAAGATGATCTCAAAATAGACGTTTTCGCTTTCAGAAATGTCTACTAGCTAATCAAGACCAAATTATGAAATTCTAAAGACAGCACTTTATACAAGATAAAATTTGCTTCCTTTTAGATATATTGAAGTGTCCATTAAACATTCATGATAGATTTGACACAAAGTGCGCTCTTTAAGATGATGTTTATACAAATGTTTTCGCTTTCAGAAATTTCTACTGACTAATTAGGACCAAATTATGAAATTCTAAGTACAGCATCTTATTCAGAATAAAATTTGCTTTCTTATAGATATATAGAGAGTTCCATTAAACTTTCATGTTAGATTTGACACGAAGTGCGCTCCTTAAGATGATCTCAAAATAGATGTTTTCGCTTTCAGAAATTTCTACTAGCTAATCAAGACCAAATTATGAAATGCTAAAGACAGCACTTTATACAAGATACAATTTGCTTCCTTTTAGATATATTGAAGTGTCCATTAAATATTCATGATAGATTTGATACGAAGTGCGCTCTTTAAGATGATGTTTATATAGATGTTTTCGCTTTCAGAAATTTCTACTGGCTAATTAGGACCAAATTATGAAATTTTAAGTACAGCATCTTATTCGGAATAAAATTTGCTTTCTTTTAGATATATAGAGAGTTCCATTAAACTTTCATGTTAGATTTGACACGAAGTGCGCTCCTTAAGATGCTCTCAAAATAGATGTTTTCGCTTTCAGAAATTTCTACTAGCTAATCAAGACCAAATTATGAAATTCTAAGTACAGCATCTTATTCAGAATAAAATTTGCTTTCTTATAGATATATAGAGAGTTCCATTAAACTTTCATGTTAGATTTGACACGAAGTGCGCTCCTTAAGATGATCTCAAAATAGATGTTTTCGCTTTCAGAAATTTCTACTAGCTAATCAAGACCAAATTATGAAATTCTAAAGACACCACTTTATACAAGATAAAATTTGCTTCCTTTTAGATATATTGAAGTGTCCATTAAACATTCATGATAGATTTGACACAAAGTGCGCTCTTTAAGATGATGTTTATACAAATGTTTTCGCTTTCAGAAATTTTTACTGACTAATTAGGACCAAATTATGAAATTCTAAGTACAGCATCTTATTCAGAATAAAATTTCCTTTTTTGTAGATATATAGAGAGTTCCATTAAACTTTCATGTTAGATTTGACACGAAGTGCGCTCCTTAAGATGATCTCAAAATAGACGTTTTCGCTTTCAGAAATGTCTACTAGCTAATCAAGACCAAATTATGAAATTCTAAAGACAGCACTTTATACAAGATAAAATTTGCTTCCTTTTAGATATATTGAAGTGTCCATTAAACATTCATGATAGATTTGACGCAAAGTGCGCTCTTTAAGATGATGTTTATACAAATGTTTTCGCTTTCAAAAATTTCTACTGACTAATTAGGACCAAATTATGAAATTCTAAGTACAGCATCTTATTCAGAATAAAATTTGCTTTCTTATAGATATATAGAGAGTTCCATTAAACTTTCATGTTAGATTTGACACGAAGTGCGCTCCTTAAGATGATCTCAAAATAGATGTTTTCGCTTTCAGAAATTTCTACTAGCTAATCAAGACCAAATTATGAAATTCTAAAGACACCACTTTATACAAGATAAAATTTGCTTCCTTTTAGATATATTGAAGTGTCCATTAAACATTCATGATAGATTTGACACAAAGTGCGCTCTTTAAGATGATGTTTATACAAATGTTTTCGCTTTCAGAAATTTTTACTGACTAATTAGGACCAAATTATGAAATTCTAAGTACAGCATCTTATTCAGAATAAAATTTCCTTTTTTGTAGATATATAGAGAGTTCCATTAAACTTTCATGTTAGATTTGACACGAAGTGCGCTCCTTAAGATGATCTCAAAATAGACGTTTTCGCTTTCAGAAATGTCTACTAGCTAATCAAGACCAAATTATGAAATTCTAAAGACAGCACTTTATACAAGATAAAATTTGCTTCCTTTTAGATATATTGAAGTGTCCATTAAACATTCATGATAGATTTGACACAAAGTGCGCTCTTTAAGATGATGTTTATACAAATGTTTTCGCTTTCAGAAATTTCTACTGACTAATTAGGACCAAATTATGAAATTCTAAGTACAGCATCTTATTCAGAATAAAATTTGCTTTCTTATAGATATATAGAGAGTTCCATTAAACTTTCATGTTAGATTTGACACGAAGTGCGCTCCTTAAGATGATCTCAAAATAGATGTTTTCGCTTTCAGAAATTTCTACTAGCTAATCAAGACCAAATTATGAAATGCTAAAGACAGCACTTTATACAAGATACAATTTGCTTCCTTTTAGATATATTGAAGTGTCCATTAAATATTCATGATAGATTTGATACGAAGTGCGCTCTTTAAGATGATGTTTATATAGATGTTTTCGCTTTCAGAAATTTCTACTGGCTAATTAGGACCAAATTATGAAATTTTAAGTACAGCATCTTATTCGGAATAAAATTTGCTTTCTTTTAGATATATAGAGAGTTCCATTAAACTTTCATGTTAGATTTGACACGAAGTGCGCTCCTTAAGATGCTCTCAAAATAGATGTTTTCGCTTTCAGAAATTTCTACTAGCTAATCAAGACCAAATTATGAAATTCTAAGTACAGCATCTTATTCAGAATAAAATTTGCTTTCTTATAGATATATAGAGAGTTCCATTAAACTTTCATGTTAGATTTGACACGAAGTGCGCTCCTTAAGATGATCTCAAAATGGATGTTATCGCTTTCAGAAATTTCTACTAGCTACTCAAGACCAAATTATGAAATTCTAAGTACAGCATCTTATTCAGAATAAAATTTGCTTTCTTATAGATATATAGAGAGTTCCATTAAACTTTCATGTTAGATTTGACACGAAGTGCGCTCCTTAAGATGATCTCAAAATAGATGTTTTCGCTTTCAGAAATTTCTACTAGCTAATCAAGACCAAATTATGAAATTCTAAAGACACCACTTTATACAAGATAAAATTTGCTTCCTTTTAGATATATTGAAGTGTCCATTAAACATTCATGATAGATTTGACACAAAGTGCGCACTTTAAGATGATGTTTATACAAATGTTTTCGCTTTCAGAAATTTCTACTGACTAATTAGGACCAAATTATGAAATTCTAAGTACAGCATCTTATTCAGAATAAAATTTGCTTTCTTATAGATATATAGAGAGTTCCATTAAACTTTCATGTTAGATTTGACACGAAGTGCGCTCCTTAAGATGATCTCAAAATAGATGTTTTCGCTTTCAGAAATTTCTACTAGCTAATCAAGACCAAATTATGAAATGCTAAAGACAGCACTTTATACAAGATACAATTTGCTTCCTTTTAGATATATTGAAGTGTCCATTAAATATTCATGATAGATTTGATACGAAGTGCGCTCTTTAAGATGATGTTTATATAGATGTTTTCGCTTTCAGAAATTTCTACTGGCTAATTAGGACCAAATTATGAAATTTTAAGTACAGCATCTTATTCGGAATAAAATTTGCTTTCTTTTAGATATATAGAGAGTTCCATTAAACTTTCATGTTAGATTTGACACGAAGTGCGCTCCTTAAGATGCTCTCAAAATAGATGTTTTCGCTTTCAGAAATTTCTACTAGCTAATCAAGACCAAATTATGAAATTCTAAGTACAGCATCTTATTCAGAATAAAATTTGCTTTCTTATAGATATATAGAGAGTTCCATTAAACTTTCATGTTAGATTTGACACGAAGTGCGCTCCTTAAGATGATCTCAAAATAGATGTTTTCGCTTTCAGAAATTTCTACTAGCTAATCAAGACCAAATTATGAAATTCTAAAGACACCACTTTATACAAGATAAAATTTGCTTCCTTTTAGATATATTGAAGTGTCCATTAAACATTCATGATAGATTTGACACAAAGTGCGCTCTTTAAGATGATGTTTATACAAATGTTTTCGCTTTCAGAAATTTCTACTGACTAATTAGGACCAAATTATGAAATTCTAAGTACAGCATCTTATTCAGAATAAAATTTGCTTTCTTATAGATATATAGAGAGTTCCATTAAACTTTCATGTTAGATTTGACACGAAGTGCGCTCCTTAAGATGATCTCAAAATAGATGTTTTCGCTTTCAGAAATTTCTACTAGCTAATCAAGACCAAATTATGAAATGCTAAAGACAGCACTTTATACAAGATACAATTTGCTTCCTTTTAGATATATTGAAGTGTCCATTAAATATTCATGATAGATTTGATACGAAGTGCGCTCTTTAAGATGATGTTTATATAGATGTTTTCGCTTTCAGAAATTTCTACTGGCTAATTAGGACCAAATTATGAAATTTTAAGTACAGCATCTTATTCGGAATAAAATTTGCTTTCTTTTAGATATATAGAGAGTTCCATTAAACTTTCATGTTAGATTTGACACGAAGTGCGCTCCTTAAGATGCTCTCAAAATAGATGTTTTCGCTTTCAGAAATTTCTACTAGCTAATCAAGACCAAATTATGAAATTCTAAGTACAGCATCTTATTCAGAATAAAATTTGCTTTCTTATAGATATATAGAGAGTTCCATTAAACTTTCATGTTAGATTTGACACGAAGTGCGCTCCTTAAGATGATCTCAAAATGGATGTTATCGCTTTCAGAAATTTCTACTAGCTACTCAAGACCAAATTATGAAATTCTAAGTACAGCATCTTATTCAGAATAAAATTTGCTTTCTTATAGATATATAGAGAGTTCCATTAAACTTTCATGTTAGATTTGACACGAAGTGCGCTCCTTAAGATGATCTCAAAATAGATGTTTTCGCTTTCAGAAATTTCTACTAGCTAATCAAGACCAAATTATGAAATTCTAAAGACACCACTTTATACAAGATAAAATTTGCTTCCTTTTAGATATATTGAAGTGTCCATTAAACATTCATGATAGATTTGACACAAAGTGCGCACTTTAAGATGATGTTTATACAAATGTTTTCGCTTTCAGAAATTTCTACTGACTAATTAGGACCAAATTATGAAATTCTAAGTACAGCATCTTATTCAGAATAAAATTTGCTTTCTTATAGATATATAGAGAGTTCCATTAAACTTTCATGTTAGATTTGACACGAAGTGCGCTCCTTAAGATGATCTCAAAATAGATGTTTTCGCTTTCAGAAATTTCTACTAGCTAATCAAGACCAAATTATGAAATGCTAAAGACAGCACTTTATACAAGATACAATTTGCTTCCTTTTAGATATATTGAAGTGTCCATTAAATATTCATGATAGATTTGATACGAAGTGCGCTCTTTAAGATGATGTTTATATAGATGTTTTCGCTTTCAGAAATTTCTACTGGCTAATTAGGACCAAATTATGAAATTTTAAGTACAGCATCTTATTCGGAATAAAATTTGCTTTCTTTTAGATATATAGAGAGTTCCATTAAACTTTCATGTTAGATTTGACACGAAGTGCGCTCCTTAAGATGCTCTCAAAATAGATGTTTTCGCTTTCAGAAATTTCTACTAGCTAATCAAGACCAAATTATGAAATTCTAAGTACAGCATCTTATTCAGAATAAAATTTGCTTTCTTATAGATATATAGAGAGTTCCATTAAACTTTCATGTTAGATTTGACACGAAGTGCGCTCCTTAAGATGATCTCAAAATAGATGTTTTCGCTTTCAGAAATTTCTACTAGCTAATCAAGACCAAATTATGAAATTCTAAAGACACCACTTTATACAAGATAAAATTTGCTTCCTTTTAGATATATTGAAGTGTCCATTAAACATTCATGATAGATTTGACACAAAGTGCGCTCTTTAAGATGATGTTTATACAAATGTTTTCGCTTTCAGAAATTTTTACTGACTAATTAGGACCAAATTATGAAATTCTAAGTACAGCATCTTATTCAGAATAAAATTTCCTTTTTTGTAGATATATAGAGAGTTCCATTAAACTTTCATGTTAGATTTGACACGAAGTGCGCTCCTTAAGATGATCTCAAAATAGACGTTTTCGCTTTCAGAAATGTCTACTAGCTAATCAAGACCAAATTATGAAATTCTAAAAACAGCACTTTATACAAGATAAAATTTGCTTCCTTTTAGATATATTGAAGTGTCCATTAAACATTCATGATAGATTTGACGCAAAGTGCGCTCTTTAAGATGATGTTTATACAAATGTTTTCGCTTTCAAAAATTTCTACTGACTAATTAGGACCAAATTATGAAATTCTAAGTACAGCATCTTATTCAGAATAAAATTTGCTTTCTTATAGATATATAGAGAGTTCCATTAAACTTTCATGTTAGATTTGACACGAAGTGCGCTCCTTAAGATGATCTCAAAATAGATGTTTTCGCTTTCAGAAATTTCTACTAGCTAATCAAGACCAAATTATGAAATTCTAAAGACACCACTTTATACAAGATAAAATTTGCTTCCTTTTAGATATATTGAAGTGTCCATTAAACATTCATGATAGATTTGACACAAAGTGCGCTCTTTAAGATGATGTTTATACAAATGTTTTCGCTTTCAGAAATTTTTACTGACTAATTAGGACCAAATTATGAAATTCTAAGTACAGCATCTTATTCAGAATAAAATTTCCTTTTTTGTAGATATATAGAGAGTTCCATTAAACTTTCATGTTAGATTTGACACGAAGTGCGCTCCTTAAGATGATCTCAAAATAGACGTTTTCGCTTTCAGAAATGTCTACTAGCTAATCAAGACCAAATTATGAAATTCTAAAGACAGCACTTTATACAAGATAAAATTTGCTTCCTTTTAGATATATTGAAGTGTCCATTAAACATTCATGATAGATTTGACACAAAGTGCGCTCTTTAAGATGATGTTTATACAAATGTTTTCGCTTTCAGAAATTTCTACTGACTAATTAGGACCAAATTATGAAATTCTAAGTACAGCATCTTATTCAGAATAAAATTTGCTTTCTTATAGATATATAGAGAGTTCCATTAAACTTTCATGTTAGATTTGACACGAAGTGCGCTCCTTAAGATGATCTCAAAATAGATGTTTTCGCTTTCAGAAATTTCTACTAGCTAATCAAGACCAAATTATGAAATTCTAAAGACACCACTTTATACAAGATAAAATTTGCTTCCTTTTAGATATATTGAAGTGTCCATTAAACATTCATGATAGATTTGACACAAAGTGCGCTCTTTAAGATGATGTTTATACAAATGTTTTCGCTTTCAGAAATTTTTACTGACTAATTAGGACCAAATTATGAAATTCTAAGTACAGCATCTTATTCAGAATAAAATTTCCTTTTTTGTAGATATATAGAGAGTTCCATTAAACTTTCATGTTAGATTTGACACGAAGTGCGCTCCTTAAGATGATCTCAAAATAGACGTTTTCGCTTTCAGAAATGTCTACTAGCTAATCAAGACCAAATTATGAAATTCTAAAGACAGCACTTTATACAAGATAAAATTTGCTTCCTTTTAGATATATTGAAGTGTCCATTAAACATTCATGATAGATTTGACACAAAGTGCGCTCTTTAAGATGATGTTTATACAAATGTTTTCGCTTTCAGAAATTTCTACTGACTAATTAGGACCAAATTATGAAATTCTAAGTACAGCATCTTATTCAGAATAAAATTTGCTTTCTTATAGATATATAGAGAGTTCCATTAAACTTTCATGTTAGATTTGACACGAAGTGCGCTCCTTAAGATGATCTCAAAATAGATGTTTTCGCTTTCAGAAATTTCTACTAGCTAATCAAGACCAAATTATGAAATGCTAAAGACAGCACTTTATACAAGATACAATTTGCTTCCTTTTAGATATATTGAAGTGTCCATTAAATATTCATGATAGATTTGATACGAAGTGCGCTCTTTAAGATGATGTTTATATAGATGTTTTCGCTTTCAGAAATTTCTACTGGCTAATTAGGACCAAATTATGAAATTTTAAGTACAGCATCTTATTCGGAATAAAATTTGCTTTCTTTTAGATATATAGAGAGTTCCATTAAACTTTCATGTTAGATTTGACACGAAGTGCGCTCCTTAAGATGCTCTCAAAATAGATGTTTTCGCTTTCAGAAATTTCTACTAGCTAATCAAGACCAAATTATGAAATTCTAAGTACAGCATCTTATTCAGAATAAAATTTGCTTTCTTATAGATATATAGAGAGTTCCATTAAACTTTCATGTTAGATTTGACACGAAGTGCGCTCCTTAAGATGATCTCAAAATAGATGTTATCGCTTTCAGAAATTTCTACTAGCTACTCAAGACCAAATTATGAAATTCTAAGTACAGCATCTTATTCAGAATAAAATTTGCTTTCTTATAGATATATAGAGAGTTCCATTAAACTTTCATGTTAGATTTAACACGAAGTGCGCTCCTTAAGATGATCTCAAAATAGATGTTTTCGCTTTCAGAAATTTCTACTAGCTAATCAAGACCAAATTATGAAATTCTAAAGACACCACTTTATACAAGATAAAATTTGCTTCCTTTTAGATATATTGAAGTGTCCATTAAACATTCATGATAGATTTGATACGAAGTGCGCTCTTTAAGATGATGTTTATATAGATGTTTTCGCTTTCAGAAATTTCTACTGGCTAATTAGGACCAAATTATGAAATTGTAAGTACAGCATCTTATTCGGAATAAAATTTCCTTCCGTTTAGATATGTTGAAGTGTCCATTAAACTCTCATGTTAGATTTGGCATGAAGTGCGCGCTTTAAGGTGATAAGATGATCTCAAAATGGATCCTTTGGCATTAAAAAATTTCTACTGGTTAATCAGGGCCAAATTATCAAATTCTAAATACAGCACGTTATTCAGAATAAAATTTGCTTTACTTTCGATGTATTGAAGTGTCCATTTATGTTAGATTTGACATGTAATGTGATTTTTAATATGATCTCAAAATAGATGTTTTCGCTTTCAAAAATGTTTACTTGCAAATTAAGACCAAATTATTAAATTTTAAGTTCAGCCCGTTAATCAGAATATAATTTGCTTCCTTTTAAATAGATTAAAGTGTTATTCAGTGGATCTGGTGCCGGAAACTAGTTCTACTAGTTCTATGATTGAACTTGGAGAAAACTTCTTTTTCGTGATTTTTTCCAGTGAGTTTCTTCCAAGCACGCATGCTATTCCACCAGTAATCAGATGTGTTCATCCCATAAATCCTGGCATCTTTCTTCTATATTTTTTAGGTCCTCTAAACGCTCTCCTTGTTCGTTACTGCAAGAACCAGTTGTCCGGAAATGTATCCAAATAATTATGGAGGTAGTAAACCTTGATGCTCGTGCTACATCCAAGCTTTATGTCATTTTCCAGCGTGTTTTGCACCAATTCCGAATAATTTCCATATCTATAATTCGGTAGGAAATTTTTACAACATTGACGAAAGAAAACCGGGCTAGTGAGTCTATATTATTTATTGAATACACGAAATTGTTATCTTTCATCAAAAGACTAATTTGTGGTCGTTCGAAAATGCCAGTCTTAAGTTTGTCCTTGCTCAAACCAGAAAAATTATTTGATATAATTAAAACAGGGCCATTTTTATCCAATGCTTTAAGATACTGTTTCAGTAGTCCCAAGTTTTATGTGTAATGGAAATAAAATTATTGTCTCTTTAGTAACTAACGCCGAATGTATCATATTTTCTTTCCCAACTATCAAGTTTTTTCTTTCAGGCCAATTTGTTTCAGTCCAATGATCACTTTTAGCTCTGCTATCCCACCAGCAGAGAAAACATGGAAATTTCGTGTAGTTGCTTTCGTGATCCAATAAAAAGTTTACTATTTTTAAATCAACGCATATAACCCCACTTATTACCATGGTACCAAAACCAGAGATATTTTTTCATAATCCTCCTTTAGCTTAATGGAATGCGCAAACCGTACCATGCTTATACACATTTCAAACTCCGCATGGAACTGTCTATAAAAAGTATCAATTCATTTGGCTGGTAGTTCAAGAAATCAATTTTTAATAAAAGACAACTTTACAAAAACAACATACTTTTCTGAGCAAATGAACCTAAGCAGTTCTTTTTCTCGGTTACGATAACATATAATTTTAATACCTGGAGAAAGTAAATTCCTCTCTTTGACTCTGGATGTCAACAGTTCTGATCTTTCTTTTGAAAGATCGAGGTCTCTGATAAGGTCACTTAAAGCGTCTTGAGTAAAAAGTAGGGATTTTGACAAAGTAGCTTCAAAATTATCACTTTCTTCACTAGTGCAAGCTTGCCTATCTTCGGATGTATAGTGCGGTTCAAGATATATCGTTGACCGATTGACTGCAATAAACTTTTAACAACCCCTGTCGAAACGAAACGTAAATAGGGCCGGGTATAATAAGGTATATAAGGGTATAATAAGGTATATTATACCGGTAAACCAGGTATAATTTTATACCTGGTTTAGTAATTTCAAAATATTTTAGTTTAATTATCATTATTTTCTTAAACAGTGCAGTTCTATAATTTCGATCGTATTTTTTTGTTATTCGAAACGTGCTAAAAATTTGGCGTTCTTGGCAACATAATAATCATTGTGCCTCTGGTAGTGCTAATTTTGAAAGAAAACATTTATCGCCCGATGCTAAGCAAATTGTTAAAAATGTTAAATGTGTGGGGATTAATGTAAATGCAGCCGCAGCAGAAACGTCTTCATTAATGAAAACTCCGTTGTCTACAGTTAAAGATATTGTGACAAAGCCAATTAAAGCCAAAAAAGTCCGTAGTGTTTCAGATAATAGCAAATATGTTGACGAAAGTGACAAAGATTTAATTCGATGTAAATTTTATGCGAAGTAAATTTTAAGTAAATATTATGCTTCACAGCATGAAGAGCAAACTGTGTCTACATTGCATTCATTGCAATAGCGACTAAGGAAAGATAAAACCAACATTCTTTGCAGCAAAACTAGCCCCTGGAGAATATTATCTCAAATGGGTTTTGTATATCGTACCATTAATAAAAGACAAATAAATATTATCACACTAAAAAACATTATCACAAATAAATGGAATCACGGCGATTGCGACGATGGCGGTTTGAGTAGATAAGCTCTATAAAAAACACAGATTAGAAATTGGTCCCATTATCTACCTTGATGAAACACGGTTCGATAGACATGAGAATTACACAGTAAAAAGATCATCAAGAAAATGCGAAACCAAAACCCCAGCGAACAAGGGAAAAAGAATTACAATTTTACATGCTGGTTCCAAGGATGGATGGGTTCCAAATTGTTTACGTTTGTTCTCCAAAAATATTAAACATTCATCTTTGGACTACCATGACGACATCACAGTAGAACTTTTTCAAGATTGGTATTTACATAGACTTTTGCCCAATGTGCTTACGGAAAGCGTAGTTGTAAAGAACAATGCTAGTTTTCATAACCGAGAAAAAAAAAGATCCTAATGCAAATAACACTAAATTGGAAATTCAGAACTAAAAAAACGTTAAAAACGATACAACCGATACAAACGATACATATCAAAAATGTGATCGTCTAGAAATATTAAAGACATTTAATATTAAAAAGGAATATGTATGTGATACCATTGATGCCGATATGGGACATACGATTTTACACCTTCCACCGTATTACTGTATTTTTAATCAATTGAACATATGTGGCATCAGGTAAAATCCAATGTCAGAGCAGAAAATATTTCTCCTACTCTAAGTGCAAGTGTTGCAACATTAATTAGGAAGTTTGTAGAGAGTATTCCCAAAGGAAGTTGGATAAATTCGATTAAACATGTTATACAAATAGAAGATTTCTAACGGTGGTAATGGATCATTGAGAGCGAAACTGAATTAAATGTATTATTAAATATAAGTTATAATTTTTTTTGTACTAATAGATAAATTTATTTATTTATTTTTATTATACTAATAAATTCAAAATACACAAACCAATAAACAATGTTCCAGTCATACATAATAATACTAGTAATTTAACCATAATTTAACAATATTTTATTTTCTCAAAATTATTCAGAAGTTTAACCGCTGCGGCTCTGGCGCCTTTTGAGAAACTAGGAATATTTTTATTGAAATTTATTGTGGCAATTAACATTTTGCCGAAGGGCAATGAAATATCTTGAAACGGACTATACTACATTCTGTATTTGAAAGGTCAGACAGGCCACGAAAACTTAGAAAAAGGATGTATTTGGGATAAGCACACCAAACTTTAATTGACTTCTTTTACCATTCGCCCTTTGCCATAAATGTTCACTACACATTTTACAAATATTGTTTGGCATCCATAGTTCATCAACATATTTGATTAACGTAAGTGAAATATGCATTTTGTACAAATTCAAATATAGGTTTTCAAAACGCAACAAAAAGTGTTCACGTCATTTAAACACGATGGTTTTGACGATGACATCTTCCAGGTTTTGTTTACTAACTTTTATAACTGAACAAACAACAAAAATAAACAAGTTAAATGGCTGCTGAGAAGAAAATATCAATGTGAGTAGATTAAAATTTGTATTGTTTTAATTTTTTAAATACTATTTTCCCCCCTGTATATGTCATTTATGTAAAACATTAACAGATTGAATGTAATTTTGCCTTTTGCTATTTTTACATCGGTCTACCTACATTCTATACGTGGGATAATAAAACTGGTATAACCTTTTACAAGAATTTTTCGTGCAGTTTTCATACAAAACTTTATATACACAACGATTTTAACATGTTTGCTGAAGAAATATTTAACAGGTTCGCAAATATACCATCAGCATTTTTTTCTGTTTTTTAGCATGATCTCATAAAAATTACACAGCACAATGTTACGAAATCAGAGGATTCCGAGAGGTTTCCATTAAAATATAATTTCAGGAATTCTTACAGATTCTTAAGATATAATGATGCTGTACGAGGTTCGTTCGAGAAGGTCTCGATCCAAAAAAGAAATCACAAGATTTAATAAAAATCAAGGCAGTCATTAATTTAATTCATGTTGACCATGGCGGTATTGCCTCCAGTGGGCGTTGGAGCCTTCCATGGCGGTAGTAACGGGTCCAGAGGCAAATGGGGGGCGCTAAGACCACCTATTAAAAAAATTAATATAATTAAATACTTTGAAAATACCTATTGTTTTTATGAATAAATAAAATTGTTTTGCGAATTTGTGTAAAGTTATTGGTTATTGTTAAAGTTATATTATATGTGTAAACAAAGTAAACATTTGTTTGACTGTTTTTTTTTGTTTGTCTTCTTGCACGATTGTTTAAATTAATTGTCGCGCGATTGGTTTCTATTGACCGATGATGTATCATTCGATGCATATCATCTTCGTTTGTATTTCCTCTTTCTTCTTGTGTACCTGCTGTACGTATTTATGATAATCGATTCCGTTCAATTTTATTTCGCTCTTCGCGTTGCTCTGCAGTTCGATTAGATTTGGTTAGGTTAGGTAGCATTGCGAGTTCTGCGACCTAAATTGCTCCGTCTTATTGAAGGTATTGCAATGCGATTAAATTGTGTCGATTCAATTCAATTGTGTCAATTATGCCACAATGTGCAATGCGAAGAATCACAATTCAACTGAAAATGGACATTTGATTCACTTTGTTGTTACTGTATAATCGTTTGTCACTTCAAAACTCACCGTATTTCGTAGGTAAATCTGTAAATTTGTTCAAGATAAAACGACGAAACTTAATTCAATTCATGAAACGATTGCGATGAACATGCAGCAGAATCACTCAAACGATATTTGCGCATGTAGCGAAATAAATTGGAACATAAATAAAATAAGTACATTTGTTGAGCAGATCGCGAAACAACACAAAAGTAAAAACAACCGTAATTTTATTTCAATTTAGGCTGGAATGCGTTTTTCCAAATTTTTCTCCAGATCTTCCAGATGTTTTTTTCAATTGAAAACATCCAATTGAGTTATCTCCATTCCGGGAGCATAAAGAACAAAACAAAAAAAAATCAAACCGAATGAACCGTGTGAATTTTCCGACTTTCTTTTGCAATTTTCTCGATTTTTTTTTCCTGAAAACTTTTCCTAGACCATAACGAACAAAGCAAAAAAAAACAATTACGGTATCCATCGTTCGAATCATGAGTTTTGGTCTTGAGTACAAAAATCCCATAGAAAAAAGCACTTTCAGTTTTTCCGGGTTTTTTTAATTTTCCGGGCAACTTTTCCAATTTTTCTTTCCCTAAAAACTTTACTCGGACTATTACGACCATTTAAAAAAAAGTAGGCAAATCGGTCCAACCGTTTTCATGTGATGCGCTTACCAACAACATTTAATTTTTATATATATGGATTAATTTTGTACTTATTATAAAAATGTTAATCAATAATTTTTTGCTACCGTTGATAGTATTTTGAATTAATTTGTTCTTTGTGATTTTTGATAGATAGACATACAAATAAAATAGGTATAGATAACGTACAACAATATTTTAATATTTGATATAATTAACTATTATGGAAGAGGGACGTTGGGTTTTTTATCTTGAAAGGAGGCGGTGGTCCAAAACTGTTCTGAACTGAACTGTTCTGAATGTATTAAGCTGCAGGGTGACTAGGTTTTATATATCAAAACAAGGGCTCTTCGAACTAGAATATTTTGAGAATTCATATACAAAAAAAAATATTTTTGCATATTTTCCATAAAAGAATTTTCCTTCGTCTTTTTTTTTAACTGCTCACTATAATAAAATGAATCAGAAAGCATAAAAAACTATTACAGCAAAAGTTGTCACAAGAGTCTTGAACTTTTCGACGACTTTAGACCGGTACAAGCTATATAAGGAAACAAAAAGGAGAATCTCGGTGTAGGTTTATTAAGAGGCTATACTGCTATGTGTTACATCACACTATAAGACAATGCTTCATTCAAGATCAATTAAAAATGTTTTTGATTTTGCAATACGTATTATGGTGATGCATAAAGTTCGTACATTTTTTTACATTTATTTTTTTCAAACTATTGTTTTAAAAAAATAAAAGTATTCAATTTATTTGTACTTATGTCTATTTATTATTAGATCTATTTGTTATTAGGTCCTCTGATGTAAAAACAAAGGAAAAGTGTCAAGAATTCGATCTAATTGTACTTTTACCACATCCACAGCGGTGGATTTCCACATTTACCCCCTGTAGGCTATTCAAATTTTGCCTCCCCTACTGATCTCTTCAATTGGATACCCTAGTTCACAATCATATTAGTTATATTTTTTTTGTCAACGAAATTGTAACTTTATGATTTGTGCACTATCGTCCTAATTACACCACCTTTTTCCCGTAATTAGTATGACTGTGAACTAGGAAATCGATGTGTCAGTACATTACAACCTAACGATTTAGTTAAGATTGCACGATAGTTTTTGAGTATAATTCTGAGCTAATAAGAGCTCAATTATGTACTACTAAGAAGAAGGGGTAAGGTATGCCTTAATACTACTTACACAATAATGTACATTCGGTAAACGTAATTAAATAATTTTTATTGCGCTTACTGAAAGTTTAAATACAATTTATTCCATCATCTGGTAACAATCCATGTGATGATGATGATGAAATTCAATTCAAAGTTATGAAAGTTTTACCTTTAAAAATACCTATTGCTCGATTTCCTATTCGCAAAATCATCAATTATATCGTCTTATGAAATCTTGTTCATTAGTTCTGACTCATCATGCATCAAAGAGCTAAAGCTTTTAGTTTTTCGTGTCTTAAGGTAGATCTTAGAAGATCTAGAAGAAGATCGATAGAAGAAAAGTTTCTATCACCCGAACAATTTATCTCTGGTGTGCATAGAGCCATGCGAACTGCTATATCCAAGTTTAGATAAACGTTTTGCAAATTCTGTTTTCGAAGAAACGAAGATAGACTTTTCAATGATCTAGAATCTGGTTTTACCAAAATTCTTTCAGAAGTTAGGTAGCATTGAAAATGTATGCATTCTTGAACTAAGTCTGTAAATCATTATGATACATTTCTTCCATTACATGATGAATTATTTGTATGGACCTAATAACATTTAGGTATATAAATATGAATCTTTTAATTTCTGTAAGACAAAAAAATTGTCCCAAATTTGCCGCCCTAGGTTCCAGCCTACTCAGCCTGCTGGTAAATCCCACTGCACATCCACCATATCTCTCAGACTTTGCGCCATTCGATGTAGATCTTTTCCATATACTTCTGGAACAACAAATCTTACACTCTTTACACACAATTTTTAGCAAGTTTTTTTTCTGTGTTGCTACAGCATAAAAGTGAGCCTTGATCTCATTTAACCTTCACCTCTGTTCTTCCTCTTCTTTCAAATACTGCAGGCAAGTTTTTCATTTTCTTTTGTGAAGCCTTACCTTGTGAAAATTACTGGACGAATAAAACCAGAAAAGCATGAATGTCAAAATTAATAGTCTTCATACCGCGATAATGATATATGGTGTGGTATAGCCTCTTAATACGACTTAAGAATTTGTTTATTCAAAGTGATTCAGTAAAGCCACAATGTTTGTTTTATTTATTCAGTAGGAAAGTGTAAATTTTCAATTAGTGAGCGATGGGAAGTTGAAGATAGTTGAAGATAGTTCAAACTTAGAGCACTCGAACATACGAACCACAAATATATCTTGACAATTATTACAACAAAATCAAATTTGTTATTTAAATTATAAACTTTTCCTTTTTATATTTTGTGATGGTGTAAGTGATTGACAATGACAGAAAACCCTGTTCCTGAATTGTAAAAAGAAAAACATTTGCTAGTGAGTGAATTAGTTGGGACTCGACCAGATTTGTGAGTTGTTTTTGGAAAAAAATGGTTGGCAAAATTGACTATTCAAGTAAGTATTCAAAAAATAACTAACATACACTAATTTTTGGTCTCTGAATAATTGATACTGCTAATTACAATGTTGACGATAGTTGTATAATTTTTAACTTAAATAAAATCATAGCAAACACTCATTGAATCATCCTTTAAACTTTTGGTAAGCATAAAGAATGCAGGAAGCCAAGAAGAAAAAGGAATCTGAGCTCTTTTAGTTAAAGCTGCTATCAAAATAAAAAAAGAAGCAATTAAAATATAAGAATCGAGCTTAAAAAGTGATTTCAACGATTGAAAAACAATAATTGTTCATAAAAAAGTGGGAAAGATTCTTCTATATGACATTGTGCGTCTACATGTTGCAAAATCTATAAAGAAAAGAACTCTTGCAACTTGAATGGGTAGCTCTGTCACACCCACATTATCGTCCAAACTTGGCGCCACTAAATATCTATCTTAACAATTTACAGACATTTTTCTAATTAAATAGAACTTTTCTCTAACTAAAAAAGGTTATTTTTTCGTTGGGGAATCTTTCTTTTATCAGAAAAGTGAGGAAAAGTTATACAGGATGTTTGGTGGATCGTTTGCCAAATTAAAATGGCCGATTGCTATCTCCTCAGCCTTAATAAAACTTTATTGGGCCCACAGGTTTATTTATGTTAATTTTTAAATATTTTTTGGAAAACTTCCAACAGTGAGCATTGAAAATTGAATTAAAAAAAAAGTTATTGCTATATCCTCCAAATTATTTTTTTATTTTAATGTGTAATGTTGTAGGGTTCTATGAAAATCAAAATTACATGCAAGCGACATCTAGTTTTTTTTATGGACTCGCAAAATTTTTGGAAGAAATAAAAATAAATTTAAAGCTCAGCTTTATATATCATATAAAAAAACTGAAAGGTATCATGTTCTTTAAATGCATTACAAAATCTCTGATTTATCTTCTTTCTAACGGTTTGCATTCATGCCATAACAACGTTTTACTAACTTCACTAAATTGCTAATTTTGTGTATCGGGACTCATTAGGCTGATATTCGATATGCAGGATAAGATTGGAAATCATATAATTGGACCACATTACTTACCTGATCTAGTTCATGCATTCTTGAACTAAGTCTGTAAATCATTATGATACATTTCTTCCATTACATGATGAATTATTTGTATGGACCTAATAACATTTAGGTATATAAATATGAATCTTTTAATTTCTGTAAGACAAAAAAATTGTCCCAAATTTGCCGCCCTAGGTTCCAGCCTACTCAGCCTGCTGGTAAATCCCACTGCACATCCACCATATCTCTCAGACTTTGCGCCATTCGATGTAGATCTTTTCCATATACTTCTGGAACAACAAATCTTACACTCTTTACACACAATTTTTAGCAAGTTTTTTTTCTGTGTTGCTACAGCATAAAAGTGAGCCTTGATCTCATTTAACCTTCACCTCTGTTCTTCCTCTTCTTTCAAATACTGCAGGCAAGTTTTTCATTTTCTTTTGTGAAGCCTTACCTTGTGAAAATTACTGGACGAATAAAACCAGAAAAGCATGAATGTCAAAATTAATAGTCTTCATACCGCGATAATGATATATGGTGTGGTATAGCCTCTTAATACGACTTAAGAATTTGTTTATTCAAAGTGATTCAGTAAAGCCACAATGTTTGTTTTATTTATTCAGTAGGAAAGTGTAAATTTTCAATTAGTGAGCGATGGGAAGTTGAAGATAGTTGAAGATAGTTCAAACTTAGAGCACTCGAACATACGAACCACAAATATATCTTGACAATTATTACAACAAAATCAAATTTGTTATTTAAATTATAAACTTTTCCTTTTTATATTTTGTGATGGTGTAAGTGATTGACAATGACAGAAAACCCTGTTCCTGAATTGTAAAAAGAAAAACATTTGCTAGTGAGTGAATTAGTTGGGACTCGACCAGATTTGTGAGTTGTTTTTGGAAAAAAATGGTTGGCAAAATTGACTATTCAAGTAAGTATTCAAAAAATAACTAACATACACTAATTTTTGGTCTCTGAATAATTGATACTGCTAATTACAATGTTGACGATAGTTGTATAATTTTTAACTTAAATAAAATCATAGCAAACACTCATTGAATCATCCTTTAAACTTTTGGTAAGCATAAAGAATGCAGGAAGCCAAGAAGAAAAAGGAATCTGAGCTCTTTTAGTTAAAGCTGCTATCAAAATAAAAAAAGAAGCAATTAAAATATAAGAATCGAGCTTAAAAAGTGATTTCAACGATTGAAAAACAATAATTGTTCATAAAAAAGTGGGAAAGATTCTTCTATATGACATTGTGCGTCTACATGTTGCAAAATCTATAAAGAAAAGAACTCTTGCAACTTGAATGGGTAGCTCTGTCACACCCACATTATCGTCCAAACTTGGCGCCACTAAATATCTATCTTAACAATTTACAGACATTTTTCTAATTAAATAGAACTTTTCTCTAACTAAAAAAGGTTATTTTTTCGTTGGGGAATCTTTCTTTTATCAGAAAAGTGAGGAAAAGTTATACAGGATGTTTGGTGGATCGTTTGCCAAATTAAAATGGCCGATTGCTATCTCCTCAGCCTTAATAAAACTTTATTGGGCCCACAGGTTTATTTATGTTAATTTTTAAATATTTTTTGGAAAACTTCCAACAGTGAGCATTGAAAATTGAATTAAAAAAAAAGTTATTGCTATATCCTCCAAATTATTTTTTTATTTTAATGTGTAATGTTGTAGGGTTCTATGAAAATCAAAATTACATGCAAGCGACATCTAGTTTTTTTTATGGACTCGCAAAATTTTTGGAAGAAATAAAAATAAATTTAAAGCTCAGCTTTATATATCATATAAAAAAACTGAAAGGTATCATGTTCTTTAAATGCATTACAAAATCTCTGATTTATCTTCTTTCTAACGGTTTGCATTCATGCCATAACAACGTTTTACTAACTTCACTAAATTGCTAATTTTGTGTATCGGGACTCATTAGGCTGATATTCGATATGCAGGATAAGATTGGAAATCATATAATTGGACCACATTACTTACCTGATCGTCTCAACAAGAATTATCTTGAGTTCCTGCAAAACGTCTTACCCGAATTGTTAGCTGAGGTTCTAATATTTAATGAAAACAGGAATATTGTATTCCAAAATGACGGTCGTCCAGCATACTAGAACTTAACAGTCATGGAGTATTTAAATAATGTTTTCCCAAATTCGTGGATTGGGAGGGATGGCCCTATTCCATGGCCTCCACGGTGTTCAGACCTAACTCCGTTGGATTTTTACATCTGGAGACGGTCAAAAGAACTTGAAAAAGAAGAAAAGATTTATTCCAACGCATAGAGGTGGCTTTGGTCATAATTAAAGAAGAGATTCTTTTACGTACTACTAAGGTAGAAATGAGGCGAAGATTGCGTGCGTGCATACGCAACAGAGATCATTAAATCGAGCAAGATTTGTGATTAATTAAAACATTGATTATTAAGTAATATCGAATATCAGTCTAATGCGTCCCGATACACAAACTTACACAAATTATTGAAGTTAGTAAAACGTTATTATGGCATGAATGCACACCTTTAGAAAGAGGATAAACCAGAGATACTTTTTTAAGAATTCCAAGACCATGATCGATTTTAGTTTTTTTTTTAATATGCAATTTAAACCTTTTGCGCAAACCTTTGCGAGTCTATAAAAAAAGTATAGGTCGCTTGCATCTAATTTTGCTTGCATTTTAATTACACATTAAAATAAAAGAATAATTTGGAGGCTATACCAATAACGTTTTTTTAATTCAAGTTTCAATGCTGACTTTTGGAATTTTTCAAATAAAGAACTAAATAATTAACATGTAAAACCAGTGGGTCCAAAAAATAAATTGGTTAATATATTAAATAGCTTTTTGTCACTCTAAGTTAATGTTTCAACCAATAGGAGGCAGGCATTTAGTTAAATATCTAAAAATTTCATTTGAGATGACTGGTAATCGTGGGTTTTTAAAGTAGGAGAACGTAGAAGAAAATAGTGCTGTTGTAGATTTTGTTTTGCTTTCCCCTTCCTCGTTTTTACTTTTCGTGCTATTAAAACGCTGTACAGGAGGTGAGTGGAAATAAAATATGGTGTTTTGCTCTAAAAAATTGTTTACTGTATTAAATGTTGGAAGGGAGGCGCCCCAACGCCCTCCCTCACGAGCCGGCACTGCTGGAAATGCAATGATACGAAATAAAATAAAAATTCGGTGTGAGACATTGACGGTGTGAGACAAGTGAGACATTTTTCCCATCTCTCTGGCGATTTGTGAATGCTCTTCCTTTTGAGGTGGTCCAGTCGTCAAGACATTTTTCAACATCTCCGTAATTGTTAAAGTGTTTCATGGAAAGTGCGTGTGAGATCGATGAAGACAAATGGTAGTCGGAAGGGGCCAAGTCTGGTGTGTACGGCGGGTGGGGCAGGAATCCCATCCAAGTACAGAAACGGTGTCTCTGACCGCTTTCGCTGTGTGCGATAGAAAATGGGCGTTGTCGTGTTGCAAAATCACTTTTCCGGGTTTTGTAGTTCATTATCGTCGCTTTTCGATCAATGTATGGTTCAAATTGATCATTTGTTAACGGTAGCGAATGATATTAACTGTTTCACTTGGTTTTAGAAGCTCATGGTATACGACACTCTTTTGATCCCGCCAAATGCACAGCGTAGTCTTCTTTGTAAAGCGATTCGGTCTTGCTGTCGATGTTGATGGTTGTTGATAATTGGACGAGAATTGAGAGTGAAATTTCAAGGACGCGTAACGTTTAGGCACATTTCGTTACACGAGAGAGAAGAAATATATAACGTAGAGAGGAGAAAGATAGCTATACATTTTTTACCTTTATTTTTCTTACCTTCGTCATTTTGTCAAGGTAAATTTTTAATTATTTTCTTATCGAGTCTTCTTCAAATGAGTTGAATAATTATTTCTGGTTTAATTAAAAAAAAATATATGCAAATTTTGTAAAAAAGGTAATGGGTTAGGGTTAGAGGCGCATCAGAAACTAGGCTATTTAGCGACTGGGCCTACAGCTTAACGTGGGTTTCGAACCACGGTCTTCAGCTTTCGACAAACCCAGGCCAGCACCTCTCTCGGGCTATAAACCCTTGGTTATGTGCCTACCCATAAGTCTATCAGGAAACCTACAGACTGGCGAGTGACCAACGTAGAACACTTCTCAGAAGGCATCCGGCTTTACCCAACCTTTAACTGGCGTGACTGAGTAACTGTAACTAATTTATAAAATTAAATGATATGAAACTTCTATCAGATGTCACAGACAGTCATACCAACTTAGAAAATACATGGCTGAATCGATACGAGAAACGTGCGAATTTTAAAAATACAATTTACTTTACTTTTTGATCTTAGTAGTATATAACATATGTAGGAAGTTAAATAAAATGAAATTTAATAATATCCGTATACACAAATTATTCCCGGTATACAAAATTTATTCCCGAGAATACCACCAAAGGAAGTAATAGAATTAGTTGATAAATTACTTCTCAAAAATAAAACTAATTCAATAATAAAATAAGAAATTTTAGAGCTACTGTCAGTTACGTAGGATCAGAATTACTTTGAATTTGATAATTCATTTTATGTTTTTAATGACGGTTTGATAATGGGGAACCCTTTAAGTCCTTTACTGGTGGAAATTTGTATGGACAACTTAGAAAATAAGATAAATCAACATCAATTGTTAAAATCATCACTTTACTGGTACAGATATGTGGATGATATTCTAATTTGTTTTACGGGTGCTGATAGATAATTAAATCAATTCTTAACTTATATAAAAACATTAAATTCACAGTTGAAGAAAAGTAAATGGATACTTAACCATTACTAGAAAAGACAATAAACATAATTTTGCAATTTTTCATAAACCATCACATACAATAAATATTTATACACAATAAATCTCATCATCCTTATTCACAAAAGATGGCAACATTTATACATAGATTATTAAATATCTCCATGTCAATAGATAATTATAATAAGGAATTGAATGCCATTAAACAGAACGCAGTAAATAACGGATACGACCCAAACATTATAAATAAAATAATTAATACAAAAAGTTATAATAAAGCAATTAATTTAATATATCCGGTCAATAATATCAAAAATGCAGCCTTCAAAATATTTACATATACGGGAAAAGTTACCAAATTAGTATCGAGATATTTTTCCAAAACAAACAATATAAATATTGCTTTTAAAACAAACAATAGTCTAGGACGCCTCATTAAAAACGATAAAACTCAAACAAAAACTGTATAAATCAGGAGTTTATTTAATTGAGTGCGGATCGTGTCTAAAAGTTTATATTGGACAAACAGGAAGATCTTTCTCTACTAGACTGAACGCACATAAAAAAGTTATACTAAACAATAAAATAATTCTCAGTATGCAAACCACTTAATGTTAGAAAAGCATACTTTCAATGATAATTTTATAATGTTATATAATAATGGTTCACCGTTATTGAACTTATATTGCCCTCCTAGACGTTGACAAAAAAATGGATTTCCCCACTATCATGTTTTATGATATTATTAGGTCGATGGACAATTTAGGTTGTAATTACTTTTCTCAGTGTTAGTTTAATATAGTTTGTATTTGAAAAAGGCACTGTGTGTCGAAACATTTGTTATACGTACAATTTTAAATATAGTGGAAATTTTTAGATATTAATCTTGCTTATTTATTCAAAATGAATATCCATCAAGTATCGGCTGCCTCAATTAAATTTAAAATGAAATTATATAAAAACGAAGCTCGATTTACACGTTTTCATCGAAATCCAATCCGTATTCCGATAAACCGATATATTCAGTGCTAATCTAATTTTATCTCGAATATCAAACAGATTCGAACTGAATCTTCGATGGGATCATCGTTATGAGATAAAAATAGACGAAAAAACTATGCCAATGTCGATATTCAACAGGAAAAATTATGTTTTCATATGGTTGGTGATCTGTTGGAGTGACGTCGTTCGTTTGGAGGTGTTTGAAGGAAGTTGTATTTAAGTTAATGAAACAACAACCGATTATGTTATTCCGAAAACTAAACAGTTTAAATTTGAAACTGTGACGTTTTAGCTATTGCGTAACTTTGATTCTTAGGTTTGTATTGTAGTTGTATATTTTTTATGTTAATGGGAATTTCGATTAATAATGTAGATTTTGCTAAGAGATGGCGTTACTAATATATTTTGGTGTTCTATTTTTATATAAAAGCGAGTTTGTTTTCAATCGATATTGTGCAAAAAATATAGTTTTTTTCATAGCTTTGAACATGTCGAATTATGTATAAAAAAGACATTTTTATGAAGAAGTTTAATAAGCTTCTTTCCTTTGAAAAAAACGGCTGCTGAAAGTTATCGATTGTTGGTTGAAGCTTATGGCGAACATGCTCTAACCTAACAAACGTACGAACGATGGTTTAAACGCTTTAAAAATAGTGATCGTGATATAAAAGACAAGAAGCGTCCAGGACAGACGTTTGAAGATGCAGATTTGCAAGCATTACTGGTTGAAGACTCAACTCATGCATTGAAACAATTTGCAGAAGCATTGAATTTTGCCCGATCCATCATTTCTGAACGTTTATACGCATTGAGAAAGATCCTGAAGGAAGGAAAATAGGTTTCCTATGAATTGAAGAAAAGAGACAATGAAAGGCGAAAAACCACTTGCGAAATGTTGTTTGTCAGAGAGAAATGAAAAGGTTTTTTGCATCGAGTTGTGACAAGTGATGAAAAGTGGATCTATTTTCATAATCAAAAGTGCAAAAAATCATTGGTAGACCCACATCATCTTTTAAATCATAACCAGTGCGCAAATGCTGTGTATTTTGTGGGATAGTAGGGGAACGGTGTATTACAAACTGCTAAAGTCTGGTGAAATCATTACTGGTGATCGATACCGACAACAATTCATAAAATTGAATCGAGCATTGAAGGAAAAACAACCAGAGTACGCCCAAAGACACGATAAATTCATTTTTCAACATTACAATGCTCGGTCACATATTGCAAAATGTGTAAAAAAACTATTTGGAAAGCGTTAGATGGGACGTCCTACCCCACCCGCCGCATTCAGACTTCGCCCCTTCGGATTACCACTTATATCGATCGATGAATCAAGGACTTTCAACACTTACATTCTCACGAAAAAGTGAACATTTGGCTTGATGAAGGGTTGGCAGCAAAAAAATAAAAGTTCTTTTGGCGCGGAATCCATTCTGTGACCGAAAGATGTGAAAAACTAATAACTAACGATAGCCAATGCTTTGATTATTAAGGAAATTTATTTTGTTATGGTCATAAACGCTTAAATTATGCGAAAAAATCGATATTATTAATCGAAACAGCTATTATTTGGAATGCGTCAGTAATTTTTTCCATTACAAATAGAAAATCTAGCCCCCTCCCAGCATCAATTGCCGAACACTAACCCCTAAATGCTTGATAATATAGACAATTTATATTATATATGTATACATGATGTAACTTGTCAATGAAACTGTTGCTGCATTTGTAATTTATAAAGTTGCTGCACTGTACTTGTAACTCTTATTCTTCGCCTCCAACCAAACTGATCTCAAGCCACCATTTGCCAGTTTTGTACAAAGCTGTACCTCTTCAGCATTGTCCCGCCATCAAGTCTTTGGTCTACCTTTTTCTCTATTACCCCATATTCGCCCTTCCATGATTTTCCTTGGTGCTCAGTTTTCTGGCATTCTCGCAAGGTATCCTGCCCATATAAATTGCTAAACCCTCACATAGTCTACAATATCCATCTAATAAGTTTATTAAATCCAAGAGACATTACAGAAAATGTATAAATTAGGTTAAGTAAACAATAGATAGAAATAAATTAAAAAATATATTTAAATATAATAGATAATAAAAATAAATATAACAGATAGAAATAAAATAAACTAAAAAAGAAAGAAATAAAATAAAAAAATTAAAACAAAACAAAACAAAAGTCTATCTCAATGTCTACTAGACAGAGCACAGGGACAGTTAGAACCTAAAAATGGTGAATATCAACCAGGTTTTTGACCGGGCAAATCTTGGAAGAACAAGGACTAGATCTGAAAATGCTGGCAATTATTAGAGCAACACTAACACAAGGTCAAGAGTTAATGGGTGACATCTCAGAGCACTTCGAAATTAAAACTGGAGTGAGGCAAGGGGATGGACTCACGCCACTCTTATTTAACTGTATTCTAGAAAAAGTAATACAGGAGTGGCGTGTAAAAAAATCGACCCTTAATATTGACCAACCCATTAAACTGGGGAAAACCAACATAAAAATAGATTGTCTAGCATTTGCTGATGATCTCGCAATTTTAGCCCAAGATACATTAACGACACAAGGACACATTGAAATTCTAAAAGAAACAGCAGAAAAGGTAGGACTCCAGATTTCCTTTGAAAAGACACAATACATGACCTGCAATACACTAAGAACACCATTTCTAAAAACAAAATATAGTAACATCAGACGAGTCTCTCAATTTAAATATTTGGGTGAAATAATCCTGGACAACGGGTTGGAAAAAGCGGCCAATAAGGGTAGATGTCAAAAAATGGAAACTGCATTGAGACTTACACAAAATAATTACAAAAAAAGCATATCTAAAAACTTAGAGACATTACAACACAGTTGTTAAGCCAAAATGTCTATATGGCGCAGAAACGATCATTTTGAATAGAAAGACAGACATCGAGAAGATTGAAAAGAAAGAAAGAAAAATCATAAGAAAAATCTTAGGCCCCAAACAAATAAATAGCACAACATACCGACTTCGAGAAAACCAAGAAATCAAATAATACACAGATATACATAACAATATGAGAAAAAGAAGACTTAAGTTTTACGGACATATGAAACGGATGAATCCGAGTAGGCTAACTAGACAAATAGTTGAATTTTCTAAAAATAGGAGTAGAGCTAAAATAGAAACAATTAAATGGATTGTTGCAATTAAAGAGGATCTAAGATCAGCAAATATTACACTAAGTGAAATTCAGGATAGAGGCTGTTTCAGACACAAGGTTAACGTTTGGGAGGTTGGCCATGGAGAAAAATGTAGGAACAACTTGGTCTGAGGAAAAAAAAGCTCATAGTGAAAAAATGAAATCAGTATGAGCGCAAAGGAAAGCTAACAACAACAAACGCCTCTAACTGTACTTCGCGTAGTCCATCAGGGCCTATACGTGAATAATAAAAATAAAAATATAAATAAAATAATTTTCTACAACCTAGAACATTATCAACACTTAATAAAGTAATCCTCCAAGCTAGAAAAGATTGCACTTGCCAGAAACAAGATTGCAAGAAACAAAGGTTGCACCCTTTGTACAACTACTTCAGATCGAAGTTATATCAGATCACATAAAAAATTCTTCTGATTATTAAGGATCTCTGTTGTATGGTCAAGTTACATCATGTATGTAATACTCCAGTGATTCAGGAATTACTTCTTCAATCTCAAAAAGTAACTGTTTAGTGCAGCTTTGGAGCTGATGGAGTGGAGGACTTTATTTTTTTTTAAGACGATATATATCTTCTTCTGTGAAGCGAATACTACACGAAAGCCTACATTTTTTCCTAGACAGAATGCATTTTTTAGGTTCCTTTTTTGAGACAAGCGTATTTTTATAATTTGGATCGTTCAACATTATTTGGATCGGTTTCGTTTTTGGTTATTGTTTTATTGGAATTTAAAGCTCGGACACATTAAAAAATCCCCTATACATTCTTCCTGATCGTGTTACCTTAGCCTAATCTCAATACTAATAAATCAATTTTAGTTAGTTTCTTCAAAGATAATTCTTTTAATTTTATTGGTGACATTAACATCGTTTTTCCGATAAATTCCAATTTTTTTATTGTTAGTTTCATTGTCGTACCAGAACATCAATGTCTTCGAATGACGTAACGATTATTTTAGTAACAATTACGACCTGTAGAACAACAAACAGTGGGTAGCAATATGTTTGTTTTAATGATGTTTCATTTGTTTTTGCTAATATATATTCAAAAACTGGCAACCTACGATCGGCTGGGTTGGTCATAAGCTTCATGTTTACGATTGTGCGTACAGCAGGGGTCAAAATTATTAAACTTTGATATAAACAAAATTTTTGGCCGATATCCCTCATTATTTTAGCTCATGTGGGGCGTTATTAGATCAAATTATTTTTATTAATTATGCTAGTATATTTATTACAGCTAAAAATATTTTTTAAACTGACATCGTACTGTATACTGGGCCTGTACAGATCGGTTTACGTTCGGTTTGCGAATTTCTCTACTAAGTTTTATATAAGGTTTTCCATTAAGGGTGCTGGAACTTTAAATGTAAATAAAACAAGTTGTATATGAAATATAATTAAGTTTTTTTTATTAGAAAGAGTATTCGATTACTTTATGTATGGAAGTTTTATCGTAAAATTACCTTTAACAAAAATTATAGAACATAAAATTATCTATAAAAATGGTATCAATAATTTTATTCCTAAGAGTTACCATTCCTGAGATATAACGATTCAAAAAATTGTAAGCGTCATAATATGCACACGTTTCCATGCCACCTCTGAGGTAATGTACTTAGCGTGTTTTTTTTAACGTGGTTTCCCCAGTAGGCCTATTCCACAGGTCTGTTGTGATTCTGTTTAATTGAAAACTATTGCATAATAACAGATATTAGTAAGGGTTGGAATTGATAAAAGCGATGGAAATTAAAAGCCCGTAGAAAAATTTATTCGTCCGATTCATAATCTTCAATTACCTCTTCTTATTGTTCTTCTTCTTGATGTTCTTCTTCTTCTTCTTGATTTCCTTCTTCTTCTTCATCCTGGGTGTAAGTGAATTGGGTCAGTAGCGATGTATCGCATGTCTTTTCGTTGGTAACAAACGAATCCTCTACTGGTGGTAATTCAACATTAGAACACGACTGGCCTTGACATTTCGTACATGCCAGAGAACAAAACTGTCCAATTCTTTTGCAACCACATTTAGCATTGCATCCCTTTTTACAGTTGCAAAAAATTTTTTTAGCAGTTTTTCCGGCGCAGGTGGGAGTAAAGTCTGAATTGGTTCTAATGTATTGTCGACCAACTTCCAACCCCAATCTTTTGGGTCTAGCTAATAACCAAGCCACACTTGAACTTGGTAATATAGCCGAAAAAGATGTTGATGAGCAACAACTGAAGTTGGAGGAAGACAAGCTAATTGTACTTGTTTTTTATTTCGAATGTTTCTAACAAAATATGCATATCGATACTTATCTAAGCAGGTAGTTTTCTTAGGAGCTCCGTACACAGAAAGAAGAACCAGGTATAAGCTATACTTGGAATAAAATTTGAAACGCCCGTTCGGTAGAACGGGCTTAACGGGGGTTTATTCCAAGTATAGCTTATACTTGGTATATTCTTGCATTGTAGAGCAGGCCCTTAAAGTAGCCCCACAAAAACAAGTCTAATGGCGTTAAATTATACGATCTCGGTGGCCAGTTAACCTTGCCGAAACGCGAGATAACCGTGCCCTCGATTTTGTTGTGTAGAGGATCCATTTTGCATGTGGCACGTAGCTACATCTTGTTGGAACCACATGTTGTTGAGATGTGATTGAGAAAAAATAATTATCGACCTGTCCCTCTCGCCGGTGACAGTTATGGCCACGCCAGCTTCATTTTGGAAGAACTACGAGCCAGTGATCCCGCCGGACCAAAATCGACACCACAAAGTAACTTTTTCTGGATGCATTTACAACTAAGGGATCTCATGTGGATTGTTATCTCCCCAAATGCGACGTTTTTGGATCAATAACCATTGATTCAAAAATGGGCCTCGTTTCTAAAGATGATTCTCCGTTCGAACTCAGGGTTCACTTCCAACTGCTCTAGAGCCCATTCAGCGAATGCTCGACAGTGCTTATGATTGTTTACCTTCAGTTCCTGGGTCAACTGTCCCGACGCAAAATACGTCATGTTGAAGTCTGCGAAAAGCCCGTTTCTTAGGCGCGAAGAGAAATTTACTTTCGCAGATCATCCTGAACACCCTCATACACTGCAGCAATGTTTTCTGCAGGCCTCACATTTAGACGATGTACGGGTGTCGCTTGATTGTTTACCAGTTGATGGTTGATGAGGACCAGTTGATTCAAATTTGCCCACCAAACGACGAATAGTCGACTCAATTGGGTGATTGTGTGCACCGTAAAAATCAAGTAGCGCACAGAACGTAGTTCCAACTGAGCGCTAATTTTGATAATAATGATGATTTTCCTAACATTAATTACAGTAACCTCCAAATTTGACAATTGTAGCTTCGTCAACATGGCCGCTACGCACTGTCAAAGTCGACAGTTAACAGTGACAGTTATTGAAAAACCCTGTAATAAAATATTAAGTCTTCAACTTAATTATTTGCCTATAGGTTTCATATGACTGCAGAATAGAATATTTTCTCACGTATAATTATTTTATAGGGTCGTCTTTAACACAAGCTAAAGAAAATTTAAAAGGAAAGTCGTTGGATCCCCTATGAACTCACAGCTGGGAATATATGTAGATGCTTTGATATTTTTGTGTCAATGCTTTCTAAATCTAGACAAAACTTAAATGTTCGTTTCTTGTAGGTCCCAGATCTTTCTAAAATTGAGGATAATAAACGCGTTAACCTTAGAGCTTGCGGTAGAAGATCTCCCAATCTGCTCTATATTTTGCTATCGGGATACATATACCTTTATATGTAGTCTCATCCATATACCGATCAAATTTAACTGGAAACTTTCCCATCACACTTCTAAACTTTATTCTGTAAAATTCTGTTTCTTCTCTTTCCCCTATAGAGAAACGTAGTGCGATAATATGGACTCGTCTCAGAATTGGTCATTGCCATATACATGCATTGCTCCTACAGTAGGCAACAAGGATATGATAACATTGAATATTATTTCACATAAAACGAATCGTTTCAAGGCATATCATTGGGTTATTCTTTCATTTGAATTTAAAGTTCGGACGCACAAAAAAAATCACCCTATACATTGATTAGTCTTAATACTTCTAACTTACAACCCTTAAGCTACTGCCGCTAAATAGCCTTATTTGATGATGCGACTCTCAAATCAATCCCCCTCAAATTCTTCTTCATCTTGCATAACATTGTAACTTGTGCAAAAGTGGATCTCCTATAATAATCCAAAGAGGAACATATTGTGGGTTAATCCTGTGAACAATTAACCAGTACAGCAATTCCAAACATCCACCCCAGAAAGGTGTTGCTGTAAATATGGTAGGATCAGCTCGATGTCGTGTATTATGAATTGCTCCAATGTGGTCAAAGGGCCACTATTCACCTTCATCAATCCCAACTGATTCGTATTAGTTAAGCTCTAGAAAATTAACTTTGCTTTGCAATTAATAAAGCAAAAATAATGTTTCTCTAATTTTGCTCACGGCTGTACATAGACAACAATTACAAACAAGTTTACTAATCTAGATCAGACCTATTTCTAACAGGATCGAAATGAAACTAAAAAAATATTGTAAATATAATGTAATTATTTTAAAATATAACGTAGTAAAAGAAAGGAACTGACGTAAAATGGATTTTTGATGTTTATTGGCTCGCTATTTTAATTTAAAAAATAAATACGCTGTCATTTTCAAATCTGCCAATCAATTCGAGAATATTTCATATAAATTTAAGGTAAATAAGCTCATATCTATTATTACAATTTATTTGCAAACAAATTAGAATCAATTTATTGGCAAAAATATGTGTTACTGTATAGGGGGCACTGTAAAAATTTCTGCATGCCCATATGGTGATAGTAGACGTATCGATTTTATGAACAAATTATAAAAAATATATCTGTATTTGTATTTAAATGTGTAAAAAATAGAAAAGAAATCGGTTCTTAGCTGTAATTCAATGTTTTGAAGTTATTCATCGAAAATTACTGTAAATTTGAATACAGATTGTGGTATTTTCTCTAAGATAGGCCAATTTTAACAGGACTTATGGGAAAAATGAGCAAAATTCGCAAATGTTTATTACTATATAACAAAAAAAATAACGCTTTTTGTGTTAGATTGTTGTATAACTTTGAAGTAATATGTATTCAGATGTGTAAAAGACAAAAAATAGATCACTTTTTATCTGCAATTTAATGTTTTGAAGTTATTCATCGAAAATTGCAGACGCGTTATTTCTGGAAAAATATCGATAGCAAAATAGGAATCTCACTAGTAAATTTGTAGATCTAGATTTGTAGTAAAATTAGGTATTTTTCTTAAGATATGCCACTTTTAACACAACTTATGGGGAAAATGCAAAAATCGCGAATTTTTACTACTGTATACACGAAAAAATATTTAAAAAGTCTGAGTCTTAAATTGGAATATAACTTTAAAGTAATATGTATTCCGATCTGTAAAAGACAAGAATAAGTCAGTTTTTATCTCAAATTAAATGTTGTGATGTTATTTACTCGAAAATTGCAGAAGCGTAATTTTTGGAAAAGCAATACTATTACAGATATTTTAAAAATGACATGCGATAGCGAACTGGGGATTTCACCAGTCGATATGCAATAACAGTTTATGCATATTACGGTATCTTCTTTAGTATATGCATTTCATATGTGTTTTGGGTCAAGTTGAATTAAAACTATAGAATATATAAAATATATGCTGATTCCATAGTTTCTCAGAAAAAAACTAACTAAATACCTTAAACTAAAAAAGATCGATTTATCATCTTTTCATTGATATCATTTATCATCATTTTATATCGATTTCAGTTAAATTTAGTATATATACTAGAATTTCCATCTCTGTATTGAACAGAATTAGCAAAAAGATATAAAAGTGAACGTGAAAATAATCCAAGTGCCAGCCAATGAAAGCAAAAAAATTTCCTTGGTCCGACCTAAAATAAACGTAATAAAACAGAATTAAAATTAGAAATAATTAATAAAATTCGGTTTAACTGAGAAGAAACTACTTTGGAAATGAAATTTGCCCAGTGAAGTATAATTCATTATGAATACCCCAGCATTATTTAACTCGACCAGAAATAGTTCAACAGATATGAGATCATATCATACATATTTCATATTTTCTCAACATATTTTTTTCCTTCCTTAACTACTTCAAATCTAATAATTCTTAGAGAAGTTGATATATATATATATATATATATATATATATATATATATATATATATATATATATATATATATATATATATATATATATATGAATATAAAATATTAATACAATGCTGGGAGAAATTTTGAAGTAGTTCTTGCCTAAACTTGACGAGATTTACCACTAAACACCAAATCACGTTTTTTTAACTGCTCGACGCACGTTTCGCTAACCATGTTAGCATCATCAGGAGATGATTTAATCTAATCTAATGATTGAATCTAAGTTCTTGCCTGATGAATGTGAGAAATGTCATCGGAACTCTTTCCATTTTATCGCCAGTCTAGGAATAATCGGAACTCACACGGAACCAAATCAGTCCAATGTGTGGGATGATCGAGAATCACGATATCTGTTATTTTAATGAATTAAATTTCAAAGTGCATATAATAAGAGAATGGGGATTCCGTTATTCGAATGTATAACTGCGAATAACGATGCGCTTATTCATGGAATTTCGAAGAAAGAAGTCAAAAAGAAGTAAAAAAACTCCATGAATAAGCCTTCCGACGAGAAGTAGGCGAAAATATGAGTTGTTTGATTGTGGAGGGGGACTCCCTATTCTTGGCGAGAGAGCATATGTCGGTACTCTGATGAGTCTAACCACCAACAGATGAAACATGTACTTTGTCAAAACATGTCATCCAATGTACGGGATGGGTGGGGATTCCTTCAGGTAAAGCAACTAACCAATGCTCATATATATACATATATATATATATATATATATATATATATATATATATATATATATATATATATATATATATATATATATATATATATATATATATATGTATAAATATATATATTTCTAAATCATTCCGGGTGCAATTGACGTGCACGGGTCGTTGTGTTGGCTTTTATAGCCGGCCGTCGACTGCGCAAATTATATCAGGGTAGTTCGGGACTACTTGCGGCGCTCGGCAACGCTGTCGGGCGTCCGTTTATTGATTTTTCTACCTCGCCGCCACGTTGCCGCGTTTCTTCTTTTTTCAGAAAGGATTTCCATACTTTTGGAATGTTGCGAGCGTCGTTTCGCGTATTTAGCTCACCTCTTTCTTCTATTTTTCACACCGATCGATACCTCAACGCTAAATCCCATCATTATCCTTCTCAAATCCAAGGAGTAGCGAACACCTTGATTTCCAAATCCTTCCGACTGACACTACCAGATACACGAAGTAGTATGGAACTACCAACAATTTCGACAGCCCTTAGATAAAATGGATATTCAGAAAATTGTATCAGGAAGGCCATTTACCGTCAGAAAACACAAACACGAAGAACAATAGAGGATCATGAACCAAATACACTAAGGTTCTGCTACCATACGTAAAAGGAATCACAGATGGGATAGGCAGACTACTAAGGAAACATAAGATCAGAACAGCCTACAAGCCGCACAAAACTGTTGCAAACATCCTAAAAAACCCCAAGGACAAAGTTAAACTGGAAAATCATGGGGTATATAGTATATCTTGTTCCGACTGCAACAGATCATAGGACAAACAAACAGACGAATATCGACCAGAATATAAGAACATAAAACGACTTAAAAAACAAACAAACCCCATCCGCTCTGTTCCAGCACCATCTACAAACAAGACATAAAATCAATTTTGAAGGAGCCAAAGAAATAGCGAATATTGAAAAGTAGTAGGTCCGAACAATCACAGAAGTCCTTGAAATACGCGAAACGACGCTCGCAATATTCCAAAAGTATTGAAATCCTGAATCCTATTCTGAAAAAAAGAAGAAACGCGGCAACGTGGCGGCGAGGTAAAAAAATCAATAAATGGACCCCCGACAACGTTGCCGAGCGCCGCAAATAGTCCCGAACTACCCCGCAAATTTTGCGCAGTCGCTGGCCGGCTATAAAAGCCAGCACAACGACCCGTGCACGTCAGTTGGACTCTTGAGTCGAAGCGGACAACACTTGAAAATGCCAAATGGCGAACGGTTTAGGCGAAACGTCGTGACTTCACCGAATCAACGGATCGACACCCGGAATGATTTAGAATCATATATATATATATATATATATATATATATATATATATATATATATATATATATATATATATATATATATATATATATATATATATATATATATATATATATATATTAAATATATATTAAACATTCCGTTCAGCGAAAAAAAATCTAAAAAAACATGTCACTTTCTTCGGATCAATTGTTTCAGAGTTATTTGAATAAAATAGTTGAGGAGTTGTTTTTGGAAAAAAATCCAAATCTACATGATTTAAAAACTAGTTGTACCGACAAAATAACGTCCACACCAATCAATTTGAAAGAAACTCTTATGTTGGTTCTGATATTTCCATTATATATCTCTATTAAAAAAAAGTTACAGGGACAATGCTGAACATAGAAAATATTACAAATTTTACTTTTTTATAACATAAGGTTTCCTAACATTGAAATATTTCGTTTTCAAAGGTGAAAATCCTAAAGAAAATTGTCACTTTTACCTGTTATTAATTATTTTAGAGTTATTCGTATAAAATAGTTGAAGAGTTATTTTTGCAAAAAATTTTCTAAATGCAAATGTTTTGCAAAAGCAAAATATCGATTTCATCAATCGATTTGAAAGAAAGTCTTATGTGATTTTTGGTAGTTTCATTACGATTTCTCCATTAGAAGAAAAGTTGCAGGGAAAATGCTGAACATAGAAACTTTTGCAGCATTTTACTTTTTTTAACGTAAAGTTTTCTAACATTGTAATATTTTGTTTTCAAAGGCGAAAATCCTAAAAGAAAAGAAAGAGTTTTTCGTATAAAATAGTTGAAGAGTTATTTTTGGAAAAAATATTCCACACGCAAATAATTTTGAAAACTACTTGCAATAGCAAAATATTGATTTCACAAACCGATTTGATAAAAAATCTTATGTGGGTTCTGGCATTTTCATTAAAATATCTCCTTTAGAAGAAATGTTACAGAGAAAATGCTAAACGTGGAAAGTATTGCAAAATTTTACTTTTTTTTTTAAATAAGGTTTTCTAATAATAAAATATTTCATTTTCAAAGGTGAAAATCTTAAAAAATATATCACTTTTACCTGTTATTAATTATTACACAGTTGTTCGTATAAAATAGTTGAAGTATTATTTCTGGAAAAAATATTCCAGATGCAAAATATTTTGAAAGCTACTTGCAATGACAAAATCTCGCTTTCACAGATCGATTTGAAAGAAAATCTTATATGGATTCTGGCTTTTTCATTAACATATGTCCATTAGAAGAAATGTTACAGAAAAAATGCTGAACAAGGAAAGTATTTAGTTTCTTCAAAATCAGGTTTTCTAACATTGAAATATTGTGCATTCATATTACTGTGCAGAGTTTTATAGTCGCACTAGGTACGGTTTGATATTTTGGGGTGGATCGCCTCATCTGATGCGTGTTTTCAAAATACAAAAAAAGATAATTCGAATGATGGGTGGGGTGTCACAACTGGCAACATGTCGACCAATTTTTAAACAATGCAGGATTTTGACTCTACCATCACTATATATTTTGGAGATTATCATCTTTGTAGTGATTTTCATCACTATGACACACGAGGCTCTGATGAACTTGTTTTACCAATACATTCATGTGAGATAGTTGAACATAATGTTTACTATAGGGGTGTGAAGCGGTATAATAAGTTGCCACAACGATTTAAGCATGTTCAGGGTGACAACGAATTTAAAAAATTAGTCCGCCAATTTCTTATGAGTCAAAGTTTTTATAGTTTAGAAGAATATATGTCGAATCAATAATTATATTCAATGCTTACTTATATATACAATGTTTATTTGTGCAAGATTATTATTTCATGTATTATTTCTGAGGTCGTGTCACTGAACATTCTGTCAATTCTGTCAATCCGGCTTAATCATGGATATTGTTATTGTTGTGGGGATTGAATAAATACTTTATTAAAATATATACCTTATCAAGAATAAAATATTTATATGTAGGTTTAAATATTATATATTCTTTATATGCACAGAAGTGTGGCAATGTGCATGCTCTTGTTTTAACTTGATCCATGCATATTTGTATTGTCTTTAGGATTCAATAAATTATTATTATTATTATTATTATTCGTATGAAATAGTTAAGAGTTAGATTTGGAAAAAAATCCCGTTGCAAATATTTTCAAAACTACTTGCAACAGCAAAATAACAATTTCACCAAACACTTTCGTTTTATAGCCGATGTTAGTTTTGAAGTACTGAACTAATGATTTTATAACTATAGCTTCTCCGGGAATACCTCCAGTATATGTAAATGTTGCATCAATTATTCGTTCTTTGTGATCAAAACGGTTTATTTTCACTAGTAAATTAACAATTTCGGTCAAAACCAAAGTTAAAAGACTGTTTAGAAAACGAAATTCGATTCCGGTAGTTAAAGATAAGTGTACAGTAAACATAAGGAACATACCACACACATCAGGTTTATTTATTTGAAGAGTGCTTTTTTGTTTTTCTTTTAAATGTAATTCATAATTTTATATGTAATTTTAAGTTTTCACAGAGCAGGCCATCAGTATAGGGCAATAGAGAGGAAGGTAGCGATGACTGACTTTCCAAATCTCTCTCTCTATATATATATATCGCTATATATATATATATATATATATATATATATATATATATATATATATAGCGATATATATATATATATATATATATATATATATATATAGCGATATATATATATATATATATATATATATATATATATATATATATATATATATATATATATATATATATATATATATATATATATATATATATATATATATATATCATATATATCATCATCAGCCCGTATCGATCCACTGAAGGATGAAGGCCTCTTCAGCATGCTTCCAACCTTCCCGGTCCTGGGCTTTCCTCTGCCACTCGGGTCCAATATACTTAACAATGTCATCAATCCATCGTGCTTTCGGTCTTCTTTGCGGACGTTTGCGATCAAGCGGTATCCACTCCCGGTTTGCCTTGGTCCATCTGTCCATCTCCATTTCAACTGTTTTACTGTTTTACTCTTCCAATGATGTCACAGACTTTTGTTTGTTCCCTGATCCATGCGCAGAACTTTCTGTCTCGTCTTATAATGCCAAGCATACATCTTTCCATTCCCCTCTGTGCCACCCGAAGTTTTTGAATTGATTGCGATGTGAGTGTCCAGGTTTCACTTCGGTATATCATAACGGGTAGAACGCACTGATCGAATACTTTTCTTTTCAGGCAAAGTGGGAGTCTGCTCTTAAACACTATGTTGAGCCTACCAAATGCCTGCCAGCCACATTTAACACGCCGTTCCACCTCCCGAGCGGTATTCCCCTCCATGGAAATCCTCTGACCAAGATATATAAAGCTGTCCAGAATCTCTAAATCCCTTCCTAGAACTGAAATTATTCTGTCCTGAGCGAAGTTATTGAACATAACCTGACTCTTTTTCAGGTTTATTTTCAAGCCAAAAGGTTCGCCAGCCCTGTGCAGTTCTTGTATGCGTCTTTGCAGCTCCTCTGGGTCTTGTGAAATGAGAATAATATCATCTGCAAATCTTAGATGGTTTAAGTTTGCACCATTGATCTTTACACCATCCTGGTCCCAATCCAGTTTACGGAATACTTCTTCAAGGCCAGCCGAGAAAAGAATAGGCGATATTGCGTCACCCTTCCGTACACCTCGTTCTATATTAATTCCCACTTCAAGATCATCAAGGTGAATTGTGGCTGTAGCTCCATCATATATCGATTCTAATAGGTTTACATAGGCTCTCTCTACACCTTGGTTAAGCAGTGCATCCATTATCGCATGGTTTGAGATGGAATCAAATGCTTTTTCGTAGTCGATAAAAGCCAAGCACAGTGGCATGGTGTATTCGTTGTGCCTTTTTATGACCTGCTGTACAACCTTGATGTGATCCATTGTACTGAATCCACTTCTGAATCCTGCTTGTTCTCTTGGTTGTGCGTCATTCAGTTTTTTTAATATTCTTTTAGAAATTATCTTAGTGAAAACTTTGTACATCACTGATAGGAGGCTTATTGGACGGTAGTTCTTTAAATCTTCCTGTGCTCCTTTTTTATGTAAAAGGATCACTTCTGCATTTTTCCATAAGTCAGGTACTTTTTGTTCTTTGAGGCATTTTGAGTATAATTTTGCCAGTGTTTTATGTAACGTCCGACCACCAGCTTTTAGCATTTCGACAGTTACACTATCCTTTCCTGAAGCCTTGCCGTTCTTCATCAATTCTATAGCATTTGTTACTTCCTCCACTAGGATATCTGGCATTATTTATTGTTCTTCCGTGGGTATTGCTGTCCCTGACTAGCTCTAATCTTCATATAACTGGGAATAAAACCTTCTGACAATCTCTATCATTTGGGTACGCGTCCTGCACACTATGCCATCCTCACGCTTTAAAGCATATATTTGCGTTCTTTTGTTTCTCAGCTTCTGTTTAGCTTTGTTAATTCCTTTGTTTTCTTCCAGGGTTTTTTGCACTAGCTGCATATTGAATCGGCGCGTGCCCTCCCTGATACGTTTTCTTATAGTTTTGCAGAGCTCAGTGTACTCGACCCTGCCAAAAGGACTACCTGCATTTCTCATTGCTCGCCGTTTCTTCATTAAATCAATGGTCTCACTGGAGATTTTTGTTTGTTTGAGACATTTTTCCTCTGGTGCTATTGAAGCAGCCGTTTGAAGTACATTGTTGGCGATTTCTTCATATTGAACTGATATTTCCACCTCCTCTGGATCTTGTAACGCAGCAAACCGGTTTGACAAAGCAATCTCAAAATCGCTTCCTCTCTCCAGCAGTTTTCCAGAATCCACCTTGCCCTTCTTTGATCTTACCATTCTTTCGCGCTCTTTTCGAAAGTCAATCCAAACTCTTGCTCGTACCATTCGGTGTATCATGATGTAGTCAATTTCGCTTGTGAGCCCAGATGGACTTTTCCATGTCCATTTTCTGCTGATATTTTTCTTATAGATATTTTTCTTAAATTCATAATATATAGTTTTTGTCCTTCAGCAAAATCAACTAATCTGTCACCTCTATTGTCTCGCTCACCAGTTCCATATGGGCCAGTTGCATTTTCGTCTGTTCTTGTTATTCTAATTCTGGCATTAAAATCACCCATCAGGATTTTGTACCTACATTTCTCCTTGTATAAAAGCTGGGCCACATCATCATAAAATTCCTCAATTTCCTCATCTTTATGGCTTATAGTTGGTGCATAAGCTTGGACGATTTGAAGCCTAAACTTTTTATTCAGCTTAATGACGCATTGGGCTAATCGGTCGGATGTACTTTCAAATTTTACCATACTGTCCTTCAGCTTTCGATTGATGAGGAATCCAATTCCGCCACATCGGCCATTTTCCGTACCTCGAGTGTAGAGTACGTGTCCAGTTGGTTCCAGTTTGATTAACTCTTCACCCTTCCTTCGTGTTTCACAGAGCCCAATAATATCCCAATGTATGTTGTCAAGTTCGATTAACAGTTCTTGCAATCGGGCCTCTGTTTTCATAGTCCGTATATTTAACGTTGCAATGTCAAAAGTCCAATGGCAGTCTGATCTAACCCGGTGATTCTTAGCACCCTCTGCCTTGGGGCAGGTCTTCCCGCTGCCGTAGGTAGTTGCCCCTTCGCCTCCGGGGAATGAGGGCCGTATTTGAGGTTGTACTGTCATATTTCAACATATTGAAATACCATGTTGAAGGTATGGACCGTAATCTGCCACGCTGGTCAGATTTTGGATCATGTTAGTCTGAGGCCTCCGCTTTGACCTGTCCGCCAGGGATATATATATATTATATTATTATATTATTATGTTATATATATTATTTTATTATAACTATAATAATGTGTCAACTGAAAATTGGAAAAAGAATGTCATATTTCATGTAAAAAAATGTAGAAAATTAATTATTCAATAAGATATAATGGTAGGTTTTTAAATATACATTTATGTTGTTTATAAAAATAATATGTATTGAAGAATTGTTTTGAAGATGGTTTTATAAGTAAATCAAAACGTTAACGAAATAATAATATTAAAAGGTCACAAAAAAGAAATATATATATATATATATATATATATATATATATATATATATATATATATATATATTAAGAAGATATATATTAAGTTAAGTATATATTAAGTCGTTAACTATATATGACCCGAGTGGCAGAGGAAAGCGCAGGACCGTGAAAGTTGGAAGCATGCTGAAGAGGCCTTCATCCTGCAGTGGATCGATACAGGCTGCATTGGATGATGGGTTCTGCAGTGGATGATGATGATGATGACAATCCACCGTTACAACAGTAAAATTCGGTCAATTTGCACGACTAATTACTTATTCTCCAGACTTGGTCCTCTCCGACTTCTTTCTCTTTCTAACCATGAAAAAATTTCACTATTGTATATTCTGCCTATTCTTGTTGTTCTCGAGACTAATAAAGCACAACTTCTGCAAACAAACATGACAACATTGACGCGTTTGTTCTGTATTTCCATTTCGAAACAAGCTGTGCTCACGATAAAAACAAGTGAATATATTTAAAACCGATTTCGATGCGTGTTTGAAGTAACACAAAAAAACATTTAACGGGCGTAAAAATATTTAAATATGATTATGCAAAAATAGAATTATGCATTGGATATGACGCCGCATCTGTACATCACGTGCACCCATGCATTTCTCGACCTGCATTTACTCTAACTGATAATTAAACCCAACCGGGAACAATTATAGATCATAAATTATCACTCCCGTTTCAGATTTATCTGTTATTGTTACGTAAAATCGTTTAATAAATCTGAAGTGCAAGATTCAACTGAGAAAAAAAGAATAAATTGTCTCTTAGTCATTTACAAATATTTATGCAAAGGCTTTGTTGAAGCGTTATTTTTGGAATACATATATACTGACCCAGATATTTGAAAAATTAAAGGAAATATCGAAATAAGAATGTTATTGTTGGATTCTTAGCAAAAGTGTTAAAATATATTCGTTTTAATCAGAATAGCAGAAAAGATTTTTAATCAATTTTTATTAACGATTATAACTTTCTTTATAAAAAGTACACACAGTGTTTTTATAGAGTGGAGACCAGTAAAATAAGAATGGCAAGAAAAAAACTGTAACTAAAAACAATGTAACCAGAGCTTTTCGTTGTTGCTTTTCTTTAAGAATGTATTTTCTCATAATGATTCGTAAATTGTTAGTGAATTAAATATTTTAAAAACTACATACAATAAAGGAATGGGGATTTTGTTATTCGATTTGTAAGAAAATACTGTGTATGTTATAGTATTTCCAACAAGATTAATATATTGAACTTTTAGAAGTGTAAAAACTGAAAAAAGGAGAAAATTTCTTACAATTTAATATTGTACATAAGAAAGAAACGACAATTTTTTTGTTAAAGATTATGGAACACTTAAACATTCTGTTTTCTTTAAAAAGCGAAATATCTCACTTTTACCTGAGATCAATTATTTCAGATTTATTCGTATAAAATAGTTGGAAGAGTTATTTTTGGAAAAAAAATACAAATCCAGATATTTTAAAAACTACTTGCACCAGCAAAATAACGTCTACACCAATCGATTTGGAAGAAAATCTTATGTTGATTTTGGAATTTTCATTAAAATATCTCCATTAGAATAAAAGTTACAGGGAAAATACTGAACATGGACATATTATTGCAAAATTTTACTTTTGTTTGTACCACTTTTACCTGGCATGATTATTTTAGAATTATTCCTATAAAATTGTTGACGAGTTACTTTTTGGAAAAACTTTTCTAGATGCAAATATTTTGAAAAATACTTGCAAATAGCAAAATATCCAATTTGAAAGAAAATCTTATGTGGGTTATGGCATTTTCATTAAGATATCTCCATTAGAAGAAAAGTTTAAGAGAAAATACTGAACATGGAATATTATTGCGAAATGCTACTTTTTTAATTTAAGGTCTTCTAATATTGAAATAGTACGTTTTCAAAGGTGAACATCGTAAAAAATATCACTTTTACCTGGCATGATTATCATGAAGAGTTATTAAAACGTTATTTTTTGGAAAAATCTTCCAGATGCAAATATGGTATTTTGAAAATTACTTACAATATGCAAAATGTCAATTTCACCAATCGATTTGAATGAAAACCTGATGTGGGTTCTGGTATTTTCATTAAGATATCTTTATTAGAAAAATGTTACAGGGACAATGCTGAACATGAAAAATATTGCAACATTTGAAATATTATTATTATTCTAATATTGAAATATTACCATTTTAAATGTGAAAATCCTAAAAAAAAATTGAAGAGTTATTTTTGGAAAAAATATTCCACACGCAAATAATTTTGAAAACTATTTGCAATAGCAAAATATCAATTTCACCAATCGATTTTAAAGAAAATTTTATGTATGTTCTGGCATTTTCATTAAGATATCTCTATTAGAAGAAAAGTTACAGGGAAAATGCTAAACAGAAATTATTTCAATATTTTCCTTTTTTTTGGTATAAGGTTTTCTAATATTGAAATGTTACATTTTCAAATGTGAAAATCCAAAAAAATATCACTTTGTCTCACATTGATTATTCATATCAAGCAGCTGAAGAGTTATTTTTGGAAAAAATAAACCAGATGCAAATATTTTGAAAACTACTGGCATTAACAAAATGTCGATTTCACCAATCGATTTTTTAAAAAATCTTATCCGGATACTGGCATTTTCATTAGGATACCTCCATTAGAAGAAAATTTACAGGAAAATCTACTAATCTACTGAACATGGAAAATGTTACTTTTTTATTGTAAGATTTTCTAACATTAAACGTTTTCAAAAATAAAAATCCTAAAATATTATAACTTTTAACAGACATTTATTATTTCAGAGTTCGAGTATTCGTATCAAATAGTTGAAGAGTTATTTTTGGAAAAATATACCAAATGTAAATATTTTGAAAACTATTTGCAATAGCAAAATATCAATTTCACCAATCGATTTTAAAGAAAATTTTATGTATGTTCTGGCATTTTCATCAAGATATCTCTATTAGAAGAAAAGTTACAGGGAAAATGCTAAACAGAAATTATTTCAATATTTTCCTTTTTTTTAGTATAAGGTTTTCTAACATTGAAATGTTACATTTTCAAATGTGAAAAAAAATATCACTTTGTCTCACATTGATTATTCGTATCAAGCAGCTGAAGAGTTATTTTTGGAAAAAATAAACCAGATGCAAATATTTTGAAAAATACTGGCAGTAACAAAATGTCGATTTCACCAATAGATTTAAAAAAATATCTTATCCGGATACTGGCATTTTCATTAGGATACCTCCATTAGAAGAAAAGTTACAGGAAAATCTACTAATCTACTGAACATGGAAAATGTTACTTTTTTATTGTAAGGTTTTCTAACATTAAACGTTTTCAAAAATGAAAATCCTAAAATATTATAACTTTTAACAGACATTTATTATTTCAGAGTTCGAGTATTCGTATCAAATAGTTGAAGAGTTATTTTTGGAAAAATATACCAAATGTAAATATTTTGAAAACTATTTGCAATAGCAAAATATCAATTTAACCAATCGATTTTAAAGAAAATTTTATGTATGTTCTGGCATTTTCATTAAGATATCTCTATTAGAAGAAAAGTTACAGGGAAAATGCTAAACAGAAATTATTTCAATATTTTCCTTTTTTTTAGTATAAGGTTTTCTAATATTGAAATGTTACATTTTCAAATGTGAAAATCCAAAAAAATATCACTTTGTCTCACATTGATTATTCGTATCAAGCAGCTGAGAGTTATTTTTGGAAAAAATAAACCAGATGCAAATATTTTGAAAACTACTGGCATTAGCAAAATGTCGATTTCACCAATCGATTTTTTAAAAAATCTTATCCGGATACTGGCATTTTCATTAGGATACCTCTATTAGAAGAAAAGTTACAGGAAAATCTACTAATCTACTGAACATGGAAAATGTTACTTTTTTATTGTAAGGTTTTCTAACATTAAACGTTTTCAAAAATGAAAATCCTAAAATATTATAACTTTTAACAGGCATTTATTATTTCAGAGTTCGAGTATTCGTATCAAATAGTTGAAGAGTTATTTTTGGAAAAATATACCAAATGTAAATATTTTGAAAACTATTTGCAATAACAAAATATCAATTTAACCAATCGATTTTAAAGAAAATTTTATGTATGTTCTGGCATTTTCATTAAGATATCTCTATTAGAAGAAAAGTTACAGGGAAAATGCTAAACAGAAATTATTTCAATATTTTCCTTTTTTTTTAGTATAAGGTTTTCTAATATTGAAATGTTACATTTTCAAATGTGAAAATCCAAAAAAATATCACTTTGTCTCACATTGATTATTCGTATCAAGCAGCTGAGAGTTATTTTTGGAAAAAATAAACCAGATGCAAATATTTTGAAAACTACTGGCATTAACAAAATGTCGATTTCACCAATCGATTTTTTAAAAAATCTTATCCGGATACTGGCATTTTCATTAGGATACCTCTATTAGAAGAAAAGTTACAGGAAAATCTACTAATCTACTGAACATGGAAAATGTTACTTTTTTATTGTAAAGTTTTCTAACATTAAACGTTTTCAAAAATGAAAATCCTAAAATATTATAACTTTTAACAGACATTTATTATTTCAGAGTTCGAGTATTCATATCAAATAGTTGAAGAGTTATTTTTGGAAAAATATACCAAATGTAAATATTTTGAAAACTATTTGCAATAGCAAAATATCAATTTCACCAATCGACTTGAAAGAAAATCTTATGTGGATGCTGGCATTTTTATTACAATATCTCCATTGAAAAAAATGTTACAGGATGAAATCTGAACACGGAAAAAGGTGATAAAAGAAACAGTATAATGTTTTGACTTGGAAATTGTTTCAAGTTTCAGTATTAATCGTATAAAAGAGTTGAAGAGTTTATTTTTTCAAAAAGTATTCCAGCCTCAGATATATTAAAAACTACTTTTAACAGCCAAATAAAAATTTCACCATTCGATTTGTAAGAAAATGTTGATTCTGAGGGTATTGTTATGAAGATATCTCCATTAAAACAGAGGTTACAGTAAAAAAATTAAAAACGGAAAGAATCGCAAATTTTTATAATAAGTACTTATGAAACATTGTTTTTATAGATGGTTGACTTTAAAATGTAAAAGATTATATTTTCAAAAGTATAAACACTAAAAAACATACCAGATTTTCACCTACTACAAAAATATTTTGCAATTATCGTATAAAATATTTCACCGTTATTTTAGGAAACATATTACTGATTTGTATATTTTTAAAACTACATGCAATATGATCACAAGCCAAATGGTGATTTCACCATTTAATTTATAACAATTCATTAAAATATCTCCATCAAAACAGAGAAAGTAAGAAAAATATTGGAAGAAACTAGGAAAAATATAAGAAAAATTAGAATGAAAATATAAGCAACAATATTTTTACTATTTTCCATTCATACAACACAGTGAAAACGTTAATTCACAAATATTATTCTTGACTGATACAAAAAAAAATTGCCGATGCAATCAAAACATCGTACACCGACGCTCATCCAGAGCGTCCAGTTAAGCATCGCGACGCTTTCAGACACCACCGTCGTCTAGTTAGTTTAACTTTGTCGCTCGCGGTTGGCATAGAACTCAGCGAAAAAAAAAAATTAAAAAACACAGTGACAAGTTTCAGGTGCGTAATGCCGAAACTGAAATGACAGCTGTTATGTTTCTTGGTGATTCTAATTAGTGAGACTGAGATAATTTAGAAAAAAATAAACATTTGATATTTTTGAGTGAAAAGACGAAAAGAGTAACAGAATCAGTATGGTGGGATATTATAACAATCAAGGTGATTAAATTTAACTTTTTTTCCATAACAAAATTTATGAAGCGATATTTTTTTTACACATTCTCAATATTTTGTGCTCGAATTAAACCAATGAAGGAAAAAAAACTTAAAACAATAAATTATAAAAGAGTATTCCATATAATTATATGTACTTAAACTTGATAGTGTCAAATCTGGGGAATAATTTGGCTATGGAAAAAATTAGGATTTTTTAAATATATCCACTATTCCTCCATTTACTACATCGCATACAAAAAAAAACCTCTTTTTCCTAAGGCAATATTAATGATCATAATATAAACAAACCCACATTATAGAAACTCAATTCAGAAAGTATATATGTTCTCATAAAGATATTCTATATTATTTATTCTATATTATATTCAAATATTATGTTTTCATAGATGAAAATACTAAAAATATATATCACTTTTACTTGGAACTAATTGGCTCTGAAGTATTTGAAGAGTTATTTGTGGAATTTTTTTTCGAAATTTAGATATTTCAAAAACTGGATGCAATAACAAATTGACAATTTCACCAATCGATTTGCAAGAGATGTTATGTAGGTTCTGGTATTTTCATTGAGATACCTGCATTAAATGAAAAGTTACTGAAAAAAGTCCGAACATGGAACATATTTCAAAATTTCTCCATTTTTGTGTATCTTGAAACTTAGAAATATTATGTTCTAAAGGTATAAACTCCAAAAAGAAACAACAGTTTAACTTGGGAATAATTGTTTGAAAGTTATTCATAAAAAACAGTTGAAGAGTTATTTTTGAAAAAATATTCCAAATACAGATATTTTAAAAACTACTTGCAACAGCGTAATTACGATTTCACCAGTTCATTTGTAAGAAACTATTATGTAAGCACCGGTATTTGTATTGCGATATCTTCATTAAAAAAAAAGTTATAGGAAAAAGTTCGAACATATAAAAAATTGCCAAATTTTTCAATTTTTGTGTAAGATCTTGGAACTTGGAAATATTATGTGTTTAAAGGTAAAAATAGCAAAAAGACCAATTCATCAATCATCTGTAAGAAAATTTTATGTAGGTTCTGACAGTTTTATTAAAATATATATATTTAAAGAAAATTTACAGTAAAAAAGTGATACAGAAAAAACTTTATTCACAAAACAGTTATGTGAATAAATGACAGGATTAACTACAGGAATAAATGACAGGAAATTAGTCGAGGAACAAGGTCATATTCGAGGGAGAAAGAATGAAAGAACATTTGGAAGGTAATGGAGGTCGCGGGGAAATTCTTGTAAATGTTTAAGAGTAGAGAGTTCGCTACATAAGTAGTAGGTACTACACAACGTAAACAACGATTCGTGCACATTTGCTTAAATGATTGTTTTGTTCCCTAGAAACACCTCTATTTTCTCTCAAACCTTCCTAACCATTTCCTACCATTCGTTTATTTTATCTAACATTTCTCTGGCGTTATGTTATAAACTGTATATATTATTTATAGTGAATTGGCAACAATTAAACTTTATTTATTAACAAGATTCGAGATTGGCGTTGGCGACAGTACCAATTTTGGAGGAAACTGAGAAAAAACCATGACGACGTTCACTTCTCTAGTCTATTTATAAAGCTGATTAAAATCTATCCTGCTAATTATAATTGTCGCATGGGTTGGTCATTGAAAAAAACACAGACTAATTACTTTAAAAAGATCTGCAATTGCGCCGTTGCATGTAAAAACCCGATAAAGAGTTATCATATGGACGAGCTAAAGCAAGAAAAGACAAATAATTTAAATTTCACATATATATATATATATATATATATATATATATATATATATATATATATATATATATATATATATATATATATATATATATATATATATAGGATTAAAAAAATTATGTTCAATCAAAAGTTATTGATACTCTCGATTTTAAAACTTATTTTTATTAAAGACTTGTAGATGCATGTATATTATGCATACCTAAAAATAAAATTCAATATACCTTAAACAAATTCAATATATTCCATAACAAATTAAAATTTAGTCATGAAGAAGAAAAAAATAAAACAATAAATTTTTTAGATATTAACATCAAGTATGATAAGGAAGGCAATATCAAAACAAATTGGTATACAAAACCAGTATGGTCTGGAAGATATCTCAATTTTAAATATTATACACCAAATAAATATAAAAAAAAGTGTTATTAATTATTTAATTGATAGAGCTGTTATTTTAACTAATCCAAACAATAGGCCAAAATATATAAATAAAATCAAAAAAACACTAGAATATAATAATTATCCAAAAAAAATTACGAACCGGTAATTAAAAATAGAATACATAGAATATATAACAATAACAATATAACAAATAAAACTAAAAATGAAAATTACATACCTTTACCATACATACCAGAAATAAATAATAAAATAAAAAAAGTTCTTAAACCATATAATATAAATATAGCAGAAATACCCAATAATAACACTAAAGAAATATTTACAAAATTAAAACCACAAACACCCAAAATGGAACAAACAAATTTAATTTACTAAATTGATTGCTTAAACTGCCCAAGCTCATATATTGGGCAAACTAAACAATATTTAGAAAACAGAATTAATGAACATAAAAAAAGAATTAGAAACTTTGAACCAAACGTAACTGCCCTTTCAAGGTATGCTATAGATAATGAACACAACTTTAATTTTAACGACATAAAAATCCTAGATTCTGACATACTGACATTCTGACATCTACAATATAAAAAAAGAAATGATTTCTATAAAATGATTTATATAAAAAAACATATAATACCATTAATTTCAGAAATGATGCAGATAATTTAAGTTGTATATATAATAACATTATTAAATAATAAATTTTCATATTTTTTTATTTTTGCATCTAATATTCCACATAAATTTAAAACAATTAGGTTATAATAAAAAACAAAAATTTAAAGGTGAAAGAATTGTTAAATATGTCAAAGTCAAACATGTCATTTAAATTTTTTTTACAAAATTATCACATATTATTTAAAAAAAAATTAAAAATTAATTGTTTAATTTAATATTGGTAGATTTTTAAATGTAAGTTTGTGTTTTTTATAAAAGTTATATGTATTGTAAAATTATTCTGAAAAATTAAAAATTAAAACTTAATTACTGACCGAAAGTCCCAATAAATAAAAAAAAAATATATATATATATATATATATATATATATATATATATATATATATATATATATATATATATATATATATTTATATATATATTATATATATATATATATATATATATATATATATATATATATATATATATATATATATATATATATATATATATATATATATATATATATATATATGTTGTTATGTGTCCCATAACTTATCCGACATAGAGCAACTGATGATAGTAGAGATGACGACGGTTGAAGATAACAGGTTTAAAAAAGGGGGGTAAGGTGACAAATCCGAATTTGGTACTAGTTTGAGCCTAGTTCCTAGAGGGCGCTTGCTATGTTCTTTGTGAGGAATTAACTCGCTCATATTTTTTACCCTATAAAGCTAGGAATATTTTGTGACAATAAATTTGGACAGGCGCAAAGTGGTAGGGAAACAATTGTTCTTTATGCAGAACTCTTGAAACGGTAGATTTGCTTATTCCTGTAGATGCATCCAAACGTCTAGTGCTTAGTGCAGGATTATCCATGATACTATCTGTGATACTAACTAAAATGTCCTTTTCTTGTTCTACCGATATTCCTTTCGGTCGTCCACCAGAATTGTTGTAATAAAACAAACCTGTTTCGCCTAACTGATAAAATCCTTTTAAAGATTTGTCGTTCTGTGATGATTATGGTTGTGTAAAGTTCTTCATACCTTCTAAATGCAGCGCAACTATTGTAATTTACTTGTGCATAAACGCAGATAATATCCCTTAAATCACGGTTAGAAAACTGATTACGTCTGGATATTTTGTACAAATTATTTAATACCAGCTCAAGATTTAAGAAACTGGTTTCCACCTATGTTTAATAGGAGAGATAGACTACAATGACAGTTGTCATCGAGACGTCATAATGTGTACACAACATTCAAAGCACACTTTCTGAATTGCAAATTTTGCCGCCATCGACAAGATGTGCAATGGAATATTCGAACACGAATATCTCGTAAACGTCGTGAGATATCGATATTGGCCAAGGGTACCTTTTTTACATGGTAATTATGACTCTTCTCTATTTTGAAGTCAACATATTCCCTGGTTTATAAAGTAAAAAATATGAGCGAGTTAATTCCTCACAAAATAGGTCGCAAGCGCCCTCTAGTAACTAGGCTCAACCTGGTACTAAATTCGGAGTTGTCATCTCTGAAAACCCAATTTGATTTTGATCTTCAACCGTTTTTAAATTATCTCAATTTTTCGAAAATTCAGTTAATTTTTTTTTTAATGACTAACATTTGCCAACACATTTATTGACTAAATCATCTTATTCTGATCTCTACTATCACCAGTTGCTCTATGACGGATAAGTTATGGGACACCCTGTATATGTTTGCCCTTACAAGTTCCTTTTCTGGTGCTTTTTCTCTTATATAATCTATTCTATTCTTTTTTATTTCAGGTGTTCCTACATCTCTGGACTTAGAAAATAATTCTAGTCAGAAGAAATATACTGTAAATCAAAATGCCAACAAAGGATTGGTCATTTCAAAGGCCTTGTGCACGCTGATGGCTATAGGTGCTCTACTCTTAGCCGTTCTAGTTGGTTTGGTAGTGTTTTTCCTTGTTCCAAGAGGGTGTAACGGAGATGCGGAATCTCCCATGGCTTCCTTGGTCCACAATAATTCTCTGGCAGCTAGAACGAGTATTTTTCAGCACTCTTCTGGCAATGAAGTGCTTAAAAGACTACCGAGAAGCATCAAACCCATACATTACAGGTAAACTGATAAATTTTAATATATACCACTAAAAATTCAGGCACTTTATGTATCGATACCATCATTTGCTTTTCTTTAATTGGCATGACTCTTTCTGATATCTGGCATAAGTTGCCACTGCAAACCAAACCATCTTCTGTAACCATAAGGTCTGTAAGATTTGGCCTATTCAAGATGTTTACCTGGCTATGTAATCATTACAATTTTGGAAAGTAATTTATTTGACGCTTCTTGCAAAACTTTTCTCGTAATGAAGTCGAATCATGGGCCTTGTTAGGGACTGTCACTTTTATAATTTTTTTAACTTCATTTTGTTATACGAAGATCCATTTGGTTCAGAGTGTTCTTTCAAGAATTCTTTGATTTTATTTTCTTCTTCTAAAGTAGTAAAATAATTAATATTGCACCCATTAAATAATTATCACATAAAACTATCAGAATTCAATACAAATAAGGATCCAACAGCCGTCTGATTGTTGTATAAATCATATTAGAATCATTGTCGATTATTCTAAAAGAAATGTTGTAAACAAAATTAATTCATAAGGCCTCGTTTTCGTTATTATTTTCAAACGACCCTCTACTTAAGCTTCATAGACTGTAAACAATATGCACCAATACAGATTTCCCAAGTCCGATCTTTTATGTTTTCCGTGATTTCAAGGTTGACCATATTACGTTGCCCTCTATACTGTCCTGATCTCATTCTTGGCGATTAAAATTAATGGTGTCTCAACGCCGCTCGACGACATCAAACATTTGCGACCCATATTTTGTTTCTCTTCTCAAGGTTGAGCACACAACTTTGACCAATATGATCTAATATGCCAGTTCAGATTATTTTCATATACCGGGTGATGCGAAAGTAGATATCCCATGAATTCTAATCCCAGCTTGGAAATCTTGACAGTTAAACTCTTATACTAGCTAGATTTTTACCCCGACTGATAAATAAAAACTTTTTTACAAATTTCGACGTCATTCATCAATATATTCTCCTTGAAGAGCAGTACAATCATTCCAAGCTTTTCTAACATTTCTACACCATTTTTATAGAGTGATTTCTATATGCCTTCAAAATATCCTTCAGTTTCGGCAGTTACATCTTCATTGGAGCGAAATTTCTTTCAGCGATGATTTTTTGGAGGTCTGAGAACAGGAAATAGTCTCTAAGAGCCAGATCTGAAAAATACGGTGGATGAGGAAGGGAATTCGAAGTGCAATTCACGCAATTTAGCCATCATTGCCAACGATGTGTCACACGGTGCATTGTCTTGGTGAAACACCAGTTTTTTTGTTCATTTGGAGCCTTTTTAGCGATCTCGTCCTTCAAACGGAGCGCTATGCAATATTCGCTATTGATGGTCTTATCTTTCTTGAGATAATCGATGAACAATATCTCATGCTCATGGTAAAATACAGAGGTAGACAGATTCTAGTAGGCAGATTCCCATGAAATTTTGACACATGACGTTTGAAGGTTGGCACAATAGATCACTGATAAGGATTTTTCGTAAGTGACGCCATCTATATGTCAGACCGGGCACTGCACAGGATTTCAGTATCACCCGGGAAGTGGAACGGCGTGTTAAATGTGGCTGGCAAGCATTTTGCATTCTCAATATAGTGTTTGAGAAAAAAGTCCCACTTTGTCTAAAGAGAAAAGTTTTTGGTCAGTGCGTCCTTCCCGTTATGACATACGGAAGTGAAACATGGACACCCACATCTCAATCAGTTCAAAAACGTCGGTTAGCACAGAGATGGCGGAAAGGTGTATGGCTGGCATTACAAGGGGAGACAGAACGAAAGTGTATGACATCATTGGAAAACTAAAGAAATTGAAATGGAGATGGGCATGCATATGGCGAGGCGTTATAACCGCAGATGGGCCAAAGCAAACCTGGGGTAGATACCGCTGGATCATAGACATCTTCGAGGAAGATCGAAAAGAAGACCAAAACGGCAAAAGTTTGAAGCATATTGGGCATTCATCTTATAGTGGATGGATAATGCCTGAGTGATGATGATGGTGATGATTCCCCATTCCCCAGATGAACATATTGTTGCCAAGTTGATGTTTCTGAAGCTTCAATTCTCTTACACATTGGCTGTTTTCTTGCTGTTCGTTGTTTGACTTGTCTTACGTGTGCCATGCCCATATGCTCCGGAGTTTTCGCTTATTCTGAAACAAAAAACCAAAATAACATGTGAAACTAAATATGAGATATTTTAATTGGAAATAGGGAATCTTCTTTTGCGCCACCCTGTAAAATAAGATTTCGAACATATTTATAAACTAACAGAAAAATAGTTTATTGTTCTTACTAGAATCGTTCGGATTACGTAACTTTTAGCCCAATTACAAAACCCTCATCTGTTTTTTTTTCGCAGTCTATTCATTGAGTAACAATGAATGCAGAATGAAATATTACACTAGATGTTATTATTTCGCTTTTGCTTGACATTTATAGTAAACTATAGTACTTTTACTTGGAAAATATGTTATTTTTATTACATTTGGTTGGCAGGTACTTTCGGTTTTTTACAGACAGATGGTGGTAGTTGAGCTTTTATGTACAAAGGTCGTTCGAATAATTCTCGGTCTGACACAGTATGACCTGGTGGTACGATTCGTTAGATAACGTGCTGCCTAATTTCAAACGTGTATGTTCGGTTGCTCGTATTCGTAAAAATAATAAAATTTAAGTTCACGCTGTCATGGAGTAATCTGTTTTAAGGGATATAAACCTCATGCACTTCCAAAACGAGTAATTTCATTTTAAGGCATTATTTTCCTTCATTTTCATCCAAGCCACTAACCCCTATTTTCTGTTGTTTTCATTATTTCTGCAACTGACAAATTGGTAAAAAGTCTCACTGACAGGGAATACTTTATAATAATAGAGAGAAGTGAAAGTCTTGAATTGAATTGGTAATTTCAACTGAGCGTGGTACTTTGAATGTTAATTTACGTATTGTGCACTTGAAAGGATCATCTTTAATGTTAAAAATTCGTCGAAATTGACGCTGGTGAAGTTTTGCAACTGATTCGTATTAGTGACACTCTGGAGAAAAAAAAAACCCTTATATTGGCATGGGAAGAGGGAAAGTAATTTTATTTCAGGGCAGCAAAAAGAATCCTGGGAAGGTACAATAGGCTGAGAGGGGATATTTTTTCACACCTGACGTATTCTCCAGACTTCACCCCTTCGAATTTTCATCTTTTCGGGTCTATGCATCTCTTCCTGGTTGAAAACCATTTTACATTTCTTAAATAAGTCGAAACAATCCTCAATGACTTATATCACATCAAAACTACTAAATTTCTTCCGATATAGTATTCGATAGTAGTATAGTAGTATAGTAAATTAGCGGAAGTGGAGGAGATTTCTACCTAAGATTAAATTTGTATTAGTTTTTTCATAAATAAATGTTAATTAGAAATTAGAAATAGAAATAGAAAGTAATTTTTTAATAAATAAAAGTCAAAGGTCAGCAAAGGCCGAGAATTAAATTGAATACTTAAGAGAATATCATCTTATTACCCGAAATAAATAATAATAAATAAAAAAGTATATTTTGTTCGTGATCATGTCAAATAAACTTAAGATAGAAAAATATTCTTAGTGGATGCAATAAAAAAAAACTTATTTAGCAAATTGGAAGGCGATTTTCTCGTGGAAATTTTTATAGACAATAAACCTTTCACGAATCACCTCACTCCTTAATTAGTTTAATGCCTTTTAGGCGTGCTGTGGTGCCCTTATTTTCACAAAAAGAAAAGAAACGAGTTTGTAGGCCAGAAAAATATCTTATAAAGTGGTAGATTTGAATGACAAAAAAATCCTTTTTTTAGTTTAAAATGTTTTATTCAATATATTGACGTGAAAAATCAGGTGTGGCGGTTAATAATTCTTATTTTTTAATAGATAACGCTGGAAACAACGGTCGGTCGGTTCACCGTCTATTCTCTCATGTTAGTTTGTTGCTACGACAGTACCTTTCAAAACGCCGTTGATGTTTAAACGATTTCATATTGGGTTCAAACATATTGAGTTTCGAGTCAAAAAAAAACCTTTACAGTTTTTACGATTATGGTTACGTTTTACGGTTACGGTCGAGTCTTTTACGTGCGCAAAAGCATTTACGGCATGTACTGCTTTTCTTGTTCAATTAAATGAAAAACGTGAGTAAAAGCCGTTGTATACTCGTAGAAACTTACGGTGACAATGTCCCAAATAAGATTTAGTCGATTAAAAGTGGTGATTTCGACTTGAAAGACAAAGAACGCCCAGGTCAACCGAAATTAAATTGAAGATGCCAAACTGCAAGCATTGTAGGAAGAAGACGATGTACAAACTCAAGAAGAAATGGAAGAGAGGTTAAATGTTGATCGCCGAATCATTTGTGATCATTTACATGCCATGGGAAAGATCCAGAAGGTCCATAAATGGGTACCACATCAAATGAACAACAGACAGATAGGAAAGCGAAAGAAATACTTACGGGCATGAAAGAAATTCTTTTTTGCATCGATCGCAACTGCAGACGAAAAATTGATATATTTCGAGAACACAATTCAACCCAGGGCAACTATCAACATCGAACGCAAGGCCGAATCGCTTTGGAAAGAAGGCAATGTTGTACATTTGATAGGATCGGAAGGGTGTCGTGTACAATGAGGTTCTGAAATCAGGTGAAACAGTTAATACCGTTCGCTAGCGTCAACAAATAATCAATGCATTAATCGAAAAACGATCAAAATGAGCTACAAAATACGGAAAAGTAATTTTGGAACACGACAACGTCCAATCATATACCGGGAAAGCGATCAGAGACACTATTACTGCACTTAACTGGTAACTCTTGGATCACCCTCGATATTCACCAGACTTGGCCCCTTTCGACTACCACTTATTTTCATCAATGTCTCATGCACTTTCCATGAAACATTTCAACTATTACGGAGATGTTGAAAAATGGCTTAATGACTGGACCACCTCAAAAGATGTACGGTTTATTTGGGAGGGCGTCGAGTAGAAGAAGAAGAAGAAGAAATTGCCAGAAAGATAGGGAAAATGGGCAGTTAGCGACGGCGCATACTTTGAATAAGCTATTTATACCTTTCTCCTAAACTAAACGTGTTTATTTTTTTTTAATAAAAAATTATTAACCGCCACTGATAGATATTACATCACACAGAAGGGGATTTAACTAAAAAAAAAAGAAACAAAATTACAAATTAGGAAACAAATATCAAGAACTTCCTACATTCTTTTATTATCAAGTCCCCAACTAAATTATCCGCCTTTTTTGACTACCTTTCATATTTCTTTATAAAGAAAAGTATGACGAACTTAACCTTCGAAGTAACCTCCCTCACTAACTACACAAAAAACACGAATTTTGATATGAAGCGGTTATCGATTATCAACCAGGTGATGTCAACCTCTGGGATTGGGAGAGATGAACATACGAAGGGGCCAGGTCTGGAGAATACGCTGGTAATTCTGCTACCGATAATGGTCAGTAGTGACGGTGTAACTAGATTTGAGAAAGTCATAATGCACGACACCCAGCTGATACAAACATATCAACAGAAACACCTTTTTAGCGTGGATATTTGATTTTATGGTACTAGTTAATACCTCACCAGGATTTACCGACGATGTTCCAGTTTTCATCACAGATCACAATGTTATGCAGGAAGTGCTTTTTCTTGAATCTGCAATAACATAACAACATCAAAGCGGTTTATTCCAGCAGTGCATCCCATTCGTCGTCTCCGACTTTTTTTTTACTGGCCCGAAAGTTCTGTACTTTTTTGTTCTGTTCAATGTATTTTTTTCTTGTTTGACAAGATTTTCTTGGGGTTAACCAGAGTTTTTTTATAATTTTTCCACGTAGTCACCTTGCAATTCAATGCATCAAGATCAACTACGTTCGAATTTAAAAGATCCTCAAAATATTGCGATTTGACCAACTGTGCAAACTTGTCCAAGCTTTGACCTTACTATTTCAAGTGATTCTTCATCCAGAGAGCTATTTCTTCAGGTTGAAGAAGGGGCTACTCTAGCTATTCTAGTGAAGGAACCCTTTTTTAGCCATACGTAAGCGTTTAAAATGAACAGCACCCTTCAATTGGTTCTGTAGTAAAGTTCATTAAATCCCGGTAACCGTTCTACCTTCCTATTCTACCTAGCCTATGAGCACCACACTAAGAAAATCTCAGAAAACTGTAGAACTTTTCCTGGAGATGAAGCCCTTTTTGCTTTTTTTGGTGTGTTTTCACCTGGTTCCACAGATTATTGACTGCTCCTTCGTCTCTGGTAAAGGATCTTTAAAAAAACAACCCAATTTGAAATTAGCAGTTCTAGCGTATCATACTTCGCAATTCTCAATGATATTTAGAAATTAGCAATAAGTAGAAAGCGCGTGAAGTCTGCGCAGATCGAGAACTTTTCAACTGACTCTTGTTCTCATTAAACAAAATCGTTTTCACTTAAAGATTGCTGTTCTTTATTATAACAAACAATCCCCATAGACTTGTCCTTTCAAATACCAATTTATCAAATACTAACCGAATTTAATAGTAACCAGAGTGGAACAGTGTCCCTGACATTCTGACGTGCTCGTTTCACCTATATTTTAAAAAGTCAAGCAGAAAGAAACTCCAAATCAAACCATGCCAAAATAATAACCCGACACATGTGTAAAGTGGCCTGTTTGTTTTTTTTATTTTTCGCTAGTTTTCTATACAGTTTAAACGCGACAAATCAACACAGCTAATAATTTGTTTCAGATGAATCACATGTTGATTTTAAATACGATATAATGCTTTAAAATAGATTTCTGGATGCTATACAGTTTTGATATTTTTTGGTGCTGCATAGAGTATCAGAAAAATAAATATCTCGAAATGCAGTTTGAAAAAATTGGCAATGTTTTAGACCGTGATATAATAGACTGAATATATTATGTTGATAGTGATGAATTAGTCATCCGATGTTATTTCGAAAGTCCGAATACGGAGTTTTTCAAAAAAGATTGTTTGGAACTTTGTTTTGCGTTTGTTTTGAAGAAGATTAATTTCGGCTCGAAGATTAACTTCGGCTCGTCTTGTCTGTCTCTCGTCTTGACCCGAAAACAGTTAATGCGCATTGAAGTTGCTGAAGAGATTCTTTCTTGGGCTTACCGGTGATGAGAACTGGATCTATGCTTTATGATACAGAAATTGCGGATCAAATTGAGCGTTTTTTTTAAATTTTTGAATAAAACACAGATGGCGTTGTAAATTTGCCTAGATCTAGACTCATTTCAGAAGTGTAATGTACGCCGTTTATAAAAATGGAGTAGTACGCAACAAATAACGCGTTCAATTAAAAATGATATTTACGGTTTGCACAATTGTCCATCTGAACGCACTATAAATCGAATTATTCAACAATTTCACGAAACTGGTTCTGTAAATCCATAACATTGCGTATTTTACGAAAGGATGTAGCTCTGAAGGCATACAAGGTTCAAGTAACACAAGATCAGTTGAGATTATTCTCTGGATCAGTTGGATCAAAAAACAAACAGATAATTTTTCTCAAAAAATATTTTTCCAGATGAAGCACATTTTGAAATTGATGATAATGTTAATAAACAAAATTTTTACATTTGGGGTGATGAAAATATACGATTGATTCACGAGAAACCGTTAACGAGTCAATCTTCATGCTAAAAGAGTCAATGTTCGATGTGCATTCTGGCCAGGAGTGAGGAAAATCCACGATTGATTCATGAGAAACCGTTAACGAGTCAATCATCATCCTAAAAGAGTCAATGTTCGGTGTGCATTATGGTCAAGAGTGAGGAAAATCCACGATTGATTCATGAGAAACCGTTAACGAGTCAATCATCATCCTAAAAGAGTCAATGTTCGGTGTGCATTATGGTCAAGAGTGAGGAAAATCACGATTGATTCATGAGAAACCGTTAACGAGTCAATCATCATCCTAAAAGAGTCAATGTTCGGTGTGCATTATGGTCAAGAGTGAGGAAAATCCACGATTGATTTATGAGAAACCGTTAACGAGTCAATCATCATCCTAAAAGAGTCAATGTTCGGTGTGCATTATGGTCAAGAGTGAGGAAAATGACGATTGATTCATGAGAAACCGTTAACGAGTCAATCATCATCCTAAAAGAGTCAATGTTCGGTGTGCATTATGGTCAAGAGTGAGGAAAATCCACGATTGATTCATGAGAAACTGTTAACGAGTTAATCATCATCCTAAAAGAGTTAATGTTTGGACTGCATTATGGTCAGGAGTGAGCACAAATGGATCCGACAGAGATTGAGGATAGAAGAACGTACAGAAACAAAATACATATGTGGAACGTGGGGGACAAGGCGGACGAAGGAGAAACAGAAAACAGAAAAATGAAAAAAATATACAGACAATACAAATGTACATATGTATGTAAGTGTGTGAATAATTAAGATACTATATGTATATATATATATATATATATATATATATATATATATATATATATATATATATATATATATATATATATATATATATATATATCCGACAGAGATTGAGGATAGAAGAACGTACAGAAACAAAATACATATGTGGAACGTGGGGGACAAGGCGGACGAAGGAGAAACAGAAAACAGAAAAATGAAAAAAATGTACATACAATACAAATGTACATATGTATGTAAGTGTGTGAATAATTAAGATACTATATGTATGTATATATATATATATATATATATATATATATATATATATATATATATATATATATATATATATATATATATATACAACCTGCGTCTCCGCCATAATTAGCAATGGTTAGTTGCATGATCGGGAGGAAGCCCCATCCATCCCTTACATTGTTGTTGTTGTTGTGCGTTCCACATGAGATTGTGGAACCCAACGGTCGGGTTGTATAACTCTTGATAAAGGGTGTATAACTCTTGACTACTGTTGTCTCGTTGGGCGCAGTCTAAAGAAGTCAAAAAACTCAATTTATAAGCCATCCGACGAGAAGTCGGCGAAAATATGGGTTGTTTGATTTTGGAGAGGGACTCCCCATTCTTGGCGAGAGAGCATATGTTGATACCCTAATGAGTCTAACCACCAACAGACGAAACATATGCCCTCCAATGTAAGGGATGGATAGAGCTTCCTCCCGATCAAGCAACTAACCATCGCTCATTATGGCGGAGACGCAGGTTGTTGTGCGTTCCACATGAGATTGTGGAACCCAATGGTGGGGGGTTTATAACTCCTGACTAATGTTGTCTCGTTGGACACAGTCTAAAGAAGTGAAAAAACTCAATATATATTTATATATATATATATATATATATATATATATATATATATATATATATATATATATATATATATATATATATATATATATATATATATATATATATGAAAAACAGATTTTTTTTTTCCATCCGTACTTCCACGTACCTCTGCTCGTCTCAAATCAGTCGCCGTCACCATGCCGAGACAAGTACCTCCCAGGACCGGTTTCTAGCCTCACAGCCGTCATCAGCTGGGCTCGAGCTCAACGCAGTGAGACAGCTGAAACGAAACGAACAGAGCAAGACCAAGTCAACTGGTCATATATATATCCGGTTTCTCACGGTAGACGTTCGTCCGAAGTTTTCGAGGTTAGAAAACACTTAGCAATCTAAATTTTTGGACTTCGGGGTTATTTAAGATTCTATATCATTTTAAAATATGTTCAAGGTCATAGCGATTCCGGTTATCCCTTATGTCGCCAGTAAGACGCGGTATATAATTTCATTTTTGAATTTCTGAGAAAATTACATGATGAATTCCATTAGGTTTCCATATACCTATTTTGAATTGTTTCTTAAATATTGATTGATTGATTGATTCTTTTAAAAATGTTGAAAAATATAACCTTATTTTCAACATTGCGTCTTTTACCCATTTTCGACTGATGCTAAGCGCTTCTGGGGTAGACAGAATCACAAGAATGATACTTTCGAAATCCATATTAACAATTAATGTATCGCATACAGAGTGTCTAAAATTTAATGACCAATTACATTATTTTTAAAGTTGAAAAATTTGTTCTTTTAAATGTAATACTTTGTAATTTATTGGATCGTCAGAGGATCGATTAGCTATAACTTTGCGTGTACCTATTTACAACGATTTTTTTGTTAATCCATATTTTCTATTTTAATGTGATTTTTGGCAGAAACCGATACATCGCCATCGTTTGTTTTTTCAAACAAAATGAACATGACTGAAATGGAAGAAATTCACTTTAATTAGAACAGGAAAAAACAAAACAGGAACATTACAAAATTTAGGACGTAATAACAAATGCAAAATATAAAAAATTGGAACATAATTACAAGAAATATTAAATAAATGTAAAATTACAATAACTGTTTTATATTTTTGGTTCAAACACGAGATAACTCTGTCATATACCCATCGCGAAATAGACTTCCGAATTTAATAATAATAATAATGTTTATTGTCTAACAGGAACATGTCCCAATAACAAGACAAATTAAATAAATAATTATGTTTTACAAAACTAAAAAAAAAGGAAAAAATTAAATTGAGAATTGATTACAAATTAAGCATGAAATTATACTAATACATTAAACTAATGTCTATATATAATCATAACTATATCTATGTAAACCACTAACTATATTATTTGACAAGGTAACAAGTACATAACATAAGTATAAGTATAAGATTAGAAGTCGAAAAGATAGTACATCAATATTAAAAAACAACAAATATCATTCATTTATCAAATGTATAGCGTCCTGCAGGGCCCGCACTAGTGAACAAGGGGGTACTGAGTACAGATCCACATCAGAATGAACACTCAAAAGATTGCAATATCTGCAAGCACGAAATAGTGGCGCCCTGCTCTCAAAATTAGTCAGGGCACGGGGCACTCTAAAGGTGTTAGACCTCCTAGCAAAGAATTGTTCATACAGCATAGGAAAGTTGACTCTACGAAAAGTGTACCTTCTGGTAAGGGCATTAATTGGGAAATTACTTCTGCATGGTGCAGCGTTATACTGAAAATGGATGGAAAGAGTAGGATGGTAACCATCTTCGCGCAACATAGGCGATCAGTTCGGCAACACCTCACAACCAATATTCGATAGTACCAAATCCAAGATACATTTTCGGGTGTTGAGAACCAGATTATGCTGACTGAGATCGAACAACGCCATAACAATCGCGAAATCGCCAACAATCACCAACCTGGCACCGTACAACCCAGTCAACCCTTCAAAACAATCAAATAATGCCAGATACAGATCTGCACTGGCACCCGGCTGAATGTAGATGCAAAAAATGTAGGTGATAATATTATTGAGAGATAACTTACAACCAACAATATCAATTGAAGGCACCAATTCAGCAAATGAATTCAAATTAATTTGTTCTGATTTTATGTCAGACCTTGCTAGAAGAACTCCGCCTCCCCTCGAAACATCCATCAGTTCCAACTGTCTATCCGCTCGGTACACTACATAGTTATCACTAAACAACTCAGCACTGTGTACGTCCGGCCGTAACCACGTCCCAGAGAGCCCCACAATGTGATGTTCCGCCACACTAATTGATTTGCTAAATTCGTAAGTCTTCGTATCGAGACCTCTAACATTCTGGTAAGCCATGCAGACATCAGCACAGATCCCGCCAGACAGACTCATTAGTTTAAAGGCCGTGCACCAATAGAAACAATCTTAGGAACACCCCTAATATACTTAATCCTCAAATCCTTCTCGCCGGCGTTAAGACGTTCCATCAACCTAGATCTAACTGCTCGGTACTCCTGAACCTGCCTTGGGGTCTTGTCGATGGTAATAGATAGATGACGGAGATTTTGGTCTGCCTTAATTCGATATGTTTTTTTTATAATCTCCGAGACCGTGATGGAGTCCCCGAAGATAACCTTAATCGGCCGAGGCTTCGCACCACCAGAATTTCGCCTGGACTTAGATTAGTGAATGCATCGTGAACACGGTTCGATAATTCTTTTATACAGACCTAAAATACACTAGTTTTTTTATACTGAAAATCGGGTGATCTGGGTGGCAAGTTCCAGGGTCCCTGTACTGTACAACTGATGATGTACAGCTGTACTGGAGTGTGCTGGAGCACCATCCAGCTGATACCAACTGTTTGCTCTATCACGTGGAGATAGAACATTTAGGAAATCACTAACAAACCCTCTGAGTAGCTCTCTAGCCCCATTTAAATTTTCATCGTATACTTGATATGCTCTATCGTCCATAATTAAACCAAAAACATTAAAACTAAAGTGGACCTGGTGATCATGTCCTCTTATGACATGTAGATTGTCTTTGTGCCAGTTAATGTGTAGTAATGATTATTTCGGCAATTTATAATTCCTTGCCTGCTGAATTTTGATTCATCAGTCCACATAATCTTGGATCTTCGACCAGAAATCTCCAGAAATTCCAGAGAACTGGAATCTTCGACCATTTTCATGCACATGAATTCGCAAAAGTCGACTCATCTTGACTCATCATAAAATTTAATAAAATAATAAAAAAATATGAAATGATACAAATATTTTTTTGCAAGAACTGTTCTTATCTAGCGCTATTTCTAAAGAAGTAGATTTTAAGCTTTTATAACCTCACAAACAACCTTAATTATTTGTAGGATAGAAATTAGGCCAGATTTTGCAAATAGTACTACATCAGGAACAGAGACAATCACCATACAACCAACAGAGGACACAGACACCATTATTTTCCATATATATAAAATTATCATCAAGGAAAAATCTGTCGATGTTAGATTATCAAGCACTCAAAATTCTGGTGAGTATTAGAACTAAAATTGGTAAATATTACACGGTGTCACCAAACCAACTCAAACCATTAACGCCATCTTTTAATGAATACATGCATTACATATTGATATCGTATCACTAAAAATATTAACGTGCTCTCGTAACTCTTTCACAATGACATAAACCATACCATCACTTTTTTTAACATCAATCATATTTTAATAACATCCGTCTTTACAGAGGAGTCGTGACCTATGAATAAAAATAAAATCTCATAAAATAAAAACTTTTATCGTAGTTGAACTAACTCATCGGCATTCTTATTCTTATATTCGTAATTCGTATAGTAAAAATGCATAAAGCACGATTTTTAATCACTCCTCAAATTCGCCTGATTTACTTCCATATAATATCTGCCAAATCGTCAAACTAAACGAGATAGATAAATAGTGTTTTATATATAATTTATTTCGCATCATTATCTTTTCCTTTGATTCAAATATAAACCGAAATTGTTTTATACATATTTATTAATTATAAAATAATACAAAAAAATTGTTTTCCGACATAGCTCTATGCTCTACACATTTTTACCAGCGGTTTGGAAGCTTGTGAATTCCTTCCTCGTAGAAACTTTGAATTTGGATCATTTGCGAATTGGCATGAAGTCCTCAGCATCTTGATCGTTCTCTAATCGTACCCCTCCAAATTCATCTTTCAAGGGTTCAAACAAAAAATAATCACAGGGTGACAAATTTGACCTGTATGGAGGATTTTCAGTAAGCGGATTTTCAAAAAAAAAAAAACAGAAAATTTTTCAGAAAATCAATCGACAAAACTCCCTTCCAATCGAAAAAAACAGGTTGAGAGACGGGTTTTGGTCTTTACAGGGTAGGTTTCGTCTTTCTTTAGCCATTTTTGATTCTGGAGTGTTATATTGCACCCACGTGTCATCAGATGTCACGACACGCTTCAAAAAAGTCTCTCCTTCCTTTCCAAATCATTCCGATGTCTCTTACTGATTTGCAATCGGATGTTTTTTTGATCTTCGATCAATAACTTTGGAACCCATCAGGCACAGATTTTATTGAAGCCATGATAATTTCTGATGATTGTTTGAGCACTTCCAAAGCTAATACCCACCTTTAAAGCGATTTCATGAATAGTGAGCAGCCGGTCACCTTCGAGGTGACACTTCACCTGAGACGTCGATTATAACTTACATTTACCACACTTTCTCGTCCACTTTTAAACTTCTTGTCCCAACCAAACACTTGATTCTTAGACAGGGTATCCTCCACATCCCTTCCTTGGATAAAATCTTTATTATAACCCGTTGCGCAACGAACGGTGGAGCCTGTTGCTTACTGATGGCTATACTGACAAAAGAACTAAATGAAACAGCTCACCAAGCTTATTCCCCCCTCTTAATACATTGCACCCCTCGTGATTGGGTGACGAAAATAATTGTAAAATTTTGGTTTATGTTTGATTCACCCTCGTACAATTCTTTCACAAAAATAATCTACGAGTGACTATTGATTAGCAATTCTCTTCGATTATCAGTTGTATTCGATCTAATACTAAAGTTATATTTAGAATATTCATCTAACATGTTAAAGAAATTCAGAAGAATCGCATTTAGCAACGAGTCTAGACACTCTTAATAACTGCTTATTCGAATCTGTGTCAGGCCAATAACTTTTCGAGTAATCCTCATACAATCTAGAAAAAACCCGCATTTTAACTTGTTAACGTTATATAGAAAAAATAATTAATTTCAGATTCCATACCAATTAAATCACAAGAATACCTCACCGACCAAAGGTACAAAATTTTAGTAGGAGACACGCTGAAGAAAGACACCGTCTACTATTTGAGTTTAGATTATCAAGGTGAACTGAGTAATCAGCTTCAAGGATTTTACAGAAGCCAGTACACTGCACCTTCGGGTGATATCAGGTGATAACCGACAAGCCTCAATTTCAAGTTCGGTCATAATATGTTCTCATATTCATTCCAGATCGGTCGCACCGACTCAATTTTCACCCACAGATGCAAGAAGAGCGTTCCCGTGTTTCGATGAACCATCATTTAAGGCCAAGTTTGCTCTAAGAATCGCCAGACCTGGTAACATGTCAACATTGTCGAATATGCCATTAGAAAAAAGTGAATTGATACCGTAAGTTTAACACATAACGTTAAAACATCGTTTCTTAGCCTTTTTAGAGTCTCGACCCACTAAATTAGCCAAAAAGTTAAGTAAAAAATTACGTAGTAATTAAATTACTTAATTAAAAGTTTATATTTGGTGAAACCTTAAAGAAAAAGACCAGATTGTACAATGAAACATATTTAAAATACAGATTAGTTACCTTAAATGACAAGCCGCAATTTTTGACAGAAAACCCGGTCTTACACGCTCGGTCTGTGACCGGGTCGCGCTGACGAAACCGACATCAAATAATTAAGCACGCGTCCAAAATCGAAGAATACTAAGAGGGATGCATCAAAAATCGAAACAAATAAAGCTAAAAATAGAGAACACGTGAAGAGGCATCGATTAAGTCAAAAATCATTGCAATCGCCCTTCGAGAACTCAGCCAACCAGGCTGAAATTGCTTTCTGCGACGAAAATTTAGAACCGCAACCCACTACAATTGGGGTGACGTCATCCTCGCCTCGAATAACAAGTGTGAGTACTAAACGAGGCAAGAAGAATCGATTGAGCCAAAATTCATCGCAATCGGGCCACGAGAACTCAGCCAAAAGTAGAAGAGTTCCCTGTTTAAAATCGAGACACGAACCGATCGTGCTGCGTGTTTTTTGTTATCAATTTCTGTCCGTGAAAGAATGGAGCCTTCAAAATTAGTCCGGTGTCTGGAATCAAAACATTCGTCTTTACAAAACAAACCATTAGAATTTTTTGAGCGTAAATCACTCGTCTTAAAAAACCAACAAACTGCTATCAACAAATCAAGCCGTAATGAAAATGAGCATTTCAAGCATCCTATTTAGTAGCATTAAAAGTGGCCAGGGAGTCTAAGCCCCACACGATTTCGGAAAAGCTCATTTTACCATTGATATGTGATGAAAAGTCTGGAAGAAGCAAAAAAGTTGAAAACTATAGCACTCTCAAATGATGTAATATCGAGACATTAACTAAATAATTGAAAAAGTTAAACCAAGCGAATATTTTCCCATCAAAATATGCTATTTTGCAAACCAATCCCTGGTCATGTAACTGGCAAAGTACCCTTTAAAGTTTTTATTGATGCAACATAAAACAAAAATTTGGACTTTAATAAATACCAGGTGTCCCATTAAGGATGGATCGCGGCCGTATCTTGAAAACTATTTATCCCACAGCTTTGGGGGAAAAAAAATTGTACTTAAAATGATCATGAGAAATTCACCAAAAATATTTTTAAAAAAACGAGCTAAACATTTTTAAAAATCTTTTTTTTTGTGTATTTCCAAGTGTTAACCGAGTAAGAAAAATTCTCAGTTATAATTAGCAAACTGTCTCCTACAACTTTGTTTTATGACATTTTGTCGTAACTTCGCGAATAAAGAAGTGGGGGGGGGGGGGGAGTTTTACCTATTTAGATAAAAAGTCGTCTAATGTCCGTTTGCCTAAACTGATTTTCCTCAATTTGGATTCATTTAAAAGGCAATTGCTGGGACAATCAGATAATATGGGAGCTAAATTATTTAGTTTATAAAAGAAACCGCGAGGTGGCGTTACATTCAACAATAGTTTTTTGAACTTTTGTTCAGTTTTTTCAAATGGAATGGTACAGCTTTTACTACATGGCAAGAAAGGTAATTTAAAGAGGAATCGTCCAGTGAAAACCCGAAATCGATATCTCTGACATGTCAAGAGATATTTCGATTTTTCTGAAAAAAATCAGTTAGTTTTAATTTTTACCGTAATATTAAATTAAAAATTGGTCTTAATATTTAGGTCGCAATCGCAACCGCAACAATTTTATTTAAAAAATAAAATTATCTATTCAGTATCAATCATCATAAATGTTCTAATCCTGACCGTGATAATATTTTTTAATTTAATTACATAAGCGGAAAAAATGCCTTTCCCCAATTGTTGCATTTTCTCTTTTGTGATGCTTAAATACTACTTGACAGAATATTGAAATCAGTTATTAATAAATATACCTACTCTTTCTTTTAAACTAAATGAATGGATGAATGAAATTATGCGTTTTCGGGTTTCTAAAAATGCATGCAATACTTAGGTACATTACACAAAGAGTGTAAGAAGGGAACCATGGAAACAAACAAAAACAGTCAAATTAACTTGTCAGTTATGAAAGCATTACATTTTTAACATTGCATTTATTGATTATTAATAATTATTATAATAATATCTAACAATGTCTTTTACGAATAACGAGGCCTATGACATGTTGGCGGTGTATTTTCAATGCTTTGAAAATGCATGTATTGCAGAGCGGCAATATGCAAGTCAATATCCCGAAAGAAGGCATTATTCGAAGAAGGTGTTTACACGTCTAGCAAGACGCTTACGAGCAACAGGAATAGTGCATCCAGATCCAGTCCGCACCAGGTTACGTTCGATTCGAAATGGAGATAATGTCGTAAATGTTCTGGCTTATGTTGAAACCAACCCCCATTTAAGTATCAGACAAATATCTGAAGAATTAAGTGTTAGCAAGACATCCGTTCATCGAATCTTAAGAGATAACAAGATGCACCCATATCATGTTGTCTTACACCAACCCCTTTTGGATAACGATTTCGACAGACGGTTAGACTATTGTCACTGGTAAAAAAATATGTGTAGTGGAAATAAACAATTCTTAAAACGCATTCTATGGACTGATGAAGCTACTTTTAGCAGTGATGGAGGCGTTAACTTACATAATATGCACTACTGGGCAGTTGCTAATCCACACTGGATGTTAGAAATCAACCACCAAAATAGATGGAGTGTGAACGTATGGTGTGGTGTTTTGGGAGACAAAATTATTAGTCCCTTTATTTTTAATGGACATTTGAATAGTGAAACATATTTAAATTTTTTACAAAATGGACTGCCAGAACTAATGGAAGATGTTTCGTTGGAAACAAGAAGACAAATGTGGTACCAGCATGATGGATGCCCTGCGCACTTCTCGCAGGTGGTTCGAAACTTCTTGGATGCTTCGTTTCCAAATCGTTGGATAGGACGGGGTAGTTTATTTTTGTGGCCGGCGCGCTCACCGGATTTGACAGTCCTCGATTTTTACTTGTGGGGAAGACTAAAAGACCTTGTTTTTCAAACTCGTCCTACCACACGAGAAAACATGATTGAAAGAATTCAAAATTTAATAACCAACATTTCAAAAGCGGAAATTGAAGCTGCCGGTTTTAGTACTCGTCGAAAAACAAATCTTTGCATTTCTAAGGATGGAAGGCATTTTGAACATTTAGAAAGGCGTTAAAGTTCAGATTCTGTTAATTATTAGACTGTTGTGCTGTTAATTTTATTTGACTGTTGTTATTATTATTATCTTCGTTGTTGGCCCGTTGGCCTTTAAACACGCTCCAAATTAATATGGCATGAAGAATTTGGACCAGTCCTAAGCCTGGGTAAAGTGTGAAGGAAAGCAAACATTAGGTTAATATTTTTTTAACTTAATGCAGGTAGTAATGAAATAATAACTGATTTTTTCAGAAAAATCGAAATATCTCTTGACATGTCAGAGATATCGATTTCGGGTTTTCACTGGATGATTCCTCTTTAAATTACCTTTCTAGCCATGTAATAAAAGCTGTACCATTCCATTTGAAAAAACTGAACAAAACTTCAAAAAATCTATTGTTGAATGTAACGCCACCTCGCGGTTTCATTTATAAACTAAATAATTTATCTCCCAGATTATTTGATTGTCCCAAATTGCCTTTTAAATGAATCCAAATTGAGGAAAATCGGTTTAGGCAAACGGACATTAGACGACTTTTTATCTAAATAGGTAAAACTCCCCCCCACTTCTTTATTCGCGAAGTTACGACAAAATGTCATAAAACAAAGTTGTAGGAGACAGTTTGCTAATTATAACTGAGAATTTTTCTTACTCGGTTAACACTTGAAAATACACACAAAAAAATTATTTTTAAAAATGTTTAGCCCGTCACGCCCTCTTGTGGTCATTTTAGAAGCTTAAAAATATTTTTGGTGAATTTTTCATGATCATTTTTAGTTCAATTTTTTTTTCCCTAAAGCTGTGGGATAAATAGTTTTCAAGATACGGCCGCGATCCATCCTTAATGGGACACCTGGTACATTGTGGTATGTACTGATAGCGCAGAAACATTAATGGGAAGAACAGTGTTGTAATTCTAAAATTAAAAGACATTATGCCACATATGTAATGGGCGCATTGCTTTCTTTACAAAAACGCGCTTGCTACAAAAAAGATGACAGATAATTTACAAAATGTTCTGTCAGAAGTCATAAAAATTGTTAATTCAATCAGTCTAGATTGCCTTTCACGTTGTGCCAAAAAAATCGGTTCCAAATAGGACTCATTGCAGGCGAGGAAAAGTTCTAACGAGGCTTTTTGAATTGCGAGATGAACTGAAAATCTTTTTACAGATAAAAAATAGCTATTTTTTTAAGTTTTTACAAGATGGAGAAACTTTACTACTGTTGGCTTACTTGAGTGATATATTTTCACATTTGAATGACTCGAATACGAGTTTACAAAGCCGTTACAAAAGCATTTTGCTAATGACAAAGTCAATGCCTTCATCAAGAAGCTTGGTATTTGGATTATAAGCCTTAAAAAACGCAATTTTGATGCATTCACATTTTATATTCGGATTATATTACCAAAAATATGGATTTAGAAAAGTTTGTTATTGATCGCGTGTTGGAGAGGATGGAATATCTACTGGAATATTTTCCAGATAGCAACGATGATTTGTCGAAAAGATGGGTTCTGAATTCGTTTGATGAACATGTTGCAGCTGCTGAATTACCTCAACTAAAACTAAAACTAAACAAAATATATCAAGAATATCTGTTTTTATGTAAATAAAGTAAAAGTAAATATTGTTTTGTTTTTTTTTACCCAGTGATTCTTTATTACATAAAAACATACATAAAAACAGATATTCTTGATATATTGTTTTTTGAGTTTTAGATCGTGGCGAAAAACCAAAAAAAAAAAAAAAAGAAAAAAATCTACGAACACGCCACAACCATTTAGACCAAAGGTCTGCAAATTACGGCCCACGGGCCAAATCCGGCCCGCCAGTGTCATAAATCCGGCCCGCGACTAGCGAATTTAGCAAGCATATGCTTGTTTAGGGCGCGTACTCGGCGACTAGTTTAGAAATGATAGATAATGGCAGGAAAATTAAAACGGTTTTGGCTCTTGCAACTTATTGTTGTAATCAGTATAGTCCTAAGGCTGGAAAGTTTGGAGACCCCTCATTTAGACAATCTAACAGATTGTCTCCTGATGATGCTAACAATGTTAACGTAATCACTTAAAATATGACGTATAAAGGGTTTAGCAGTGGCAAAGGTTTATACCTAATTTCAGAGCTCTTTCCCTATTAGCCACAGGTATACAGGGTGTAACGGAAATAACTTTCAAAAATATAACCAATAATTCATTTTGAACAATAAGTTTATGTACAACATGTAGGGTAGAGCGGGGCTAGTTGATCATAGGGGCAAGTTGTGCAATCGAAATATCTCAAAAATTAAGCAACGGACAACAAAAGTGTAAATAGCGAAAAGAAGGGGTTATGGAAGGGGAATACATAGCGCGACTGTCAATTGCTGTTCGGTACTCCGATAAAATAAGAGAGAGAGAGAATTTTCAAGTTTAGGTCGCATCGATATCAAGATCATTTAGCGACCAGGAACTTTAACTTATGAATATGGAACTCACTTAAAAGACAGACATTGAATGGATTAATAAATATCACAGGTTATTAGTATCACAGATCAGTTCTATCACAGATGGCTTCTATCACAGATGGGTTTCGTCGCAGGATAAGCTATCACAGATGTGTTGATAAGTTTGATTTTGCTGCAAATAACTCACACTAGAATGAAATGTCGCTAGCAGTGACTAGATTTTAGTGAGATAGTTAATTTCTTTCAGATAAGCTAAGGTGTTAGATATGTTGTCTGAGCAAAGGTTTCGAGAAAGGTCCTGATTGAGGTCAAAAAAGGATCTGAGAGGGTATAATGCCGTGCATTCGGTAAGAATGTGCTTGACGGATAGGGGATCGTTGCAAAATTCGCAGAGCGGGGGACCTTCTCGTTTTAGTAGATATTCATGTGTAAATCTGCAGTGACCAATCATGAGTCTCATCCATTTTACTGTAATTTTCCTACTTACCAGATGTTCTGGTGGAGGTTGGGAGAATAATGGTTTAATATATCTCAGCTTATTGACTTTCTGTGGATCATCCCAGTAGGATTGCATTAAAGATTGCGAGAAGGATTTCACCGATGAGAGATGGTCTTTTGGATAGAAGCAGCGCATATAAGGTTGACCATGCTGAATGGAGTATTTTGCAAGTAAATCTGCTTCCTCATTACCTTTGATGGCCTTGTGACCGGGACACCAAACGAAGAGAAGAGAAGAATCATGTGCTATAATATCTTCTATAAGATCCATAATTAGCACTATAACTGGATGGGAAATGATGCGATTTTGGATCATGGATAGTGCATTCTTAGAATCTGAGAATATGATCCAGCAATTTGCGGGATTTAACTTGATATAGCTGAGGGATCTTTCAATGGCCACTAGCTCAGCGGTTAGTACACTTGTTGTGGCGGGCAACTTAAAGCCTGAGGAGGATCTGTCATGAACAAAGCCACAACCGACTCCATGGTCTGACTTAGATCCATCTGTATAAATTGTTTGGCATGGAGATTTGGACTGGATAATGTTGTTTATACTGGATTTGTAGACAGAAGAGCACGTAGATTCTTTATCATATTTTAGTAAGGAAAAATCAACCTGGATGGGATGTAATAACCACGGAGGAGTAGAAGTAGTGCTAATTGGGAGAGGAACTTGCAATTGGGTGTTGGACTCTTCAGATAGTTGCTGGAAGGTGCGTCTGAGGTCTAGGGTTAGGTTATGAGTGGAGGCTATTGGGGGTATTGGGGGAGGATGGAAGAATGACTGATGTCCAGGAATGAATGGTCTCTTCCAGAGATCCGTAGCATACTTTAAGAGTAGATACTTCCTCCTGATGGATAGGGGCTCTAAACTCATGATGCTATGTAAACTGGGAGTTGGGCTGGTGATAAAAGCTCCAGTTATAAGTCTTAGTGATGTATTCTGGATGACATCCAGTGAGCGCAGATAAGATTTGGGAGCCGTAGCAAAAATTATGCTGCCATAGTCCAGTTTGGATCTAATAATTGCTTTATATAATTTAAGAAGGCAGAGATGATCCGAATCCCAGTTGTGGTTTGAAAGCATCTTTAATATTCCCAAGTCGCGAGTACATTTAGCCTTCAGAGATTGGATGTGATCTTTCCATGATAGTCTGTAATCGAAGGTGAGTCCGAGAAACTTGTGAGACGAAACTGTTGGTAAAGTTTTGTTTTGAAGAGTTATTGAATGCAGACGGGAACATTTTTGTCTTCTGCAAAAATGCACAATAGCGGATTTTGTGGACGACAAAGAGAGACCTGTGGCTTTGGTCCATTTTTCCAGTGAGTTCAAGTTAGATTGGAGGATTCTTTCGCAGACTCTTGGATTGGGAGACTGGTAATATAGTAGGATGTCATCTGCGTATAATCTGTGAGTGATCGTAGGGCTAAGGTATCTTTGAATGTTGTTCATGGCTATATTAAAAAGGGTAGGGCTCAGCACTGAACCCTGAGGGACTCCATTTAGTAAGGGGAGTGGATCAGATAGATGACCATCAATCCTGACATTAAAAAGTCTATCAGAGAGGAAGTTTGATATGAATTTAGGTAACCGGCCTCTGAGGCCCCACTGATGTAAAGTGTTCAGGATGGTGGGCCGCCATACCATATCAAAAGCATTGGAAATGTCTAAGAAAGCAGCAACTAAATGGTTTTTCCTTTGGAATGAAGTACAAACATCATTATGGAAGCCCGTGAGATGATCAATGGTAGATCTCGATTGCCTGAATCCCAGTTGATAAGGATCTAATAGATTGTGAGATTCAATGTACCAGGCAAGGCGAGTATTTACCATTCTTTCAAAGATCTTGCCCAGATGGTCAGTCAGCGAGATTGGACGGTAACTACCAGGTGAGGAACGAGGTTTGCCATGTTTATGTATTGGAATCATGATAGATTTCTTCCAGGCAGATGGGTACGTGCCTGTTCTCCAGTAGCCGTTATAAAGATCCAGCAAATTGTCTAGAGCCGCTTGAGGGAGATTGCGGATCATGGGAATTAGGATTAAGTCAGGCCCCGGGGCACTATTTCTGCTTCTAGAGAGAGAATTTAAGAGTTCATCAAAGCTAAAAGGGAGGTTGTAGTGCTGGAGGGGAGAATCGTCAACGTCGAAGTTTACTGATTGGGAAGATCTCTGATTTAGCTGGGAAGTGCTAAGGTTATTGTCGCCAGATACATTGGAGAAAAAATTCGCAAAACAGTTCGCAATATCAACCCTATTGGAGATCCATTGATCATCACTAATTAGGCCCTGTATTGACTGAAGAGGACTACCTCGAAACCTTTTGATTTTTTGCCAAAATTCCCCACTGCTGAGAGACGAATTTATAGATTTGATGTATTCAGCCCAGGAAGATCGCTTTGCGTTTAAAATCGTCCTACGAGCTTTTGCTCGGCATCTTTTGAAGATGATAATATTTTCCAAAGTAGGACAGTGTTTGAAGCGATTCAGTGCCGATTTTCTTTCCCTGATCACCATTCTACAGTCATCGTTCCACCAGGGGACTGGGGGTTTGTGGTGTTGGATATTACAGTGAGGAATGCTGGAATCTGCTGCAGCAATGATTGAATGGACAAAGGTATCAAGGGCTGAGTCCTCATCGGCAAACGTTAAGTTTGGAAGGATGTACGAGTCTCGAAATTTGGTCCAATCTGCTTTGGATAGATTAAAAGTTTTTCTAGGCAATTTAGGTTGATGCCAGCCTATAGAGGAGATTCTGATTGGGAAGTGATCACTTCCGTGTAGATCTTCCATGATATCCCACTGTAGGGTAGTGAAAAGGTCAGGAGAACAGAGGGAAAGGTCTAAGGATGAAAAGGTTAAAGAAGCTAGGCATGCATGGGTATGGACTGGAGGATTTAGGAGGGAAATGTTGTTTGAGATTAGGAAGTCCTGAAGGATTAATCCTCTGCTATCTGTTCTAGAGGAACCCCACATTACATTATGGGAGTTAAAGTCTCCGCACATTATGAAGGGGGGAGGGAGTTTTGAAAGGATATTGTTGAGATCCTGTAGAGAAAATGGCGTGGAAGGAGGGATATAAACGTTGCAGATGGATACTTTCTTGACAAAGTGAGTGGAAATTGCTATGACTTCTACACCGGAATCAATTTGGATAGTGGAATAGTCTAGGGACTCGTGTACCAGAATAGCTACACCTCCTGAAGATCGCAGGGCTTGTTCCCTGTCTTTTCTTATAATGTTATAGTTCTTAAAACTAGGGCAGGAAGAATCGTTAAAATTTGTTTCTTGTAAAAGAATAATGGCAGGCTTATAACTTGAGGCGATTAACTTCAATTCTTCGAACTTTTTGTTGAAGCCATTAATATTCCATTGAATTATGGTTGGATTGAATGTGAATTTTAGGAGGTTAGATAAGCCTGGTGACACCTATAAAAGGAGTAAGTACTACCTTCTAATGTTAGGTCGTCGAGAAGTTGGTTTGCTCTCTTTTGTCTTTGGTTTTGACGAGCAGTCTAGATCCATGTCCTCAGTGGAAGAGGATTTGTTAGAGGACTGGGATAGAGATCTCGGGTTTTTGTGAGCTGTTTTATTTGAGGGTATTTTTGGATGATGGGTGGGAAGGGAATTTGAGGGAGTTTGTGTAGTGGAGAGAGAAAGGGAAGAAGGAGGAGGAGGGAGGGTGGGCTTGGGGACGACGAGTGGGGGAGCTTTGGATGCAGTAGGAGGAGTGGGCGAGGGGAGATTGACAGGGAGGGAGGATGGAGGAATAGAGGGGGAGGAAGGAGGAAGGGGGTCACGAGGTGTAGTGAGTGGCGCCTTATCAAGTGCTTTAGAAGGGCACTGGTTAATGTTGATTTCACATTGCGTAGCAGTAGACACCATGGTTTTACTACGACTTACGACAGTTGCAAAACTGGAGGTACTGGAGGGGAAGGTGCTTTTGACCTTAGCCTTCGCGACAAAATAAGGGATTTTTTCCGATACTTTTATTCTCTGGATTTGGTATTCTTCTTTGAATACGATGCAACCTCTGTACCTAGGGGAATGATCGCCATTACAGTTGGGACAAATTGGGGCAAGTGAGCACTGAGAACCATCATGTACGGCACCGCCACAGGAAGGGCATACTGGGGAAAATGAACAATCCGATGATATGTGACCGAATCTTTGGCACTGGAAACATCTCATAGGGTTAGGAACGTACTGTCTGACTCTTAATGATAGGTAGCCAGCCTTAATTCTGTCAGGTAAAGCAGGTTTTCTAAATGTTAATATTAAACTGCTGGTTGGAGAGATTGTACCTTCTTTTTTTGTGGTGATTCTTTTGACAGCCTCAACTCCATGCTGCTTCAAATTTTCCAGAATTTCCGACTCTTCGCAATTTAGGAGGTCAGTGCTCGAGATTACTCCTTTACAATAATTCAAGGATTTGTGCGGCTCAACCACAACATCAAATGTGTGCACTTTTTTGAGATCCAGTATACTCTTGGCCTGTTTAGCATTTGAAACAACTGCTAGTAACGTACCGTCTCTTAGTTTTTTAATAGATTCTATGTCACCTACATTTCCCAAAATGACTTTATGAATGATAAATGGTGAAACATTTTTTAGCGATCCTTCGCAGCTTTTAATTATAAAGTATTTGTCAAAATCAGAACATTTATTATTATTCTCTACTGGAGACGCAATCCGGGGTCTTTTCGACCCTGATAATAGGGGGTAAGATGAATTGTTAAAGGACATATAGTTCCCACGAGATTGGAAGAAAGGAGGTCGACTGCAACAGTGCTCCTTATTGCAGAAACCCTAAATACTCCAAAGGGACGGGAGGTACTTTGGAGGCCCCGTTCACAACAGCTGATACCCTCAGCTGCCATTCAGCCCTCACCACGGGTCGCGCTACAGTTTGGCTTAAGGGGAAATCAAACGATCAGGGACATTTACTGGACAATCACAACATGACTAGGGTACCTCGGGGACGTCAAACCCGTATTCAGAGGAAGAACCAGGACTTCCACTCTGAACCCCTGAGGGGGATAAAATAAGAGAACGCTTTGTCTTTTTTTTCGGCGTAAAAAAAATATTACAGGTCATCAAATATGTTTTCTACTATACTCGTATAAAAACACTTAATAAGGACCACGTAAGTATTTAAAGATTATTTAATTATTGTTCTTGCTATTATAGATGGTAATATTATTAACCATCAAACCTAATTTTTATTTTGTTGCCTCAACTGGGGCTCTAGTGGGGCTAGAACTAGCCCCACTAGATATTCATTGTAAGAAATCAAATTTTTCTTTAATAAATTAATAACCGTCAATTAATTTCTACACAAAGTTTATCAATTAAAATTACTTATTAATTAATTATAAATTACTTATAAATTAATTAAAGATCTGTGAGCCGTATCCAGTGCTCATTTTTCCAGGATAAGCCTAACCGTATTCTTGTCCAAATAGTCAAATTCTAAATGTCTTTCATATGAATGTATTAATTCGAAACTGTGACACCAACTATGACTTTTATATATCCTGTAACTGAGTTAACCTGTAGTTTGAGTAATTGTACTTCTTCACAATTCACTATTTTTGCTTTTTCTTTTCACTCTTCAATAATGTAAACGCTTTTAAACCAGATTCCAAATTATACCAAATTTCTATGTACCGTAATGACTGTAATAGCAGTGTCCTCAGGTCTGATATTACATAAATACCTGGTAAGTAAATATGAAACCGGAATTTTTGTGTAGAAAATACACTTTATTGTATGAAAATGAATGATTTGTCCCACTTGTCTGATAATTTGCGGATGTCACGCCTAAAATCTATATCTCTTTTGAGTCAATCTCTAGTCATCGAGTCATTTTCGTACATTTTTGTAAGAAGTGAACCACAGATCAGCAAGTGCGTGTCCCATCGATGCAAAATAAGTAGACCGGACGGAGCCAAGACTGGTGAGTTAGTCGCATGCGAAAGTATTTCCCATCTAAATCCTTCAATCGTTTCCTTGACCAGTTTTGCTGTAAGTGATGGTGCATTATCATGAAGCAAAATCACTTGTGTTGCCTTTTTTTGATATTTCGGTCCTTTTTCACGCAAAGCTTGATTCAAATCGATCATTTGTTCTCGGTAGAGGTTCAGTATTAACGGGTTTGCTAAGTTTCAGCTGCTCATAATTGATTACATCCTTCTGATCCTTGCAGTCGATGTCGATGGTTCACCTGGAGGTACCCATGATCTTTTACGCTTAAGATTTTCAAAATATATCCACTTTTTATCGCCAGTTATCATTCCATGGAGAAATGACTTTCTTTTCTACTTGGCGAGCAGCATTTCGCAAGTGGTTTTTCGGTATTCCTGCTGTCTTTGGTTTTAGTTCATGTGGAATCTATTTTCCCATCTTCTGGATCTTTTCCATGGCTTTCAAACGAATAGAGACGGCTTCTCGTGTCACATTTAATTGATCTGCGAATTGTTGTTGCGTTTGATCGTCATCATCATCCAAGAATGCTTACAATTCACCGTCTATAAACTTTTTCGATTATCTTTCACGTTCTTCCCTTCTCACGTCAAAATCGCCACTTTTGATTTTTTTAAACCACCGAGAGCATGATTAGTGACTTACCGAGAGCATGCTCAACATAAGCTTCGATTTTCTTCAAATTCTTCGCGGAATTTGACATGTTCAACGCTATTACAAACTAGGATGTTGTATGAAACTTCTATTGTTGTGAGTTGAAAATCTTTGTCAGATGTCAACAAGAAAATGGCGCCAATGACGCGGTCTGACTGTAACTACATTGACAGCTAGAGCCATATAAAGGCAAATTCCAGATTCATATTTACAGACCTGGTAATTGTAATTAATTCATCTATTGGAACTCTCGATGTGAAATATCAAACTCGAAGAGATTCACTACTAAACACCAAATCACTCTGTTCAACGCTTAGAGAAACTATAAACCAGTGATTTGGTTTTTAATAGTAGATCTCCTTCATGATAAATTCAATTAATGGCGAATTTATTGAACAATGATGTCAGTTCATCGTTGATTCTTCTTATCAAGTCGTCATAGTAATTTTTTTTCTTCGATAATTGATTCTAGGCATATTTCTTTTACATGCCAGCAACCTTATCTGATATGATTCATCCAGTACAAATATTTCATGAGTGTTTATGAAATTTAAATCAACTACTTCCAAGATTTGATGGTTCCAGTATCATTTAGAGTTTGACATGTTGAATTATTTAGAACTGTGGAAGGGACGTGGTATTGGGACAACTATCCAGAAACTCCAGAAATGTCTACGTATTTGGTTGCTTTCATCTTGAGCGATCTTATAGCCCTCCAGTCAGCTGATAATGCCATCAAAGTTTGGTCCAGACGAGAGTACCTGTCACAAACTGAGTATGCCGCAAAGCTTGCACCAAAAATGTTGAGATATTTTGAGGCTTATTTCAGGTAAGATCGTGCTTGATTTTTTACTTGATTTCTGTATAAAAAGTTTATTTCAGGATCAAATTCCCACTTCCCAAGATAGATATCGTGGCGGTGCCAGAATTCGGATATAGTGCCATGGAAAACTGGGGTTTGATCACATTCAGAGAAAGCAGTTTGCTTTTCGATAACTACAGCTCCACTGTTGTTGACAAGCGTACTGTTGCAACTGTTCTTTCTCACGAAATAGCTCATCAGTGGTTTGGAAACTTGGCTACGCCAAAATGGTGGAACGACCTCTGGTTAAAAGAAGGCTTTGCCACTTATCTTCAGTACCTGGGAGTGGACCAAGTAATAATGTTACAATTTCATTCCAGAAACATGTTTTTTTTCAATATTTCTGAAATTATTTCAGGCTGAACCAACATGGAAAATCTTAGAGGAGTTCTTGCCCAGTGAAATTGAACGTGCCATGGTTATTGATAGTTTGGAATCGTCCAGACCGGTTAGTTTTGAGGTCACCAACAATCAACAAATAAAGCAAACTTTCGATGATATCTCTTACGCCAAAGGTACGTGCAATATGGTGCTACGAAGTGGCGTAGCTTTCAATCTGAAAACACTGTTAGCTTCTCCTTTGAGATAACCACCAAATATCTCTTAGAGACACTTGGTGATTCGTACCAATTTTGAGCAACGGTGCGCTATAAAGTTTTGTTTCAGATTTGAGCATAGCCCTACGGCAACTTTTGTAGAACTTCAGCAGACCTATGGAGGCAGTGTTGTCAAGGTCCCGGGTTTCTTCAGCCGAAAATCTGATGAACAGTTATGTTAGTCAAATTCAACATATGTAATGTCTGAATGATTGTGGCGTGTTTAGATATTTTTTTCTTTTTTTAGGTTTTTCGCCACGATCTAAAACTCAAAAATAATATAAAAAATATCTGTTCTTATGTAAATAAAGAGTCACTGGGTAAAAAAAAAACAAAAAAATAAACGGAGACAAATGTCTCAGTGATCCTTTTCTGTAATAAAATTGCCTGACAAACAAGATTTTAAAAAATATAAAAATTTTGAAAAATAAATATAAACTTTTGAACGTTAACATTTCGGGAGGTCTTCTCCCCCCATTTTTAAAACAAATCTAAACAATAAATTATATTAATTTCTATATATAATGCAAAGATAGGAAGTAAATATATTTTGTGTATGTCGATGATACTTATATTGTATATTATATTCTTATATTATACAACGATATTGTCAATGTAAGTATCATCGACATACACAAAATATATTTACTTCCTATTTTTGCATTATATATAGAAATTTATATAATTTATTTTTTACATTTGTTTTGAAAACGGGGGCAGAAGACCTCCCGAAATGTTAACGTTCAAAAGTTTGTATTCTTAGAACATTTTTATATTTCTTAAAATTTTGTTTGTTAGGCAAATTTATTACAAAAAAGAATCAATGAGAAATTTGTCTCAATTTGGTTTTTTGTTTTTTAACCCAGAGATTTTTTATATACATAAGAACAGATATTTTTGATATTTTTTTTGAGTTTTAGATCGTTGCGAAAAGCTCAAAAAAAGAAAAAATTCAACTTCAATCCCAGATCAAGATCCTGGATTCAATGAACATTTACATCACTTATTACCGTTAAAGGCAGTTCGCTCGTGCAAGCTTCATCTTCAATCGAATCACGACCTTCTGAGAATGCCTTAAAACATCTGAAAACATATGTCTTTGACAAAACACTGCTTCCATAGGCCTGTATTTTACAAAAGTTTCTGTAATAACAAATATTTGATACAGTTGAACTAAATTCTAACGCTCTATCAATTCAAGACTCAGATTTAGATGATTGTGATCATCGACCATCATTCATACGCTCCAGATTTAGTATCCACTAAGTTATTTTTATTTCTTAAAGTAAAATGCCAATGAAAAACAGTGAAAAGATCGAAACTTTTCAGGTGCTTGTGTCATCCGCATGATGAACCACTTCCTCGGCGAAGACACCTTCAAGAAAGGCTTGATCAAGTATTTGGAAAAGTTTAAATACGGCAATGCGGATCGCGATGATCTCTTCGCTGCGTTAACTGAAGAGGCTCATTCCAGCGGTGATCTGCTCCAGAATGAAACAGTGAAACACATCATGGATACTTGGACAGAACAAGCAGGATTTCCTGTCGTCAACGTGGTGCCAGATTATCAAAGAAATACTCTAAAACTTGTCCAGGTGAAGTACATATATTAACCACAACTGCATTAAAATTAATACGTGTTTCGGTTGATAATGTCGATTTTGCTAAGCGATGGAGTTATAAATACATTTGTTGGCATAGACTAATGACGTCTATGGCGTTTTAGAGGGAAAACGGTTGCTAAAAGTTATAAACAATTAATAACAATTAATTGTAACAACAAATAACAATTAATTGAAGCTTTTTGTAAATAAGCTCTAACCCAAATAACTTGTGAACGATGGTTTAAACGCTTTAAAAGTGATGATTTTGATATAAAAGACAAGGAGCATCCAGGGCAGTTGAAGAAGTCTTGAAGTGAAAATGTTTAAATGTGCAGATTTCCAAGCATTATTAGATGAAGACTCAACTCATACGTTAAAACAATTGCCAGAAGAATTGAATGTTGCCCAAGTCATCATTTCCGAACGTCTACACATATTGGGAAAAATCCAGAAGAAAGGAAAATGGAATTCATATGAATTCAAGGCGAGAAACATTGAAAGGTAAAAAATCGCTTGTGAAGTTTTGCTTGCGAAAAATCGCTTGTGAAATTTCAACATCACAACCAATGCGCAATATACAGGGTGTCCCATCACTTATTCGTTATAGAGCAACTGGTGATAGTAGAGATGTTACTCATTAAAAAGTTAGTCATTAAAAAGATACAGGGTGTTGATAGTGAAACTAAATTTTCGAAAAATTGGGATAATTTAAAAACGGTGAAAGATAACAGATTCAATGTCGGCGTGGTTGGGTTTTCAAAGTTTTCAAGGACAAATCCAAATTTGGGACTAGCTTGAGCCTAGTTCCTAGATGGCGCTTGCTACCTACTTTACGAGGAATTAACTCGCTCATATTTTTGTATCCTATAAAGCTGGGACTATTTTCATAATATAGAAGAGTCATAACTTCCACGTAAAAAAGGTACCCTTGGTCAATATCGATATCTCACGCAGTTTGCGAGATGTTCCTATTCGAATATTCCATCGCACATGCATTGCATTGCACGAACTTTAAAGTGATTAAGTTACATATTTTTAATGCAAAAATTCCCCTTACCCCCTAATAAACACCATCTAAACAAACATCTAAATTACAATTATTTTTAGTACTAAAAATATTCTAGTACCTCTAAAAAGAATACCTAAATTACAATTATTTTTAGTACAAAAATTACCTCGCGTCAGCCTTACGATATGACAGTTAATGTGGAGCGGGTTCGAATCCCGTACTAGACAAAAAAGTTTTTCTAAAATTTTTGTGAATGTTTCTAGGTAAGAGTGTAAAATCTGATAAGGAATCACCCCTCAGTCACGCCAATTCGAGGCTGAGTAAGGCTGGATGCCTTCTGAGAGGTTTTCTACGTTGGTCACTCGCCAGTCGGTAGGCTTGTCGAGATACTTTCGGTTAAGCCCAAAACCAAGGGTTGATAGCCCGAGGGGGGTGATGACCGGGGTTTTCGGTAGCTGATGACCGCGGTTCGGAATCCACGTTAAACTGTAGATCCAGTCGCTAAATAGCCTTCTCAGTTGCGGATGCGTCTCTAACCCCAAAACTTTACTTTACCTCTAAAATGAATACCTAAATTACAATTAATTTTAGTACTAAAAATAACCTCTACTACTTATTTAATGTATAAACCAACTAATATGGATGAAAAATATGCAATTCATAAAGTGTGTCTTGAATGTTGTGTAAAAATTATTACGTCTCGATGACAAATGTCATAGTTTTCTGTCTCCTATTAAATGTAGGTGGAAATAAAATTCTCCAATCTTGAGTTGGTATTAAATAATTTGTAAAAGATGCCGAGATTAATCAGTTTCCCAACCGTGATGTAAGGGATATGCTCTGCGTTTATGCACAAGTAAATTACAACAGTCCCACTTAAAATCATCCAAGATTTGACAAAATGTTCAAAGAATTTTCATCATTTAGGCGAAACAGGGTCATTTTATTACAATAATTCTGGTGGACGACCGAAAGGTATAACGGCAGAACAAGAAGAGGACATTTTGGTTTGTATGGCGGAAAATTATGAACTAAGCATTAGGCGTTTAGAAGTATCTACAGAAAATAGCAAATCTACCGTTTCAAGAGTTTTCCATAAACTTTTCTTTCTCTTTTTTTTCTCTGCAAATTTTTGGCCTGTTCAAAATTTATTGCTACAAGATTTATCCGCTAAACCAAAATGTTCCAAAAATCAACTACATAAAAAAACGAAGACCCCATATTCCTGAAAAAGGTATTGTTTACTGACGAAGCAACTTATACCAGACGCGGAATTTTAATTAATTAATTAGCGAAAAAATCATTATAACGCCCTGGAAGATCCACACCTACCAAGAGAGCGACATTTCCTGCATGAATTTTCAATTAACATTTGGTGCGGTATTATCGACAATTTTTTAATCTGAGTTTCTGTAAGGACTGAATGGAGATCAATATGTTAAGTTTTTAAAAAATGATTTATTAGGCCTTTTAGACGGTATACCTCTATACTTAAAACGAGACATGTGGTTCATGCCAGATGCAGTACGAAATCATTTCAATCAACGTTTTCCACATCGATGGACTGGGCGCGGTGATGAGTTTCCTTAGCCACCTCGTAGCCCAGATATTAATCCGTTAGATCCGTTAGATATGAATTCTTTAGTTTACCATGATGAAATCAATACACGGGACGAACTTTTACAAAAAATTCAACAAGCGGCCAATGCTATTAGAAATGTAGAAAATATCTTCTTAAATGTGAGGCGTCACTTAACAAAGAGCCTGCGAAAGTGTATTGAGCTAAACGGTGGACGCTTTCAACACCTATTGAAGTAAATTTCAGAAAATTGTTATTTTAAATAAAGTCCGTTGTATTTTTGACATCTTATTGTTTTTTTCATTCTATATATTGTATTTCTATCGATGCAGCACGGACTTTCAGAACAATACTTACATTCTTACGAAGAAATAAAAATTTGGTTTGATGAATGGTGGGCCTCAAAAAAACAAAAGTTCTTTTGGCGCGGAATCTATTATTTGACAGAAAGATGGGAAAAAGTCATAGCTAAAGATTTCCTACACTTTAATTATTAAGGTAATTTATTTTATTATGGAAATAATCGCTCAAATTTTCCGATAATATCGACATTATTAACTGAAACACCAATGATATTAATTTTTACTGGACGCAATATTTCCTGAAAAAAATAAAATTAAATTAACAATTTTTTGATTTACACAGAAAAGATTCTTATTGACAACATCAAAATCTAGCGACGAAACCACTTGGTGGATACCAGTTTCTTACACAAGCAGTTCCTCATCAAATTTTCAAGATACCAAACCAAAAATCTGGATCAGGAACGACAAAGAGGTTGTCGTCCGAGTTGATCCCATTGGAGAGTGGTATCTGTTAAATATTAATCATACAGGTTAGTACCTATTAAAGTATAGTATTTCCGATTGGTTTTTATAAACAGACTGCTCTATTTGTAAAACAAAACATTTGTTGGGAGTTTCTCGACTTGCGTTCCACCAACCAGGTTAGCATCATCAAGCAATGATTAAACATATGAACTGAAATGATCAAATATACATATTGTACATACAAAGCAATCTATAAATAACAAAACATTTAAAAAAATCGAACACGTGAGAGGGAGAATGAGTGAAAGAGGGCATAAATAGACGAGAATTAGTGAGAGGATAAAATGAGTGAGATGGAGAATGAATAAGAGGGGAAAATTAGTGAGAGGGGAGAATCAGCGATGAAGGAGAATGAGTGAGAAAGATGAATAAGTGAGAGAGGGAGGTGAAGGGTGAAGGGTGGCAGAAAGGGTGGTGAAGGGAAAAGGGAAAGATAGTGAGATTTGAAGGAGGGGGTAAAGAAGAGAGAATTATTAAAAAAGAGGATCATATAGTCCTTATTACTAATAACATATCGTGGAGTTCGCCAAATCCAGAAAAGTAAAACTGACGAAAACAAGATCTGAAAGTTTTATTGTTTTTCACAATATTCTCCGCAAAGATCGATACACTTTTGCCAGTGGCGGCTCGTGAGGGAGGGAGTTGGGGCGCCGCTCCTCCAGCATTTATCACAGTACACAATTTTTCAGAGCAAAACACCATATTTTATTTCCGTTCAGTTTCTTTCCTTTAACTCATTTTCCTGTACAGGGTTTCAATAGCACAAAAAGTAAAAAGGAGGAAGGTAAAAGCAAAAAAAAAATCTCCATCAGCACTATTTTCTTCTAGGCCCTCCCACTTTAAAAAGCCACGAGCCGCCACTGGTTTACAATGTTATTAGTAAAATTAAAGAAAAAGTGTTTGGATTAGGCTCAGTTAAGACAAAGTATCAGTTCATTTAAATTTACTTTGGCCCTTTTTTTATTAAAAAAATCCAAAGTGAACACCAACCTTGAATGATATATCGCTCCATTACCTGAGTAATGGAGTCGTCACCTGAGTAATGATTTCGTAAGATTTCTCCGATGCATACCACCGAACAATCTATAGAACAGTGAAAATTCAGTCTGTTCTTTATGCTAAGTCCATCACTGGTAACTTGTTAATATTGGTTTGCTCAAAGTCCACATCCAATGAGACTGTACGTTCAAATCAACTTTCTCTTTCAAACTTAAATTGGTTATTATTAACTGTTTTAAATCAGACATCTTTATGTTTACAATTAAAAGTTGATTATTTTTATTTAAAAAGTACTACTAAGTGTGTAGACACGTAGCAAAACTCAAATCAATTCGCGAGGCGAACGAAATACGCGACGCGAGACATATCAAGCGCTCCGTACCCGTCAAATCAGCGTTTAAAACTAATTACTGATACGCTCGGTCGCAGGGAATCTACGTCCAAATCGCATGTTTTAGAAAGCAATTAAACCCTCGAATTCTGGCAACCAACAAAACATGTGACGCCAACGACGAGATAATATGACGTGGAGTACGGTACGCTGAAGGTAAACGTCCGACCAACGATATAAAAATTGTGCTGAGAGGTTGAAATTTTTATCCGCATTATTTAGTGTTATGGGTCGACAGACGTTCTTATTGAATTCCTAATAACTTTTTCATTTTTTCCAGGACACTACATCGTGAACTATGATGAAAGAAACTGGAAGAAACTCAGCGAAATAATCATGACTGTACCCTCTTTGATCAGGGCACAATTGATAAATGATGCTATGGACTTGGCAAGGGCCAACCAATTAGATTACGAGATTCCACTGCGAATGCTTGCAAGGTTAAAAAAATGTCTTAAATGTTTAAATTAGTTTTTTAATTTTCGTTTATATTATTACGATGATCCATAAGATCTCGATTTCTTTAGTATTTTTAATATATTTAATTATAATTAATTAATATTTTAATTACATTTAATTTATTTTCCGTATCTAAAAGTATTTTATACAGAGCCTTCATTTAATCCTGTTTGACAAATGACTTGACACTGTGACAAATTTTTATTTCCATAGTTAAATTTTGTAAAGATAAAATTTTATAAGACATTATATACAAAGAAACACAGAACATAAGTACTAACAAATGTTAGACCGGAAATTGGCCACGTCTAGCGCGTTTGAGGTAGCCTCCATGAGCTTCCCGACGGAGCAGGTGTCTGGGCACAGCTCGCATTGCATGAGATAAGCAGTACTCTGTTCATATTACTTTTGGACCTTGAACCTCCAAAGAATAGTCTATTCAAAGATCTCCATATCACCCTATTCCTCTGTGTGTCCTGGGGGAAGTTCCTCCCTTGGTATAAACCAGTCTGGAAGAGTTTTTTCCTTCCTGGCGACCACTTCACGTCTCATGTTCTTGAGTGGTACATTCACTTCTCTGGTGGCTAGAGTTATACCACATGAGGCATGCGTACTCCGCGGCTGAATAACATAAGATCAAGCTGTAGTTCTTACTGTCCTGGATTGTGCGCCCAACGTAGTGCCTGCTAGTTTAACGTACGATGTTGTTTCCAGCAGCCACGTTGTGTTTGGTATTCATGCAGTGTTCCCTGTAGACAAGGGCTCTCTATCTGTATAGTGACACTCGGGTATTTTGGGGTGGAGCAGTTCTCCAGGGGCATATCTTCCAGGCTCTCTGCAAAGTCCTCGTCGCCTGTCTGTATCTTAGGTGGACGACGCAGGTTTGGGTCTTTAATGGGTTAGGTTTGAGTTGATTCTCCTTATTGTAGGCATCAAGTTGGTTAAGGGTTTCTGATAATTGCTGTTCGATAGTCTCAAAATTATCTACTTCGGCAGTGATGGCACTGGATGGATGGATTGGTGTAAATATTGAAAAGCAGTGAAGCCAGCACTTGGTGATGGCCATTTATTTTTTTTCGCCACCGGCTTCTCTGGACTTGGAAATCTACAAATAATCTTCTGTTTTGAAGTAGGTTTCCAATCATTTGTGTCAGGTCGTATTCCTTGCTTAGTGCATACACTTTCCATTCGATGGTATTCGACTGTATCGTAGGTCGCCGATAGATTAATAAAGACGGCTCCAGTGATGAATTTTTCCTCGAATTCATCCTCGACGTTTTACGTTAGTTTCAGTACCTACAAAGTACATCATTTACCCGGTCTAAACCCGGCTTGTTGCGGGATCAGGAGAGGCTACATTGCAGTAGAGAGTCTATGGGGAATCATCCCTCAAGAATTTTATATCTATGACATAGTAATGAAATAGGTCTATAATACAGGGTGATTCACGGTGAATGGTACATTAGAGGTTTACGCAGAACTACTTAACGTAAAGATTTGAAATTTTAGATACTTATGTATATAAAGTTGAGCTCTCCATTTAAAATATTTTCCGCCCTGCGGTGTTGCCAAATCAATCTACTCGTAGCTAATACCAACTTTTTTTTTAAATGGCATACCCCATATGATATTTTTAGATTATGTGAGGTATTTAGGAACTTTTTTATTTAACGCGCGCGATACGATATTGATGCGTTTCCGAAATAAAGAATATTTTTTAAGAAATTTGTCAAGAAACATCCCTGAATATAAAAATATTTTTTTTTTACAACCGGCATAACTAGATACCTGAATGCTTGAATACAGTTCCTCAATAGGTTGACAATATGATATGAAAATTAATTTATCGCGTACAGAGCGTTTACAAAATAGTGCCCTTTTGATGGAATTTAAAAATTCATGTTACGTAGGAATTTTAAATGAAACACCCTGTATTTTATAGTGGAGCTCAACAAAAAAAAAAATATATATATATATATATATATATATATATATATATATATATATATATATATATATATATATATATATATATATATAGAGTTTAACTGAATAATCAAACATAATCAACTCATATTGGTTCTATGTAGAAAGCGTGGTCAGTCACATCACACAGCGCCATCTATCTAAGAATATCCGGATTAGATGTACACGTAGTAAAAATTCGTAACACTTCCAAAAATAAACTTTAAAAAACAAAAATATACTTAAGCTTCGAACGAGTCACATTTTCACATTAAAAATTCATGTTGATTTTAGAATGGCAGTTCAAGATAATGAAATTATGTTCATTCCGACGGTGGTGGCATTCAACAAACTGGAGTACCTCAGCGATATTTTATACGATACCCCGGCATTCGGTTTGTTTGAGGTACAATTTGATCATATCCAAAATATATACACTCTATCGCTGTTATATTCTCATTTAAGGAATACCACAAGGCCATATTCAAAAGAACATATCAAATCGTCGACTTCAACGACAACGGCGATGATTATATCACCAGGAGAATCAGACAGACAGTGTTGGAATGGTCGTGCAGAACTCCGGAATCCAAATGCATCCACGAAAGTAGATCCAGATTTAGATCATGGATGATCAGCGGAAAAACGTAAGTTAACTCTTTTTCTCTCACGATTTTCTGAAGATATTCTTATGGCTATTATTTTACGTTGGTTTTTGGTGTCATCAATTATAAAATAATTTTATTTTGATGTTCTTTATGTTTGGTCAAAGAGTACGTGTGTTTTCTTGGTAATATCAACGATCTTCATTAAGAAGTTCGAATTGATATACTGATCTAACGGGTCTATATATATATATATATATATATATATATATATATATATATATATATATATATATATATATATATATATATATATATATATATTTTTTTTTTTATTTGAGGTTTAGTTGTATGGGATTCTATAGAATTCACCTAATTGACGGAAGGGTTTCTTTGGAATTTTACTTTTATATTGAAGCAAATTATAATAAAATAATAAATATGGTGTTTTGTGTAGAAAATTTACTGTTCTTTTTGATTTTCAAATCAGATTCCAAATTTGAATCTTTTTTCTAGTATTAAATCGGAAGTAAATATTTTAAACATTTTTTAATAACTTCGATCATTTTAATTTAATTTTTTTTTATTCAAAATAAAGCTTAATATGTTTATATTTTACCGTAAAAATTGCAAAATGGGATTTAAATTAGTTTAGGAGAAAAATCAATTAGAATGCGTACATGCCGCTCTGAACGTGATACATGTCGCTTGTTAAAGCCGGTTGGTGATGTAAAAACACATTAAAACGTTGATTATACTTCAATAATATTGTGTCATAATTATGTTCCTTAATATATTTTCTTCCCAGCTAAGCTGGATTTTAAATAAAGTGCGGGCCGTAGCCAAAACAACTTCATTCTTCCAAAAATTTTCGGACGATGCGAGTAGTATTAAGGATTATAGCACTCTGCATTATTTTAAACAGACTTTCTTTTAGTCCCAGAAATTTGATGTTATTTTTCAGATTCTTGTCATCATCATCCTTGCATGATATGGACTTGGTTCAACTTCCATATCCGCTTTATTTCTAACTTGAGGTCTGTATATTTTTGTATTTTTTCCTCAGCCGTCTTTTGAATGTTGTGTGTGTTTGGAACAGCTATGTCGATTAGGACTGTTGTTTTTTTCTATTTGTTCATCAATATAATATATGGCCTATAACAGTGCACGGTCTTGTCGGTTATTATTGTTTGGAATCTAGTACCGCAACTGCGGTATATTTATAATAGGGAACTCGCTCTGTTATAAGGCTATTACGACTTGCAAGCTCCTGGTGGACTATACTGGTAACCTGATTATGAAGGTGAAGATAGTCCGTTTGGGAGAGTCTACAACATGCTCCTACAATATGTTGGATAGTCTCAGGCATTTCGTGGCATTTCCTGCACGTGTCATTTGATACACGTGGATCCTTAATGATATATTTTTGGTAGTTTTTAGTGTGCACGACCTGATCGTGAATTGCACACATAAAGCCTTCAGTCTTCGGAAAAAGACCCCCCCCCCCCCCCCATGTCAACCAGGCGTTCGTCGCACTCTTGTCGACTTCATGACGGTCAAGATCATGGGGGTGTCTACCATGTAGAGACATATCTTTCTGCTCTTGTATAATTGTTCCCTTTGTGTGAATGCTCTCATTTTGTCGTTCCATTTGTTTAAAATTCAGAGGCGTATACTTATCATCAACTAAACACACAATGGCATATAGCGGGCATTCGCTTATTCTTTGATGGAAATATGTTGTTAAACTGGATATTTGTTTTTCGTGTACGTTACATATATTTATAATTCCTCTTCCTCTTTCAATTCTTGGTAAAGTAAGTCGTTTTTTATTACTGTGTGGGTGGTGTTTCTTATATTTCGTTAGTGTAGTTCTAATTATTCGTTGCAGCCTTTCGATATCTGCGTTTGGCCAAGATATAATTCCAAACGAATATGTCAAGGCTGGTATAGCAAAAGTGTTTATAGCTTTTACTATATTTCTACTGTCTAGGTCAGACCTGCATATGCTCTCAAGTCTGGACGTGAATTCTTTAGTTAGTGTTTCCTTAAGGCGTTTATGCTCAACTCTCTTAGACTGTTCTATTCCCAGATATTTATATACTTCGCCCTCCTGCATTGGCTCTATATAATCTTGTTCTGCAGTGACAAACCCTGTCATCTCTAACTTAGATCCCCTATTTATGAGAATGGTTCAGCATTTATCTAATCCAAAGTGCATGTTAATATCAGCTGTAAATTTCTCCACAACCTGAATGAGTTGTTGCAGTTTCGGTGGCGATGGCGATACATATTGATTTTGGAGTTTGTATCCGATTTGCGTCCTTTTAATCAGATTAGAGAGTAGATTCAGTGCCAGGCAAAACCACAGGGGTGCTCAGCGAGTCCCCCTGAAATATGCCGCTTGTCGCCCTGATTTCCTCAGTCCTGGTCGTACTTCCATTTTGCGATAAATGAATAGTGGTGCGCCACTCTTTCATCAGTTCTTGAAGTGTGTTTGTTAAAGCTGGATGAACTTTGTATATTGTTAATATCTTAATTAGCCAAGAGTGTGGAATCGAGCCTTCTGATAATCAATATAACAGCGTAATAAATTTTGATTATTCTTACGAGAGTGTTTCATTATAACTGAATCTATAATAAGTTGTTCTTTACACCCCTGCTTTTCCTTTCTACAACCCTTTTTCCCTTCATTTAGTAAATCATGTTTGTCTATATGTCCTGTGAAACATGATGTTATATATATCGTTTGAAGGCAGGTAATTGGACGGTATTTCGCCGGGTTATTAGAGGCGGTTCCTTTGGGAAGTAAATATGTCTTTCCTTGAGTAAGAAATCGAGGAATTTCTTTTGGTTCTCTTAAAAACTCATTGAAGTTCTTACCATAAAAGGGTGAAGATATGTGATCTTTTTATACCAGTAATTATGGATGTTATCAGTTCCAGCGCTCTTCCAATTATGCAGGTTGCTTGTTATTACTTCTTCTTATTATTGTTATTACTACTTCTTTCTAGGTTTCTATAAAATTTCCGGTCGTCTTTTCTAAAAAGACAGTTTTGTTGCTTACGCATCGTCGCTTTTTTATATCGATCTAGGCGGGAACTATATAGTTTAAGTTTTTGTTTTAGGGTATCTTTAATATGCTGATTCGTTTTGTGTCATTAATATTATTATTATTATTATTATTATTCACGTATGGGCCCTGGTGGACCACACGAAAAACAGTTAGACGCGTTTGTTGTTGTTAGCCTTCCTTTGCGCCCATACTGATTTCATTCTTTCGCTATGAGCTTTTTTTCTTTCGTCAGTCCAAGTTGTTCCAGTCTTCCTACATTTTTCTCTCTGGCAAACCTCACAAACGGCAACCTTGTGTCTAAAACAGCCTCTATCCTAAATTTCACTTTGTGTAATATTTGCTGATCTTAGGTCCTCTTTAATTGCAGCAATCCATTTCATTGTTTCTATTTTAGCTCTACTCCTATAACTGCCGAGTACTATTGTCTCGTTCTGTATATATATATATATATATATATATATATATATATATATATATATATATATATATATATATATATATATATATATATATATATATATAGTATCTTAATTATTCACACACTTACATACATATGTACATTTGTATTGTATGTATATTTTTTTCATTTTTCTGTTTTCAAATTAATCCCAGAAAATCCCTTGCCAAACGCGGTTTTGCCAATCGAAGCTCTCTATCAGGAACGGCACCCCCGTGGTTGACGAGGGATTGTTGTATTTATAAAAACTGAAAAAAAAACAGTTTTCTGCCACATATTCCGAATAACTATCGTAGGATCGCCAAGAAACGTTGTTCTTAGACCAAACAAAAAAGTTTTCATGTAAATACTGTTGCTGTTGTCGCATAAATGTGAGTTTGCATTTTAGAATGCAAAAGCGCATGGCACATACAAGAACAAAAACAAATTATAACTGGCTAAAGCTTGTTTGAAAATGTTTAATTTTCTTAATATATTTCAATACAGGCCTAGATACAGAAACGGAACTATCAATAAGTAAGTGATGATTTTCAATATTCCTGGTTTGGTTAGGTGGAATGCTTCTCTTTTCATTTATGTAGGGCATGTTTTTTCAGCCTTATTATATGTTTATGCCAGCTTTTAATGTTTAATTAGTTATTAGATATGTTCATTGTGTTTTCCGTAGTGTTTTGTATTGTTTTTGTAGAAGGTTGTGATGTATATTCAATCTGTTTTGAGGAATCTTTCAGCTACTAGAAAATTTAATAATCCGATGTAAACTATAGTACCATCAGATCGTAAGAATTATATGGAACCTAACTAATTTTTATTATTAATATCATTATTATTAGCACTCAGTATTACGGGCCTTGGCTTTTGAAATACTTATACCCCTAAGGGCCAGTTTATTAGATTGCCTATATTGCGGGTGTCAGTTTATGAAGTTGCCTATGTTCAACGTGATGTGACTTAAGGCCAATATATATGGCCAAAGATATGAAGCAAATTAAATTTCTTAATTTAGAAACAAATGATATTCAACGCAGTGAAAATAGAATCGAATCGAATATACGTCACAACCTAATAGAATATATTTGTATATAGTTGTGATTTCCAAACTTTACGTGCCCCCCTTTACAAAAATCTATAACATAGAACTACATAAAATTGTTTAAATCGTAATGCGATGAATGTTCGTTTTTATTGGTACAAAGTTTGCACGATACTGAACAATATTGACACTAGAAGCGCGCAAACCCACAGATCATTTGATAGCGACCCATATCGAAAATTCATTTCAATCGTGTATTCGTCATAAATCACCCCAATATTTGCATTAATTTATACAAAATGCCCAGTTTTCAAAAATGTCGTAACTTAACAATAAAGTTATAATTCCTAGAAGGAATAAGAAATAAAAATTCCTAAAGAAATTTTATGACGATTGCCGTGATGACATTTGCCATGATGATTTGACAGCTGCCTCTATCGGAAGTTCGGACACACTAAAAACATCACCCTTTATATTTTATGTTATAAAAATAACAATTCTGTTTTTGCGCGTTTTTTATGCTAGTCTGAGCCTCCCAGTTTGGAAATCGCAGTATTAGAACCGTTTTTTTTTATTTCGGACGTAGATTTTACAATAACTATTGTTGTAACATTGTTTAATTTTTTATTTTCTTAGCATTACACCTAACTTACGTTCCATCATATACTGTACAGCAATCAGGGAAGGATCTGAATTGGAATGGAACTTTGCCTACGAAAGATACTCAGAAACATCCTCGCCATCCGAAAAGAACATTCTCCTAGATGCTCTTGGCTGTACGAAACTAAAATGGCTACTCTCCAGGTAAAATTATTCTAAAAAAACCCGTTATCAATATGTAAAACGTAAAAGAGGTATACTAATGTTTTACGTTTTTCCAGTTAGTACTCGTACACTTGTACTCGTGGTAACTTAATCTGCATGTTAGATTTTCAATTTTAATTTGCATGTATTTTAATTATACTTTTAACAGGTTTACCAATAGCAACGCCAATCTTCATAAATAGTGGGTTTTCATATCGATTTTTCTCACTGGTGTTTTGATTTATAATTATTTCCAATTTTACAGGTTAATTCTCACAATAACATCTCATAAATTATATTAGATTTTTTATTCGATATTATTTTAAAGCATGATCATTTCAAGGTCATTTAGTATCACAAGATTTTAGCCTTAGAGCTTACTAACAAACTCAATGCTTAGCCTGTAACGTTGGAATTGTTTGCAGATATTTGGATAAACTAATTGATGGTTATAGCATCAGGATCCAAGATGCGGATAGGGTGTTCGAGTCTGTGGCCAAAAATAAAGAGGGTACTCTGATAGCTTTCGATTTTATCAGAAAGAACTGGAATGAATTACTAAATCAGTAAGTATTTAACAATTAAGGAAATTCATAAAAGTATTAATCAGACACTAAGGAAATTCTAATAGTTTGGTGTTTAATGTAAGTAAATCCTTTGAATAGTTCTTGGCCCGACGGAGAGATGGCGCAATTATGTCAAAATGAAGTTGAAGACGTGTACGTTTAGTTGCCTATTTATGGCGATTAGTGAAAAGAATTTTTAGCTATTACAAAATACCTTGTTTCGAGGAGTTTAACCTCGAGGAGCATAGAAAAAAGTTAAGACTCCACTTTAAAGAGTTCTTCATCTTAGTCTTCGACGATGATAAAAAGTGGGCTGGTGAATTCGAACGTCGTGGTACATTCATCCAAGATGATGAATTCCCAGAACGTCCAAAATCCTAACAAAAAAATCGACAATCCTTAAATCACTTTCGACTAAAGCTAACTCAGAAATACTTGCCCACCTAATCGATAAAGAGATTTTTCTTTCTCAGCATAAATATGTAGAGGTATCCATCAGATGAGGATAGATCCCACACCTTGAACCCAAATCAGACGAGTTTTTGTTATATAAACATTTTACAAGAATTTCTACCAAAATATGGTACCATTTGCTCAAGTCAGACTTGTATTGTCTGACAAATGCAAGTTTCTTTTGATACTTCGAAATTTATTTCTACTCATACATTTTCGTACAATATCAACACCTTTGTCTTCGTATTTACTCCAACAAAGATCAGTTTGTGGTAAAATATGATAACCAGAAAGCATTAGAATACTAAGAAAATTTTTCAGATCATTTTTGTTAAAAGTAAAATCTAAACGATTATCTCGAGAATATTTAAGAGACACTTAATTAATCATTGATTGAGAGAATATTAAGTCCACTATCATAGATACAATTTCTTCATCAAAAAATAAGAAAAATATTTCCAACGGTATTTTTCCTTTCAAAAAGTCTTTTCGATTTTGTTGGTTTCACCTTAAACACAGACAACCGTGTCAAAACACAGACAACCGAATGTGCTTTATTTCCATTTTCGTCCAATTAGTATCTTTTTATTTTTGTACTACGTTTTTTAATAGAAATACTATTTCTTTACTAATGATGTTTTAATGCATGTCCTCATTCATGATTTTTTAAAATTGAAACAGCCTATTTCCTGGGTTATTATAAGAGTATTTAGAGTTGCATACCTTTTGTTCTTTTTGAAACTTCTAATCAATGAAATCAATCATTTTTTTTTAATTATTGAACAGAATGATCAATGCATTACCATTATAAACAATTGAGACCATTTGTCGGATAGCCCAATATATGGAAAGATGATGTTACGTTCTATTTCTTTCTTTGATGCCTTATTCAATTGTAAGTTTGCATTTTTACAGTTATGGTGATGGTTTCAATATCTTGGGAAACATGATACAGTCGTTATCCGGGCATATGACCACCGAGTTTCAACTGGAAGAGGTAAGTAAGAATATACTTAAACTCCCCCAAAATTGCTCTTTGCTAAAAAACTTACTATTTTATCTGGATCTTCCTGACAAAAATTAGATTATGCAGTGAAAGAAACTTTTTCCGATATTCTTTGTAATTGTGTGCCAACAAGAGCGCGTTGCATCGACCGAAAAAAAACGCTAATTCGATAGCATCAAGTCTGGAGAATAGGCTGGTCACGAACAACTTCCCGTTCGAGTTCTGATGGTGCTTTCTTTTCACTTTTTTGCATTCACTCGCCAAATATTGGATTGAAACCAAAAACAGTGCATTTCACAAAACGAATGATTCTATATTGCATTTTTGAACAACTCGTTAATTAAAGTAAGCTAATCTCTTTCTTTATTAATCATCCCCATGACCATAGAAAATTTGCTATGTGAAGTAATATTCTTTATAATATAATTATTATACATTTCTTTATTGTAGTTGATAAGGTTCAGGAACAGTATCAAGTCGAATATCGGCACCACAACTCAAGCATTTGACATCGCCATTGAAACAGTGAAAGCAAACGTAGAATGGATAAAGAAGAATTATAATCAAGTGGAGAATTGGTTGACGAAGCATCAGGAACAATTCCATTTCTTATAAAGTAGTCATCTCGAAAATGCATTTATAATATATCTCTTGTTCCTTCGTGTTCATTAAAAAGTGAATCTTTTTCTGCAGTAGTAATTCACTGCCTTTTAAAAATGAAATGCACACGTACTGTAAAGTAACCTAGTGCCTTAGCATGCGTATAATCTATATTACCATCACATTTTATGTTAGTATATTATATATTTTTTTATCTTCATCGTTGTGATATAATTTATGCATTGTTTGCATTCGGTTCAGCTAAATATATAGATATGACTGCTTCAAGTTCCCCACCACATAACCTTTGTCTTTTATTTAATTATTCTAATGTTAAGTTGTAATATTTTGTATATTTATGATTGTTAAGACCTTATGTAGCGTCTAAATATAGAAATTTCACTGTTATGTATCACTAATTATATGATATGGACGTTATCAAGTAAATTATTTTATAAATATTTAAAATAATCTGCAGTACTTAGTAAACGTATTTTTAGGCGTTTTTTCGAAACTATTATCTGCATATCAATGATAGATCTTTGTTTTTTTAGATGTATATTAAAAGAGCAATAAAATGTTAAGTTCATATTTGTTTCTATATTTTCCGATACCCAAACACCATTGCCTATATTTTTTCTCACATAAACTCTTAATATAACTTCATGTTTGAGGAGAGCTCCAAAAACATCTCCAGTAGGCATGTTCTGTTCTGCGAATAATAATATACACTGGAGGATCCGATATATCTTCGAACTCAAACAAGGATCTGGATGTTGCAGACTATATGAAAGTTCAGCGATTCAAATGGGGGACACGTGGTGGGAATACCGAATAGCAACAATTATGGAGAAACAAATAGGAGATAAGAGAAAGAGCGATAGACCAGACACTCTGGCAGGATAATGTAAGAGAGATGTTGAGGAACTACTGCACATCAGAAATTGTTAAAGGGTTGCCGCAGATCGATTCGGATGGAAGCGAAGGTTGAGAGAACAACTTTAAATTGAGGAAATGGTAAAAGAAACAGTAATTTGAAAAAAGACTTTTAAAAAAAGTAGCAGCCAAATCAGTGCTTTCATTGCGTATATGGCTATTTCCCATGCATAATATATTCTTAACCTAAGTATATACCTTTTAGATAATATTATGCTATATAAAAAGGTATTCTAATCCTACATGGGGCGGTGGGATATGTGTCAAGCGGTGGTGCCATCTCAAGTGTGTCCAAGGCATCACTTTTATGGCGTGCCGACTTACAGAACTGGGGTTTAAGGTACTTTTAGGACTCTACAGATGGGGTTTATTCAAGAGGTATTAAAATTATTATATTATTAATTTCTGATAATTAGAAAATAAAAAATGTACATCATGTCGTGTACTATAAACTAAATTACCCACACCAGAAAAAAACAGAGTTAATTGGATGAGATAAAGCATTTTTATGAGATAAAGCATCTTTTATTAAACGAGATGTACTTCTATATTAATATTGAAAACAGTGTTGCCTATCTATGTGAAATCAAGGTCTATCATATCTAATCAAGGTTGCCTATCTATGTGAAATCAAGTATTTGATACATCATACACCGCGCAATAACTTTGATTATCTAATTTATTCAGAAAATTTGACATTAAATAATTAATATGCTTATCGGAAAAAAAAAACAATAAATTGAATATATTCATTTTCAAGCGATTTTAGTTATATATTTAACTAAACGTATCGTTTACAACTGTCTAAGTGCGCATACATGCGACCTTGACGAGTATATTGATTATTTAATGCCATGGTCTTTTATATATTATCTAAATAAATTATATAGACTTGTACGCTTTTTCAAATATAAAACAAATGTGTATCACGTAATTTTTTTTTTATTTTACTAATTATTTAACAACAGAGACTGAAAAATAACTTGCAACTTAATAATTATCAGAAAAATTTTAATACTATTTTTGAAGAAAAAATTAACAATGGTTTACATTGATGCCTCGTACACACGTCCATCGTCCCTTGCAGGATTAGAGTATCTTCTTATTTATTATTTTATATACCTTATAACAATATTCACTTTTGTGGGTGTTTCTGTTTTGTGACCTTTGAGTTCTATGAAAAAAAAAGTTAACCAAAGAGACAAAAGGAAGGTTTGAGATTAAAGGTATTTTAGCGGGTATATTATAAGATACTTCTCAACTAGACCTATAGCTGAGCGTGGGCTTCTAGCCTCCTACTGGAACTACCAATCTTTGGTTTGTATATGTTGAGACACCTACTAATTGGCTGGTTATTTACCTACCTGATTACCGACGCAAATGACGAACCATTTCTTTGTCAGGATTTCCCAGGGGTGATAGTTAATAATTCATATTTTTTTCTAAAAAAACACCTTTAATTTGGGAGAAAGGTAAAAAATGGTTTAATCAAAGTATGCGTCATGGCTAGCTGTACATGTTTCCCATCTCTCTGGCGATTTGTTGATGCCCTCCCAGAAAAACAACACATCTTTTGAGGTGGTCCAATCATCAAGCCATTTTTCGACATCTCCGTAATTATTGAACTGAAAATGAGTGCGGGACCCAAGTCTGATTAGTACAATTGGTGGAGCAAGAGTTCCCAGCCGAGTACAGAAATGGTGTCTCAGACTGTTTTGGCTGTGTGTGATAGGGCGTTGTCGTACTGCAAACTTACTTTTCCGTATCTTGTAGCCCATCCTGAACGTTTTTCGTTCAATGCACGTTTCAAATTGATCATTTCTTAATGGTAGCGAACGATATTAACAATTTCACTTGGTTTTGGAAGCTTATAGTACAAGAAACCATTCTGATCCCTAAATGCTCAGCATTGTCTTCTTTCCAAAGTGACTCGATCTTGCGGTCGATGTTGGAGTCCACGTATAATTTGCTGCGTTTTGGATTCTCGAAATATATCCATTTTTCATCTTCAGTTATGCCGAGAAAGTAAAACTTCGCACACCGTTTGTTGATTTTCCATCTGTCTGTCGTTCATCTGGTATGGTACCTATTTTCCTGCCTTCTGGATCTTTCCCATCACAGGCAGATAATCACAAATGCTTCGGCGATCAACATTTCTGCCAGTTATTGTTGCGTTTGCATATCGTCTTCTTCTAACAATGCTCGCAATTCGGCGTCTTCATTTTTTTTCGGTTGATCTGGGCATTCTTTGTCTTTCAAGTCGAAATCGCCACTTTTAAATCGTCTGAACCAACTCCCACAAGCGTCTTGCGTTGGGACATTGCAACCGTAAGTTTTCATCAGTATACGCCTTTCACTCGCGTTTTTCGTTTGATTGAACCAGAGAAGTAGTACGTGCCGTAAATGCTCTTTATTTGGCTCGAAATTCGAAATCGTTTAAACATCAATGGCATTCTGAAAGATACTGTCATATCAACAAAAAAGGCATAAGGGATTAGACTGCGAACCTATAGTAGGGGGGTGGGGTTTGACATACCCCAAAAAGGAAACTAAATAAAACCAACACAAATTAATAATTGATTACGCTTATTAATAGGAAATATATTGTAATAACTAATAGTGAATAAGTTTAAGTAAAACACATGTATTTATAAATTTTAAGAGGATTTTATTTAAAAAATAACAAAAACTGAACTTTTTCTTCAACTTACAAATTATTCAGTCTTTTCTTGAGTACTAAATTTAAATGGCACATCCTGATATAATCACAGTCTTTTCAATTTATAAGACTACAGTATATCTACTTTTAACCTATTGACAATTTATAGTAAAAACAAAAAATGTTAGTTGAGATCATAAGCATCTAACTTACCGCAATCTTGACAAAAAAAATATGCATATTCCAAACATATCGGCGTGTTACATTTTTTACAGATGTGCATAGTCTTTCGATCTTTTTTCCTCAATCACATTGAACATCTCTGCATTGTATTAGGTATTATTGCCGGCGATTCTTGTAGGTTTTCAAGGGATTTTGGACAATTATTTTCAATTCTATGACGCAGTTGTCTAGGAAGCCTTTTTTCTTCTTATGTCCAGGTAGGGTCTTACTACAGATAAACCTAATTCCTGGATGATTTTCTTCTCAAATTAATTTTGTTTCTTTCGATGGCATTAATGAACATGTGTATAATCAAAAAAATATTATTAGAGGCCAACGTTTAGAATTCCGCGAAATGTCATAAATTCTTGACAATTTATCGAGTACATCAACGCAACATTTGGTTTGATTGTAAAATGTAATAATAGTTTGCTAACTTCCAGTTTCAGGATCAATTTCTTTGTCGTAATTAGTGATGGGAAACACGGATCTTTTTGGAGAGTCGGATCACCGGTTCCAAATCAATTCAAAGATCCGGATCTCTGAGCCGGTTTTCGGATCCCACTGAATATTTTCTCGTATAAGTGATTGCATAACTTGCATAGTCAGATAAAAAAATACTTTACGATTGGCAGTAGTATATAGAATAATATTTTAATTTCTGAGAATATCAACATGCCCATATATGAATTATTTTTCAAATGAATTATTAAAAGGCTTCGGTATGTCATTGAGATCAAAAAGCAATAATTCACTCTCTTATAAGTAATAAATGTAAAAAGTTCCAGAACCGCTATGTCAGCAGCTATTAATGAAATAGAAAAATATTTAAATGAGCCCTTAATCGATCGACGCGAGGACCCCTTAATATGGTGGTTTCAAAGAAAAAATATTTATCCAAGTCTATATGAATTTGTCCAAAAAAGGCTCTGTCTTATGTCTACTTCAGTGCCATGTGAAAGAATTTTCAGTAAAACTGGTCAAATTGCGACAGAAAAAAGAAGTCGATTGAAAACTAAAAAGATAAAGGAAATCATATTTTTACATGTAAATTTTAATTTTTAAATATATATATATATATATATATATATATATATATATATATATATATATATATATATATATATATATATATATATATGTGATTTTTGGGGATCATTAGTTGACTGCAAAGGAATGTTGTCATTGGTGGAATTCACGATTTTATGAATCATATTATTATCAGGAAAAAATAATGAAAAGCACTGAAGAGGTGACTTTTTATCTCTCGCAGCTGATTTTATGCCAGGTAATAATATTTTCAGCTCTCGTGCGAATCGCAGTTCTGTATGGATTTTTTTACCATTTTTTAACCCTTTATAAGTCTTGTATGAATTTTTTTGCAATTTTTTAACCCTTTAATATATAATATTTACCTCTATAGTATTCTGTTCCAGCAGAAGCAATTTCTTGCAGCTCCGAGAGTGGTATATCGCCGCTGTCTGAATCAGATGGTATATCAGCATCTTCTTCATTGTCTGTATTACTCTGAATACTCAAATGATCTGAATCATTATCAGACTCCCGTTCTTCATTCATATACTTTGAATCAAAATCATCCTCTTCTTCTAAAAGTGTTTGTTACATATCAAATTCCATTAACCGAGACATGTTTTAATTAAATTATTATCTGCAAATATGATTTTTCTACGTTAAACACAAATAGATATACGAATAAATAAAAAACAAAAATAGTCAAACGTACCTTTTGAGCCACACGCGTGGGCTGTGTGATACCCAAGCGCATTTTACACGTCACGCGCTTAGTGAAAAACGCCGGACTAAATAAATTGCACTGATCGAAACGGCAACGTCGCATTTGCAGCTACTGAGAAAATGAACTCGCGCGTCTTTATTGTGTAAGAATTATAGTGTGTGCTTATACCCCACCTCGTACACGGAAAGTTGAATGTCTAGATCGGCTTTTCCCAACCTTTTTCAACGTCAGTCCCCTAAGAGAGTCTACTATGATCGGCACGGGCCCCTTAATAGTAATTCTAAATAAAACAATGACTCGACCACGCCTCTATCCACACTTTCGTAATATTTACTTTTATTTTTCCGTGAACCCCTTAGGATAGGTTCGCGGACCTCAGGTTAGTCAATTCTGGTCTAGATAAACATTAGTCCAAATTCGTCAAACAAGAACTGCTGAGGCAGGAAGAAAAAAGAAAAGGAGCTAATAGGGAAAAGGAGCTCTGGGAAATAAAGTGAATATTCTATGAACCATACTGGTTCAAACAATGAAATTTCCTCTTTTAGGAAGAATATAAATAAATATAGATAATAAATATAGAATATAAATAAAACAACATACCTTTTGGAGATTTTTTTTATTTTCCCACATCTGGTTTAAACTAAAACTTACATTACCAAGTGCAATCAGGCACTCGTCAGAGAAGAATTTGACAAAACGAATTTTGAGAAACAATGAAAAAAGCTGTGGAAAAAATTTTGGATGAAATATTAAATCGCACAATCTCGTACATCCGTAACCTGTTTTATTTTTTTGTGGACTGCTCTTCTACATATACGATAAAATATAAAATAATAATTATAATCTAGTGAATCATGGACTTTTTGATAATACTTCCAACTGTTTTTGAATCATGACATGTAAGTGGCAGAATTTTTTTTCATTATGAATTTAAACCAAAATATTATCAAATCGCCCATGTAGACTACAGGTACTTCCCCTGATTTACAAACCAACAAAACATGACGTTTAATGTTCAAAAAACAAACTGGAATATCGAAAATAGATATATTTAGTTGGTCCTCAACCAAGACAAATACCATTTCTAAGCAAAAAAAAGAGAAACTAATTGAAAATGAAAACAAAAAAAATAATTTGAAGAGTTAAAAGTTAAGTCACAGAAAAACTGTGTTGCTTCAGAGGTGCATGTGACATTATACACTCTCTGTTTTATTTTTTTGAGTAAAGATTTTTTTAGTTGTTTTTTTTAATCATTTGGTTTTTTAAAATCGCCCATCGTATGATCTTAGCGTGCTTCAGCTGAATCTTCCAAGAAAACATCACCCTTTTTTCCTGTCTTCGTATATATAATCAGTATGAGTAATATTCGATTTTCTCTCATTTTATTTTTGTAGTGATGATTCTTTTCTTCTTTTACGTAAGTGTTTTTTATATAAATATTTTTTTTTTTGGTAATTATATAACATGTAGTTCTCGTTTGTTCTGAGTTTACTGACAATTTAGCGGTCGTATCTTCACTTTCGATTTTTTTTTTAATAGGCTCGGCTTTCAACGTCTTTTGTCGCTTCCGCGTTTCAGTGGTCGGTCTATGGCGTGGCGCATCAATACGGTTGAGAGAATTGGGCGCTTGGTTGGTAGAATGCTGATCTGAAACACAACAAACGATTGCGTCCCAAAAAATATCCATAACAAATAGAAAAAATAACTGGTCTTATCTAGCGTCATCATCAATCACGTCAATCCTACACATTTTCAGTTATATAAATCATCTTTAAACCATAGAAGAACGAATTGCATTGGCCAAAACGTTCTCATGGTGATTGACCAATCAAACATACTGTAACAGTAGAAGAAAAGCAGATGCAGATGATCTAAACATATTTAAAAAGATCGAAAAGATAAGAGATTTTTTTTTAATTCTTCAGTTTAAGACCACGTCAGTAGGTGAGGCCATTTGGCTGCCCATAAAGAGTATATACTAGACAAAAACTAATAAAAAAAAATGAATATAGTAAATATTGAATAGATCATAAATTGTATAACAATAGTACCACCTCTGTAAATATGAATCCCGAATTTGCCCATAGATGGCCCTAGCTGTTAATGCAGTTAACATCAATCGAATTGTGACTGGCAATGAAAAGTGGATATATTTTGAGAATCCTAAGCATAAAAGATAATGGGTAACTCCAGGCCAACCATCGACATCGACTGCAAGGCCAAATCGCTATGGACGGAAGACAATGCTCTGTTTGGTGGGATCAGAAAGGTGTGATTTATTATGAGCTACTAAAACCTGGCAAAACTGTTAATACTCAACGCTATCGACAACAAATGATCCGATTTGAATCAAGCTTTGCATGAAAAATGACCAGAATATCAAAAAAGACAACACAAAGTGATTTTGCTTCATGATAATGGACCATCACACACAGCAAAATTGGTCAAGAAAACGGCTGAGGCGTTTAATTTGGAAATACTTTCGCATGCGGCTTACTCACCAGACTTACTACTTATTTTTGTCGATCGAACACGCACTTGCTGAGCCGCACTTCACTACTTACGAAAATGGCTCGATGACTGGTTTGCCTCAAAAGAGCAACAGCTTTTTTGGCGTGGTATCCACAAATTATCAGATAGGTGGGAAATATATAGCTAGTGATAGGCAATACTTCAAATAAAATATGTTTTATCTTTTTCATGCAATAAAAGTGTATTTTCTATACAAAAATTCCGGTTTCATATTTTCATACCTGTAATATGGATTAAAAGAGTATATGATTATATTCCAAATGGAACTCAAACTTTAATAGGAAGTAAACAGTAAATAAAGGAACTGCAACAAATCATCAGGTGTAATGCATGTGTAATTAAGAGAGACCTATCATGAAATAAAGCCAAAGCCAAAAGAGTTTGTCTAGAAATGTAGACAAACCAAAGGTTCACCTTATCAAATAACACGATGGAAAAGAGAACTAACTACCCCAAGAAGACAGAACAGAATAATCGGCGATGACAACATTGAAATTATACATGGATTTAATTATCTGGGAAGCAAACTAGGTCAAGACATTAGAAAATGAATTATAATAAATTAGATTCTAATACATTAGAATCAAGTAACACAACTACTTACCCCCTGCAGTCAGTTCTAAGATCTAAACATACACAAAACATCGCGACAGTTAAATCTATAAAACATCCACACGATCAGTAGTCACTTATGATGACGAGACAAAGACCCTCACAAAGAAAAGAACACTATGTGAGGTTTAAGCGACTCAGATGGACGAGAATGCCAGAAAGCCGAATAGCGTTGAGAATCATGGAATAGAGGTAAAAGAACAGTCAACATACCTGTCTCCTTGATATGTTGAATCCTGTGATAGAAGCCCATCCATCTGGCTTTGGTATTCGGCCATATACAGATCCTGGCTGAGTTCTGCTTGGGATAATCCAGGTTGTGACAGACTGAAGCCAGGCTGTGATAAACCAGGCTGAGACATTCCTCCTTGAGTGAGCTGGAGGCTCTGGCTGAAAGGCTGTGTCTGATCCTGACTAAGATTTTTACCTGTAACAAAAAAAAAAGCCAGTAGTTCATTTGTACCCGTTACATTTCCCATATATTTTACCTTTTTGTCTTTGAGGGACTCTTCTATTTTGTCCTCTGGGGTTTTGCTGTTGTTGCCTCGCTTGTAAAGCTTGTTGGTGTTGATTGTAGAATCTGGGAGGTATATGGGCCATGTTCATAAACATTCCAACTGGTACAGGTAGATTAAAACCAGCTTGGGCCCTGAAACAAATCAACTAGTAGAAAAATACGCAAATAACATGAAAAATTAGATTTAACCCCACTGAATTTCATATGAGTAAGTACCTTTCTGGGGCAATATATCCTATAGGATCATGGGTACGTCCAAACATATCCATCTGTACTGGTCTACTAGGCTGATATCCTGTTCCCAAGTTTCCAAATGGTCCTGAGCCATTCATTGTTGAACTTGTTCTAAAATTGATTTAAAATACATTTAATTTTTTCAACAATCAACATACATGGCTAAACTTAGAGAGATTTAACACTAAACACCAAATCACTTGTTTTTAATTTTCCTCTTCAATTTGCAGATTGAATCATCACCTGACGATGCTAACATGGTTAACGAAACGTGCGTCGGGAACATAAAAACAAGTAATTTTTGGTGTTTAAGTGGTAAATCTCTATTTCACACCAAAAGTTCCAAAGAGGAACTGAATATACCTGTCATAAACAGATCCAGGTACCATAGCTTCTCTGGCATCAAACATAGATGTTGACATAAAATGACTACCTGGATTCTCGGAATTTGTCAGTTTTTTAGGCTTGGCAAACTGTATAAGTGATTCTTTCATGTTGGTTAATGGACCTTCTACTAATACCTGTACAAAAAAAAACATATAAATTTTGATAAAACTTAAATTAAAAAGGCATAAACCTTCTGTTCCTTGTAAAATGACAAAAGATGGTTCCACAGTGGTTGTTTGGAGAGTACCTTGGGATTTCCCACAATAATAATACCATATTTGGCTCTGGTTAAGGCTACATTCAATCTTCTGGGATCATTTAAGAATCCTATTCCTTGATGTTCATTGCTCCTGTATGAAAGAGGGCAGTATTGTTTAGAAAAACAAACTGTAAAAGATGTAACAACACATTACCTGACACATGACATAATTATTATGTCTTTCTCTCTTCCCTGGAAGGCATCTACGCTGGCAATTTCAATTTCCTGATAAAGTTTACTATGCAAAGAACCTTGATACTGCATATGCTGCACTAAATAGGCTCTTTGACCTTCATACGGAGTTATAACACCTATTTGCTCAGGTTTCACTCCAGCTCTTAAGAATCTAGTGGCTATTTTCTCCACATTGGCAGCTTCAGTTCTGTTTAGGTAACTGGTACCACTGCCGGCTATTTCTTCTTGTCCTTGGGTCACCAAAAAGAACATAGGTCTATCAGCGATTGGCCAGGGGAAGTCGATCTTCACCAGTTTTCTTTCTTCAGCGCTAACCCCATTTTGTAAGCTAAAGAATTCAATAGAAGTGTGTAGGGGAAGAACAAATCAACTCGTCAAGTTCGTACCTTCCTTCGTAGAAGAAATTTGATGGAAAACGGGACAATTCTGGATGCATTCTGTACTGGACTTCCAGTCTGAAAGGCCTGATACCCAAAACGACCAGTCTCTCGAACAGAGACTGTGATAAACCTGCTCTAGCGGCCTTCTTACACATCACCACAGGACCTAACTGACAATGATCGCCGACCAATATGAGCTGCTTCACTCCTAAAACCACGGGAACCATACATTCAGGTTCAGTAGCCTGCAAAGAATGTAAATTATACGCCTTTGTTCCCTTTTACTTCATGCACGATTATACCTGCATACTTTCATCAATCAAGATGGAGTGAAACTTCAACCGAACAAGTCGTGGATCGCCCGCACCAACGCAGGTGCAGCAAATAACATCGGCTGCCTCTAGTAGTTCCTTTTCAGCCAATTTTTTTAACATTCTGTTCAAGAAAAAGTATGTAATAGATAGATGAAACCAATATTAGACTAGGTGTTTGAAAACATTGCTATCTGCTCATAATAATTTAACTTAATAGATAAATATATTGACGTTTTGTGTGCTTATTGTTAAATTAAAAAAAAAAATAGGTGAACCCTATAAGAACGAAAGAGCAAAGTGTGGATCAGTTCCATATTTGATCCTTGATGAGTTTTCTTCCTGATTAATGCTGTTTATCCTGATGTCTTGGATAGCAGAACATGTAAGCGTTTGTTTAAAAATCTGGAAGAGCTGTTCATTTTAATAATGATCTGTTGTTGCCTGAATTTGCAACTGATCCCAATCAAACCGTCCAGGAATTACATACAAAGCTTAAAACTTTATGGTTCACAATTCAATGGTGTTTAAAACAACTGACCAAAGTACAAAGGGAGGAATATTCAATATGTAATCATCAAAATGTTACTGGAGATAAAATGCAGATTCTATGCACATAAGAAAACAATGGTTAACACCAGAACCACTACCCTAAAACTTCACCTTCAACCTAAAAAATGGTTACTAAGTGTATGGTGGTGATTTTACAGAAATTATTCATTATGAAACCAGAAGTGCTGTGCTAGACTAAACACAGCTTTCATTCAAAAACGCCCCAGATTGATTAATGTGCTTGCCCACAATGTTTTCCTGATGCAACACAGTTGATTACAATATTTTCAGATCTATAGAATATTTTCCTTGTGGAAAACAATTTGCTTCTGTGACAGCTATCAAAACTGCACCCAAAGAATATTTTACTTCAAAATCACTGTCATTTTGCAAAAAGAGAATTGAAAGTTTGTCAACTCTAAAATAAAATAAAATTTTGTACAATATCAAAAAAAGGACATTACTAAAGGGCGTCCTTATTACATATACCAAGTTAGCAAACATGTTTATACAGCTTCAATTGAAATAAATGAAAGGCAGAGTTTTGTTATACAAAATATGCATTGCCTGTATTCTGATAACCTCTTCTAAAACAACATTTTTAACACTTCACAACGACAAATGGTTTCAACTGTATTTGATAAATTAAATAATGGAAAAACATCATTGCAAATCCAACACAAGTTCTTACCTGTATCTCTTTTCATCCATGCTGGACAGTTCACCAGTTTCATCCTTCAGCTGTTGCAACTTCTGAAGTTCGGTGTTACCTTCCATTTTTCTTATTTGATTGTGCAATGCCAAAAAACTAACTGGTGAGTCAATTGCTTCTCTGGATTTAGCACACAACCTTATCGTAAAAGACAATAAAAATACCATTCTTGAAAAAATCTGAACAAACATACCTTACTACTTTTAAATCTGTTTTGTGAATCTTCTCTGTGAGTTGGTCAACAGCCGTATTACTGGGAGCACAGACTAGAACTGGTCCACCATTCTGCTTTACCAACTGATAGACAATGGTGGCTGATGTTACAGTTTTACCTGTACCTGGTGGACCTAAACAAAAGACAACTCACCATCTGACATGACTTTAAACATAAGGTGTCCTTCTCACCTTGAATTAAAGACAAAGGTCTTTGCAATGCATGTTTCACTGCATACACTTGAGACCTGTTCAAATCTGGTAAGTTGGGTGCCGAGAAATGTTTAGGTAAATGACAACGAAACAGAACTTCTTCTACTTCATGACCTAACAATCTGTGATAGATGTATTGAGATACAGATGCATCATCCACAGCAAACTTCCTCAGTGCCACCTGCATCCTGTAACATTTAACATTATGTAATAAGCACTTTTAATGATTTAAAACCATTTGAATATCCTTTCATGTTAGTTACAATGATTAAATAATAAAAAAACACCACTTCTAATCTAGCACAATTATTACCTGTCAAAACTTGTACTCTTCCAAATAAAATCAACAACAAAGTTGCTAGTACAATCAGTAGGAGCACCAGAACCATTTTTCAACTCAATACCAATATCTTCTCCATAATTATCAGGAACCTAAAAGAATTTTTCAAAAAAAAACCAAATCAGTTATGTAAAAACTTACTTTAATAACATGGCCTATGCCAGCCCAAGATTTATGCATTTCGCCAACATATCTATAACAAAAAAGGACCAAAATGTTCACCAATCTGTTACAATAAACTTTCAGTCATACCTACCTAAGCTTTAACTCATCTCCATGCATAAGTTTCATATCCCCATCAGTTTTAGCCAATGTAAAATATGCAATGGTTTTCTTATTCAAGCCTACATCCCATCTAACCTCAATGTTTTCTTGGGTTTGTGATTCTTTTAATCTTTTGTCATAGTCAGCTTCCAGTTTAACCAAAGGACCAAAGATGTTCTGATACTGGTAACCATCTTCATAGCGCAATAACACCTAACAAAACACTCTCATAAGGCACAAGGTCATTCAATGATCATTGTTCAACTAACCTGTTGTGGCTCTTCATCTACTCCTGGCTTTTCCAAATCTTGAAAAGTTGCATCAACATTTTCCTTCCACAGTTCCTCTAATTTATTGATTTGTTGTGCTGTTATTTGTCTTGCTCTCAATTGTTCCTGTTCTGATGGAATTTTCACTAGCCATGTAAGGAAACAACGATCCGCTATTAAAGGTTTCCACTGATCTTGATCCCAATTCATATCCTACCAAATAGTTTTTTATCTTTACCCAAAAAAAAACACATTATTTCACTAACCTTAAGGGAGTTCTGGGCAGCACAAGGTTGGCGACATAACAACACAACTACTGAGTCAGCTTTAGCTGGTATAAAACCCAAAACAAACACATTCCTCACTCCACAACTATAACACTCCAAGATAGTTTCACCAAGAGGACCATCTTTATGTAATGTAACTTCCTTGTGCTTTGCTCTAACCTAAAAAAAATAATCTTGTCCAACAAGACCACATAGCACCTTTAAAAACTCACTAGATGATTAATAATATGACTGCCAGAAGTGTTGCCTCTCCCATTACAAAACCATTTTTTACATAAGTTGCACATTACGACACAATTCGGTTCATGTATTCCGCAATATTTGCAGGCAAAGTCCGGAAGTTCTTTGCTGTTGTAAAATTCTTCATCTTCTTCTTCAAACTGCAGTTCACTCAGGGCAGTAGTAGCTGATGTTATTTTATTGGCTAAACTGTTGTTAATCTATTTAAAATATAATTAGGAAAATGTAATGCAATTTTTTCATTGGGCTCAAACATTTGAAATAAAGATAACTTAAAAAACAGTTACACCATTATCCATTATAAAACATCACATTAATTAGGTATTATATCAGATAGTTCAGGTACCAAAATTAATTATCAGTTGGGTTAATGTGAACATAAATTTACAATTTTTTCATAATACAATAGAATCCCAAGACCTTGAAAATTCGCCACTAACCTGTACTCCCTGAACTTTGGGCCCCGTATGATCGTGTTGCGAGGCCTGAGTTTGCGAAGGAATAGTAAAGTCTGTAAAATCGCATTCGGAACCCTGAGTATCGGCCCCAATAAGGTCAGCTTCCTCAGTATCCAAAAACGTGAGAGTTTGGGAACTGGGGCCATACGCATCCACACTCATTTTTCTGTTCGATCTTTTTCCTGACTCTCCTCAAACACTTCATGTAAATTTTCTCCAGTACGATCGGTTACTCATCCAACGTGTAACTTAAAAAAAAAATCACTTTTGAAACTATTTTTCAAGTTGAGTTTTTGAAGTGTTCTAAGTGATAAGCGACAGAAGGCGCCATGACGGATTTGATTAGTCATTTGTTTTGTCATAACTGTTTCCGGTTTCCTGGCGGGAAATTTAAACAAATACTCAATATAATTATGTTTACATTATATTTTACTTATTATTGTAAATATATTTTTTTTATAATTACATTAATCTAGGTGTCTTGAAGAAAATAGTATAAAAATATTTACTTAGAGATGGTATTCGATAACATTAATTTAATTAATATTATCGAATTAATTAACATTAATTTAATTAACAACTAAATTAATTTATTAGGGTTAATATAATTTATGTTAACTGAAAAATCGATTTTTAATTGACTAAAATATTAAAGTTAATTTATTAATAATTAAAAACTTTAAACACAAACTATAATTTTAAATTAAAGTATGTTTAGTTGCCTATATAATTATATTATCTATGATTAGACTTGCGCTGTTGAATTGAGTCTGTCAGTTTTCGTTTACATTTTTTACAGGTGAGGTAAGGCACATTTTGTCAGCTGGTCGTGTGCGATACAACATTTTTCCTAATTTTTTCTCAGTTTATCGTTGTTTTCGGTTTAGTTTAACGATGTGCAATTCATAGATTTTTAAAAAATGACTGGTTTCATTAGCGTTAAGTGTACATTGTGATTTAGTTGTTGAAAATCTTTTTGTTTTTGAATCATGGAGGTGGATAAACTACGAATCATAGCCCTCTTCTATGTCGGTAAGTTGTATTCACGTTTTTATTTTGTTTACGTTGCTATAACGACCCTATTCATTCATTCATAGCCTTATTTACTCTGTCATTATATTGTGATATTTTGTATAGATAATTAACTTGAAAAGAACTAACAAAAAAAGAGTACTATTATTAACAAGGTTAATAAGTTATATATTTCGTAATACTACATTCTTTGATGTTGACCATGATTAAAATGTTTTATCTATGAAGGAGTTAAATTTACGCTGAATGAATAAACAATGCAAGTTTTGAATGCAGGAGGCGTTATTTCCGTATTGCCGATCTCTCGTGAGTTAATTAGACATTTTTTAGAAAATCATCGCGAAAAAAAGTATTAAATTACAATTCCGCTAATTGGCAAATGTTCTATGACTTATTCCTATTATTTGCAAGATATTACAGTGTAAACTAGAATGATTACATTGGAAAAAAACGTTGCTCTCTAAATAGTCCTGTCGAAGAAAATCTAAAACCCGTATCTCCTTCCTTCCCTTCGTATTATTTATGTCTTTTATGGTCCGTTGAGCCCTAGAGTATCCACCTGACTCATTTAGGATTGTCTTGAATTACTTTCAAGATATTTATACTTTATTTATTTTTATTGTTTGGAGAAAAAATAGGAAAAAAATATATTAATGTGCATAACAGTTGAGAATTAATCATTCACTGCAAATTTTTAATTCAAGAAAATTATATTTCTATATATAGTCCTTAAATAATCCCTAAATACACATATCAACACTTTCTGTTGTGTGACTTTAATGGTCCTTCGAGACCTAAAACGGATTTAAGTGACTTTGGCTTTAATAGTCTAACAGTCAACAAGTTAGTTAACTAATTTTTGTTATTGTTTAAAGCTGAATTTTTTCAAACTGAATGTTTTGAATGAAAAACAAAAAAAATATATGTTAATGCTTAATGTAAAAAGTACCCGGAATTTCTCATTTACAAAGCCCCCGTAAAATATTCTTTAATTTTCTTTTCTGCTGAAAGATGGCAATACTGTGCCTAGTTATGATGTCCAATTTGAGCGCGACAAATTAAGTAGTTTATTTATATCAGCTGGTTTTGTTAGTCGACGTCAAGTGTGCGTTGTGATTTACCTGATTGCAGTGTGTTTTTGTGGTACTTTTCACGCAGAATGTAAATTATTTTATAGATTTAGCAACTGAAGAAAACAATGTTTTTTATATCATCCTTGACGATAAAATCCAAAATCCGCAATCAACCCTTTGAGCCCTAGAGGTATACTTTCTTAAAAGAAAAATAACAAAAGGGCTGTGTCCGCTTCCTCCTATTACTTATGCCTGTTATGGTTCGTCGAGTCTTAGAATGGTTACAGGTGATTAAAACAGAAGACCTTAGTGTTTTCTCACGATTGTGTTGAATTACTTTCAAAATAGAATGCATAGTTAATAAGTTTTTGTTGTTGTATGATGCCTGAATTTTTCTATCTGAAGATTATTATGAAATAATCAGTAAGTTCAGAGAGTAAGAATTAAAGATTAACTGCAAATGTATTATGGTACTGTTTCAGAAAAAAATGTGTTTATAGATCGCAGAAGATAATTACGTTGATGTCTCCTTTTCCTTTGCATTATTTATACATTTTATGGTCCGTCGAGCCCTAAAATGAGTCCAACTGTTTTTATAGAAGTATTTTAGTAATATCATAGGAAATTACTCTGTAAAAAGTATAGTCCTATAAAAGTATATATCGGCAGCAATCATATCACATACATATTCCTTTTTATTAATAAATGTCTTTAACATTTCGGAAAGATCACATTTTTTTATGTCTTTTCGAAGTATATATCATTTTTTAAAATATAGTTCTGAATTTCCAATTCAGTGTTATCCACATTAGGAACTTTATCTTTTTGGCGGTTATAATAACTAGCATTGTCCATTACAATTACGCTTTCCCTAGGCACATTGGGCAAACTTCTATTTATATACCAATCTTCAAAATGTTCTGCTGTGGTGTCGTCATGGTAGTCCAAAGATAAATATTTAGTATTTTTAGAGGACAACCGTAATTTAGAACCCATCCATCCTCGGAATCAGCATGTAAAATTGTAATTCCTTTTCTCTTATTCGCTGTACCTATCCTTTTGCTGGCTTCTCATTTGTATTAAACCATGTTTCAACAAGGTAGATAATGGAACGATTTTCTAATCTGTATTTCTTTTTATAGAGTTTAATTATTATTATTATTATTATTCACGTATGGGCCCTGGTGGACCACGCGAAGTACAATTAGAGGCGTTTGTTGTTAGCCTTCCTTTGCGCCCATACTAATTTCATTCTTTCGCTATGAACTTTTTTCCTTTGGTCAGACCAAGTTGTTCCAGTCTTCCTACATTTTTCTCTCTGGCCAACCTTCCAAACGTTAACCTTGTGTCTGAAACAGCCTCTATCCTGAATTTCACTTTGTGTAATATTTGCTGATCTTAGGTCCTATTTAATTGCAGCAATCCGTTTAATTATTTCTACTTTAGCTCTACTCCTATTTTCATAAAATTCCACTATTTGTCTAGTTAGCCTACTCGGATTCATCCGTTTGATGTGTCCGTAAAACTTAAGTCTTCTTTTTCTCATATCGCTATGTATATTTATGTATTGTTTGATTTCTTGGTTTTCTCGAAATCGGTATGTTGTGCTATTTATTTGTTTGGGGCCTAGGATTTTTCTTATGATTTTTCTTTCCTTTTTTTCAATGTCCTCGATGTCCCTCTTTCTATTTAAAATGAGCGTTTCTGCAGCATATAGACATTCTGGCTTAATAACTGTGTCGAAAATGTCTCAGTTTTGTGTTTTTAGATAGGCATTTTTTGTTGTTAATATTTTGTGTAAGTCTCAATGCCATTTCCATTTTTTGACATCTACCCTTATTGGCCGCTTTTTCCAACCCATTTTCCATGATTATTTCTCCCAAATATTTGAATTGAGAGACTCGTCTGATGTTACCATATTTTGTTTTTAGAAATGGTGTTCTTAGTCTGTTGCAGGTCATGTATTGTGTCTTTTCAAAGGAAATTTGGAGTCCTACCTTTTCTGCTGTTTCTTTTAGGATTTTAATCTGTTTCTGTGCCGTTAATACATCTTGAGCTAAAATTGCTAGATCATCAGCAAATGCCAGACAATTAATTTTGATGTTGGTTCTCCCCAGTTTAATGGGCTGGTCAATATTCTGGGCCGACTTTTTTTCACGCCACTCCTGTATTACTTTTTCTAGAACACAGTTGAATAAGAGGGGCGAGAGTCCATCCCCTTGTCTCACTCCAGTTTTAATTTCGAAGGGCTCTGAGATGTCACCCATGAATTTAACTTTTGACCTTGTGTTAGTTAACGTTGCTTTAATAATAATTTGGAATAACAAAAAATATGATCGAAATTATAGAACTGCACTGTTTAAGAAAGAATGTGAACTAAACTAAAATATTTCGAAACAACTAAACCAGGTATAAAATTAATTTCATATTTTTACGTGTTATTTTATTAGGCTCGTTTCTTGCAACTTTGCTGGGTTTCATTACGACAGGGGTTGTTAAAAGTTTATTGCAGCCAATCGGTCAACGATATATCTTGAACCGCACTATACTGTAAACGAGACAGAAACAAACTAAACTATAGAAAACAATAAAACTGCCCTTAACGATTCGTGGAATACTGTGGAAATATCCCTTCTACGGACTTGTGGTAATTCCTACATTGTCCAGTCCAAAGCCAGGTTTAAATAATTTCAATTAGCCCATGATATAAAGGAGAAGCAGGTACTTGAAAATTGGTTGTTCATGTGTTATTTGTATGGATTTGTTCCTTATGGTTTACAGGTTGTTATTTTAAGTTAAATTATTGTCACTGGATGGATACCCCTAATATAAAATTCTTTAAAGTAGGTTTATATGTCGGTAATTAATCATTAATCAAAAATCTGTTATATTCAAGTTGTTTAAGTACACAAAGACAGTTTTAAAATTGTCAATTTCAACGGTATTTTTCTGGTCGCACGAGCACACAGCAAGTCCGTTAAAGTTAATTGGTTATCGAAACATGTTAACTTTTAAGTCCACCGCTTGTTACAACGTATTAGTAAGTTATTTTAATGGAGATATTACGGGAATGGTCTCTAATTAAATTATGAATTATATGGTATTCCGCTAGATTGAACGAAAACTGGTGCCCGGTCCGTGTCTCGATACTGTTTTCTGTTCGTTCTAACGGTTTCGAGACTCGAATAATCTTAGATCTTATTGTCTTTAAAGAAATATCCATGAGTACATATCGGGGAAATATTAGATTTGTAACTATTGAGAGAGTTAAAATAATATTTTTCTCGGAGTTAAAATACATGTAAGTATAAATACTAAACTCGAAGAGATTTACCACTATACACTAAATCACTTTTTTGGAAAAAAAACTTCTCGATGCACGTTTCGCTAATCATGATCATCAGGATATGATTTAATTTAATCTACATCACGAAGAGATTTACCACTAAACACCAAATAACTTTTTTAAACTTCTCGACGCACGGTTCGCTAACCATGTTAGTATCATCAGGAGTTTTAATCTAATTCTAAAAATAAACTGTTCTATTTATATGATAATCCTATCTAGTGAAGCGTGTAAAAATCGTGAATCGTGAAGTTTATTGAGCCTTTCATTAATAATTGAAAAAGTTGACTGAACGGAATAGGTCCTTTATCCCTTTATTTATTTTTTTACATTTTTCTATTTGAATGCTATTATATGCATCCACCGCCTTATTGTTATTTACACTTTTAACCAGTCTTAAATTACTAATATCTATATGGTCATATTCAATTGCATGTTGGGCAACACAAGATTTTTCATTTCTCCCATATCTAATGAGGGCAATGTATTCTTTATATCTCGTTAATGTGGATCTTTTTGTTTGCCCAATATACCTTCGATCACAATCTTGACACCTAATTTCGTCAATCCACAACATTTCATGTTAATCTACTTTATCCTTTGGATTACCCAAGACTTCTCTTAATTTATTATATGGTTTGTACATAACCTTAATGTCCACTTTCAAAATTTTTCCTCGTGTTAATTGGAGATCAAACGGTATTGCCATGAATTTATTTTTGTTCTGATCCTTTTGAAAAGTCAAAGATTCTTTCAATAATTTTCTAAACTTTTCTAAATGTTTTCTAATTAATTTAACTACAATGTTCTTATTATAACTGTTCACTTCGGATACCTCCTTAATTAATTTTAATTCTTTGTTATAATTATCTTTGTTTAAAGGAAAATTGATTAATCTATTTACCATAAATTTTAAACTAGCCATCATATTTTGGAAGCTATGGCCGGACACTAATTTGGCTTGAAAAAAATATATCTGAAAAACTACATATATCTTGAGCAGAGAATTTCAATGGAGGGGATACCGCTTAGGGGGTGGAACGTCGTGTTAAATGTAGCTGGAAGGTATTTGGCAGGCTTAGCATAGTGTTTAAGAACAAGCTCCCACTTTGCCTGAAAAGAAAAGTCTTTGAACAGTGTGTCCTGCTCGTTATGACATACGAAAGTGAAACTTGGACATGGACACTAGCATTGCAGTCAATTCAAAGACGGGAAGCACAAAGGAGAATGGAAGGATGTATGCTCCAGGCAATCCTGGAGTGGATACTGTTTGATTGCAAACGTTCAAGAAGAAAACCGATAGCACGATGGACTAATGACATCGTTGTTCTGTCTAATGACATCGTTGTTCATTCAAGTCTGTTGGACTGGAATGGCAGGGGAAAGTTCAAGGTTCGAGAACTGAAAGCATGCTGAACAGACCTTCATCCTGCAGTGGATCGACAATGGACTAATGATGATAATTATGATCGACACTTTACAGCAACAGAAAGAGTTATAGGAGAGTTAGAGTAAAAAGAATTTGACTTTATCCTCATAAAAAGTTTAATACATAATTTCGCTATAAAAACTTTTATATTGCAGTTCTACTCGAAATTCAAATTGACCGCCCTGTATTTGTTTAACGTATGTTGAGATATTAACGAGAAACTTACGCCCCAATTCGCATGGACTGTAGTTTAATGGCATTCGTAGAGGTTGAATGAAAACCGGCGCCTGCCCTATGACTCAGTACTGTTCTCGACTTCTCTAACGGTTTCTAAAGTCAAACAATCTCGGCTATATAATAAACACATACGGGGTCCTCTAGACATGTAGACGGTTGATTTAATGGTTGATCATTAGTTTTGTTTTCTTTTTTTTTAATAAAAAGTGTTTTTATTATGTTTCCTCTTTGTTTAACTAGTAATCTCTTCACAGAATCAACGAATCGACACTCGGAATGATTTAGAAACATTATCTACCATCCGTGAAAATATTATATGTCATATATATATATATATATATATATATATATATATATATATATATATATATATATATATATATATATATATATATGTGCTCAAAAGAGCGTAGTGGGGACGTGGAGAGAGATATTTGAAAAACAGAAATATTTCATCCGTACCTCTGTTCGGCTCAAATCAGCCGCCACCATCACGCCGAGACAAGTACCACCCAGGACTGGTTTCTGGCCTTACAGCCGTCATCAGCTGGGCTCGAGTCCAACGCAAGGAGACAGCTGAATAGAAACCAACAGAGCAAGACCAAGTCAACTGGCCATATTGATGGCGGGTCACAATCTCAATGCAACTCACGCCATCCTTGTGTGCCTGTGGATTTCTTCCTGTGTTGGTGGTGGTGATTCTGAGTGGGTATGGATACAATTTTCCTTGGGGAATCTTGTGTCGCGTTCAGGGCAATTGAGGAGATCAGAGAAATAGTGTGCCAGCTCCTGACAATTCTCCTGATTGGTTAGCGCTAATCTCCCATTCCACTTTCTGAAGCAAAGATTTTGTGGTGTGTATCCACGGATTTTTCTTGCAAAAGTCCTATAAAAGTCTCTCGTGTTATAATTGCGGAAATTATCCTCTATAGAGTCTAGTTGTTCCTTCATGTACTTCCTCTTAGTTTGCCTGATTACCTTTGCGGTCTGTTTTCTAGTCAAGTCAAAAAGCTGTTGACTTTCTGGATATTTTTTAGTGTTGTACTACTAAAATGCTCATTTACGTCGCTGCTATGCATTTTCGCATTCCGAGTCCCACCAAGGGTGTTTTGTGTTCTTTTTCAATGGGATCAGTTCCTGTGATTTTTGTGGAATTTTTTCCATGTATCTGCCTGTTCATTTTCCCATTCCTCTGTTATGTTGGATTCCTTGATCTTTTTCGTGTCGAATTTCTGTAGATGTGCTTTCTTGTCATAAATTCTCCTTGGGGTGAATTTGACTTTGATTTGTGTTAGGTAGTGGTCTGAGTCAATGTTCACGCCCCTGCGGACTTGGACATCTTGGATCTCCCTGTGTTGTGGGTATGAGATCGCAACGTGGTCTATCTGGAATTGTCCAATCTGTTGAATAGGCGATCTCCATGTCTTCTGTTGTCGTGGAGATTTTCTTAGGGATGTTGACATGATCTTAAGGTTATTCTGTTGGCATAGTTCGATGAGTCTTGTGCCGTTCTTATTGGTAAATTTGTGACCGGGGAATTTGCCTACTGTTTTCTGATGGATTTTTTCTCTACCAATTTGTGCGTTAAAATCGCCCAGTAAAATTTTGACGTCATCCTCTGGGGCCTTTGCCATTACCTTCTCTAGTGTTGCCCAGAATTTCTCTGTAGACTTGGGGTTTTTCTTGCTGTCTCCGTTTGTGGGGGCATGTACATTGATCATGATGTATTTTTTATTGGCGCACTGTATGCGCATTGTCATTAGTCTATTATTTATGGGCGTGATTTCCTTAATAGAGTTAACTAGCCTTTTATGTACCACAAAGGCCATACCCAGAAGCGGAGTGCCCCTGGCGACTTGTTTGTCTGTCCTGCTTTTGAATATGCGATAGTTTCCACAGTCTACCGTGTCCTCATCCGTGATGGTTGTTTCTTGTAGGGCAAGCACAAGTATATTTTGCCTGTCAAGTTCTGAAGTTAGGTTGTGAAGTTTTGCTGGTTGGATCAGCGTGTTGATGTTGAAGGTGCCAATATATGTAGGAAAGTCCGACTTATTTTGAGATCGTGAAAGTCCAGGTTCCCCAGAATTAAAACACCCGGTTGCCGTCTGTCGACGAGTGGATTGGTTACCACCTGAGGTATCATTGTTAATACTTGCAAGAGTCATGGTTGCTTATAAGCTTATGGATCCAATGTTCCTGCGACGTGGACGAGGAGTTGCAGCTTTATGAAGCTATATATATATATATATATATATATATATATATATATATATATATATATATATATATATATATATATATACAAAAATATAAACAAAGTGAATTTTGAAAACAAATACATGTCCTTATTTCTAACTATAAACGTTGAATAAATATAAAATATTCTTCTAAATATCCAAGTAATATCGTGAAGAGAAATAAAGAAGTGAAATTCTTACAGGACAAAAGTATTTAGACAAAACTAATACCAAGATCTATATGAAACAAAATTTAATAACACTTCAACTAAGCCAAAATAGTAAGTAATTAGCTTAATATTTTGTGGCATAACCGTTGTTACTAATAACTGCTTGGCATCGTCTAGGCATTAATTCAAGAAGTGTTCCTACATGTTTCCGATAGGGTTCAAATCCAGCGATTGCGATGGCCCCTTTAAGACAGCAATGTTTTCATCTATTGCTTGACTAGCTTCATCAATTGCTTGACTAGCTTTGAAGAATGCTTGGGGTCATTATCTTGTTGAAAAGAAGACCTTAAAGGCATGTTATCTTCCATATAGGGGTAACATTATGTTCATTAATATATCTCGATGCATAAATATATCCATAATCCTTTCTATGCGGTGTTATGGACCTCCGAGAAGCAACCCCCAGACAATGTCAGATCCACCTCTATGTTTAACAGAAGAAACTGTGTATTAATGATTCATTCTTTTTCCAATGGGCGTCCAATAGCATAACGAACTCCATCAGAATCAAACATATTGAATTTTGATTCATCGCTCCAATATACCCGTTTCCTATCATGTAAAGTCCAATGGAGATGTCGACGAGTAAAACCTAAACGGTCCCTTTTGTTCTTCTTTGAAAAAAGGGGTTACTAAATTAAAAACGTTCATAGTTTGATTTGTAACTGCGATTAATAGCATGATTATTCATATGTAGCATATTTAATATTACGTTATAAAAAATAACACTGAAAAATTGGGGAATTTATGATCACAGTACGTAAAGCTATAGCCTAGGGTGTCAAATTTGAAGATTTTCAAAAATATGCCTATTATCATTAAAAAAAAGCAAATTTATTGTATCGCCTTCAAAGTAAACCGCTTCCGAATTAATACACTTGTGCCAACGAATAATCTAACGGACAAAACATTTTTTAAGCGTATTTTCCGGAATTGACTTTTTTCCGCGAATTCTCTTTTATGTCTTTTATCGACTGAAAACGAGTGCCTGGAAGTGGTAATTTGAGTTTTGAAAAGAGAAAAAAGTCGGCCGGAGTCATATCAGGGGAATACGGTGGTTGTTCGATGGTGTTCGTTGAGTTTTTGGCCAGAAATTCGTTCGCCAGAATGATAGCCTTGTGAGAGCGTTGTAGTGATGCAAATCCAGTTTTCTTTCCACAAATCTGGCCTTTTTCGACAAAATTCCTCTCTCAAACGCCGCATAACGCTCAGATAATATTCTTTATTTACCGCCTGACCTGGCAAGAATTCCGAGTACACAACACCGCAATAATCAACGAAAACAATCAACATCACTTTAATTTTTGATGGACCTTGACGTGATTTTTTCGGTTTGAGCTCAGTTGGAAGGCGCCATTCCGAAGCTTATTGACTGGTTTACTGCAATACGTTTTATGAATATCGGGTCGGAATTGATTCGTTCTAGCATGCCTTCAGCAACCTTTACGCGATTGGGTTTCTGAAGAAAATTCAGGTCTTTCGGCACTAGTCGAGTGGCAACGCGTTTCAGGCCCAAACAATCGCTTAAAATGGTACGAATTAATTCGTGAGACACAGAAAGATCAGTGGTATCTCTCGCAAACTTAAATGATGATTTTCAGTCACCATTTCCTTGATTTTAGCCATGTTAACTTCAGTTGAAGACGTTGATGGCCGACCAGAGCAAGCCAAATCTTCCACCACATCTCGACCGTTTTTGAATGCACTGTACCACTCATATGCACGTATTTTTTGATAAAGTTGATTCGCCGTAAGCCTTTTGCAACATTTTCAGCGACCCAGCGGATGAAATTCCATTTGCAATGCAAAATTTAAGACAAATTCTTTGTTCGATGCTTTTATCCATTGTAAAAATCGCAAAACACATTTGAGATGAACTGACAAAATCGAGTACTGTAAACAAACTAAATGACAGATGACGTTCAATCTCTGCGCCAGTATAGATGACAGTTGTGGTAACATAGGGATAAAAAGAATTTTGACAATCCCTTTAAGCGGGCTTTCCAAATGAACAATTCCCGTTACTTTTTCGACATAATGTATAAACAAAGGGAGGGATTGTCTGCAAGACTCGCAGTAATCGAAACAGATCAGTCGTCCTTAATTCCGAACATCGGACAACTTAAGTGAACGTTATACGGTAGCGCCATCTAGGGGTCGGCGTGCTACTAGCATATTTCGACATCTGAACAGGTGGTCACCGTTACGGGCTAGGTTTAAATATAAGATAACCTGAGTTCTGTCTAATTGATTGAACTAGATGGTAATCCATAAATCTATGAGCATCACTGTTTGGACTGTTGCTTATCGCTGTCATATAATGGCAAGTAAATTATAAAACGCAGAAAAAACTCAGCAGAATCGCGTTTAAATAAATCGAAATACTCTTTAAAGTTTTCATTCGAATAAGTCTTTGTAAACGCCTTGTAAACGTCACACCCATCCCACACCCCCCAAGATTTTGCATACCCAAAACATCGTGTAAAATGTAGTCGATACGGTCTATCGAGATGTTTACAATGTCAGCCAGCTCGCGTTCTTTCACTCGACGATTATTTGATACAACATTGTAGATTTTTGCGACGATTTGTCGGTTGTAATGGATTTTCGTATTTACGACCACGTTTAACTTCAGTAACCCACTTGTTTGCAGTTGAACCTAATCCTTTAAAGTAGAATCTAACTATCTTTGCTCATTTTCAAAACGCACTAGAAAATCCGATTCACTAAAATAATTACGACGAATCACCAAGTGACTCTAGGGAATTCAAACTCGCATTGAATGCGCATCAGATGTTGGCATGTCTCCCCTCCAAAGAGGAAGCCGGCAATGTTCCCAGATCAAACGCTACGCCGCCAATTTCATTACTTTATTTTAAACCTCGTATATTTATTACAGTCTAAATAAGAGGTAGGTAAAGTTTGGTTTTAATACTCATTGACAATTCTCTGAAGTCGTACGGTCACCCTATGACCTCGTACTCAAGTACCTCCGTTTACTAGGAACCGGGGTTAATTTTAAAAGCCTGTTTCCCATCAAATATGTCTTTCATTTTAAACTCTTCATAAATAAATTCGGCTATGAAATATGAAACTTGCCTAAAAAGCTACTTACAAGCCTGATGTAATAAATATTGTTCTGGTTGGTTGGTAAAAGTATCCCTACAATTATTTATAATTAGTAAACAGTACAGAATTTGAATTGTGTTGGCTTCTAAAAAATCTTCGTTTAATCCCGTCACCCACATAATTAGTGATTTATTTAAACTTAAGATTTTTTTTAGGTTGATCCATATAAAGGAAAATGAAAAATGATACAAAAATTTACCCTAGATCTGTCATGGAGATTTGATATTCGAGATTTTTCAGTTTCTGTGGTTCCTAAGCAAGGAAAATATTTTAAAAGCACATCTCATTGTTTAAAAGAAATAATTTTCGTTTTTTGCATTTCACCAATAATTGTTTCCAAAAAAAATTGTCATGTCTCCTTCTTCTTTTCTTCCATGGCCCCTTGCTCCGATGGAGTTATTTTAACTTTTTTTTTTTTTTAGTTTAAGTTCAAAATAATATAGGACTGATCAAATGTTACTTGTATTTTCGTTATTAGAGCTAAGTTGTGTATATAATTCAAAGAAAAAGATTTAAAAAACATAAATGTATGTCGTAGTTTAATAAAATTGGTGATTTCATGTTAATCATTACCAACTTGTCGTGTTGGTTGTCTATATTTAGAGATCACGTGGGTTTCGAGATTAAATATAGGCCCTTACTTGATGGAAATTCATCATAAAATGTTTAATAAAAAAACTTTTCTTATCTAATTTTCACTTTATTATATTTATAGGAGCCTCATTAGCTGTGGTGTCTAAGGCGACAGCCTTACCATACGGCAGTTAATGTGGAGCGGGTTCGATTCCCGTTCTAGGCAAAAAAGTTTTTTCTAAAAACAAAAAATTCTTGTGAATGTTTCTAGGTAAGAGTGTAAAATCTGACAAGGAATCACCCCTCAGTCACGCCAGTTTGAGGCTGGGTAAGGCCGGATGCCTTCTGAGAGGTGTTCTACGTTGGTCACTCGCCAGTCGGTAGTAGGCTTCTCGAGATACTTTCGGTTAAGCACAAAACCAAGGGTTGATAGCCCGAGGGGGGTGCTGACCGGGGTTTTCAGTAGTGATGACCGTGGTTCGGAACCCACGTTAAGCTGTAGGTCCAGTTGCTAAATAGCCTTTTCAGTTGCTGATACGCCTCTAACCCCAAAACTGTATTTTTTTATTATATTTATTTGCACATTATTCCAACGAATACATAGATTTATTACAGCAATCTGTCATATAATAAAAAATCTTTAAATTAAGAGTTCATATTCAACATTTTTGTACCTAAATTTAAGCTTGCAATATATTTTTATTGCATGCTTAAATTTAGGTACAAAAACTCACGTCAGATTTTGTCACCCTACCCAAAAAGGCAACAATTAAGTCAGGTACGAACAGGCATATCTAGAATCCACAAGAATAATTAAAAAACTTTCACCTCCTACCTGCTTCATCATAAATAACACTAGTTATGTTTTCAGTATTTTCACAGTTAGGCAAATAACCAAAAAAAAATTATTACAAGATCAAAGACGGACAAAACATGAAAATAACCGTTGTTAACATTTTACAAATATGTTTATTTTTGTTAAAGTTTGCGATAGGCAACCAAAGATACACGAAAATATAATCGTGTTTTCTTTTAACAATGCAATTAAACAAAATACTATTACGTTATGAGAAATAAATTGTATACGTCAACAAATAAATAAAATTGATGCTTTACTAGAGGAATACATAAAAGTGCAAATTTGATGACGCCAATGGACTATGTTGTCAAACTTCAAGGTCAAAATAGATACTGTAATCAAACTCTTATCAGTATAAAACAAATCTAAATAATAATTATAATATAAATGTTTGTAATTAAACAAAATCACTTATTTATTTATCTTGTAGAATTTGTTTTTATTTTAGCATATCATACGACACAATTGCGCAACAGTGTATTGAGAAACTCGTAGTACGAGGTTCAAGAACTACTTGTTCACGAACGAAATTAAAACCACTAATTTCAGTTCTAACACACAACCAACTAGTTCCAAGTGTTTTAGTGTTTTAAATTTCTAAAAGTCTTCTTGATTTTTATTAAAAAAGGTAAGGGATTGTTTTTATATTACTGAAATAATCTTATAACCTATTTCTTGACAAATATTTTTATTGTTTTCGGCAAGTAATATGTGAAATCAGCACTATTAACTTTTAATGACTGTTCGTTAGTAACTTATAGTCGTTGACTTTCTAAACACACCTTTTACTTATATATTTATAACTCATCTCTTCATATTTTTAAGGACATAAAAATGGTTCGTGTGTTCGTTGTTGGTGTCGGTATGACCAAATTTGATAAACCTGGTTCAAAAGAAGGTGATTACCCTGATTGGGGAAAAGAAGCTATACTTGAAGCCCTAAAAGACTCCAGAGTTAAAATTGAGGAAGTTGAACTAGCCACAGCTGGTTTTGTTTATGCTGATTCAACCAGTGGTCAAAGAGTAAGTGGATTTTATTTTGAAGTAGGTGAATGTTGCAAGTATCCTTATTTAAGGTTATTTATGAAGTGGGCATGACAGGAATTCCTATTTTCAATGTAAATAATAATTGTTCAACTGGTTCAAGTGCCCTTTTACTAGCCAAGGAGATGGTTGAGTGTGGAAAATGTCAATGTGCTTTGGCTGTAGGTTTTGAAAAGATGCAAAGAGGCAGTCTGGGATCTGTTTTCCAAGACCGTTCTAATCCTATGGAGAAACATGTTGAAGTTATGTCAGAAATTGCAGATATGGGTTAGAAAACTTGACAAAAAGCAAAGAATACAGGAATAATGAGAAATTGTATTTTATAGATGGTTCTCCAATAACTGCACAAATGTTTGGTAATGCAGGCATAGAACACATGAAAAAATATGGTACCAAACCTGAGCATTTTGCTAAAATTGCTTATAAAAATCACAAACACTCAGTTAACAACCCAAAGTCTCAGTTCAGAGATGAATATTCTCTAGAGCAGATCCTTAAATCACCTAAAGTTTATGGACCTTTGACTAAACTTCAAGTAAATTTATTTATTCTATATATATTTTGATTTTTTACATAAAAATTAATGGTTTTAGTGTTGTCCAACTAGTGATGGTGCAGCAGCGGCGATTGTTGTATCAGAGGATTTTGTTAAAACACATGGATTAGAAGAAAAAGCTGTAGAAATTTTAGGCATGGAGATGGCTACTGATTTGCAGTCCACATTTAAGTGAGTTAATTATTTTTTATGAAGTGTTGGAAGTATTGTAATTTCTCATTATCTTGTAGAGATCGAAGCAGTCTGAAGCTAGTAGGTTATGACATGACTCAATTAGCAGCTGAGCGATTATTTAAAAAAGCTAACAAGTCACCTCAAGATGTCCAAGTAGTGGAATTGCATGATTGTTTCTCTGCAAATGAATTGTTAACTTATGAAGCTCTGGGGTTGTGTGCTCCTGGACAAGCAGGAGTTTTAATTGACAGAGGAGACAATACCTATGGAGGAAAATATGTGATAAACCCTTCTGGAGGTCTTATTTCAAAAGGGCATCCTCTGGGGGCAACAGGTCTGGCCCAGTGTGCAGAGCTTTGTTGGCAGCTGAGAGGTGAAGCTGGTCCAAGGCAGGTTCCAAATGCCAAACTTGCTCTACAGCACAACATAGGTCTTGGAGGAGCTGTAGTTGTAGCTCTATATCAACTAGGATTCCCTTCAAGTTCCGCTTCAGGTTCAAATGGAGACAATTTCACTGTTGCTCCATACTTGAAGATTCTACAACAAGCCATGTTGGAAGATGAGGATAAACTAGTAGAAAAACACAGAGCAATTTATGGTCTTAAAGTGGTAAAAAACAACGACGAAGAAGGTTTCTGGGTAATAAACACCAAAGTTGGAAAAGGCAAGATCGAGTTCAATTCCAAAGTGAAACCAGACGTAACGTTCATCGTCAACGATGAAGATGTTGTCGATTTATTAACCGGTAAAATACCACCGCAGAGAGCCTTCTTCCAGGGCAAGGTCAAGATACAGGGTAATATGGGACTGGCGATGAAGCTGACACAGCTACAACAAACCGCAGCTGCCAAAATTGAAGCTTTAAGAGCGAAACATTTGAAATCGAAACTTTAAATGTTCTTTTATGTAATTTTTTTTATACAATATTTGTTGATGCATTTAAGATTGCCTTTATTTTATAAATATATTTTTATTGCACTGACTATGGTTGTTGATATATATTTTTTGAGGATATAGGGAAATATATTGTATTTTTTATATATGTTTAGTTTTATTTTCCCCTTTTTCCTAAATAGATGACCCTAAAGAAAAAAAAAACATGAGCATTCCCTCAATTTATTATGATTTTAAGAACATACAGTATATGATACACACACAGCAAAATAATCTAAGAGACAATTATATAAAGATCTTAAAAAATAATGTTTGAGAATAAATTGATTCTTGGGAATTTGTTGATAACTTAGCAGTTGTTTTTGGAATAATTTAATACATGTAAAAATAAAGAATTGCAAGAAACATGATTATTAGGAGTCGTGGATTTTTGCTTAGTTCATTTGTTAATAATGGAGGCAATATGTGGCAATAAGTCAAGGGAGCATGCTACAAAGGGCAGTTGCTCAAGCGCTTGACTTTCACAGAAATGTAATAATGGTTTATGGATCAGCTTGCAAGAAGCAGGTGACATTGTCGAACAATATACATATTGTATTAAAATTACTAATCAGTTGCAAGACTGTTTTCTTCTTGAGGCTTTACTGATCTGCAATATTACAGCATCACACAAACAATGCCTACCATACATCAAATGATGTTAACCAAATATTTATGCTCAAGAACCAGTGGAAGTGCTAATGTTATCCAGAGGAAATCACGTTAATAGACTTCAGTGTCCTGAAGCACACGTACACTGGCGTAGACACGACTGGACCGCTGTTTTATCCTCCGATAAATCTTGATTTGGACTGAGTTCAGATACAGTAGAGCAAGATTGTGGAGACAGTCTGAAAACCCAGAACGCTTGGCAACTATTGAGGAAGTTCACAGACAGCATGATGGGAGTGTAATGGTTTGTTGTGGTAGCCCTGGTGATGGAAGAACTGATCTCGTTTACTTGGAACGACTTTTAAATGTAACTGATTATCGCGATATAATTCTTGAGCCCGTTGTGGTACCATTTGCACAATCAGTTAGTCCCCAATTTCGACTGATGCATGTCAGTGCACGTTTTCGTACGGCTAGGGTGGTAGGTGAATATCTCGAAGGTCACGAAGTTAACCTTGGCCTACGCAATCACCAGATCCAAACCAGATAGATGTGAAACATATTAAGCTGGGTCCACAGTAATAAAATTGTGCCTGTGTATTGAATTTACTGGAACAATTTGTTTGAATTATCTGGTGGACAACATGGTTCGTGTGCGTGCGGCGACAATATTTGTGTCAAAGCGTCTACATTGCCGCGCAGACACAGTACATACAGCTATAGGTAGACGCCGTTTAAAGTATAACTTGATGTTTAATATGCGAAAACAACTTTTTTGCCTTTTAACTAAATATAATAATAATTTCGTACTGAGTATACCTTGAGAATACAGGTTACCCATTATTATAAAAACACTAATTATAGATCTAAAACGTTCAAAACATTTAAGGGGCCGTTCACAAATTATGTAAACACATTTTTCCGAAATTCAGTACCCCCTCCCCCCATAATAAGCATTAGTAAGATTTTTCTTTGTAAAAAATCTTATGTAAAATGCAATAACGATTGAGGAGTTTTAAATAAGTTGTTGTTGAAATATATTTTTTTGTCTTATTTTTATTAGTTTTTGCTTGAAAGTTATTTTATCTATATGATCAGCATAGTTGATCAGCACAGTTTATATTTTAAAACTAATCACAACCAATAGTTTTAACTTATCATATAACTTAACGTTTTTTATATAACTTTGTTATAATTTTAGTAATTGTTAAAATTGTTTAATGTTTTAAATATTGAAAGGAATATAAATTATAAAAAAAATAAATAGGTATAACATAAAAATATAATTGAATTTCAGATATAATTTAACTTTGTCTCGGTCCATGATGGCGAAGCAATCCATTTTTCTAAATGTTATGCTAGAGGTACATCATCTATTTCATTTGATCTGTCGGATGTTTCTTCATCTACAATCACCTCTTCGTCTGGAAGCCATTCAACAAGATTATCACCAGATTGTTCAGAATCATAAACACATAAAATGTCCCCTAGACGTCGCGCAGCTATTTTGAAGGCCCGAACTCTGGCAGACGTTTCAGCGGGTAATTTATTGTAACGATTACGCTTGTGTGAACGTAAATTTTTTTCAGAAGCAAAATAGATTACATATTGAACACGTAAGTTTGTCAGTAAAAATCATACGGTACTTGTCGGTTTTTGTAGGGAATCGAAATTTTCAATGCCAAACGCATAAAAAATCTTCCAAAACGCACAAAAATATCGTAATCACAAAACTCAGCATTTTTTGTATCAATTGCAGATGGTGCTATAATTGAATTTTGATTTTCTCATTCAAAATCGGCGGAGGAAAAAATCCTGTAGGTAGTAAAGTACCCAACCTACTTCGCAGCTTGCTGCTACAACATTTCATATCACCACATTTGGACACTTGAAGAAAATATTGCGATTCGCGTACATGTTTATCATACCAATCTTGAGGAATAAGTGAATCAGTAGTCTTCCCGCTTGCATGGATGAACAAACGTTAACACAACTTCTTCTCCATCAATGATCGTAGAACTCCATATGGATGGAAAAATTTCACTTTCAAAAGTTCTATAGCATTGTTGACTGTGTTTGGAGTCAAGGTGTGATCCAAAAGTATCATGGGGTAATAATGATCCCGACAACTAATAACTGAAGTGGAGCCATTCGTCATTCCACGCGATTGAATGCACTCCATTTCTTCCAGGTGCATTAGTTGCATAAAATATTGTGTCCAATTTTTTTAAAAATATTTTATTGCTTCAGATATGACTTTGCCATAACGAGAATTTTCGTCGGGTCCTCCATCGAATGTAAAGATGCTAATAGGCTTAACTGCACCCTCAAAAGTTCGAGTCAAGTCTTTAAAAGAGTCCAGCTCTAGCAATCGTGTAAAAAGGTGCTCCATGTGAAGGAGCAGATGATGGACAGTATTTTCCACTTCTGATAGAAACACAAGTTGGCCCACTATAAGAAACGGCATTGGGATCCTCCATACCTTTGGGATTGATTTTACATCCTGAATAAGAAATACATTAAAATATATTGTAGTTCTGAAGTAGGCTCTTGTGGCATAGGTTCAATAGCAAGTAACTGTCAAAATATTTGATTTAAAAAATCATAATAAAATATTTAATTTTTTTTTACATTAAAAATTAATATTATTAATAATTATTACTTAGCTTACCGGCATTTTAAAAAAATTGTGTAAAGTCGTTATTTTCTTTTTTGAAGTACCCTTATTTAATTCTTTAATTTTACCATCAATAAAAATTTCAAAACCTTGTTTGTCTTTCTTAAATGTTTCTTTTGAACTTTTTCCATATATAATTAACCTCATTTTGGCGAACACCGCGGGCTTTTTCAGGATGACAAACCACATATGTTTTAACGAATAGTGAAGATTACCAGCCACATTATCTTTTTGTAGTTTTTTCAACTGTAAATCAACAGAAATTACTTTGTGCTTTAACAAAAAGCCTAAAAAAGTTAGGATAGGTTAAGTGTCAACTGTCAACGAAAAAAAAATTCAGTTGCTTACAGCATCTTCGCAGTTTTTGTTTTGTTTCAACAATCTAGCAGTTATTGATAGCACGGGCGTAGCCAAGGGTTTGGGGGTTCAACCCCCCCCCCCCCCCTGAAATAAGCCATAAGCCCCCGGAATGTATCACCCACGAAGAATGAGGTTTGATTGTAGTAATGATGTCCTGATGATGTTACGTCAGTGAGTGAGTTTAATGTGATGTCAAATTATAGCTCATTCAGGGAAGCAAGGGTTGCACGTCATAAATCTAGAGAAATTTATTGCCAATTTAAATCGATAAGAAAAAGTTCAAAGCATTCTCTTCTTCTTCTAATCCTATTAGAATAGGATAAAAATACGGTGAGCCGGTGGATCACATTCGGTGAAGTCGCTGTCAAGATAACATTTAGGTTTGTAGTTCTGGACAGTGTTGCCGACCTTACATAACTTTTTCGTAGAATCTGTCATTTTCATGTTGTGATCGTTTTGGAGTGCCGTCAAACGTTTCTGAATTATTTTTAGTGTATTCTTTGCCGTTTTAGCTATTTTCTGGTTTAGTTTCTGTTTTTGTGAATTCTGCAGTAAAAAATCTGTGATTATAATTGCAAAAAAATGTCAAAACCGTTAAGCGGTCAGCACGGGCGTAACCAAGGGTGGGGGTTCAAACCGCCCCCCCTGAAATAAGCCAAATATTACCTAATATTATACCGAAAAAATACGAAGAGTGAAGAGAGTTAAATTATTACATTTGAATTGAATATATATTGAATATATATATAATTGAATATATATATTGAGTATATATATAATTGAATATATATATTGAGTATATATATATATATATATATATATATATATATATATATATATATATATATATATATATATATATATTGAGTATATATATATATATATATATATATATATATATATATATATATATATATATATATATATATATATATATATATATATATATATATACTAGTGGACGTTGCGCACAGTAACGCCATCTCTGGTCATTTCATTTCATGTAAGTATATTTTTGTTATTTTATTTACTTCAAACTAAACCCCCCTCAAAACTAAATCCTGGCTACGCCCGTGATTGATAGGGTATTGAAAGGAAAAAATCTCTTTTATCAATACGGAATTATAGTATAAAAATTATTGGCGTTACCGACTACAGAAAAAAAATTTAATATTTTGCTTACCTAAGATTTGTTCACCAGCGCCCTCCCCTATTAGGTGGTTACGTAATTTGTGAACAGCCCCTAATTAAAGTTCTTCGCCACTACAAAAAAATTGTCGCATTTTTCGCAAAGTTAATATTTTATTTTTTGTGATTTAGATTATAATGATTTGTATATACTTAATTATCAGGTATTTTACAAATACATAAAAATATTATTGCATTTTTTTAAAATAGTTCATTCAGAAAAAAATGTTTTATTCCTTTTTTAAAATATAAAAGTGATAGATAATAAAGTAAAAAATTGTTTTATTCCCTTATCAATATATACAGTGGTGGACAAAAGTATTGATCCTGCATATTGTTTTTATAATAAAATTTTATATTTTTCAAATACAAACTTAAAAAACTAATCAAATGATTATTTTATGCCTCTAAAATTTAAATTTTTAACAAACTTTTAACATTTGCTGGTTATAGAGCATTGGTTGCCAGAAAGAAACCGTGCGTTAACAAAGTCAACCAAAAAAAAGCGTTTGCAATTGGCAAACCAGTATGTTGATAAAACTAATGAGTTTTCCGAGACAGTAATATTTTCAGACGAAAGTAAATACAATATATTTCATTCGGATGGACGATCTCTTGTCTGAACGAAGCAAAACACAGAACTTGAGTTAAAGAATTTACATCAAATGTAAGGGGATGGAAGTATCCTAGTGTGGGGATGTATGGCTGCAGGAGGCGTTGGAAATCTTGTCTTTATTGATGGAATAATGAACAAAACAGTATTTAAATATTTTTAAAAACAATCTACGACAAAGTGCTGCAAAGCTGAATATTACCAACAGTTTCTATTTTCAACATGACAACGATCCAAAACATACAGTTTATGTAGTGAAACAGTAAATAGTTTATAACGTGCCATATTAGTTAAACTCCTCTCCGCAGTCACCTAACCTGAATCTTATAGAAAAGCTGTGGAATGAACTAGAGAAGCGGATCAGAAAACATCACATTTCAAGCCCACATCACATTTAAAATTCAATTGAATGAAAATTTTCTACGATAATGGACGTCTTTAGGGCAAGAAATTACTCAAAAAATAGCTCACTTCAAAGTTATCAAGAGATAATAAATAATTATTTGAAATAATATTTGGTATTATGGAAATGTAAGTGGTTCATCGGACTCTCGCGATAATAATATTAGAATTAATCCAATGTAAATGTTACCACACTTTAGAAATATTTTTATTCTTCTAGAAACATAAAGCACTGGAAAGATCAGATTCCTTTTTATTAAAACACTCTAAAAGATTCACGTACAAAGTTTGATTAGAACTAAGTCTATCAGGTCGAAAGCAGATGTTTTTTTTTTGTTCTTACCATACAAAAACTTTATTACAGCACGAATTGTAACCTGTTAATATGGGGGTGTTATTAGATCCTCATCATAATCCTCGACCTCTACATTTCGACTGCATAAGCTATTTGAATTAGAATTTTTCCCGCCGCATAGTTATATTCAAGCACCATCTCTTCTTCAGCTTCAAAACGAAGGAAAAATATATGAGACTACTGTGAATACATCCCGAAAAAAGACAGTTATCAGGATGACAAAAGTGTATAGAAAATGAGGTTACTCAGGAGAAGGAAAGAAATAAAACTAAACGCACTAAAAATATGGCAAGAAATATATTTCCCTATAACTTGAAAAAACATTTATCAAGTGGAATAAAAATATATCTATAAAGTAAAGACAATATTAAATGCACCAACAAATATTTTATAACAAATTAGGTCAAAAACATTTAAAAGTTAATTGAAAGAAATTCTTCTACGAGAATGGAGATCCTTAAAGCTAGTTCACTCCATGCTAAACCGTCTAAGAGAAGTTATATCAAGAGAAAAGAACTTCTTACAAAATATGAATTTCGTATATGGTCCTTTCATTAGGTGACTGTGCTAATACTTTTGTCCATTCAACTTTCAATGTTATATTCATTTTAAATTAATTTTATCTATTTCATTTGAGTTTAACAATTTATTTTGCATAAAATTTAGATTTTGGTTGTAGGTATAAAATAAACAACTAATTAATTTCTTTTTACGTTTGTATTTTGGAAATATATATTTTTATTTAAAACAAAATGTGAAAGGCCAAATACTTTTGTCTCCTACGGTATGTAGAGTTTATTAAACATCTTGACAATAGATTAAATATAATTAATATATTTTCATTGATAATATTTGGTATTATGAATATGTAAGTGGTTCATCGGACTCTCGAGATAATGATATGAGGGTTATACATACTACCCTGATAAATTACTTTATCCAATTATTTACCGAGTATACAATACTACTCAAATGTTACCACTCTTTCGAAATATTTTTATACTTGTAAAAAAAACACTGGAAAGATCAGATCCCCTTTTATTAAAACACTCTAAAAGATGCACGTACCAAGTTTGGTTAGAACTAAGTCTATCAGGTCGAAAGCGTATGTTTTTTTTTTGTTCTTACCATACAAAAACTTTATTACACCACAAATTGTAACCTGTTAATGTGGGGGTGTTATTAGATCCTCATCATAATCCTTGACCTCTACATTTCGACTGCATAAGTTATTCGAATTAGAATTTTTCCCGTCGCATAGTTATTTTCTAGCACCAGCTCCTCTTCAGCTTCAAAACGAGGGAAAAATATACAAGCCTACTGTGAATATATCCCGAAAAAAAGACAGTTATCAGGATGACAAAAGTGTATAGAAAATGAGGTTACTCAGGAGAAGGAAAGAAATAAAACTAAACGCACTAAAAATATGGCAAGAAATATATTTCCCTATAACTTGAAAAAACATTTATCAAGTGGAATAAAAATATATCTATAAAGTAAAGACAATATTAAATGCACCAACAAATATTTTATAACAAATTAGGTCAAAAACATTTAAAAGTTAATTGAAAGAAATTCTTCTACGAGAATGGATATCCTTAAAACTAGTTCACTCCATGCTAAACCGTCTAAGAGAAGTTATATCAAGAGAAAAGAACTTCCTACAAAATATGAATTTCGTATATGGTCCTTTCATTAGGTGACTGTGCTAATACTTTTGTCCATTCAACTTTCAATGTTATATTCATTTTAAATTAATTTTATCTATTTCATTTGAGTTTAACAATTTATTTTGCATAAAATTTAGATTTTGGTTGTAGGTATAAAATAAACAACTAATTAATTTCTTTTTACGTTTGTATTTTGGAAATATATATTTTTATTTAAAACAAAATGTGAAAGGCCAAATACTTTTGTCTCCCACGGTATGTAGAGTTTATTAAACATCTTAACAATAGATTAAATATAATTAATATATTTTCATTGATAATATTTGGTATTATGAATATGTAAGTGGTTCATCGGACTCTCGAGATAATGATATGAGAGTTATACATACTACCCTGATAAATTACTTTATCCAATTATTTACCGAGTATACAATACTACTCAAATGTTACCACTCTTTCGAAATATTTTTATACTTGTAAAAAAAAAACACTGGAAAGATCAGATCCCCTTTTATTAAAACACTCTAAAAGATGCACGTACAAAGTTTGGTTAGAACTAAGTCTATCAGGTCGAAAGCGTGTGTTTTTTTTTGTTCTTACCATACAAAAACTTTATTACACCACGAATTGTAACCTGTTAATATGGGGGTGTTATTAGATCCTCATCATAATCCTTGACCTCTACATTTCGACTGCATAAGTTATTCGAATTAGAATTTTTCCCGTCGCATAGCTATTTTCAAGCACCAGCTCCTCTTCAGCTTCAAAACGAGGGAAAAATATACGAGCCTACTGTGAATATATCCCGAAAAAAAGACAGTTATCAGGATGACAAAAGTGTATAGAAAATGAGGTTACTCAGGGGAACGAAAGAAATAAAACCAAACGCACGAAAAATATGGCATACAATAGTATATTTCCCTATATCTTGAAAAAACATTTATCAAGTGGAATAAAAATATATCTATAAAATAAAGACAATATTAAATGCACCAACGAATATTTTATAACAAATTAGGTCAAAAACATTTAAAAGTTAATTGAAAGAAATTCTTCTACGAGAATGGAGATCCTTAAAGCTAGTTCACTCCATGCTAAACCGTCTAAGATAAGTTATATCAAGAGAAAAGAACTTCCTACAAAATATGAATTTTGTATATGGTCCTTTCATTAGGTGACTGTGCTAATACTTTTGTCCATTCAACTTTCAATATTATATTCATTTTAAATTAATTTTATCTATTTCATTTGAGTTTAGCAATTTATTTTGCATAAAATTTAGATTTTGGTTGTAGGTATAAAATAAACAACTAATTAATTTCTTTTTACGTTTGTATTTTGGAAATATATATTTTTATTTAAAACAAAATGTGAAAGGCCAAATACTTTTTTCTCCTACGGTATGTAGAGTTTATTAAACATCTTGACAATAGATTAAATATAATTAATATATTTTCATTGATAATATTTGGTATTATGAATATGTAAGTGGTTCATCGGAGTCTCGAGATAATGATATGAGAGTTATACATACTACCATCATAAATTACTTTATCCAATTATTTATCGAGTATACAATACTACTCAAATGTTACCACTCTTTCGAAATATTTTTATACTTGTAAAAAAAAACACTGGAAAGATGAGATCCCTTTTTATTAAAACACTCTAAAAGATTCACGTACAAAGTTTGATTAGAACTAAGTCTATCAGGTCGAAAGCGTGTGTTTTTTTTTGTTCTTACCATACAAAAACTTTATTACACCACGAATTGTAACCTGTTAATATGGGGGTGTTATTAGATCCTCATCATAATCCTTGACCTCTACATTTCGACTGCATAAGTTATTCGAATTAGAATTTTTCCCGTCGCATAGCTATTTTCAAGCACCAGCTCCTCTTCAGCTTCAAAACGAGGGAAAAATATACGAGCCTACTGTGAATATATCCCGAAAAAAAGACAGTTATCAGGATGACAAAAGTGTATAGAAAATGAGGTTACTCAGGGGAACGAAAGAAATAAAACCAAACGCACGAAAAATATGGCATACAATAGTATATTTCCCTATATCTTGAAAAAACATTTATCAAGTGGAATAAAAATATATCTATAAAATAAAGACAATATTAAATGCACCAACGAATATTTTATAACAAATTAGGTCAAAAACATTTAAAAGTTAATTGAAAGAAATTCTTCTACGAGAATGGAGATCCTTAAAGCTAGTTCACTCCATGCTAAACCGTCTAAGAGAAGTTATATCAAGAGAAAAGAACTTCCTACAAAATATGAATTTTGTATATGGTCCTTTCATTAGGTGACTGTGCTAATACTTTTGTCCATTCAACTTTCAATATTATATTCATTTTAAATTAATTTTATCTATTTCATTTGAGTTTAACAATTTATTTTGCATAAAATTTAGATTTTGGTTGTAGGTATAAAATAAACAACTAATTAATTTCTTTTTACGTTTGTATTTTGGAAATATATATTTTTATTTAAAACAAAATGTGAAAGGCCAAATACTTTTGTCTCCTACGGTATGTAGAGTTTATTAAACATCTTGACAATAGATTAAATATAATTAATATATTTTCATTGATAATATTTGATATTATGAATATGTAAGTGGTTCATCGGAGTCTCGAGATAATGATATGAGAGTTATACATACTACCCTGATAAATTACTTTATCCAATTATTTACCGAGTATACAATACTACTCAAATGTTACCACTCTTTCGAAATATTTTTATACTTGTAAAAAAAAACACTGGAAAGATCAGATCCCCTTTTATTAAAACACTCTAAAAGATGCACGTACAAAGTTTGGTTAGAACTAAGTCTATCAGGTCAAAAGCGTATGTTTTTTTTTTGTTCTTACCATACAAAAACTTTATAACACCACGAATTGTAACCTGTTAATATGGGGGTGTTATTAGATCCTCATCATAATCCTTGACCTCTATATTTCGACTGCATAAGTTATTCGAATTAGAATTTTTCCCGTCGCATAGTTATTTTCAAGCACCAGCTCCTCTTCAGCTTCAAAACGAGGGAAAAATATACGAGCCTACTGTGAATATATCCCGAAAAAAAGACAGTTATCAGGATGACAAAAGTGTATAGAAAATGAGGTTACTCAGGAGAAGGAAAAAAATAAAACTAAACGCACTAAAAATATGGCAAGAAATATATTTCCGTATAACTTGAAAAAACATTTATCAAGTGGAATAAAAATATATCTATAAAATAAAGACAATATTAAATGCACCAACGAATATTTTATAACAAATTAGGTCAAAACATTTAAAAGTTAATTGAAAGAAATTCTTCTACGAGAATGGATATCCTTAAAACTAGTTCACTCCATGCTAAACCGTCTAAGAGAAGTTATATCAAGAGAAAAGAACTTCCTACAAAATATGAATTTCGTATATGGTCCTTTCATTAGGTGACTGTGCTAATACTTTTGTCCATTCAACTTTCAATATTATATTCATTTTAAATTAATTTTATCTATTTCATTTGAGTTTAACAATTTATTTTGCATAAAATTTAGATTTTGGTTGTAGGTATAAAATAAACAACTAATTAATTTCTTTTTACGTTTGTATTTTGGAAATATATATTTTTATTTAAAACAAAATGTGAAAGGCCAAATACTTTTTTCTCCTACGGTATGTAGAGTTTATTAAACATCTTGACAATAGATTAAATATAATTAATATATTTTCATTGATAATATTTGGTATTATGAATATGTAAGTGGTTCATCGGAGTCTCGAGATAATGATATGAGAGTTATACATACTACCATCATAAATTACTTTATCCAATTATTTATCGAGTATACAATACTACTCAAATGTTACCACTCTTTCGAAATATTTTTATACTTGTAAAAAAAAACACTGGAAAGATCAGATCCCCTTTTATTCACTTTTATTACACTCTAAAAGATGCACGTACAAAGTTTGGTTAGAACTAAGTCTATCAGGTCGAAAGCGTATGTTTTTTTTTGTTCTTACCATACAAAAACTTTATTACACCACGAATTGTAACCTGTTAATATGGGGGTGTTATTAGATCCTCATCATAATCCTTGACCTCTATATTTCGACTGCATAAGTTATTCGAATTAGAATTTTTTCCCGTCTTATAGTTATTTTTAAGCGCCATCTTTCAGAGTCAAAACGAGGTAAATTATGCGAGCTTACTGTGAATATATCCCGAAAAAAAGGCCTTTTATTGTGAAGGAAAGTTATTTTGCTTCGGAACCCCGCACAATCGCAGACAGCAAAAAGGACTATGGAGCGTGATCGTCCGAGTTCCGGTTTCATAGACTTGGCCTCTACGAATTTTCATCTATTCCTTCCGATCTCTGCAACATCACTTGGTTGATAATTGCTCCACATCTCTTGAGGAAGTCGAAAAAGGCTAAATAACTATCACATCAAAACCTCGAGGTTTTTTTTCGATTTGATATTCGACATTTATCAGGATGTCAAAAGTGCATAGAAAATGAGGTTATTCAGGGGAAGGAAAAAAATAAAACTAAACGTATATAAAAATATGGCATACAACAGTATATTTCCCTATATCTTCAAAAAACATTTATCAACAACCTATACTTAGTGGAATAAAAATATATCTATAAAATAAAAACAATATTAAGTGCACCAACAAATATTTTATAACAAATTAGGTCAAAAACATTTAAAGTTTCGATTTCAAATATTTCGCTCTTAAAGCTTCAATTTTGGTAGCTGCTATTTGTTGAAGCTGGACCAACCTCATCGCCAGTCCCATATTACCCTGTATCTTCACCTTTCCCTGGAAGAAGGCTCTTTGTGGAGGAATTTTACCGGTTAATAAATCGATCACATCTTCGTCGTTGACTACGAACGTCACGTTTGGTTTCAGTTTGGAGTTGAACTCGATCTTACCCTTTCCAACTTTCGTGTTTATTACCCAGAAACCTTCTTCGCCGTTGTTTTTTATAACTTTAAAGCCATAAACTGCTCTATACTTTTCAACTAAGTTATCTTCATCTTCCAACATGGCCTGTTGTAAAAATTTTAAGTATGGGGCTGCAGTGAAGCTGTCTTCATTTGAACCTGAAGTGGGACTTGATGGGAATCCCAGTTGATAAAGAGCTACAACTACAGCTCCTCCGAGACCTATGTTGTGTTGTAAGGCAAGTTTGGCGTTTGGAACCTGCCTGGGACCTGCTTCACCTCTCAGCTGCCAACAAAGCTCTGCACACTGGGCCAGACCTGTTGCCCCTAGGGGATGCCCTTTTGAAATAAGACCTCCGGAAGGGTTTATCACATATTTTCCTCCGTAGGTATTGTCTCCTCTGTCAATTAGAGCGCCTGCTTGTCCTGGGGCACACAGTCCCAGAGCTTCATAAGTTATTAATTCATTTGCTGAGAAACAATCATGCAATTCCACTACTTGGACATCTTGAGGTGACTTGTTAGCTTTTTTAAATAATCGCTCAGCTGCTAGTTGAGTCATGTCATAACCTACTAACTTCAGACTACTGCGATCTCTACAAAATAATGAAAAATTACAATACGTCCAAAACTTCATGAAAAATAATTAACTCACTTAAATGTGGACTGCAAATCAGTAGCCATCTCCATGCCTAAGATTTCTACAGCTTTTCCTTCTAATCCATGTGTTTTAACAAAGTCCTCTGATACAACAATCGCCGCTGCTGCACCATCACTAGTTGGGCAACACTAAAACCATAATATTTTATGAAAAAATCAAAATATATACAGAATAAACAGATTTACTTGTAGTTTAGTCAATGGTCCATAAACTTTAGGCGATTTAAGGATCTGCTCTAGAGAATATTCATCTCTGAATTGTGATTTTGGGTTGTTAACCGAGTGTTTGTGATTTTTATATGCAATTTTGGCAAAATGCTCCGGTTTAGTACCATATTTTTTCATGTGTTCTATGCCAGCATTACCAAACATCTGTGCTGCTATTGGAGAACCATCTATAAAATAAAATTTCTCATTATTCACGTATTTTTCACTTTTTGTCAAGTTTTCTAACCCATATCTGCAATTTCTGACATAACTTCAACATGTTTCTCCATAGGATTAGAACGGTCTTGGAAAACAGATCCCAGACTGCCTCTTTGCATCTTTTCAAAACCTACAGCCAAAGCGCATTGACATTTTCCACACTCAACCATCTCCTTGGCTAGTAAAAGGGCACTTGAACCAGTTGAACAATTATTATTTACATTGAAAATAGGAATTCCTGTCATGCCCACTTCATAAATAACCTTAAATAAGGATACTTGCAACATTCACCTACTTCAAAATAAAATCCACTTACTCTTTGACCACTGGTTGACTCAGCATAAACAAAACCAGCTGTGGCTAATTCAACTTCTTCAATTTTCACTCCAGAATCTTTTAGGGCTTCAAGTATAGCTTCTTTTCCCCAAACAGGGTAGTCACCTTCTTTTGAACCGGGTTTATCAAATTTGGTCATTCCAACACCAACGACGAATACACGAACCATTTCTGTGTCCTTAAAACTATGAAGACTTGAGTTATATCAACATGTAAAACCTTAGTTTAGTAAACCAAGGTCTATAAGTAATTAGTGAAGTCATTAAAAGTTATAGTGTTAATTTCACTCAGTTCTTGCTAAATGCAATAAAAATGTTTGTCAATGAGTGGTTTACAAGATAATCTCAGTAATACAAAGATTTCCTTACTTTTTGTTATAAAAATCAAGTAGGTTTTTAGAAATATATTGCACTGAAACGCTTGGTACTAGTTGGCTGTATGCTAAAATAAAAATTAATGACTTTAATTTCGTTCGTGGACAAGTAGTTTTGAACCTCGTACTATGAATTTCTAAATAGATTGTTGCGTAATTGTACCATTGTTGCCGTATAATACGAAGTGTGTGAATAAAGTAATGAAAATGGTGGCATAGCGTTCGATCTGATAATACTGTTGGCTTTCCTTTTAAAGGTCGACATCTGATGCGTCTTTAATACGAGTTTGAACTGCCTGGAATCATTTGCTGGTCTGTAGAAATTCTTTACGTGTACCGGATTTTTCTCTCATTATCATCATCATCATTCAGCCATTGTCGATCCACTGCAGGGTGAGGGTCTCCCCAGCATGCTTCCAACTGACGCGGTTCTGAGCTTTCCTCTACCATTCGGGTCCAATATTCTTGATGATGTCATCGATCCATCGGGTTTAAGGTCTTCTTCGAGGGCGCTTATGACCAAGCGGTATCCATGGTTTGGTCCATCTGTCGTCACATCACCTCGCTATACGACCTGCCCAATTCCTTCCCCTTTCAAATGATGTCACATACTTTCGCCTGTTTAGCAAAATTATATGCTATGTATGAAGAGCAAACTGTGCCTACATTGCATTAATTGCAACAGCGACTAAGGAAAAATTAAACTAACATTCTTTGCAGCAGAACGAAGAATATTCTCTCAAATGGGTTTTGCATATCGGACCATTAATAAAAGACAAATATTAATGGAATCACAACGATTGGGACGATGGCGGTTTGACTACTTAAACTCTATAAAAAATACAGATTAGAAAATCGGTCCATTATCTACCTTGATGAAACATGATTCGATACACATGAGACGCCAGCAAAATGATGAGTAGGTACATCAAGAAAATGCCAAACCAAAGCCCCAGCGAATAAGGGAAAAAGAATTACAATTTTACATGATGGGGTTCCGAGGATGGATAGGTTCCAAATTGTTTACGGTTGTCCTCCAAAAATATTAAACATTCATCTTTAGACTACCATACCGACACCACAGCAGAATTTTTTAAAGATTGGTTTATAAATAGCCTTTTGTCCAATGTGTCTAAGGAAAGCGTAATTGCAATAGACAATGCTAGTTATCATAACAGCCAAAAAAATAAAGTTCCTAATGTAGATAGCACTGAATTGGAAATTCAGAACTATATTTTAAAAAACGATATATACTTCAAACAAAAACATACTTAAGACAAAAAATGTGATCTAGAAATATTAAAGACATTTAATATTAAAAAGGAATATGTATGTGATACCATTGCTGCCAATATGGGACATATAGTTAGTTATGCCTTCCCCCGTATTCCTGTACTTTTAATCCAATTGAGCATATGTGGTATCAGATAAAATCTAATGTTAGAACAGAAAATATTTCTCCGACTCTAAGTGCAAGTGCTGCAACATTAATTAGGAAGGTTGTAGATAGTATTCCCAAAGAAAGTTCGATAAATTCGATTAACCATGTTATTAAAATAGAAGACTCCTATGTATCATTTACTAATAATATAGAACCACTTATTATTAATGTAGATCAAAGTGACAGTGAGAGCGAAACCGAATTAAATGTATAATTCAATTTAAGTTATATTTTTAAGCCTTCGATAAAGTCTGGCATGAGGGCCTCAACTACAAATTAAACAAGCTTTTGCCTAAACAGTTTGCGCAATTATTAAAGTCTTATATCTCAGATAGATATTTCAGAGTTAAACAGGAAGATGCATACTCTGAACTAAAAAATATTAAAGCAGGAGTACCGCAAGGTAGTGTATTGGGACCAGTCCTTTACCTATTATATACCAGTGATATTCCTGAATTAGACCCAGACACGATAGCAACATTTGCTGACGATACTGCTATTATGGCTGTAGGCGTAGACCACGTGTGCCAAAAAGAACAACTTGGAAATAATCCAGCGATTCCAAAACAAAGCACTAAGGAACATTGCAAATGCCCCTTGGTATTTCAGAAACAGCGACCTCCATAGGGACTTGGAAATGGACACCGTTACCCAGACCATTAGCAGATTTGCCCAGAATCACGAGCAGCGACTTCTTCAGCACGTCAATGTCGAGGCCATCCAGCTCCTTGATAATGCAAGTCAAATCAGAAGACTTAAGAGGACCAAACCCTTTGAGTTGGTTTGAACGTTTGTGTTAGTAAAAAAGCAGAGCATAGTGCTGGTGTATACGTTAATATTGGTGTAATTAAGTTATTGGATTTAATTTAAGGGATACTAGTGAGTAAGTTCTTAAAATCACCTTTTCTTTTGTAGTAACTTAGGTTTGTACAACATTACTCGTTGATCAACTTTGGTCAGATTGTAATTTTGGAAAACTTCCTCAGGGATGTTTTATAAATAAAAAAAAAAATAATAATTTTTATTGTAGTAATAAATTCAAAATACACAAACCAATAAACAATGTTTTAGTCATTCATAATAATAATAATAATTGAATCATCGCATCGCATTACAACTGCGAATATCGAGAGAGGAATTTTTCAGGTAGATTCCATTTCTCCAGTTTGGTTTTGCCTAGCCCTAAACCCTATGTCCACATTACTGAACAACAGTAATATAGGATGAGGAATCCACGAAATCTCTCGCACTTACTATATATGGATGACCTTAAACTCTATGGAAAAACTAGAGAAAAACTAAACTCCTTAATGAAAATAGTCGAAGAATTTAGTAGGGATACCAAAATGTCATTCGGACTTGACAAATGCTCTACCATTAGCATTCAGAAATGAATAGTCAATCAACATTCAACACACTATAACATACAACAACTGGCACTAGAAGAATCCTATAAATATTTAAGTATACCTCAAAACGAAAAATTTAACCATAGCCAGTTAAAGAAGGACTTTTCTACTATGTACCAAAAGAGGCTTACAAAACTTTTAAATACCAAACTGAACAGTGGAAACCTGGTTAGAGCGATCAATGGATGGGCAGTGCCAACTCTGACCTATTTATTTGGTATTGTTAAATGGTCAGAAACAGACCCTGATGGACTGGATAGATTAAAACGTCGAACATTGACAAAATTCCGATGTCTGCATCCAAATTCATCTATAAAGCGACTATACATTCCGAGAAAGTTGGGAGGCAGAGACCTCGTGAACATTAGGAATCTTTATCTGAACCAGGGGAGTAAGATGAGAGAAAGCTTCATTAATTCAAGCATCTCGCTAATGAAGTTGGTTGCTAAGGAGGACCGGGGTTTCACCCCGCTGAACCTAGATAAAGTGAATCGTGTTGATGGTAGGAAAACACTTACGGATTGTGTCCGAGAATGGAAACAGCAGACACTGCATGGGCGGTATCCAAAGTCACTCGAGGATGATGAATTATTGTCTCTAAAATGGCTGACCCATGGGCTGTTTGTTGTATCCAGAAACAGAAGGTTTTGCGACATCTATTCAAGATAAGGTAGTAAGAACCCTGAACTACGAAAGACATATACTACACATGGATGTTGTCGACCGATGCAGAAATAAGCTGTACAGTGGGGGAAACGATTGAACTCCTTATCGGTGGGTGTGCAGTTCTTGACCCTAATCCTTATTTAGGAAGACATAATCAGCTGGCAAAAATTATACATTAGCGAATTGCATTAAAGTACTCGCTATTATATAACGCACCTCCTCCATATTATAAGTACTCACCTTCTCCCGTACTGGAATCATCTATTCAATTCTATACTGGGATAGACCAATCACAACAGATCGAACGGTCGATTATAATAGACCAGACATTGTTGTGATTAGTAAAAAGGATAAAGGAGCGTTTATAATTGACATTGCAGTGCCGCTCTCTCATAATATCAGGAAAACCGAGTTGGAGAAAACCACTAAGTATGAAAACCTTGCGTACGATTTGAAAAACCAGTGGAAACTGCATAAGGTAGAGATAGTGCCTTTCGTTATATCCACCGAAGGATAATAAGTAAGACGACCCTTTCAAAAAACTTGAAGAACTTTGGTATCTCAAAATCGATTGCCATAGTAGGGCAACATGCAGCACTCTTGCAGACATGCCACATTGTTCGTAAAATCTTACGCTAAGTGAGAGGAGCTGAACTGCTTTCTCATTTTGACATTATAATATTGACCAATATCGTCCAGCCTAGGCTGAGATGCTTGAATTCAGAACGAACCTAATAACTGAATCATAATTTAACAATATTTTATTTTTCCCAAAATCGTTCAGAAGTTAAACCACTCCGGCTCTGGCGCCTTTTAAGAAACTAGGAATATTTTTATTGAGATTTATTGGGGCAATTAACATTTTGTCGAAGGGCAACGAAATATCTTGAAACGGACTACACTTCACACTCAGTTTTATTTAAAAAATTTAAATTTTTTCGTGTACATTCATGGTGAATATATCTTCCTTTTTTTTTGCAGCATTTTGTTACATGTTGGAACATGACACGTTGAGCGAGGCATCCCTCATTGGACCATCAAACCAATCTGAAGCCTATTTCAATGGATCATCATATCTAAGACTGCAGACAACCATATCACTAAAAAGATCGACAGGATTGAACTTTAGGACATGTTTCGGTACGTTTATACAGTGTCTTCATTGTTGTTATGTCTCGTCTAATTATACTTATTTCAAAACAGGTGGTAGCTTATTCTCTCAACAACAAAATGAAGAATCGGTAGAGGTGCTTGTTAATGCAAAAGGAGTTTATTTCAAGGCTAAACTGGATGGTGTGTTATACGAAGAAGTTATATATGGAAACTTTTTAAATAACAAGTGGCACACGATTTATTTGCAATACAGAATGGGGAATTTAACCATGGACGTCGATGGAGAATCTAAAGTAAGAATGAATTTATAGACAGCTCATTCAGGAAAACAATGGTTGCACGTCATCAAAATCTATGACGCACTCACACTGCAATGTTGCCACATCAACACCAAAATACCCAGACTTTGGCATTTGTATGATCGATAAAGCTGTAAATGAAAAAGTAACACGAAAACTTTTTTTTCTTTAAATATTTTAATCAAAAATCTGTTTCGAGACTTCTGCTTGTCAACATAGGGGCTTTTCATTTAGTTCACACAAAGTTTAATTATTCAGTGTCACTAAAACAACTTTCAGCATCGGAATCGCTGTTCAAGTAAATTATTAAAGGCTCAACTTCTAGTCTATCAAATACTGTTTCGCGATTCGACCATCTTTGAATCTCTTCTTCTGTATGTCTGATGCTGTTCATCCAGATCTGTGGTGTAACTGTTGACAAAGCTTCTTTCCACATATCCAAACAGTTATCAATCTTTTTTCCATCTCGACCTATATCACGATTGTAATAATTTTTGGCCACCCCCCCCCATATCAATTCTATAGGATTGAATATGCAATGATAAGGGGAAAGACATAATAGTTTGTGGCCATACTCTTCAGCCATATGATCTACCACATATTCTTTTTTAGGCTTGTTCCTGGTAAGAACATTATGAAACACAAACCTATCCCATCAATTACTGCTTACCGAATAACGGTTTGCAGCAGTTCACTTTTCCACATAGTGTTTTCAAAAGGAAGATTATGTTCCGTCAGCCATTCTGCAATTTTTGGTTTTGACCATGCACTAGTTGGAGGTTTATCCATCAGTGTACTGCCATATGGTGCATTATCCATGACAATAACTGATGGCTCCTCCAAGATTTTCAACAGCTTGGTTTTCAAACCAAAACAGAAGTTATCTTGATTCATTTTTTCATGATATTTGCCTTTTGTTTTAGAAGAGAAGACTAATTCGGCCTCTGGAATAAAGCCATTCTTGTTTTCAGCATGAAGAACAATATATCTGTAATAACATATTATTATTGACAAATCTTAAAACAATTATTTATGACATGACTTTAATGGCTCCTAAGTATTACGTACACTTATTTACACTCCTCTTGTTATCATCTTGCCATGAGTGACACAAAGTACCATTTTGAAATATCCACATTTCATCCCAATAAACAAAATCAAACAAAGACTCGCCTTTGATATTTTGATACATCTTCAGAAATTAGATTCGTTTAAAGGCAATATCTGAAAGTTCCATCAGGCTCCTACGTGGATTATCTTTACTCCATTTGAAACCCATTTCTTTTAGTTTTACATCCATCAAAGAGCTGCATGTTCTTTAGTTTTTCATGAATACTTTCAAGATTAACCGTTTGTTCTGAAATAGTTCAATAAAATTTCATAAAAATACAATATTACCATGTAAATCTACTCACTTTGTTCTTACATTTCATAGATTTGATTGCGAATTGAGCCTACATCAAGATGATCTAGATTAGTTACTCGTTTTGCATGTTGACGCTTTTTCTTCGATGATTTTAACATTTCGTTATTCTTCAACTTTTTTGAAATTGCATTAACTGTACCAATACTAATATTTAGTGCAGCTAAAACTCGCTAAATAAACTCCAATTAACCATGAGACCTACTAAGTTATTAATACATACCTCTCTCACAGCGTTTAATAGCAAAGGAGGAGCCCCATTATCTCGTTCCGTTTCAAAAAAACTAATAAGTGACGAGACAAGCTACTTACACTGACCGCCACGGGCGTAGCCAGGATTTAGTTGGGGGGGGGGGGGGTAGTTTGAAGTAAATAAAACAACAAAAATATACTTACATGAAATGAAATGACAAGAGATGGCGTTACTGTGCGCAACGTCCACTAGTTCGGATATATATTCAATTCAAATGTAATAATTTAACTCTCTTCACTCCTCGTATTTTTTCGGTATAATATTAGGTAATATTTGGCTTATTTTAGGGGGGGCGGTTTGAACCCCTACCCTTGGCTACGCCCGTGCTGACCGCTTAACGGTTTTGGCATTTTTTTGCAATTATAATCGCAGATTTTTTACTGCAGAATTCACAAAAACAGAAACTAAACCAGAAAATAGCTAAAGCGGCAAAGAATACACTAAAAATAATTCAGAAACGTTTGACGGCACTCCAAAACGATCACAACATGAAAATGACAGATTCTACGAAAAAGTTATGTAAGGTCGGCAACACTGTCCAGAACTACAAACCTAAAATGTTATCTTGACAGCGACTTCACAGAATGTGATCCACCGGCTCACCGTATTTTTATCCTATTCTAATAGGATTAGAAGAAGAAGAGAATGCTTTGAACTTTTTCTTATCGATTTAAATTGGCAATAAATTTCTCTAGATTGATGACGTGTAACCATTGCTTCCCTGAATGAGCTATAATTTGACATCACATTAAACTCACTCACTGACGTAGCATCATCAGGACATCATTACTACAATCAAACCTCATTCTTCGTGGGGGATACATTCCGTAAATATGCCGCGAATACGGAATGGTAATTTGTATGGGATTATGGGGATATGTTCCAAGGTTATATATATATATATATATATATATATATATATATATATATATATATATATATATATATATATATATATATATATATATGTATATATATATATATGTATATATATATATATATATATATATATATATATATATATATATATATATATATATATATATATATATGTATATATATATATATATATATATATATATATATATATATATATATATATATATGTATATATATATATATATATATATATATATATATATATATATATATATATATACACTTAACGATGACATCGTTAAGTATATTGGACCCGAGTGGCAGAGGAAAGCCCAGGACCGTGAAGGTTGGAAGCATGCTGAAGAGGCCTTCATCCTGCAGTGGATCGATGCGGGCTGATGATGATGATGATGATGATGATGATGATGATATATATATATATATATATATATATATATATATATATATATATATATATATATATATATATATATATATATATATATATATATATATATATATATATATATATAGACTGCCCGGGAAATGGAACGGCATGTTAAGTGTGGCTGGCATGCATTTGGCAGGTTCAATATAGTGTTTAAAAGTAAACTTCCACTTTGTCTGAAAAGAGGTTTTTGAAGGCTGTCAGTTCTGGCATGCAGAAGTGAAACATGGACACTCACATCACAATCAGTTCAGAAACTTTGGGTAGCACAAAGGGGAATGGAAAGGTGTATGCTTGGCATTATAAAGCGGGACAGACAACCTGCACATGGATCAGAGAACAGACGAAAGTATGTGACATCATTGGAAAGGTGAAATAATTCAAATGGAGGTTGGCAAGCCATATAGCGAGGCTCACTTAATAATACTTTTCGGGAATTGTCCGAAACTATAAGATATACAAACTTAAAATTCGATAGGAATGTTGCTCATGCGTCATAGATGTTCACTAAGGAGAAGAGTCTATAAAAATCAACTTCTAAGTAGGGCTGCAAGGGGGTCTAAAAGATAAATATTCTCCCGTTTCTGAACTTTAAGTCCTACAGACTTTAAACTTGAAGAGATTTACCACTAAACACCAAATCACTTTTTTTTAACTGCTCGACGCCTATTTCGCTAACCATGTTAGCATCATCAGGAGATGATTTAATCTCAAGATTAATCTTTCAGTTAATATTTTATTTAATCTTTTTTTTCACACCAAAGATTCCAATAGAATAATTGATCCTACAGACATTTGCCAGGAATGTTTCTTAGGCATCGCAGATCTTCGCTAAGGAGGAGGGTTCATAAAAATCAACTCCCAAGCAGGGTGTGTAGAAGATAAATATACTCCCATTAAAAGTTAGAAATAGAACAAGAAATAGAACAAATCAAAGTTAGTTTAAAAAATACAATGAATGTCTTGAGAAATTCTCCAATCCACATTTGGTCTTCATGAAATTTCTAGAAATAAATTATCAAATAGCTAGTAAAAGCTATGGAATTCTAAAAGTAATTTTAATCGTAGAACAATTATATATATATATATATATATATATATATATATATATATATATATATATATATATATATATATATTGTTTCAACAAACAGAACCAACAAACAACAAAAGAACGCAAATATATGCTTTAAAGCGTGAGGATGGCACAGTGTGCAGGGCGCGTACCCAAATGTTAGAGATTGTCAGAAAGTTTTATTCCCAGTTATATGAAGATCAGAACCAGTCAGGGATAGCAATACCCACGGAAGAACAAATGCCAGATATCCTAGTGGAGGAAGTAACAAATGCTATAGAATTGATGAAGAACGGCAAGGCTTCAGGAAAGGATAGTGTAACTGTTGAAATGCTAAAAGCTGGTGGTCGGACGTTACATAAAACACTAGCAAAATTATACTCAAAATGCCTCAAAGAACAAAAAGTACCTGACTTATGGAAGAATGCAGAAGTGATCCTTTTACATAAAAAAGGAGCACAGGAAGATTTAAAGAACTACCGTCCAATAAGCCTCCTATCAGTGATGTACAGTTTTCACTAAGATAATTTCTAAAAGAATATTAAAAAAACTGAATGACGCACAACCAAGAGAACAAGCAGGATTCAGAAGTGGATTCAGTACAATGGATCACATCCAGGGTGTACAGCAGGTCACAGAAAGGCACAACGAATACACCATGCCACTGTGCTTGGCTTTTATCAACTACGAAAAAGCATTTGATTCCATCTCAAAGCATGCGATAATGGATGCCCTGCTTAGCCAAGGTGTAGAGAGAGCCTATGTAAACCTATTAGAATCGATATATGATGGAGCTACAGCCACAATTCACCTTGATGATCTTGAAGTGGGAATTAATATAGAACGAGGTGTACGGCAGGGTGACGCAATATCGCCTATTCTTTTCTCGGCTGGCCTTGAAGAAGTATTCCGTAAACTGGATTGGGAACAGGATGGTGTAAAGATCAATGGTGCAAACTTAAACCATCTCAGATTTGCAGATGATATTATTCTCATTTCACAACACCCAGAGGAGCTGCAAAGACACATACAGGAACTGCAAAGGGCTGGCGAACCATTTGGCTTGAAAATAAACCTGAAAAAGAGTCAGGTTATGTTCAATAACTTCGCTCAGGACAGAAGAATTTCAGTTTTAGGAAGGGATTTAGAGATTGTGGACAGCTTTATATATCTTGGGCAGAGGATTTCAATGGAGGGGAATACCGCCCGGGAGGTGGAACGGCGTGTTAAATGTGGCTGGCAGGCATTTGGTAGGCTCAACATAGTGTTTAAGAGCAGACTCCCACTTTGCCTGAAAAGAAAAGTCTTCGATCAGTGCGTTCTACCCGTTATGACATACGGAAGTGAAACCTGGACACTCACATCGCAATCAATTCAAAAACTTCGGGTGGCACAGAAGGGAATGGAAAGATGGATCAGGGAACAAACAAAAGTCTGTGACATCATTGGAAGAGTAAAACAATTGAAATAGAGATGGGCAGGCCATATAACGAGGCGATGGGACGACAGATGGACCAAGGCAATCCTGGAGTGGATACCGCTTGATCGCAAACGTCCGCGAAGAAGACCGAAAGCACGATGGATTGATGACATCGTTAAGTATATTGGACCCGAGTGGCAGAGGAAATCCCAGGACCGTGAAGGTTGGAAGCATGCTGAAGAGGCCTTCATTCTGCAGTGGATCGATACGGGCTGATGATGATGATGATGATGGTATATATATATATATATATATATATATATATATATATATATATATATATATATATATATATATATATATATATATATATATATAAATTAGAATTACTAGGTTCTCGGGTAGAACCGCGTTTTAGATTTGTAAAATCTAGTTTCGAAAGAAGTTAATAAGGAGAAGCCCTTATCAAGAGAATCTATTTGCTCCGAGGCCTCAATCTGTCTACTCTCCATGGTTTACAACTAGAAAAGAACTTGGACGGCGGTTGTGGGTGGAGCTGTCGGTTGAGGGACGGTTGAGGGAAGATGAGACAGGAGGTGGACGTTCGATTGGAAAGGTTCTAAAATCCTTCTAAAACTTAAATATATGCCATTTGATCATGATCAATTGCGACATAAAGAAAAATTTGCAAAGCAGAAGGTCCTTGATAAGTACACAAAAGTATTTCGACAATGAATTAAGCGAAAAAAATAAAAACTGACGACTCTCCTAACCCGTGTAGTAGCCGACGGAGTGTTGTCAATGTAAAAAAAAAGATTTTTGAAAATGTTTTGAATGTTGGCGCGTAAATCATGACGACACACTCTGTTGCCAAGCTGTGATGACTATCCCTCCATTAGCGTTTATTGTTTTAAAAATGTTTATTCAAAAAAATTTTCTAATTTTTCGTTTTACAGCATATTGGTTTTTCAAGAAGTTCGTAAGAAAAGTTCTAAAGATACACAAGAAACAATTTCTTTTTTTATAAATCTCTGACCTATTGCATGTTAAATATGTACACTTTAATCAATAATATCTCGCTTCGGTCAAAAAAATTGTTTTTTTTTCTGAAACATGTATATTAAAGGACATTTGGCTCAATATATTTCAGTTTCATCAAATTCTTAAGAAAAACTAAAAAACTACCTTAATCATGATGCTAATATATATACGGATAATAATATATTTCAATTCAATTTTATTTATTAGCTTATAGCCAATTCCAGCCACAACTATGCCTTGTTAACAAGCAACAAGCTGTACAACGAAAGAGCGTCTGTCCTGCTCATAGGAAAAAATTTCAACGGTTGCCTATTAGAAGGACCCAGCATAGTATTCGAACCCAATTTGATATCGTCCAGTCATAATGTCGTTTTTGAAGAATGTCCTATCCCAGTGGATAACTGTAAGTTTGAATAATAATAATGGTTTAGTTGAGGGTACATGAACATCTCGCAGAGTGCTTGGTAAAATTGCGATGATCACTCTAGAATTTTTGAGATATCGATAAAATACCTATCTATCCTAGAAACACAAAACATCACTAGTCATATCTAGCCCTACGACGTGACTATGACACGTTTGGAGTGGAGACCGGCCAACATCTGGTGCGTCTTCAGTACGAAAGATAGATATTTATATATATTTTTATATATATATATATTTATATATATATATATATATATATATATATATATATATATATATATATATATATATATATATATATATATATATATATATATATATTTATTATTATTCACGTATGGGCCCTGGTGGACCACGCGAAGTATAATTAGAGGCGTTTGTTGTTGTTAGCCTTCCTTTGAGCCCATACTAATTTCATTCTTTCGCTATGAGCTTTTCTCCTTTCGTCAGACCAAGCTGTTCCAGTCTTCCTACATTTTTCTCTCTGGCCAACCTTCCAAACGTTAACCTTGTGTCTGAAACAACCTCTATCCTGAATTTCACTTTGTGCAATATTTGCTGATCTTAGGTCCTCTTTAATTGCCGCAATCCATTTAATTATTTCTACTTTAGCTCTACTCCTATTTTCATAAAATTCGACTATTTGTCTAGTTAGCCTACTCGGATTCATCCGTTTGATGTGTCCGTAAAACTTAAGTCTTCTTTTTCTCATATCGCTATGTATATCTGTGTATTGTTTGATTTCTTGGTTTTCTCGAAGTCGGTATGTTGTGCTATTTATTTGTTTGGGGCCTAGGATTTTTCTTATGATTTTTCTTTCCTTCTTTTCAATGTCCTCGATGTCCCTCTTTTTATTCAAAATGAGCGTTTCTGCAGCATATAGACATTCTGGCTTAATAACCGTGTTGTAATGTCTCAGTTTTGTGTTTTTAGATAGGCATTTTTTGTTGTAAATATTTTGTGTAAGTCTCAATGCCGTTTCCATTTTTTGACATCTACCCTTATTGGCCGCTTTTTCCAACCCATTTTCCATGATTATTTCACCCAAATATTTGAATTGAGAGTCTCGTCTGATGTTACCATATTTTGTTTTTAGAAATTGTGTTCTTAGTCTGTTGCAGGTCATGTATTGTGTCTTTTCAAAGGAAATTTGGAGTCCTACCTTTTCTGCTGTTTCTTTTAGGATTTCAGTCTGTTTTTGAGCCGTTAATACATCTTGAGCTAAAATTGCTAGATCATCAGCAAATGCCAGACAATCAATTTTGATGTTGGTTCTCCCCAGTTTAATGGGCTGGTCAATATTCAGTGCCGACTTTTTTTCACGCCACTCCTGTATTACTTTTTCTAGAACACAGTTAAGACTCGCCACTCTTATTTGTGTTCTAGTGTTAAACACACTAGAACACAAATAAGAGTGGCGAGAGTCCATCCCCTTGTCTCACACCAGTTTTAATTTCGAAGGGTTCTGAGATGTCACCCATGAATTTAACTTTTGACCTCGTGTTAGTTAACGTTGCTTTAATAATTGCTAGCGTTTTCAGATTTAGTCCTTGTTCTTTCAAGATTCGGAATAAAGATTCGCGGTCAGTAGAATCATATGCTTTTTTGAAATCCACAAATGTACAGACGAGATTTTTATTGTACCGTTTTTGATTTCTTAGAATCAACTTTAGATTCAGGATCTGTTCAGAGCAGGATCTGCCCGGTCGAAAACCTGCCTGATATTCACCAATGTTCGGTTCTAACTGTCCCTGTGCTCTGTCTAGTAGACATTGAGATAGAATCTTGTAACAAGCTGGGAGAAGAGATATTCCTCTATAGTTGTTTACATCCGTTCTATCTCCTTTCTTATGTAGTGGATGGATTAGAGCATCTTTCCAGTCTTCCGGAATCCGTTCGGTTCGCCAAACTTCTTGTAGAATTTTGGTTATTTCCTTGATTGTACCTGGACCAGCGGATTTCAAAAGTTCAGCAGTGATTCGATCTTCACCAGAAGCTTTGTTATTTTTAAGCCGCTTGATTTGGCTAAGTATTTCCTCTTCATTCGGTGGTAATGAATCTGGGTTTGTTTGTTTAGTGTTTAGTGTTGGTAATTTGTTTAAGGGCTCAGGACAGTTTAGTATTTGTTCAAAATATTTCGCAAGTTCTTTGCAATTGTCTTGGTTATTTAGAGCTAGTTGTCCGTTTTCCTTTTGAAAGCATAGGCTCTGCGGTTGATAGCCTGTTAATTTAGTTTTAAATGTTTTGTAAAAGTTTCGGGTGTTATTTTTTTGGAAATCTTTTTCTATTTCATTAAGTTGATTGTTTTCATATTTTCTTTTAGTTTGTCTAATTAGCTTCGATGTTTCTTTTCTTACTTCCAAAAAGATGTTATAGTTTATTGCTGTTTTTTGACTGTTCCAATCTTTGAATGCTTTACTTCGGCTTAATACTGCTTGCTCGCAAACTTCATCCCACCACGGATGTTTTCTACGTTTTTGTAAAGGGACCAACTTTAAGGCTGTTTTAATAATTTTTTGTTTTAATTGTTGCCAGTTCTGTGCAGGTTGTTTATCAAGCTCTTCTGTTAGGGCTGGTTTTATTTTTGTTGGGTCAAACTTTGGTATTAGCAGCCCCTTTTGAATAAGTTTTCGAGGTTTTAAGCTAAGTTTGATTATAGTCAAGTAGTGATCCGTGTCTATATTTGCTCCTTTCCTAACTTGAACATTCAAAATATCTTTATAATTGGGGTACGAAATGGCAACATGGTCAATTTGAAATTCACCCATGTACGTGTTTGGGCACCTCCAGGTCTTTTGTTTTGTTATTTTCTTCGTAAAATGTGTTGACATTACTTTTAGATTAAACTGCGAACATAGTTCAACCAATCTTCTAACATTATGGTTAGTCCATTTATGAGCGGGAAAACTGCCGACTGTTTTCCTGTACTTTTTTCTTTCGCTAGTTGGGCGTTGAAATCACCCAATAGGATTTTTACATGATTAGAGGGAATTTTAGAGATAGTCTTTTCCAGAATTTCCCAGGACTTATTTACTTTTTCAGGATTAGATTTATTTTCTTCGTTAACTGGGAGGTGTGCATTGATTAATGTATAGTTTTTGTTAGCACACTTGAGGGATAGTGTCATAAGTCGATTATTTACTGGCTGGACATTTGTTATCGAACCAAGAATGTTTCTTGAGACAGCGAATGCAACACCGAGATGTGGTGTATTTTTGAGTATTCTTTTGTCCGTTTTACTTTTAAAAAGTCTGTAGTTGCCGAATTCCAAGGTGTTATCATCTATCAATCTGGTTTCTTGCAAAGCTAAAATTTGGATTTTTTGCTGATTTAATGTTCGCCCCAATTCGTGTAGTTTTCCTGGACGCAGGAGAGAATTGATATTTACCATTCCAAAGAAAGTTTTTATTTTCGGTTTCAGACGTTGGCCAGAGGTCTCCGAGTCCCTCTGAAAGATTTTGCGTTTAAGCCCGGACGCCCCAGAATCCGAAAGTCCGGTTGTACCAGCAAAGCTGGCAGAGGATTGTCTACCTCCTGGGGTAATTTTGTAATTACTAGAACGCTTCATCTTGTACTTTGAATTAAAGGTTTGAACCATGACGGTTCAGAGGTTAAGACTGGAGGGGTTAGTTCCAGAATTTAAATTAGTTTCCAGAATTTATCAGCCGCACCACTGGTGAACAGACGCTGACCACTCAGCCGCTTGATACAAGTCAGACGCTAAGCTATGTTTCTAAATCATTCCGGGTGTCGATCCGTTGATGCTGTGAAGAGTCACGACGTTTCGCCAAAATCGCATTTGGTATTTTGTGTAAGTGGTATTTGGTATAAGTGTTGTCCGCTTCGGCTGAGGATTCCTGGGCAGTTGGACTCTTCAGTCTCGTCAGTCTTAAATTTGATCCCTTTACAGAAATGTAGAAAGCATCTGTGGTGGGATGAAGTTTGCGAGCAAGCAGTATTAACCCGAAATAAAGCATTTAAAGAGTGGAACAGTCAAAAAACAGAAATAAACTATAACATCTTCTTGGAAGTAAGAAAATAAACATCGGAGCTAATTAGACAAACTAAAAGAAAATATGAAAACAATCAACTTAATGCAATAGAAAAAGCTTTCCAAAAAAAAAAAAAAAGAAATTTTTACAAAACATTTAAAACTAAGTTAACAGGCTATCAACCTTAAAGTCTTTGCTTTCGAAAGGAAAACGGACAATTAGCTCTAAATAACCAAGACAATTGCAAAGAACTTGCCAAATGTTTTGAACAATTACTAAACTGTCCTGAGCCCTTAAACAGATTACCCACACTAAACCCTAAACAAACAAACTGAGATTCACACACCGAATGAAGATGAAATAATTAGGCAAATCAAACGACTTAAAAGTATTAAAACTTCTGGTGAAGATGGAATCTCTGTTGAACTTTGGAAATTCGCTGGTCCAGGTACAATTAAGGAAATAACCAAAATTCTTCAAAAAGTTTGGCGAACCGAATGGATTCCGGAAGATTGGAAAGATGCTCTAATCCCTTCACTACATAAGAAAGGAGATAGAATAGATGTAAACAACTACAGAGGGATATTTCTTCTCCCAGTTTGTTAGCAGCAAAATTCTGTCTCAATGTCTGCTAGACAGAGACAGTTAGAGCGTAAAATTGGTGAATATCAAGCAGGTTTTCGACCGAGCAGATCCTGTCCGGATCAGATCCTGAATCTAAAGTTGATCCTAAGAAACAAAAAATCAAAACCTATACAACAAAAATATCGTCTGTACATTTGTGAATTTCAAAAAAGCATATATGATTCTATTGACTGAACCTTTATTCCAAATCTTGAAAGAACAAGAACTATATCTGAAAACGCTAGCAAATATTAAAGCAACGCTAACTAACACAAGGTCAAAAGTTAAATATTTGGATAACATCTCAGAGCCTTTCAAAATTAAAACTGAGACAAGGGGATGGACTCTCGCCACTCTTATTTAACTGTGTTTTAGAAACAGCAATACAGGAGTGGCGTGTAAAAAAATCGGCCCTGAATATTAACCAGACCATTAAACTGAGGAGAACCAACATCAAAATAGATTATCTGGCGTTTGCTGATGATCTACCAATTTTAGCTCAAGATATATCAACAGCACAAGAACAGATTGAAATCCTAAAAGAAACAGCAGAAAAGGTATTACTGTAAATTTCCTTTGAAAAGACACAATACATTACCTGCAACAGACTAAGAACACCATTTATAAAAACAAAATATGGTAACATCAGACGAGTCTCTCAATTTAAATATTTGGGTGAAATAGTCATGGAAAACGGGTTGGAAAAAGCAGCCAATAAGGATAGATGTCAAAAAATGGAAACTGAATTGAGACTTGAATTGATGAGTGAAATTCAGGATAGAAAGTGTTTCAGATACAAGACCGGAACAACTTGGTCTGACGAGAGGAAAAAAGCTCATAGTGAAAGAATGAAATCAGTATGGGCGCATTTTGTTAGTTGCTTGACCGGGACACTCTCGTCAAGAACAGGGAAACCCTATCCTCAATCAAACAGCCCATACTTTCACCGACTTCTCGTCGAATGGCTTATACATGCAGTTTTTTTTTAATTTTGTTTTTTTATCTCCAATGAGACAACAGTACTCGAGAATCACACACCCCCTACAGCTCGTTCCCGGTCCTTCCTTCCTTTTGGAAGCCATGTTCCTTCTTTCTGGATCTTTCCCAATGCATGTGGACGTTTAGAAATGGTGGATTGGACAACATTCAACGTATGAGTTGAGTCTTTATCCAATAATACTTGCAAATCTGCATCTTCAAACTATTTCGGCTATCCTGGATGCTCCTCGTCTTTTATAGCAAATTCACCAGTTTTGAAACGTTTAAACCATCGTTCTCCAGTTTTTTGGTTTTTTGGTTTAAACCACCACTTCAACCTACAATCGATAACTTTCAGCAGTCATTTTCTTGCAACAGTCAACGAACTGGCTTTTGACGTCATTAGTGTATACCAACAAATGTATTAGTAACGCCATCTCTTAGCAAAATCGACATTATTCACCGAAATGCCTATTTTATCCAATATCTCAAAATATACAAAGTGATATGTTTTATTTGAAATATTAGTGTTCTTTTAATGGCAGGTGTACCAATTGAAAAGATGACTGGATTAGATTACTGCATCAACGAACCTTGTATGAGACATGGGACCTGCATAAACGACCACAATCACAACACTTATACTTGTGCTTGTCTTCCTCGATATACAGGTGGAGACATCTGGTACCTATATTTTCAATAATTAATAACGATAAATATTTCAGGGAAAAATTGTGAGATAGATTTAGGAAACCCATGCGAAAGACGACCAGCAACTTGCAAAAATGGAGCCACTTGTGTCACTGACCCCATGGGAGACTACAGCTGTATTTGTAGTCCAGGATTTAGTGGAAAAAATTGCGAAACGGAGTTAAGAACTCATCCTAAGTGTATAGTATGTTTGACGATAAAAAGGTAATTGAAAAAAATAACTGTCCTTGTCTTTCTTAGGGAAATCCATGTTTAAATGGTGGCACTTGTGATATGGATGTTGAAGCTAATACCATACACTGTCAATGTAGAGCTGGGTTTAGTGGTCTCAACTGCGAGTCAGACATAGATGACTGTGCAAACCGGCCATGTTTAAATGGTAAATATAATGACACATCTCGATTATCTTGTATTTTTTTTGTTAGCTATTTGTGTGAAAATGTTCACAAGATTATCAATAAGGTATCCAATCAGAAGAATGGTATCATCGAATCTGCGTTTACTTTTTTCTTTCGTTTTTGTCAAGCTGATTTTTAGGCTGACTTATCGTCTATAGGAGGGGGTCTCTTGCTATCTCCTCAGCCACTATAAAGCATTTTTGGGCCCACAGGTTTATTTATGTTAATTATTTAATTATTTATTTGAAAAATTCCAAAAAGTCAGTATTGAAACTTGAATTAAAAAAAAAAGTTATTGTATAGCCTCTATTTTTTTTTTCATAGAAAAAGTCAGAAACACACATCTACAGGAAGGTGAGGTTTTGGTTTCCTTTGACGTTTCATCGTTGTTTCCGAGTGTCCCGATTCCACATACCTTGAAATACCTGAGGGAGTTACTCGATTTAAACGGTTTTAATAACAAGATTGTTTCTGAGTACATCTCCTTAACAAGATTATGTATGAAGCAAAATTGTTTTCAGCTTAATAACAGGTTTTATGAACAACAAGACGGAACGGCAATGGGCAATCCTCTGTCACCGTTCTTAGCCAATTTATTTATGAGTAAATTTGAAACCGAGGCAAAAGATGAATTCAGTTACTTTCAGAAGGTATGGTTAAGATATGTGGATGACATTTTTGCCATTTTCAATTCGAAAAATGTGTTGTCCAACATACAATCTCTCTTGTGTTGCCCAACATACAATCCAACACGACCACAGTATAGATATTAGTAATTTAAGACTAATTAAAATAATAATAATAGGGCTTTGGATGCATATGAAAGCATTCAAATAGAAAAATGTAAGAAAATCATGAACCGAGATAAAGGGCCTATCCCGTCCAGTCAACTTTTTCAATTATTAATGTAAGGCTTAGTAAACTTTACGGTTCATGATTTTTACACGCTTCGTTAGGTAGGATTTTTCATATAAATAGAACATAGTTTAGTTTTATAATTAGATGAAATAATCTCCGGATGATGCTAACATGGATAGCGAAACGTGCGTCGAGCAGTTCAAAAAAAGTGATTTGGTGTTTCGTACTAAATATCTTCAAGTTTAGTGTTTCACACCAAAGGTTCCAATAGAAGAATTGATAAGTCTGTCAGGTCGAAAGCAGATGTATTTTTTGTTCTTACCATACAAAAACTTTATTAAACCACGAATTGTAACCTGTTAATATGGGGGTGTTATTAGATCCCCATCATAATTCTCGACCTCCTTTCCCGCCGCATAGTTATTTTCAAGCACCATCTTTCAGATTTTTGATCTATCTCTTCCGATCTCTGCAACATCACTTGGTTGATAATTGCTCCATATCTCTTGAGGAAGGCGAAAGAGGCTAAATAACTATCACATCGAAACCTCGAGGTTTTTCTTCGATCTGAGATTCGACAGTTATCAGGATGGCAAAAATGCATAGAAAATGAGGTTACTCAGGGAAAGGAAAAAATCAAACTAAACGTATATAAAAATATGGCATACAGTATATTTCCCTATATCTTCAAAAAACATTTTTCAATAACCTATACTTAGTGGAATAAAAATATATCTGTAAAATAAAGACAATATTAAACGCATCAACAAATATTTTATAATAAATTAGATCAAAAACATTTAAAAGTCAATTGAAGGAAATTATTTTACGAGAATAGAAGACCTTAGGGCAAGAAATTGCTAAAAAACTAATGCTAGTGCTAAAACTCTTCAAGTTTAGTATTTCACACCAAAGGTTCCAATAGAAGAATTGAATCAATGTTTTAATTAATTACAAATCTTGCTCGAATTGCTGACCTCCGATGCGTATGCACGCGCGCAATCTTCGCCTTATTTCTACCGTAGTAGCACGTAAAATAATTTGTTCTTGGAATAAATCCATTGCGTTGGAATAAATATTCTCTAGTTTCAATTTCTGTGACCTATACAAGTTCTTTTGCCCGTCCCCAGATGTAAAAATCCAACGGAGTTAGGTCTGGGGCCGTGGAGGCCATAGAATAGGGCCATCCCTCCCAATCTACGAATTTGGGAAAACATTATTTGAATACTCCCTGAGTGTTAAGCTCCAATGTGGAGAACAACCGTCATTTTGGAACACAATACTCCAGTCTTCATTAAAGATTGGAATATCAGGTAACAATTCGGGTAAGACGTTTTGCAGGAACTCAAGGTTCCCGTTGAGGTGATCAGGTAAGTAATGTGGTCCAATTATGATTTCCAATTTTATCCTGCATATCGAATATCAGGCTAATGCGTCCCGATACACAAAGTTAGCATATTAGTGAAGTTAGTAAAACGTTTTTATGGCATGAATGCATACCATTAGAAAAAAGATAAACCAGAGATTTTTTAAAATAATTTGAAGAAGATGATACTTTTTAGTTTTTTTTTCATATGCAATTTAACGTTGAGCTTTAAATTTATTTTTACTTCTTCCTAAAACATTGCTACTCCATAAAAAAACTAGATGTCGCTTGCATGTAATTTTGATTTTCATAGAACCCTACAACATTACACATTAAAATAAAAAATAATAAGTTTCAATGCTGGCTGACTTTTGGAATTTTTCAAAAAAAGGTTTAAAAATTAACATAAAAAAACCTGTGGGCCCAATATTGCTTTATGGAGGCTGAGCAAATAGCAAAAGACCTCTCCTATCGGCCATTTCAATTTGGCAAACGATACACCAAACACCCTTTATTACCAGGGTAGTCTGAAAAGTTTCTTGCCTAACACAAAAACAAGTATTTTTTTGTCAAATTCGGTTTTATTTCTCATCTGTCATTTCTCATCTCCAATAATGCTTTATGGAGGCTGAGGAAATAGCAAAAGACCTCTCCTATCGGCCATTTTAATTTGGCAAACGATACACCAAACACCCTTTATTACCAGGCTGGTCTGAAAAATTTCTTGCCTAACACAAAAACAAGTATTTTTTTGTCAAATTCGGTTTTATTTCTCATCTGTCATTTCTCATCTCCAATAATGCTTTATGGAGGCTGAGGAAATAGCAAAAGACCTCTCCTATCGGCCATTTTAATTTGGCAAACGATACACCAAACACCCTTTATTACCAGGCTGGTCTGAAAAATTTCTTGCCTAACACAAAAACAAGTATTTTTTTGTCAAATTCGGTTTTATTTCTCATCTGTCCTTGTAACCCTATACACTTCCCAGCGATCCTCCTCTCTCTTTAATCCGTCCAAGTAATAATTGACATCGTGTTACGTAAAATAGACGTTTACGAATGTGATGGCCTCCTCATTCGATGAAAATCTCTGTCCTCCGAACGAAACTTTGAGCCGAGGAAGGAGAAAAAGGTCGCGGATGATCAAATTTGGTGAATACGGTCGGTGGTAAATCAGTTCGGATCCCAATTCGTGCATTTTCGCCATGCCGACTATTGAACGATGAGGCGATGGGCTGTCTTGGTGGAATCACTTTCGCTGCTATCACTTTCCCGGCCTATGGAAGAGTTCTCGCCTTTTTCGGAGTCGATTCACCATTCGCAGTCCATTGTTTCGACTGTGCTTTCGTTTTAGTATGCTCAAGTTTCATCTACAGTTATTAATCGACGCTAAAACTACCGTAACATTAGTATCAACGCATGCGCAATTATATTACCAGAATATTTTTAACGAGTAACGCATCTTCACGTTGAGGCTGGAAACTTTTCAGACTACCCTCGTAAATATATTTTATCCGAAGCGGCTTTTTCTTCTTAGGAGTTTTAGCTACCCCAGGAAATGTTATTTATTTACTTCCAGTAAATATATAATAATAAATCTATAAAACAATTTGATTCGACACGTATAACTTCTGCAATTTTATAAAATCTTTCCAGGAGGTATTTGTACGGACGAATTGAATAACTTCAGCTGCGATTGTAACCATACTGGTTACACAGGTCGTTTATGCGATGTTAACATCAACGAATGCATCGCCAGTCCCTGCTTGAACGGAGGAGTGTGCTTCGACACGTACGGTTCGTATTTATGTCAATGTCCATCTGGTTATGGAGGGACCAACTGTCAATTTGTAAGTCACAAGTCGCCCACCAGATAACGCTTTTAGAAATAGCAGTTTTTTTGTGGTAGATTGTCGACGAATGTTCATCCCAACCGTGTTTCAATAACGGGGTATGTGTGAGTCACAAGAGCAGCTACGAATGCAAGTGCCTTCCTGGATTCTTCGGAGATAACTGCGAGATCGAACAGAGACAGCAGAAGCACTGCGACGTGTATTCCTGCGGAAGATTTGCAGAATGTATACAAGGTAATTCACTCTGAATTGCTTTTAGATTTCAGTAGCTAAATTATATGCTTCTCTTTGCCAATAACATTTGCATAATGTTATTGGCAAAGTCTGATATGTGCAATTAAATCTAAATATTCTTAAATATATACTTGCTGTTAATACTCTTGTATCAGATATGTAATATAATTTAAATATTTACTTAAATTATTTAAATTATACTATATTATTTTAGTTGAATAATTTTATTATGTTTTATTATACGACAGTCAATATATAATTCAAATGTTATTATCAATTTAGACAATAAAAATGTAATAATTTATATATATATATATTATTTTTTTTATTTATTGGGTTTTTGGGTCAGTAATTAATTTTTAATTTTTTTATTAACGTTTCGGTTCAAACAAAGAACCATCCTCAGAATGATTCTACAATACATATAACTTTTATAAAAAACACAAACTTACATTTAAAAACATACCAATATTTAAATAAACAATTAATTTTTAATTTTTTTTAAATAATATGTGATAATTTAAAAAAAAAAATTAAATAACATGTTTGACTTTGACATAATTAACAATTCTTTCACCTTTAAATTTTTGTTTTTTATTATAACCTAATTGTTTTGAATTTGTTATGTAGAATATTAGATGCAAAAATAAAAAATTATGAAAATTTATTATTTAATAATGTTATTATATATACAACTTAAATTATCTGAATCATTTCTTTTTTTATATTGTTTTTCAAAATCTAGGATTTTTATGTAGTTAAAATTAAATGTATTATGTAATTAAAAGTTGTGTTCATTAACTATAGCATAATATATATATATATATATATATATATATATATATATATATATATATATATATATATATATATATATATATATATATATATATATATCAAAAACTTCGGGTGGCACAGAGGGGAATGGAAAGATGTATGCTTGGCATTACAAGACGAGACAGAAAGTCCTGCGCATGGATCAGGGAACAAACAAAAGTCTGTGACATCATTGGAAGAGTAAAGCAGTTGAAATGGAGATGGGCAGGCCATATAGCGAGGCGATGGGACGACAGATGGACCAAGGCAATCCTGGAGTGGATACCGCTTGATCGCAAACGTCCGCGAAGAAGACCGAAAGCACGATGGACTGATGACATCGTTAAGTATATTGGACCCGAGTGGCAGAGGAAAGCCCAGGACCGTGAAGGTTGGAAGCATGCTGAAGAGGCCTTCATCCTGCAGTGGATCGATACGGGCTGATGATGATGATGATGATGATGATGATATATATATATATATATATATATATATATATATATATATATATATATATATATATATATATAAATACCATTAATTTCAGAAATGATATATATATATATATATATATATATATATATATATATATATATATATATATATATATATATATATATATATATATATATAAATACCATTAATTTCAGAAATGATACAGATAATTTAAGTTGTATATATAATAACATTATTAAATAATAAATTTTCATAATATTTTATTTTTGCATCTAATATTCCACATAACAAATTCAAAACAATTAGGTTATAATAAAAAACAAAAATTTAAAGGTGAAAGAATTGTTAATTATATCAAAGTCAAACATGTCATTTAAAATTTTTTTTTAAAAAATTACCACATATTATTTAAAAAAATTTAAAAATTAATTGTTTATTTAAATATTGGTATGTTTTTAAATGTAAGTTTGTGTTTTTTATAAAAGTTATATGTATTGTAGAATTATTCTGAGGATGGTTCTTCGTTTGAACCGAAACGTTAATAAAAAAATTAAAAATTAATTACTGACCGAAAACCCCAATAATTAAAAAAATAATAATAATAATAAACGGTCAAGAGAATATATGTAATAAAATATATATATTGTATATATATAAAATATTTATATTATTATATAAAAAATATCAACTCTCTCCTGCGCCGCCCAGGAAAACTACACGAATTGGTGCGAACATTGAGTCAGCAAAATATCCAAATTTTAGCTCTGCAAGAAACCAGGTTGACAGATATTAGCACCTTGGATTTCGGTAACTACAGACTTTTTAAAAGTAAAACGGACAAATAATATTCAAAAATACACTATATCTCGTGTTGCTTTCGCTATCTCAAAAACTATTCTTGTTTCTATAATTAATGTCCAGTCACTAAATAATCGCCTTATGACACTATCCCACAAGTGTGCTAACAAAAACTATACATTAATCAATGCACACATCCCAGTTAACGAATAATATAAATCTAATCCTGAAAAAGTAAATAAGTCCTGGTAAATTCTGGAAAAGACTATTTCTAAAATTCCCTCTAACCATGTAAAAATTCGATTGGGTAATTTCAACGCCCAACTAGGGAAAGAAAGAAAGTACAGAAAAACAGTCGGCACTTTTCCCGCTCATAAATGGACTAACCATAATGGCAGAAGACTCGTTGAACTATGTTTAGTTAATTAGTTATTTTAATTAGTTTAATCTAAAAATAATGTCAACCCATTTTAAGAAGAAAATAACAAAACAAAAGACCTGGAGGTGCCCAAACACGTACATGGGTGAATTTCAAATTGACCATGTTGCCATTTCGTACCCCAATTATAAAGAGATTTTGAATGTTCAAGTCAGGAAAGGAGCTAACATAGACACGGATCACTACTTGACTAGAATCAAACTTAGCTTAAAACCTCGAAAACTTATTCAAAAGAGACTGCTAATACCAAAATTTGACCCTTCGAAAATAAAAACCAACCCTAACAGAAGAGCTTGATAAATAACCAGCACAGAACTGGCAGGAATTGAAACAAAAAATTATTAAAACAGCCTTAAAGTTGATCCCGTTACAGAAACGTAGAAAACATCCGTGGTGGGATGAAGTTTGCGAACAAGCAGTATTAAGCCGAAGTAAAGCTTTTAAAAATTGGAACAGTCAAAAAACAGCAATAAACTATAACATCTTTTTGGAAGTAAGAAAAGAAATATCGAAACTAATTAGACAAACTAAAAGAAAATATGAAAACAATCAACTTAATGAAATAGAAAAAGATTTCCAAAAAAATAACACCCGAAATTTTTACAAAATACTTAAAATTAATTAACAGACTATCAACCCCAAAGTCAATGCTTCCAAAAGGAAAACGGACAATTAGCTCTAAATAACCAAGACAAATGCAAAGAACTTGCGAAATATTTTGAACAACTTCTAAACTGTCCTAAGCCCTTAAACAGATTACCAACACTAAACTCTAAACAAACAAGCCCATATTCATTACCACCGAATGAAGATGAAATAATTAAGCAAATCAAGCGACTTAAAAATAACAAAGCTTCTGGTGAAGATGGAATCGCTGCTGAACTTTAGATATCCGCTGGTCCAGGTACAGTCAAGGAAATAACCAAAATTCTCTCTCTGGCGAACCGAACGAATTCCGGAAGATTGGAATGATGCTCTAATCCATCCACTACGTAAGAAAGGACATAGCACGGATGCAAACAACTACAGAGGAATATCTCTTCTCCCAGTTTGTTACAAAACTCTATCTCAATGTCTACTAGACAGAGCACAGGAACATTTAGAGCCTAAAATTGGTGAATATCAAGCAGGTTTTTGACCGGGCAGATTCTGCTCTGAACAGATCCTGAATCTAAAGTTGATCCTAAGACATCAAAAACTATACAATAAAAATCTCGTCTGTACATTTGTGGATTTCAAAAAAGCATATGATTCTATTGACCGCGAATATTTATTCCAAATCTTGAAAGAACAACCACTAGATCTGAAAACGCCGGCAATTATAAAAGCAACACTAAGTAATACAAGGTCAAAAGTTAAATTCATTGGTGACATCTCAGAACCCTTCGAAATTAAAACTGGAGTGAGACAAAGGGATGGACTCTCGCCAATCTTATTTAACTGTGTTCTAGAAAAAGTAATACAGGGGTGGCGTGAAAAAAAGTCGGCCCTGAATATTGACGAATCTATTAAGCTGGGGAGAACCAAAATCAAAATTGATTGTTGCTGATCATCTAGCAATTTTGGCTCAAGATATATTAACGGCACAAAAACAGATTGAAATCCTAAAAGAAACAACAGAAAAGAAAGAAATTTCCTTTGAAAAGATACGATACATGACCTGCAACAGACTAAGAATACCATTTCTAAAAACAAAAGTGTGAAATAATCATGGAAAACGTCAAAAAAATGGAAAATGCATTGAGACTTACGCAAAATATTTACAACAAAAAATGCATATCTAAAAACACAAAACTGAGACATTACAACACAGTTATTAAGCCAGAATGTCTATATGGAGTAGAAACGCTCATTTTGAATAGAAAAAGAGAAATCGAGAATATTGAAAAGAAGGAAAGAAAAGTCATAAGAAAAATCATAGGCCCCAAACAAATAAATAGCACAGCATACCGACTTCGAGAAAAACAAGAAGTCAAACAATACACAAATATACATAGCAATATGAGAAAAAGAAGGCTTAAGTTTTACGGACACATAAAACGGATGAATCCGAGTAGGCTAACTAGACAAATAGTCGAATTTTATGAAAATAGGAGTAGAGCTAAAGTAGAAATAATTAAATGCATTGCTGCAATTAAAGAGGACCTAAGATCAGCAAATATTACACAAAGGGAGATTCAGGATAGAGGCTGCTTCAGACACAAGGTTAACGTTTGGGAGGTTGGCCAGAGAGAAAAATGTAGGAAGACTGGAACAACTTGGTCTGACGAAAAGAAAAAAGCTTATAGCGAAAGAATGAAATCAGTATGGGCGCAAAGGAAGGCTAACAACAACAAACGCCTCTAACTGTACTTCGCGTGGTTCACCAGGGCCCATGTGTGAATAATACTAATAATAATAAATTATTATTAAAGAATTGCTCAAGAAAATACAATCGTGGTGCGTCAAAAACCATGCATCATCTACATAAGTCACTAATCTTGGATCTATGCGTATGAGCTTGAAAGTAAACAGCAGTCGACTGTATGGGTCTTTCAAAATGAGCCAAACCTAACAAAAGTTGTTCGCGCTAGAAGCACTTCGAAGCAAATGGTCGACTGTTTTTTGAAATAAATGTGCATGAGGCTACAGTACCACTAGAGAATCGTAGAACGATTCAATTCTGAATAGTACACAACCATTTGTTTGCCAGAAGTCTTTAAAGGAATAAGAAAAAGCAACCAGCGATGCAGGATCATTCAAGAACAGCTCAATATTTGACCGGTGAAAATATCGAATTGATGGATCATCCGCCGTACACTCCTGATGTGTTCCTCAATGATTTATTTTTATTCCCGTCTGTGAAGAACAAATTACGTGCTCAACGATTTTCGACAAGCGAATGATACGTTCAAAATGCATGTTTGGAGGTACCCCAATCAGAATGGAAAAAGTTCTATGAAAATTGATTCAAACGTATGCAAAAATGTATCGATCATTGCAGAGAATATTTTGAAAAGCAATAGAACCATTTTTGTTTTCAAAATTGTCAAAATTATATTTCCAGATCCAATCAATGGTGCTGACTGCATTTGCAAACCAGAATATCCTGGTGATTACCCCAACTGTAAGTCACTGTGTGCCAACAACCCATGCAAGAACGGTGGTGTTTGTAATATTGTGAATGGAAACTTGAATTGTTCCTGCCAACCCGGTTTTACAGGTATATTCTTCTATATTTTCCTCAAGATCCAACAGTATTGGCGTGCCAGTACACAACGAAAGTTATCTAAAAATAAAACGAACTTTTGATGCTCTTGAAAATGTCCCTCTTCAACAATATAATGCTGAGAAGCAATAATGAACATTACCAAATCTTTCTTCGTTATTTTTTTGTCACCTAGTTTAGTACTATAATCGGGGTTGCTCTCAATCTTGCAATTATCCATGTAATAAGTTCCTTTCAGTTATATTTTACATTTCAGGGACGGAAAACAGTCATTAAGAACCAAATCAAGCGAATATGATGGATGGTATTTGTTCTTTTTTTGGGTTTTTCGCCACGATCTAAAACTCAAAAAAATATTAAAAATATCTGTAATATTATATTAATATAAATAATGAATCACGGGGTAAAAAACAAAAAACCAAACGGTGACAAGTTTCTCAGTGATTCTTTTTCTGTAATAAATTTGCCTAACGAACAAAATTTTATAAAATTCAAAAATTTTCTAAAATAAATACAAACTTTTTTTAGATCCGTTTTGAAAACGGGGGGAGAAGACCTCCCGAAACGTTAACATTCAAAAGTTTGTATTTATTTTAGAAAAATTTTTAATTTCATACAATTTACAAGAAATTGACAATACAATTGACATACAATTTACAAGAATTTACAAGAAAAAATTAAGGAAAATAATGTTGTTAAATGTCACACCTGGTAGGACGATATTGAGCAAAAGTTCATTTATTTTTTAGACCACTTTTTGTTTTGCACCAAAATCACGGTAAGGCTTTCGTGTTATTTCATCGTTATTTTTAAAATTCCTTCTTGCATGCGTGTGGACGTTCAGGTCCTTTATGCGAAACAACTTCCATGTGTAAAAGTGACACTTGTCGAAACAGTGGCACCTGTCATGAAATCTCCGGAGGTTTTTACTGTGCATGCAATAAACCCTGGACAGGCACACGTTGTCACTTAAGACTGGGTTGTAAAAATACCCCCTGTTTGCATGCAAATTCTTGTTTAGATTACGTAAGTGAAAACTAATAAAAATAATCGCTCCACGACTCTTAATCTCACACTTCGCTTTCTCACAGTTGGGTGGTTATTACTGCACCTGCTCACCAGGATGGACCGGTGAAGATTGTTCCAGAATAATCGGACCCTGCTCAGTAAATATTTGCCTCAATCACGGCGTCTGCGTTCAGGACGATCGCGGCTTCATCTGTCATTGTAGGGCGGGTTTTAAAGGTAGCGCCATCTCTGTGTAGCAGCTTGATGTTTTCAGCTTTGCGTGTTTTTGGTTTTTATTATTTAATTGTCTTTGATGTTGCTTTAAACTAACTGTAAACTGTTACCAATGAAGTATGTTGTTTATAGGTACTTTGTGTCAAACAAACATTGACGAATGCCTGTCAAATCCATGCCTGAACGATGGTACCTGCGTGGATATAGTCAGTGGGTTTTACTGTAATTGTACGGATCAATGGATGGGAACTTATTGTGAGAAACCATACGATATATGTGAATTGCAACCTTGTCAGGTATAAACACCATAGCATCTTAGACAAAGCACACAACATCTCATCTCACATCTAACGTTTCTTTAACCTCAAAAGGAATTTCATCGTTATTTTAATTCAGTAAAACGAATCAATACCAACCAATAAACGGTTGTGCAATAAGAGCGTCAGAATTGTATTGTTTATATCCACATTTATCAGTCCAGGCCAAAGATATTCTCTTAGCATGTTCTTATACAAAAAATAATAAAAAGATAAGTTCCTATCACCCCTTTAGCCGTAAAACTGCACCAAACAATTATTTTCAGAGGATGAAGAGGTAACTCCTGATTCACCTGAGGATTTCTATTGGCTAAAATCCTGCAGTCATGTCTGTTCACAAACCCATTAAGCCCAGAAGTGCGCTGGTTGTTTTAGATCCCAATTCCCGAATGTTCGACGCCGATGATGATCAGCTGGCTGTTGTTGTTGAGTTAAATGAACTTTATAAGCCTTACATTAGTCGTCTGAGAAAAGTTGAGTTCCTGAGGACGATGTAGATAGATAAATTCGGATCTGCTTACCACAGCGATGTTCTCCAATGATCGGGCGGTCCGACAAAGCACAGTTACTGACTCATCTGCAACTGAGGCAGTTCAATCGGATTTTTTACGAGACGATAAAGAGATTCTTTGGTTGCGGCTATTACGTTTCAAAGTTCTGACACTCTTATTGGAAAACTCTTTAGTTCTTGAATATTAATAGGTATTTCGGTTAATAATGTCGATGTTTTCGCAAAATTTGAGCTTTTATTTCCATAACATGGACTCCACGCCAAAAAACTTTTGATTTTTGAGGCCAACCATTCATCAAACCAAATGTTCACTTCTTCGTAAGAATGTGTTATTCTGAACATCCATGCTGCATTGATCAAAATACGTTGTCCGGTGAATAGGGCGGGTGGGGTAGAACGTCGCATTTAACGTTTTCCAAATACTATTTTACACATTTGGCAATCTGCCGAGCATTGTCATGTTGAACAATGACTATCGTGTCTTTGGGCATATTCTTGAAGTTTTTCCTTCAATACTTGGTTCAGGTTTATCAATTGTTCTCAATATCGATTGACAGTAATTGTTTCACCAGGTGTCAGCAATTCGTAATACACAGCTTCCCTACTATCCCATCCAATACACAGCAAAACCTTCTTTCCATGTATATTGCGCACTGGTTCTGCGCTGCAGCTGAAGGCTGGCCTGGACCTACCCATGATTTTTTGCGCTTTGGGTTGTCAACATAGATCCACTTTTCATCAACTGTCACACCTCGATGCAAAAACCTTTTCTTTTCTATCTGGCAAACAAAATTTCACAAGTGGTTTTTCCTTTTGATGTCTCTTTCCTCCAATTCATATGGAACCCATTTTCCTTCCTTCTAGATCTTTCCCAATGCGTGTAGATGTTCAGAAATGGTAAATTGCACAACACGCAATGCTTCTGGCAGTTGTTTCATTGTATGAGTTGAATATTCATCCAGTAACGCTTGTAAATCTGCGTCTTCAAACTTTTTCGGCTGTTTGGACGCTCCTTGTCTTTTATATCAAAATCACCACTTTTAAAGCTTTTAAACGATCGTTTACAAGTTTTTTGGATTAGAGTGTATTCACCATAAGCACCATCATCTTCAACAAGAAATCGATAACTTTCAGCAGCCATTTTCTTCAAATGAAAAAAGGTTATTAAACTTCCCCGCAAAACGTCTTTATCTGGCACATAATTCGACATATTCAAAGCTCTGAAAAATATGTTTCTTGCACAATGACAATTAATAACAAACAGTGGTGTTTGATGGCATATATTTACCCTCCAAAACGCCATAGACGTCATTAGTCTATACCAACAAATGTATTACTAACGCCATCTCTTAGCAAAATAGACATTATTAAGCGAAACACCTATTATTTGAAATGTTATGCTATCTAATTTTTACCATTTTCCCACATCTCAAAATTTTATAGTGATCCTTGTAATAGAACAAACATTTATTAATATATTCTTGATAGAACAACGGCACTTGTGTAGCAGCTTCAAATAAACGTGATTTCACTTGTCACTGTCCTCCAGGATTTGATGGAGCAAAGTGTGAAAACAACATTGACGAATGTAAAGGTGTAAAATGTCCAACAGGACAGGTAGAACTATCCGTATTTGCTCTGGACATATATTAAGTGATTTTACTTGTATTATAGGTGTGTTATGACTTGATCAATACTTATGAATGCAGATGTCCCTTGGGTTATATCGGAGAAGATTGCAGTATTGACATTGATCCTTGCGCCAAGAACCCTTGCCTTAATGGTACATGTATTGTTGATCCAAATACCAAAGAGTGGCAGTGCAAATGTAAACCCGGCTTCACAGGTAAAATATATTCAGAACAAGAGTAGAAAATGAATTTCTAAGTTGAATTTTTACCACAGGTCAATTCTGTGACATGGATATTGATGAATGTCACATTCCCAACACCAAGTTATGTAAAACAGGAGTTTGTGTAAACACCATTGGAAGTTTCAAGTGCTATTGTGAACCTGGATATACAGGAATCAGGTACAGTATTATATTGGATAATTTCAGAAAGTTTTTTATTTATTACTGGTAGTGTGCTAACATTTGGAATGATTCTGAGGATTTTCTGAAAGCTCTGTATTGTTTTAGATGCGAGAAAGACATTGATGAATGTCTTCCTCAACCGTGTCAAAATCAAGCAACCTGCTTGGATCTTGTAAATAATTATACTTGCATTTGTCAACCAGGGTAGGTCATTCTTTTTTGCTACTATTACCTTATCGAACACTAGTTTTTATTCAAGATATGAAGGAAGAAACTGCACCCAAGAGATAGACGAGTGTGCTTCCAATCCTTGCATGGACGGTTCCACTTGCATCGATGGCATCAACGAATTCACATGCATTTGTCCTGCAGGACTAACTGGAAAAACTTGCGACATCAACATTGACGACTGTGAGGTAGGTAAAAGTGTATTTTAGGAATGACGCAGGTGATATTGTTTTTTTTTGTAGTCGTCACCTTGCCAGAACGGAGCAGAATGTATAGATGGTCTGAACGAGTATACTTGCAACTGTACAAATACTGGATATGAAGGGACCCACTGTGAAAATAACATTGACGATTGTAAAGGGAACCCTTGCTTAAACGGAGCAGGTTGTGTTGATGCTGTTAAGGATTATAAGTGTACTTGTCACCTGGTAAGAATTTGTTGTATGAAATTGGCAAGTGTGACAACTAATATATTCATTCTAGGGATATACGGGTAAAAACTGCGACATTGACATCAATGAATGCGAGAGCAATCCCTGCAAATACGGCGGTATATGTTTAGAAAAATCAAACATGACCCTTTATAACCCCAGCATAATATCTAAGATGGATATTGACCTACCAGCAGCTTTCCAAAAACCATTCAACTATTCGTATGCCGAAGGGTATGTCGTTGACCCCGATAACGATTATTTTCGAATTTTAACGGAGAAACTTCTTTCAGGTATGAATGTCTTTGCGTCAAAGGCGTCACTGGACAGAATTGTGAAATCAACATCAACGAATGCGAATCTGATCCTTGCAATTTTGGCAACTGCATTGACCAGATTGGAGGATATGTTTGTGAATGTTTTGAAGGATATGAGGGAGTGCATTGTGATAAAGTAAGCATTATATTTGTGTACCAAATGTGGAGGTTAAAGTTCTTAATTTATTTTTTAAAAAATACACATTTCTCCTTTCTCTCTAGCAATTTGTGGATACCCCCCCAGAAAAACCATATCATCGATATGCATGAGACATCGATGAAAAAAATGGTAGTAGGAATGGGCAGGGTCTGGTGAGTACAGTGGGTGGGACAGGAGCTCCCAGCCAAGTGCAAAATTGGTGTCTCTGACCACTTTCGCTGTCGTAGTACAAAACCACTTATCTGTGTCTTGTAGCCCATTCTGGTCGCTTTTCGACCAATGCATGGTTCAAATTGATCATTTGCCGATAATAGCAAACAGTATCAACAGTTTCAGTTGATTTCAGAAGCTATGATACACGACACCCTTCTGATCACACCAAATGCACAACATTGTCTTCTTTCCAAAGCGATTCGGCCCTTTGGTTGATGGTTATCCTGGGTCAACCCATGATTTTCTGCGTTTTGTGTTCTCGAAATATATACATTTTTCGTCTCCAGTAACGATCCGATGCAAAAAAAGTCTTTCTTTCGTGCCGAGAAAGAAAACTTCGCACACCGGTTTTCGCCTTTCGGTCTGTTTATCATTCAGCTAATGTGATACCCATCTGGATTTTTCCCATGGCATGCAGGCGATCACAAATGGTTCGGCGACCAACATTTAAACCTCTCTGCTATTTGTTGTTGAGTTTGCATATCGTCTTCTTCCAATAATGCTTGCAATTCGACATCTGTAATTTTTTTTTGGTTGACATGGGTGTTCTTTGTCGTTCAAGTCGAAATCACCACTTCCATACCAACATAAATCGTTCATACCAACGCCCACAAACGTCTTATCTCTAAGGGATTATTGAACAAACTCATCAAACTCAACAAACTCAAAAAGAAAATATGAAAATGACACTGACATCAGTTGGTGTAATCGGAACACTATCGCTACCTGTTGTTAATCTACAAAACTAAAACCTGAAACGTAACTTCCGCCGGCGCATACGCCAAAATGTTGAAAGAAAAACTTGGCAACCAGGCAAAGTTTTTTATTGAGTATCATTTATGATAGTCATCATTGATGATTCTCATGATTATCCTTTATTGTTCTATAAAGAAAAGTCAAATAATTTTCGATTGATTCTATAAAATATTATATTTCTAGGACATTGACGATTGTGCAAACAACCCTTGTGTACATGGCAGTTGTATAGATAAAGTTGCTAATTATTCCTGCAGTTGCAATACCAATTACGGTGGTAAAAACTGTTCAGTTGAGCTCATAGGTCAGTATATGGCTCATCATTTTATTGAGTATTTTTTAATGATAATATAATTGTAGGGTGTATTGATAAACCATGTCAAAATAACGGAGTTTGTATTCCCTATTTGAGAGGTGAGAATGACCATCGTTTCAATTGCTCCTGTCCGTCAGGATTTTTCGGACAAGCCTGCGAGAATAGAACTACAATTTCCTTTTCTGGTAAGATATTTTCTGTTATAAAGGACCTTTCAAACTGAGCGGTTTTTTTAATTCTTAAATATAACACAGAATTTGCGCTCATTTCAAAAAAAACTTTTTATTGATAATTGAAGCATAGTGTATGACATTTAAACACGCAAGACAATACCTGCAATTGACCAGCTCTTGCAGCTCCATAGACGTCCCCTCTTTTGTCAAAGTTTTGGATGTCATTTTGGCATAACCGCGGCTCTATCTCACCAGTAGATTTAAATTCAATATGGTTCCCAATTCTAAAGAATACAATTAAAACATTTTAAGTATTTCAACACACATTAATTACACACTAAACCTCACCTAAATTTTTTTTGGTAGTATGTCACTGTCATTAAAAACTATTATTCTCAATGTATCATAGACATATACATTTGTTCGTTAGGCAAATTTATTACAGAAAAAGAATCACTGACAAATTTGTTTCTATTTGGTTTTTTGTTTTTACCCAGTGATTATTTACATAATTTACATTTTACAATTTACAGATATTTTTAATATTTTTTGAGTTTTAGATCATGGCGAAAAACCAAAAAAAAAAGTTTATTAACATAGCCATCAATTTCAAAATGTGCTTCATCCGAAAAAATGTTTGCAGTTTCTTGAAATGTTTCAACAATTCCATTTATAGTGCTTTCGGATGGACGATTGTGCAAACCGTAAATATCACGTAACTTTCTAAAAACATTTTTCACTGAACGCCCATTTTCGTAAAATAATTGAACAATTTTAACGCATTGTTGTATTGTATACGACTTCACTTTTATAAATGTCCAGGGCCTAATATTCCCGTATACCCAAATGTTTCCGGTTTGCGCATGACGTCACTCGTTGAGTAAAATTCAAATATCTTCGTTGCTAGACTTTGAAATACAATTTAAATGCATTGGAATTGGAATTAAAGGCTTTATATTGAGGACAAATACTTTATCAGTGTGGGCAACAGACTACAAAATTGTATATAATTTTTACAATTACACAATGTACACAATTTTATTTGAATTTAAGACACTATTTACAGAACAAAACAACTTCATTTTGTTTCTCAGTTTAAAAATGTATGTAAAAAATAATATACATTGGTTATATAAAATTGCAATATGCAAATTGATGGTTTTGTAAATAATGGTTTTTAAATGTAATATCCAGCTAAATTCGATATTTTTTGTCACAAATTAAATATTAATTATTCAACACACATCTAGCCATATTTTATATTGGTATTAAAAATGGTAACATTTTATTTCGTAAATATAAAATTGGACATATTCCTTAAGCTTATGTCCATTGTAAATTATCTATAAGTGTTATTATGTAATAGTTTTAATCACCCACCAATAGTTTTTTTGCTTTTTCTGGGCCTTCAATGTGGCTACTTTTAAGCATTAAATTCAAATAATTTTTGGTCAAGGATTCTCGATTAACAGACTTAAAAATTTCTTCAAGCTGCTTCATTTGCGAGGGAAAATCTTCAGAAGGTTTGTGTAAACCTTCATCATTATCATTATCAGATCATTAAACCACTTATTGGTCTGGAGTATAAACATGGAATATTAGAAATATTACTAACATCACCATCATTACTATTTCTACCACCATCCAAACATCTAATCAAGCATAAATAAATAAAACACCATACTTTTTAAAGCAACAAATTTATAAACATGATTCAATGTTTTTGAGTTTAATTTCTATTTCCATTATTTTTCTCCCGTGATAATTACCTGGTCAACAACTCGGCGACGACTCGTTTTCTCTCCCTTTTTTCAATTCTTGTAGATTGTTCATTCGATACTGGTTTTTTAGAACTAAATGCCAGATTTTGAGTCGGTATAACATCATCCTTCAGTCCTCGGTAACTTTTTAGTGTGTAATTTAACAATTTATGTTGAAGATTTTCCTTGAAATCGCCATTCAAAAAGTGTTTCGAACAAATACAAGTCCTTTGCAGGTTAAACTCATCCCGTCTTTTTGTGGCATGGATCCACTTCTTACACCGAATTTCATTCTTGGGGTTCTTCATTCACAAGGGTTCTTTTTCAACTGATTGTCGGAATTACACCCAAACACAGCACAACGCATTGTTATTATTGAATATTTTAGATTAACACCACACAAACGCTGACATAAAGTTCTAGTAAACTTGTTATATGTCAAAACTATAATGTTGTTCGAGTTTTACTCAATGGATGACGTATTCCCGCGAACAAAGCTCCGCCCACCATGCGCAATATCTTACCTTAGTGTTTATTATACCATGATAAATGTCATACATTACACTTCTGAAATGAGACTAGACCTAGGCAAATTCACAACGCCATCAGTGTTTTATTCGAGAATTAAAAAAAGCGCTCAATTTGAAAGACCCATTTTATTGGTACTAAATATATAGTTATTATTTTAGAGTTAGCTTACTTCTGGAAGACTCTTTAATAAAGCTTTTATCTGGCTTCATACAAACTACTCCAGAGTACTTAATGATCCTGCTGTTTAACCAATTCCCCTTTTTATTTCAGGTAATTCCTTGGTAACTGTAAACACAAGCAGAGACGAAGGTTACGATATCCAATTTAGATTCAAAACCACTCTGGGTGACGGACTTTTAGCTCTAGGTAGGTACCAAACCGAACCAACCATTATAAAATATAATTATTTTTTTGCCTCTCTAGGAAAAGGCCTGACCTATTATATCTTGGAATTGTCCAAGGGCAGGCTTAATCTACAATCCAGCTTGTTGAACAAATGGGAGGGTGTTTTCATTGGTTCAAATCTAAATGACAGTAACTGGCAAAAAGTTTTCGTTGCCATCAATTCAACGCATCTGGTTCTGAGTGCTAATGAAGAACAAACTATATATCCAATAACATTCAATGAGAATTACGTTACCTATACCAGGTAAGTTATTATGATTTTATTACTACACTCATTAAAAATTCACAAAACTCTGTAATAAAAGACAGGGCCAGTGTCACACCACCTTTATGTTTGGACATTGATGCTAAAATATCTGCATTAATACCATATATGTTCAATTCGTTTATTGGAACATTCGGTGTTGTGGTTATATTGTTGCTAATGAATCACATTCGATTGATATCATTTTTAAAAATTTACTAACATAAAATTTTAAGACAAAATATGCACTAAACTCAAAAAGATTTTCCACTAAACACCATTTCAACTTCTCGACTCGCATTTCGCTAATCATGTTAGCATCATCAGAAGATGATTTAATCTCTCCTGATATACATTAAATTATTCAATCAGGAGATTAAGTCATATCCTGATGATGCTAACATGGTTAGCGAAATGCGAGTCGATAAGTTTAAAAGAGTGATTTGGTAGTGGTAAATCTCTTTGAGTTTAGTGTTGCACACTGAAGATTTCAATAGAGGAATTGATCTATGGAATATAGATATTATAAAAGGTGTACAAATAAGTTTCCGCCATTTGACAAAAGATGGTCCCGCCAGAAGGTTGAGTTGAAATTGTCAGTTGTAAAACGTAATATCATAAGTTTGGTCATCTGGTAACAACATAACTTTAAGTATTAGTGACTACGCATCAGCATCGCTTAATTTTTTCGTACAAAAATGTCAAGTTTTGTACCGAATAAGCGTCATTTGCGGGAACTTTTGATTTACTTCTTTAATTTGAATAAATCTCCAGCTGAGGGGTATCACTTGCTTGTAAAAGCATATGGTGAGGCTGTTTTAAGTAAGAGAAGTTGCTGTGAGTGGTTTCAAAAGTTTAAAACGGTGAGTTTGACGTGGAAGACAAAGAACGCAGTGGAAGGCCGAAAGTGTACGAATACACGGAATTGGAAGTATTATTGGAGGAAGATTCGTCCCAAACGCAAAAAGAACCTGCACTTATATAACAAGTGACTCAGCAAGCAATTTTACATCGTTTAAAATCGTTGGGAATTATTCAAAAACAAGGAAATTGGGTTCCATATGAACTGAAGCGAGAGACCTTGCATGAGTGAAATGCTGCTGCAATGTCAATTTTTTGCATTGTATAGTCTCTGGTGAAAAATGTATCCACTGCAATAATCTAAAGAAGAGAAAATAATGGGGACCACCTGGCCATGCTTCAACATCGACAGCCAAACCGAATATTCATGAAAAAAAAACTCATGTCGTGTATTTGATGGGATCAGCTTGGTTACAATCACTCAATCTCTCAATCACACAATCTGCTCAGTCTCACAATTAATGAGATTGAGCAGAGCACTCAAGGAATAACGTGCCCACTACTACTCCAGACACGACAAGATTATTCTCCTACAAGATATTGCTCGTCCGCATGTTGCGGCGCAGGCCAAAACCTATTTGAAAACACTTAATTGGGAAGCCCTACCCCACCCGCCGTATTCACCAGATATTGCCCCTTCCGATTATCACTTGTTCTGGTCGATGGCATCATATGAAGGTACTAAAAATTGGGTCAATTTGTGGGTAGCCTCAAAAGATGAAGAGTTCTTCCAACGTGGTATCCGAATGCGGCCAGAAAGATGGGAAAGAGTGGTGGCTAGTGATGGACAATACTTTGAATAAAACGTGATGTACCGTTTTGTGCTTCACGTTGTACTAATTTTTGATAGAAAACGGCGGAAACTTATTTGTTATCCACCTTATAGAAAAAAAATCTTGTTTGTTGTAAACGTTATAAATACTTAAAATGATAGTTCTAAATTAATTCTCTTTAGGAGTTGGAAAGGGTATTAGCGTTTTTAGTTCATCAGTTTTGGGAATATACCTATAAGAATCAGGCTTTTCTTTCACGTAGCGCTTATTTTATCGGCCTTTTCAACTATCGTTATATCGTTATATTGAAGTTACATAATGTAAAATGCTTTTCTTTAGAGTCTTTAAAGTTTGGCTGATTGAAATAAACTTTATGAATGCTACATTTTCAAATCGCCCTTCTTGGACATGAGACATTTAGGAAAATGGTGTTTCAAGAGGTTTATTGAGGCTATCAACACGTGATCTCGTCCTGTTGGAACAATATGTTATATTCCAGCTGAATAGATTGTTTTGTCGTTGTCCGAAAATCTACATCCACTGTCTAGTTCAAAAGAGACAGTGAACGCATTGAAGATAAGGAAATAACATATAAAGGATTTTTCAAATTGAGCGGTTCCAAATCCGGGAATTTTGTTTATTAATATAGCCACCAATTTTAAAATGTACTCCATCTGAAAAGATGATTTTTTGAGAAAAATCATCTGTTTTGAATGATCCAGTAGTTTTAGTTCCTCTGTTATTTAAATCTTATATGCCTTCTGAGCTAAATCCTTATAAAATACGTCATGTTGTGGATTCACTAAGTCCAAATTGTTGGGAAGGTCGACTAATGCAAATTTCTTGGTCTTCAACAACACTTTTACATACCAAATCAATATGCTCTCGTGAACGACCAGTACGCCTATATATTGCTCTTCTTTTATGTTCCACTGAACCAGTTTCTTGAAATTTTTGATCAATTCGATTGATGGACGAATGTGCAAACGAATGAGTGCTTTCCAATGGTCGATTGGGTAAACCATAAATATCACGTAATTTTCTAAAAACATTTTTCACTGAACGACCATTTTCATAAAGTAATTGAACAATTTTAACGCGTTGTTGTATTGTGTACGACTCCATTTTTATAAATGTCATATATCACACTTCTGAAATGAGACTATAAAACCTAATAACACTATTACTTTGTAATTGCAATAAAAAAATTAAACCAAACGTTATGTATTTTTTTTTAAGTTTTCCCGTAACATATTTGGGAGGTATTCCATCCAATCTTCGGAAATTAACTCACCAACCGTTCTTTGTCGGTAAGTAACAAGAATTTTCAACTCGATAGTCGATTATTGACGATAAATGTTGCCAGGTTGCGCGGAGGACATACAAATAAACTCAGAGTGGGTTATACCTCAGCCCAGGAACACAACCCATCTTACTTTCCAAAATACCGAGATTGGATGCTCGAGGAAACCGCAATGTGAACCAAACCCATGCCATTCTGGAGGTTTCTGTACGGATAAATGGAGAGATTTTAGGTATAACGGCATTACAGCTACGGTACAAATGACCTACTATTTAAGAAAATTGTTTATTTTAGTTGTACTTGTACAAGACCGTATCTTGGAAACACCTGCCAGTATAACTACACTGCTGCCACCTTCGGACATGAAGACATAATAGATTCCTTAGTCACAGTAAGATATTAAATATAACATTTTTATATCAGGTTGTCTGTATAGTTCATATGCATTTTTTAAGAGAAAGAAAAACAATTATTTAGTCTAGTATGTAATTACCATTTCTACTACGCTAATTAGAAAGTTCGCTGAGCGGAAATGATAAAGCAAGTTTATAGTTCAAAAAATGTTTCCAAAAAAATCCCCTCTAAGCTCAATACTTTTTTCCAGCTGTTCTACAATTCATTTATTCCATATCTGAAGTGATTTTCTCAAAGTCCCTCAAAGTACTCATCTACAGCTGCAATAATTTCATTTGATGAACAACTCTTGCCACGTAGGAATTTTTTGAGGTTTGGGAAGAGATGAAAGTCAGAAGGGGCCAGATCTGGTGAATATGGTGGATGCTCCAAAAATTCGTAGTGTAACTCGTTCAATTTGCCATTGCAAGAACACCTCTGTGAGCCGGTGCATTGTCTTGATGAAAAATTATTTTTTTCTTCGCTAAACCAGGTCTTTTCTCACGAATTTTTGTATCTAATTTATTCAAAAGGTTTGAGTAATACTGTCCTATTCTTGTTTTACCGGTTTGAAGGTATTCTTATTAACATTAATAAAATGCCTTTTGCACCCCAAAAAATTGATGCCATGACATTTTTGGTCGATTTTGTCCACTTTGGCTGTTCAGAGCTGTACAAGACTCATTCCACTGTGTGGTATGTTGTCGCAGTGCAGAATAATAGTGGTAAATCCAAGTCTTATCCATATTTACAAAACGACTTTTAAAATCCATTTTATTATTTTGAAAAAGGTCCAAATGTTGGTTAGAAAGTTTTACTCAAAGTCGTTTTTGATCAGAATTTAACAAATGCGACGCCCATCTTGCACATAGCTTTCTCAAGCCCAATTCCTTTTTCAAAATATGAAACACGCGTTCAATTGAGATGTCCATGGCCTTAGCAATTTCACTCAGTCAATTATCTGCCATCGATAACCATATGATGTGTAGAATTAATTATTTGTTCAGTAGTTGGACTTATTGAACGTCAAGAACGAGGATCATCATCCAGGCTTGTACGCCCACGTTGAAACTCAACTGCTCACTTGCAAACCATTGTTTTTGAAGGAGCAGACTCTCTGCTCCTTCAACTCCTTCAACATTTCACACAAATAAAATCGATCTTTTGGCAAGAGTAACCGTTGGGAAGGTGCACTTTATGTCGACATTGAAGCAATTCAAAAGGCGTCGACCACCATCCCGACGGACACATCAAGAATTCGTTCGTCAACCTAATTGACCGTGCAAAACGTTGTATGGACGCGCGAAAGAATAATTATTTGTGTTTTTTTTTAAGTCTTGTTTTTTTGTGAGACGCGCCTTGTAGTTATCAACCCAGTATTATTATTTTATAATTGTTATTAATTTTAGGTAAAAGCCTTCGACACTTCCAAAAAGGACATAAGAATGGTAGTTGATATATCAATGTTTATAAGAACAAGACAGTCCAAAGGACAAATATTTTATTTGGGGTCCTCAATGGGGCAGAACGTGAATGATGAAACGTACATTGCCGCACAGTTGGAAGGAGGTAAAATATAACTGATTTTATTAAAATAGTTCATATGTTCGTACATTCTAAACAATGTTCAGTTTTTGAAACAAAGGCCATTTGATTCTACCTGAAAAATATGTTGCGGTTACATTCTATCCGAGCTTCTGAAACATCCAATTATTTTTAAATGTTCCTTTGAAAAAGCTCCATGCAAAAAACGCACGAATTTATAGATGACATTAATATAAGTTTATCTGAAAATATATTTATAGGTGAGCTATTGGTTAGAATACAGTTTAATGGTTCGTTGGAGGCATACACTGTTGGTGGGGTAAAATTGCATAATGGCTATAACAATCTGATTGAAGTGACCAGGAATGTTACTTTTGTACAAGTCAAACTAAACGGAACTGAATACTTCAGGTATGTTTGTTTATTTTCTCATTATACTATGTTCTCATTATTACCTTTCCATAGAAAAACCATATCTGCAAGTGGTATACTGGATGCCCAAGTACTATTTCTCGGAGGACAGCCCCAACTTAGGTCTGTGCGACAGGCGGAAAGCATTGGCACTCCCAAAACTGACCTGGCAGCTCCTACAGCACCTGCAGCTATCACATCTTCCTTAAGCAATGTGCATTTCAAGGGTATTATACAAGATGTTCAGGTAAATTCAACATAACTGGTATAAAGGACATAGGGGAAATAACTCGTAAATTTACCCATCGATTCTTTATATCGTTTTAAACAAAAAGTTTCCTTAAAACGTTTATCAAACTGCAACCATTTCCGCGGAAAACAGGTCAGAACTTTTTATAATAGTCTTAACAACTGGTAACGTGGCATCGTTGTGCTTATTTCAATCGAATGGAATTCAGTTTTTTGTTTTATTGGTCTTTTGAGTTATCATTTGAAATTGTAATCTTTTTATAATCATTAATTTTATACGTTTCAGCATATGTTTAGTTTGTTTTTTAACAAAAACAAAACAGGTCAAATTAAATAATACATGATTTATTGTTTTATTACATTTAATGTTCAAAATATTCACCATTTAAGCCTATGAAAGCCTGACACTTTTTCCAGTTGAAAGGTCAAAAAAATCTGGCATATTTCAAATTTGGTCGGTAGCAGCAAAAATACATCGTTCTTAATACGGAAATAAGAAGAATATCGTGATATTCACGTACAGAATATTGTTTTCGTTTTAAATGTCGCAATGTTGAAATAAAATTCTTTGCAGTTGGGTTGCGACGTTGTTATGTCGATAATAACAACCAGTTAATATTTGTTAAATATGCTTGTACACGTATTTGCTTAAAACTTTTAGGTTTTTGACCGTTATTGTAAGAAACTTTTTTCTTCAAAATGATGTGATGAATCAATGGTTAAATTGATTAAAATCCCTTCCTTTACACCCTGTAATTTCTGAATATTTTTTCCTAGATAAGCAATGGTTCAAGTGTTATGGTGGTAGAATTTTACCCAATATCAGCCCCAGATCTCATAATACCTCGCCCATTTGGAAATGTTTCCTTTGATAAGAGTCTCGTCTTGGAAGGAATTCAAACTGATGATCTTTGCAAAATTAACCCGTGTCATCACAATGGTATTTGCCAAAATACTTGGAACGACTATAGATGTATTTGTCCAAGAGGTAATAATTTGTGGGGATGTTGGCGTAGTTTTCTAGTTAATATTTCTTATTTCAGGTTTCAAAGGTAAGATTTGCAGTGAATTAGAATTCTGTGAATTGGGTGGATGTCCGGAAGAAGCAGAATGCAAAAATCTGGAAGATGGCTATGAATGTTTAACAAACGCCACCTTCAATGGTAGACAGGATCCACTTTTATATAAACTGACCACTCTCCCAGACTCAAATAAGAAGTTTAGACTGGGGAAAATTGAATTAACCTATCGGACCAGGTAAGTAATTTTATGGTTGCCTAGGTCTTACTAATTTCTCAAATTCAAAGCTATACATAAACAACATTTGAGATAATGCACAATCAGTTCTCCTCAGGCTGTTTGAAAATAAAGAAAAAAGATTATTCAAAGAAGAAAATATAGAAGCCCAGTGGAAGATAAAATTCTAAAAATGACTAAAAATGTAATTCATCAGCAAAAACTGAATATATGTTCTCCTGAATTGGTTTCTTTCTGCTTTAATGAAAGTACTGATATAACTGGATCATTTCCTTAATTTTTTGTCGAGTGAGTTCCACATAGAAACAAAAGTATATCAAACTACATAATGAGTACTTTAAATGCCTAGAGTAATATCTATTTCCTCCTGAATTATACAGAACCTTCGTTGAACATGACGTGACTTGTGACTTATCTAAACTTAGGAACTTTAATTTTTTTATGTTGAATTATTTAAAATTGGCATTTGTCACCAAAAATGTTACTAAAATTTCCCCTAAATCTGTTATTAGATTTGAATGTGCTGTAATAAATTAATGTGTAAGATTTTTATTAGATTCGATACCTCTTGAACAAAAAATATTTTAAAAGCACCTCTTAAACACATTTGACACAATTTCATCAACGGTATTTTCCATAAAATAAAAATGTACATCCGCTTTTCTTCTTATTTTTTCCGTTAAGTGTCGGTTTGCCGATATTAGTGCCCCCTTTCTAGATATCGACCGAGATCGACGTTGCTTAACTTCAGTTATCGAAATCTGATGTTCGGGGTGATGCGGCTCGCCCTTGGGCCTAACACTATAAGTTAGAGGACCGAATTAATATGTGATGAATTGTATATAATGTGATGAATTGTATATAAAAGTTTATCATGTTTTTGTTTTAGATCTTGGGGTACGGTGCTTTTCGTTAAATACGGCTTAAACTACTTTGCTGTTTTCATCTACCACAGTGAAGTTGTTATTGAATGGAATTTTGAAGCTGTAGTAGTAATCAGGAGATTTAGGAAGGATAAATACGATGGACAATGGCTAACGTTGCAGTTAGATTTTAAAGAGCAAAGTTTTGCAGGTATTCAAGCCTTGAATGAAGCAATTATGATGACAAAATTCATATAAACTTGTTTTTTTAGCCGGATTTGAAGAGAATATGTTTGCCGGTGAGCCTAACGTTGAAGTTCAATCTTTCGACGTGTTATTTTTGACGAAACTTTTCAAGGAAGGCGAAATTTATGTTGCCGGTAGTGATAACAAGACCTTCGACTTTATATCAGGTTTGTAAAATTAGTTAATCTGGAGGTTTCAATACTACAATCTTCATGATTGTATCTCCAATCTCCAGGATTTTTTTTTTGCTGGATTACTTTGATTATTACTTGTAGTTTTATTGTGCCTTATATTTTATTGCCTTAATTTTTATGATTCAGGCCGGATTTTTTGTAATGTGATTAAAAAAAAATGACGTTTCTTGTTCTACAGCAATAGAAAACAGTGAACTTCGCAATACAGCTTCAACAATCGAAACCACCACTGTTGATCCACTAATCATAAGTAACTCCATCGAAAGCTCAGAATACCATTTTGATGACCTCTTTTTACTCAGAATCGACCAAAACAAAAAGACTGATAGATTTAAGGGATGCTTGAGTCAAATCAGAATAGGTATTTTCCTTTGTAGTTGATTTTTTTTTCATGAAATTCACGAAGAGGATTCTTTTTCAGGTGATTTATTGTTGCCTTATTTTACAACCAAAGAGATTTATCCTAATGAGACTTATTACGACCAACTGTTTGAGTTAGATGAGTCAACTAAGCCGGAATTAGGTTGTATTTTGTGTTATGATAATGATTGTAGCAATCAGGGACAGTGTATTAATGGTACAGCAACATACAAATGTGACTGCAACAAAGGTACTGGTATCTAGCTTAAAAAATATGATACAGCTTGTGGTGAGGTTATTTTTATTACAGGATATGCTGCGGATGATTGTTCGATTGACATAAATGAGTGTGAAAATAATCAGTGTCAAAATGGAGCGACTTGCATAGACCTTGTGGCAAAGTACGAATGTCAGTGCGCCAACGGATATGAAGGCGAATTGTAAGTTGACGTAAGGCTTGATACAAATGAACTACTACCAACAAGTTTTATTATTTTTTAGTTTTTTTTTTATTTGTTTCAAATGCAAGTTAAAATATTGTAAAAGAAAAAAAGTTTAATTAATCTTGATCGGGATATAAAACTACTCAGTAAATATTTAGTTTTTTTGGCGTTAAAATGTTAGACACTTGCTTATATTTAAAATTTCTTGATTCTCTAGAATTTTTATCACAGTTGAACAATCGAGTTCAGTTATTTATATAAAGGGTCTTTTAAATTGAGCGGTTTTTTTTTAATTCTTGAATAAAACCCAGATATTACGTTGATTTCAAAAAACTTTTATTGATGATTGAGGCATAGTTTATGGACATTTAAACATGAAAGACAATATCTGCCAAATGACCACCTCTTGTAATAATTTTGAGTGACATTTTGGCAAGACAACGACATTTTTGCCTCTATCTCACCAATAACTCGAAATAATTCCATCCTTTAGTTTAGGAATCGATTGTGGATTGTTCTTATAGATCTGGCTTTTCATGTAATCCAACGGTGTCAAATAACATGATCTTGGTGGCCAATTAACATCACTGTTTCATCACTATCACTCAGTAAATCAATTGTTTTAAGTTGTTTTAAGTTGTTGTTAGTGATGTGATTTTTTGAAAAAAAATCATTGTTATTTGATCGAATTTACAAATACACGACGTTTTGAATGATCCAGTGGCTTTAGTTCCTGTGTTATTTGTACCTTATATCCTTTCAGAGCTAAATCATTTCGTAAAATACTCCATGTTGTGGATTCACTGAGCCCAAATTGTTGTAAACGTCGACTAATGGAAATTTCTGGATCTTCACCAACACTTTCACGTACCAAATCAATATGCTCTTGCGGTTGACTATTACGACTATATATATTGCTGTTCTTTTATCTACTGCTCTTAGATGGACGATTATGTAAACCGTAAATATCACGTAATTCATAAATGTTTTCAGAATAAAAAAGAGATGATTTTTTTCGTTACACGCTGAGTAAAATGTAGTCTTTCATCGGTTGCTAAAACTAAACTCGAAGAGATTTATCACTAAAAACCAATTTTTTTTTAGTTGTCAACGCGCGTCTCCTTAACCATGTTGACATCGTCAGGAGATGACTCTTTCATTTTCACGATTTTTTTTCGTTAACATGGTTAGCAAAACGTGTATCGAAATGTTAAAAAAAAAACTTGACATATTTTGCAGCTGCCAACACGACATAAACGAGTGTGATAGTGATCCTTGCAAACACGGAGGCGTCTGCAGAGACCTAATCGGCAATTTCAAGTGCGACTGCCCGGATGGTTTCGTTGGAAAACAGTGTGAAGCTCCACTCTTAATTACCTGTGAGAATAAACCCTGTAAAGAAGGAGCAACCTGTAAAACAGGACCTAGTAAGCCTTTGAATACTCTTATTATTCAATGTGTTTTTAACTGTCTTGTTTTAACTAGATGAACAAACGGGTAATAATTTTACTTGCTTCTGTACGGAGGGTATGCAAGGGGCGCTCTGCGATACCCCGTTCTGTAAAGTGAAGCATTGCGAAGCAGGATTCTGTAACACCACCACAACAGTAAATAATACAATCCAGTAGATGGAACAGTTTAATTTTATGCTCTCTCTTCCAGATTCCATACTGCGCCTGCCAGACTGGATTTGACGGTCAGTACTGCGAGAAGAACATTGACGAGTGTCTTTTGGCCAACGGGCGAAGCCCTTGCCAGAATGGTGGGCAGTGCCTTGATGGTATTGCAAGATATGATTGTAACTGCACAGAGACAGGTGGATATTGACTTGAAATTTTGAATATTTTCCGTTTTATACTGTAACTTTGTTTTGTCTGCAGGTTACGAAGGTTTGCTGTGCGAGATGGACATCAACGAATGTGAGGTGAACACTTTTGCTTGTGGCAGAGCGGGTACATGCGAAAATTTACCAGGAACGTATAGGTGAGTATTAAAAATACAGTAGGGCCTCGTTAATCCGGAGAGGCAAAAACAAGACCGTTTCCGGATTATCGAGGCGTCCGGATTATAGTATGCCATATTTAATGGTAATAAAACACATGTTTAACCTTAGTTTCTTTAATCAATTTTTAAATTAAAGTATAAAGACAAAAATGTACATGTTCGAAATTACAACCATGTAAGAAAACCAGTAAGATAAAATAAAACATTAGTTAATTCTTCTTGAAAAAGTCTGTAATACTCTTCTGTTTATAATTTTCGCACTTCATTTCCAAAGCCCGGTCTCTAAGTCGACGGAGAAACATAACTTCGTGGCTATCAAATTCGTTATCTTCAGCCCATTTTAAAGCAGTGTTTAAATCTCCTACTGCCTCTGAATTACCAACTTTTTCGGAGGCGAGAACTTCAACGCTGTTGATGCGCTTAATGTTAGCGAGCGCGCTAAATTGACACTGTAGACGGAAGGCGATAAACAAAAGACTGATGACGGATTGGCTCATGGCAGCCCGCACCTACACCCGCCTCCTCCGCGAACTCCATTGCCCGGCCGGATTACAGCGATCACCGATCAAGCGGGAGTCCGGATTAACGAGGCCCTACTGTAGTTATTTACTTACTTAATCCTTCTTAATACTCGTAACTGTCGAGATGAAATTACATTTCATGTTTTAATGAACTTTCTCCATAGTTTATGATTCTAAGCCAGGATTCTGCTTCTTGCCCTATTTTGCCTCTTTGAATTATTTTTGTGATGCCCTTATTATACAGGGTGTTTGGTGCATTGTTTAGCAATCTAAAATGACCGATAGGAGGAGTCTTTATAAAGTCCTCAATAAAGCATTATTGGGTCCACAGGTTTTTGTATGTTAATTTTTAAATCTCTAAAAAACTGAAATCACGGTGAGCGTTTTTTGAGCTGGTTTTCCGTTTACCTAATATTTTTTATTCTGTAATTCTGTCGTATACACATTACAAAGTGTAGATTAAATATATCTAACTAACAATATTTTTCTATTATCTAAACTATAACTAAAACTTATCTTAATATCAGTCTGTTTGGTAGATACATGTCCAGCCACGTGCTCCACAATACGTTAATCACTCTTTTTATGTGATTGACTACACTAATTCATTAATTAATTAGTCACTACACTAATTCGAACGGTTTCAGTCTCTTCAGCCGCCGAAAAAGTCCGTTGTTGTCGAGTAACGAGATCACTTTGACATTTCCATGGATTTCCAGCCTCTTCTGGTGTTTGCTTGCAAACCTCTTGATTTCATCTTCAACCATAGGCCCTTTCAGGTCTCGATGGATATCTTCATTTCGGATGTACCACGGGGCATTGGCAATACTGCGAAGTACTTTATTTTGGAACGTCTGAATGACTTTTATATTAGATTTCTTGGTGCATTTCCAAAGTTGGATGCCATAAGACCATATATGCTTCCGAATTTGCTTATAAAGAAGATCTGAATATTATTCACCATGCTTGACTCAAAAGGGGCGGTCAGTGATGTATCAATGAAGAATTTGGCTCATTTGTTGTGGTAGATATTTTTCCAGCTTGTATTCGGCAACAAGGATATTGGGCGGTATGATGTTTTGTCTTCAGGTGTTTTGCCAGGCTTCAGGATCGGCAATTTTCCATTGCACTGGCCCGTACCTGTTCCGTAATACAGCAGCTGAAAGATTGATGATCGCATCAATCAAACTCCCTGAGCATTTGCAGTGTTATTAGGTCATAACCTGGAGCTTTCTTTGGATTGAGATGTTTGGCAATGGTTGTGACAATCTCTGCTGTGATGATTAGTTTGATTCTCATGCCATCTCTATTGCTAATATGCGGGATTTCTTCCAAGCCAGTCGGTGGATGAGGCTGGAAAGTATTCTCTAGATATTCAGCGAATATTTCTATTTTTTCTTCATCTCGCCGCGCCCAGTTACCATATCCTGCGGATTGGCGGGTCATGGTTCTTTGGCCGATCGCCGAGATTTGATCGCTTTCCATAGCGAGTAGTCAGAGCTTTCGTGATCTGTTAACTTACTTAGGTAATTCTCAAAGCTTTCATTCTTGATGGTTGTGAGTTCGTCTTTAAACCGTTTACATAGTTAGTTAGCAGTCTTTTGTCATCCGGGGATCGAGTTTGCTGCTATGTTTTCCGAGCTTTACTTTTTTCGTGTACCAGATCTCGAATTTCCTTGATGTAGTTCAATCCTGGTATTTTTGGCTTCAGTTTGGGTGTATTATTGTACACAGCTTGCTGCAGGTCAACCACTAGTTTTTCAACTTCATAGTCTAGCTGCTCTTTCGTCTTCAGGGTTATATTTAGCTCAATTCTCTTTTCAAACTCTATTCGAAATCCATTCCAATCAGTTTTCCCATTAGTAAAATACGGGGGCTGTTGCTTAATGATTACGTACTCACTTAGTGAGAGCACAATTGCTGAGTGGTCAGATGCCAAGTCAAAACTTTCTTCAGTGCTGACATATGAGGATGCAATGTTGCGTAGCATGAAGAAGTCGACTAAGCTTGGTACTCTATCTCTATCCGTACATTGGTACAATGCCTCAAACCCATTATAGAGCGGAAGCATCTTATTCCAACGCATCAGTTTCTATTTCGCAATAAGCACTCGACAATAGATCACGAGAGACAGGGACAGAGGCAGAAAGAGAGAGAGTCACACAAACACACAGAGGGGGGGAGAGATGGGGAGATGTAGAGACAGAGAGAGGGGGGTGAGACAGAAAAGGGGAGGGAGACAGAGAGGCTGGAGGGGGTTTATATCTTTTTATAACTTTTTTAATTCAAGTTTCAATGTTGACTTTTGGAATTTTTCAAATAAAGAATTAAATAATTAACATAAAAAAACCTGTGGCCCAATAAAACCTGTGGCCCAAGCTTTATGGAGGCTGGGAAGATAGCAAAATACCCCTCCTATCGGTCATTTTAATTTGTTATTTAAGAAGTTTTTGCTAGGCTCAGCTAAGTGATTGGAACAATCTCCCCAAAGTATTCAAAATATTTAAAGGAAGTGGTTGTGGTGGTTTCAATAAGAGTGCCAGAACTGTGAAAGTAATAGCGGCAACACTGTTTGAAATGTAAATATCACTCATAGACTACTGTGACCAGTGCATTGTGTCAATTCACCTTGGAAAGAAAGGAAAAGATCCCCGCCCCCACTGTGGGGAAAAATATTTTCTGGCGAAGCGCACGTCTGGCATAATGGGTTTGTGAACAGACTGCGGGATTTGGCCTGATGAAAATCCTCAAGTGCCTTAGGAGTTACCTCTTCATCCTCAGAAAGTCACTGATGCGATGTAGTTTTTGAACTGAAGAGTTGATAGGGCCTATTTTTTTTGAAGACGTTGATGGAAATCGTTACTGTTAATGTTATAAAATATGCTATAACGAACTGAACTAATAAATGTGTCAACTGGCGAGCAAGGTCATGCCTTTGAATTATCACGCCTTTTAATTATCTTTTGTGGAGTTATGTTAAATATTTGGTTTACAGAAATAAACCCCGAACAATTCTTGACCTTAAATGAAACATTCAGGCCACCATTGAAAATGTATCAGTGAATATGAGGGATAGAGTAATTGAAAATTGAACCAAATCCCCATTGGATTGAACTTTGAAGCTTTTTCAATTTATACATAACTCTCTTTGAGAAAGGTCGCGAGGACGAAACACGTCAGATAATATCTCGAATATATTGTGACACAAATACCAACTGCTTTAATCATTATTATTGTACTAGGTTAATTGAAATGTTCACGAAGCAAAAATGATAAAACAAATTTATAGTTGAAAAAATTACTTTTTTCCGTATATTCTCCTTTAAGCTCAATTCGTTTTTTTTCAGCGGCTCTAAAATTCATTTATACCATCTTTAAAGTGATTTTCTCGAAGTCCTTTGAGAAAAACGCTTGCCACGTAAGAATTCCTTGAAGTTTGGAAGCAGATGAAAGTCAGAGGGGGCAGATCTGGTGAATATGGTGGATGCTCCAACAATTCATAGGGTAACTCCTTCAATTTCACTGTTGCAAGAACACATCTGTGAGCCGGTGCAATGTCTTGATGAAAAATTATTTTTTTCTTCTCTAAACCAGGTCTTTTCTCACAAATTTTTGATCCAAAAGATTTGAGTAATACTGCCCTGTTATTGTTTTACCAGTTTGAAGGTAATCAATTAACAATATGCCTTTTGCATTCCAAAAAATTGATGCCATAACCTTTTTGGTTGATTTTGACTACTTTGGCTGATTAAGAACAACCGGGCACAGTCCACTCTGCGGTTTGTTGTGCAGTTCAGGATCATAATAGTAAACCCAAGTCTCATCTAGTTACAAAACGACGTTTAAAATCGATTTTATTCTTTCGAAAAGGATCCAAATGTTGGTTAGAAAATTTTACTCGAAGTCGTTTTTGATCAGAATTTAACAAATGTGGCACCCATTGCTACATTGCTTGCTCAAGCCCAATTCCTTTTTCAAAATACGAAACAGCCATTCAGTTGATGTGTCTATGGCCTTAGCAATTTCACTCAAAGTCTGTCATCCATAGCCATATCATGTATAGTATTATTTGTTCAGTAGTTGCACTAATTGGATATCTAGAACGAGGATCATTATCCAGGCTTGTACGACCACGTTGAAAATCACCTGCCCATTTACAAACCATTGTTTTTGAAGAAGCAGACTCGTCAAGTATATTTACCATTTCACTATGAATTTCTATTGCCTTTAAACCTTTTTTTACAAAGAATTTAATCATTGCACGATTATTAATATTTTCCATTTTAAAAATCACACTGACACGTTTACTTTAAGCTGCTGTTTTTGTACGAATGAACTGTCAGATCGACTTAAAACTTGACATATGTTCATATGAAGAATGCAATTTCAAAATGTAGTAAATTATATAGTTATTTTACTGCTCTATAGATGTCTCTCTGCGAACTTTTCAATTAGTCTAGTATAAATGTACGTTATTGAACAGAAACAAGGACCGATTCTTCTATTGGAACCTTCGATGTGAAACACTAAACTCGAGATTTACCGCTAAACCCCAAATCACTTTATTTAAACTTCTCGACGTACGTTTCGCTAGCCATGTTCAACCTGATTGAATCACCTCCTGGTGATGCTAATATGATTTGCGAAACGGGCGTCGAGAAGTTTAACAAAGTGATTTGGTGTTTAGTGGTAAATCTCCTCGAGTTTAGAAACGAGGACATTGAAAAAAATGGCTTGCCCACCCTGCATTTTGTTGGTATTCAAACAATTCATCAACCGGTAAAAAAGGGATTTATCGATATTGGCAAATAACAATCGAAGAAAAGGCGTGGAATTTAATAATTTTATCAGCAAGTTCATTCCATTAGCCCAGGTTTTATATCGGATCGGGGCTGCTCATTTTTTTAGAGCTTGTGAAAACTGTCACATTTTTCATTAATATTCCATACGATTTAGAAGATTATTGAGGTCCCTTTTGTTTATTTCTTTAATTTTTATCGGCTAAAATGTTTTTTTACGTACAACTAATAAGTTTTTTTTTACTTGGGTTTTTGGCCACGATCTAAAACTCAAAAAATATCAAATATCCTTTCTTATGTAAATAAAGAATCACTGGGTAAAAACAAAAACCAAAATGGTGCCTAAAATACTCACGCAGCTTGCAAACTTGTTTGTACTGACACATTGAATGCCATTGAAAATGACCCACACTTATTAGAAAGGATGTGACGAATCGTGTCGTTTTTACTTATAATCCTGAAATGAAGCGTCAATCAATGCACTGGAAGAGCCCAAATTCACCGAGAGCTAAAAAAGCTAGAATGAGCAAATCAGAATTCAAAGCAAAGATGTTTTTTCATATTCATGGGATTGTGTACCTTCACTGGGTTTCTGAAAGTCAAACTATTAATCCACATTACTGCCTTCACGTTCTTGCTGAACTCCGTGAAAGAATAAGGAAAAAAAAACGACCCGAATTGTGAAAGTATAAACCATGGGTTCTCCACCAAGACAGTGCGCCGGCTCATTCCGCATTATCTGTCAAGAGGTTTCTAGCCAAGTGCAGCATCCAAGTGTGAGACCATCCGCCTTATTCGCCGGGTCTTGCGGAACTTGATCGCCAGATCTTGTTCTTTAAAAGGAACAAGATTTGAGCCCGTTGAAGTTGTGAAAGAGAAAGAGGCACACGTTCTGAAGGAGCTGGCAGAAAAAGACTTCCAGCACTCTTTCGAACAATGGAAGATTCGCATTTATAGGGATAGAAGACTAACGAACAAAATTTTAAAATTATAAAAATGTTCTAAAATAAATACAAACTTTTAACATTTCTCTTACACCCTGTATATTAAATTCGCAAATATTATTTATATTTTTTGTATTTTATAGATGTACTTGTGGCAATTCAGGAAAATGCGGCTTCCATTGCGCACTAAACGATCCTTGCGAACACGAACATCCCTGTTTACATGGAAACTGTGTTTCGCAATGTACAGATAAAGCTGACTACTTGTGCATTTGTGAAGAAAATTGGACAGGAAAGAACTGCACAGACTTAAAAGTACAATTTATCGTTGCAGTTGCATTAATTGGAATCTAAAAAACCATTGTTTCATTTTTGCAGGTGGCACTAAGTCAGGCTGATACAGGAATCAACATACTTTACATCATTGTCCCTATTGTACTTATCCTGCTCGCAGCATTTATAATTGGAATGGTTATACTTGTCAACGTAGCTAGAAGCAAGAGAGCCACTAGGGGTACATACAGCCCCTCAGCTCAGGAATTCTGCAATCCTCGAGTGGAATTAGACCACGTGTTAAAACCACCACCTGAAGAAAGGTTAATCTGATGATAGTTTACATTATCCATTGTGAAAGTGGTCTAGTTCCTTTCTTTTTATCAGTATCTTCTCTTCCATTTTTAAATATCTAAACTGACAAGTAGAAAGTCTGTAATCTCATATTAATCTCAAATTTGTTATTTTATTAATGTATCATATATGTTGACTCTTTCTCGTATGTATGTAATTGTTTTTTTTTTGCTTTCTATACTAATTTTCTGACTGATTTTTTTTTTAATATTTATAGTTGATTAAAGAACACTTTGTTTATAGTCTTAAGTGGTATGTGTACTTAATGAACAAAAAAATCTTATGATATTCCCGTCCAAGTAATAAAAATATAGTTTCGTACAATGTTACAAAATAAAAACGATCATTTATTAGTCGAGTAGTTCAAATGACCCAGTTTTTGTTTTGGATATTGTTGCTGCATTGTGATAAGAAAAACATGTATATTATGTAAGCAATATGTAATGGCCTTCATAAACTTTATACTAACATTTAAGGTCTCCTGTTGGATAGATTTTTTATGAATCCACGGAACATGAGAGATGTACTTAATTTTTAGGACCAAAGCAACATGTAAATAAAAAATATTTATACTTTCTTATTTTTGTCGATGTTTTAACTCGTGGTTTGTAACTGGCTGAGAAATAAAAGGAAACGAAATTTAAAAAGAGTTTTATTTCAAGAAATACCACAAAAAAATGAAGATGTATTCCTGAATATTTAAGAAAATAACTTACTAAATAATTAAATAACTAACTAAATGATTAAAAAATCATTTAATAGTACCTACTGATTGGTTTAATATAAAAATTGGACAATGTTCAATAGAGATTTAAAAAATATCGCCTAACAGGTAGAGTCAAGAATTGTACAGATTTGGCACGCATGGCTCTAAGTCAGGCGGATACAGGAATCAACATATTTTACATCTTGATCCCTATTATACTTATCCTTCTCACACTATTTATAATTGGAATGGTAATATTGTTAATGTAGCTAGAAGCAAGAGAGTCGACTGTCGCCAAAGTCGCTGAAGAATTCTGCAATCACTGAATGCAGCTATATCAAGTCGTAAAACCACCATCTGAAGAAAGATTAATCTGATGATAGTTTACATAGTCCATCGCGAAAGTATTCTATTCCTTTTCCTTTTTCCCTTTACTTTTCTTCTCATATATTTTTTAACATCTACACTGACAAATAGAAAAATTGCAACCTCATATTAAATATGACAAACGATCTGTATCACCAACAAAGAAACAGGAACCAAGAAAAAAATTCGATATTGTTAGATTAAAACTAGATGAAAGCACTATGAGGGAATATCAACGTAGAATGAACCTGAAGGAGTCGCAGAAACCAGAGACTTACCACACTTAGGTCATATGTATGTAAAAAAAATACGTAAATTTAACAAATAATAAAAATACTCTCTTCATGATTGTAATATAATATAATTTTATATGATATCATTATGTCCAGAGTTATTATATTGTTACATTAGAATCTTATGTAAAAAAGATTAAAATAATGACTCATATATGACACATAAATTACGTAATGTCTGAATGATTGTCGCGGGTTCATATATTTTTTTCTTTTTTTGGGTTTTTCGCTCAAGAAATATCAAACATATCTGTGCTTATGTAAATAAAGAATCACTTTGTCACTAAACGGAGACAAATTTCTCAGTGATTCTTTTCTGTAATAAATTTGCCTAACGAACAAAATTTTAAAAATATAAAAATGTTCTAAAATAAATACAAACTTTTAACGTTTCGGGAGGTCTTCTCCCTCCGTTTTCAAAACGAATCTAAAAAATAAATTATATTAATTTCTATATATAATGCAAAGATAGAAAGAAAATTTATTTTTTGTGTATGTCAACGATACTTACATTGACAATAATAGTTTTTAATAACAGTGACATACAACCAAAATGTATAGATGAGGTTTACTGTGTGATTGTTTACTGTACTGATTATGTATTAAAATACTTAAATGGTTTTAATTGTATTTTTTAGAATCGGGAACCATATTGAATTTAAATCTACCGAAGGCATAGCAATACAGTTATTTTTATTTAAATTAATTATAGCGGTTTCTTTTAATCTTCTGTATTTGGTACCGATTCTTTTAATACCGTTTTAGAATTATTCCAATTCATTTTATGCCCCGATTCCCATGAATGTTGACAAATTCTAAATTTATTAAAATCGCCCTTTCTAAGAAGGTTTTTATGTTCTTTTATTCTAACATCTAACGGTCTAGATGTCTCATCTATATAGAATTTGCCACTTTCGCAGGGAATTTTATAAACTACATTTATGGTATTCTGTTGTGCATTGTTTTATTTGGTTTTTGTTAATATACATCTAAGAGTACTTTTGTTTCAAATGTCATTCTTATGTTGTATTTATTTCCTCTTTTTTTAATTATGTCAGAAATACCGCGAATATAAGGAATTGTGAGGTTAATTATTTGAGAGTAATTATTATTGTTATTAATAACTTTTTGTCTGGTATCAACAGTTATAAACGATTTAACTATGACATTTTGTGGGTAATTGTTTTTTATTAAAATATCTTTGATGTGATTTGTTTCTTGTTGTACCGTATCGCTGTCGGTACAAACAAGTTTTGCTCTGTTATATAAACTTTTAATTACTCCTTTTTCCACTGATTTTGAGTGATTGGAAAATAAATTGAGATACGTATCTGTGTTTGTCGGTTTTCTGTAAACTGTAGTTTTTAATGTGTTGTTTTGTTTTATTATTAAAGTGTCGAGGAATGGCAATTTATTCTCCCTCTCCATCTCTAAAATAAACTTAATTGTAGGCTTTCGAGAATGTATATCTTGTAAAAAAATATTTAGATCATCAATGATATGTTGCCATATAGCAAAAATATCATCAACATATCTAAGCTATATTTTTGTATAGTATAGATTCCCCATTCCCCAAGAATCACTGAGAAATTGGTCCCCGTTTGGTTTTTTGTTTTTTACCCAGTGATTCTTTATTTGCATAAAAACAGATATTTTTGATATTTTTGAAGTTTTAGATCGTGGCGAAAAACCCAAAAAAAGAAAAAAATACATGTCTTATGTACTTACTTTTATTGGTATTTCGTTCGTTTGGTAAAATTTCCGACCAAACCGACAGATCTCTCAATGATAGCCTAAAAGAACATAAATACTCAATGTTACATAATCAAAGAAAGACGGGCTTTGTCGAACATTGTATAGACCAGAACCATTTTTTTTAACACCAATGATGCCAAATTGATACAGAGCTCCAATAAAAGCAGGTTGTTAAATTACTTGGAAGCTGGACTTCGGAAATACCCCAATTATTGAAAGTGTCATAAATTTAACGACCTCCATTAGACAGAATTATAAAAAACCGACCTCCATTAGACAGAACTTTGAAACTTTACTTTATACATAACTAAGGAGTTATGTATAAACTGAACTAAAGCTTCTCAAAGAGTTGAGAATGGTCGCGAAGTCGAAACATGTGAAAACAAATACCAAGTGTTTTAATCATTATCATTCTTAGTATGTTTCATCAAGAGCCAACCACGCAATCAATAGAAAAATGAATATTTAAGAATCTAATAGTTTCTTAATAATGTTATAGGTTTGCTTGGCTTCATATGAAAATTGAGCGATGTTCCAGTAGAAGTAACAGAAAAAATATTAAAACATATTCATCAATGAAAAACACGATACTCGCTACGCTAGTACTAGCAATTTAAAAGTTCACGGAGTGGAAATGATAAATCAAGTTTATAGTCGAAAAAATTACTTTATTCTTCTGTATATTCTCCCTTAAGCTCAATACATTTTTTCCAGCGGTTCTCCAATTCATTTATTCAATCTCTGAAGTGATTTTCTGGAAGTCCTTCAAAATACTCATCTACGGCTGCTGTAACTTCTTCATTTGATGAAAAACGCTTGCCACGTAGGATTTTTTGAGGTTTGAAAACAGATGGAACAGTCAGTCAGAGGGGACCAGATCTAGTGATATGGTGAATGCTCCAACAATTCGTAGTGTAACTACTTCAATCTGACCATTGCAAGAATACCTCCGTGAGCCGGTGCATTGTCTTGATAAATTATTTTTTTCTTCGCTAAACCAGGTCTTTTCTCACGATTTTTTACATCCAACTGATCCAAAAGGTTTGAGTGATAATGTCCTGTTATTGTTTTACCGGTTTGAAGGTAATCAATTAACAAAATGCCTCTTGCATCCCAAAAAAATTGATGCCATAACGTTTTTGGTTGATTTTGACGTATCACGTATAGAATTATTTGTTCAGTACGATTTGCTTGTACGACCACGGTGGAAGTCACCTGCCCACTTATAAACCATTGTTTTTAAAGGAGCAGACTCTCCTAATACATGTATCATTTCATTATGAATTTCCATTGCCTTTAAACCTTTTTTTACAACGAATTTAATCACTGCACGATTTTCAATATTTTCCATTTTAAAAAATAACACAGATACGTTTACCTTAAGCTGGTGTTTTTTACGAGTTAATTGACACATCGACTTGAAACTTCAGATGAAGGGTTAAACTTCAAAATGTACCAGATTATATAGTTATTTTACTGCTCTATAGGTGTCGCTAAGGCGAACTTTTCAATCAGCCTAGTAATTATAAAAAAAATAAAATGTCTTGTAATTTAGAAAATTTCTACAAATTTATATAAATGAATATTTTTTTATATAATTTTCATTGATGGCCGAATTATATGAATTACTTAAAATAGCAAAATAAATGTCTTGTTAATATAATATGCAAAACTGTGGCTAATATGCCTCCAAATCCTATAATTTTCGATAGGAAAACGGAAAATTCGAAATGCACCTTTTTACAATCTATAATTTTCAGATGTAATGGATTAACAACTGAATAAGCTAAATTAAATATTAATAGTGAGTGGGATATGTAAAAGGAACAAGACTGATATTTACTTCAACAATACTTTGTGTGATTCTCAACAGATAAACACTAGAAATTTTAATATAAGTCATACTACTCAAAACGAGGGTACCAGTGTGCTCTGCTGTAGAAGCGTTCCAGTAAAATACTGGTTTTGCACGATAACCTCGAAGTAATATTTTTATAATTTTTTTTTCAGTGTGAGTTAATTTTTTCCTCCTACACAAAACTTTAACATTTCTTTAATGATTGTACCGGCTTTTGTTACCTTTTTAATGATGAGCGTACCTTAGTTCAAACCACCAACAACTAGAAATTCAGTTGTGTTGAAATAATATTTATTATTATTATTATTCACGTATGGGCCCTGGTGGACCACGCGAAGTACAATTAGAGGCGCTTGTTGTTGTTAGCCTTCCTTTGCGCCCATATTAATTTCATTCTTTCGCTATGAGCTTTTTTCCTTTCGTCAGACCAAGTTGTTCCAGTCTTCCTACATTTTTCTCTCTGGCCAACCTTCCAAACGTTAACCTTGTGTCTGAAACAGCCTCTATCCTGAATTTAACTTTGTGTAATATTTGCTGATCTTAGGCAGCAATCCATTTAATTATTTCTACTTTTGCTCTACTCCTATTTTCATAAAATTCGACTATTTGTCTAGTTAGCCTAATCGGATTCATCCGTTTTATGTGTCCGTAAAACTTAAGTCTTCTTTTTCTCATATCGCTATGTATATCTGTGTATTGTTTGATTTCTTGATTTTCTCGAAGTCGGTATGTTGTGCTATTTATTTGTTTGGGGCCTAGGATTTTTCTTATGATTTTTCTTTCCTTCTTTTCAATGTCCTCGATGTCCCGCTTTCTATTTAAAATGAGCGCTTCTGCAGCATATAGACATTCTGGCTTAATAACTGTATTGTAATGTCTCAGTTTTGTGTTTTTAGATAGGCATTTTTTGTTGTAAATATTTTGTGTAAGTCTCAATGCCGTTTCCATTTTTTGACATCTACCCTTATTGGCCGCTTTTTCCAAACCATTTTCCATGATTATTTCACCCAAATATTTGAATTGAGAGACTGGTCTGATGTTACCATATTTTGTTTTTAGAAATGGCGTTCTTAGTCTGTTGCAGGTCATGTATTGTGTCTTTTCAAAGGAAATTTGGAGTCCTACCTTTTCTGCTGTTTCTTTTAGGATTTCAATCTGTTTCTGTGCCGTTAATACATCTTGAGCTAAAATTGCTAGATCATCAGCAAATGCCAATTTTGACAATCAATTTTGGTTCTCCCCAGTTTAATGGGCTGGTCAATATTCAGGGTCGACTTTTTTTTTACGTCACTCCTGTATTATTTTTTCTAGAATACAGTTAAATAAGAGTGACGAGAGTCCATCCCCTTGTCTCACTCCAGTTTTAATTTCGAAGGGCTCTGAGATGTCACCCATGAATTTAACTTTTGACCTTGTGTTAGTTAACGTTGCTTTAATAATTGCCAGCGTTTTCAGATCTAGTCCTTGTTCTTTCATGATTCGGAATAAAGATTCGCGGTCAATAGAATCATATGCTTTTTTGAAATCCCCAAATGTACAGACGAGATTTTTATTGTACAGTTTTTGATGTCTTAGAATCAACTTTAGATTCAGGATCTGTTCAGGGCAGGATCTGCCCGGTCGAAAACCTGCTTGATATTCACCAATGTTAGGTTCTAACTGTCCCTGTGCTCTGTCTAGTAGACATTGAGATAGAATCTTGTAACAAACTGGGAGAAGAGATATCCCTCTATAGTTGTTTACATCCGTTCTATCTCCTTTCTTATGTAGTGGATGGATTAGAGCATCTTTCCAATCTTCCGGAATCCGTTCGGTTCGCCAAACTTCTTGTAGAATTTTGGTTATTTCCTTGATGGTACCTGGACCAGCGGATTTCAAAAGTTCAGCAGTGATTCCATCTTTACCAGAAGCTTTGTCATTTTTAAGCCGCTTGATTTGCTTAATTATTTCATCTTCATTCGGTGGTAATGTATATGGGTTTGTTTGTTTAGGGTTTAATGTTGGTAATTTGTTTAAGGGCTCAGGACAGTTTAGTATTTGTTCAAAATAGTTCGCAAGTTCTTTGCAATTGTCTTGGTTATTTAGAGCTAATTGTCCGTTTTCCTTTTGGAAGCAAAGACTTTGCGGTTGATAGCCTGTTAATTTAGTTTTAAATGTTTTGTAAAAGTTTCGGGTGTTATTTTTTTGGAAATCTTCGATGTTTCTTTTCTTACTTCCAAAAAGATGTTATAGTTTATTGCTGTATTTTGACTGTTCCAATCTTTGAATGCTTTACTTCAGCTTAATACTGCTTGCTCGCTTTTTCTACGTTAATACGTTAATTTCTCTTCTTTCTACGTTAATTCGTTTAACGAAATAATATTTATTTATAATTAAGGTAATTCCAACGAAGTTGTCATTTCTTGCATCAATCCTCCAAACCTTATGTTGTTAAGAAAGTTATTGTTATATAAGTATAAGTTATAATTTTAAATGTTGTATTTTATACACAGATGAAGCGACATTTACGACAAACGGTATCGTATCATGCGTTGCCTCTTAATTATCAGTAAAATTTACACTTCCAATTTGACGGGGCACCCATTCATCATGCAACTGACGTAAGAAACTGGTAAAATAATAATTTTCCAAATCGTTGGATTGGGCGAAACAGTCCTGTAATTAATTGGCCGCCAAGATCTCCGGACCTCACGCCTCTAGCATTACCAAACAACAATTGAGAAAAGTAGTGAGCAATACCCGACGTATTGAAAATTGTTTGAAAGAAAATCAGTAATCAGTAATTTAGAACCATAAAAATCGGTACATTTTGGTTTAAGGTGGCGCTGATCAAGAATCTCTTGTTAGTTTTTCTCTAAAAAAAGCCCTAATAGTACGTCTGGAAAATGGAGGCCATAAAAGCTGACGTAGTAAGCCATGATATTAGCAAAAAAAACATGTGATATACTTTCTTAATACCGTCCTCCGAGATCTATCCAACAAAAGAAGGTTTATGAAAATCAATCCAGAAAAAAAAATTTTAAGGGGGTGGTAAGTCCTTATCCTGGACACACTGTATATATAAAAAAATCACTGAGAAATTAGTATCCGTTTTGTTTTTTGTGTTTAAATAAAAACAGATATTTTCTGAGTTTTAGATGGTGGAGAAAAACCCAAAAAAAAGGGAAAAGTATATGAACACTCCACAACCATTTAGAAAATACAAAAATAAACGTTTTTTTTTTGTTGTTGGCAAATATGTTTTTATTGGTTTTTATTTTGATTAATAAAGTTTTGTTTGAGCTATAAACCGTTAAAACCGCGATAAATTTCTTAACAATATAATTGTAAAAATATTCAACGTTTTTAAAGAATCAACCCTAGTTTACAGTTTTTAATCGAACCATGGATAACACACAACTGATAAAAACCACAAAAATTATTATGGTACTCTTTGGAATCTGGGAAATCGATGAAAATAATCCTAGCATCGTCAAAAAACTATATTTTCTTTATGGCATATTCAACAGGGCGATATTAATTATTTTAAGTATTCTTTATCTTCTGGAGATGTTGCGTGTTATCATTGACAATGACGGACTTGATCTACTTTTTTTAACTCTGGCCGTTAGTAATTTAAAATTAACGATAGAAATATCATTGTACCTGCTGAATTTTAGTTGTTCATGGATATGTCAAGAACAAATGTAAAATTATACGTTTTTCAAAAGAATTATATGTTTAAAATGATTAAAAGCTTTATTGACGAGGAAGTGGAGGTGTGGAAATCAAAAGATAGAGAGATTTATCGGACTTATTCTTGGTACGTTAAGTATTGTCGTTATTTGGTAAGTAAGAAGTATACATTCTAAAAAAAAAATACCAGGAATTGGCCAATAAAACACAAAATGTTGTGTGTTATTGCTTATATAATTTTATTGTATCGTCTTCAAAGTAGGCTCCTTCCGAAATAATACAATTATGCCAAAGAATAATCCAATTGTCAAAACACATCTCATTTCTGGAATCGACTTCAGTTTCTCAGGAAAGAAAAAGAAGTCAGCCGGAGCCATATCAAGTGTGGCCAAATCTGGCCTTTTTCGACGAGTTTGCTCTTTCAAACGCCGCATAACGCTCAGATTCTTTATTAGTCTCTGTCTGACCTTCTGCTAAGAATTCCGAGTGCTCAACACCGCGATAATCAAAGAAAACAGTCAACATCACCAGCGGCGGTTCGTATACCCAAATGTATACGTATAACCAAATTTTGGAATGGAGATAGGGAAATGAGTCGTAACCAAACATTGTTACATTTCTTAGTATCATACACACACTTTGCTGTGTAGAAATACGAGTGCAACTGTCAGACATCAAATTTTCATTTCCTTTTTGATTTATTTAAGTGAGGCACGTGCCCAAATGGGCCAAACCGCCACTGAACATCACTTTAACTTCTGACCGACTTTGACGTGGTTTTTCCGGTTTGGGCTCAGTTGGAAGGCGCCATTTCGAAGCTTGTTGACTGGTTTGCATGTCGAACTCGTATACCCATATCTCATCACGAGTTACAATGCGTTTTATGAATGTATGGTTGGAATTGACTCGTTCTAGTATGTCTTCAGCGATCTTTACGCGGTTGAGTTTCTGAAGAAAATTCAGGTCTTTCGACACTAGACGAGCGGCAACGCGTTTCATAGCCAAACAATCGCTTAAAATGGTATGAATTGATCCGTGAGACACTCAAAGATCAGCGCCTATCTCTCTCAAACTTAAATGACGATTTTCAGTCACCATTTCCTTCACTAGCGATGTTAACGTCAGGGAAGATATTGATGGCCGACCAGAGCGAGGCAAATCTTCCACCACATCTCGACCGCTTTTAAATACACTGTACCACTCATATGCACATGTGTTTGATAAAGTCGATTCACCATAAGCCTTCTGCAACATATTTGGCGACTTGGCACACCAAATTCCATTTCCAATGCAAAATTTAACGCAAATTCTTTGTTCGATGTTTTTATCCATTGTAAAAATCGCGAAAACACATTTAATATGAACTGACAAAATCGAGCATCGTAAGCAAACGAAATGACAGATGACGTTCAAACCACGCGCCAGTATAAAGGACAGTTGAGTCAACAAGAATCACTTGAAGTGGGCTTTTCAAATGATCAATTCCCGGTATTTTTTGACAAAATGTATATTTGATGTCTGGATGAAGCGACAAATTGTTTCACTATTAAAGGTAACAACACAAATTGTTTCACTTGGTTTTACAACTGTATTATTTTTTACATCACACGTATATGATAATATACGAATTAATAGATACAATTTAAAAAACAATCTGTCATTGGAAGCACCCAAGTTTCCAATATATTTTCCACATAGAGATGAATATTTGGTAAGTATTGCGGTGTTACACAAGTTCGTGCATTTTTTGTTAAAATTTTTAAAGAAAATTTTACTCTATTGGCAAAAAATTACACCATGGATTGTATTTCGATTTTTAAGTATTATCTGAATGATTGTGGCGTATTCATATATTTTTTTTCTTTTTTTGGGTTTTTCGCCATGATCTAAAACTCAAAAAATATCTTATGTAAATAAAGAATCACTGGGTAAAAAACAAAACGGAGTCAAATTTCTCAGTGATTGTTTTTCTGTAATAAATTTGCCTAACGAACAAAAATTTAAAAAATACAAAAATGTTCTAAAATAAATACAAAGTTTTGAACGTTAAAGTTTCGGGAGGTCTTCACCTCCCGTTTCCAAAACGAATCTAAAAAAAATAAATTATATTAATTTCTATATATACTGAAAAGATAGGAAGTAAATATATATATATTATATATATATATATATATATATATATATATATATATATATATATATATATATATATATATATATATATATATATATATATATATATGTCAATGATATTTACATTGACAATAATAGTTTTTACTGACCACTGTCAAACCAAAAAAATTAAAGGTGAGGTTTACGGTGTGATTATTGTACATTGAAATACTTAAACGTTTTTAATTGTATTTTTTAGAATCGGGAACCATATTGAATTTAAATCTACGGAAGACATAACAATACAACTGTTTTTATTTAAATTAATTTTAGCGGTTTCTTTTAATCTTCTGTATTTTGTTACCGATTCTTTTAATACCGTTTTGGAATTATTCCAATTGATTTTATGTTCCGATTCCCATGTATGTTGACAAATTCTAGATTTATTAAAATCACCCTTTCTAAGAAGGTTTTTATGTTCTTTTAGTCTAACATCTAACGTTCGCCGGGAATTGTATAAATCACATTTTTGGTATTCTGTTGTGTGTTGTTTATCAAGCTCTCCTCTTGAGATTGAGGTTAAGGTTTCTGAAAAGGCAACCTTGTTCCTCTCATTTCTCAAATTTTCCCCCATCCTTGTGTAATGGTGTCAACTTTAAGTAATTATTAATGATTTAATTTAAAAATAAACATATAAATAAATTGTATATCCTAATTAAAATTGGTTTAAAAATGGCCGAACTTATGAATCACAATAACGTAAATTATTTTGACTAATGAGTATTACATTTAGGTCATTGTTTATGTAGTGGACATTATTTTTGCATATGAGTGGTTACTGGCTCCTATTGTCTATATTCTACCAACTACTTGTCTGGTGTTTTGCGCCTGTCATCTGAACATCCTCCAAATTAAACTAAAAAACTTACGACAAATATCTCAAGAACAGTACAATGGGGATGTAATAGGGACATTTAGAGATCTAATAAGACGTCATCAATTCTTAATAAGGTAAGTGATAGTGACATTTATTTAGAAATATCGTAGGTAGGTCAGATACTCAGTTGTCTATTATGAATTTTTCTATTAGAACCTTCGGTGTGAATCCCTAAACTCGAAGAATTTTAGCACTAAACACCAAGTCACTATTTGTAACTTTAGTTCGCGCTTTTCCCTAACCATGTTAGATTGAATCCTCTCCTGATGATGGAGATGGTTATGGAGCAACGAAACGCGCATCGAGAAGTTGAAAAAGTTATTTGGTGTCTACAGAAAAATCCCTATCCCGACTCGCTTACGGAGGTATAACGGTTTCATCAAATATTAAGGAAATATAATACTTTGACCTGGTGGTGGTCGTCTTGTATGTAGTTTGTGATTCGTTGGTGAAGATTTCTGAACGTCTCCTATTTCCGGTATGGTGTCGTACAAACCTGTTGAAAGATGATGGCCCATCGAATAGGATACTCAGTTCACCACTTCTTAGGCCCGGATTTCCCCGCTGTGATTGCAGGGAAATCTAATTTGATTCTTGTCAACTTATACAATTGTAGCGTTCACAAATTCTTGAGCACAGGTAGCATTCGTAAATTGTTGATCACCACTGGTAGGTTTATTTCGGACAAATTCTTAACTGAAAGAGCTCCGGTATCGTTTGGACAAGGCAAGAGAGTCTAACTCCAAATCTCCAGGTGAGCGGACGTTTTCGCGCCTTACCCTTCCGACCGAGAGGGTTTTATTTAAGATAGACCCCTTCCCGGTTCCAGGGTCTTTTCCGATATATGAAGTAACCGGGTGGCGCTCAACTTTTGTCGTGGCTTCATTCTGTCCTGGACGTTCTTCCCGGTGCTCCCGGCGAACAGCTGCCGTCGCTGTGATCTATATATTTTTTATTTTGTTTCAAAAGAGAAAATAATAGGTCACACAATGTTGGAAAGGGTTTTGAGTTGGTCCAGCTTGGTGCCTTGCTCTGATAACTACTCTTTCAACGCTCTAACCATCTCCAGTGCCCGAAGACGTGACACCGATGACACTGCGTATACGTAGTCAATGTTGGAAAGGGTTTTGAGTTGGTCCAGCTTGGTGCCTTGCTCTGATAACTACTCTTTCAACGCTCTAACCATCTCCAGTGCCCGAAGACGTGACACCGATGACACTGCGTATACGTAGTCTTCTTATTGTAGGTTTCCTACTTGATTAGGTCACTCTCATTATTCCAAACTTTACGGGGTTTGGAGAGGTTGGAGTTTCTGTACAATGTCGCGAGGTAGGAGTGGCTCGGGCCGGTCCTACTTTTTATTTTTATGCAGTCGGTCACTGAGAACTGCTGAGCCTTGAAGATGTTTTGGACTTGATTTGTGTCTAGGCCCGGTGGGTCTTTGAACACTATCTTCTTGGATCTGTTGGCCCGATTGCCGTACGTGTAGTACTCGATCGGCCACTGGTCTAGCTTCTTCGTGATGGCCGTGAAGTCTAGCTGATTTTGTGGATATATTCTTATTCCCACCGGGAAATACTTGATAAAGTATGGGCGGTGGCTTGATATTGATTTCAGCTGCTGTTTTTCAGTTAGCTTGACTTGGTTTCCTTCCGTTACGCCGTCTACCGTTTGGAAGACGTTTGACGTCTTGATAGTTGTTGATTTTTGGCATTCTTTTCTTCTTGGGTTGACGCTTTCCGGACCACTTTCGAGGTCGTCCTAGACGTTTCCTTGGAAATGCCTGGTGTTGACTGGATATATCCTATGCTTCTTTTCGGTCTTCTTTTTTCCTGACGTCGGTCTCACTAGTATGAATTCATCCTCGCCGAAACTTGAATTTAATTCGCAACTTGACTGACTCGCGCATGACTTGATCGGAATGCCGCACTGACCCTTCTTAGGGTCTTGAGAGCTCGTGGTCGCTTCGGGGATGTTACCACCTCGGGAGCTTGCACTAGAATCCCGATTTTTTCGATATTCTCATCCGTTTTTGACGTGGAAGGACGACTCGAGCGTAAATCATCTTCAAGGTTTTTTCAGCAATCTTAAAAACGCTTAAATCGCTCAAAAACACGTGCACGCGATAAACATTACCATACACTACAAAAGTTTTAGTGGTGTTTTTTCCAAGTTTTAAGTGAAATTTGACAACAATTCGTTGTTCTATTGTTATATACACTTAAAATTTTTCCAGCGAAACAAAAGAGGAACTCTAAAGCCGCGTCCTCATTCGAATACGAACGCGAATGAGGCAAGCCGAGTCGGCACCGAATGCCTCGGATCGGGAAAAATATCTGCAACGATACAATTTTACAAATCCAACTGTTTTGGATTCATCTACGTTTATGTTTTTTATGTTTTTTATTTTTTAATAAGTTATAAATCTATATAAAATTGACACAAGTTACTGATAATTGTTCATTCAACATTTTCTCGGTGAGAAAATAAAAATTTGTATCGGTGGGTGTGCGGCTTGCCTCATTCGCGTTCGTGCTCAAGTGAGAACGCGGCTTAATGCGAACGAAGGCTACGGATATACGGATTTGTTTACAGAAGCGAGAGGTACGGCATTCAAAAGAGAAGGCTGAATCCTTCTCTTCGCTAAACAGCTGTTGGTCGCTGGCGTACTTCTTCGTAGTAGCGTCTGTCTCGTAATTAGCCACACCTCGAATACTGCATTTTGCCATCATCCATGCCATTTTGACCAACATTTCTTGTGCAGGTGCAATAAGATACTGTCATTTAAAATGAAGGTAAGACGAAACAGACTAATTTTGAAGGGATCTATAACTGAGAATAGGAACAAATATTTGGTAGTTGAGAGGGCAACGTCTGTAGGATCAACTAGTATTAAATAAAAACATTCATAATTGACAAAGGTTAAAGGTTAAGAAACAACGGTTTAAGGGCTTCTTCGCCCAAATATAATTAATTAGCTCTTAAACTAATTTAATTATGTTTCATTTGTTTTTTGGGTTCAAGAAGTGGTTCTCTTTATACAATTATGCAAGATTTTGTTCAAATAGCCAAAACACAAAGGTTGTATCCGAGCACACTTTTTTGTGGAGTTCTTCCTGACCACTCATCGAAGTTTGATGTTTGTGGATAGAAAATATTTTCCGTAAATTATTTTTGCCTCATGATGAAACTTCTGACAACCTTTTTTTTAACGGTAAAGAATGGTGATTTTAACACATATCATTTCTTGTATTATATTACAATGTAGATATAAATGTATGAGTTAATAAATAATTTCCCCTTGATTCAGATTTGCGGAAAATATCAACGACTGCATTAAATACTTGATAATGGTTGATTTCACTTTAAGTTCCATTATAAATGCTAATGTATTGGCCCAAATCATTAAGGTAGATTGCAAAATAAATAAACATCAATGTTCCATGCGGTAAAATTATTTTTATTTCAGTTTGAATCATTTACAATTAGGATAACTGTCAGCGCAGTACTCTACTTATTTTCATTGACTGTAATTATTTTCAGTATGGGTTGGACTTGTAACGAAATATCCATACAGGTAGAAATATATATGTCTCGCTATTATTTATTAATCAAAATGTTTTAATTTTTCTAGAGTATGGCACTGGCAGATGCTGTATGCCAGAGCGAATGGCACGGATTCGATAAGAAAACAAGAATGTTGATGCAAATATTTTTAATGAGGGCTCAGAAACCTTTAACCATAAATATTGGACCGTTCGGGCCGATGGGAAATGAAGCTGTTATTATGGTTGCTAACATGTTATTTATTTTACTTATAATACTAAAATTATTAATAATTTTAGATAATGAAAGCAACTTATTCTTATCTAACCCTAATACAACAGTAAACTCACTTATTCTCAAACTGCTGAAGACCCAAATCATTAGCTTTGTAGTTTTATTAGCTTTGTCAGTATCGACAGAATTCTATTAAAGGAAGCAACTTGGTCCTTGGCAGTCTTTTTAATAGAAAAGTTGGCTGGTTAAATCTTGCTGTAACTATCTACACCATCTTTAAGTAAAACCACGCATTATGTAATGACACATAACCTTTAAACTTTCACCATAAGACTTTTCAAAATAATATTCCTTACATTAGTTTATATTGTAATTAAGTTTATAAAATAGCAGCTTTAGTTCTTTCATTTTGGTTGTAAACTATAATAAAAAATAAAGTTTAGCATAACAGAAAATCATTTTTGGAAGGGATTCCAAAAGATGTGCTTCTTGACTAATTTTCACTTTCCAATTTCCACTCTAAGTACGCAAAAAAAATACGTTAAATAATGGTAATTCAGAAAAAGTGACAGATGGCTGATTTAAAAGAAACCTTTTCAAAAATACTGTTCCTAAAACGTATCCACAAAAGAACGAAAAAGATAATTCATTCAATACACTAACGTATTTTGGTAAAGTGTTTAAGAGAATTGAAAAGTTCTTACAGAAAAACAATATCGAAATACCTTTCCCAACAAACAATAGTTTAGGACAATTAATCAACAACTGTAAAACAAAACTAAAACAAAGATAAATATAGGGTATATCTCAACTATATTGTGGATCATGTTCAAAAACATATTTAGGACAAACATGCAGATATGGCAAGAACCACTTGTCAACATGTCAGAAGCCGTACTATGAATAAAGTGCCAAGGGTTTCATTTTTAATTACGTTATTGTTAAGTATAGTGCGGTTCAAGATATATCGTTGACCGAATGGCTGCAATAAACTGTTAACAACACCTGTCGTAACGAAACCCGGCAAACTTGCAAATAAAGTAAACATGGCCCGGCCTAATAAAATAACATTTAAAAAGATAAAATTAATTTGATATCTGGTTTAGTAGTTTCGAAATATTTTAGTTTTGTTCGCATTCTTTCCATAAACGGTGCAGTTTTGTAATTTCGATCGTATTTTTATTGATCCAAAAGTGCTAAAAATGTGGCGTTCTTGGCAAGATAACGATCATTGTACCACCGGCAGTGTTAATTTTAAAAGAAAACATTTATCGTCTGATGCTAAGCAAATTGTTAAAAAGGTGTATATTTCTTTGTTGAATAGGGGGCTTAATGTAAATGCAGCCGCAGCAGAAACGTCTTCATTAATGAAAACGCCCGTGTCTACAGTTAAAGATATTGTGACGAATCCAATTAAAGCCACAAAAGTTCGTAATGATTCTGATAAAAGCAAATGTATTGACGAATACGGCAAAGACTTAATTTGAAACAAAATTTATGCTATGTATGAAGAGCAAACTGTGCCTGCATTGCATTCATTGCAACAACAACTAAGAAAAGATAAAACCAACATTATTTGCAACAGAACTAGCCTCTGGAGAATATTATCTCTAATGGGTTTTACATATCGGACCATTAATAAAAGACAAATATTAATGGAATCATAACGATTGCGACAATGACGGTTTGACTAATTAAACTTTATAAAAACTACAGATTAGAAAATCATCCCATTATCTACCTTGATGAAGAAACATGGTTCGGTACACATCAGACGCCAGCAAAAGGATGGATACATTAAGGATACAAAAGGATAGATACATCAAGAAAATGCCAAACCAAAGCCCCAGCAAACAAGGGAAAAATAATTACAATTTTACATGCTGGTTCCGAGGATGGATCTGTTCCAAATTGTTTACGGTTGTCCTCCAAAAATATTAAACATTCATCTTTGGACTACCATGACGACACCACAGGAGAACTTTTTGAAAATTGGTGAAAATTGGTGAAAAAATCAAAAAAAAAAATATTAGTTCATAAGTTCATAAGTTCATAAGGTAACGCTGTCGAGTTTTTATTTTTTTTTTTATTTTTAGATTTTTTGTAGCGGTTAGAAGCCGATTTTTGACGCAAAAGTCAACAATTTAGCTATTATAAAAATTACTTAAAATTTAAAAAAAAACTCAACAGTGTTACCTCGCAAGTAATGTCTAGAAAGAGTGTGCAAAATTTCAAACAGATCAGTGTCGTAGATTTCGAGAGGCAGTGTCCACCGACTTTGAAAAGAAATTGAAAAATTAAACAACAATAAATAAGTGTTTTTTTTACGTATACAGAATCATTAATGGCAGATCCATACAATAGAGAGCTTTCACCTTGGATGTCCAGAGCATGTTGTTGCTCTTGTTTACGGCTAATTCGGCCTTGTTTGCTTTGATTCGCAGCTTGATGCTCCGCTCGGTTTATTCGATTTTTGTCTGCTTCCTTCATCTATCCATGTGAACTTGGTCCAGTACTGATACCTATATCATTCATAAAGGCCAGCAGAGCAAAACATCCTTGATTAAATGTACATGCTGCTACATGAGCAGTAATTTCAACCAGGTTTGAGGATCACCATTCAATATTTTGGGAGTAATATTCCAAATAAGTTGGTTCAAACCTTCATTGTTGTTTTGAGTAAAACCTCCAAGACATCGCTTCAAAAGTCCTCATATATAGGTTTTATTCCTTCTAAAACAACACTTGGATGTACGGTGTAATTGTGTTTGAATGACTGCAGATTATTTGTAGCTGCAGCTCTCTGCCAATCACACCACCACTCTTCGCCGCTGTCACATTTCTAATGCTGCGGATTCTTGTCTGTTGAGCTATAGTGGTAATAAATTACCCAAATGGCACCCTTTCAACAGAATTGTAATTACGTTGAATGGCCAGGCCATAATATACCGTTAATTTATATCTAGAATGCAGAATCTAGTTTATTTTTCCAAGTTTTGCAATCGTGACAATAGGAGCTTTTTACATAAATATCTAAAACTTTTCCGGTATAACAACCGACCAAGGAAGACACACCATATAAAGAAACGAATCCTCGTTTTTTCCAGGTGCCACCACCTGATACGGTCACCTCTGATGTATCTCGCATATTATTCTTTCTACCCGTTGCTTCTCTCTCTTCTTTCACAGCAGATGAAAAAAATACACTTGCAAAATTTTTATTATTAAACACATTTTCTGTAAATATGAACTTAACGTTGGTTTCGATAAGAAATGAGTTGATAAATCCATCAGGCCGCAAAACTTTTCATATCCAGCTAATCCTAAGCCGAACACTCGTATGACAAAAGTAAATCGATAATTTATTTCATATACACCAGAATGAATTCTCTCGCTGGAAGGAATATAGCGAGGCTTTTTACATTTTTCACAAGTTACTTGGATGTTGAATCCAAGACCTTCACTTTCGCACGATTTAAAAGAAATTTTTCTATCACACTGTACACAGATCCAATACTTCTATTGGAACCTTTGGTGTGAAACACTAAACTTGAAGAGATTTACCACTAAATACCAAATCACTTTTTTTGAATGGCTCGACGCATGTTTCGCTAAACATGTTAGTATCATCAGGAGATTTAATCTAATTGTAAAACTAAACTATGTTCTATTTATATGAAAAACCCTACCTAACGAAGCGTGTAAAAATCATGAACCGTGAAGTTTACTAAGCCTTACATTAATAATTAAAAAAGTTGACTAAACGGGATAGGTCCTTTAACTCGGTTCATGATTTTCTTACATTTTTATATTTAAATGCTTTCATATGCATCCAAGACCATGTTATTATTAATACTTTTAATTAGTCTTAAATTACTAATATCTGTACTCTGGTCGTGTTCGATTGCATGTTGGGCAACACAAGATTTTTCATTTCTCCCATATCTAATGTGGGCAATATGATCTTTATTTATATCTTGTCAATATGGATCTTTTTGTTTGCCCAATATACCTTCAATCACAGTCTTGACAACTAATTTTGTAAATCCCCGACTTTTCATGTTGCTCTACTTTATCCTTTGGATTACCCAGAACTTCTCTTAATTTATTATATGGTTTGTACATAACCTTAACGTCCACTTTTTGAAAATTTTGTCTAGCCCTCTTGTTAATTGGGCATCAAATGGTATTATCATGAATTTCTTTGTGTTCTGATCCTTCTGAAAAGTCGAAGATTCTTTCAATTATTTTCTGAACTTATGTTGAACTTATACTTTCTAACTTTGATGATTTTATTAAGAAAGTAGCAAATTCCAAAATATCCTATTCACGCATGAACTCGAAAACAACGATACTTTACCATTTCTAGATGTTTTAGTCAGTAGAAACAATAAAAGTAGGTTAGATTTTGATATTTTCAGAAAAAACACCACCACTTCGAGATACATTCCTAACGATTCAAATCATAGCTTCCAAAATAAGATGGCTAGTTTAAATTTTATGGTAAATAGATTAATTAATTTTCCTTTAAATAAAGATAATAATAACAAAGAATTAAAATTAATTAGGGAGGTATCTGAAGTGAATGGTTATAATAGGAACATTGTAGATAAATTAATTAGAAAACAAGTTCAGAAAATATAAACCGTATCTGAAAATATAATGAGAAAATATGAACAGTATAAACCGTATCTGAAGGACGGAGACTAAAAACGCTCTATCTCCGTCAGTTTTTTTCTGATCGACTTGAAATTTTAACACAATAATCTTGAAATGTTGTACATTCATCTGATTTTTTTTTTTTAAATCGAAAAAAAAAATTAAAACCTTTCTCCCCTCTTAAATAAAATGATTTTTTTGCCATTCAATTCGACGAGTCAACAGGCATGTTGAACTTTTGTGTTTTGTCCGGACGGAGACTAAAAACGCTCTATCTTCGTCAGTTTTGTTCTGATTGACTTGAAATTTTAACACAATAATCTTGAAATGTTGTACATTCATCTGAAAGATTAAAAAAAATTAAAACCTTACTCCCGCCTTAAACGAAATGATTTTTTTGCCATTCAGTTCGATGAGTCAACAGGCATGTTGAACTTTTGTGTTTTGTCGGATACGAATGCGAGGGGTCAATTAAAGAAAATATGTTATTTTTGCAAATCAGCCAGGCAACTAGCGAAGTACTCTAAAGCTTTTATTGATGCAATACAAAACGAAAACTTGGACTTTAATAAATTCAGGTGGTATGTACTGATGGCGCGAAACCGTAAAAATTGTTAATTATTACAAAACTTGCACGCATTTATTACCCGAATTCGAATTACACGATTGTCGTTCGGTCCCACCTATCGCCTAAGTTCGAGGTATTACTGTATTTATTAAAAACACAAACATTATAGAAATGTCTTGTAATTCAAGGAATCTTTACTAGAAATATAAAAATAAATTTTATATATAATTTTCACTGATGACCTAATTACATAAAATGCTTAATAACACCGGAATAAATTTCTTGTTAATAAAGTATGCAAAAACTATGCCTAATAAGCCCCCAAATCCTATAATTTTCGCCAGGAAATTGGAGAATTAGAAATACATCTTTTTACAATCCATAATTACCAGAGTTAATGGATTAACTACCTAATAAGCTAAATGAAACATTAATAATGAGTGGAAGGATATGTAGAAGGGACAAGAATGGCGAATTCCGTAAGCTCTTCTAAAACGTGTGGGCCGTACTAAGGAGTACTACTGGGAGAGTTAGAAAACAATGACAAATGTCATCAAGATGTAATAATTTGTTCACAACATTCAAGGCACACTTTGTGAAGATGTGCAATGGAATATTTGAACACGAATATCTCGCAAATGGCGTGAGATATCGATATTGATCAAGAGTACCATTTTTACGTGGGAATTATGATTCTTCTCTATTTTGAAGTCAAGATATTTCCAGCTCTATAGGGTAAAAAAATATGTGCGAGTTAATTCCTCACAAAGTAGGTAGCAACCTCCCTCTAGGAACTAGGCTCAAACTAGTACCAAATTCGGATTTATCATTTTTTAAAACCCAACTATCCCGATTTTAAACCTGATATCTTTAACCGTTTTTAAATGATATCAAATTTTCAAAAAAAAAAAAAATATATATATATATATATATATATATATATATATATATATATATATATATATATATATATATATATATATATATATATATATATATATATATATATTTTTCTCTAAGATACTATATAATCGGATTAAACAACAACTAGATCAAGAGCTAGGTGAATACCAAGGAGGCTTCAGACCCTGGAGAAGCTGCACAGAACAAATAATTACTTTGAAGCTAGTCATGGCATATTATAGAAAACGAAACAACCCCCTTTGGATAACGTTTATAGATTTCAGGAAAGCATACGACTCCATCCACAGACCATCATTATTAAAAATTTTAAGACATTTTGGACTTCACCCAAAACTGATCAAATTGATAGAACTTACTCTAACTAATACAATTTCTAAAATTAAGTTCAGGGGAGAACTTTCTGAACCATTCTTGGTAAAAACTGGTTTGAGACAGGGTGACGGATTATCACCTCTTCTTTTTAACTGTGCACTGGAGTATATAATGAGAGAATGGTACAAGAACAACCCAAAAAATATAAAAATTGGAACCAAAAAGGACAACATACATTTGAATTGTCTAGGGTTTGCTGATGACCTAGCTCTTCTGGCCAATAACATTTAGGAAACAAAACAACAAATAAAATCTTTACAGGAAATAGCTCAGAATATTGGTTTGAAAATTTCATTTGAAAAAACAGAAATCATGTCAACTCAACTTCCATTAGTAAACAAAATTGAACTGGGTAGCCAAGAGATAAAAATTGTGGAAAGATTTAAATATTTAGGTGAAATAATCACATACAATTTGAATGAAAAACCAGCATGGCAAAGTAGAATAGATAGACTGGTTAGAGCACAGCATGTGACCAAGAACACATACAACAAAAGATGTCTCTCAATAGCAACCAAATTAAAACACTACAAAACGGTCACTCAACCTCAAATTACATATGCATGTGAAACAATATTCAAAACAACAAACACCGTTGCAATAGATGGAATACTAAAGACAGAGAGGAGAATAGTGAGAACTTGTTTGAATAAAAATTATCAAGTAAATGGAGTCTGGAGACTGGCTTCCAATGAAACCGTCTATAAGGAAATAGAACCAGTGACGAGCACTATGAGAAAGAAGCGAATATCTTTCTTGGGGCATCTAGTAAGAACACCGGAAAGTAGAATCAGTAGGAGAATAATAGAGAAATTTTGGAATAGTAAGAGCAATATTAGATGGATCACAGAACTTAAGGAAGACATGAGAGAGATGCACATCACAATGGAAGCTTTAAAATGCAAGTCAGATGCACTTAAGATATTGCAGGACAAACACACAGCACTACAGGCAAGGATCAACAGACAGAGGACAGGAAGAGTGATTCCGGAGGAGGAAAGGAAATTACGATCAGAGTGGATGAAGAAGTATTGGGCTGAGAAGAGAAAGAAGGACCTGAACCATAACTTGACTAGAGTGGTCCTATGCAGACCATAAAGTTAAAATAAATAATATATATATATATATATATATATATATATATATATATATATATATATATATATATATATATATATATATATATATATATATATATACTAGAGTGGTCCTATGCAGACCATAAAGTTAAAATAAATAATATATATATATATATATATATATATATATATATATATATATATATATATATATATATATATATATATATATATATTATTATTATTCACGTATGGGCCCGGGTGGACCCATAGTAGTAGTATACATTGAGATAGAATCTTGTAACAAACTGGGAGAAGAGATATCCCTCTATAGTTGTTTACATCCGTTCTATTTCCTTTCTTGTGTAGTGGATGGATTAAAGCATCTTTCCAATCTTCCGGAATCCGTTCGGTTCGCCAAACTTTTTGTAGAATTTTGGTTATTTCCTTGATTGTACCTGGACCAGCGGATTTCAAAAGTTCAGCAGTGATTCCATCTTCACCAGAAGCTTTGTTATTTTTAAGCCGCTTGATTTGCCTAATTATTTCATCTTCATTCGGTGGTAATGAATCTGGGTTTGTTTGTTTAGGGTTTAGTGTTGGTAATTTGTTTAAAGGCTCAGGACAGTTTAATATTTGTTCAAAATATTTCGCAAGTTCTTTGCAATTGTCTTGGTTATTTAGAGCTAATTGTCCGTTTTCCTTTTGGAAGCAAAGACTTTGGGGTTGATAGCCTGTTAATTTAGTTTTAAATGTTTTGTAAAAGTTTCGGGTGTTATTTTTTTGGAAATCTTTTTTTATTTCATTAAGTTGATTGTTTTCATATTTTCTTTTAGTTTGTCTAATTAGCTTCGATGTTTCTTTTCTTACTTCCAAAAAGATGTCAATCATCATCAATCCGTATTAATCCACTGCAGGATGAAGGCCTCTTCAGCATGTTTCCAACTCTCGCGGTCCTGAGCTTTCCTCTGCCATTCGGGTCTAATATACTTAAAAATATCAACAGTCCATCGTGTTTTCGGTCTTCTCCGTGGACGTTTGCGATCAAGTGGTATCCAGTCGAGCACTGCCATAGTCCATCTTTCGTCCCATCGCCTCGCTACATTGCCTGCCCACTTCCATTACAATTGCTTTATTCTTCCAACGATGTCACTCACTTGTGTTTCTTCTCTGATCTATGTGCAGGTCTTTCTATCCCGTCTAGTAATACCAAGCATACATCTTTCCATTCCCTTCTGTGCTACTCGAAGTTTTTGAACTGACTGTGATGTGAGTGTCCAGGTCTCACTTCCGTAAGACATAACGGGCAAGACAAACTGATCAAAGAATTTTCTTTTCAGGCAAAGTGATAGTTTGCTCTTAAACACTATGTTGAGCCTGCTGTACGATTTCAAAGCCTGCATTTTTGTTACAGTTAACTGCACAAATTCGTCTTTCATTCCTGGCTCCAACCTCTAAAAAACACAGACATTTTCAAAACAAAAAGACCACAAAACTAATTGTACGTAATGGCGCATGCTCATTAGGAACCTGAATATAAAAATAATGGTATTAAGATGCAATCCATGCAGTAGGTGAAGGTGACGAATACATTTTGTATTTTTTATTGTAGTACATCAATGCAACACTATAAAACCTCAAATAAAAAAGTATCGGGGCTGATTTAACAAATTATAAATTTCAGAGAGAGAATTGGAAAGCTCTCTGTTCTTTACAGAAGAGCCATGACCTATGGAAACTCATTCCGTTTGGGTCCTTTTCGTACTATTTCTTACCAGAAAGCCTCTTCTTCTATTTCTGGCTTCATTGATTGCAGATTGAAGAGATAAAGCAGTTAGGTCTTAAATCTCCATCCATCCCCCTACCACCACTCTTTCCAGGTTATTCCATCCCGGCGTTCAATGCAGCCAAAGAATTTTGGTATTCGTTTATAAATAGCTTGAGATAGCATTGCGGGTATACTTGATCCTCACTTTATCACTCACAAGCAGTAATTTCATAGCACACCGATGTTCAAAGTTACTGTCTTATTTTCAGAACGCACTAGTAAAATTCGGTTCAAGAAATTGCTACAGATCACCAAGTGACTCTACGGAGTTCAAACTCCTACTGAATACGCATCAAATGGTGGCCTGCCTCCCCTCCAAAGGAAAGGCCTAGAGTATTGCCAGATCAAAAGATACACCACCAGTTTCACTACTTTATTTACACACCCCGTATGTTGATGTTGACCATCTGATAGTTCTTCTATGAGAACTCTATGAATTTCTCTATTTGTTTACCATATCCAGCCCTTCTCACGCGCAAAATTATACACAACTAATAATTTTTAACACATCGGTCAATAAGTCCTTGGCCTGACATATAGATGGCGTCAATTCTTACCAATGATCGATTGTGCCAACCTTCAAACGTCACGTGTCAAAATTTTATAACAATCTGTCTACTAGTTTTTAAGTTGTTGTGCTTTAAGTGACGCTATTTTTATTATTTTCAAAACAATGGAAAAAATGAATTTCATTTGTTGATTAAGCATTGCTTTTTGATAAAGAAAAATACCGAATAAAATAATAAATATTGAATAATGGTGACAGCAACAAGCTGTTATACACATATCTAATAATGATGTCAATATAGTAAAAATATCTGCCAGCCACATTTAACGCGTCGTTCCACCTCCCGGACAGTACCCCCTTCCATTGAAACCCTCTGCCCAAGATATATATGGTGATCCACAACTTCCAAATCCGTTCCTAAAATAGAAATCCTTTTGTCCTCAGCAAATTTATTGAACATGACCTGACTCTTCTTCTGGTTTATTTTCAACCCAAATGGTTCCCCAGTCCTTTGCAGCTCTTGTATGTGTATTTGCAGTTCCTCTGGGTCTTGTGAAAGAAGAACGATATCATAACCTAAGATGATTTAAGTGCATCCCAGTGCAGATTACGGAACACTTCTTCCAGGCAGGCTAAGAAAAGAAGAGGCGATATTGCGTCACCCTGCCGTACGCCCCGCTCTACATTTATTCCAACCTCAAGATCGACAAGGTGGAATGTCGAGGTAGCTTCATCATATATCGATCCATATATATTATCTTAACATTATCAAAATTATTTCTGCAAGATGCGTAATGCATTGAGGCCGATTGTACTTGCACATATCTTACTTGGGAGTATGGTACTAGATTGTATAAAAATAATGAACTGTATTTCTGAAGATTCTAAAAATATTCTTTTTCCATTTGCACATTGGGTTTTGCCAAATATATATATATATATATATATATATATATATATATATATATATATATATATATATATATATATATATATATATATATATATATATATATGTTCCAGTATACCTCGCCTAAGGTACTGGACGAGTCACGGGTGGTGGATAGTGAAAGTTTCATTAGATATTAATGGACAGCTGCGAATATCTCAAAATAAGCAGCCCCGAACCAAGGCAAAAAAAAACTAAATCCACTTAGCGTCTGACTTGTATCAAGCGGTTGAGTGGTCAGCGTCTGTTCACCAGTGGTGCGGCTGATATTTAAATTCTGGAACTAACCCCTCCAGTCTTAACCTCTGAACCGTCATAGTTCAAACAATTAATTCAAAGTACAAGATGAAGCGTTCTAGTAATTACAAAATTACCCCAGGAGGTAGACAATCCTCTGCCAGCTTTGCTGGTACAACCGGACTTTCGGCTTCTGGGCTTAAACGTCCGGGCTTAAACGCAAACTCTTTCAGAGGGAGTCGGAGACCTCTGGCCAACGTCTGAAACCGAAAACAAAAACATTCTTTGGAACGGTAAATATCAATTCTCTCCTGCGTCCAGGAAAACTACACAAACATTGAATCAGCAAAAAATCCAAATTTTAGCTTTGCAAGAAACCAGATTGACAGATGATAACACCTTGGAATTCGGCAACTACAGACTTTTTAAAAGTAAAACGGACAAAAGAATATTCGCTATCTCAAGAAACATTCTTGGTTCTATAACTAATGTGCAGCCAGTAAATAATCGACTTATGACACTATCCCTCAAGTGTGCTAACAAAAACTATACATTAATCAATGCACACCTCCCAGTTAACGAAGAAAATAAATCTAATCCTGAAAAAGTAAATAAGTCCTGGGAAATTCTGGAAAAGACTATCTCTAAAATTCATTCAAATCTAAGAAGGAAAAGACTATCTCTAAAATTCATCCAATTCAACTAGCGAAAGAAAAAAGTACAGGAAAACAGTCGGCAGTTTTCCCGCTCATAAATGGACTAACCATAATGGTAGAAGATTGGCTGAACTATGTTCGCAGTTTAATCTAAAAATAATGTCAACACATTTTAAGAAGAAAATAACAAAACAAAAGACCTGGAGGTGCCCAAACACGTACATAGGTGAATTTCAAATTGACCATGTTGCCATTTCGTACCCCAATTATAAAGAGATTTTGAATGTTCATGTCAGGAAAGGAGCTAACATAGACACGGATCACTACTTGACTAGAATCAAACTTAGCTTAAAACCTCGAAAACTTATTCAAAAGAGACTGCTAATACCAAAGTTCGACTCAACGAAAATAAAACCAGCCCTAACAGAAGAGCTTGATGAACATCCAGCACAGAACTGGCAAGAATTGAAACAAAAAAATTATTAAAACAGCCTTAAAGTTGGCCCCTTTACAAAAACATAGAAAACATCCATGGTGGGATGAAGTTTGCGAGCAAGCAGTATTAAGCCGAAGTAAAGCATTCAAAGATTGGAACAGTCAAAAAACAGCAATAAACTATAACATCTTTTTGGAAGTAAGAAAAGAAACATCGAAGCTAATTAGACAAACTAAAAGAAAATATGAAAACAATCAACTTAATGAAATAAAAAAAGATTTCCAAAAAAATAACACCCGAAACTTTTACAAAACATTTAAAACTAAATTAACAGGCTATCAGCCCCAAAGTCTTTGCTTCCAAAAGGAAAACGGACAATTAGCTCTAAATAACCAAGACAATTGCAAAGAACTTGCGAAATATTTTGAACAAATATTAAACTGTCCTGAGCCTTTAAACAAATTACCAACACTAAACCCTAAACAAACAAACCCAGATTCATTACCACCGAATGAAGATGAAATAATTAGGCAAATCAAGCGGCTTAAAAATAACAAAGCTTCTGGTGAAGATGGAATCACTGCTGAACTTTTGAAATCCGCTGGTCCAGGTACAATCAAGGAAATAACCAAAATTCTACAAAAAATTTGGCGAACCGAACGGATTCCGGAAGATTGGAAAGATGCTTTAATCCATCCACTACACAAGAAAGGAAATAGAACGGATGTAAACAACTATAGAGGGATATCTCTTCTCTCAGTTTGTTACAAGATTCTATCTCAATGTCTACTACTACTAAGGGTCCACCCGGGCCCATACGTGGATAATAATAATATATATATATATATATATATATATATATATATATATATATATATATATATATATATATATATATATATATATATATATATATATATATATATATATATATATATATATATATATATGTAGAATATGATTTTATTCATTCTCCAGTCTTCCTCCAAATTTTGTTCTTCTTCTTCTTTTTGCACTTTCTTTAAAACATTGGGCTATTTCCTTTTCATATTTCTTTTAAATTTCTATCTTTTCTAGCTCCTTCTGCCTCCATACCGCTTTTTCTTCACCGGTCTGTTTTTCTCCATTATTGCCTTATCTACTTTCATATTAATTTTAACAAGAAAGTAGTTGTAAAATTGTTCCTTCTTGCGCTAATATCCCCAATTGTAATTATAAAATTATGCAACGTATTTAAAGAAATTTCCGGGCTTTACATTATTCAGACTAAGAACAATGGATAATACCCAACTGATTAAGACCACAAAATTTTTTATGATAATATTTGGAATATGGGGAATAGACGAAAACAAATCTAGCATCTGCAAAAAACTATATTTTCTTTATGGCAAATTCAATAAAGTGTCACTGATTATCATGAGTATTCTATATCTTCTGAAAATGCTAGAAATTGTCATCGAGAAAGAGGATTTTGGGAATTTTTTTATAACTATGGCGGTTAGTAAATGAACAGAAACGATTTGTACATCATTGCAAATTGGAGTTTTAGTTGTTCATGGATGTTACGAGAATAAATGTAAAGTTATACCTTTTTCAAAGGAATAATATGTTTAATCTGATTAGAAGTTTTATCGATGAGGAAGCAGAGGTGTGGAAATCAAAAGATCGAGATATACATCGGACGTATTCTTGGTATGTTAAGTATTGTCGATGTTTGGTAAGTAGAAAGGATATGTCTGATTTCTGGATGAAGCCAGGAATAATTTCATTGTTAAAGGTTACAACTCAAATCGTTTCACTCGGCGCTACAGCTACGGTATTTTTTTGCACATACGTATATGATAACATCGAAACTAATAGATACAATTTAAAAAACAATCTCTCACTGGTAGCACCTGAGTTTCTTATGTATTATCCACATCCAGATGACCATATAGTAAGTATTAGAATGATCCACAAGTTCGCGCACTTTTTTATTCAATTTCTAAAAGAAAGTTTGATATTCTTCTCCATGTGGTACTACAGCCCTTCAGTGAGCTTTGACCTCCAACAATCCCTTGCAGATCTTGATGTGCAGTAGTTCTTCAGCGTCTCTTCTTACCTCTTTTTCTGAGACTGGTGGAGTTTTAATAATTTGTTAATATCGGGTTCCAATTTCGTTAATATCAGTCGCAAATCGCCACTCTCAGGAAGGAAATGCAATTAAAAATTTCTGTACTATTGCCAACAATCCAGGGTAGAGTTCAAAGTCCAAATTTTAAAAACGCCATGGAACCCACCCAGAGATTATAAGTTTCCTATTTCCACAAAACGAAACTTGCGCTTTCAATTGAAATGGTTGGACAGATTCCCCTGGTTGTCATATTCGGAATATAAAAGTGGAGCATACTGCAGAGTTTGCGTGGTAATGGGACGTTCGCTTGATGAAGGTAAAGGCGGTCATCAAAGGATCGGCCAGTTGGTAAGCGAACCTTTTTGTAAGTGGAAAAATGCCCTAGAAATATATGAAGCTCATGCGAAATCGGGATACCACAAGCGAAATTCAGAACTGGCAGATAACTTTCTAAAAGTAATGTATTCGCAGGCTTTTTCGGTCACTGGACAGCTGTCTTCTGAAAGAAAGAGACAACAAGAGGAGAATCGAAAGAAACTAATCCCTATCGTAAAAGCAATAATTTTTTGCGGCAAACAAGGCATCTCCTTGAGAGGTAAAATCGATTCGGGCGCATACAAATTACACCAGAATCACCAGAACCTGAATAACCACTACAGAATGATGGTAATTTTGGAGCCCTGTTGCGGTTTGCGGCTGAGTCTGGAGATAAAGATCTGGCTGAGCATTTCAATACTTCACAGAATAATGCCCTGTACACAATCCCTCGGATCCAAAACGAAATAATTGACATTTGTGGTGAATTAATTCAACATAAAATAATTGAAGAAGTACAGAAAGCCAAACTATTTGCGATTCTGGCTGTCGAAACCACCGACATCGGACGTGTAGAACAAGTCTCGTTATGTCTTCGATATGTTGATTTGACAGATAATAAACACCATATACTTAAAGAGATGTTCCTTGAGTACATTCCAACGGTCGATGTTTCAGGATCCGGTCTCGCAAATCTTATTATTACAGCTCTGAAAAAGCATGGACTTGAATGTTCTCATGTAGTTGGTCGAGGTTACAATAGGGCTGCAGCTATGAGTGGGTATTTGCACGGTGTCCAAGCTTATGTTCGCCAAGAATGTCCTCTTGCTCTTTATGTACACTGTAGTGCACACTCTCTCAACCTTGCTATTGCTGATTCATGCTCATTAGCAAATGTCCGAAATTGCATTGGGATTGTGCAGTCTGTTGGTTTCTACTTTCGACATTCTGCTCAACGCACTGCTTTGTTGAAAGAAAAAATGCAAGAGCTACTACCCGTCGGTAACCAAAAAAGTTTGCTCTCAATGTGTGAAATACGGTGGGTCCACAAACATGAAGCTATTATAAGATTCAGGGAAATTATTTCAGCGATTGTGAATGCTCTCGAAGAACTCCAATTTAATCACAATAAGGAAACATCGCAACAAGCCGCCCAATTGCTAAGTATGCTTCGATCTTCGGATTTTGTGATGTGTTTAGTGATTCTTCAAAAAGTTATGAGCTATACATTGTCGCTATCAAAACAATTACAGACAATTGACATCGATCCTATTACGGCATTCAGACATGTAAATGGTGTTATTAATGTCTTTCAACTCCTGAGAAACAACACTGTCGTCGAATATCTTCATCTCTATGAAGACGCAAAGGTTTTACTGGAAGAAAATGGTGGTATACTGCGAATGCCACGTGTCGCCGGAAAACAATTAAATAGACCGAACATTCCTGCATTGGATGTATGCACGTATTACAAAATTAATTTGTTCATTCCATTTGTCGATCATACAATTCAACAATTGGTTGAAAGTTGAAACATCGTAAAGTAGTATCAGCATTATCTGGTGTGCTACCTTCAAATTTTACTGCCAGTTCTGAAATTGAAGAAGCAATTTCCATGTACTCGTCACTGCTTCCCGAAAGCAACATATCAGTGGTTAAAGCAGAACTTGAACTATGGAAAACAGTGATGACAAGTATCTCGCCTACCCCGAAATCTAGTTTGGAATGCCTAGATATGTGCGATAAAAACCTTTATCCTAATATTTACACATTACTACAAATCTTGGCTACCATTCCTGTATCCACTGCTACCCCAGAAAGGTCTTTCTCGAGCCTAAGGAGACTGAAAAACTATTTACGAAACACTACAAGTGAAAACAGAGTTAACAGAGTTGGATTGGCTCTCATGAACATTCACTATGGAACAGAAATTCATGCAGATGAAGTAGTGCCAGTAGTGAAAGAAAAAGCCGAAGATTTCTTCTTTAATGGTTTTAGATTTAGCGCAGAGGAATGAAATTAATTTAACCATTTCATTTAAAGTTAAGAACTTTATAAATATGTCGTAATTTTTCCGATGAATATATAGATATTAAATTTCATGTAAGTATATTTTTGTTGTTTTATTTACTTCAAACTAATCCACAACCCCCATCCCCCGAAACTAAATTCTGGCTACGCCCGTGGTGTCTTTGATCGCAGTTTTATAGGGTGAAAACTTTTTATTGTCTTAATCCTTCTCTTTGTGCTGTTGCGGATTTTTGTATACATTTCAGTAGGGCACAGTTTCTATTCTCCATCGCATTTTTGCATCTCGGACCCCAATTATCTCCGCCGTTCTGTTACAAATTACACTTCATTGAGGTTTTCGAAACACTTTAAAAATAATTTTTAAATTTTTTACCTCTCATTTTTCATATTGCCGATATGTAGTGGTACCAAATGCCTGTATTTAAAAGTATACATGTGAAATAAATAAATTAGCTTAATTAAAATTGATTTAAAAATGGCCGAACTTATGGATCATCATTACATTAATTATTTTATGTAATAAATATTTCGTCTAGGTTTCTTTTTATATCATAAACTTTATATGTGCATATGAATGGTGGATGATTCCTATTGTTCACATCATTCCAACTACTTGTTTGGTGTTTTGCGCTTGTCAATTGAACCTCCTCCAAATCAAACTAAAAAAATTACGGCAGGTATCTCAAGAACATTACGATGGGGATGTAGTAGGGGCATTAAAAAATCTAATAAGACGTCATCAGTTTTTAATAAGGTGAGTGCTATTGATATCTGTTTATAAATATCGTCGTTAGGTCAGTTATTGCTCGGTTATAAAATATTCTCTAACCTAAATCATCTTGTGATGATGCTAATATGGTTAGCGAAACGTGCACCGAGAAGTTTTAAGCGATTTGCTGTTTAGTATTTTTAATGCACTTTTTAATGCCTCAAAATTACTTCTTTTACACGAGTCGACTAGCGTGAAAAAGTTAATTAGTTTTCCTAGATTTGAAGAGATTTTAATTCTATTGCTACTTCGTGCTGCGGCAAAGGGACAGAGGCATTAAAACATTTGTAACAACTAAAAGAGAACAAAACGTATTAATACTTTATACATTTTTACTTTCATTAATACTTCGTAAATCTTTCATTAAATCGAATTACTTTAAAAATTCTTCCAGCAATCCTTTGAAACAAGAAAAATTACACTTTTCAACTATTCTTTTGTTTAGAACTGAATATAATTAATGAAACCATTTCTTGTTCGAAGACACCAAATATTCTCTATAATGTTCAAATCTGCAGAACGGTTTGGCAACTCCAGAACACCTATATTGTTGGTTCGAAGCCAATCTCTAAAAAGTTTTACATTATAGATTGGAGCTTTGTCCTGTTGGAAAACAAATTCCGGTACTGCTAAATCTTCAAAACACGGCCTTTGGACGTCGATTTGGAAACGATTACCAAGGAATTCATTGTTAAAAATGGTTATCGAAGTCAGAGATACATTGAAATCTTGTAACTGCCTTATATATCTTTCTCTGAAAAGCAAACTGTATATTTCTAATCCAAAAGTGCCAAGATTGTATGCTCTACCAAAAATCCATAAACCAGGAAAATCAATAAGACCTATTGTATCAGCCAACTTGGCAAAATGGTTAACAAAGGAATTTGAATATCTACCAAACCAACTACCTTCTTGTTCTGTGATAAACTCAACAAAATTCATAGAAAAAGGTGAGGTCTTGGTTTCCTTTGACGTATCATCGTTGTTTCGGGGTGTCCCGATTTCACATACCTTGAAATACCTGAGGGAGTTACTCGAGTTAAACGGTTTTAATAACAAGATTGTTTCAGAGTACATCTCCTTAACAAGATTATGTAAGAAGCAAAATTGTTTTCAGCTTAATAACAGGTTTTACGAACAACAAGAAGAAATGGCAATGAATAATTCTCTGTAACCGTTCTTAGCCAACTTATTCATGAGTAAATTTGAAATCGGGGCGAAAGATGAATTCAGTCACTTTCCGAAGGTATGGTTAAGATATGTGGATGACGTTTTTGCAATTTTCGACTTAAAAACTGAAAACTTAGATGATTTTATTAAAAACTTAAATAGTAAATTTCAAAATATAGTATTGACGCATGAACTTGAGAACAACGATAATTTACCATTTCTGGAGGTTTTAGTCAGCAGAAACGATAAAAATTGGTTAGGTATTGATATTTTTAGAAAACAACACCGATTCGAATCATAGCATCCAAAATAAGGTGCCTAGTTAAAATTTTATGGTAAATAGATTAATCAATTTTCTTTTAAACAAAGATAATTATAACAAAGCATTAAAATTAATTAGGGAGGTATCCGAAGTGAACGGTTTTAATAAGAACATTGTAGATAAATGAATTAGGAAACATAAGTTTAGAAAATGATTGAGAGAATCTTCTTAAGGAATCTTCAAAAGGATCAGAATGAAAATAAATTCATGGTAATACCGTTTGATACCCAATTAACGCGAGGGCTAGACAAAATTTTGAAAAAAAGTGGACAAAAGGTTGTGTCCAAACCATATAATAAATTAAGGAAGTCCTGGGTAACCCAAAAGATAAAATAGATCAACAAGAAAAGGTCGGGATTTACGAAATTAATTGTTAAGATTGTGATTAAAGGTATATTGGGCAAACAAAAAGATCCATATTAACGAGATACAAAGAACATATTGCCCACATTAGATATAGGAGAAATGAAAAATCTTGTGTTGTCTAGCATGCAATCGAACATGACCACAACATAGACATTAGCATTTTGAGACTGGTTAAAAGTGTAAATAACAATAGGGCTTTAGATGCATATGAAAGCATTCAAATAGAAAAATCCAAGAAAATCATGAACCGGGATAAAGGACCTATTCCGTTCGGTCAACTTTTTCAATTATTAATGTAACTTCGCAGTAAACTTCATCGTTCGTGATTTTTACACGCTTCATTAGGTAGGGTTATCGTATAAATAAGACATAGTTTAGTTTTAGAATTAGATCAAATCACCTCCTGATGATGCTAGCATTGATAGCGAAACGTGCGTCGAGAACTTTAAAAATGGTGATTTAGTCTTTAGTGGTAAATCTCTTCGAGTTTAGTGTCTCACACCGAAGATTCTAATAGAAGAATTAAAGAAAAATACCGTTGAATCAAAACAAGGGCTTGATAAACCTTACTCGGACTCTGCCCGAGGAAAATCCACCATAATTGATTGGTATGCTGAATTCAAACGTGGCCGTACAAACATCGATGATGCTGAACGAAGTGTTTACACCATTTTGCATGAACATTTGGGAATGCGTAAATTGCTATCGAAATGGGTACTTTATCTCGCGATAAAACTCCCGATTACCTTTTAACCGAAAAAAATGTTAATGCTTGTATCATTTTACAGTGTATGAATTTAATTTGGAGTTGGTCAATTTTTCTCTTGATGCAGATTTGCGGAAAATATGAACGGCTCAATGAAATACTTGATTCTGGTTGATTTTACTTTAAGTTCCATTGTAAATGCTAATGTAATGGCCCAAATCATAAAGGTATATTGTAAATCAAATTGTAAACATCCATATACCTTGCGATAACGTTTTTTTTTCTTTCAGCTTGAAATATTTACAGTTAGAGTAACTGTCAGCGCAATAGTCTATTTCTTATCGTTAGTGGTAACTATATTCAATATGGGTTGGACTTGTAATGAAATATCTGCACAGGTAAGTCGGCAATTATTTTGTTTCTACATATACGTGCCAGGCGTGGCGGTTAATAATTCTTAATTTTTTAAGAGATGGAGCTGGAAACAAGGGTCGTTTCACAATCTAATCTCTTATGTAAGTTTGTTGCTACGACTGTACCTTTCAAAAGACCTTTCATGTATAAATGTTTTCAAGTTAGCGTCATAATTTTTCGTGTGGTAAACATGTCGAGTTGCGAGCCAAATAAAGAGCCTTTCCTATTCAATCAAAAGAAAAACGCGAGTGAAAGCCGTCGTATACATTCTGTCAAAAAAGTACCGGGAATTGATAATTTGAAGAAAAGTCAAAATGATTTGAAATGAATGAATGAATTTGAAATGATTTTGAAAGAAATTGTCAAAATGATTTTTTTCATTAAGTTGGCACAACTGTCTTCTGTACTGACACGAAGTTGGAACGTCATCTGTCATTTAGTTTGTTTACAGTGCTCGATTTTGTTAGTTCATCTCAAGTGTGTTTTGCGATTTTTACAATGGATAAAAACACCGAACAAAGAATTTGTTTTAAATTTGGCATTGCAAATTAAATTTCGTGTGTCGAGTCGCAGAAAATTTTCCAGAAGGCTTACGATGAATCCACTTTATCAAAAACACGTGCATATGAGTGGTGCAGTGCATTCAAAAGCGGTCGAGATGTGAAGGAAGATTTGCCTAGCTCTGGTCGGCTATCAACGTCTTCAACTGAAGTTAACATCGATATAGTGAAAGAAATAGTGACTGAAAATCGTCATTTAAGTTTGAGAGAGATAGCCGCTGATCTTTCTGTATCTCACAAATCAACTTGTACCATTTTAAGCGATTGTCTGGGTATGAAACCCATTACCGCTCGACTAGTGCCGAAAGACCTAAATTTTCTTCAGAAACTCAATCACTTAAAGGTCGCTGAAGACATGCTAGAACGAGTCAATTCCGACCCCACATTCATAAAACGCATTGTAACTGGTGATGAGACATGGATATACGAGTTTGACATGCAAACCAGTCAACAAGCTTCGGAAGGCGCCAAGCCTTCCAACTTAGCCAAAACCAAAAAAACAACGTCAAAGTCGATTCAAAGTTAACGTGATGTTGACTGTTTCCTTTGATTATCGCGGTGTTGTGAACTCGAAATTCTTGCTAGACGGCCAGAGGGTAAATAAAGAAGATTATCTGAGCGTTATGCGGCGTTAGAGAGAGCAAATTTGTTGAAAAAGGCCAGATTTGTGGAAAGAAAAATGTTGGATTTTGCATCACGATAACGCACCATCTCACAAGGCTATCATTGTAAATGAATTTCTGGTCAAAAACTCAACAAACACCATCGAATATCCACCGTATTCACCTGATATATCATCGACTTCTTTCTATTTCCAAAACGCAAATTACCTTAAACTTAAACTTGAAGGCGATTTTTAGTCGATAGAAGAGAATTCGCAACGAGAATTAAAATCGATTCCGGAAAAAGTGTTTATAAAATGGATTTTTCGTTGGCATAAGTGTATTATTTCGAAAGGGGCCTACTTTAAAGGCGATACAACAATAAACATTTTGCGTTATCAATTTTTCTATTGGAACCTTCGGTCTGAAACACTAAACTCAAAGAGATTTACCACGAAGCGTAGGTAGTAGATTAGCAATTAGGGTTCTGATATAAATAGAATATAATTTAGTTTTAAAATTAGATTAAATCATCTCCTGATGATGTTAACATGGTTAGCGAAAACGTGCGTCGAGAACTTTTCAAAAATGATTCGGTGTTTACTGGTAAATCTCTTTGAGTTTAGTATTTTGCGTTTTATTGACCAATTCCCGGTGCATTTTGGGAAAGATCCAGAAGGCAGGAAAATGGATACCACATCAACTGAACAACAGACAGATGGAAAAGCGTTTTTTGCTGTTCTATCTCTATCAAGGACCCAGGCCAAAAAACAGATACATTCCGTCTCCTGGCCAGCCCGAATATCCTGTTGAATGTCCGAATGTCCAGTCAAAATCACTTTTCCGTGTCTTGTAGCCAATTCTGATCGCTTTTCGATCAATTCATGGTTCAAATTGATTATTTGTTGACGATAGCATGTGGTATTAACCGTTTCACCTGCTTTCAGAAGGTCATGGTACAGGACACCCTTCTGATCCCACCAAATGTACAGCATTGTCTTCTTTCCAAAGCAATTCGATCTTGCGGTCGATGTTGATGGTTGTCCTGGGTCAACCCATGATTTTCTCCGGTTTGGGTTCTCGGCATTTCGTTTTTTCGACTCCAGTCACGATTCGATGCAAAAAAGTATTTCTTTCATGCCAAGAAAGCAAAACTTCGTACTCCGTTTTCCGTTTTTTCATCTGTCTGTCGGTCAGCTGATGTGGTACCCATTTTCCTGCCTTCTGGATCTTTCCCATGGCATACAAACAATCACAAATGGTTCGGCGACCAACATTTAACCTCTCTGCCCCTCATTGAGTTTGCGTATCGTCTTCTTCCAACAATGCTTGCAATTCGGCATCTTCATTTTTTCCGGTTGATCTGGGCGTTCTTTATCTTGCTAGTCAAAATCACCACTTTTGAATACTCTAAACCAACGAAACTCGACATGTTTACTACACGAAAAAATATGACGCTAACTCGAAATCGTTCAAAAATCAATGGAGTTTTGAAATGTATTATCGTAGCAGCAAATTGACATAAGAGATTAGACTGTGAGTCGATCCTTGTTTCCAGCGCCATCTCTTAAAAACATTAAGAATCATTAACTACCACACCTGGTGTCCTTCTGCGCATATCCCGTCCATATCCGCTGCCGCGTTGTTTTTTAGCGCTACAGTGGCTGTTGATATTGCGCAGCTAATCATAAAAGGAATATATTGATTTTTTTTAGAGTTTGGCAGTGGCAGACGCCATATATCAAAGTGAATGGCACGGGTTCGATAAGAAAACAAGACTGATGATACAAATAGTTATGATGAGAGCTCAACGACCTTTAACCATAGATATCGGACCATTCGGACCAATGGGAAACGAAGCTGTTATTCTGGTTGTTCACATATTATTTATTTAACTTATCATACTAAAATTGTTAATGATTTTAGATAATGAAAGCAACTTATTCTTATCTAACCCTGATACAACAGTAAACGGACTTAGTTTAAACTGCTGAAGAACCAAATTACTCACGTTTTCTCAATCTACATCTTGCTAGCTTTGTCAGTAAGGACATAATTCCATTAAAGGAAACAACTTGATCCTGCGCAGTCTATCAAACAGAAAAGTTGACAGGTTGAATCTCCCTGTAATTATCTGCACCATCTTTAAAGAAATACACGTAAAGACGCATTTAAGCTTTCACGAGAAGAAATTTCAAATGAGCATTTGAAATAATTTTAAATAGTAATTGTGCTTAAAATTATAAAATCACTCTATAAGCATAACATCACAACTCTTAGATATGCAAAATATATAGCAGCAGGAAAAAAACTTTAGTTCTTTCATTTATTTTATTATAAAAATTAAATTCTCAATGAGTAATTATTTTTATTTATTATAATGTTGATTACGTTGTTTTCAGTAGACTATAATATTCTGTATAAAAAAACGCCCCAATAATCGTCATAGTTCGACTGAGAGGAGTTGCGCTATTTGATAATATGACTTCCTACCAGAACTTCCAGAAAAAAAATCGTACAGACTAAACTAGCCAATATTGATTCATTTCAAGCATAATACATCATTCTGCATGAAAAATACGTTCTATCTAATACATAAAAATGCTCCATTAATAGCCATAGTTTAATTGAGATGAGTTGCGCTTTTTGACTATATGATTTCCTACCCGCAGTTTCAGAAAAAAAATCGTGTAGACTAACCTAGATAATATAAAAATATTTCAACTAGAACACAGCATTCTGCATGAAAAATACATTCTATCCGATACATAAAATTGTCCTAATAATGGCCACAGTTTAACTGAGATGAGTTGCGCTTTTTGATCATATGATTTCCTACCCGCAGCTCCAGAAAAAAAAAACGTGTAGACTAAACTAGCCAATATAAAATTTTTTCAAGTATACCAGAGCATTCTGCATGGAAAATATATTCTACCCGATACATAAAAGTGCCCCAATAATGACCACAGTTCAACTGAGAGGAGTTGCGCTATTTGACCATATGATTTCCTACCAGCAGTTCCAGAAGAAAATCGTGTAGACTAAACTAGTCAATATAACATTACTTCAAGTATAACACAGCATTCTGCATGAAAAATAGAATCTATCCGATATATAAAAGTGCCCCAATAATGGCCACAGTTTGATTGAGATCAGTTGCGCTTTTTGACCATATGATTTCCCACCTGCATTTTCAGAAAAAAAATCGTGTAGACTAAACTAGCTAATATAAAATTATTTCAAGTATAACTCAGCATTCTGTATGAAAAATACATTCTATCCGATACATAAAAGTGCCCCAATAATAGCTACAGTTTGATTGGGATGAGTTGCGCTTTTTGACTATATGATTTCCTACCCGCAGTTTCAGAAAAAAAAATGTCCAGACTAAACTAGCCAATATAAAATTATTTTAAGTATACCACAACATTCTGCATGAAAAGTACATTCTATCCGATACATAAAAGTGCTCCAATAATAGCCACAGTTCGATTGAGATGAGTTGCGCAATTTGACCATATGATTTCCTACCAGCAGTTCCAGAAAAAAAAATCGTGCAGACTAAACTAGCTAATATAAAATTATTTCAAGTATATCACAGCATTCTGCATGAAAAATACATTATATCCGATACATAAAAGTGTCCCAATAATGGCCACAGTTTAATTGAGATGAGTTGCGCTTTTTGACTATATGATTTCCTACCTGCAGTTTCAGGAAAAAAATTGTCTAGACTAAACTAGCTAATATAAAATTATTTCAAGTATAACTCAACATTCTGTATGAAAAATACATTCTATACGATACATAAAAGTGCCCGAATAATGGCCACAGTTCGATTGAGACGAGTTGCACTATTTGACCATATGATTTCCTACCAGCACTTCTAGAAAAAAAATTGTGTAGACTAAACTAGTCAATATAAAATTATTTCAAGTATAGCACAGCATTCTGCATGAAAAATACATTCTATCCGATACATAAAAGTGTCCCAATAATAGCTACAGTTTGATTGAGATGAGTTGCGCTTTTTGACTATATGATTTCCTACCCGCAGTTTCAGAAAAAAAAATGTCCAGACTAAACTAGCCAATATAAAATTATTTTAAGTATACCACAACATTCTGCATGAAAAGTACATTCTACCCGATACATAAAAGTGCTCCAATAATAGCCACAGTTCGATTGAGATGAGTTGCGCTATTTGACCATATGATTTCCTACCAGCAGTTCCAGAAAAAAAAAATCGTGCAGACTAAACTAGCTAATATAAAATTATTTCAAGTATATCACAGCATTCTGCATGAAAAATACATTATATCCGATACATAAAAGTGTCCCAATAATGGCCACAGTTTAATTGAGATGAGTTGCGCTTTTTGACTATATGATTTCATACCTGCAGTCTCAGGAAAAAAATCGTCTAGACTAAACTAGCTAATATAAAATTATTTCAAGTATAACTCAGCATTCTGTATGAAAAATACATTCTATCCGATACATAAAAGTGTCCCAATAATAGCTACAGTTTGATTGAGATGAGTTGCGCTTTTTGACTATATGATTTCCTACCCGCAGTTTCAGAAAAAAAAAATGTCCAGACTAAACTAGCCAATATAAAATTATTTTAAGTATACCACAACATTCTGCATGAAAAGTACATTCTATCCGATACATAAAAGTGCTCTAATAATAGCCACAGTTCGATTGAGATGAGTTGCGCTATTTGACCATATGATTTCCTACCAGCAGTTCTAGAAAAAAATAGTGTAGACTAAACTAGTCAATAGAATATTACTTCAAGTATAACACAGCATTCTGCATGAAAAATAGAATATATCCGATACATAAAAGTGCCCCAATAATGGCCACAGTTTGATTGAGATCAGTTGCGCTTTTTGACCATATGATTTCCCACCTGCATTTTCAGAAAAAAAATCGTGTAGACTAAACTAGCTAATATAAAATTATTTCAAGTATATCACAGCATTCTGCATAAAAAATACATTCTATCCGATACATAAAAGTGTCCCAATAATGGCCACAGTTTAATTGAGATGAGTTGCGCTTCTTGACTATATAATTTCCTACCTGCAGTTTCAGAAAAAAAATCGTATAGACTAAACTAGTCAATATAAAATTATTTCAAGTATAACACAGCATTCTGCATGAAAAATACATTCTATACAATAAATAAAAGTAACTAGCGATAGATAAAAGTAAATAAAAGTAACAAAAAAAACTAGCCAATATAAATTTATTTCAAGTATACTACAGCATTGTTCATGAAAAATACGTTCTATCCGGTACATAAATGTGCCCCAATAATCGATACAGTTCGACTGAGATGAGTAGCGCTATTTGACCATATGATTTCCTACCAGCAGTTCCAGAAAAAAATCGTGTAGACTAAACTAGTCAATATAACATTACTTCAAGTATAACACAGCATTCTGCATGAAAAATAGAATCTATCCGATACATAAAAGTGCCCCAATAATGGCCACAGTTTGATTGAGATCAGTTGCGCCTTTCGACCATATGATTTCCCACCTGCATTTTCAGAAAAAAAATCGTGTAGACTAAACTAGCTAATATAAAATTATTTCAAGTATAACTCAGCATTCTGTATGAAAAATACATTCTATCCGATACATAAAAGTGTCCCAATAATAGCTACAGTTTGATTGAGATGAGTTGCGCTTTTTGACTATATGATTTCCTACCCGCAGTTTCAGAAAAAAAAATGTCCAGACTAAACTAGCCAATATAAAATTATTTTAAGTATACCACAACATTCTGCATGAAAAGAACATTCTATCCGATACATAAAAGTGCTCCAATAATAGCCACAGTTCGATTGAGATGAGTTGCGCAATTTGACCATATGATTTCCTACCAGCAGTTCCAGAAAAAAAAATCGTGCAGACTAACCTAGCTAATACAAAATTATTTCAAGTATATCACAGCATTCTGCATGAAAAATACATTATATCCGATACATAAAAGTGTCCCAATAATGGCCACAGTTTAATTGAGATGAGTTGCGCTTATTGACTATATGATTTCCTACCTGCAGTTTCAGGAAAAAAATTGTCTAGACTAAACTAGCTAATATAAAATTATTTCAAGTATAAATCAATATTCTGTATGAAAAATACATTCCATACGATACATAAAAGTGCCCGAATAATGGCCAGAGTTCGATTGAGACGAGTTGCACTATTTGACCATATGATTTCCTACCAGCACTTCCAGAAAACAAATTGTGTAGACTAAACTAGTCAATATAATATTATTTCAAGTATAGCACAGCATTCTGCATGAAAAATACATTCTATCCGATACATAAAAGTGTCCCAGTAATAGCTACAGTTTGATTGAGATGAGTTGCGCTTTTGACTATATGATTTCCTACCCGCAGTTTCAGAAAAAAAAAATGTCCAGACTAAACTAGCCAATATAAAATTATTTTAAGTATACCACAACATTCTGCATGAAAAGTACATTCTATCCGATACATAAAAGTGCTCCAATAATAGCCACAGTTCGATTGAGATGAGTTGCGCTATTTGACCATATGATCTCCTACCAGCAGTTCCAGAATAAAAAATCGTACAGACTAAACTAGTCAATATAAAATTATTTCAAGTATAACACAGCATTCTGCATGAAAAATACATTCTATACAATACATAAAAGTAACTAGCGATAGATAAAAGTAAATAAAAGTAACAAAAAAAACTAGCCAATATAAATTTATTTCAAGCATACTACAGCATTGTTCATGAAAAATACGTTCTATCCGGTACATAAATGTGCCCCAATAATCGATACAGTTCGACTGAGATGAGTGGCGCTATTTGACCATATGATTTCCTACCAGCAGTTCCAGAAAAAAAAATCGTACAGACTAAACTAGTCAATATAAAATTATTTCAAGTATAACACAGCATTCTGCATGAAAAATACATTCTATCCGATACATAAAAGTGTCCCAATAATAGCTACAGTTTGATTGAGATGAGTTGCGCTTTTTGACTATATGATTTCCTACCCGCAGTTTCAGAAAAAAAAATGTCCAGACTAAACTAGCCAATATAAAATTATTTTAAGTATACCACAACATTCTACATGAAAAGTACATTCTATCCGATACATAAAAGTGCTTCAATAATAGCCACAGTTCGATTGAGATGAGTTGCGCTATTTGACCATATGATTTCCTACCAGCAGTTCCAGAAAAAAAAACGTGCAGACTAAACTAGCTAATATAAAATTATTTCAAGTATATCACAGCATTCTGCATGAAAAATACATTATATCCGATACATAAAAGTGTCCCAATAATGGCCACAGTTTAATTGAGATGAGTTGCGCTTTTTGACTATATGATTTCATACCTGGAGTTTCAGGAAAAAATCGTCTGGACTAAACTAGCTAATATAAAATTATTTCAAGTATAACTCAACATTCTGTATGAAAAATACATTCTATACGATACATAAAAGTGCCCGAATAATGGCCACAGTTCGATTGAGACGAGTTGCACTATTTGACCATATGATTTCCTACCAGCAGTTCCAGAAAAAAAATTGTGTAGACTAAACTAGCCAATATAAAATTATTTTAAGTAAACCACAACATTCTGCATGAAAAGTACATTCTATCCGATACATAAAAGTGCTCCAATAATAGCCACAGTTCGATTGAGATGAGTTGCGCTATTTGACCATATGATTTCCTACCAGCAGTTCCAGAAAAAAAAATCGTACAGACTAAACTAGTCAATATAAAATTATTTCAAATATAACACAGCATCCTGCATGAAAAATACATTCTATCCGATACATAAAAGTGTCCCAATAATAGTTACAGTTTGATTGAGATGAGTTGCGCTTTTTGACCATATGATTTCCTACCCGCAGTTTCAGAAAAAAAGTCGTGTAGACTAAACCAGCCAATATGAAATTATTTCAAGTATACCACAGCATTATGCATGAAAAATACATTCTATACAATACATAAAAGTAACTAGCGATAGATAAAAGTAAATAAAAGTAACAAAAAAAACTAGTCAATATAAATTTATTTACTACAGCATTCTTCATGAAAAATACGTTCTATCCGGTAATCGATACAGTTCGACTGAGATGAGTGGCGCTATTTGACCATATGATTTCCTACCAGCAGTTCCAGAAAAAAATAGTGTAGACTAAACTAGTCAATATAATATTACTTCAAGTATAACACAGCATTCTGCATGAAAAATAGACTCTATCCGATACATAAAAGTGCCCCAATAATGGCCACAGTTTGATTGAGATCAGTTACGCTTTTTGGCCATATGATTTCCCACCTGCAGTTTCAGAAATAAATCGTGTAGACTAAACTAGCTAATATCAAATTATTTCAAGTATAACTCAGCATTCTGTATGAAAAATACATTCTATCCGATACATAAAAGTGTCCCAATAATAGCTACAGTTTGATTGAGATGAGTTGCGCTTTTTGACTATATGATTTCCTACCCGCAGTTTCAGAAAAAAAAATGTCCAGACTAAACTAGCCAATATAAAATTATTTTAAGTATACCACAACATTCTGCATGAAAAGTACATTCTATCCGATACATAAAAGTGCTCCAATAATAGCCACAGTTCGATTGAGATGAGTTGCGCTATTTGACCATATGATTTCCTACCAGCAGTACCAGAAAAAAAATTGTGCAGACTAAACTAGCTAATATAAAATTATTTCAAGTATACTACAGCATTCTGCATTAAAAATACATTATATCTGATACATAACAGTGCCCCAATAATGGCTACAGTTCAATTAAGATGAGTTGCGCTATTTGACCATATGACTTCCTACTAACACTTACAGAAAATATCGTACAGACTAAACTAGCCAATATAAATTTATTTCAAGCATACTACGCATTCTGCATGAAAAGTATATTCTATCTAATACAGAAAAGTGCTCCAATAATAGGTACAGTTTCATGGAAATTAGTTGCGGTATTTGACCATATAACTTCGTAACAGCACTTTCAGAAAAAAAGTCCTACAGTCCAAACTATCCAATATAAATTTATTTCAAGTATACTATAGCATTCTTCAAGAAAAATACATTCTATCCGATACATAAAAGTGCCCCAATAATGGCCACAGTTTGATTGAGATAAGTTGCGCTTTTTGACCATATGATTTCCTACCTGCAGTTTCAGAAAAAAAATCGTGTAGACTAAACTAGCAAATATAAAATTATTTCAAGTATAATACAGCATTCTGCATGAAAAATACATTCTATCCGATACATAAAATTGTCCTAATAATGGCCACAGCTTAATTGAGATGAGTTGCGCTTTTTGATCATATGATTTCCTACCCGCAGTTCCAGAAAAAAAATCGTGTAGACTAAACTAGATAATATAAAATTATTTCAAGTATAACACAGCATTCTGCATGAAAAATACATTATATACGATACATAAAAGTTCCCCAATAATGACCATAGTTCGACTGAGAGGAGTTGCGCTATTTGACCATATGATTTCCTACCAGCAGTTCCAGAAAAAAAATCGTACAGACTAAACTAGTCAATATAAAATTATTTCAAGTATAACGCAGCATTCTGCATGAAAAATACATTCTATCCGATACATAAAAGTGTCCCAATAATAGTTACAGTTTGATTGAGATGAGTTGCGCTTTTTGACCATATGATTTCCTACCCGCAGTTTCAGAAAACAAATCGTGTAGACTAAACCAGCCAATATGAAATTATTTCAAGTATACCACAGCATTATGCATGAAAAATACATTCTATACAATACATAAAATTAACTAGCGATAGATAAAAGTAAATAAAAGTAACAAAAAAACTAGTCAATATAAATTTATTTACTACAGCATTCTTCATGAAAAATACGTTCTATCCGGTAATCGATACAGTTCGACTGAGATGAGTGGCGCTATTTGACCATATGATTTCCTACCAGCAGTTCCAGAAAAAAATAGTGTAGACTAAACTAGCCAATGTAAATTTTTTCAAGTATACCACAGCATTCTGCATGAAAAATATATTCTATTCGATACATAAAAGAGCCCCTATAATGACCACAGTTCGACTGAGAGGAGTTGCGCTATTTGACCATATGATTTCCTACCAGGAGTTCCAGAAAAAAATCGTGTAGACTAAACTAGTTAATATAATATTATTTCAAGTATAACACAGCATTCTGCATGAAAAATAGACTCTATCCGATACATAAAAGTGCCCCAATAATGGCCACAGTTTGATTGAGATCAGTTACGCTTTTTGGCCATATGATTTCCCACCTGCAGTTTCAGAAAAAAATCGTGTAGACTAAACTAGCTAATATAAAATTATTTCAAGTATAACTCAGCATTCTGTATGAAAAATACATTCTACCCGATACATAAAAGTGTCCCAATAATAGCTACAGTTTGATTGAGATGAGTTGCGCTTTTTGACTATATGATTTCTTACCCGCAGTTTCAGAAAAAAAAATCGTCTAGACTAAACTAGCCAATATAAAATTATTTTAAGTATACCACAACATTCTGCATGAAAAATACATTCTATTCGATACATAAAAGTGCCCCAATAATAGCCACAGTTCGATTGAGATGAGTTGGGCTACTTGACCATATGATTTCCTACCAGCAGTTCCTGAAAAAAAAATCGTGCAGACTAAATTAGCCAATATAAAATTATTTCAAGTATACCACGGTATTCTGCATTAAAAATACATTATATCTGATACATAACAGTGCCCCAATAATGGCTACAGTTCAATTAAGATGAGTTGCGCTATTTGACCATATGACTTCCTACTAACACTTACAGAAAAAATCGTACAGACTAAACTAGCCAACATAAATTTATTTCTAGCATACTACGCATTCTGCATGAAAAGTATATTCTATCTAATACAGAAAAGTGCTCCAATAATAGCTACAGTTTGATGGAAATGAGTTGCGGTATTTGACCATATAACTTCCTAACAGCACTTTCAGAAAAAAAGTCCTACAGTCCAAACTATCCAATATAAATTTATTTCAAGTATATCACAGCATTCTGCATGAAAAATACATTCTATCCGATACATAAAAGTGTCCCAATAATGGCCACAGTTTAATTGAGATGAGTTGCGCTTTTTGACTATATGATTTCCTACCCGCAGTTTCAGGAAAAAAATCGTCTAGACTAAACTAGCCAATATAAAATTATTTTAAGTATACCACAACATTCTGCATGAAAAATACATTCTATCCGATACATAAAAGTGCCCCAATAATAGCCACAGTTCGATTGAGATGAGTTGCGCTATTTGATCATATGATTTCCTACCTGCAGTTTCAGAAAAAAAATCGTGTAGACTAAACTAGCTAATATAAAATTATTTCAAGTATAGCTCAGCATTCTGTATGAAAAATACATTCTATCCGATACATAAAAGTGTCCCAATAATAGCTACAGTTTGATTGAGATGAGTTGCGCTTTTTGACTATATGATTTCCTACCCGCAGTTTCAGGAAAAAAATCGTCTAAACTAAACTAGCCAATATAAAATTATTTTAAGTATACCACAACATTCTGCATGAAAAATACATTCTATCCGATACATAAAAGTGCCCCAATAATAGCCACAGTTCGATTGAGATGAGTTGCGCTATTTGATCATATGATTTCCTACCAGCAATTCCAGAAAAAAAATCGTGCAGACTAAACTAGCCAATATAAAATTATTTCAAGTATACCACAGCATTCTGCATTAAAAATACATTATATCTGATACATAACAGTGCCCCAATAACTATGGCTACAGTTCAATTAAGATGAGTTGCGCTATTTGACCATATGACTTCCTACTAACACTTACAGAAAAAATCGTACAGACTAAACTAGCCAATATAAATTTATTTCAAGCATACTATGCATTCTGCATGAAAAGTATATTCTATCTAATACAGAAAAGTGCTCCAATAATAGCTACAGTTTGATGGAAATGAGTTGCGGTATTTGACCATATAACTTCCTAACAGCGCTTTCAGAAAAAAAGTCCTACAGTCCAAACTATCCAATATAAATTTATTTCACTATACTACAGCATTCTTCATGAAAAATACATTCTATCGGATACATAAAAGTGCTCCAATAATAGCCACAGTTCGATTGAGATGAGTTGCGCTATTTGATCATATGATTTCCTACCAGCAATTCCAGAAAAAAAATCGTGCAGACTAAACTAGCCAATATAAAATTATTTCAAGTATACCACAGCATTCTGCATTAAAAATACATTATATCTGATACATAACAGTGCCCCAATAATTATGGCTACAGTTCAATTAAGATGAGTTGCGCTATTTGACCATATGACTTCCTACTAACACTTACAGAAAAAATCGTACAGACTAAACTAGCATACTACATCAATCTGCATAAAAAATACATTCACCCGATACATAAAAGTGTCCCAATAATTGCCATAGTTAAACTGAAATGAGTAGCGGTATTTTCGTAAATGATTTTCAGTCAACACTTTCAGAAAAAAAATCACACAGACTAAACTAGCCAATTTAAAATAATTTCAAGAAAATTACGACATAGTATATGAAAATTACATATTACTTTTATATACGGCCTACACAATTGTTCAATAATCACCAGCATCTTGTTGATAATGTATTTAAACATAGTAACAAAACAACAAAAATTGCATAAGCGGAACTGAAAAAATGATGCTGTGTGTAAAATCAAAATATTTTTAATCGAATAAAGTTCTACTCTACTTTTAAGTAATCTAACAGAAAAAGTGTTAAATCTTCAGAATATTTGAACATTACTACTGCAAACTAAGAGAAAATCGCTTGTAACTGTACCAGAGACATATTAGAAGCAAAAATACCGATTGATACAACCAAAAACAACAAATATAGATGTTGTGGTATTAGAACTGACCAACGTCGTTTGACGCGTGGGCTAAACGCTATTTCTCTTTCAGCTTTTTTTGTTCCAGTGTGGGTTTATGGTTTACACTTATGGTGATCTCAAGGCGATTCGCAAAAGAAACATGAAACGAAAATTCAGATCTGTCCTGGGTTTCTTTCGGTGAAGGTGTCATCGTGGGTATACAGCAAACCATCGGTGGTGATAAACCATACCTCCCTGGTATCGAATTATGTAAACGGTAGGGGTGGTTTGGAAGTGAGATTTTTTATAGATTGTCCTTTCCCAGGTGAGTAAAATTGAAATAATTATATTCGGAATTAACAATAACATAAAACAAATCTAGAATAAATTATATAACTCATAGGAGTATTAGAGTGAAAGTTAAATTTTTTTTTTAAACGGTTGTGTCTTTACGTGTCTGGTCACCCACGTATATTGTTGCCAAAAATATCAAGGACTATGTTTGGTGTTTCTTCAGTTATTCATAAAACCTTCACTACAAAGGCTGTATACAGTGTGTGTCTTTAACATGGGTGTATATGAAAAACAAAATATTCTTCAAGAATATATCATAAAGGCTCTTTCAATTTTTTTAAAATTCTTGAATAAAACACAGAATTTGCGTTGATTTCAAAAACTTTTTATTGATAATGGAAATGTTTCTCTCAATAAATCAATTGTTTCATTAGCAGGGTGAGGTGTAGCGTCATCCTGCTGGAACCACACATCCCCAGATCAGTATTATCTAATTCAGTCCACAAACATCGAATTTAGAGATGGGAATTTTAATTTATTAGTGTGAATTAGTTAACACCATCTCGTTCACGATAAAGATTAGTTCAATGAATTAGTTCTCTAGTTCATTTTAGTTCACGCATAATAAATGTGTATCTTCTGCCGCAAACTAAACCGAACTTACTTGCGATCGAAACCGAATTAACTAAAACACAATATCATGAAAATGTAATAGATTTTGTTTTTAATAAACCAAAATTGTACAACATCCATAAAATATAAAATAAATCTTACTCTGAACTCCGAGGTGAGTGAAAATAAATACATACATACAAAGTACCTAGAGTTAATACAGTCTGCTCTATCTAAGCATAATTTTTGGATAATTGTATAATTCTTTGTAGTCACACAATATTATATGCAATCGATCTGACTACACGTACAACAAATGCAAATACCGCGTGTCCACAAACAATTAAATAGTGCAATACTTCAAAAATTCCATTGAAAAATAAAACAGATTTTAGAATCTTTTAAAATAAATTAAAAATTACCGTTTAAAAATAATATCTGTGTTAATTTTTTTGATTTTAATTGTGTTTTCCGTTCTTGCATAATTTGCACCGCTTTCGAAAAAATTCTTTCGCAAAACACTGACGTTGCAGGGATGCAAAAACAACTTTTCATGTGCTTATCGAGTGTCAGGTATATCTAGCGGCGCGCATACCACCATTTTAGAGGATCCTCATGTCGATTAAGAAGAGGTTCACCTGAGTATGGATCCAATTCAACTATAACAGTGGTTGTGGGATTTTTCTCCTGGCGTACTAATTTGTTGACCGTTTTATCAAACGTTTTCCACATTGATTCGGATTGCTTTTGTTCTGATGGCGACGGATGTTCTTCTATTGGATCTCGGATTTAAAATTGCTGACTCCGCTAATATATCTGTCTTCTACATCTCTAAATCTTCTGAAAAAAGTTTCTCGGAAGACGTGTAATACTGCCTTAAGTTCTGGTTCCATACTGTCTTGAATATAGCAACTTTGAATGTGTTGATACATGGCATATACAAAAACTTGAACTTTAGTAAAACTTGAACTACTTTAGTAATGCTCTTCTCTGAACTAATTTCTTGTGTTATTTCTTTAAATATTTTTAAAATATCGACTGATTTTTGCAAGACAGCCCATTACTGTATTAATCTCAGAGTTTTCAAGGGCTAATATGGAAATAAGGGCGTCTTTAATAGTAACTGCTCTCTCTAGCATATCTAACGTCGAATTCCATCGCGTTATCACATCTTGTTTGAGTTTCAATTTGGGTAGACCCATTTAATTTTGAATCTGTTTTAACTTTTCCAAAGCTGAAGAACTTTGCTTAAAAAATTATAACATTAGTTTAATCTTGCTTAAAAGAGGCAGAATTTCTTTAAGACGGTTCGGCACTAAGAGATTAATTGACTGTGCAAAACAATTATTTGACTTCCAGCCACCATTCTTTACGGCCGCAAATATATTTGCAGCATTTTCGCTAACAACGCTACTAACTTTATTTTTTATTTAACTTTCCTCCAAGTTTGATTTTAAAATTGCTGTTAAGTTCTGTGCAGTGTGTCTCTCATTGTAAGATCGTTTAATAGACTGCAAAAGAGTCTATTAAATGTGAAAGAATGTCTCCCTCCTTCGCTGTGAACGAGGTTTTTAAGTAATGACGAACCAGTTCATGTCGTTCACTACAGGGAATTCGTTCATTTGAACTAGTTCCTTCGCAAACTACCCATATCTAATCCAGTTATAATTTCATGATATCAAACACCATTTATAGCAGTTATAGCTTCACAAACAGCATTCTGAAAGAAATGCGGCCCTATTACACCTCCTGACCATAATGCACACCAAACATTGAGTCGTTTAGGATGTAAAGGTTTCTCGTGAGTGAATCGTGGATTTTCCTCGCCCTAAATGCGGTAATCTTGTTGGAACGTCGACTAATGGAAATTTCTCGATCTTCAGCAACACTTTTACGTACGAAATCAATATGCTCTCGACCACTACGACTATATATTATTCTTCTTTTATCTTCCACCCAATCAGATTCTTCAAATTTTTAAACAATTCGATTGATAGTGCTTTGAGATGGACGATTGTCCAAACTGTAAATATCACGTAATTTTCTAAAAACATTTTTTATTGAACACCCATTTTCATAAAATAACTATTTTAATCGGTTGTTGTATTATATAGGACTCCATTTTTATATCATACTTCTGAATCACACTTCTGAAATGAGACTAAACCAAGGTATATCCACAACACCATCTGTGTTTTACTCAAGAATTAAAAATACCGCTCAATTTGAAAGACCCGTTACATACAGGGTGTTTTAAAAAGGAGAAACTCAATTTTTAAAGGTTATTTTTGAAAACCTTTTCTAAGACTAATTTTTAATATTTTCGGATTGTTTTAATTTAATTTTTCCAGGCTATTTTCGTTTTTAAGGATGGGACAAGTGCCACGATACCATTTCGTTTTAGCGCTAATATTTTCACAGATGTTTGTGACAGTTGCGTAGTGCAGACGTGCAAATGTTTGTGTAGTGAAATTGCTATAATTTACATAAAAAATCAATTATTGTAATTCAACGTGAACTTTGGCAAATAAATCTTAATCCTACTTTATCGTTTATTGAAGCAATTTCAAGAATTTCGAACAGTTGGATACAGGTCCAGTATTACAAGCCCAAAAACAGGGTGACGCGTTAAAAATATTGCACGTTTGAAGCAAAGTGTAAAGGAGTCTTCAGAAACGTCGATTGGACGACGTGGTGCACAATTGGAAATATTTTCGGTGCCATTCTTTACAGGGATAGACCAATTACAACAAATATTGTCCAAGTCCATCGAATAAGTAACAAACAGAAAGGCCGAAATGGAAAAAGCCAAAAAGTATGAAAATCTGGCATATGATCTCAAACTACATTTGATAGAGGTACTGCCTTTTGTTATATCCAATGAAGGTCTAATACGCAAAACCTTTTCAAGAGCCTGGAAATTCTTGGTGTTTTGCCACAGTGCGACCACGCGCAATACTCTTAGAAACTTGCAACATAGTTCGTAAGATTCTGAGCTAAATGGGAGGAGTTGAACTGCTTTTTCATTCTAGTATTTCAACTTCGATTAGCCGAGGATGAGATAATGTACAGATGATGGTAATAATAATAATAAAGGTTCATTATTTTCGAAACAGTAATAACTCGACTACGCCGCCCTGTCTTAGGCGATTTTTGAATCAGGCGGCACTTCAGTTCCTCTAAAAATTGAATTTGCGGCGAAAGAATGTCTTATTTTTAAAGGGAGTTAATCATTGAGACATTCTAGAATGTTCCTGTGTCATCAAAAATGTATTGCAGAGATCAAAATGGAGTAATCTGATGACCCCAAGTCTGGAAAATATGATGTAGTTGATGATAGAAACAAGAAGATATTATCAGAATGTTACAAAAAGTATATTATTATGTCTTTCATAGCATGAAAACATATAAAAAAACTCTCTCCATTTTAACTCTGGCAAACCTGGTTCCCCATGAGCTTCAGACTTCAACTGTAGTTTTCTTTTATTCAAAATAATTGAAAAGCAAACATTGAAAAAAAACTTATTGCATTTAGGTAGTTCGCTCATGATAATCCGCTCAAGTATAATCCTAGACACTATACAATCACACTTTTACAGAAAATAAATGTAGCAACGCTACTCTAAGGGGGGAAAACCCGTTTTCCCTTCCCGCTTCGCCCTCACTTGTATTCGATTTACGATTTACACGGACATGTTGCGCCTGGACTGAACGCTCCTGTTGATCAGAACACCGTGTACTTACAAGCTAAGAGATTCAGAGATGAAATTTTGAAAGCTAGGTACGGGTGATTCAGCGGATTCGAAAGTCGCTGTAACTGGCATAGCATCGCGGAAAGTGGAGATACGGCAAGTGCTGATAAAGAGGGTGTGTCTCTTTATCCAGAAAAACTCAAGGTTCTAAGAGAAGAAAGCGGATCTAGCAGCCCAACCGTACTCAACGTGGATAAGACTAGATTGTACTGGAAGAAGATACATAAAAGAAGATGCATGAAGAAGGAAGAAGATGCATGAAGAAAAAACCTTTCCAGGTTTTAAGGCCTCCAAAGACCGATTGACAGTGATGGTTAGCGGGAATGCAGCTGGTGACTGTCAGTTAAAATTTCTATTAGTTTATCGCTCGGAAAATCCAAGAGTTTTAACAAATACATCTAAAGCTGGGTTGTTCATGATTTGCAAGTCAAAACCAACCTTTCCAACCAAACCTTTCCTGGTTTTAAGGCCTCCAAAGACCAATTGATAGTGATGGTTAGCGAGAATGCAGCTGGTGACTGTAAGTTAAAATCTCTATTAGTTTATCGCTCGGAAAATCCAAGAGCTTTAAAAAATAAATCTAAAGCTGGGTTACTCGTGATTTGAAAGTCAAAATCAACCTTTCCAACCAAACTTTTCCTGGTTTTAAGGCCTCCAAAGATCGATTGACAATGATGGTTAGCGAAAATGCAGCTGGTTACTATAGGTTAAAATCACTATTAGTTTATCGCTCGGAAAATCCAAGAGCTTTAAAAAATAAATCTAAAGCTGGGTTACTTGTGATTTGAAAGTCAAAATCAACCTTTCCAACCAAACTTTTCCTGGTTTTAAGGCCTCCAAAGATCGATTGACAATGATGGTTAGCGAAAATGCAGCTGGTTACTATAGGTTAAAATCACTATTAGTTTATCGCTCGGAAAATCCAAGAGCTTTAAAAAATAAATCTAAAGCTGGGTTACTCGTGATTTGAAAGTCAAAATCAACCTTTCCAACCAAACTTTTCCTGGTTTTAAGGCCTCCAAAGACCGATTGACAATGATGGTTAGCGAAAATGCAGCTGGTTACTATAGGTTAAAATCACTATTAGTTTATCGCTCGGAAAATCCAAGAGCTTTAAAAAATAAATCTAAAGCTGGGTTACTCGTGATTTGAAAGTCAAAATCAACCTTTCCAACCAAACTTTTCCTGGTTTTAAGACCTCCAAAGACCGATTGACAATGATGGTTAGCGAAAATGCAGCTGGTTACTATAGGTTAAAATCACTATTAGTTTATCGCTCGGAAAATCCAAGAGCTTTAAAAAATAAATCTAAAGCTGGGTTACTTGTGATTTGAAAGTCAAAATCAACCTTTCCAACCAAACTTTTCCTGGTTTTAAGGCCTCCAAAGATCGATTGACAATGATGGTTAGCGAAAATGCAGCTGGTTACTATAGGTTAAAATCACTATTAGTTTATCGCTCGGAAAATCCAAGAGCTTTAAAAAATAAATCTAAAGCTGGCTTACTCGTGATTTGAAAGTCAAAATCAACCTTTCCAACCAAACTTTTCCTGGTTTTAAGGCCTCCAAAGACCGATTGACAATGATGGTTAGCGAAAATGCAGCTGGTTACTATAGGTTAAAATCACTATTAGTTTATCGCTCGGAAAATCCAAGAGTTTTAAAAAATAAATCTAAAGCTGGGTTGCTCGTGATTTGCAAGTCAAAACCAACCTTTCCAACCAAACTTTTCCTGGTTTTAAGGCCTCCAAAGATCGATTGACAATGATGGTTAGCGAAAATGCAGCTGGTTACTATAGGTTAAAATCACTATTAGTTTATCGCTCGGAAAATCCAAGAGCTTTAAAAAATAAATCTAAAGCTGGGTTACTCGTGATTTGAAAGTCAAAATCAACCTTTCCAACCAAACTTTTCCTGGTTTTAAGGCCTCCAAAGATCGATTGACAATGATGGTTAGCGAAAATGCAGCTGGTTACTATAGGTTAAAATCACTATTAGTTTATCGCTCGGAAAATCCAAGAACTTTAAAAAATAAATCTAAAGCTAGGTTGCTCGTGACAGTTGATGAACTTATAGAAATGTGTGAGTAAAACATTGAAGAACGGAACGTGTTTTGACCCAGTTCAATCTGAAGACGGTTGCAAATCTGAGGGAAGCCCTCAGTTTAATTAAAAAAGGGTTAAACATCTTGACTCTAATGAAGAGGGCAATTCAATTATAAACCAGGGAGTAAAAAAATATTAACGTGCTATGAAGAAATTTTGTTTCTTAATGACGGGTCAAAGAAAAAATCTTTGACCCGTCAGACTTTATGAAGCCCTCTTCATCAAAATAACTTCGTTTTATGTTTTTGCATTAAAATAATATTATAATGTGTTTAATTATCTAAGATTTAAACACACAATTTTCTTCCAAATGATTGTTTTCTTCAGCCCTTGGTCCCAGTTAAACAAAATTTGTACGCTTTTATATATGAAATTGTACCTCGACTTCGGTTCGGTGGTTCGGTCCCACCTATCGCGTAAGTTCGCGGTATTTCTGTATTTTTAATCATTAGAATATAGGTATTCGACCAGTTAGACTGATTAATAATTTTATTATTACATAACATACAATATTATATAAATAATTGATTTATTTACCCGATATTTTTTTAATTTAAGTAGTCCGCTATATACGTAGTAGTACGCTTAAGATTTTAATGGTCATTATTCATGTGATACAAGGCTGTTTACAAATAAAACAGGATTATTATTTAATGTTCACCTCTTTTATGCAAACATATTCATTAGATATTCCAATGATTTATTAAGTATGTATACATGTAGAGCTAAAAAATATCGTACAATATTTACATCTGTAACATTTCTGTTACAGATGGTTTCAAAAATGATGCACCTTTTACTGCTAGTCAGTTCCTTGATCTCCTTGGCCACCACCCACCCACAGTCAAATTATGCGAACCAAGCAAACAACATCGAGTACATTGGCGAAGGTCTTCCACCTGATGCGACCTTGGGAGGCAAGGTCATCCATTTGGACGACCTCAGTCCAGACATTAACCTCAACAAAACACAAGCGGACCTCAATTGTGCAGCAGGATCAATGCAGGTATCTCCATTGTTAATTTATTGTACGAGGGCACATAAATAGTTAACTTTAGCGTATTTATATTAAGCCGGCATTTTGCAATGCACTTAAATAATTAACAGGTCCATTACCATAAAATAGATTAATTAATTTTCCTTTAAACTAAAATAGCGGTTAACATGTTATGTTGGAATTTTAAATTTAAAATACGCTGTATTTTATAGTGGAGCACAAAAGAGCAATAAATTCTGTATCTAAAAGTATTAAATGATGATATCCCTATTTTTTACGGTTTTCGACTTATAAAATAAACAAAAAAACCAAAATAATGCAGTTAAAGCAAAGGTAACGGTTTATTTTATTTTAGTAAACAATAAAACAAAATTTAAATTAGAAACATAATACTATGTAAAAAACTATTTTTAGAACGAATGTTCGAAACGCTGACCGTTTACCTCCTAACAGTTCAACATTCTAATATGAACTCCTTCCGTGACTGCTCTTCTTATCTCAATAGGATCTACAATAAGGTTGCGAATGCTTGATTCGCCCGGTGTTCTAACTCCTCTCTAGTGTTTACTGGCGTTTTGTAGATAATATATTTTACAGTAGCCTAAAGATAGAAATCAAGAGGAATTAAATTTAACTGAGGTAGCCGATACTTTATGGAAATAAATTTTAAATAAATCAGCGAAGATTAATATCTAAAAAAAAATGTTATGTGGAATCTCTGGTAAAATGAGGATTTTTATTGATACAGAAGTGACAATTTCGTTTGTTAAAAACTCCTTCTCTCGAAAATTTGAACTCATCAGTCAAGATTATTTTTTAAGTAATGTCTGAATGAATGTGGCGCGTTGATATATTTTTTTTCTTAATTTGGGTTTTTCACCACGATCTAAAACTCAAAAAATATCAAAAATATCTGTTCTTATGTAAATAAAGAATCACTTTGTAAAAACAAAAAACCAAAAGGAGACAAATTTCTCAGTGATTCTTTTTTGTAATAAATTTGCCTAACGAACAAAATTTTAAAAATATAAAAATGTTCTAAAAAAATACAAACTTTTAACGTTAAAGTTATCTAAAAATAAATTATATTAATTTCTATAAATTCTGAAAAGATAGGAAGTAAATATATTATTTGAGTATGTCAATGCTAAATTGACAATTAGACAATTAGATTTTATGACAGTGGCGTATTACCAATATATATATATATATATATATATATATATATATATATATATATATATATATATATATATATATATATATATATATATATATATATATCATCATCATCATCATCATCATCAGCCCGTATCGATCCACTGCAGGATGAAGGCCTCTTCAGCATGCTTCCAATCTTCACGGTCCTGGGCTTTCCTCTGCCACTCGGGTCCAATATACTTAACGATGTCATCAATCCATCGTGCTTACGGTCTTCTTCGCGGACGTTTGCGATCAAGCGGTATCCACTCCAGGATTGCCTTGGTCCATCTGTCGTCCCATCGCCTCGCTATATGGCCTGCCCATCTCCATTTCAACTGTTTTACTCTTCCAATGATGTCACAGACTTTTGTTTGTTCCCTGATCCATGCGCAGGACTTTCTGTCTCGTCTTGTAATGCCAAGCATACATCTTTCCATTCCCCTCTGTGCCACCCGAAGTTTTTGAATTGATTGCGATGTGAGTGTCCAGGTTTCACTTCCGTATGTCATAACGGGTAGAACGCACTGATCGAATACTTTTCTTTTCAGGCAAAGTGGGAGTCTGCTCTTAAACACTATGTTGAGCCTACCAAATGCCTGCCAGCCACATTTAACACGCCGTTCCACCTCCCGGGCGGTATTCCCCTCCATGGAAATACTCTGCCCAAGATATACAAAGCTGTCCACAATCTCTAAATCCCTTCCTAAAACTGAAATTCTTCTGTCCTGAGCGAAGTTATTGAACATAACCTGACTCTTTTTCAGGTTTATTTTCAAGCCAAATGGTTCGCCAGCCCTTTGCAGTTCTTGTATGCGTCTTTGCAGCTCCTCTGGGTCTTGTGAAATGAGAATAATATCATCTGCAAATCTAAGATGGTTTAAGTTTGCACCATTGATCTTTACCCCATCCTGTTCCCAATCCAGTTTACGGAATACTTCTTCAAGGCCAGCCGAGAAAAGAATAGGCGATATTGCGTCACCCTGCCGTACACCTCGTTCTATATTAATTCCCACTTCAAGATCATCAAGGTGAATTGTGGCTGTAGCTCCATCATATATCGATTCTAATAGGTTTACATAGGCTCTCTCTACACCTTGGCTAAGCAGTGCATCCATTATCGCATGCTTTGAGATGGAATCAAATGCTTTTTCGTAGTCGATAAAAGCCAAGCACAGTGGCATGGTGTATTCGTTGTGCCTTTCTATGACCTGCTGTACAACCTGGATGTGATCCATTGTACTGAATCCACTTCTGAATCCTGCTTGTTCTCTTGGTTGTGCGTCATTCAGTTTTTTTAATATTCTTTTAGAAATTATCTTAGTGAAAACTTTGTACATCACTGATAGGAGGCTTATTGGACGGTAGTTCTTTAAATCTTCCTGTGCTCCTTTTTTATGTAAAAGGATCACTTCTGCATTTTTCCGTAAGTCAGGTACTTTTTGTTCTTTGAGGCATTTTGAGTATAATTTTGCCAGTGTTTTATGTAACGTCCGACCACCAGCTTTTAGCATTTCGACAGTTACACTATCCTTTCCTGGAGCCTTGCCGTTCTTCATCAATTCTATAGCATTTGTTACTTCCTCCACTAGGATATCTGGTATTATATATTGTTCTTCCGTGGGTATTGCTGTCCCTGACTGGCTCTGATCTTCATATAACTGGGAATAAAACCTTCTGACAATCTCTAACATTTGGGTACGCGTCCTGCACACTGTGCCATCCTCACGCTTTAAAGCATATATTTGCGTTCTTTTGTTTCTCAGCTTCTGTTTAGCTTTGTTAATTCCTTTGTTTTCTTCCAGGGTTTTTTGCACCAGCTGCATATTGAATCGGCGCGTGTCCTCTCTGATACGTTTTCTCATAGTTTTGCAGAGCTCAGTGTACTCGACCCTGCCAAAAGGACTACCTGCATTTCTCATTGCTCGCCGTTTCTTCATTAAATCAATGGTCTCACTGGAGATTTTTGTTTGTTTGAGACATTTTTCCTCTGGTGCTATTGAAGCAGCCGTTTGAAGTACATTGTTGGCGATTTCTTCATATTGAACTGATATTTCCACCTCCTCTGGATCTTGCAATGCAGCAAACCGGTTTGACAAAGCAATCTCAAAATCGCTTCCTCTGTCCAGCAGTTTTCCAGAATCCACCTTGCCCTTCTTTGATCTTACCATTTTTTCGCGCTCTTTTCGACAGTCAATCCGAACCCTTGCTGGTACAATTCGGTGGTCAATATATATATATATATATATATATATATATATATATATATATATATATATATATATATATATATATATATATATATATATACACATAGGCGACGTTTACTATGTGATTATGATTGTATATATTCTTCTTTAGAATCCGGAACCATATTGAATTTAAATCTACCGAAGGCATAGCAATACAGTTTTTTTTATTTAAATTAATTCTACCGGTTTCTTTTTATCTTCTGTATTTTGTTACCGATTCTTTTAATACCGTTTTGGAATTATTCCAATTGATTTTATGACCCGATTCTCGTTCGTGTTGACAAATTCTAGATTTACTGAAATCGCCCTTTTAAAAAAGGAATCTTTTATTCTAATATCTAACGGTCTAGATATTTCACTTACATAAAATATGCCATATTCGCAGGGAATTTTATAAACCCCATTTTTGGTATTGTGTTGTGTTACTTTTTCTTAATATATATCTAAAAGTATTTTTTGTTTTAAATGTCGTTCTTATGTTGTATTTATTTCCTACTATTTTAATTGTGTCAAACTGTCACAGATGTTTATTTATGTCAGAAACCTTCTTAGAAAAGGCGATTTTAATAAAGCTAGAATTTGTCAACACGCATGGAAATCGGGTCATAAAATCAGTTGGGATAATTCCAAAATGGTATTAAAATAATCGGTAACAAAATACAGAAGATTAAAAGAAACCACTAAAATTAATTTAAATAAAAATAACTATATTGTTATGCCTGCGTTAGATTTAAATTCAATATGGTTCCCGATTCTAAAGAATACAATTAAAAATATTTAAGTATTTCAATACACAATCACATAGTAAACTTCTTCAAACTTGGTAGTATGTCACTGTCATTAAAAACTAATTGTCAATGTAAGTATCATTGACATACACAAAAAATATATTGCAGTCACGTTAGCTGTGGTGTATAAGGCATCAGCCTGACGATAGGGCAGTTAACGTGGAGCGGGTTTTATTCCCGTACTAGGCAAAAAAGTTTTTCTAAAATTCTTGTGAATGTTTCTAGGTAAGAGTGTAAATCTGACAAGGAATCACAGCCCTCAGTCACGCCAGTTTGAAGCTGGGTAAGACCGGATGCCTTCTGAGAGGTTTTCTACATTGGTCACTCGCCAGTCGGTAGGCTTTCTGATAGACTTATGGGTAGGCACATAACCAAGGGATGATAGCCCGAGGGGGGTTTTCGGTAGCTGATGACCGTGGTTCGGAACCCACGTTAAGCTGTAGGTCCAGTCGCTAAATAGCCTTCTCAGTTGCTGATGCGCCTCTAACCCCAAAACTTTACTTTACAAAAAATATATTTACTTCCTATCTTTTCAGAATTTATAGAAATTAATATAATTTATTTCTAGATTAGTTTTGAAAACGGGAGGAGAATACTTCCCGAAACGTTAACGTTAAAAGTTTGTATTTTTTTAAAATTTTGTTCGTTAGGCAAATATATATATATATATATATATATATATATATATATATATATATATATATATATATATATATATATATACGAACAGATAGTTTTGATATTTTTTCAGCTCTTCTAATAAAAGATTGTGGATACGCATGCAAATAAACCAGAATGTTAATCGTGTTAACCTCATCAAATTCACCCTGGTCAAATTCCGGAGTGTCTCCGAAAAACTAAAATTTATAAAATCCGTTTAAATTTTCTTTTATCCGTTCGTGCTAAATTAAGGTACATGGCGTTAAACTCTCTGCAGATGCGGTCGATAATTTTGTCACACTATCCGTATAAAATAAATAAATTCATGATCACCGCATTCGAATAATTAATTCCTTCCATTCTTTACTGAGACAATTACTAACTTAAATACGGTAATAATGAATTATCAAACTAATAATATCAAATACATACATTTTCATAATATTTGTTTAGAAGTAATATCACTCTATTTGTCTTTGTCTATATATCTTTTCACTTAACACTTTTAGATAGAGTATTTATTGCTCTTTTGTGCTCCACTATAAAATACAGCGTGTTCCATTTAAAATTCCTATATATCATAAATTTTCAAGTTCTATCAAAACGACACTATTTTGTAAACACTCTGTATGCGATATTAATTCTCATGTCATGATATCAGCATATATATAATACTACTATATTGCTGGAGATCCGCGAAATCATTACGGTACAGACATATATACATCTATTTCTCTCACTACTACTTTGAGTCTTCTGAGCATGTCCGAGAACTGAGTATGCTTATAAGGTTTGTTCTAGCAAAGGTTTCAAACGGTTTCAAATCGTCCGGAGTTTGCGCAGACGAATGTACGCGTTCTAGTAAATTAAAACCGGAATTCCGACTACCAGTAAGATGTTCTAGCAACAACCAATATCCAGTTTGCAAACTAGTTTCAAACTGTTCAATTTAGTTTGTGACAAGCGCAATAGCTGGAAATGTTCGTTGATTTGTTTTGACTTTGGATTGTTTGGTTACAGATTGTTGGCTACAGGCATCCATAAAACTAGTTCGGAATAATAAATAAATTGTAAAATATATACAAATAGCAGTCTTAGATCTTCATAGCCGGTCGCGTTGGTGCGGCGGTAAGAGCGCCTGCTTTGCCGAATCCGCGCTGGAGCGATAGCTGGTTCGATTCCAGCGCTCGGATGGTTATTTTTCTTTCTTCTGTCCGTTTATCTTTCCTAAATGTTTGTGATTGTTTCTAGGCAAGAGTGTAAAATCCGACTACGAATTACCCCTCAGTCACGCCAGTTAAAGGCTGGGTAAGGCCGGATGCCTTCTGAGAAGTGTTCTACGTTGGTCACTCGCCAGTCGGTAGGTTTCCTGATAGACTTATGGGTAGGCACATAACCAAGGGTTTATAGCCCGAGGGGGGTGCTGGCCTGGGTTTGTCGGAAGCTGATGACCGTGGTTCGGAACCCACGTTAAGCTGTAGGTCCAGTCGCTAAATAGCCTAGTTGCTGATGCGCCTCTAACCCAAACACTTTACTTTACTTTTAGATCTTCATAAACTCATTTCGAAATAATAAAATAAAATTTAAAATGTAAGTACACTATAAACATAAAATACTTCAAAATAATAAAAAAAATAAATTTAAAGGAAAATAATCAATATGGTAAGCCAGTGTGGACGATTTTAATGCCCCCACAGTATCATTTTTATGATAAATTTTTTTTTTCCTCTACTATTTTCAAATGAAAATATAAACAAACGCAATTCAACGACGTAGAGAAATGTCAATCAAAATAAGCGTTCCAGCAGAAAAAAAATCTCAAACCGTTTGCAACTAAGTTTAGGGACGAACATGCGCAGTTAATTAATCCATCAAACTGGTTTCAAACCGTTTGAAACCTTTGCTAGAACAAACCTTGACAGACGTGCGTCAGTTTGCATATTTTTATGTTTTTGTGTCACGTTTATTTATCACGACATTTGCGCATAACGGCCCAAGTAGTAGAAAAAGAAATAGAAGCAGACGTTTGCTGTGTCACGTACTTCGTGACACCTCCACTTACAGTATTAGCAATATAGTGGTATTATATGTATGGTTATCATAAAGCAACCATTAAAGAACCGTTTTCAAAAATTCAGGTATGCTGGTTGTAAAAAAAATATATTTATATTCAAGGTTATTTCTTGCCAAATTTCTTTTAAAAAAATTGTAAGCATATGTTACAGAAAACAGTTCGAAAATGCTTCACAGAATCTAAAAATATAATATTATATAGGGTATTCCATTCAAAATAAAAACAATTGGTATTAGCTACGAGCAGATTTGGCAACACCGCAGTGCAGAAAATATTTTAAATGGACAGCTCATTTAGAGAGCTCAATTTAAAATCTTTACTTTAAGTAGTTCTCCGCAAACGTCGAATGTACCATTCATCGTGAATCACCCTGTACCAGGTGTCCCATTAGGGATGGATCGCGGTCGTATCTTGAAAACTATTTATCCCACAGCTTTGGGGAAAAAAAATTGTACTAAAAATGATCATGAGAAATTCACCAAAAATATTTTTAAGCTTCTAAAACGACCGCAAGAGGGCGTGACGAGCTAAACATTTAAAAACATTTTTTTTTGTGTGTATTTTCAAGTGTTAACCAAGTAAGAAAAATTCTCAGTTATAATTAGCAAACTGTCTCCTACAACTTTGTTGTTGACATTTTGTCGTAATTTCACGAATAGAGGGGAGGGGGGAGTTTTACCTATTGAGATAAAAATTCGTCTAATATCCGTTTGCCTTAACCGATTTTCCTCAATTTGGATTGCTGGGACAATCAGATAATCTGGGAGATAAATTATTTAGTTTATAAATGAAACCGCGAGGTGGCGTTACATTCAACAATAGTTTTTTTGAAGTTTTGTTCAGTTTTTTCAAATGGAATGGTACAGCTTTTACTACATGGCAAGAAAGGTAATTTAAAAGGATATCGAAATCGAAATCTCTGACATGTCAAGAGATATTTCGATTTTTCTAAAAAAAATCAGTTAATTTTAATTTTTACCGTAATATTAAGTTAAAAATTGGTCTTAGTATTTAGGTCGCAATCGCAACCGCAACAATTTTATTTAAAAAATAAAATTATCTATTCAGTATCAATCATCATAAATGTTCTAATCCTGACCTTGATAATATTTTCTAATTTAATTAAATAAGCGGAAAAAATGCCTTTCCCCAATTGTTGCATTTTCTCTTTTGTGATTCTTAAATACTACTTGACAGAATATTGAAATCAGTCATTAATAAATATACCTACTCTTTCTTTTAAACTAAATGAATGGATGAATGAAATTATGCGTTTTCGGGTTTCCAAATAAACGCATGCAATTCTTAGGTACATTACACAAAGAGTGTAAGAAGGCAACCATGGAAAAAACAAAAACAGTCAAATTAACTTGTCAGTTTTGAAATGCATTACATTTTCAACATTGCATTTATTGATTATTAATAATTATTATAATAATATCTAACAATGCCTTTTACGAATAACGAGGCCTATGACATGTTGGCGGAGTATTTCCAATGTTTTGAAAATGCATGTATTGCAGAGCGGCAATATGCAAGTCAATATCCCGAAAGAAGGCATTATTCGAAGAAGGTGTTTACACGTCTAGCAAGACGTTTAGGAGAAACAGGAATTGTGTATCCAGATCCAGTCTGCACCAGGTTACGTTCGATTCGTAATGGAGATAATGTCGTAAATGTTCTGGCATATGTTGAAACCAACCCCCATTTAAGCATCAGACAAATATCTGAAGAATTAGGTGTTAGCAAGACATCCGTTCATCGAATCTTAAGAGATAACAAGCTGCACCCCTATCATGTTGTCTTACACCAAGCCCTTTTGGATAACGATTTCGACAGACGGTTGGACTATTGTCACTGGTTAAAAAATATGTGTAGTGAAAATAAACAATTCTTAAAACGCATACTATGGACTGATGAAGCTACTTTTAGCAGTGATGGAGGCGTTAACTTACATACTATGCACTACTGGGCAGTTGCTAATCCACACTGGATGTTAGAAATCAACCATCAAAATAGATGGAGTGTGAACGTATGGTGTGGTGTTTTGGGAGACAAAATTATTGGTCCGTTTATTTTTAATGGACATTTGAATAGTGAAACATATTTAAATTTTTTACAAAATAGACTGCCAGAACTAATGGAAGATGTTTCGTTGGAAACAAGAAGACAAATGTGGTACCAGCATGATGGATGCCCTGCCCACAGGTGGTTCGAAACTTCTTGGATGCTTCGTTTCCAAATCGTTGGATAGGACGGGGTAGTTTATTTTCATGGCCGGCGCGCTCACCGGATTTGACAGTCCTCGATTTTTACTTGTGGGGAAGACTAAAACACCTTGCTTTTCAAACTCGTCCTACCACACGAGAAAACATGATTGAAAGAATTCAAAATTCAATAACCAGCATTTCAAGAGCGGAAATTGAAGCTGCCGTTTTTAGTACTCGTCGAAAAATAAATCTTTGCATTTCTAAGGATGGAAGGCATTTTGAACATTTAGAAAGGCGTTAAAGTTCAGATTCTGTTAATTATTAGACTGTTGTGCTGTTAATTTTATTTGACTGTTGTTATTATTATTATCTTCGTTGTTGGCCCGTTGGCCTTTAAACACACTCCAAATTAATATGGCACGAAGAATTTGGACCAGTCCTAAGCCTGGGTAAAGTGTGAAGGAAGGCAAACATTAGGTTAAAATGTTTTTAACTTAATGCAATATCTCTTGACATGTCAGAGATATCGATTTCGGGTTTTCACTGGATGATTCCTCTTTAAATTACCTTTCTAGCCATGTAATAAAAGCTGTACCATTCCATTTGAAAAAACTGAACAAAACTTCAAAAAATCTATTGTTGAATGTAACGCCACCTCGCGGTTTCATTTATAAGCTAAATAATTTATCTCCCAGATTATCTGATTATCCCAGCAATTGCCTTTTAAATGAATCCAAATTGAGGAAAATCGGTTTAGGCAAATGGACATTAAACGACTTTTTATCTAAATAGGTAAAACTCCCCCCCCCCCCCCCCCACCCACTTCTTTATTCGCGAAGTTACGACAAAATGTCATAAAACAAAGCTGTAGGAGACAGTTCGCTAATTATAACTGAAAAGTTTTCTTACTCGGTTAACACTTGAAAATACACAAGATTTTTAAAAATGTTTAGCTCGTCACGCCCTCTTGCGGTCGTTTTAGAAGCTTAAAAATATTTTTGGTGAATTTCTCATGATCATTTTTAGTACAATTTTTTTTCCCCCAAAGCTGTGGGATAGATAGTTTTCAAGATACGGCCGCGATCCATCCTTAATGGGACACCTGGTATATTTCGTCTTCTTCCATTGTCTTTCAAGTTTGAACATTTTTTTGAATCACATAAGCCAAAACCCACAAGCGTTTTACGTTGGGACATTGTCACCATAAGTTTCCAGTAAGTTTCCACTCACCATAAGTATACGACAGCTTTCACTCGCGCTTTTCTTTTTATTCAACAAGAAATTCAGTAATGCTTTTTATTTGGCTCAATGCTCGACATGTTTACCACACGAAAAAAATATAACGCTAGCTCGAAATCACTTATTGCCAATCACTAGAGATAACAAAATAACATAAGAGATTAGACTCTTGTTTCTAGCGCCATCTCTTAAAAAATTGAGAATTATTAACCGCCTTTAATTAACGCGATGTCAATCCAAATGCAACATTTGAATCCCTGCCTTCTTTTCGCCTTTTAATCAATAGCTTTACTACTCAGAATCATGAAAGCTTGAGTGAGATGTATTTCCAGATCTACTGTATAGCTCTGGCATTGCATCTTTTATATGTACATAAAGAATCCTTCTGTATATCATTTAAAAAATACATTTTTTGTATTTTAGATAGATCTGCACTTCAAAGAACCTTTCTATGGTATAGCTTACGCGGACTTCGACAGAAATTCTGCCTGCCAAGTGGCAGGAAAGGGTGCCCTTAAGTATAACCTCGAATTGCCCTTGAAAGGATGTGGCACCAAACAGGTAGTTAAACGAAAGGACACGCTTTTTTATAAATAATCGTTCCATGTTTTTTTAGGATCCCCAAAGAGTCTTCACCAACAACATTGTTGTCCGATTTCATCCTGGATTAGAGATGGATGGAGATGAGATCATCACCATCGTTTGTAGATATCCGCCACCGATAGTTCAAGAACCAATTAACGAACTTTTCAGGTAACAAAAACATCTATATTGTTATTGTGTCATTCTGAAAGACAATAGTGCTCAATATATACAGAGCCTTCCTTTAACAACCAACTCGACAAGTTTGTAATGATTAGCACGAAATCATTAATTTCCTTAAACTACGACATACGTTTATCGGTTTGTATCACCGGCGTAGTCAGGGGGGGGTTCAACCCCCCCAAACTATTTGCGATTCTGGCTGACGAAACCACCGACATCGGACGTGTAGAACAAGTCTCGTTATGTCTTCGATATGTTGATTTTACAGATAATAAACACCATATACTTTAAGAGATGTTCCTTGAGTACATTCCAACGGTCATGTTTCAGGATCCGGTCTCGCAAATCTTATTATGAAATACGGTGGGGTCCACAAACATGAAGCTATTATAAGATTCGGGGAAATTTATTCAGCGATTGTGAATGCTCTCGAAGAACTCCAATTTAATCACAATAAGGAAACATCGCAACAAGCCGCCCAATTGCTAAGTACGCTTCGATCTTCAGATTTTGTGATGTGTTTAGTGATTCTTTAAAAAGTTATGAGCTATACATTGCCGCTATCAAAACAATTACAGGCAATTGACATCGATCTTATCACGGCATTCAAACATGTAGATGACTTTATTAATGTCTTACAACTCCTGAGAAACAACACTGACGTCGAATATCTTCATCTCTATGAAGACGCAAAGGTTTTACTGGAAGAAAATGGTGGTATACTGCGAATGCCACGCGTCGTCAGAAGACAATTAAATAGACCGAACATTCCTGCATTGGATGTATGCACGTATTACAAAATTAATTTGTTCATTCCATTTCTTGATCATACAATTCAACAATTGGTTGAAAGGTTTTACTACCAGTTACTGCCAGTTCTGAAATTGAAGAAGCAATTTCCATGTACTCGTCACTGCTTCCCGAAAGCAACATATCAGTGGTTAAAGCAGAACTTGAACTATGGAAAACAGTGATGACAAGTATCTCGCCTACCCCGAAATCTAGTTTCGAATGCCTAGATATGTGCGATAAAAACCTTTATCCTAATATTTACGCATTACTACAAATCTTGGCTACCATTCCTGTATCCACTGCTACCCCAGAAAGGCCTTTCTCGAGCCTAAGGAGACTGAAAAACTATTTACGAAACACTACAAGTGAAAACAGACTTAATGGTTTGGCTTTCATGAACATTCACTATGGAACAGAAATTGCAGAACAGAATCATGCAGATGAAGTAGGGGATATGTTTAAAAGAAAAAGCCGAAGATTTCTTCTTTAATGGTTTTAGATTTCACGCAGAGGAACGAAATTAATTTAACCATGTCATTTAAAGTTAAGAACTTTATAAATATGTCGTAATTTTTCCGATGAATATATAGATATTAAATTTCATGTAAGTATATTTTTATTGTTTTATTTACTTCAAACTAACTTTAAAATTACGATTAGAAAAGTTTTTGCTGAACATCAGAGTCTTTTTAATTCAAGAATTGTGATAAACAATAGCACATAAATGTAAAATAACAACAAATCAAATTAAAAAATAAATATTTTTAGTGGTTCTCTTATGTTTGTATGGGCTTTCTCGTATTAAATCCTAAATCTAATCTCCCATCATATTCTCGTTGTACTGCCCTTGGTAACACCGTTCAAAGTCCATCATATATCGGTAAAAACGTGCTCCTCTGAGTAGGCACCCGTATTATCTGTAAATTGGTCCAGGGGAGAATGTAGCATATGAAGTTTATGGGACATTCACAGCCCATAATTTAAAATATTTCAAACATAGTTTCAATCAATTCTTCATAATTGTCAGCTTTGTTGTTTCCAAAAAAACCATTAACATCTGCTTTAAGACTCTCGCAGGCTTGTTTTGCATGAGCATTGACGAATTCTGTGAAAGCATCACTGCTCATTATTTGTTTTATTTGTGGTCCGACAAAAATACCCGCTTTAACTTTAGTTTCAGATAATTTGGAAAAAAACCCTTTAAATATCCAAGAGAATTTCAGCTTATCTAAGAGAGCTTCAGAATTTGGATCCAGAGCTTTCACACATTGGTTCATTAGGCAACCATCTTAAAATAGCCTATTACTGACCAATGGTATTCTGTATATTTTAACTTTTCCAGTACCATTTTCACAGTAACGTAACTTTCCTTAAGCATCACAGAATGTGCTACGGGAAGACTAGGGAATAGGTTTCCGTTGTGAAGAAGAACTGCTTTTAAGCTTTTTGAAGAGCTATCGATGAAGAGCCGCCAGTCAGAAGGTATGCATGATATTCCGATTTCCTTGAACAAATCAGTCACGCTATTACAGTAACAAAGTCCGACTTCTTTAGTAAAAAACATACAACATTTTTATGGCGCTCTCTTTGATCAGTTATTTTCACAACATCTTCAAGCAAATTCCACTGTTTCAATCGAGAACCTAAAATCTCTGCTTTATTCTTTGGCAGGTTTAGGTCTCGTATTAAATCATTGAATTATATTGAGCTGATGAAATGTGGTCCAAAACCCGGTGACTTTATCATGAATTCACTACCATCGGTATTGGTAAGCGGTGTAAGAGATGGAACGGGAATATTTTCTCAGCATTTTTACCAGATCGACGCTTACTTAGATTAACGATACAAAAATAACAATCTTGCACATTATCACTAGGTTCCCTCCAAAGTCTTGGCACTGCAATTGTCGTTTTTCTCCTCGATGTCTAAAGTATTTTGCAATTAACACAGGCAAAGTGAGGTACCCAATTTTTATCTTGATTCCGGATTTTGAGGTTAAAATAGACTTCATAAGCTTAGCAAAGCTTCGAATTTGTTACCAAAGCAAATGTTTTGCTTCTTACTTTAATAAATTCACCACAAATAAAACAGAGTTGACTCAATATCCTGTTTACACTATCTTGACGCCATTTTCTAACTTAGTAATACACAAGGGCGGTTGTTACAGCTGTGATAGACAAGTAAACACTCACTACTGTGCCCTTCACAAATAATATGAAATTTGCTATCAGGTTGATCAAAGTGCTGCCATCTATTGCTCATAAAAGCAATTAAAATCGAACTTACTTATCGACGTAAATCAGACAAAAGCAAACAAAAAAAAGTTATAAAGCTAGAAATAGTTAAAAGCTAAAAATGGAAATATAAGTGTTTTTCGATGTCTAGAATCAGAATTCAAGCACTGGAACAGAAACCCCAAAAAAAAGTTTTTTATCCATCTGTGTTATTATTACCAGCTTAGGCAATGGTTTAAAAAAATTAGTATTTTTTCTTGTTTTGCCGTTTTTAAAAGGTCTTTCGATTCGGATTGATATTCGGCTGTGGTATTAACAATTTGCCGTTTAAAAACAAGACTTCTTTCCATAGAGGGATCAATTTTTATGAAAAAATCATTTGCCATTCGTAAACCTTCACTCGGTTTTTTAAGGTTAACTTCACCTTTTCAGTGTTCGTTGAGACTTTCTCTTCAATGGAATGGGGAAGGCATTTCCTCCAAGTTGGTTTCAGTCAAATCTTCATCTTGCAATTCAAGCAATTCTTGAATGTCACTTGATTTTATCCGTTCGAAACCATCTCGTCTTAAGCCATTTTTAACTTGAGCAATATTTTCACCATTACCGACAGTTAGATCGGGCCACAATTTTTTTCGGCATGATGATTTGAATGTGTATGGCTTCAGCTCTTGTAATGATTCTTTTATGTTAACAATGCACTTCACTATATTAAATTTTTTCCAGCATTACATAACGTTCATATCAGAATCACATTCCATGGTGTCCAACATGATTTTAAAGGTTTGTCTAATGTAATAAACTTGGAGTAAGGCCGTCGTGTTAGGAGACAAAAATGTCACCTTTATATTTGAAGGCATAGCTTCGCGCTCACGAGGATGACCTTGATCATTCTCCAAAACTAGAACTGCCTTGAAATCTAAATTATTTTTCTTTAAATAAGTTTCAACTTCAGGAACAAAACAATTCTGGAACCAGTCACAGAAATGACACTTATAACTCACGCTTTCTTGTTGGAACGCCAAAACACAGGTAGGTTGTCCTTTTTTTGATTTTTCAAATCCCGATGATTTAGCGATCTGTAAAGAATTAAGTGGCTTAATTACACAATCTCCTGATGAATTAAACAATCTCCTTAAAACCATAGGTGGACTTTTCACTTTTAGATATTAAAGTTTTGTTTGACAGTCTTTCCTAAAACAGAACAGTTTCGCCTGCATTAAACCCTTGTTCAGGTTTGTATCCACCATCACCAATTAAGTTTGAAAATTCTTCTGGATATGTTACTGCTACTGAAGAGTTTGCAGATGCAGCTTTTCCAGCAATTATGATGTTATGCCGTGATTGTCGAACCTTGAACCTACTGAACCAACCTTCCCCTGCTTGAAATCCTCTATCCTCCATGAATTCTCCATGAACATACTCATCACCAGGTTCTTTAAAATGTGCATAAAGATATTTAGCTTTCTCACGGATTATAGCACCACTTAAAGGCACTCTCTTCTGGCCACAGTCTTCACGTTAATGCAGCTTCCATTTTTTCAATTGCTGGATCACGAACAATTTTTGCTTATAGTGAGATTAAAGCTGTAGAATCCTTTATTTTGTCATTTGATTTCTTGATAGATCGTAAAGTTGATTCATTAGCATTAAAAAAACGTGATATGGATGCAAACGACTCACCAAAGCGTAAACAGCCAAGCCTTTCTATTTTTACCTTAAGCGGCAATACAACTTTTTTCCGTGTAGGAACTAATTTTCCTTTGCTTTTACTCGACATTACAAATCGCGAACAAAACAGAAGAGATGAAATTATTGTGACGAATGACAAGTTGAAGCAATAAAAGAAAATATTCGGTACCGATTGAGTGAAGGAGGCTTTTATCAAAAGCCATAGCGTCACGCGTAATCCGGCGGTGACTTATTTGTCAAAGAACTTTGGGCGAAGCGAAAATAAGACTTGTTTCTTTATAAATACTTTGCCAAATATTTCTCTAAGATTGTCAAGAGTCTGCGAAAGAATTGTTTTTATTTAAAAGCTGATAAGGGAAATAAGGTTGTAGTAATGGACCAATCTGATTACTTTGAACGCGTTGAAAAATTAATTCAAGACGGTCCATATGAACGATTACCGAGAAACCATTGTCAAAAATAGTAAACGAAGTCAGAGATACATTGAAATCTTGTAACAGCCTTATTTCTCCTTTAAAAAAACAAACTTCATTTTTTAATCCAAAAGTGCCAAGATTGTATGCTTTACCAAAAATGCATAAACCAGGGAAAATCCATTGTATCAGCCGTTGATTCCCCAACATATAACTTGGCAAAATGGTTAACAAAGGAATTTACAAATCTACCAAACCAACTACCTTCCTGTTCTGTGATAAACTCAACAAAATTCATACAGAAAGTAAAAAAGACATATCTACAGGAAGGTGAGGTCTTGGTTTTCTTTGACGTATTATCGTTGTTTCCGAGTGTTCCGATTCTACATACCTTTACATACTTAAGAGAATTACTCGAGTTAAATGGTATCAATAACAATATTGTTTTATTAGCTACAAGAATGTGATCGAAGGTATATTGGGCAAACAAAATGATCCATATTAACGAGATATAAAGAACACATTGCCCACATTAGATATGGAAGAAATAAAAAATCTAGTGTTGCCCAGCATGCAATCGAACATAACCACAATATAGACATTAGTAATTTAAGACTGGTTAAAAGTGTAAATAACAATAGGACTTTGGATGCATATGAAAGTATTCAAATAGAAAAATGCAAACAAATCATAAACCGGGATATAGGACCTATTCCGTTCAGTCAACTTTTTCAATTATTAATGTAAGGGTCAGTAAACTTCACGGTTCATTTTTTTCTTTCTTTTTTTCTCTTTTCCCCTTTTTTTACACGCTTCATTAGGTAGGTAGTTCATTTCTTAGGTAGTAGATTAGCAATTAGAATTCTCATATAAATAGAACATAGTTTAGTTTTAGAATTCCATTAAATCATCTACTGTTGATGTTAACATGGTTAGCGAAACGTGCGTCGAGAACTTTAAAAAACCTGTTTCGATGTTTAATGGTAAATTTCTTTAAGTTTAGTGTTTTACACCGAAGGTTCTAATGAACAAATTAAACTTTGATACTTGTTTGTTTTGAAAGCTAACTGGTAAATAAATACATATTATTCTAAAAATAATTCTAATTTTGCAGAGACGAACCTATAGCAGCCCCAAAAGAATCAAGTCCTCTCTCGCCTCTCCCCTTGCTTCTGATTATTTGCGCTATTCTGTTTCTGTCGCTGTTTCTCTTGGGACTGGCAGCAACCTATCTATGTCTAAGACGTAGACCGGTCGCAGTATCACGCCCTCTAACCTCCCTGGGCAGCGATATCGAAAAAGTAACTGAAAGCTCTTTAAGTAAGTATCAAAATCCTTCACATAATTATTTTTCTAGTTTAATTATCTTTGTGTAGCGTTAGCGCCTCTTCGAGAATCATCCGGATCTGAATATCCCGGTGAATCACCGTCGGAAATCGAGGAACACGCGGTAATACACGAAAATGCCAGTTTTTCGAGCGATGGTTATGGGTACACGCAAGAACAACAGGTTGAACAAGTCAGTGCTACTCCAATTACAGTACCACGATTGCCAGTTGCAATCAAAGAAGATTCACCCAAGGTAGAGACTTGATAATAGGTAGTTTGAAAGAAAAGAAAACTTTTCTTTAGAAAATACACAGACTCCGTAGTAAGCAAGTTCATTACAACTCTTGGTAATCTAAAATGAAACGGTTGTGTTGTGTATCCGCCAGGTATAGTCTGAAACCCTTACATTCTCCTTTTAACACAAATTTCTTCTTGATTCATTTTCTTCTAAGGATAAATTCAAAATACTTCAAATATGCCTGATTTATTCCCAATGGCAATGTCCAGTGAGAGTTTTAAACGGTTGTATCTTGCCATTATTTTTGCAAGCAGTGTTTTTTTTTTAATTAAACAACATTTATAAAGGTATTTCCGGTAAACTTCTCACCTTAAAACTTAAGAATATTTTCTTTTTAAACCACCTGCACTTTTTTTATAATTCACTATTTCCTTTTTTATCAGTTTGACGTCCAAGTTAAGATTAGACGTGCACCTGCACCATCTCCTCCTCTATCATTCACAGACAGTAAAAGTTCGAGGAGTGAAAGCTATGCTCCACCACCGTCTATTATGGAAGAAGAGATTTTAGAGTTTGAAGAACCTGTTCCAATGATATCAGCCCCACTTCCCGTGGTGCATCATCCGGATATCACCCAGCATTTCGTTGATGATGTTTACTTAAGAACTATCAAAGGTAATTTCCACAAACTCGAAAAAAAATTTCCACCACTCGATTTTTGGCATTTTTTTTTAATTCTTAAATAAGACACAGAATTTGCGTTGATTTAAAAAAAATGTTTATTGATATCACTAATTTACATGGTTTTTATACGCCAGCTGAAAGATAATTATTGTTTATTTAGGTAAGGGTTATACAGAAAAAAATAATAAAAAAATTCTGTCACGTCTGCTTTGAATACGAATTTTTTTTTTTTTTATTTAAGGAATAAAACAATATTTTACTTTGTTATCTATCACTTTTATTTTTAAACAAAATGTGTGTGGCTATAGTTAATATAGTTATGTGGTTTGTGTAACTATAGTCACGCAAATTTTGTTTAAAAATAAAAGTGATAGATAGCAAAGTAAAAAATTGTTTTATTCTTTTTTAAAAAATGAACTATCACAAAGTAACGGACAAATCAATCAATAAATATTTATTTACTAAAATATGGGAAAAAATCTTAGTATGAATAATAAAAAAAATTAAAAATGGCTAATTTTCGCCTTCTTTTTATAGTTTTTTGGATCGATTTCTTTTATAATGGACCAAGAGTAATCCCCTAACACGTTTTCATTCCAAAATCATTGATGTCGTTCTTCGAAAATCTTAAAATCTTGTTGAAAACGTTCCCCCTGTTCGTCACTCATACTTCCTCAGTTTTCAGGGAAAAAACTCAAATGCGAGACAAAATGACATGTTCACTCCCATTTATTGCAAATTTTTGAATAAATTAGCAACAATATCTTTATAATTTTCACTTTATTTATTTCCCAAAAATTCTTGGACAACCATTTTGAATGACTTCCAAGCAGCTTTTTCATTAACAGATAAAAGGCTTTCAAACTGAGGATCTTTTACAACTTTACGGATCTGTGGGCCAACAAATATCTCCTCTTTCAGTTTTGCTTCTGTAATACTTGGAAAGATTTTTTGTAAACACAGGAAAGCATCACTATTTTTGTTTAGCGCCTTCACAAAGTTTCAATTTAATGTTTAATATATGACTCATGTTTAATAATTAGTTTGCCAGAAATATACTAGTTTCGAATAGGCCATTCTTTTCTTACATAATGATGTTCTCTGGCCCTGCTGTCCCACAGACAAAGGAAACAAGAGTATTTTGTGTAATCACCCTGCAATCCCAATAAAAAACCGATGACTTTGAGGTCGCTGCCCACTTTCCATTGATGTTCTTCATACTTTATTAAATTCATAAAAGTACACATCGTTTCATCTCTCTCTTTACAATTCACCGAGTGTCCTATTGGTATAGACGGTTTCCAGTGTGGGCTCGGACAGAGGCGGGGGGCGTTGATATGCCGCATTCAATTTGAAACAAAATGTTTGTTGATTGAATCGAATAAATAAATATTAAACTGAAGTCACCACGTAGGGTAGTTAAAAAAAATGATTTGACTGAAGATGGCTGAAATGAGACTAGACCTAAGCAAATTCACAACGCCATCTATTTGTTACTCAAGAATTAAAAAAAAACCCGCTCAATTTGAAAGACCCATTAACTATGATTGTCCTTCCAGAGAAAAAGATTATCGAAGATATCGATCGTCACAAGCGTGAAGTCACTCAATTCCGCACTCAGCCCAGACAAGTTCCACCTCAAACTTGGGATGTAACGATCAAGAACTATCCGGTTTCTCCTCAGCCTCCTCAATGGGAGGACTTCTCTGATATATCATCGGCTTCCGGTAATCTAATCAACATTATAGAATTTTTACTAACTCTTTTACGAATCTAGGTCTTACTTTAACTCCAAAGATGGAGCGCGTGATGAGTTTACCTCCCCAACCCCAAATCGATGATGATAAACTTCCACTGAACTCACCAGAGTTGGTCGGGTCCCTGGCTCAACCATACCCTGAACGAGCAATTGTAACCACCGACCTAACAACTAGGAGAACAGCTACCACGAAGGAAATAACAGACAGGGAAGAATGGTTGAGGATATTTAATATACCGAAGGTCAATCCTGAGGTAAGAAACACTTTAAAAATCTGTTTAATAAAACAGAAAATCAGAGAATGGTATTTTTAGGTGCCTAATTGGAGCGTGTTAATTAGAGTGCTACAACCCATCGAGCAAGAAGAAAGTAACGTTCTTGAGACAGCTGAAACATTTAATTCACAACTGACGATGACAGATCGAATGAAGTGGAGGCAAATTATAACCACTGAGTCCACTTTAAGAACCTTACTGACAGGTAATGAATAAACAACAGCCCTACAGGCCTTAGAGGAGCTTGGCTTATATCTCCCCAATCACGTGTTACCAATCCTTCCATTATATTGCTGTAGATCTTCAGTCCAGCATTTCTGTGCCATTCAAATCCTGTTTCAGCTTTTCAAACCGCCTTTCTTAGTCATCCTCTTGTCCCCTTTGTGGAGCAAAGAAAAAAAACTTTTTTGAATGAAGCAATAATAAATAAACACATTGAGGTTTATTTAAAAAGTCACTTTAACTTTTGATCGTGTTAGTAGACTAGGCATAAAATATTATCCACTGATATTCATTCTTTACAATTCATTATTAATTTGTGATAACCATTTCCAGAGGCAGTAGTGCGAGAGGATTTTGAAAAAATTCGCAGAGATACCCGATTTGTCAAAGTTTTCGAACCTCCTAAGTGGGATGTAATCATCAGGATTTTAACACCGGAAGATATAGGTAAATTGACATACACTACTAAAAGTCGTGATGTAAAGAAAATTTGGATTTTCTACAGGCCCAGACCAAAAATATTATTATCCACGGCGTGGAAGTTTACCTACACTGCTGGAATATGATTCCGATGATGGTAGCAGCATCAGGGAACCACAGTTGTATCCATCCTCAGTTCTCCCGAGGTAAAAATTACTTTTAAATATGCGGGTTGTATGATAAGTACCTGGCATTGACCAGAAAAATCGTTTTATGTGTAAAATTTATTTTATTTTTCAACGTAATTAGCTTTCAATTCGATACACTTAGTCCAGCGTTTTTCTATCGTTTGTATCCTACGATTGTGCGGTGCCTTCAAAATAAGTTACTGTTCAAGGTTGTTCTTTATTCTGAATTCATGTTTCGTCAACAGTAATACACCAACGCCAAAAATCCGATTCTTGCGGAAAGCGTTTTCATATCCAAATGAATTATTAAAATATTCTGAACCCCTTCAATTAAGATACCCACACTCTCAGCATTCTCACGCACTTTCACACTCACGAATATCGTGGATCTTTTCAACCATTTCTAAAGTAATAACATCATTTGGACAAGTAATGTCTGAATGATTGTGGCGTATTAATATATTTTTTTTTCTCCTTTATTTGGGTTTTTCGCCACTGTCTAAAACTCAAAAAATATCTGTTCTTATTTAAAGAAAGAATCACTGGGTAAAAACAAAAAACCAAACGGAGACAAATTTCTCAGTGATTCTTTTTTGTAATAAATTTGCTTAACGAACAAAATTTTAAAGATATAAAAAAATGTACAAACTTTTAACGTTAACGTTTCGGAGGGTAATCTCCCCCCGTTTTCAAAACTGAACTAAAAAATAAATTATATTAATTTGTAATATATAAAGTAACGAGTGAAAGTAAATATATTTTTTTGTATGTCAACGATACTTACAATTAATTGTTGTCAATGTAAGTATCGTTGACATATACAACATGTACATGTACATTAAAATGTACATACAACATGTACATTAAAATGGACAGTTAATCTGGTCTGGCCCCGATCGTCTCTTCAAAGTCTTTCTTCGCTGAAAGGCTGCAAACGGGTCCCGAGAGACACGTGACGTCGCATGGTTGACAGTTCGGCGAAGGCGATCGGTGGCACCACGTGGAGAAAGGGTGAAAGATTTCTGTAATATATATATATATATATATATATATATATATATATATATATATATATATATATATATATATATATATATATATTACAAAAGCACACTCAAAAAAAAACGACACAAAGCACACAAAAAAAGGAACAACTAAAACTATCAAACAAAACCCACGGGAAGGTTTAGGGAAGGTGGTTCTCCAAACCTTACCGTGAAAGAAATCAAAAATCAAATAAACAATTCCGAATTACACCAGCTAGTCTCTATGTCCCTATACTTACAAATTAGAGGTTATTTCCTCTATTCTGACAATAGTAAAAAGATAAATATATAACGCTAGGGTAACCAACAATTGTCAGACGCCAAATAGATACAAAATATAAGGTGATAACGTGACCATTATCAGTATAAGAAATTATGGTAAAAATGTATTTGTGAAAAATAAATGGTAACTGCAATCCTTAACGGTACATGAAAATATAATAAAAAAAAGTGTTTATCTGGCCTTATTTCCTGATGTTGTCTATCCTTGCCTATCCGGTACTGTGTGTCCAAAAACACTGAGTACGACTGCGGGCAGTCCGGTATCCCTATGCGGGGGTCCCGAAATAATCTCGATCTGACCAACCGGTTACTGTGCCATGTGGCCCCAAAAAGGTGTAAGGTTTCCACGATGGTCGGGCTCTGTAATAGGTGGTCGTTCAATGACCTGGTGTCTGTTGATCGGATTCTCTGCTGCCGGGTCGTAAAACCCTCTATAAGAATATCAGAAAAATCAACCCAAGCGTGACTTGGCCAGCAAACCTACGTACCTCGGTCGGAAGGGTAAGGTGCGAAAACGTCCGCTCACCTGGAGATTTGGAGTTAGACTGTCTTGCCTTGTCCAAACGATACCGGAGCTCTTTCAGTTCAGAATTTGTCCGAAATAAACCTACCAGTGGTGATCAACAATTTACGAATGCTACCTGTAGCGATCAAGAATGTGTGAACGCTACATGATCTTACTGCATATCTTGACTGCGAAAAAGTTCTTTTTGCGGATAATATAAAGATTTTTTTCAGTTATTTAAAACCAACTTGATTGTGTGGTACTGCAGGAACAACTTAACTTGATCGTCTTCGAATTTGGTTTCTTCCAAGATCTGAACTGGTTAAAGATCTTAGCATATTGTTCGATTCGTCTGTGTCTGTCACATGTCGAATAAAATCAGTGAGACTTAAATGCACATGGATTCAAATACAGATTCTAATGCTCTCTCTCTCTTGATGTTATACTCAGCTTACGTCAGATCAAAGCTTGATTAATGTTGTATGGTTTCGAGCCCTATTTATGTCACTCGTCAGTATTCTATTAAGAAGATTTAGAAGAGATTTTTAAAATTTGAAGCACTAAAAATTGTTGAATTGTTTAATTATTAAAAAGTAATAGTAGGCTAATTGACACATTTTGAAGTTGCATTCTTCATATGAACATATGTTAAGTTTCAAGGCGATCTGTCAATTCATTCGTGCAAAAACAGCATCTTAAAGTCAATGCATCAGTATTATTTTTTAAAATGGAAAATATTGAAAATCGTGCAGGGATTAAGTTCTTTATAAAAAAAAGGTTTAATGGCAATGGAAATTCATTCATTCATAAAATGGTAAATGTATTAGGGGAGTTCAATAAATCCAACTACTAAACAATAATTAATTTAACCATAATGATATGGTTATGGATGACACATAATTAACTTAATTGACATAATTGACATAACACATACTTGACACATAATTGACATAATTGGCTGAGTGAAATTGCTAACGCCATAGGCATCTCAAGTGAATGAGTGTTTCATAATTTGAAGAAGGAATTGGTCTTGAGAAATCTCTGTGCAAGATGGGTGCCGCATTTGTTAAATTCTGATCAAGAACGACTTTCTAACCAACATTTGGATCTTTTTCGAAAAAATAAAATAGATTTTAAACGCCGTTTTATAATTATGAATGAGACTTGGGTTTACCACTATGATTCTGAACTGCGACAACAAATCGCCGAGAGGACTGAGCCCATTTGTTCAGCTCCGCAGCAATCGAAGTGGTCAAAATCGACCAAAAAGGTTATGAAATCAATTGTTTGGGGTGCAAAAGGCATTTTGCTAATTGATTACCTTCAAACTAATAAAACAATACCAGAACAGTATTACTCAAACCTTTTGAATCAATTGGATGTAAAAATTCGTGAGAAAAGACCTGGTTTAGCGCAAAAAAGGTTTTTTTCATCAAGACAATGCACCGGCTCACAAAGGTGTTCTTTCAATGGCCAAATTAAAGTAGTTACATTATGAATTGTTGGAGTATCCACCATACTCACCAGATCTGGCCACCTGTGACTTTCATTTGTTCCCAAACCTCAACAAAGTCCTACATGACAAGCGTTTTTCATGAAATGAGGAAGTTATAGCAGCCGTAGATTAATATTTTGAAGGACTTCCAGAAAATAGCTTCAAAAATGGAATAAATGAATTGGAGATCCGCTGGAAAAAATGTATTGAGCTTAAGGCAGAATATACGGAAGTATAAAGTCATTTTTTCAACTATAAACTTATTTTATCATTTCCGTTCAGCGAACTTTCCAATTAGCCTAGTATAAAGGAAGGCAATAAACAAGTCTGTGTGCTTCAACATCTTTCGCATTCCCTTGATTTATCTCAATGCGACTATTTCCTGTTCTAAAAAACTCAAACTGGCCGTAAAAAGAATGTTTTATGACAGTGTTACAGAAGAACAAGATTAAGTCGTGACGAGGATTATCACATGCGGAAGGGATGTATTTTGAATAAAAAAAATTGGTAAAATAACTATTTTTTTATTTAAAAAGTTCTGTTATTTTTCCGGTAGGCTGTGTAACAAAGTGTGAGAATTTTAATAAGTAATGTGATCGATATGACATTTTTTATGATAGTTTAGATTTTATTGTTAGCACAGCGGTGGATGCGTTGAATCAAAATGTGTTTTGAATGGTTTTCTATTTGGTTAATTACTATGGCATAATACCAGGTCTGTAAATATGAAACCAGAAATTTCCCATAGATGGCCCTAGCTATCAATATCGTTGCCGTTAAACCGCGTCATTGACGCCAGTTCCTTGTCGACATCTGACAAAGATTTTCAACTCACAACAATTTAAGTTTCATACAAAAGTTGAACATGGCGAATTTTGAGCCTGGAAACTACGATTTGCGGACAACATTGAGTTTCTCTTACCATTTGTAGAAAACTGCTGAAGAATCGCATCGAATGCTTGTCGAAACTTAAGGTGAGCAGGATCTTGGTAAATCACAGTGCTTTGAGTGGTTTAAAAAATTGAAAAGTGGCAATTTTGACGTGAGAAACGAAGAACGCAGAAAACCATCGAAAACATCTGAACACGGCGAATTGCAGGCATTATTAGATGAGGATGACGCTCAAACGCAACAACAACTCGCGGATCAATTAAATGTGATACGAGAAGCCGCCTCCATACGTTTGAAAACCATGGGAAAGATCCAGAAGATGGGAAAATCCTCCAGGCGAACCATCCACAGCGACTGCAAGGCCAAATCGCTATGTATGGAAGGCAATGTTCTGTGTTTGGTGTTCGTAATTACCATTACGATTTGAATCAAGCTTTGCGATTTTGCTTCATGACAATGTACGATCACACACAGCAAAACTGGTCAAGAAAACGATGGAGGCGTTTAGTTGGGAAATACTTTCGCATGCGGCTTACTCACCAGACTTGGCTCCGTCCGATTACTACTTATTTGCATCGATGGGATACGCACTTGCTGAGCAGCGCTTCACTCATTATAAAAATGGCTCAATTAGTGATTTGCCTCAAAAGAGTAACAGTTTTTTTGGCGTGGCATCCACAAATTGTCAGACAGATAAGAAAAATGTATGTATAGCTAGCGATGGGCAATACTTTGAATAAAATATTTTTTATCATTTTCATACAATAAACGTGTATTTTCTATGCACAAATTCCAGTTTAAAATTTACATACCTGGTAGTTAGTTAGCATATTAAAAGTTTATATTTTTCAGAAAAGTATCCCTCATCTTTATATTTTAGATTAACATATTATGTATTGTTTGATATTTAATTTTCGTCCTATAAATGGTTTAAACTCTTTGAGAATAAATGATATTGTTTTTATTATTACTTACGTAGATCCACATACCGAAGTGAAGCAGATTTACGCTCAATGACCGAACTAACCGTGGATTTCGGCAGATCGTATCCAGAAAGCGGAGGACCGTCTTCCCATTTGCTCCCAGAATCTCCTAGAATGTCCCTGAATAGATCTTTGAGTCAACCGAGCTTGGGTAGATCAATCAGTGAATTTACCGAAAAAGATAGGTACGATATAAAACTTTTTTTAGGTTAGGGTATAAAACCTTTTTTTTCTAAAGGTGGGTTCTGCCAGACGCTCCCAGTGAATACACGGTTACTCCAGAGCAAACTCCCATGCTGCGAAGGAGTCCCAAGCTCAAAGCATTCCATTTACCCAGAGTGCGATTGGACAGTGAAAGTTCAAGCCGAGATGGACAAGCTCACAGTTCCTGGGAGACCACGGAATCAAGAAGGTAATAATTCAATTTTTGATATTTATTTTTTAATGTTCAATAGATTTTCAAAGTAGACGGTGAAAAATTCACCATATATATTTAAACATAATTTAATCAGAATCTTCCTCCAACAAGTCATATCCTTAGGTTTGTAAAGAGGAAGTAATCGATAGGAAGTAAATCAAGCCAACACAAGCATGTGGAAGTACTTCAAAACGTAGATCATTATTTTTTTTCCATAAAAGTCCGAAACGTATGTGCAGATATATTTTCGTGGAAAAAAAGCACTTTCTTTTGCGATGATGATCCTTGCCATAGTCTATGAACATCACACAAGAACCCTAAAAAATCATACTCATAATGGTTTCCGCAGATGAAATGGTTTTTGCTTTCTTTGGTGTACTTTCACGTGCTGGTGTACTGGTGTGAAAACATGTTTCATTTACTGTTAAAAAACATCGAAAAAGTACATCAGAATTCCATTTAAAATAAGTCTAAAAACTCTTTAGTGGGAATGTTCTTGTTACTAGTACCTGAGTACTAGTAAAAAAAATGAACATATTTGTACTTTTAGGGGATATGAACGTGTACACATATTTATTGATTTATTATGGCTCCCTACGGTGATCGGTGATTTAATCCATTTATTTACCGAATGTTTAAAAATATAAGAAAAATTCCTAAAAGTTTAGCTAAAAAATGAAATGCAGAATAGTCAATCTTTAGTTGAAACTCCACAAAACTCCCAAGATGTGCCGTACGTTCCCGAAGATAAGTATAAACATAGTTCGACCCAAACTGACCAAGAACAATACCAAGAAATTTTGAAGCAGTTGAAGCAGGAGAAATTTGATGATACTTCTACATCTACTTCTATGAAGACAATGGTACTGACTGTAGCACTTAAATCTTGGAGTGAAAATAAACTTGCAGAAGAATTTAAACCTTCCAGACGACAAGCGAGAAAAGCAAAGCAACTAGTAGACCAGTTCGGCATTTTATCATCTCCTAATCCACGAGGTGGCCGTAAATTATTCGTCGATACAGAGAACTTGGTGAAATTCTTTTATCTCCGAGAATACATTAGTCGCCTGGTAAAAAAGATTTTGTATCTCTGAAATTATATGATGGAAAAAGAACACACATCCAAAAACAAGTTCTGATGTGCAACATTGACGAACTTTATCAGAAGTTTAAAGGTGAATATCCTAATGTTCAGGTAGGTCTAACAAAATTTTTTACTCCAATATTTTTACATTTTAAAAATAGATTCAATTTTACAAATCTATTTTAATATAAACAGGATTTTAAGACAGATGCAGAGTTTCATTTTCACGCAACCTCTCACGTAAGGCAATATGTGATGGTCTTGGAGGAAACTTGAAACGTTTAGCGACACGTGCAAGCTTGCAGTTACCTCCAAGTAGAACAATTATTACGCCAATGCGATTGTATGAATGGGCGAATTCAAATTTAACTGAAATAGCCATTTACTACTGTTCCAAAGATGACATTCAACGCCAAGGAATTTTTCAGTGACTATTTCAGAGACAAAAACGTACCACTGTTTTGTTCCAACTACTGAAGGCATGGTTATAAAACGAACCAGTGTTCATCGCAATAGTAAAATTGTTAAAATTATAAAATAAAATATTTTTCTTTTGATACAATATTGTTTTATTTAGTTATAAATCATTATTAAGAATATATAGATATCAAGTGTAAAACTAGTTCAGAATATGTATGTATTTATGCGTAAATAGGTGACGTCACAGCAATTTTACTATGTAGGTATGTCCTTTTTGCACAAATCAGCCAACTTTAGCAAGCGCCCAGTGTGACATGTACGTACTTTAATTGATTTATCTCCTAAACGAATTTAGATCCCATTTTGCAATTTTTATGGTAAAATTTATAAATGTTAAGCTTTATTTTCAGTAAAAAAAATTAAAATTATGATGGACGAAGTTATTAAAAAAAATATTTGAAATATTTACTTCCGGTTTAACATTAGAAAAAAAATCAAATTTCGAATCTGATTTGAAAATCAAAAAGAACAGTAAATTTTCTATATCAAAGCACAACATTTATTATTTTATTATAATTTACTTTAATATGAAAATAAAATTCCAAAGAAACCCTTCCGTCAATCAGGTGAATTCTATAGAATCCCATATCTTAACAACTAAACTCAAATAAAAAAAAAAATTATGTGTACACGTTTATATCCCCTAGAAGTACAAATATGCCCAAAATGAACAAATTTCATAAAATTCTTGTGAATGTTTCTAGGTAAGAGTGTAAAATCTGACAAGGAATCACCCCTCAGTCACGCCAGTTCGAGGCTGGGTAAGGCCGGATGCCTTCTTAGAGGTTTTCTACGTTGGTCACTGCGCCGTAGGCTTCTCGAGATACTTTCGGTTAAGCACAAAACCAAGGGTTGATAGCCTGAGGGGGGTACTGACCGGGGTTTTCGGTAGCCGATGACCGTGGTTCGGAACCCACGTTAAGCTGTAGGTCCAGTTGCTAAAATAGCCTTCTCAGTTGCTGATGCGCCTCTAACCCCAAAACTTTACTTTTTCAATTATTTAGAGGTGATATTATTTGTCACCAAAACAATTACTAAATGTCTAGATCTGTCATCGACAATTGCCCGCCGAGTGTTTTTAATTTATTTTATGCTTTCTGAGCAACAAAAAATAAAATTAAAAGCACCTCTTAGAAACATTTAATTATTTAAAAGAAATAATTTTCGTTGTTCGCATTTCATAATCAATATTTGCCATAAATTAATCTACCAAATGTCCTTCTTTTCTTCTTTTTTCGTTCCATGGTATCTACTCCGATAGTGTTTTTGTATAACACAAATAAATTGAATGACAACCAATGTTAAATATTAATTCGAAAAAACTATATAAAAAACATTCTAACTTATAGATCATCATAATAAAAAGAACCTTTCGAATACATCTCTTATTTATTTCATTTTTATATTTCTTAACATTAATTATAATGCTTGTTTTAATTAATTTATTAAAACATTCGTTTTATAGGGTAGCACAAACACCAGGTGGGACCACTAGCCAAGAAGTTACCCGAGAATACCGTGGAGTATCCAGAGGAAAATGGGGAAAACCGCAACCAGGTCCTAAAGGATGGTTCCCAGATACAGAAAGCGAAAATAGTTTCAAATGATATTGAACAATTTATCCATTAGTTTGTGCAAAAAACGATACTTAAAAAACACGAAGAAAAAACTAATAGCAAAAAAAGTTAATAACTGTTTGCCTTTTTAACAATAAAAAAGCATCAATTTAGTCAAGTTATAATAAATAACCTAGCTAATATAAATCCATCAAGAAAATTATAAAATTTATATATAGAATATTTTTTATGGAAATTAAATCACCTTATCACCTTTATGAACCATACATTTTCATATTTACTAAAATATATTAATAATGGAATAAAGATAATTTGAAATCATTGCTATTATTATTTAATAAAATAATACTTAAAAATTTGGCGTTGAAATTAGTTGTTGTTATGCAACCAATTAAACATCTAACGAAAGAGGAGAACCGATTGTAGTAAACTTAATTTAACAATTACTTTCTGTCTCTAATTATTGAATAAGATATATAAATGTAATTTATTATAGACTGATAATAAATCTAACAGTACACTGTTTTTAAGATTGAGATAACCATACTTACACAACCACAACCAAAGAATCCCTAACCACAAGTGTATACTGAAACATAAAGACACGAACTCTCTCTTTCTAGCACATCATAAAAAGGCAAAAATAAACAAAGACAGGACCAGATCGGCATATTATTCGTTTTTAAACGATTTATAAGATGGTATAACTTCGCTAAGAATTATCGATTAGACAGGAAAGCTCGCAAGAAAAAGATGCCGAATTTTTGACAGACCAAAGCGCACTTTTTGTATATTTTTTTCAAAATAAATCGGATTCGAAGGCTTTTTTGTTCGTTTTGAACTTCGCTATTTCGGTCTCGGTGTAGTATCGGGCTCTTTTGTGCTTTCCGGATAATAACCAGGTAAGTCTTTAAGCTGTTCCATTCGAATTTACAGAAATATCATTTGGGAAAATTAGATTGTTTATTTTACGACTTTTTGACAGCAACAAAAATAAACGAAAAAGAAAAATATTGTGTTTTTATTGGTAGCTCAAAACATTAAAAATAGCTTTTGTTGTGGCTTACTTGTGCCTTAAACCCATGTAATCTTTCTAGAACAAATATATTATAAATAATGGATATGGCTAACTATGAAGGGGATGATTTTCACCCTTCTATTGAACCGATGGTAATTATTAACAGTCAAGACGATGAAGAAGAAAATGTAAGTATTTTCATACTTTTTTTTGCTTGTATAAGTTGTTTTGTTTGAGCTTATTTGTAATGCATTGTTTTGTTCTCATACTTCTATGCTTAAGTCTCTAGTTTAGTAAAAGATCTTTGTTTTTGTTGTTTTCCTATTGCCTTTCTTTCAGTTTTTCTTGTCATTGCGATTGTGTAGAAAAAACAAAGCTAAAGCTTTCAGCAAAAATATGTCAGGTATGTGTGCAGTAGAATTATCAATATCAGGTAATTAAAAAAAATCTTAAGACATACCAGACTATTTCTAAATTTAAAGTAGAGTGACATGATTTTTTTTACTATCTGATATTTTTGTAGGTATTACTTGGAGTTATTTGTGATAGCTAATACATTAATGTATTAAATGTATTATACTTAATGTAAAAATAATGTTTGTCAGAATATTTGAAAGAATAGATATATTATTTGAAATATCCTGACAGAAGCATTATTTTAATCTAAAAATAATATTTGTGTCAGAATATTTTAAAGAATTGATATATTCTTTCAAATATTCAGATACAAAAATAGATATATTTGAAATATTCTGACACAAACATTATTTTAATGTATAAATAATATTCTGACATAAACATAATTTTAACCTAAAAATACTGTTTATGGCAGAATATTTGAAAGAATTGATATATTCTTTGAAATATTCTGACACAAGAATATTTGAAAGAATAGATGTATTCTTTGAAATATTCTGACACAAACATTATTTTTAGATACATTTAAAACAAGATGAAATATACAATATAAACAATAAATCAAACAGTAGTTTTGATTCAAATAATGAAGAAAAAGTACAAAGATGCATTCAGCCAGACATCACAATTTTCCCTGTAAGCCAAATGGCAAGGACCAGCTTTAAAATGAGACTTTTTAGAAAGGATTCTTTCAGTGATGATTTAAAGCAGATAGATAGTTATGACATGAAAATGAAAAGAAAATTTAGCCTGAGTCATAAGTCTCCAGGTATCAGGACTCCCGTACGGTTGGTTTCAAAGGATGAAGCGTTGAATGCTGAAGAAACATATACAAGAAGAAAAAGTAGTCCTTTAGAAATGTGTCCCATATGCAAAAAGTATTTTAGAAGGATGAAGACTCACCTTCTGAAGCACGAAGTGTTGCAGGATGGTAATGAAGTGAATACTTTTATTTGCGAGCTATGTTCTAAAGCCTTCAACAATCAAAGGTAAGTAAATATGTAGATTCATAATTATAGTTTGTATTATTTATTTTATTTATTATCGTTTATCTTGAAAACTGTGAACACAAATAAGTTGTGATGTTCAATATCCAAAGCCCACTAATAAATCTTGGCCATGTTTTGTTATTGAACTTCAGGGTTATCGAAAATCGTAAATATCTCAAAAACCGTGCCTCCTAAAAATTTAGAAGAAATACTTTTTATGGCCCAAAGACTGTAATTTTCAAAGATTACTCAGGGTGTTGTAAATACCGATTTACAATTTTTATATTAATAAAACTGGCAAAACTACACCCTAGCTATACCAAAAACAAATATTTTTTTCAAAATAATTGTGGGGGTCTTAAACTTTTGGTCTGGTGTGTTTTGGTACGCGTACGTTTTGATACTAACAGGTCCAATCAAAACTATATAAAATTATAAAAAATAAATGCCAATTTGAACAATGCAAACACTGATAGAAACCAAGAATGACGAGCGTAGATTATGCAGGGTGACACAGAACAACGGAATTTTTTGAAATGCGTAGTGGCAACCATGAGCAGGTGGCATCACTGCGGGACAGTGACCTTAGCGTGCGTTAGCCATAAAAATGTTTTATAAAAACAGTGATAGTTTGGAAGCTGCGCAGAGGGAGTTCCGACGTTTTTTCAACTTAGGCCGTCCCATCAAAACACGCAATAAAAAGTTGGATTAATAACTTTGAAGATACTAGATCTGCCTTAAAGAAGAAAATAATAGAACGACCAAGAAGTACTCGTACTCCACAGAACATTGATGTTGTACGCGAGTCTGTCTTACGGAGCCCACGGCGTTCAATTCGTAAGCAAGCAGCTACGGTTGAAATGTCCCGGGATAGTGTTCGCAGAATTCTTCATTTAGATTTGAAATTTCATCCATACAAGCTGCAGATAGTGTAACAACTTAAAGATACAGGGAAACGGCATCTAAAAGACGTAATTTTTAAAAAATGATAAATTCGGTTGATGTTTCTTTAATGGCAAATTTTAAAATTTAAATTACTATGAATAAAATGTATTTCTTAAATTACTCTTGGTTTTATTGGATTGTTGAAAAGTTCCCGTTTTTTTGTGTCACCTTGAATTGGAGTGTGGATGAGTACTTGGTATGAGTATATGGCCTGGCCATATGGGCCAATGTGTAGCGCAGGCTTTAGTTGTTCCCGATAGTAACTGAATAAGTTCATTACAATCCCTTATGTACAGTAGTTTTGGCACGTAACATTAAATTATATGTGAAACTTTTACCCAAACATTTAATTCACTAAAACGAATACAATTAATCAAAAAAATAAGAAGACGTTTTACATAAAACAAAGTATTAATTCGTTCAAATTTAAGGTATCATTCAAAATAATGCCCTCTCATTGAAATCCAGTTATACCAGCCTTGAAAACAGTTTTATATTTACCTTCTGGTATTTAGTTTGAAGCAGGATAGTGAACTTTCTTGAATGGTTTGTATGGATTCAAAACAACGTGCACGGAGTAGTTTCCTCATATCTGGTGCATATGAGCCTTGTGGAACGGTGTTAATTTGATTTTTAGCGCCAAATTGATGAATAATTATTACAATGTACCCTGATACGTCATCGTGATGCATAAACCATGAATTGTTTTGTCACAAATATGTTACAATTCTAATACTTAAACGACTATTACTCAGTACAAGAGAATTTCTTCTATTGGAACCTTTGGTGTGAAACACTAAACTTGAAGAGGTTTACCACTAAACACCAAATGACTTATTTTGAACTGCTCGACGCACGTTTCGCTAACCATGTTAGCATCATCAGGGGATGATTTAATCTGAGATGATTTAAATCATCTTGAGATGATTTAAATCATCAATCGATGTTTATCTTCAACTGCTTCTCTACTATCACATATTTCTTGATATTTTTAATGCTCAAGAAATTTCGTCTTTTAGGTAAAATTTAATGGAAATACGTTGCCCAATAAATGTATTCCTTTAAAAAGATCTCCAACAAATATTTTTATTGCATCAATACGTAGAGTACACGAATTTTTAAAAGTCACCTTATTTTTTGATTATAACAATATATACGAAGTTGATTACCTTTTTTGTTTATTAACGGATCCCGTAGTGTCAGTGCCCAGACAAAATTCAAAATTTTAACGAACTGATCACAAATGAACATACCAAATCAACACGCGTTAAGAAACTAAAATAAAATTCGAATATCAAATAAAAAAAAACAAAACAAACAACTGTCCACAAAAACATCTCGCCCAACATAGATAAGAATTTATACTTGATAAATTTGTAACACCGAAAAATGAATTTTAAAATATTTAAATAGTTTTCCTAGTAGAAATATTCAAGACTAGCTACACTCCCCGACATACCACCCCCATCTTGAAATTAATATTATTTGCTTTAAAAGTTACCAAAAACATAGAGTGGTCTATGATTTTGTTTCATATAGCGGGTCTCTCACGGTAGCCGTTCATTAGAAGCTTTCATGGTTATATATATGTATGTATGTATGTATATATATATATATATATATATATATATATATATATATATATATATATATATATATATATATATATATATATATATATATATATATATATATATATATATATATACCAGGTTTCTTACGGTAGACGTTTGTTAAAAATTTTCGTGGTTGGAAAAAACTTAGAATTTTGAAGTTTTGGACTTGAGGGTTATTTAAATTTTTTTTAAATTTTTAAAATACTTTCAAGGTCATAGCACTTCCGGTTATACCGGAAGTCGCCAATAACTTCCTTATTTTAAATGGAAGACCTGCTATATTATTTAATTTTTGGATTCCTGAGAAACTTTCATGATGAGTTTCATCAGGTTTCCCTATACCTATTTTGAATTGTTTCTTAAATATCTTGATTCATTTGCTAATATTGAAAGATGTAACCTTATTGTCAACACTGTGCCTTTTACCCATTTTCGACTGGTGCTAAGCGCTTCTTCGATTTCCAATGGTTTTCTTATTAATCCTTATGTATTTTTATCAAAAACCGATGAAACTCCAAAACTCCTATCTAGTAAGCCTTGATTTTGGCAGGAATTGAAACAATGTTGATATTATGTCAAAGCAGTATCAGTTCACAAATTCGTGAGATATCTAGTTACAGTTTTAGTGATTTTGTATTCAAGTACAGTTTATAATGGAGAATAATTATGATTATTTAATTTGATTTGTTAAATTTGTTTTATACGTATGGTGAATGTGGACGAATTGTCAGACGAACATACAGATTATTTAACGAATGATATCCGGACCTACCAACAATGACTCCCGGAAAATTCGCAAGAATCGAAGCTCGGTTTTTGGCAACTGGGAGTGTAACTTAAAGCCCGTAATAGATAATAAAGATAACGAGGCGAATGTGTTGGCTTATTTTCAAGCTTATCCAAGGAGTTCTCCAACAGCAGCGCTAGATTTGGGTATTTCAAGAACATCAATCCACAGAATATTAAGAAAACATAAAATGCATCCCTTTTCTGAGATAACTGTGCACAGATTACGTCTTGGTGATGAGGCAAGACTAGTCGACTTTTGCGAGTTCTTGTTTTAGATGACCGAAGATCCGAGATTTCTTCATAAGATTATGTGGACTGATGAATCAAAATGCAGCAGGCAAGGAATTAGAAATCGCTGAAATAATCACTACTAGGCACAAGACAATCCACATGTCATAAGGGAACATAATCACTAGGACCACTTTAGTTTTAATGTTTTTTGTTTAATTATGGACAATAGAGTGACATATCAAGTGTACGATGAAAATTTGAATGGGGCTAGATATCTGGAGATACTCAGAGGGTTTGTTAGTGATTTTCTAAATGTTTTACCTCCACGTGACAGAGCAAGCAGTTGGTATCAGCTGAATGGTACTCTAGCACATTCCACTAGAGCTGTACACCAGCAGTTGACCTTGTTGTTCGAGAATCGGTGGATTGACCCACAGGGACCCCGGAACTGGCCACCCAGATCACCCGATTTAACGCCCTTGGATTTTCACCTCTGGGGCCGTATAAAAAAACTAGTATACTTTAGGCCTATACAAACTAGAGAGGAATTTGAACCGTGTTCATGATGCGTTCACTAATCTAAGTCCAGGCGAAATTCGGAAGTCTATTTCGCGATGGGTATATGACAGTTATCCAGTGTTTGAACCAAAATGGCGGTCATATAGAACAATTATTGTAATTTTACATTCATTTATTATTTCTTGTAATTATGTTTCAATTTTTTTATATTATTCATTTGTTATTACATTCTAAATTTTGTTATGTTCCTGTTTTGTTTTCATGTTCTAATTAAAGTGAATTTCTGCCGTTTCAGTCATGTTCATTTTGTTTCGAAAAACGAACGATGGCGATGTATCGGATTAACAAGAAAACCGTTGCAAATAGGTATAGGGAAAGTTATAGCGAATCGATGCAGAATCAAATTCTGTATCCGACCATCCAATAATATACAGAATGTCACATTTGAAAGAACGAACTTTTTCAACTTAGAAAATAATTTAATTGGTCATCAAATTTTGGGACAGCCTGTATGCGATAAATGAATTTCCAATGTTCACATTCTTGTGCTTCCGTCTACCCCAGAAGCGTTTAGCACCCGTCGAAAATGGGTAAAAGGCGTAGTGTTGAAAATAAGGTTAGGTTAGGTTTGGGTCAAATTTTGGTTCAAAATTTGCAAAAGAATCAAGATCGGTCTTGGTGGACTTACGGGCCGATTATTCCGGGTGCCGACAGTGCAGCCCAAACTATGACTTTCGGGCTGTGCAGAGGCCTATCATGTTTCTTTTTAGGCTTTTCTTCACACCAGTAGCGACAATTTTGATTATTGACATGGTCATTAAGGTGGAAATGAACCTCATCGGAGAATAAGATGTTGTCGACTGCGGAAAATGGTTGGTTCATTTCGTTAGCGAATAAATGTCTTATCAGCGGAGTCCGTCCGCTTCAATCATTGCACTAATTGAATCTTGTACGGGTGTTGCGTAAATATTTGTGAAGAATGCGAAGCACTGACAATCTCGTTACATTTAAAGCAGCTGCGCACTTTTGAGTCGATAAGTTTGGTCGTTGACGCACGGACGCTCTCACTCCATCAATGTTCTCATCGGTTATCGCTGACCTTCGACCGCCAGCGACGCGTTTATTTAACGTTGAGCCAGTTTCCCCAACCTTACGAACCCATCGCTTAATAAACGGAAGGCTTGTACATAGCTGAACATCGTGCAAATTGAAATGTTGTCGAAATCTACGGCGTGTAATAGTAGCGAAATTGTTATTGCGGTAATACCCGCGTACCCAAAACGAGCGCTCCTCCCCGTATAGAGCTGCACGGTGATTAAATTTCCATGAGCAGAACTATCATTTAGGACAGACCTCACCCTTAGAACTAATCTAAAAATTTATAATTGCGTGACAAGGCAAAAAGAATATTTTATAGCGAATAATAAGAATGTTGTTACTTGGTATACCTGTCGCCCCTCAGTATACTCTTTGGACCACTCTGTAGTATATAATTGTATGTATGTGTCTGCGTGAATTATTAAAAATAAAAATTCTTCCAGTAATTTGCAAATTCACATGAGGACCCACACAGGACAGAAACCGTACATCTGCGAAATATGCACAAAATGCTTCTCGCAAAGTTGTAATCTAGTCAATCACATGAGGATTCACACCGGCGAAAAACCATTCAAGTGTCCGCACTGTGATAGAGCCTTCACCCAGTCGGGTAATCTCAACAATCACATCCGGCTTCACACGGACGAGAAACCTTTCAAGTGTCACTTTTGCGATAAGGCCTTCGTACAGAGCGGAAATTTAAATTCACACATACGAAACAATCACAGGTTAAAAGGATTCTCTCAGATGTCCGGAGAGGCAATGATGACTTAGAATCTTTTTTTTTGCCATGAATATACTGATTTACAGTTAAATTATCATATAGCCCAGATAAAGAGTAATATATAGGGTGAATACAAAAAGGAACATCTGTTAAGGACTCATCCTCACTGAAGGTTATGAGCATAACTCCTTAATGATAATAAATTTTAGATTTTTGGGCGCTTTTTGTATTACACCGTTACAAGTTTTGATCTCCCTCTGATATTATTTTAATACATTTTACATATCCTTTTACGTAAGACTTATAACAGTAATATTCACGTTGTAGAGTTATATTTTTATTGAAAACAATGAAGAAAAACTGTTTGAAAGAATGTATTTATCACTATTTATTTTATTTCGAGATGTTTTGTTGTTTGAGATGTTTTACCTTCATCAGGTTTTATCAGAATCAGGTGGAACACCACCACCAGAATTAGATGGCAAAAAAAAACTGTCAGAAGTCGTATTACTAAATTGTAAATATTAAATTGTATGCCTGTAAATAATTTTAAAAAATCTAGTGCCTCCCAAGGTTTAAAAACCCTACATTCTAATTAAATTGGGACATAAACTAAATGTTTTCTAAAAAGAATGTGTTCGCTAATATAAGACTTCTGGTAAATCGTGTCCAGTGTTTCTTCCCTGTAGATAATTGTATAATAATAAGAATAACCTCCAGAATTACGCTTCTGATATGTTTTTTTCTTTGATATTTCCCTTAATAAGACTTATTTACACTATATTTACATAATCTCTATTTTTTAAGTGCCATATATATTAAAAAGATCTCATTTTTTTTTATATTAACGTATTATAAAGTTTTGAAACAATTTTTTTCTCTTTGACTGTATTTTAGGTTTTATTTCGTTCAAAAAGACTGCGTATACGATTTTGTTTAGATTTAAGTTTTGTGCAATACAAAAGAAGTGAGGGTATATTTATTATTGAAATTATAGGTTATTTATACAACCACCAAGCAATAGTAATCATGCAAATATTTTTAAAAAGTTCGTGCAGTTTTGATTATTAAAAAAAAATGACTGTAGGCATTTGAGAATTTTTCTGGATGCAGACTTGGTGCATAACAGTGGACAGTGATTTTCCTGTTTTCTAGTTTGTTTATTTGTAAAATCTCCTCATCTTATGTTGTTCCACGTCTATTATCTCTCTCGCGTTTTTTTTTTAAGTTTTCAATATGCCTGCTTTCATCTCCAAAGTTAATTTCTGAAGTAAAACTGCACAAACACCTTTGGTATATATTTTCCTAAATAAACATACTTTGATTTAAAAAATCATACTTTGATTTAAAAAAAAAAATGAGTGCATTGTAAGATCTGTTTGCACAAAGAATAATGAAATTACAATTTTTTTTACATATTTTTTCATTATTTTTTGTGAAGACTATCAATAAAATTACTTATGATCTTGAAGGTTCCTTATAAGTACTTTAACACATATATAAAAGTTTTACTATAACGTTTGAAAAGAAGAATGGCATTATTACAAGTATTGTTTTTTTTGTGCATGTAACTGTAGTTTTGTAATTTATATCACAATCAATAAAAAAAAAATAGAACAGAAATTTTTTCATTTGAGATTTTCCTAATTCCGATCTTTATAGATTTAAGTATTCGTTAGATAGAAACTGAATTTTATATCGCCTAATAACTATTTATTGATATGTCACATTTATGAGTAAAGTTGAAAAAATCATAATTTCATACATATTTGTTTATAAAAGGCAAATATGTATGAAATTATAATTTTATGGTATTTCCAAAATAAATATCAAGAAAATATAAAGTAGTACTTGAATTTTAAAATTTTCGAACCTCTATCTTTGTAATTTTTAGTTTCACATTAACATTAGTAACAGTAATAATTCAGTTTCAACTGTCACTAAGAAATAAAACATTATTTTTACTTGGTTCCCAATGGGTCAATAATGTCTGCATTTAATAATTCCGTTTCCCGCATTAAATATTCTGTTCTTATCTGTGTAATTTTTAGTATTATATAGTTAGAATTCGCGTTTAGTATCGCCATCTATAAACAAGATACGAAAGTATGCTACAGATAACTAGTTCTAAGATAAAACAAAGATATTTTTTTAATCCAAATATCAGAATTTTAAATGTACCTTCTATAAATACTCTCATTAATAATTTTAGTATGTGAATGTTCACAAAATACTGGTGATATTCCTTTAAAGGCCTTAAAAAAAGTTGTCACCATAACCTAGCTTTTTACCAGTAACACAACCTACAAGAAAATGTTCTCGATAAATTTAAAACGTACAGTTGTTTTATACAAAACGAAACATAATACTCGTTTTAAACACAACTGGATTCAACCCGAAGGATTTAGAACTAATCTGAAAATATACAATTGCGTGACAAGGCAAAAAGAATATTTTATAGCGAATAAGAATGCTGTTACTTGGTATACCTGTGGCCCCACAGTCTACGATTCATCTCACATTGGACATGCTGCGTGCTACGTTAGACTGGACATTATTCAAAGAATATTACGTGAATACTTTAAATTTAATTTGGTTACTTGCATGAACATAACAGATATCGATGATAAAATTATTAAAAAATCTGCAGAGACTAAAATAAGTCATAAGGCAATTGTTCAACAATATGAAAAGGAATTTTGGGAAGATTTAAAACTACTGCAAATTCCCAAACCAGACATAACAGTGAGAGTTATGGAAAACATCCATTTAATTATTGACTTTATCAAAAACTTAGAAGACAACGGTGTTGCATACAAAGGATTAGACAACTCTGTGTATTTTGATGTTTCTAAAGGTTACTCTGTTTATGGTAAGCTACAAAATATCGGCGACAGCCCTCCAGATGGTGGAAATCCTTATAAAAAATCGCCTGTTGACTTTGCCCTATGGAAAAGTGTAAAAAATGTAAATGAACCTTCGTTCGACAGTCCTTGGGGTTTTGGACGCCCCGGCTGGCATATTGAATGCTCAACATTAGCCACATCAATATTTGGGTCAAATATTGACATTCATGCAGGTGGAATAGATTTAAAATTTCCCCATCACGAAAATGAAGAAGCACAAAGCTGTGCATTACACAAAAAACATCAATGGGTGAATTACTGGATTCATACTGGACATTTACACTTAAAAGATGCGGTTAAAATGAGTAAAAGTTTGAAAAATTCTATTTCTATAAAGGAAATGCTGGAAGGGACCTCTTGTGAAGTGTTTAGATTATTTTGTGCTATGTCTCATTACAGTCATCCTATTGAATATAGTGAAAAACTTTTAGACACCCCAAAAAATATATTGAAAGTGTATAAAAACTTTATAATTACTTGTGAAGATATAGAGAAGGGTTTTATCAAACCTTCTTTGGATTATAACAGTTTATGGGCTATAATAAGTGATAGTTTTCATGAAATTGATAAAGCTTTGTGTGATAATTTTAATACACCTGTAGTTGTACAAACATTAAATCAAAATATATCGAAAATAAATGCCATGATCCAGTCATCTGCTTTGTCTAATGAAAATATTACAGACAACATATATTTAGTTTTGGCCTTCAGACATTTGCTGTCTTCCACATTGGAATTATTTGGTATTCAATTAAACCAAGCTGTATCCAACAGGGAACATGATGAGTCAGTGAAATTAATTGATGTGTTGATCAAATTTAGACAGGAAGTTAGAACTCTTGGCTTGGAAAGTAAGAACAAAGATCTCCTAACAATGTGTGATAGTGTAAGAGACAGTTTAAGAGATTGTGGAGTCAGTGTTAAAGATTATGGAAAGGCTTCTTCGTGGAGCAGGTAAATAGTGAAACAAACTTTAGTTTTTTTTTCTATTTCATACAGGAATAACCTGTTAAAATTGTATGTATTAAAATATTATTGTAAATGTAAAAACACACTTTACAAAATACTTAACAATGCAATATATAAATTAGTAGTCAAATCTTACACGATTATTTGTTTTTGTACTGATCAAAAGTGTATAAAACTATTCATTAAAAAAAATCACAAGAGATGGCAGCACCATTATAATTAGACCATATAAATTATTATTAAAAAAAACACACACTCGTACTTCTTTGGTCGTCAAAAAGACGTTTCGAATACTATCGGTTTTCCGTCTTTATCAAACTGTCTCGGTTTCAACACCAGTTCCTTTCCTCCTTCACTGTCATCATCAGGATAATTCCCGTCCAAGATATACAGCATCGAATCACTGATCTTTTCTTTGTGAAACTCCACAAATGCTTTAGTCCCTGTATCCATACTATCTTGCAAACTGTTTGTTGCGTCATTCTGAAGCTCAGTGTACGATTGAAAATCATCAGAATGACTGGAGAAACTGGAATCAGACAGAGATTCATCTGCGAGCATATCTCTACTATTTAGGTACCGTCTGAAAGTTGTACTTAAATGTTTTGGACTGTCTGTTTTGTTCAGTTTCGGTGCCTTCGAAATATCCGGGTTGAAACTCAAGTCACCATCGCTCTTCGACTTGGTGAATTGCTTTCCAATAATTTCCTGATGTCTGTTAGGCAAAATTGCTGCTGAGCTCGAGCCTGACGGTGGTTCCAATGGCCTCTTAAGACCCTTCTCTAAAGAAGCAGTGTTGTTTGTAACGGTGCTAGCAGGACATGGCGATTCCACTTCGTAATTCTTTTCTTGTTCCGAATTTTGATAGGTAGGTGATGGAAGTTTAGGAGAAACTTTTACAAGATTGTTTATGTTCGTACCGGACACCAGAAGAACTGGTTTTCTACTCCTGGGGGTCATCATCGTTTCCTAGATAAAAATAACCGTAAACAGCGGAACAGAAAATCAGTAATATTTCAAAAGATGCCGAACTTTTGATCTAGATTTGATACCGGTCTCTTTTACTAGTTATAAAGTGCTACTGTTTTAACGTTTTATCTGTGGATAACAATAGTATGAAATAAACGGTTGTCCAATAAGAGTGTTCTGAAATTAATGTCATACAAATGCACCCCTCGCCTTCATTGAAATTCATTGGAATGCGTGCTAGAGACCCAATTTTAAGGAAAATAAATACAGTAATTCTTCGTCAACCGCGGGGATTCCGGATAGAGTTGGCGAGAGATTTTTTAGAATTTTCTTTCTTTTCTTTACACTTGAAAACAGTAAACTGTAAAATCTACACATACATATATATGTAATAGTGTGTGAATACTTAAGGCACTGCACACACACACACACACATATATATATATATATATATATATATATATATATATATATATATATATATATATATATATATATACAGACTACATTCTCGAAAGACCACAGAGAGAGAATGTCCAACGTAGCGGCGGGCATAAGAAAAAGAAGGTTGAAATTCTATGGACATATCAGTAGACTCCCACTGACAAGACTCACCAACAGAATTCTTACATACATACAAGGAGTCAAGTCAACAGTACCATGGATCACACAAGTCAGAGCTGATCTGGGAAAGGCACAAATGGGTTCGACAGAGATTGACGACAGAAGAACGTACAGAAACAAAATACATATGTGGAACGTTGCATCAGAGAGCGAAATTTCGAGGAGATCGGGAACAAAGTGGACGGAGGAGAGAAAGAGATTCCACAGAGAAAGGATGAGAGAGGTGTGGAGGATCAGAGAAAGAACACTCGAAAATGAGTCAGAATGCTTTGCGTGATCCAACTTATATATATATCCAATATATATATATATATATATATATATATATATATATATATATATATATATATATATATATATATATATATATATATATTACAGACATCTTTTACCCTTTCTCCACGTGGTGCCACCGATCGCCTTCGCCCAACCGTCCACCATGCGACGTCACGTGTCTCTCGGGACCGGTTTCTAGCCTTTCAGCCGTCATCAGCTACGCTAACTTGTGAGCATATATATAGTATATATATATATATATATATATATATATATATATATATATATATATATATATATATATATATATTATTAAGTATGTATGTATGTAAAACATAATTTACATACATATTTACATAATTACAGACATCTTTTACCCTTTCTCCACGTGGTGCCACCGATCGCCTTCGCCCAACCGTCCACCATGCGACGTCACGTGTCTCTCGGGACCGGTTTCTAGCCTTTCAGCCGTCATCAGCTACGCTAACTTGTGAGCATATATATAGTATATATATATATATATATATATATATATATATATATATATATATATATATATATATATATATATATTATTAAGTATGTATGTATGTAAAACATAATTTTTTCCCATACTATTCAATACATAACTGAAAGTTCGCTTGACATAATATCTTTTAAAACCCTGCGAACGGACGGGCCTGTAAGGCCCATTTTAAAATATTGAAGTTTTTTTAACTTTTTTTGAGTGAATGGCAGAAATTTTATATTTTGGAACATTTAACTATATCATGTTTTCTTCAAAATCATGGAATTTGTTTTACATAAAACTGCATAGTTCTATTTATAAAAAAACTTTATTATCGTTCCAGACGGGTGGACCTTTCGGGCCCTACCTTGTACAGTCTATTAAATTCTGTATTAAATTTAGAGGATGGTCCCCTGAATCCCTATTACCCTGTCTGGTAGAGAGTAAGGTATTGTAGTCAATAGTATAATGGGGTGATAGGAAAGGGGGTGGGAGAGATCAAGTTTTTATGTTTGCAAACTATACAATATCTCAAACTCACCTGTACGTGTATAGATCAGTTTACATTCAGTGTTTGAGTGAAGCTGACCACGTCTGCTTGTATTTTATTTTTGTGTTTGCATAATGTCTAGGGAAAGAAGGCTTACCATTGTAGAAATAGAGAGAATGTTAGAAGATGAATTTTCGAGTGATTCGGAATCGGACATGGAATCAGGTGAAAGTGAGAGTGAAGAAGCTCCCGAAGACCCAGAACCTATCCAAGATAATAGTGGGGATGAAGCCATGGACATAGATGTGAGTAGTTTATCTTCTAGCACTATTGAAACCAGCAATGGGAAATGTTGGTATATATCAAAAAATGAAAAACTGTGGTGTTCGTTACCACTTTCAGATCCTAGAAGTCGAAAAAGAGCACAGAATGTTCTGAAGGATGCGGACTAAAAAGACTGTCAATCAGTGACAGTTTTTTATTATTTTTCATGCAACCCCTTCAGGAAAAAATATGCCATTGAAGTAAAAAGAATGAAAATTGGCATATCAAACGAAATGGAAATAACTGAAAGCTGAAGAGCTAAAAATGTATTGGCTTACTTGTTTTGATCGGAATCTACAAATCAAAAAATGAACATGTCAATACAATGTTCAGTCCGAGGAACCAAAAACTTTAGATAAGTTACAGTCTATCCGTGACGTTTTTGTATGCTCGAATACATACTTGAGAGAAGCTTATGGATGGCCTATTACGGTGGATGAGCTGTTGGTGAGTTTCCGCGGCCGTTGTCAATTTCGCCAGTACATTCCCTCAAAACCTGGGAAGTATGGGATTAAGTTTTGTATGATTTGTGACTCATTTACTGGCTATGTGTGGAAAATACAAGTGTACAAAGGAAAATAATCATCGGGGGCACAACGAGAAGTAGTTGAGGGCGAGAGAGTTGTGAAGGATATGGTGCAAGAAATCTTAAAAAGTGGCAGAAATATTGCGTGCGATAACTTTTTCACCAGTTTCTAGTTTTATCTCCTTTCTAATTATCATCAGAAAGTCGGTTTTGAGGGATGGAAATGGTGTTACTTTGGCTTGAACTGGTAAATGTGAATATAAACAATGTTTTCCTTCAAAAAGATTTGTCACGCATATAGCCAGACAATCAATGTATTCCAAGAAAAGTTTCCTGGACTTATTTCGTGAAATGATAATGCCAATGGACACTGGCCACCAAGATCTCGTGATTTCACACCCTTGGATTATTTTTTGTGGGGCTATGTTGGTTTACATAAATAAACCCCGAACAATTCTTGATCTTAAACGAAATATTCAGGCCTCTATTGATAATATAACATGCAATATGTGCCAGAGGGGAATCAAAAATTGGATTCCCAGACTGCGTTCCGCCAGACGAAACCTAGGGGGCATTTAAACGACATTATTTTCAAAACATAATGCCCTTATTTTATCTTCAAAAGTGAATAAAACTTATCGGATTATCATTTATAGTTATCATTGTGCCTGATTTTCAAGTTCTTGCACTCTTATTGGACAAGTCGTTAAAACGACTGTTTCACAACAATTCAAAATTTTCACTCTCAGTAAATTGTCAACTGTTCGGATTCTTTTTAAACAATTTGTTTATTGAAAATTAGAGATCACACAAAACACAGAACAACACTATGCAAGCAATTTGCAGAGCTGCAAAGTAGGCGACTTTAATTCCTTACCTGCATAGCCCTGGGCATCCGCTGAGCTGACCTGGTAATAGGCGACATGCTTCTTCTATTTTCGTCTTCAGGCGTGAAAACATCATTTCTGTAACTTAGTAAGGGTCTGCATGCTGGTGTGCTGGTTAGATATTGTCCGGAGACCCCAGAGACCTCACCTGGTTATATACAATGTTTCTTTTTTGATCCAGCCACAATCATGTCATCCCATAACTCAGTACCAGTTATTTAGTTAGATTTATGAAGTCATGAATGCAGAAAATAGTGTTAAATTGTTTAAATAATATCCATAATAACTTATTCTTGGAAAATTATGTGAGGTAGATTTTCCATGAAGTTTCTTTAATGAAAGAGTTATCTGGAGAGTACTTTCGATTTTTTTAACATAAATACACCACCAAAAACAGAAAGTCGGTTTCCATTTAAGATGATCATGTGCGATGGAAAACATGCCATTAAAAGTCGTGAATTTTGCTGATTCACAGCAAAATTCACGACTTTTAATGGCATGTTAAAGTTCAGATTCTGTTAATTATTAGACTGTTGTGCTGTTAATTTTATTTGACTGTTGTTATTATTATTATCTTCGTTGTTGGCCCGTTGGCCTTTAAACACACTCCAAATTAATATGGCACGAAGAATTTGGGCCAGTCCTAAGCCTGGGTAAAGTGTGAAGGAAGGCAAACATTAGGTTAAAATGTTTTTAACTTAATGCAGGTAGTAGTGAAATAATAACTGATTTTTTCAGAAAAATCGAAATATCTCTTGACATGTCAGAGATATCGATTTCGGGTTTTCACTGGATGATTCCTCTTTAAATTACCTTTCTAGCCATGTAATAAAAGCTGTACCATTCCATTTGAAAAAACTGAACAAAACTTCAAAAAACTATTGTTGAATGTAACGCCACCTCGCGGTTTCATTGATAAACTAAATAATTTATCTCCCAAATTATCTGATTGTCCCAGCAATTGCCTTTTAAATGAATCCAAATTGAGGAAAATCGGTTAAGGCAAACGGACATTAGACGACTTTTTATCTCAATAGGTAAAACTCCCCCACCCCTCTATTCATGAAATTACGACAAAATGTCATAAAACAAAGTTTAGGAGACAGTTTGCTAATTATAACTGCGAATTTTTCTTACTCGGTTAACACTTGAAAATACACAAAAAAAATTATTTTTAAAAATGTTTAGCTCGCCACGCCCTCTCGCGGTCGTTTTAGAAGCTTAAAAATATTTTTGGTGAATTTCTCATGATCATTTTTAGTACAATTTTTTTTCCTCAAAGCTGTGGGATGAATAGTTTTCAAGATACGGCCGCGATCCATCCTTAATGGGACACCTGGTATATATATATATATATATATATATATATATATATATATATATATATATATATATATATATATATATATATATATATATATATATATATATATATATATATATATATATATATATCTGTGTGTGTGTGTGTGTAACATTCGATTTTTAAGATCCACGGATATATTAACACTACGAGCCATCTTGCAGCTTGTAATTGCAATTAATAAGAGATTTAAGAATGCGTCGATAAAAAGTACTGGATAGTTTTTTAAGAAAAATTTTTTGTCGCATTATTCAGAGATAAAATAAAATTAATATAAGTATAAAAAATTATCCTGTATTTTAGAAGTTGTTTACAATTATGGGATTCAATAAGGTACGTTTATATAAAATCAATCAACGAATGTTATTTGTCGCTCCACTTAACGCCGATACTGTACATACATAAAAATCCAACTAGAGACATCTATCTGTAAAAAACCGAAACTACCTTCCAGACAACTTGATGTTTTTTTGACCAATTTAAAAGAATGACTGTTACTGGCCTCTCTTATATCATTATAACATTTTTCCCCTTTTAATAATATATTATTTAGTAACAATAAAAAATAATTTTCTAGACATTTTCAATTAGAAAATCGTTATTGTTAATGATATTGCTAACATGATTAACAAAATGCACATTCAGAGGCTACAAACAAGTAACTTTAAGTACCAAGTAGCTTCATGAAAAAAAAATTAAATAAATTACTATACAGTGACCAGATCACGAAACATACTATGAACGAAAAGTAAGGTGACTTACGAAGGAGACGCAAAAGTATTTTATTTATTGTATAAATAAAACAAAGTTGTCTAATTTCCACTTATATTTTTCTCTAAAACATAACGCGTTTCGCTATACTGTAGCTTCAGATGGTTGAAGAATGAAATTGTATTGTGACAAATAGTAGGTATAGTACGTTTCAAGATATATCGTTGACCGATTGGCTGCAATAAACTCTTTACAACCTCTGTCGTATCGAAAACCGAAACATCATCATTAACGAAAACTCCGTTGTCTAAAGTTAAAGATATTGTGAGGGAGCCAATTAAAGCCAAAAAAGTTTGTAGTAATTCTGATAAAAGCAAATGTGTTGACGAAAGCATCAAAGACTTAATTTGAAGCAAAATTTATGCTATGTATGAAAAGCAAACTGTGCCTACATTGCACAGTTTAGTTAGTTAAGTTTAGTTTAGTTAGTTAGTCAGTTAGTGACTAAGGAAAGATGATACCTAGCCTCCGGAGAATATTATCTCTAATGGATTTTGCATATCGGGCCATTAATAAATGACAAATATTAATGGAATCACAACGATTGCGACGATGGCGGTTTGACTACTTAAACTCTATAAAAAAAATACAAATTAAAAAATGGTTCCATTATCTATCTTGATGAAACATGGTTCGATACACATGAGACGCCAGCAAAACGATATGTAGATACATCAAGAAAATGCCAAACCAAAGCGCCAACAAACAAGGGAAAAATAATTACAATTTTACATTCTGGTTCCGAGAATGGATGGGTTCCAAATTGTTTACGGTTGTCCTCCAAAAATATTAAATATTCATCTTTGGACTACCATGATGACAGCACAGCAGAACTTTTTGAAGATTGGTTTATAAATAGCCTTTTGCCCAACCTTTTTCCTTCAAAGCAACTAGCGAAATCTCTTGAATGGTTTCTATGAACTCAAAACAGCGTCCCAGCGGTGATTTCTTCAATCGAAGGAAAATGGAAGTCACACGATAGCATATCTGTTGAATATGGTGTTTGCGGAACAGTCTTTGTTTGATTTTTTTGCGAAAATTGACGAGGAATTATTAAAATGTGCGTTATCGGTATACAAGTTCGGTCACAAGTCGGAACGGTTCTTTTCGAATGGAATTGGCGATTACTCAGTTCAAGATCCTTAATGTTGGTAATGTTTTCTTCACTGATCTAGGGTCACCCGAAACGATATTCATCTTTAACTACTTCTCCACCATCACTAAAGTATTTTTGTACTACTTGTACATATTTTTTTAACATAGTTTCAACGCCATAACACTTCACTAACATTTTTAATGTATCAGCACAAGAACCTTAATTTGTTAGACAGAATTTAAAAAACAAATCCATTTTAAAAAATTGCCAACAAGACAACAATTACACACTATAATTTCTAACTTCACAAACGAAATGATATGGAACTTATATCAGATGTCAATGACAATCATACACATGAACTTAAAAAACAACAGAGCAAAGGCACGAATTTTTAAAACAAGTCACCTTATTTTTTGATCATAGTGATAAATGACCTTATAAATTTCATAAAGTTTAGAAACCTTCATTAGCCAGTTGAAAGTTAAAAATATCATTTCCCCACATACCCAAGCTAATATCTGAATCACTTTTACTTCTCTGCCTCTCCACGCGAACCCCAAGACAATCTCTTAAATGTTTTGACGACAACTCATCCTCCTCTGAACTGCTATCATTATTATGGCAAAATAATCTCCCCCTAGATGTTTTCCTTTGCAACTGAGGGCTCTAGCAGAAAGAAGATACAGAAATGAAGCATGCAAATGAAGAAACAGTTTATAAGCAGGAGTAAAAAGAAAAGACAAAGCATGAAGCAGAGTAAAATAAATCATATTCAGTACTTACATGTAAAATTTCTTCACTACTTGCACTTTTTAACTGAGAAAAACCAGACCTCTTCATGCTTTTAATAAGCTTCTTGTGAAACATGTGCTTTTTAATTGAATCACCAAAACTTTTGTTCTTTGACACTGAGCTCCTTAACACTTGCAAAGGAGTTCCCTAAAATTCAACTTAATTGACTACATCAAGGTCTTTCCTAACACCATACCTGTCCATTTTCTTTATTAAATTGTTTCACTAGTTTTCTCTTCTTTGAACTCTCTGGTAAACTCTGAATGTGAGCATACAGCTGTGCCAAAGCTGTTTCTGTGACATTCTCTTCATTTTCTTTAGCAGTTAATTTGTTATCAACAAAAGTAAATACCGTATGAGCTGCCCCTTTAATTGATTCATTCAAGGCACTTTTTTGGTCATAGTGTAACCGAAAATCTAACATCAACTGTCCAGGCACTTTAAAAAGTTCTGGGTACCTCTTAATCATAAAAGATACAACTCCAAATAATGACTGAGATTCTTTTAATAAAATTTCTGGAGATAATTTCCTTGGACACAATAAGTGAGGTGTAAAGAGTTTTGCCAGATTCTCTGCAGACATCTTGTTCACTTTTTCATGCAGTGTGACATCATACAATAAACTGAAAATATCTTTTAAAAGTTCCTTGTTTTCTTTGGGTAGTAAGAGACATAAAAGTTGTAAACACTGTAGTACTTTAAACTGATGAGTGACATCATGTAAATTGTAAGATTCCACAATTTGGCAATAACTAGGAAAATGTAGGTCACTTGTCAATGGCTCTGTCAAGTCTGCCAAAAGTCCTTTCAATACTGATGCACAATCATGAACTGTATAGCGATTTTTTACAAAATTAATTGTATGACCCTGAGCTAATAAACCTTTCAATTCATTCTGTCTTTCAACAGAACCAGTTCTTCTAAATATTCCCTCACTTTTTAGGTCTAAAATTTAAACATATAGATTTTTCTACATTAAAAAAAGCCCTGTCTTCATACTTTCATCCTGTTTTATCACATGTATTAATTGATACACTTGATTAAATATCTCTTGTGTAATAAAAAACTCTTCATTTGTATTCTTATTCTTCGTTTTCTTTCCAAAAGGTACATTCCACTTTTTAAGCTTACTTTTCTCACACAACGATTCAGACCTATAATAACAAACTAAAAAAATCTGAAAATATTTTTGCCATATACATACTCTTCAGTTGGCATATTCAATAAAAATGATAGATGCATTTTAACAAGAACATAAAACTGTTCATTGTGTTCTCTTTTAAAAAGCTCCACAAAATTCTCATCATCTTTCGATTCGTCAATAGAAATCATTTTGTTTTATATTTTTTTTTACATTAAAAACTTGTCACAACGTACATTCAACGTGAAAAGTTGAGGTTAAACCCTGTAAATATTGCAAAATATCGAATCTATACGGCGTTCTTTGAGCACACATATTCCTTTTAATAATTCTCGATAATTTGTGTCTATTGTTAAAACCGTAATTTGGGAAAATTCACTCAAAAAATATTATAAAAACCTAAATGTAAACAGTAAAAAAAAAACGTTATGGGTTTAAATTTCAAACATATAAGTTGTAGATAGATAACCAAATATACACTGGTGTGTTTAGAAAGTATACGTTTGGTTGTGGAAATTTATAATAAAAAAAATTGATAAAAAAATAATTTATTTTGAGGAAATACAAAGTAATTTACATTTAATTATGAGGCCTAAGTAAGAACTGAATAATGACCATTAGATACGATGTTATGCTGCTGATCATGAGACCCAAAACGCGAAAATTTACATCGAAAAAACCTCCAGCTGATAGACAGGGTGTTTCCGAATAACTTTGAAAAGCTAGGAGCTTCAACTCATCTTGAACAAGTTTTTCGTCATCGTTGCTTGGAGTTATCGATACTTTATTTAAAAGATAGAAGCAGATCCTTGTCGTTTTCTGGCCTTCTTTCTGAATTTGATCACCATAGAATGAAAACAGATACTGTTGTCCCTAGAAAATATCACTCTTTTAATTTCTTTAATCATAAGAAGGTTTTCAAGTCTAAGACTTGAAATTCGGAACTATGCTCAAAATTTAAAAATAATTCACCGTCTAGTTTTTTAGAAAAATGATATTTTCAACCGTTCTTATACATGGCCTCTTATAGTAGAATAATTTCTGCTATGGATTTTTCTGTTTTTTCACTATTACTCTTCCAATTTTATAGAATAAAAAATGTCACATGATAAAGTTTGTGGAAGTGGAAAAGCGAGATTTTTTGAAGATGAAGATGCATCTCTTAATGAAGACTCGTGTCAAAGTCAAGAAGAGTTGGTAAGATCATTGGGAGTGACTCAACAAGCAATTTCAAAACGCCTCAAAGAACTGGAAATGACCCAAAAGCAAAGATATTGGGTATCGTACGTGTTGAAACCGAGAGATGTTGAACGCCGTTTGTTTGCTTGTGAACAGTTGCTTGAAAGGCAAAAGCGGAATGGATTTCTGCATCGCATTGTGACTTGGGATGAAAAATGGGTTTGTTACTATAACCCCAAGTGTTGAGAATCATGGGGATATTCCGGCGACGCTTCCACGCCGACGGTCAAACCGAATATTCACTGCTCCAAGGTCATGCTCTGTATTTGGGTGGACCACTACTCAGTGTAGTGTATTATGAGCTGTTAAAACCGTCTAACAATCACAAGGGATCTTTATCGAACGCAGTTAATGAGTTTGAGCCGAGCATTGAAAGATAAACGGCCGCAATACAGCGAAAGACACGATAAAGTGATTTTGCAGCTTGACAATGCTCGGCCCCACACGGCCTGGTTGACCAGCACTTCCGGTCTTATGAAGAAGCAGTGGCGGTTCTTGAAGGAGGGCTTTGGGGCGCCGCCCCTCCAGCATTTATCACAGTAAACAATTTTTCAGAGCAAAACACCATATTTAATTTCCATTCAGTTTGCTTCCTTCATTTTAAGATATTATTAAAAATCTCCAAATGTAGAAAAACGTCTGACCGTTCACACCAAATAATGCGGATAAAAATTTCATCCTCTCGCCACAATTTTTACCACAATCGTTGGTCGGGCGTATGCCTCTAGCGACCGTATGCCACGTCATCTTATCTCGTCGTTGGCGTTACATGTTTTGTTGGTTGCCAGAATTCGGGGGTTTAACTGCTTTCTAAAACATGCGATTTGGACGTAGATTCCCTGCGACGCGGCGTATCGGTAATTAGTTTTAAACGCTGATTTGACGGGTACGGAGAGTTTGATGAGTCTCGCGTCGCGTATTTCGTTCGCCCCGCGAATACTTTTTTTGATTTGGGATTTGCTGCTGTGTACACACTAAGTAGTACTTTTTAAATAAAAATAATCAACTTTTAATTGCAAACATGAAGGTGTCTGATTTAAAACTGACTAATATAAGTTTGGAGGAGAAAGTTGAATTAAAAACTAAGGTCGCTCCACGCCCGTGTTGAATTTAAGTCAAGTTCAAGAATAATGTAAAAATAGAGCAAGTTTTACGCGAAAATTTGATAGTAAACTATATGTGAAAGTTTTCCGACAATAGAAAAAGAAGATTTGAAGACCGAATTGGATTTTTTTTATTCAAGGCCCGAGATTTGCCAAAATGAAGATATTAAAGTCTGTTTACATCTTTTAAAGCGCACTATACCGATGACCACAGACCACAGCCGAAGCCGAAAGGCTAGTGAGGGAGGACGTTGGGGCGCCATCTCTCCAGCATTTATCACAGTAAACATTTTCAGCGCAAAACACCATATTTTATTTCCCTTCAGTTTCTTTCCTTTAAATCATGTTCCTGGTTCACCTTCTGTATAGAGTTTCAATAGCACGAAAAGTAAAAAGAAGAAGGGGAAAGCAAAAAAAAATCTTCAGCAGCACTACTTTCTTCTACTCCCTCCCACTTTAAAAACCCACGAACCGCCACTGGAGTTTACCTTTGTGTCTAGAATGCATATTTTTTTAATATATATTCTCTATCTTGTAGCGTCAAAGTTCTCATACTACAAATACACAATATTCACTTATATGTATATATATGGAGTTTTTTGACTTCTTTGGACTGCGTCCAATGAGACAACAATAGTAAGGAGTTATACATCCCAACCGTTGGGTTCCACAATCTCATGTGGAACGCACAACAACCTGCGTCCCCGCCATAATGAGCATTGGTTAGTTGCTTGACCGGGAGGAAGCTCCATCCATTTCTTACATTGGAGGGCACATGTTTCGTCTGTTGGTGGTTAGATTCATCAGGGTACCAACATATGCTTTCTCGACAAGAATATAACGCCTGACTACTGTAAAATCATTCGACGCAGTCCAAAGGAGTCAAAAAACTCCATGTATCAGCCATCCGACGAGAAGTCGGCGAAAATATGGGTTGTTTGATTTGAGAGAGAATATGTCGGTACCCTGATGAGTCTAACCACCAACAGACGAAACATGTGCCCTTCAATGTAAGGGATGGGTGGGGCTTCTTCCCGGTCAAGCAACTAACCAATACTCATATATATATATATATATATATATATATATATATATATATATATATATATATATATATATATATATATATATGCTGATGCATATATATATGGATATGCTGATAGAGATGGTCAAAAAATTAAAACTAAAATTAGAAAATTACGAGAAGAAAATGAGCTATTCAAAAAGGAAGACCAAGAATTGAAAGATGAAAATAGTAAATGAATCGCAGAACTGAGAGACTAGAAAAAGAAAAATACAGAAACAATGTAATAATAACAGGCTTGAAAATGGATAAGCCTGATGCAATAATGTTGAAAGGGGTAGAAAAAAGTCAAGATACAAGCCAAGGCAGCACATAAAATAGGAGAGTACACGAATCGAGTGGAACTAGGGGATGAGGAAGAGGAAAACACGAATAATGAAAAACAAGCATAAGCAGAGAAGTGTTAAAAACAAAAGAGTATACATAAATAATGACTTGACTAAAGAGGAAAGATAAACGGATAAGAAACAGGGCTAAAACGGAAAGAGCACAATGGGAAAGTTGTTAAGGTGGGATATAAAAAGGTGACTATAGGTGGTGAAGTCTGGAAATAGAATTATAATACCGAGAAACTAGAGATTAGTCCAACAAAAGACTAGAAAATAATAAAGTAGATAGGATAAAAAGGATAACAGACATGGCGATGGAAAGGGAAAGGACTGTAGGGAATAAAGAAAAACATGGGGTAATAGAAATGAACAAAAATATTGGAGGAAAAAACTGTGGAGAGAACAGAAAAGTAAAAAAACAGAAATATAGAACATGCAAAATAGCTACCTGGAATGTGAAAAGAATAAATGGGAAGGGAAAGAATAAATGGGATGAAACCAGTTAATATAGAAATGTGTATATTTGCTGACGATCTAGTTCTCATGGCAGAATCTGAGGAAAAATTAAAATTCAACATTAAAGTATGGAACGAAGCAGCTGAAAAGTTTGGTCTACACATCAATGTAAATAAGACGCAGATCATGATATTGACAAATAACCCAGAACATTGCAACGAGAGAACAATAACCTTAAACAACATGGAAATCAAACGCACTGAAAAGTAAAACTACTTAGGTACTATTATTAAAAATAGGGGAAACCAAGACGACGAACTGAACAACAGACTGGCGAAGGCAAGGAGATTGCTCTAATCGCCTAGCAGAGGCTTCTTAAATAACAAACAAATATCCAAAAAAACGAAATTAACAATATATAAAACGATATAGATCCCCACACTAACATATAGATGCGAAAATTGGGTCTTGAATGAACGGCAAAAGAGGAGAATTCAAGCGGCAGAAATGAGATATATTCGTAAGCTACAGGGAATAAAAAGAATAGACAAGGTCAGAAATAACATTATCAGGGACAACTTGGAAATACCAGCACTCATATCAAAAATAGAAGAGCAAAAACTGAGATGGTTAGCCATATGGCTCTGGCTTCCCAAACTAGAAAATTTGGGAACCTAGAGCTATGGGAAAGAACAAAAGGGCAAGGCCATGTAAGACATGGCATAAGGATATCACTGAATATATGTTTACATGTAAACACAAATGCGCTGTTGCCACATCTTTTTTTGCCGAATCGCGTGGATTAATTATAACTAAGTAAATTCGTTACTTTTTATATATAAATAAAAATTGCGAATTTCTGTAACTATTTTAAGTTTTGAGGAAAACAAAAAGTTATTCCTTGGGGAACAACTAAAGAAACTCGGACACGCTTCATCGTATTCCAGTCTTTGACATAAAAACTTTTGAGTTCAAGTGAATTTTACACAACATACCAAATCACCTCACATTCCGGCATAATATAATCGAGGTATTTACATGAACCAGTTTCGTCGCTTCTTGACTTAGATATGAATATGTATCTAACTAAACTATTGCGTGTGTCCGATCAGACTAGGTCAAATCAATACTTACTACGTTTACGAACATCCAAAAACCAATAATGCCAAGAAAATATCCCCACACTTGTATTTGTTCATCGTTTTGCACATTTATACAATAGTCTATAATGAACGTTAGCTTAGCTAATAAATTCGATATATTAAAAATAACAGAACTCAACAGAATCCTCCCGAACATGTCGTTGTAAATCTTTACCAGCTTCAACAGGTCGTAATGCATAATTCGAAAAGTTCTCACGCTATAGAAATGCTCTGAATTCAGTATAAAAGCCAAACTGTTTGGATCAGGCGGAGGAGCGTGTCTCTTCCTCGCCAGATTGCTTTTCAAAAAATTCTCCGTCTTATATTCCAGAATGTCGTTCAGCTCGGTGAATCTCAGTTCCAATTTTCGAGTCAGCGCGAGCAGGAAAAGCAACACCAAGTTGTAAACGCAAAATTCCAAGTCTCTGAAAATGATAAACTTGTAAATTTGCCATCCGAAATTCACCAGAAAGAACCAGGCGTTGAAACTGATGAGACTGACGATGGTCATGTTGCAGAGGAAAAGGTTCCTCCAAAAATGATTCTTTTTCATCGCCAGGAGGGGTACGAGGAGTTTATTGCCTTCCGGATAAAGCGTGGTGAAAAATTCGTAAAAGTTCTTGCTGTTTTTTGGCAGGTACAAGACGGTGATGACGATACTGGCGGTGAGGAAAAAATTGCTGACATGCTCCATGGTTTGTAGGACTGGATGAAAATCTGAGAATTCTTTTTGTTTACCAGACACACAGTATCCATATCCGTATAGAACCAGAGCTAAAACAAATATCAATAATTTAAGGTAGGTCCAGCGTGGTATATAGTATAATCAGACCATTTACTATTGCGAAGCCTCGGCAACCAGATATTCACATATACTAACAAATATTTTTAGTTATGATAATCTGGCAATGTTAGTCAGCACAAACATACATACATGCATACATACATACATACATACATATATATATATATATATATATATATATATATATATATATATATATATATATATATATATATATATAAAAGAAAAAAAATTATCTAAAAAATTAAATTATGTTTTTGCCATGCAGAAAGCAAAAGAAAAAAATACTAAAAAAATAGAAAAAAATGAACGTATCAATTCTAACCTCGGAGAAGGAAGGCGTATCATAGAGTTATTAGAACTTGGAAAAAAATTAAAATGTTTTAAATGTAAACGTAAAAAGTTTTATGCTTAGAAAATTTAAAAAAAAACAAAAATCGGGCCTCAATTCCAAACTGTGGGTTAGATGTAAAAATTGTTCTTCTGTTACTCAAGTTATAGCAGGTAAAGTACATCAAGGAGATAAAAAATCACAGTCTTCTGATGTAAATTCTCAAACTGTTCTCGGTAAGTTTGTATTAATATAAATTTCTCTTTACTGCAATCTCTTAATTAACTTAATCTCTCTTGACTCTACACTACTCGAGACAGCTGTAAGCACAGCGTTACCAGATCACTGTTAACCATAGAAAATAACGCGTTGAAATTGTAAAATTACAAATTTTTTAAATTGCTATATCTTGTAAACAAAAAAACGGCAAAGTTCTCCTTTTTTTTTAATTTATTTCAAAAATATTTCGCTTTCCTCTCACATTTTTTTTTAATTCTGTCGAGATTTTTTTTTAATACAACAGAAAATAGTTGGGTGCAAAACTAAGTTTCACATGCTTTAAATGGAGAGTGTCCCTGAAAATTGCAAACTTTGTTATTAAATATTTCGCGTTATAAACGGTCAAAAAATCTTAAACTTCAGGATTTATTAGTCAACGTTATTCTTAATCTGTGACAAAAAAATGGGCAAAATCTGTCGAAAAGGGGTTTCACTCTGGAACTACCTTAATATGAAGTGAGAGTATGTAAAAATATTATGTTACACACAAAAAAAATTGTAGGAAATCAAAATGCATCACCTTCTTGTATACGAGACGAGATTGACGGACCAATTTTTTTTTAAAGGTATACAACTTTGCTCCTGCCGTTTTTTTTTAAATTCAAGGCTTTGTTTTAAAAAACTGGTTATACATTTATGATTCAAAGTATTGTCCATCGTTCGCCACTACTTTCTCCCATCTTTCATGCAGCATTCGAATCCCGTGTTGAAAAAACTGGTAATCTTTTGAAGCGATCCACGAATCGATCCAGTTTTTAGCTTCTTCATAAGACCGGAAGTGCTGGTCAGCCAGGCCGTGTGCCATCGATTGAAACAAGTGATACTTTCCATTTCAACGTTTTCAAATATGTTTTGATCACTTTCGCAACACGGAGCCGAACATTGTCATGCTGCAAAATCACTTTACCGTGCCTTTCGCTGTATTGCGGCCGTTTGTCTTTCAATGCTCGATTCAAATGCATTAACTACGTTCGATAACGATCCCCTGTGATTGTTTCAGACGGTTTTAACAGATCTTAATACACTACACCGAGCTGGTCTCACCAAATACAGATCATGACCTTGGAGCCGTGAATATCCGGTTTGGCTGTCGGCGTGGAAGCGATATCCCCACGATTTTCGACGCTTGGGGTTGTCGTAATAAACCCACTTTTCGCCCCCAGTCACAATGCAATGCAGAAATCCCTTCCGTTTTTGCCTTTCAAGCAACTGTTCACAAGCAAACAAATGGCGTTCAATATATCTCGGTTTCAACTCGGCACCCAATATCATTGCTTCTGGGTCATTCCGAGGTCTTTGAGGCATTTTGAAATTGCTTGTTGAGTCACTTCCAATGATCTTGGTAACTCTTCTTGACTTTGACACGAATCTTCATTAAGCAATTCCACTAATTCTTCATCTTCAAAAACTTTAGCTCTTACACCGCTATGCCGGTCTTCGGCGTGAAAATCACCGCCCTTGAAGCGTTGAAACCACTCACGACACGTTCTTTCACTCATCACCATAATTGTCTGAGAGCATTCGGTGAGCCTCAGCCGCAGATTTCCTCATATTAAAGAAATAAATTAACACTTCCCGCAAATGACGAGAATTTAGCTAATAAATTGACATTTTAAATCGCATATAACTTTATGATGTAAACACAAATCGACTACTGGTGCTATGGAGTTATGTTTACAAGATGCCCAAAGGGATTGCACGCCGTCTATGATGTATTTATTTAGACGACTACTTACCACTAACGCCATCTATAGGAAAACGACTGGAGCAAAGTGGTATACCTTTTAAAATAACTGTTGATTCATTATAACTTGCCGGAGAGAAAGTAGCAGTCCAAATAGTGGGTGGGAACAAATAGAAATTACGCTAAAGAAAGCGAAAACGGTTTCATCAGCAGGAAAAATCATAGCTACGGTTTTCTGTGATTCTAGTAGTATGGTATTCACAAACTACCTACCAAAAGGCGGAGCCATCACCGAGTGGTATTACCATCCACTAATGAACGAATCGAACGGTGCTACTCAGGGTAACCTCTAAAGAACGTGTTCTTTACGACGATAACACACCAGCATACGCATTTCAGATTGGTCCTGCAAAATTTTATCATCTACGCTCTGAAGTGCTTCTAAAAGAACCTGAAAGAATGGCTACTGAAGATTTACTTCAAATGATGGGGTCAAAGCTAAGACAAATCCCATTATACTGACGCTATTACAAAATTTAAACGCCATTGGTCTAAATGTATTAAATTAGAAGGTTACTACGTTGAAAAATATTTTTAAATACCAAAAATGTTGGGTTTTTATAGCCAGGTCGATAAATTTTGAAGAAACTCCCGTATGTTGTAATAAAAACTGTTGAATAACCTTATACACAATCTTCTTTTAATCCTGTAACCCACATGACTAGTGATTTATTTTAAAATTAGTAACTTTAATAAGGTGGTATAATTTGTCACTAAAAATATTACTAAAATCACCACTAGATGTGTCATCGAGATTTATTCGGGGTGTGTTTTCAATTTATTGGATTTTTTCTTCAAGATTTTTATTAGTTTCTATGTTTCCTGAACAATAATTTTTTTTTAAAACACCTCTTAAACACATTGAATTATTTAAAATAAATAATTTTCATTGTTTGTATTTCATCAACAGTATTTTTCATAAAAAATCTAAGACATGCGCTTCTCTTCTTTTTTTCTTCCATGTCATCTGCTCTGGCGGAGTTGTATTAACATTTTTTTTACAGTTTGAAGATTTTTAATGTTTAATGTTAAAAGATGAAATTATAAAATTTGAGCCAATATCGGATAGGCTTTGCTACATAGAGCTGAAAGGAGATACTAACATGTCCATTTTGAATATATATCTCCCAACCGAAAAAAAAAACAAGAGAATGAAAAAGATGGTTTTCTGAAGATGTAGAGGCAGCTATATATAGTTTATATAATATATTAAATAAACAAAATATCAAGATAATAATAGGGGATGTTAATGCGAAGATAGGGAGAGAGCCCATATATAAGCACATAACGGGAGGAGAAAGTAAACGCCTCGTTAGTAACAAAAATGGAAAGAGGGTTATCGAGTTTGCAGAAGAAAAAGGTATGAAGATTATGAGTACTCATTTTGCAAAAAAGTGTAAAAGGTACCCACGAAAAGGTCTCGAAAGTGGAAGTGGTTACAAAACTAGGAAGAATGACTTTTGAAAGCGTGGAAGAATATGTCTACTTAGGCGTAAGGATAACAAGCAAGTATAAAGAAGAGAAGGAGCTGGATCTAAGATTGATCAAAGCTAACAGATGTGCAGGAGCCTTAAACCAACTAATAAGATCGAAATTCATATCCAGAAATACCAAATTAAGATTGTATAAGATAGTATTGAGACCTACTGCATTGTATCGATGTCTGTTACTATTATCTTAACAGTTTCTCTTCTTTTTTCTTGTTTACTACCCATGCCTCACATTCCCATCTCGAACGTAAAATGATCAGAAAGATAATTGGAGGAAAAAAGTTCGAAGACTTGTATATAAGAAGAACAGATGAGGAAATTTATGATATTTTCAAGGGTCCAAGGATAAATACGATAGTAAAAACGAAGAAGGCGCAGTGGCTGGGCCACATAGAGAGAATGGGAAAAATTAGAGTGGTGAAGAAGATTGCATGGGGAAGTCCACAAGGTGAAAGAACGCAAGGAAGTATAAGGAAGCGATGGAGACAGGCTGTCATGGAAAATCTGAAAGGGAAGGTCATTAAGGACTGGAAGATAACGACCAGAAATGGTCGTGCCAAATGTTTGTGCGTATTGTTTCACGGATGGAAAACCATGTATTAGGTTTTTTCCGGGAGTACATCCGGTTGTCGAGCGAAATTTAAACACAGCTTTTGTAAGGATATTTTTCAGATAACCAGAAATACAGAAAAGTGATCAAAGAAAAAGGTAATTATTCTGAATCTATTAAAAAATGTAATTAATTTGACCATTTATCACACAAGAAGCGCAAATTTCTGCCCCGGTTTAGAAAAACCGTAGTGCCGGCGATGCTCATACCTAAACATACATGCTTACACATCATACGCAGCGTTTACATAAAAAAATAATGCCATTCATCACCTTCCAAAATATATTCACGTTATATTCACACACTGAACAGTGAACTTACCTAACAATAAACCTGTAAAAGGATAAACGATTCTTCGCTGTTTAATAAGAAGAAAGAATTTTTTGAGATTGTTATATTGTAAACGGTACTTTTTCTTCTTAAACGCGTGGTCTTTGTCGGTGGGACTCACCCTGCTACTGTTCATCGTCGTTTGGGGACCAATCCTGACCGAAAATAATATAATTTATAACACAAAAGGCTCCAAATCGTCGATAAAATAATATAAATTATTCTTTCGCGTGACTGGAAATGTTTATCTTTTAATTAACGACCAGTAAAAGAAAGAAATATATAGATAATCTAATAGTGAAAATGAATAAGGTATTTACCTACATCACCTTTATTTTAACATGGTACGTTTACATTTCGTTTTAATTCCGTACAAAAAGTAACGGGATTATTTCAATATTCCCACCATATACCTATAACAAGATTATTTGCGATCTTTTTGTAGGTGATGTCTAATCTAGTTTTCACAACTACTGATTCAAAGGGGTGCCTGAGAAGTGGTAATTTCAACCGACGAAATAGAATAAGTCACATGATGTTATGTCAAGTGAATACGAAGTACCATTTTAAAACTTCAACCGTAAATTTAGAGATGTATTTTTTCTACAGGGTTTCACTGTGAAAAGAGCCTTAATTGTCAATAAAGAACCAGCAATTCGTTATTATGAGAGTTTGTTTTTACCAAACCTCCTCTTATAAACTTCTCTCACTTCTTTTTGCACGCGTTCTTTCGTCAAACTCTCAACCCATTCTCGTTCCTAGCTATGTTTCTGTCTTTCTGGCTGTGATTATATTTCATTTTGGATTTAATGTTTTTAATAGTGAGTCAAAAATACTGATTTTATGATGTATATTTGTATGTGATCAAAAAGTAAAGGAAAGGATTTGCGGTTATAGACGCATCAGCAACTACAAGGCTATTTAACAACTGGACCTACAGCTTAACGTGGGTTCCGAACCACGATCATCAGCCACCGACAATCCAGGCCAATGCCTGGAAATTGATGCCTCGGACACACTTGAGATGGAGCTGTCGTTTGACACATTTCCCATCGTCCCTTGCAGGATTGGAATACAAGAAGTATAAGATCTTGAGTTCCACTTTTCATTTTAATTAAATCCTTATATTAATACTAAAAAAATAAGGTTTGAGACACAGTCTATCCAACAGAATGGCCAAAAAGATACAGATATTCTTCAAATACAGAGTGTAATGCACGTGATCTTTACTACAGTACGATGTACCGCTGCGCAAAGTCAAGATTGCACACTTGGATGAAAAAAAGCTTTAGCATTTCACAAAGAAGGGAGTTTCGCCATAATTTTCAACATCCAACAAGTTGCGAAGCCACTCTCAGAAATGGAATCAGGAAAGTTTAAAAAAAATTGTTTTAACAACCATATTGTATTTACCCTCAAATAACCCATTCTAAATTAAAAAATTATGATAACTATAAATAATTAACGTTTCTGCGCCTCAGTCGCCCATTACTGTGCATCAAAATTTACGTTTTATGATGGTAACCGCCTTTCCAAAAGCGGTACAAATGAACTATTTTCGCTGACCACCTCCGGGGTAAAAAAAAAACATCATATAATAAATAATAATATTTATTTACGACAATTATATCTAAATTTCCACTTTCTTTAAAAATTGCATTCTGCCTTATCAATTTAATCATCAGTATAATATTATCACCTCTACAATTGTTTGCTAAATTTTTAAAATTACTCTCCTCTATATATGCCATCAATCAATTTACATTTAGTCTGAATAATTATTAAATATATCGTTATTCAAAGCATGAATAGATTTAAAATATTGTTACACAATACATCCAACAAAAATTTAAAACTGATCTTAAAACTAACGCTCCCTTGTGTTCTCCTAGCTTGAAGGTGGCGGCGGTGGGGGTGCTGTTAGTAAACTGGTCACGTCTAAACCTGGAGGAGGTGGGGGAATTGAGGCAGAGGGCGCTGTTGGCCAATATGGAGGAGGTCCCCCAGAAAAGTCCCCTAAAACACCATCTGAGAGAAAAATATTTAATGTACTAGATGAAAACATAACCTAAATTAATTAGAAGTAAAAATGTATTATCAGTGAAAGGTATGCTATCAATCATTTAGATCTCAGCCCCGAAAGATGGTATGAAACATCATGTAAAAGTTGTTATATCGCAGATGTAGCTTATCAAACATATAACTAACCTGTCGGCCCCCAAGGTGGTCCTCCGGCTCCCGGTGGTGGTGGCTGACCCGCCCAAGGCGGCAGAAGAGGAGGGGGTGAGCTTGCACCTTCAAAGTCGAAGTAAAATCATGAAAAAACCAAAATTATTAAAAATAAACTAAGTGTAGCTTACCTGGTGGAGGAGGAGGTGGTGGCAAGCCGGGCGGTTGCATTCCGGGAGGAGCAGGACCCCAAGCAGCCCACGGGGGTGGGGCCAAAGGAGGAGCTCCAGGAGGAGGCATGAGCGGTCTGGGAGGTGGCTGAGGCGTAAAAACGTTGAAGGCGGGGGCTCGTTTCGTACCATTTTGATCTATAAACCCATTAAAATTAATAAAATATGAAGTAACATTCAAGATTAAATAGTTTATACCAAATTAAATCAAATCTTACCTCCATTAGGAATTGGTGGGGGACCCTCACCTAACTCAGCCATCAAAGACATATATTCTGCAACAAAAAACCATCAACAGTCAGAACAAAATAAACAACAACAAAAAACAAAGTTGAGTTAAACAATGAACTCAGTAAGGTTATGCTATCAATCATTCGAACTTCAGCCCCGAAAGATGGTATAAAACATCATGTGAAAGATGCATTCATCAAAACAATATGAAGTTTCATTGCCTACCTTCATCTATTTTTGCTATATCAGATGGTAGAGGCGGTCCACCCAATCCTGGTCTCTTGGATCTGCAATCCTTGGCGATATGCCCTGCAGCTCCACAACTAGAGCATACTATATTGTTTGTGACATTTGGCTTGTCAGGACACTAAAAATAAATTCACCAAGTAACTTTTCCCGTAAGAAAACTCGTTTTCCGGTATTCCTTACCAGCCAGGACTTGTGATCAGTAGCACCACAGTTGCTGCATCTCATTCCATCATTTTCTCTCAAAGTACCATTCAACTGTGCTAGTTCTCTCAGTTGCATTCTTCTCAGATCATTTTGGTTCTCGGGTACTTCCACACCTTGCCTGATAACTTCTTTTATCTGAAAATTTCAATTAAATAGTTGGTCTCACACGAAATAATACAAAGATTTACCCTCTCAACTGCCTTCTTCACACATTCCGGATTTGTGGCTGTAATATACGCATGTAATGGTTCGTCTTCACCTGGTAAAGGTTGTCCATCTTTTCGTCCCACCTTTCCTTCCTTTACACTCCCTTTTCCTCTAATAATAATTTTAGCTCCAGTCTCCTTTTCCATAGCTGAAATACCATAATATTAAGTTTCAAAAAGAAAATCAGATACAACAGGAAAATGACACAAACAAAATATAATACAGTAAAAGATTCATCAGTATGAGGTATGTTATCAATCTTCTAGATCAGACCCGAAAGATGGTATAAAACATCATTTAAAACCTTTACTGCTTAAAACTAAAGGGTCACCCTAATAGTTTCAGAATAACCCTTGTAATACAATTGAAATAGACCTACTTTTTAGCGTGTTGCCTCTAGGTCCTATTAAAAGACCTACAAAGTTTATTTCTGGATGTTCTTCCTGGGGAATCATCACCTTGTCACTGACTCTCGTTACGGGAGGTCTGGAAGTTACACAAAAAAAATATAAGAATATTTAAAATACAACAAAATAGCACGTGTATAATCTGTACAAAACTAAAACCGATGCACGTCATCGATGACGCCATTGACGAACAGCATAAATACCACTACATAAATGAAATAATAAAATAATCAAATGGAATGTATTCAATAAATTTCAAATTTTTCATGTTGATATTTATTGACACGTCAACTCTAGATTAAATCATCTGATGATGCTAACATGGTTAGCGAAACGTGCGTCGAACAGTTCAAAAAAGTGTTTTGGTGTTTAGTGGTAAATCTCTTCAAGTTTAGTGCATCACACCAAAGGTTCCAATAGAAGAATTGAGACACGTTTGGAGGTTATCCCATTTGTATCTGAATTTTTAACATTCGTTTTTTATCTTACGATCAAAAACAGTTCTTTTAAGAATTACCACCGTGTTAAATTATCAAAGTCGCGCATGTGAAATGCTAAATCATTTAAATAGTCAGTTTGAAGCATCTCCGACACACTATTTTGAACAAGAACAAGCTAATAATGGTCCATTGTTACCCTTTGCGGCTGTTAGGGAGTTATATTAATTGCCAATAATTGGATATCTTTAGTATTATAGAAACTAGAATATTTTTTTTAGCGTGTTGCAGCAGCCTTAAGGTTGAGCATTTCCGCTGTTAGTACCATTTCACAAAAAGTGAAAAACAATGTTTTAAAATCATCTAGAAAGCGTAGTTTTACTAAAAGGGTTACCAAAGTTATAGTATTAACTTTGGATACAAGTTTTATTCCAAACTATGTATATCATGTATGAACATATAAGTATTTGTAACCTAAGAATTGCAGAAAAAAATACTTGATGGAAATTCATTTTAAATAAATAAGCAATACAATTTTAAATATAATCGAAATTTTTAGATATTAATATTTGCTTATTTAATAGCAGAAAAGACTGTTCTTAAACCCATATGTAGTTTATAAGTTTACAAGTAGCTTATAAACTAAAGTTTATAAGTAGCTCGCAGTTTAATTTTCATTTTCAGGACAGCATGTAACTTTCAATTCCTTACATGAGCATTTAAAAGAGAAACAACTGTTTGATGAATGCCGTATGTCATTTTCTGCAACATATTAAAAGAAGTAGGTTTTAAATGGAAAAAAAGATGATCCAATACGAGAGCTTTTGGAGCTTGCCAATCTTGTCCTAAAACTTATAGATTTTTAAGAGGTTATATGAAGGAAAAAAAATAGCTTTGATCAAAAAGAAAAAGATTCAAGTTTCCAGAAAATGAAATAATGAAGTGGTATGACAGAGAACATATAATTGATTGAAAATAAATGATAATATTAATGAAAATTCATTGTTTTTTCTATTTTATACTTGCATATTATATATCAATAAATGTCATTGGTAATTATATAATCTATTTATTTTAATAACCATTCAAATACAAAAAAGCATTTTACAAATGCTGAACCTGTCTAGAGATACTAAATGGACTACTGCAAGACTTTCAACATTTATTATAATTCTGCTAGTTATTTGTAATTTTCATTTAATTTAGAGTTGATTTTTTTAAATTGTTATTAAAGTTTAAATGGTAGAAATGATTCGCTAAAGTAAAGTTATGTTTAATCGCAACCTGGCAACAGCGCAGCCGAAATGTTGATCACGTGCAACGGTTTTTAATTTTGTACGAGCTATAGATAGTTCTTTAGCTAGATATATCAGAACTACTATGAGCGCAGTATTATGAACAGAACAGCACACCCTACATTGATTAAATATTTTGTTCAATTATTTAAACAAATGGAATAAAGGGCACTAAACATAAAAGAAACCTACTTATAATCAGCTGGGGGCTTAAACTCTGGATTTATAGCTTGCATTTTTAAAACCAGAGCATGCCGCTCTTCTTCAAGCCTCTTCCTAGTCCTAAACTCCCTGGTGTTCAACCTTTTACCATCGCTACTGTAAATAGGCTCTGGAGACGGTGATCTGGGAAATAAAAACATCTTCATGAAGTTTTCCGTCCATTCTGGCTTTTTGCCATAGGAGCTAATGTATATCTTGTAACTATTTATTAGATTAACAAGCCCCGAAACAATCAAAACCTATGACAAAAGGCAATTCTCATATATAACTTAATTGTTATCTTAAATGCTACAACTGATTTCTTTAGTATTTCCCCCAGCGATCTGTTTCCCACATAAATTGCTGTAAAGTTAAAAAAAAAGTTAATTATTTGCTGAAAATAAAATGTTTTTTTTTTAAATTATGTTGCCTGAAAAATTAACTTTTTAAATTATTGCTGGAACATAATAAATTAGTTTAGTGAAATTAACGTTAAGTCCCTGAGAAAATTGCCTTAAAATATTTTCAGCTATTTCGAATTTTGTATTTTTTTCAGTCTGAAACAGATTGTTCTTTTAGTTAGTCTTCTAAGATGTTGGCGTAGGTTGTTTACATGATTTCATTTATTGTAATTTATTCCAAATAGTTGAAACCATGTAGAAAACTGTTTAAAAATCAAATTTTTAATCTAGAAATGATAACTTCCATAATTATTAAGTAATGTCGTTTTTCGATCCTAAACAAAATTTTACTTTAAGAGCGAATAGTTTTTTTATTGGCTAACGTAAGTGACAATCTTTGCCGATCAATCTGACAAAGTTTCTATTCCCTTTTTGTAAAATCAGCGTGATTTTGAAGTTAAATAGTCTTGGAGTTGAAGTTGTGATATTTATCGCAGTAGATGTACTTGCCATAAAAAAAACCGTCTAAAATTATGTTAATCTGACGGTGCTGCATCAGTTGAATACAGGGGGATGAGGAAGTACTTCCCAGCCTAACTCTTTGATTTTTTCCTTGGGTGGTAAATGTCACCTTTCCGATTAACAAGGCTTTGAACGTTTTTGAATTAAAGCCATGTTCAATCTAATAAGCTGGGCACAATATTTGACACTTATGGTTTTATTAGGACTCAGAACCTCATAGTAATTCCTATAAAATCCCACCTTAGTGATACAACACCATTTTAGGGTGAAGATCTAGTTTTGGAGTTGATAAAGGTGGTTATCAGGTGTTAGCCATTGTTTGTTCTTATGAGGATTGTTGCCTAACCTGGACAAAAGTGCACTGTAGAGGATTACATATTGAATTTTATTTTCAACTAAAAGTTATTCATGTTCATTCTTTTTATACTTTGTTCAGTAATAACTTCAAAACATCATTCAACAACAAAAACATTAAACAGTGTAATATTGTGACCCATTAAAGTTTTGGGGCTCATTCATGGATATATTATCTCAATACCAAAAAGGATTATCACTTTAACCAAAAGATGGATCTGTGGGACAAATAGAGAAATTTTAAACTTGAATGTTGGCAACCCTGCTATTCGGACTGAATTGCGGCTCTCAGTATTTTTCCCACACCTATCCACCCCCACCTCCCCCTATGAATTCTTAGTTAACTATCTTTATTTGGCCTAGACAGATTGATTTGCCAAAACATACCTTCGCCTTAGGCAAACTATTTTTAGTTTTATTTTTATTGTTTGTTGAATTGTTCATTTTATTTGTACACAATGGAGAAGAAAAACCCATCAACGAATATTAAAAAAAGAACTGAGCGATGAAGGAACTAGTTCAGATGAAGAAGACTTTAGCGAGGAAACCGATGAGGAAGTTCTGATAGAAGGTAAGATTGTGCGTGAAAATCAAACTATTGATGATGATGGTGTTTTTGATGAAGTTGGGGGTGCTGATAAGATAGTTGTTGAAGAAGAACAACGTCGACGACTGCCTGATTATATATTTAGTCCGATGAGGAAAAATGAAGCTGGACCACTTAATTTTTGGTCAACTAAAGAACAAAATAGAAATGATCGTACTCCTAGTAGAAATATTATTCGCGGATCACTTGTTCTTGCAGGTCCTGCAAAAGCTTTGGGAAGCAGGCCTGACAATAGCAAAGTTTGAAAACTTTTGTTTAGCGATGATATGGCCCAAATGACTGTTACTTATACAAATCAAAAATTTTCCTGTCAGCTCATTAAGTCCCAATATCAAAAAATCAAACTACCGACACACAGACGTTATAGAAATGGAAGCTTATATTTGCTTGTTAGTCCAGTCAAGCATTCTCAAGAGCATCCATGAAAAAAATGAAGTCATTGTTCTCAAAAGATGTTACAAAAAACCCTATTCAATGCTACAATGTCTCAAAAACGTCTTGAAAATTTGACATCGGCCTTGCGGTTTGACGATTCAAGTACCCGCGAGTTGAGGAAGGCAACAGATAAGGCAGCTTCAATTACCGAAATATTTACGCAATTTATTTCAAACTCGCAAAACGCATATTGTCCTACTGAAAATTTGACAATCAATGAAATGTTAGCGCCATTTTGTGGTGTAGGTGTAGCTTCTAGGTATATATGCCTAAAGGGCCTAAGAAATACGGCGTGAAAATAATGTGCTTGTGTGATGCATATTACCTTTATAACGCGTACATTTACATGGGAGCGGGTTTTGATGGCATAGGATTGACACCAAATGAGCAAAATTTGCAAAAACCAAGTCAGTGTGTTGTACGACTTTGTACAAGTAGTTGAACATACGAACCGGAACGTGACATGTGACAACTATTTCACTTCAATTGAGTCTGTTGATGAAGTTGCTAAAAGAGGTCCAACTTTTGTAGGCACAATACGAAAGGGTGAGCTGGTTATCCCAAAGGAATTTCTTCCTAGTAACAGCAAAGTTGTAGTGTCAGCTGATCACTGTTTCAATGGGTCAAACACACTTGTTTCTTTGGTGCCTAAAAAATAAAGCAGTCGTGCTGATTTCAAGTATGCACCAAACAGCAGAAATAAACCCATAAAATAAAAAACCTGAAATAATTTGCTTTTACAATGAATGCTGGGTCGATTTACTAGATATGAAATGCGCTGTATACGAGTCAAACAGAAGAACTAGAAGATAGCCGCTCGCTGTATTCTATAGAATTGAAGAAGTTGTAGTTCCCACATAAGCTCCAAAAACGGAAACTATGTAGCAAGTATATAAAAGTATCAGCTGTTCTAACGCTATTTGTTTGGAACACAGCAGAAATGTTTGTGTAAACTGTGTGCTGATGATTCCCACTCCAGGTACTTCAGAATAACATAGACAATTTTTCATTTGAGTTACTTTATTTGGCCAACTATATTTTAAATTAACTGTATCAATAATTAATATTTTATTGTCAATTTTCTTTTTACTGTCAATAAATGTTCCTTTTTATTCAATATATTATATTTAACTCCTGCGTCAATAATTCTGACAATAAAAATAACGAATTATTACTCACACTTTACTTAACTTAAGACCGTCTTTCGGTAAAAGTGTTAATATTGATTTATGATTAGAGGGCATCAGTAACTAATGATATTTAGCGATTGGACTTGCACTTAATGTGAGTTCCGAACCACGGTCATAAGCTCCCGATTAACCCTATCGACATCCTCCTCGGACAATCAACCCTTGGTTTTGTACAGTCGGTAAGCTACCGTCTGGTGACTAACCAACGTAGACTACCTCTCAAAAGGCATCCGGCCTTACGCAGTCTCGAACTGACGTGACTCAGGGGCAATTCGTTGTTGGATTTTACACTCTTGTCTGTTGAAAGGCAATACGCAAGCCTGGTCTCTTCTCATAAGGTTACCCATTCAAGTACTAGCCGCAACAAGCAAAGCCGTATTTCGATCTCTGATTCGCCGGATTACATGAGACTACCAATAAAAAAAATGGAAACTTTTTTCTAGATGTCTAAAAATTCGATTTCCTCTTCACCAATTTATCTACATCGTAAGTACTGAAATCATGGAAACTTCCGAAACTAATATCCAAAACATAAATAATCAGATTTAAATTAATTCTATATAAGTAAAAAGGGCATAAAGTTATGTTTTGGATATGTAAAAAGATGAATTTTTAAATTACAAAAATCAATAACTTGGTACAGTCAAAAACATATATATAAAAAAACATTAATAAAAATTCATCTTCATTTCAACCAACAAAAAAATGTGGTAAAAAAACAAAAAAAAATTAAAAACTGTTTTATGGGAATATGAAAATGGAATTCGTTAAATGCCAAACCACAATTTTAGATTGTCTTCTATTTGGGGCTCGGCACATGATTGAGATAGTTAAGCTTGACTGAGACAGGACCCATTCCGCATAAAATGTACTGCATGTTACATATGGCCTGCCTGCAATCCGACAGAACTCTATATTCAGTATGACAAACCTTTCTTCTGGATTGGCCGGAATTCCCAGGTCCCCCGAACGCAACTTTCTACTGACTTCCTCGATCTGTAGTTGCACTGAAATGAAACGGGTTAGAGAGGGCAATTGCCCCATTGTTAGAATGTATCACTTTATTGTTGAAAAAAAAATACAAGTTAACATTAAAATATCCTACCAGAAAAAAAGAAAATGTTTCATTATAAAATGCCTAAAATATCTACAGTACTTACAGATTGCTCTGAAAAGTATTTGAAATTAAGTGTTTCCTTGAATGTATACTTACCCATTTACAATTCACTTAAGATTAATTTACTGAATGTACAGTGAATGAGTACTTACACAAATAGGCCTGTTCTTGGTCTTTATTCAAATTTGGTGGAATTATCGTGGGCATTCCCGGAATAAAGATCTTCTCGTGTTCACTACCACCCCACCTTGACCTTTTCTTGCGTCTTCTGTCACTATTTGATTCGGAATCTTGACTGCCTGGAGCCAATAACAAAACAATACAGAGGGAGAAAATTTTTAAAATTAAAGTCGTATCGCCCTTTTAGCGACAGAAAATAAACTAATAAGAGAAAGCAGATATAAAACAAAGAATAAAGAGTAGAATTTAGCGTCAGACTGCTGTGTAAACAAATAAAATGAAAAATAAATATGTGATAATAAAATGAATATAAATTATATACGAATAAAATTGTAAATTGGTAAAAATTTGAGTAAATAAAAGAATAGTCCTACAATAAGAAGAAATAATATGCATTTCCTGAGATATCACAGTCCAATTGGGAATGTTTTTTAAATGTGGCTGTAAAAGGTTAAGACTGCTTATCACTGATTTGGAGCACTAAAGACATTAAATTCATACGCTGTGTATGATGAGATAAATGTTTTACGAGCGGATTTAAAAATTTTGTTAGGTATCTTATTTTCCTTTACGAGAACTATCGTGGCATATCATTGCTTGGTACAATTTGATAAAGTTCCAACACAGGAAAGCGGAGGATAGTATCATATATTGAATAAGGAATGGGTGAGTATCAGGCAGAGTTTAGAAGGGGTCGCTCAACAATAAATGAATTATTTATAGTCCGTCAAATAATGAAGAAAACCGAATTTGATACCCCTTTATTCCAGATGTATTTAAGCCAATTGGATTTATCCCAGATGACGATACTAAATTCCAAAGCAGTAATATAAAATCCAACAATACGCCATGGTAAAATTTGAGATCGGAGGTTTCCAACAGAGCGATGGGTTAGAACCAGTTCTGTTTAAGAGAGTACCAAACAAAGTCATCAGCGAAACAAACATAGGCGCAGATGGAATAATGATAAACAAAATCAGATCGTGCTATATGCAGATGATGTAAAAGTAATACCAGGACAAAATGTAATATGATGAAATAGAGGTGAAAGCCAAACGAGCTGGTCATAAGATGTTAGTGTGAGAAAAGGCATTGACCAATCATAAATCTGTTTAGTATAGTTTGAGACTGTCTGGAGAAATGGAAGATGGATTGAGAACAGAAGTCTTTTAATATGCGATAATTTGTTATGTTCCACTCTAGCTGTATGATGTTCGAGATTTTATCTGAGATTATAGGAAAATAAACTCTGATACAGTGGGCTTTGGAGATACAGAGACCAGAAGATATCCAATATTTAAACTTGTCTGAAACAAATCACCCCAAAAAAAAAACTGCTAATAAAACTCAATTATTATTTAGTTCAATAATTAAGGCCAAGGGCCAGCACATCATGCCAAACTTCAGTTCTAGATAACTGAAGTTAAGCGACGCCGATAACTGGATGGGCCTCAAAATAGGCAAATACAAAAAAAAAATCTCCAGACACTTCAACAAACAACATTGTCTTCTTTCTAAAGCGATTCGGTTTGCGGTCGATGTTGATGGTTGTCCTGGGGCATCCCGTGATTTTCTGCGTTTTGAGTGCCCGAAGTAAATCTATTTTTCATCTCCAGTCACGATCCGATGCAAAAAATTATCTTTCATGCCCAGAAAGCAAAACCTCGCGCATCGTTTTTCGCTTTTCCGTCTATCGTTCAGCTGATGTGTTACCCATTTTCCTACCTTCTGAATCTTTCCCATAGTATACAGACGACCCCAAATAGTTTCTACCATCAATGTTTGCAATTCGGCAGCTTTAAATGTTTTCAGTTGACCTGGGCGTTCTTTTTCTCCTAAGTAGAAATATCCACTTTTGAATAATCCAAACCAAACCGTAAGTTTCCGCAAGTATACGGCGACTTTCACTCACGTTTTCCTTTTGACCAAACAAGAAAAGCAATAAGTGCACGAAAAGCTCTTTATTTCGCTCTAAACTCGACATGTTTACCACACGAAAAAAAATATGAAGCTAACTTGAAATCATTTAAGCGTCAATGGCACAAAATGATATAAGACATTAGACTATGAATCGACACTTGTTTCCAACGCCATCTCTTAAAGAAATTAGTAATTATTAACTGCCACACCTAGAATATAAATATAATTTTCTTTTAATGTCGACACTTGTTTCCAACGCCATCTCTTAAAGAAATTAATAATTATTAACTGCCACACCTGGTATATAAACATAATTTTCTTTTAATTTCTATGGCATGGCAAACATTTTGACACTGAGTGTAGAGTATGATTACCTCTTACAAGAAAACTTGGGTTATTTATGTTCGATTATTTAAAAAAAATGTCAATTTCAAATTTGTAAAAGTTTCCTTGATTTTTTTATACGTACCTAAGCCAAATTATGTTAAAAACAATTTTGATTAGTTAGATTTCTTGTATTTTAATCTAAAGATTAAAAATAATATTTCACCCCTCCGTAAAATCGAAATATTTTCACCCATTATAAATACATATATATTCTTTAATAATTAATTACCTGTACTATGGTTCGAATTCTCTCCCTGTGCTTGCTGAACCAAATTTGCGAAATTTCTGGAGGCAGCCAAGGTAGCCAGAGTGTCTTGGATGAGTTTTTCGCCATCTTGTTCATCGGGAGTTCGTTCGCGTTTACGTGAAGGACTTCTAGACCGGCTTCTACCTCTGTAACGGTCTCTGGACCTAAAGAGATCCAATAAATTGTAGTTAAAGTTATTCACACAAGGGCAGTTTATATACTTTACAAACCTATCTCGGTCTCTATGGCGGTCCCTATCGCGATCCCTTGACCGACGCCTTTTATCTCTATCACGGTCCCGTTCTCTATCTCTATCCCTATCACGATCACGATCACGATCCCTTTCTCTGTCCCTGTCGCGATCGCGATCCCTATCCCTGTGCCGTGAAGATCCCATTTTCCTAATGATGAAATTAAATCAACTTTTCCCTTCACAAGTGTAAGTTTTAATCTTTCAAAACAGCACAAATTGTAAGATCTCCACAACAACGTCGAGAAAAAAATGGCGATCACCACAAATCGACTAAACACGTTCAGTGAAAAGAATGACACCGCGCATGTCATCAAAGACGGTTTCCGGTTGGTGTGTTTTCGTTTTTTAGGATCAAGTCGAAGTAAACTGCTTTAAAATTTAATGACCTTTACTTATTTTTTTTGACATTGACAGTTCCGAACATACAAATAAATTAGTCTCGATTTCGTTAACTTTGTTTTTAAGATGTGCGGAGGATTTACGTGCTCCAAAAACGCGTTAATAGCGTTAAATATTTTGTATATTGTAAGTATAATTATAATTTGTCAATATAAAGGTGAAATGATGAGTGGTTATTCATCAAATATTCTAGGTCGTTGCTTTTATATTAATTGGAGTTGCTGTATATGGAAGGGCCGCATCTCTAGTCACAAATTTACCCATTGTTGGGGGTATTTTAGCATGCGGAATCATTCTTATTCTAATATCGGTTCTGGGACTTATTGGGGCCGTTAAACATCACCAAGTTATCCTATTTTTTGTATCCTTCTAATATTCTTATCAAGACATACACTACACTAACTGATAAAACCAAATTTGTTTGTCTGGTTAATTTACAATTTTCTAATTATGCCTGACAGGCAAACTTTGACCTTAAGCTTTTATGTTATATTTCATCCTTAATTTTTATTCAGTACATGTTAATACTGTTTTTGCTGTTTTTAATTCAGTTCTCTGTAGCTTGTGCTTGTTTAGGAGTAAATCAATCTCAACAGGAACAATTAGCAGAGCAAGGGTGGAGCAGGTATAATTATTTTTGTTATTGTATGTTTTTTTTTCGATTTCTTCCTTTTAGAGTGGATAACAGTACAAAATCTAATGTTCAAAATACATTTGTCTGTTGTGGATTTGATAAAGAAGTTGATAAACATATTTATTCCCCTTCATGTGACAATATTGATGTATGTATATGTATTTCTTTGTTGTTGGGAAATGTCAATGTTAAAATATCTTTTAGTTAAGATGTTGTAAAGACATAACAGAAAAATGCATTTGCCCAGGCTGTTTGGATAAGCTGCAAAGCACCATAAACTATGCTTTCAAGCTTTGTGGATGGATTGGTTTATTTTTCAGCTTCACTGAGGTAAGAAATGAGGTCTTTAATAACTGCGTAATCGAAGCATTAATTAAAAATACTAAATGATTAATGAATTAATATTTAATAGTTTTAAAAACAAGGTACTAGGTTTGTTGGCATGTTGTATTTACAGTTCATGGGAGTTTTATTAACTGTCCGATACAGAAACCAGAAAGATCCAAGGGCTAATCCCAGTGCTTTCCTATAGTGCTGTTAAGTTCATCATTTTATTCAAGATGGTGGGTCATTTTGTACATAAATGCTTCTGTGCTTTCTTTCTAGTTTTCTTCACTATAATTTTCGTTGCTTACCTTTCTCACTGCTTTCTTCTGTTATGTTAATTTTTTTCTTACTTTAATTTGCTTTTCTTTCAGCTGATTTTTAAATTTGTAAATAATGTACATGTGGTTGCTTAAATTTTGAGCAAAAACGCAGTTTAAAATTATTAGTGCTTAAAATCTTTTTTTTGCATTTTGCTTTAGTCAAAGGGATATTTAAGTGTGGTGCTAAACTATTAATAACACCGGTTAAATTCAATAAAATTATGATTAATAAGCATAAGAAAAAGTTCTGTAATTATAGTTTATGTACAAGTTAAAGTTTGTTTACAACTTGTACAGAGATTAAAAATACTTACAATGGGCTATAGAAAATAGTTGATCTAGATGAGGAAAACAATATCTTCTATATTTCAGTTTTGCCTATTTAATGCAACAAAAAAATCCTATGAATTTTGTAAGATAATCAAAGAGGTGTAAATCAGGATTAAATCGCTTTGGGTTGATACATAAAGTTTTCCATTGTGGAACAATTATTTAATGTTGTGGGTATATTGGATAACTTAATTCTCAACTGTTTTTGACCATCTCTTTATGAAAAAAAAAACACAAACTTAATATTCAAAGTAATTACCCTTAATTTACGCCACCACAAAGCTACTGTTGAATCCCAGATTGAAAAAAGTTGGTGGTTTTGAATTAACGATGTCGCTGGAGCTTTTTTCGACTTTTCGAGAGATGCGAAGCGGCTATCAACCAGGTGTTGAAAATCCGACGGGGTCAAGTTTGGAAAATAGGCCGGAGCGCGAAATCTCCCAGTTCAACTCGGGGATCGTTTCGAGAGTCTTTTTCGATAAATGTGGTTGCGCGTTGTCTTGAAGCAAACTGAGTGAATAAAGAAGGGATCTTCCTTTGAATTGTGAATCTCAGATTGGACAAGCTTTTTATAATATATATTATATTATAAAATATATAAATATATATATATATATATATATATATATATATATATATATATATATATATATATATATATATATATATATATATATATATATATATATATTGTGTTATCTGATTTATTAAAATTGTACTTGCGAAAAAAAGTAATATAAGAATTATTGGCAGTGTTATTTTTAACCGATGTTATTTTAGTACAGATCTAACACCGCGGTCAAATATTTTCTTTATTTTTGCCGATTTTTGTTGTGCATGGGATGATTCAAACGTATTAGGTTTATATTTTACAATTAATTTTTATCTTCTTATGTTTGAACCATTTCACTTGTAGCAAAGAATGTTTATCTATAGAAGAAGAAGAGACACTCGTGTGAAAATATTTGATGTTTCTTTATGTTATGTTTGTCTTTAGTGGCCACTAGTGGACACTAAAAAAAGCAATGTCAATGATTGTGGCGTGTTCATATATTTTTTTTTCTTTGCATAAGAACAGGTATTTTTGATATTTTTTGAGTTTTAGATAGTGGCGAAAAACCCAAATAAAGAAAAAAATAAACAAAAAAAAGCATCAAATATAAAGAACGCAAAAACGTTAACGTTAAAAACGCGTGCAAAAACGTTAAATTATTATAGTTTGGTGCGACATCTGAAAGTTTTCATCAAACTTATAAAATTGTTTTTTTTAATAATGATCATTTTTGGGAAGATCATGAACCGTATTATTTAATTTTCTTATAATTCACGTAATTCTCTTATTAATTATTTGGAGAATGTTTTTTTACACACATTTTATTGGAGTTTTTCAAGTAACTTTCTCTTCACTTAGCGTCTTCAATTTTAAGTATATTCCGTGAGGAAAATATTTTCAAATCAAGAAGTTTTCATATTATTTTCTTCATATTTTAACCTGCGCTGCACTACTAAAGTCACCCAGTTCTCTGAAATAAAAAAAAACCCTAAACTGGGAAGAGAGTCTTACCTAATCCAAACAGCTCAGTTTAACACTATATCAATATAATAATTAAATAAACACAAATTCTGAGACAATCAAAAAAATAAAAAAACAAAAACAAAAAAACACAAAACACAAAAAAAAGAATACTACTTATAATTAGGTATATTATAACTAGGTATATGATTATTTCAACGAACGTACAAAATATAAAAATTTTTTTTCTTTATTTGGGTTTTTCGCCACGATCTAAAACTCAAAAAATATAAAATATATCTGTTCTTATGTAAAAAAAGAATTACTGAGAAATTTGTCTCCGTTTGGTTTTTTGTTTTTACCCAGTGATTCTTTATTTACATAAGAACAGATATTTTTGATATTTTTTGAGTTTTAGATCGTGACGAAAAACCCAAATAAAGAAAAAAAAATATATGAATGCGCCACAATGGATCAGACATTACTTAAAATATAAAATATTTAACACTATACAAACGTAGGTATCAGAGCAATAGTAAGAGTTATTACCTAGCTTTCTAACCTAGAAATTAAAAATGGGTGGCAGACTATGATGGTAATAATAATAATGGTTCTTGTAATAATATAGATCACAATAATAATGATAGCTGGCCTTTTCCCTGGCAATGTTATTTGAATGTCCAGTAACTGAGATACCCCGTATCTGAAATGTCCGGATTCTGAATGTCCTGTGTCTGAAATCCTATAAAAAATGCCAGAAAATAAGCCTACGCAGGGATTGGCAAACTAATCGATATACTTTGAATAAAGTATGTATATATAATATATATAAATAAATAAATATATATATATATATATATATATATATATATATATATATATATATATATATATATATATATATATATATATATATATATATATATATATATATATATATATATATATATATATATACACTGTGTATTACTACTAATTTTACGGTTTTATCAGAGTTGTCGCTTCTTGTTCTCTCTGTAAGTATTCTTTGTTGTAGATTAATAATTTGTTATACTCTAAAAGTAAGTTTTGAACGGTTTTTTAGATAGTGGGGGTATTGCTAACAAAAAGGTATAGGAATCAATCAGATCCTGATGAACAACTAAAAGCAACTGCTATATTCCCAGGACAGAAAACTTTCACATATTAGCGTCAGGATATAATATCTAGTCTTTTTTATTTATATTTATTTATATATTTGTGTGACCAGTGTAATTGTTTTTAACTGTGTGTACAGTAGTCCTACATTTCAGCGAACAAACTATTTCGATATTGCCGTTGTAACTTTTAAGATTTTATTTGTGAAGAATCACTGGTCATATGCCATGTACCAAAGACTTATTTCTCGTTATTTATACAATTGATTTTTGTTCCATTAACTGTACTATTCCAATTTTAAGGCTGTTCTACAATATAATATAGATTATAACAGACTTGCACCTGTAATTTTAAAGCTCATACTTGGATGTACCGTTGAATGTTTATTTTTCAAGATAGAAGTGCAATATATCTTCGAACCAGATTTTTCGCGTAGTATCGTACGGAAAAAAGTCTTCTAATTATATGAAATGAAATCTGAGATATGTATTTTTGCTATATGTACGGATCTATGTAGTGCTAATAATATAAGTCGATGTATATAACACTTCTTAAACTATTGCTCGACGGGTGGCGATATTTTAAGCACGTGATAGGTTTTATAAGCTGCTTCCTACTCTAAAAAGACATTTAGTGAGCGTCTTTGCTCATTCTCTCATTCTGATGAAATATAAATTTAGTTTTATATGTGTTTTAGACTAAGATAAAGCGTAATAAATAAATAAAAAACATCTCTTAGTATATTGTCTTTTAATTTAAACATTTACCACTACCACTGTGAGATTCATAACAAAAATCTTTTCAATTTAATACGCCTATTCTATAGATATTAAGTACTTATACTATTAATTTGTATCTAGTTTTTGTAAGGTCAATATTATACTCCCCGGTTTTTGTAAGTATATGCAACCCATTATACAGCTAAATACTATTACAATTTTCGTCAGTGGTAGCTTTCACACCTGTGCAACTTTGTAAATATTTTTATTTATTTCAGTTGCAATATTGGTTGAATTATTAATGCAATAATTTATATTCTCGTGATTTATGTCAATTCCAATGTAATTATAAATTCTTACTTATAAAATTTATATATATATATATATATATATATATATATATATATATATATATATATATATATATATATATATATGCAACCAACAAAACATTTATACATTTATACAACAATTTAACTTTTACCACTCATTTAAGAGAAAACAATAAATAATATTATAATTATAATAATATTATATTATATATATATAAATATTACGATAGTGATTTATAATTTCATTCAAAAAAATGGTGGTTTAAATGACAATAGAATTTTAAGAGCTTTTGTCCAAAATCTTCGGACCTTAACGCCATCTATGATCGAAGACGAGCTATAAAACACACAATCGGCCAGTAGCCACCTTAGATTAACTATTAATTTTCTCTATGGTAGCCACTTGTTTAGTGATAAACACTTAGTGTACATCAAAAATTGAAAATGGATTGTTGGGGATCGGTCTGGTTAGAAGCGAAAGTTGAAGGAGGTCAATGAGGAATGAATAAAAATAAAATATTGGAAATATTATTTATTTAAGGCAAACATACAATATAGTATAACCAGGCCTTATTATATAATATTTTATATTAATGATATTGACGATATTACGCCATCAACAAAGTAAACAAACAAATATCAAACAAGCAGCAACAGTATAAAGGTACACACAACAATTATCAAACAGCCAACTGCAATCGGTGTAATCCGCCGACAAACATTAATGATAAAAAAAACAATATATATTCACTGTATATTGAAAAAATGTTTAAATATTCTTAAGTATACCTTGTGAATATATATGACTGAATATCGGTGTTATAACATCTTAAAAATACATTTTTTTAGGCAATTGCGGGGTATAATCGTTTAGTCGTTGTACACTAGCCCCACTGGATAAAACTTAACAACATATTGTCAAATATTTTAACACATCCAATCACAATAACGACACATCAAAATACTTATAATTCCAATAAATAATCCTTGCTTGTATTTTCTGACCAATTCGATGTCTCTTTTTCTCCCTTTCTCTCTCGCTCACAGACGACAGCGCTTACACGGTACTCTTACTATTGGTCAGAAATAACGTACGTCATCTTTCAGGGCATATCGGTTCCTTTTGATTGGTCTGTATTGTAAACCGTCAAGTATATGTTTTAAAATAAGATATACAAAATGTCAGTGAGACGAATACACTATTTCTAGAGCTAAATTGAAACAAAATATTGCAAGAAATTAATACAATAAATTATATGATCAGTAATACCAAATATTCCAAAACAATTTACATTCTAAAAATTTTTTTTTACATAACTAGAAAAGCAGAAAGATGTACATATTAAAAAAAAATATGTCCAGCATGAAAGATATGTTATGCTGTGGTTATGTTTAGTTTGGAATGTATAAAAAAGACACTAATGATGTTTTTATATCTTAAGCACGATATAGTAAGAGAAATACCTGTAATGATATGTTTGACTTTCCTCACAAACGTCAATAGGATTTGTTCTCAGGAACATTGTTGCCACATTGTTTTTTTTCCGTAAACTATATGAAGTTTTAGCTCTTAATCCAGGATCATATTACATTAACATGAAGGAACCTTTCTGGCAAGAGTGTTTGACAATGACATTTTTAATTTATTTCTTTTGACTTTAATGGACAAATGACAGAATGTTAGTTTATGCATGTTAATATACGAGGTTTTCTTAGAGGGCGGGTATGACAGGTATGTAACATACACCTTGGAAACTGCCCTATTTTGATGGTGACAAGCTTGAATTGTAATGTTTTTTTGTTAATTTTATTTAAAATCACTCTCATTGCATTCTGGATAGATCTCTTATATGATCCAGGTAACAATACATGATTAGTTTACTACCATTCCAACTACGATTTTTTTTGGTAAGAAAACCTAAGATAAAAAAATATCTTGCCTAGAAATCCAAGGATATATTCTCTTCTTAAAAACTAGCAAATACTTTTAGTGCATCATTTGACGATGGATAACAATAATGTACTACTCTAGATATGACAATAACAATTATAGCAATTCGAAAAATGTAATATTTATTTTTTTTTGTTTATATTTTTAATGTAACGCGTTTTTTTGCATCTTTGTCGCGGAGCATCTCTTAAATTTTCCTGTTCAAGCACAGAAAGTGTGGCAGTATTTGTTTTTAACTTGAAGTATTAGGTCGGAACATATATTTGTTCTGTTTTCTGTTTGTTAGTAGTAAATTACTAGAGGTTATTTATTTAAGAAAAAATGCAGACCAGTTTCGAATAGCGTTACGTCTTCAATTACGCGTACAACTTGGCAAAGATAGTTTTGGAAATGTTATCACATCAGCTTATGGGCAAGCTGTACTCTGAAAGTTACGCAGGTTCAACTGGCAAAACGAACATAATTTTTTCAGAATCCCGTAAATAGTGCCTACTTTTAACTTCTTTCAGACAAGTCGATCGACAGAAGAGGAATCCTTACGATACAGACAGAAGATCATTGATGTAATAACACATAAATAATTAAACTCCATATTTACTACTAAACACTGAAATATTTTTTTAGATTAAATAATCTCTTGATGATGCTAACATGGTTAGCGAAACGTGCGTCGAGAACTTTAAAAAATTGTTTCGGTGTTTAGTGGTACATCGCTTCCAGTTTAGTGTTTCACACCGAAGGGTCCAATAGAAATATTGACATAAATAATTTATTAAAATGTGTGTAAGGGAGATAACTTTCGTAAAATTAACCAGTGACTCTTCACATTATTTCAAAGAAAATTACATCCTTACTACAGAACTTAACCAATCGAAAACTATGAAAAGAATTCTCATTTTAAGAAAATATGTGTAAAAGGATACTGGCAAATAATAATTGGTATTATTTAACGAATAAACTACAAATAAACTAATGAACATTGTTAAAACAATCTTTTTTTTTAATTAAGGATCAGCCATACATCAGCCTAAAATGAAAGCGGCAACGTCGCATTGACTAATTGAGATTATTTTCACGACAAATGGTATTGGCGACAAGAACTATTTCAATGGGTAAATTTAAATTCAATATTGTATTCTGTACGCGAATACCATGATATGCTTCTATTTGCGGAGAAGCTGTTGCCAATTAGATAGATTAGAAATATACCAGGACTTTTTTAACGTGTTCGGGAAAATAGATTGGAACATGCCAGGCTTAATGTGAATATAATAAGAGAACGTATGTTCCAACCTAACAGTATGAGAATTGAGTTTACAAAAGTTACTAGTGAGAATTAATGAGTTATATTGTTGAGAATTTGGTAAAATTTTCAAGAATACTCCGGATAAACGCGTAATTTGTGCTGTTCCCTGCCCCAGCTACTTATAAAATGTCCCCTTAAAATTAAAAACCCTAACTAACACACTAACTATTAATACATAACAACGAAAAGGTCTCAATAAAAATTCTTCTCGTAAAAATGAAGCAACCTTTTTATTCAAAGCAGAATTACCTCACTTTCTCACCAAACCACAACCATTCTATCGTACGACACCTCGAATCAGGTTATTCGAAGGTTTGCGACTCTTGCTGCACCAACTTGAACCTCCTGGGACTCTTCACCGCGATAGAACCGTGTCCTTCGAATGATGACAATCGTCCTTTAGTTTGTAGGTATCGTTTTATGTATCTCCCCACCAATATCTGAGGTCGTAACTGATATTCGTTGATCACCTCTTTAGGAGAACATACCTGGAAAAAATCAATCGTATAACCGCAACAATAACCGATGAACAATTGTGCGTCTGATGGAAAAAAGTTTTGATGGTTTTTTTCTACATTATTAGACACCTTTAGCATTAACTATTTTTTTAGATATATTAAATATATTACACAATATATTTCTTAACTTAAATATAAATTATTTGAATTTGCAGTGGTGTTTGCATTAATTTTCATTTATGAATAAAAATAACAAAACTAGCTTTTCCTTTAAATCGTAATCTCTCTATTATTAGAGCTTCTACCGGGATCGATCAAATACAAAGCGAATTTTATGCACCACCTACTTGATCTCCTTTTAATCGATTGAGCAGCGTGACGCAGACGATAGCGGCCTTGATGCCAGCTTGGGTGGTCAGGGCCGAAAACGGCACTGCTTCCATCTCGATGTTTTTAACGCCGTTTTTAATCAAACCTTCCAGGTATTGCATCTTGTCCGCTTCCGTATAGTCGCAGAATGCACCGTCGCATCGTCCTTGACCTGAAAGGTATGTCGTGTAAAAGGCGTGGTCGCAAGTGTGAGAAGAGGCGGGACTTACCTTCGTAGAAGTCTTCTGCGCACATTGTGGTACCTGTTGTTGTTTCGTAAGGATCGTCTGGGTCGGCCATGGCTTTCAGTTCTTTGATGAGTTTTTTGTCGAATTTGCACGGTCGCTTTACCACTTTTCCTAAAATTGGCTAAAAGATGTCGTGTATGTCAACGAGTTGGATACTTCTGGTGTTCAATAAATTTACCACTGAGTAATAGTGATTTCCCAAACCGTCAATCACGTCGTCTGATATCACAACTGTACCAGGTTCCAGTCCTAGACCCCCGCATGTTCCGATTCGAATAAAAACGGGGTCTTTGGCTTTAGCGTGGTACATGAGTTTGATGATTTCGTGCAAGAGGATACCTACTGAAGCGATTCCCATACCATGCTGTTAACAATAAAAAAATATGGTACAACAGATCCATTGTTTTCAAGTAGGATATTGATTAGGAGATCAGACCCATTGGATAATATGTGGATTCCTTAATCTTTAAAATTGTTATATCTGAGAAGAAATGGAAAGCTGTAAAACGGATAGTGATCCATAGAAATAAATTGGGTTGAAGCAAAAGTTCGTCCCGATTTTTTGAGAAAAAAATTATTTACTAGAAATTACATTTTATCAATATGTGCCCGTCTGCTCGATGACCTCTCTCTGTCTCTCCGGTGGCTGCATAATCCCATGCTCATGAAAGTTATGAGGTTTCTGGCTATATATAGATAGATCAGAATCACCATTCCTCAGGCATGATACCACGATATAATCCGACGATTACTTGTTGGAAATTAATAAAAGTTCAAAGGAAAAATTAACTCTAGATATCGACGAAGTTCAGGTTGACATGTTACAATATTTTCTGAAACCTTGTGTGAAATTGTTTAAGTATATTTTATGAGCTCATTACTTCAGAATCATCAGTAGAGCGTCATTTTCTGGGTTTTACCGAGGGTAACATGATGCCACATAATTTATCGAAAGTTCAAGCTCAATACCGTGTTTACATTTGAACAAAACTGCTTCAACATCCGCAACACGAAAGTTTCAAAGGGCGACGAATAAAACCAAAGACTAGATCATCGTTTCTCAACCTTTTTAGTGTCGCGACCCACTAAATAGAAGATGGATTCTCAATCGATTTGATGAAAATGTTGTAGCTACTGAATTACCTGTTGATTCACAACCAACTTATCGAAATATCGACCGACAAAACTCTCCTACTAGAATTTTTAACTCAAGATTTAGATTTTTTAGGAAGATTGAGATTTAGAAGTTTTGACTTGCACAACGATGTAAATAAGGAAGACTAGTAACGGAAAACATTGATCCTTTTCACTACTTCTTACTTATGCGAAAAATGGAAATGAATAGAAAATTATCACTGGAAAATAATTTGCTTATGTGTGTTTGCAATGATGATCCACGTATAGAAAAACTTTTAAGTGAAAAACAAAATCAACCGTCGCATTAAATTATTATTTCAAACAATTTTGGTTATTACTTTATTTAAGTTTATTTTATTATGTTGTTATTACATGGTAATATTAAGGGGTCGTAACGCCCATATTGAGAAATGATGGACTAGATCATTAAGTTTGGAGTTTTAATGTAAAAAAAGTCGGTGGGAGATCTCTATATCTAAATATATATATATATATATATATATATATATATATATATATATATATATATATATATATATATATATATATATATATATATATATATATATATAAATATATATAATTATTTAAAATATGTTTATTTTACTTACACTGACAGATAATACTGGCCCTACTTTGTACATGCTATAGCGATAAGAATACTGACTGATATCCATCAAGGTAGTACCGGTTGGTAACTTGTATCCGATCTCTTCCATAATATAGTAGGCAAAGTTTTCCATTCTTTTCGGAGTGCCCCCCATACAAACGAACTACGAACGATTCAATGAACAGTTGTTCGGAAATAAATATCAAATAACTAACTAATAAATAATAAGATCAAATAACGTACCTTTACGTCACCGAACATCTCCACTAAGTCATGGCTGCCGCTGCCCAAGGCCAAATGGTAAAGTATGTCTTGGTCCATCAATTCGATGTGGGGGTTTCTGAGCCTCACCGACCCATCTGGATATCTGGAAATGTACACAATTAAAAAAGTTGAAGCCCGAACAAAAATACTTTTTTGTATGTGTATTACGTACGGGGTGGCTCAAAAATTGGTATCCCATTTGAAATTTAAAAAAAAATATAAGAAAACTGAGGTACACTTTTATTATCAAACTTGGAAGTCAAAGTATAGTTTCTGAAGTTTTTAATCTATTACTTTGAGAATCTTCCATCACCTCAGTTCTGTTTCTGTTAACATGTTCTCTCTATATTCTGTATATTAATGTAAATACGGTTTACTTCATTATTGGTAGGCGTTTGAAGGCGCCTAAAATGGGAGAAAATGGCAAATTCTGCAGAAAACACAGACTAGTGGTGTGAATAGAATATCAAACATCCGATGTGTTTTGCGGACCAGGCAAGAGTGCATATATATCATTCGTAGAGCTCTCAAACTTTGGACGGGTGGTGTCAGTATTGGCGGCATTAAAATAACTAAAGATATATTTAAGGTAGTACAAAAGAAAGAAGTCAGGGATGGTGAGATCCGGAGATCTTGAGGGTTATCTCATATATCTATTTTTAGCGATTGATCAATTATTGACTCAGTTGAAATAACGCTTCTTCCATTTTTAAAGTAAATTGCAATAATTTGCGTTCATTATATATATATATATATATATATATATATATATATATATATATATATATATATATATATATATATATATATATATATATATATATACCTTCGCAAGTTAAAAATTAACGTTTATTAAGCTGCATAACTACTCACATAACAGTCGGAGAAAACTACAACAAAAACTTTGGATATGATTCCAATTATTTATAATTGTTAAGCAATGAGTCGTAAGAATATTTTTAATTAATAATATTTTTGCTACAATACTTTGTAATTTAAAAATAATAACGAAAGTTAGAGTGCGTATGTTAAGTTGCATAACCGATGGCAATAACATTTCGTCAATGTGCTACGGAAACTTACGAAATAAATCAAATTGTTATCAATGGAAAGCTATGAGTACTGAGTTTTTAACTTATTCTTTTAAGCCGCCCTATACTCATTTTTGCGATTGCAATTTTGAAACAATGAAACTGTAACACGTGCTGTAGCCGACCGCGGTGGTCGGGTGGGTTAATAGCTCGCCTGGCAATCCAATGGTCCCGGGTTCGAATCCTGGTGGAGGCATGGATGTTTAGTGGTGTAGGGTGTGTTTGTCGGCCCATTTGGTGCATTTCATAATTTATAAAAATAAATGAGCTGGTTAATTGCCTTAGCAGCAGAGCCAAAAAAAAAAAAAAAAAAAAAAAAAAAACACGTGCTGTAAAAGACACTCGACTATTGACCTTGTATATAAATAATTTTTTACGCTGCAGCAGCAATTGAAACGATTTTTTTTCATTGAAAATGATGATTAGCATTTAAATCATATATCTGTTATAGAAAAACAACTTATTTAAAACACTGTTATATTTTCAATAACTGACTTTTCGTTTTAATTATTTGTTTGTAGGGCTGCCTATATTCAGTGTATTTTTTAATATGTCCATTTAATAAATTAACTAAAATACACAGTACGTCACAAATAAATATTGAATAAATAACCAATAAATAACAACTTTAATATTTAATTCGCAAATCCTATATATTTATATAACAACCTAGTTAAAAGAAATCAATAATTTAGTTAAAAAAAACATTACTCAATTTCCTTTTCATTAAATGATATTTGATGTTTATTTCCTTTGTTTCCATAGTTCCTTGATAATATTAACATAATATAGCAAGTCTATATTTACGTATTTATTTAAAAAAAACAGCTAAAAAAGTAAGTTTACTTCAGAACTTTTAATAATTTGGGCTTCACTGCTACTGTACTATGATTTATCACCTAAGACCACGACATTAGAAGTGATGAAACTTGGACGTATTGCAAAAAATCCAAATCGCCACTTGAATGGCATAAGTATTTCGAAAAATTGATAGAAAAAAAAGGCTATTTGGGCAAATAATAAAGCAATGACAGTGAGTATAAATGCGTACCCATAAAATTTGTATTTTTTTGTTGATAATTGCAGAAATTATATAAATAAAAAATATATTTAAATAAATTTGTGATTTTTTTTTTAATTTCATAACAACCTTAGTGTTTTCTTTTATTTCGTTCCATTAACAATAAATTTAAATACTGTTTACACCAAAAATTAGTATATAATTCTACATATTTACACTTTTTTTTAAATAAACATTGCTAAAATCTAAAAAAAAACAATTCAAAATAGCTTTAAAAAATTCTCCCGTAACTGACGGTCTATTGTGTTTTGTTTCTTTTCATAACCATCTTGATTTTGTAAATAAAATAATTAATTACCTGGTTTCGACGTGGTTTGTGCCGTTTTCCTGCTCATCGATGATTCCACCTTTACAGCCACAACTGTTCTCCATCGCAGATGATTGTGCAATAAATCCACTAGCTTATTAAAAGCTGATATAACCGCTCGCTTTTATCTTCCGTTTATTTTGCAATAAAACACCAGGCAAATAGGAAACTATTCCTTTTTTATCATCTTTTACTTAGCATTGAACTCTGCGGGTCTTTTGAGGCGCAATAATTTCGTATTTTAAATTTCCAGGCGAAATTAAATGTCTCGCACTCGGTTTTTTTCACCCGGTCGGTTTAAAATTTACAAAGAATGGCCTTGATAAGTCGATTTGAATGTATGCAGCTGTCCGTGTCTAGTTAAAATGGGGTCATATCACTTTTCATGGTTTTTATTCAAGTTTGCGCGGGATATGTTCAATAAAACATACAATTTACGTTAAAATATTGACGTTGGCAAAAGAATAATTGTCTTATATTCTTCATTATTGTTTGAAATTACTGTCAAATAAAAATCTAACCCCAAAGTTCTTTATTTTTTTTATGTTAAATATTTTTAAATGCAAAAAACAGATAGTTTTTTTAACGGCGGTTTCGTATGACATTTCAGAAATTGAACTGTCATTTACATGATTGTACTGTTGTACTGTTGTCGATTGTACGACAGAACGTCTTTTCATATCTAAATAAAATACAACTAAACTAAACTGCAATATATAGGGTGAAGAAAATCCAACAGAAATTATAGAAGTAGCATGAAATTCTAAAAAATACAAGTCTTTTTTTCGAAGACGACTTTGACAGTCTTGGTTATCGCCAAAGAGTTTTAACAAAAAGGTGATAATTTATAACAATAAGACATCGATATTTAAGTAATATATTTGTGGAAGATGATACTTTAAATTTTAACTAAATATTTAATGATGGTATAGGCAACTAGCAATTACTGAAAACACGACGAATCAGGCCATCCGCCAAACTTAAATCGTACTTGATAAATGTCATAGTCATTTGGAGAACTTATTGAACGACCTTCGTATTCACCTGCCTATGAATGGATCCCTAAGAATGTCAATCCCAAGTATCTTTTAAGGCATCACACAGCTGTTGTAAAAGTTAGAAACCATATTTGAGGCGATATATTACATATAAACAATAATTATATTTAAGCACATTAATGTCAATCAACAATATCAAAACAAAAATGGATATGAACAGTAGCGGGCTTTAAATAAAGGCGTTCGTTCACACTTTCGTTCACAGTCAGGTGTGAAAATCGACTTTCTGTCATTGTTGTCAAAGGTAGTCAAAATTCTCACAATTCAATTCCATTAATCCGATATAATATAACCACTAAAATAGTGGAAGCGTTAAAGAGATTTCATGACATAGTAAGCGTGAAGTTTAACTTTGGCGCTACTTGTGTATTATTAGTTGCATATGTAAGAAGGAATTCAGCACAAACTTTTTCCGTCCGAAACAGCCTTAAACAATTGTGTTGAACGGTACTTCAGCACCAAGTGCCGAATAAAGACGTTTTATGCATTGTTGTGAAGTTTAAAAATCTTTACCTTTAAAATCACAAAAAATCATGGAACGAACATTTTTTTCCAAAAACATTTTTGCCACCCACCAAATATTAAATTAAAACTAATAATATTATACAGTTTTAAGGAGAAAGTTATTTTACAAAAGAATTTTAAATACAAAATACTAAAATTAATTGACATTACGGCTAATTAATATCCTATAAAAAACTAAAATAAACAGGATATAATAAAAATCAAAATAGAAAAAAACGCGGCTAGCAGAACAGCAATATTTGTTTTATATACAGGGTGTTTCTCTTTATATAGGTGACAACAAGAGATCAAGCAGTAGTTGGAAAAACTACTTAGTTCATTCGGTAAAAAAGCGCCCTGTAACTGTACCAACGTCAACCGCAAACCTAATCGTTTTGTCAACTAGATACGGATTAAAATAATTCGAAAAAGAATGTAGCCGAATGTCTGTATTTCTAAATTTTTGCTCTTACGTAATAGTTTCATTAATACTTTTTGCAGCTTAAAACAATAGAAAAAATTAACCTTGCTCAGATCCCTTTCATTGAGTAATTCCAACCACAGCAATCAGCAAAAATCAATAAAGCAATCAATATATTTTTTAAGTAGTAATGATAGTATATCGATAAAGCTAAATATTTGGGTATATTTGCATAAATTGCTTTAATTAAACAACGAATAGGTATACTTACTCGTCTCTTTCTTCGTCGGACACCGACATGGCGGAGGAAAAGGAGAACACGTTTGTGAGGACTATTTTGAAGCCGTTTATTCAACTTCTAAAGGAAAAAAAAGCCTTGATTTTTTCAAGCAGACACTGAAAAATACAGAAAACCATCATTATAGAACTGATAGAAGGAAGAATATATAAAAATTCAAATATACGAAATTAAAACATAATTATTTTTGCAACAAGAGAACAGACTATTCTACCTATATTTATTCAGGCGATGTGTGTAATTAAACAAAGATTAAAATCGTTTTCAATCCGATACACTAGAAGAAGTTCGCGGAGCGACACCTGTAGATCAGTAAAATAACTGGCTATATAATCTACTACATTTTGAAGTTTCATCCTTCGTATGGACATATGTGAAGTTTCAAGTCGATCTGTACAAAAACATTCGTACAAAAACAGCAGCTTAAAGTAAACCTATCAGAGTTATTTTTTAAAACAGAAAATATTGAAAATCGTGCAGTGATTAAATTATTTGTAAAAATGGTTTAAAAGCAATGGAAATTCATAGTGAAATGGTAAATATATTAGGGGTGTATGTGTGGGCAGGTGAGTTTCAACGTGGCCGTACAAGACTCGGATGATAATGTACGTTCTGGACGTCCAATAAGTACAATTACTGAACAAATAATTAATTCTAAACATGATATGGTTATGGATGACAGAGAATTGACTTTGACTGAAATTGCTAAGGCTATGAACATCGCAACTGAATGGGTGTTTCATATTTTGGAAAAAGAATTGGGTTTGAGAAAGCTATGTGCAAGATGAGTGTCGCATTTGTTAACTGTCTAACCAACATTTGGATCGTTTTCGAAAGAATAAAATAGATTTTAAACGTGGTTTTGTAATTATGGATGAAACTTAGGTTTACCACTATACACAAGCACCATATTCACCAGATATGGCACCGTGTAATTTTTTCCTGTTTGATGTTCCCTTGACTGAAGAAAGGAATCCATATTCTCCAGACATTTATTAAGGCGAATTTATGCGACGTATGTAGACTGGCACATTTTTTTTCCAAATAAAATATTTTTTTTTGATATTTGAGCTACATTTAGTTATCAATTAACTGAGACGAAAAAATATATTAAATATTTGAATATACACCCTGTATAATAATAACTATTAAAATAACATACCGGTAAAGGGGTTTTTTTTCAGTTTTTCCAAATTTTCAACGCAGAATTGACGAGAAATTATGATGATGATGCCTTGAAAATGACGATATTTTTGTCTTGTACAGCTGAAAGAATGGAAAAACTTTTTCCAGACACGCCCGTGGGAAAATCACCGAAAACACGGTTACAATGAAACGTCGGAATCGACCACTGTACAATTGGGGCTGCGTGGAACTCACATTCTGATACAACGGTCACCAGTAAATCGAATCAAGGCCATCGACAATCTGCAGGCTCACATCCTTGAAAATATCTCCCAGAAAATTCACTTCAATGTATCAATACTATAATAAGACAAGACACCTACAACAACAGAATCATTACAAAGCCAAAATTAGCCAAACTCGAAAAATAGTCCAAGATGGTGAAACAAGGTGAACGCTTCAAAACTGTACTCATCACTTTTATCCTAAGTACAAGATGCGTCTCACGAAAAATAGGACTTATTAAAAAAAACCCAAATATTTATTTTTTCGGCAAAAATCATTATTTTATTTAATTCAATTAGGTCAATTAGGTTGACGAATGAATTTTTGAGCTCTGTCAAAAATATGTCCTTCAGGATGGCGGTCGATGCCTTTTGAATGGCTTCAATGACGGCATAACGCTGTCTTTTTATCGGCAAATTAAGTTTTAAGTCGCAGGAAGTCAAATCAGGCGAGTATGGTGAATGATTGATGGTGAAACTGCTATTTTTGGTAAAAAAATCAATGATGAGCTTCGAACGATGGGATGGCCCATCATATCGTGCAACAAGCGCCTTATTGACAGTATTGTGATCGCACACGACGAATTCGCGATAACAGACGCTTCAGAACACCAACATAAAACACTGCATTGATCATTTGACCAGGTGGAACGAACTCCGTGTGCGCAAATCCTTCCGAATTGTAGAGACACATCAACATTGTTTCGATTTTTGACTTCTCGAGATGGCTTTTCTTCGGATTTGGCTCACTCAGATGAACGTTGACGCTTGATTTCTGGATCATATTGAAAACACCACGTTTCATCATCAGTAACAATGCTGTACTTGAAATTTTCGTCCTTTTTTACTTTTTAATAAAGTCGTTGCAATGTTGGATTTAGAGTAATTTTTGGTCGTCGGTCAATTTGCGTAGAACTAAGCGTGTTCAAACCTTCTTAAGTCCCCATGATCGGTCAAAATGCAATGAATTGAATCTGTGGACATGTTCAATTCCATTTCCATGTATCGCAATGAAGATTTTTTTCTACATTCATGCTCAGTTTCAACTTTTCACTTTGAGTAACCACGGAATTTTTGGGACCAAGATGTCCTTGATGCCCTCACGACTTTCTTTAAATAGTTTGAACCACTCCTGGACTCTGCCACGGGATAAACAAATTTAAAAGAAAACTTAATATTCGTTCTTTGATCGATGTCCATTTTTCGACCGATGGTATAAACACACTGACACTTTAAGCCCGATAACTTGGCTTCTAATGATCCGAATGTTATGAAATTTTGTCAGAACGTCTGTGAAGAATGCACCTTTCCAACGTCCCCCTTAAAAGATAATGCCATTAAAAATAGCTATTTTAAAAACATCCTGTTTTCCGTGAGACTCACCTTGTATAAAGCACTTTATCGATAACAATAACAAAAAAACAAAACGAATTCAACTTGAAAATATTTGTGTAAAAATATACCGGAATATGAATCCAAAGTCCCATTTAACAATGGAAAATAAGTTGCTTATTTATAAGTGCATTTTAAAACCCATTTAGTTGTGTGTAGCACAAATACGGGGTACTTCCAGTGACTCAATCATTCTCGGAATTCAACAGTTTTAATCCAAAGTTCTACTGCTAAAGCTGCATGGCATGTAATTAATGAAATTATATACCATGATCTACAAATATCTACAGTCGAAGAGGCTATACAGTGATGGCCAATAAAAAAGAATCGTAAAAAAAAGTCAATTTTCCATTAATTAAAACCAAACATAATTCTGCGAGACGAACACTCTCATAATAAAGACTGAAGTATTTAAAGAAGCGTAAGAATTTTTGATATAGTGGTAGTGAAATGAATAGTATGGATATAGTGAATGATATGAATGTAGTGAAATCCAGGGTCGGCAAAACGAAGCTAAACTCGAAAACAAAAATGGGCATCAATCACTACAAAAATCAGCGGCAAATACGATATTTTTAGGTTGGAAACTCCATACCTCCAGTCAGTTTAATCAAAACTCTAGTTTAGATTATATAATTTCCTGATGATGCTGACATGGTTAGCGAAACGTGCGTCGGGAAGTTTAAAAAATGATTTGGTGTTTAGTGGTAAATCTCTTCGAGTTTAGTGTTTCACACCGAAGGTTCCAATAGAAGATTTGAGCGAATGATTCATTAACACGGAGGAAATTAGGTCAGAAATAGCCATCAAGGAGATAATATTGATATTGATGTTATATCGCAAGAAGCCGAAAATTTGGTGGTCATAGATCTAAATTCAGTTCCTTCGACCTCATCACCTATGTGATGCTGTAAACGTATTGGAGTTCGAAACTTTAACTAAAAAGGAGAAAATAAAAAGAAAAAAGGAGGTTGTTGAAATGGGTGCAAAGCAGGCATGTAATTTGAATTATCCTAAAGATGCTTTAAAGAGAAGCTTTTTAGATAATTATTATAGATAAAGATTGCCAAATGGTGAAATAGTATCCCGTAAGTGGTTGATGTATTCTAACGAAAAAGACTTAGTATTTTGTTTTCCATGTAAATTGTTTAAACATGTATTAGGCGTAGGGAGTAATAGTTTATCTCAAGGTGGATCCAAAGAGTGGCAACATCTATCAAGGATTTTAAAAAGGCATGAGCAAACAGTCACATTAAAAATGGTCATTAATTAGTTCAGTTCAAAAACACTCTCAAATCTAAATCATCCGACACGAAAGTATTATTTTACACGAAAAGAAAAGACGTTCTGTGGTTTTAGGAATAATTCTTTTAGTATTCAGTACCTGATGAAGCAAAATTTAGCATTTAGAAGTAATTCTGACTCTTTATTTCTTAGCGATAATGGAAATTTTTTACTTATTAAAACTTATTGAAATGGTGTCTAAATTTGATCCAATTATGGCAGAACACGTTCAAAGAATTCAATTGAATAAAAAAGGCATGCCACATTATTTGGGGCATACAATTCAAAACAAATCTGTGATCGAACAAGCGAAATATGATTCACTTATATTAGATTGCACTCCTGATCTTAGCCTCCAAGAGCAAATTAGCATTGTTTTAAGATTTGTCATATTAAACGCGAAAACCGGAGCTGTTGAAATAAGGAAACATTTTATAGGGTTTTGTCCGATTAATGATTCTTCTGGGCGAGGTTTATGTGAGTTTCTAAAATATTTATTAGTAAAAAGGGTTAGGTTAGTTAGTTAAAAAAGGTTAGGGTTAAAATAACGGTTTACAAAGACACGTATTTGATATTAATACGAAAGTATGTTTGTATACCTTGCGCATCACACACGCTTAATTTAGTAGCTAATGAAGTCGCAAATAAAGTTTTTTTTTTCGATTGTTTAGCAAATTTATGTCTTTTTATCTTCATCTACCCAGAGATGGTATGTTTTAATTCAACATGTTAGTAGTATCACTTTAAAACTTCTGTCTGATACAAGATGGGAAAGGTGTAGAAGCTTTAAAACCCTTAAGACATTTTTTTCCTGAAATCTATGACGCGCTTTATGATGTGTCCACAAATTCCAAATATGATGCAAACACAACGTATAAGGCTTGTTTGCAAATAAAATTAAAGATTTTAAATTTATTTCTTCAGTTACAATCTGGTATGATATTTTTACAAAGGTAAATGTTGTAAGCAAATTAATTCAAAATGCTTTGTTTAATCTTGTAGGATGTTTAAAGGATTTTACTACAAATATATTTAATTAAAAGAAGATTAAATGAAGAATTCCATAGCTTTCTTAAAATTGCTTTTAAAATTGGAAAGAATTCAAATGTGGAACCTCATTTTAACAGTTCAACACAAATCAGAAAGAGGACAAGAAAGACGTTTTTTGATTAGGAAGCTAACAATAACGAATATACAAAATACTAAAATAAACTTTTACTTTAGTATTTTGTATACAGCTATAATGTCGGTCATGGAAAGATTCACTCTTTTAAAAGATCACATGAACCTATTTAATTTTTTGTATGACATTTCGAAAATGCGCGAAATTGATAGAACAGCACTTCTGAAATATTGCGCTGATTTGGAATTCAAACTGTTCTATGAAAACGAGGGTGATACTGACTGTCGAGAATTAGCCGGAGAGATAGAAGCCCTGTTACTGTACCAAAAATCCTAAAGATAGTAGAGTATATTTTTAAACATAATTCAATTAAAATATTCCCTAATATTAGGGTAGCATTAAGAATTCTCCTGACCCTATCTGTCTCGGTAGCGAGTGATGAGAGATCTTTCTCAAAATTAAAACTGATAAAAAACTATTCGAGATCTTCCATGGGACAAGCAAGATTAAACGATTTAGATTTAATTTCAATAGAAAATGAAATTGTTAATACTTTAAACATTCATGATGTAATTCAAGATTTTGCACAAAGCAAAACGAGTAGATTGTATTTAAACTTGTATACATTTTAAACAGCCAGCTCTTTTCACTCACTCACTCAGGTTTTGTTAGAAACCTTCATATTATGTGGGTTTGACATGAAACATTGTAAGCTACAATTCTAATATATCTGTTTATGTACAGAATGTTTCACTTTTCAGTCATGCCGTAAATTGCAATGTATATATTTTTTTATAAATTTTTGTATACTTCATATTAATTATTTCAATCCGTTCTGAAAACTTGAAAAATATAACTTAAATGTTAAATTTAACGCTAATATAAAAGCGAGTTTGTAGTAAGAAAGTGCGATAAACTCTGTCTTACACCAGGGCTGCAAATTTTGCTTGCAGCCGGGTGGCAAATGTATCTGAGTCGGCCCTGGTGAAATGTGGATAATGGAAATTGAAGGATATAATTCTGAACTCAAACAATTCCACAAAGATCTGAATATTATAGACTATGTGAGAGTTTAGCGACTTAGCTGGGCAAAAATGGCAGAAAGACGAATACGAATGAGTTTCACGAGATGCTGAGGTACTACTACACATCAAAAACTGGAAAGGGGTTGATGAAGATCCATCCGGATGAAAGCGAAAGTTCGTAAGAAAAAAATTACAGAACACTGTCAGATTTATTACAACACAATTCTTTTGGGGAAATACCACTTACGACAATTATTACTCGTGTTTACAAAATATTTTTATTTTCTTTTGCATGACTAAAGATCATTAACTATATCTGAATATGTCACCATATATTTATAAAAAATTATGATAAAAATAGCATATTTCTTGGATTTTGACCTGGCTTTGAACGTTTGAACTTTACACAAATAAAAATTTTCGAAATTTCAGTGTAACACATCGGTCAATAAGTCCCCGCTCTGGCATATAGATGGTGTCACTTACGAAAAATCCTTACCAGTTGTCGATTGTGCCAACCTTCAAACGGCATGTGTCAAAATTTCATGACAATATGTCTACTAGTTTCTGAGTTGTGTTTTAAGTGACTCTACTTTTATTATTTTCAAAACAATTGGACCAAAACAAGGACCTATTCCATTCAATCAACTTTTTCAAAAACGGTTCACACAAACGGTTTAAACTTCACGGTTCAATTTTTTCTTTCTTTTGTTCTCTTGTTCCCCTATTTGTACACGCTTTTATTAGCTTCACCTGTATCTATCTATGTAACGGAATCTTTGAACGTCCTTTTCACCCACTTCAAAACGTCAGATTAAATTGAAACTGCACACTTATCAAGGACCGATGACGATACAATAATTTAATAAGTTCGTCCCTTTATCCTGAACAGGATCGTCAAGATCAAGGATTTGCTTTCGGAGAGGGAGCCTGAGACACGGTTACAATGCCCAAAGCGCGCAAATTACCCACTCCCGCCACAGGTAGATAGTGACGAAAAATAAATAATAAAAAAAATACGCTTTTATAGCAGATCGAACTAAAAAATGAAAAATAAATTATAGTTTAAAAAAACTAAAAAACACGTTTTAATGGTAAACCGAACTAAAAAGTAAAAAATGACTTTTAGTATAAGAATAAAGTGATGAACGAGAAAATTAATGTGACATTGTAAAAAAGCGTGGGGTGCTTTGTACCATATTTTCATACTAACTCTACTTATAGTAGGGGTACTGATGGAATATTTATAACAACTGACATAGAGCACCCCACGCTCTTTTCACAATGACACATTAATTTTCTTTTACTTTTTTTCATTAAAGCGAGTTTTTTTTAGTTTTTTTAAACTATAATTTATTTTCTTATTTCATGTATCCTTTTTTTACACGCTTCATTAGGTAGGAGGTACGTTTTCTAGCTAGTAGGTTAGCAGTTAGGGTTCTCATATAAATAGAACATAGTTTCGTTTTAGAACTAGATTAAATCATCCCCTGATGATGCTAACATGGTTAGCGAAACGTGCGTCGAGAACTTTAAAAAAAGTGATTTGGTGTTTAGTGGTAAATCTCTTTGAGTTTAATATTTCACACGGAAGATTCCAATAGAAAAAGTAATCAAAAAAATTCGCAAAACCGCTGCAGGAGATAAGTAAAGCTGCAGGAGATAGCTGATATCATGCATATATCGAAAGGAAGTGTTTACATCATTTTACAATCAATAACGAATATTACATAGCGTTATTGGTGTATTTGAAGGCGAAATTGCAAAAAGGAATGCGTAAATTACTATCGAAATGGACAAAACCAAAAACAACAACGTATTGATGATTCTGACCAATGTCCGGAGCTGTTTAAGCGAAACAAAAACAATTTTTTCATGCGGTATGTGACAATGGATGAAACACGGATCCATCACTACACTCCGGAGTCAAATCGGCAGTCAGCTGAGTGGGCAGCAGCTGGTGAAAGCCGTCCAAATTATGGCCTCTGTATTTTGAGATGTGCATAGGAAATTGTTCATCGATTATCCCGAGAAAGGTAAAAACATCAATAACGAATATTATATAGCGTTATCGGTGTTTTTGAAGGACGAAATTGCAAAAAGGCTCCAAATGAACAAAACAACGTGCTTTTTCACCAAGACAATGCTCCGTGTCACTATTGCACTTCGAATTGCTTCCTCATCCACTGTATTCTCCAGATCTAATCCACAGCGACTATTTCATACTCTCAGACCTCAAAAAAATGCTCAATGGAAAAAAGTTCGTTCCAATGAAGAGGTAATTGCCGAAACGGAACGATATTTTGAATGTAAAGAGAAATCGTTCTTAAAAAATGGTGTAGAAATGTTAGAAAAACGTTGGAATGATTGTATTGCTCTTGAAGGAGAATCTATTGATCTATAACGTCAACATTTGCAAAAAAAAGTATGTTTTGTTTGCCAGACCTGGGACTTATTGACCTATGTGTTAAATATGTATTCGTTTTAAATAAATAAGCAAAGATTAATATCTAAAAATTTCCGCTATATTTAAAATTGTATGTATATCAACTGTTTCGACACACAGTGCCTTTTTCAAATACAAACTATGCTAAACTAACAGTGAGAAAAATAATTACGACCTAAAGTGTCCATCGACCTAATAATACCATAAAACATGATGGTGGGGAAATCATTTTTTTTTGTCAACGACTAGGAGGGCAATATAAGTTTAATAACGATGAACCATTCAAGTCTAGTTGGTCATTGAGCAAAATATCCAAATTTTTTCTTATATTAATTTCTAGGCTCTCTAAAAGATTTAATTTTTTAGATTTATTCTCATTATGTAACATTATAAAATTATCATTGAAAGCATGCTTTTCTAACATTAACATAATGCGGATTATTTTGTTGTTTAGTGTAACTTCTTTTGTTCGTTGAGCCTAGTAGAAAAATATCTTCCGGTTTGTCTAACATAGACTTTTGGACACGACTCGCACTCAGTTAAATAAACTCAGGATTTGTACAGTTTATTTGTTTGATTTATTGTTTTTAATGAGGCATCCTAGACTATTGTTTGTTTTAAAAGCAATATTAATATATTTTGTTTTGGATAAATATCTCGACACTAATTTGGTAATTTTTTGGTTAATAGCGTTATTATAATTTGTTTTATTAATTAATTTATTTATGTTTGGGTCGTATCCGTTATTTATTGCGATCGGTTTGATGACATTCAATTCTTTATTATAATTATCTATTGACATGGGGATATTTAATAACCTAAGTATAAAAGAGTTAAATGCTGCCATCTTTTGTGAATAAGGATGACAAGATTTATTGGGTATAACTAAATATGTATGTGATAGTTTATGAAAAAATGCAAAATCATGTTTATTATCTTTTCTAGTAATAGTTATTAGGTTTTTATGTAAAGAATTTATATGAGTTAAGAACTGATTTAATTGTCTATCAGAACCTGTAAAACAAATTAGAATGTCATCAATATATCTGTACCAGTAACGTGATGATTTAAACAACTAATAAACTCAAAGAGATTTACTACTAAATACATTACTAATTTAAGACTGGTTAAAAGTGTAAATAACAATAGGAATTTGGATGCATATGAAAGCGTGCAAATAAAAAAATGCAAGAAAATCATGAACCAGGGATAAAGGACTTTCCGTGGATAAAAGATTCCATGCAGTCAACTTTTTCAATTATGAATGTAAGGGTCAGTAAACTTCACGGTTCATTTTTTTCTTTCTTATGTTCTCTTTTTCCCTTTTTTCTTTTTTCTTGTATCCATTTTTTTCTACACGCTTCATTAGGTAGGTAGTACGCTTCCTAGGTAGTAGGGTAGCAATTAGGATTATAGAACATAGTTTAGTTTTAGAATTAGATTACATTATCTTCTGATGATGCTAACATGATTAGCGAAACGTGCGTTGAGAACTTAAAAAAAAAGATTCGGTGTTTAAACTTATATTGCCCTCCTAGACGTTGACAAAAAAAATGGATTTCCCCACTATCATGTTTTATGGTATTATTAGGTCGATGGACACTTTAGGTTGTAATTACTTTTCCCACTGTTAGCATAGTTTAGCATAGTTTGCATTTGAAAAAGACACTGTGTGTCGAAACAATTATTATACATACCATTTTAAATATAGTGGAAATTTTTAGATATTTATCTTTACTTATTTATTTAGAATGAATTTCCATCAAGTATCCGCTACCTCAATTAAATTTATTCGTTTAATTATTCGCGAGTTTATTGGACCTTGCCCGGAATTTCGCCCAGGCCTTTGTATTTCTAAGGGCTGAAACCACCTGTTTCATGTTCTTCTTTTTCTACTCTCCTGATACAAAATCCTTCTCCCGCCATTCCTGTGGATAGCAACAGGACGAAAAGGAAGGGATGGTTATATACCGCAGGAGAGTTGGCCAGATAGGCCCGTGTAACGAGACGGTGTTGTTTGGACTTCTACAAAAAGGTTTGTTTTCCCTTAGCCCTACTTCTTTCAGAGGGGGGTTGAGGGCGTCGGGATATAACTGAGGGTGAATGATGTAGTGTTGTTCCACAATTAATAATTACAGATGTAATTCGGTAATCTAATGGTTTGAGGTAATATTATGAGGGTTGTTCAAAAAGTTTGTTTACCTGATAAAAAAACCGCAAGATTTTTGAGACTTAAAAAAATCAACTTGGCGAGACTTGTGTGCAGACGCATTGATGATGAAAGAACATTTTCTTTTGGCCAGATATAGATATTTAGTCTTTATAGCACCCTTCAATTCGATGAAGGTTGAAGGTTCGATGACCATAGAAGGTTCTTCTGATCTATTTATTGCAGCAGATCACTCTGCATTTATTTCCCGTTACCTATAGAGTGTGCGGTATGTTTTGGCCTTAACCATAATTTTTCTCCAATCTCTTCTGTCCTTTATTTTCGAAGTCCACCCTGGTAACTTGATTTGTCTTATGTCTGTTACAACTTGATCATTCCATCTTGTTACCCACCCTCTCCAATATCATAGTTCTACCATTTTTCGGGATAGTTGATAAACAGCACACCATGAGAACCCTAGAAAACTGTAGCAATGCTGTTTTCTCTTTATTTGGCGTATTTTCACCTACTTTTTGAACTGACGCATATCTGTTTTATCTACTGTTATAATACTGTTATAAAACATCGAAGAAAATCAACAGAACTGCGTTTAAATGAATCGAAACTCTTGAGAAGTATCGCTTCTAATGCGTCTTTGATTTACTTTGAACAAACAGAGTACCCATCCTTTTTACGATCAAAATGTTGTGTAAAATGTTGTGTAAATAATTGTGTAGTGATATTTAGGGATCTTTGGGTGTATCGCAGGGCAGCCCTTTTTTTTACCGTCGACAACGAAGAGAAAGAATCCTTAAAAGTAGAAACTCAGCAAGAAAAATTGTAAGAAACGTCTATAATTACACTAGTTTATAAATTTTAACTTTTTTTATATATCCCGAAAGAAACGTATATAAATGTGTTAACCCACCTTCCTTAAACCTAAAAGTGTTAGCTATAGTATAAATATAAGATATTTTAAATCAATTCTTCTATTGGAACCTTCTGTGTGAAACACTAAACTCAAAGAGATTTATCACTAAACACCAAATCACTTTTTTAAAGTTCTCGACGCACGTTTCGCTAACCATACCACCATCAGGAGATGAATTAGTAATTGATCTCCTGATGAGGCTAACATGGTTAGCGAAACGTTCGTCGAGAAATAAAAAAAAGTGATTTGGTGTTTAGTGGTAAATCTCTGTGAGTTCAAGATATTTTATGTTAAAATACGAAACCTTTTGCGCCACTCTATACAATTTGTCAGTAAGTGGCAACTTTATTGATTCAACTTAAACTAGATGGAACGCGATGCGATAATCATCAAAGGTCGTGTTATCAGTTTGATGGAATTAAGGAAATAGCTTAATTTAAGATCTTACCAAAAACAAAATAGAAACGATTAAATACAACGTGTACTATCAACAACTAGCGGAACTGACTGATGCTTTGCAATGGAGAAACGCGCAGAATCTCAATGGTTATTTTTTTAAAGTTAAACAATATTTTTTAGATTTTCATTATATATTTACATATACGTGGCGTGAGCTTCGTAAACAAAGCGGTTTCATTACATGTAACAAACAAACAAAAATTATGAGTTAATATTTAGAGATTAAATAACATGAATAGTGATATATGGGAAAAGATTATGATAACAGCTGCTATACAGGGTGGCGCTAAAATAATCCCCAATTTAAATAAGCCTATCATATTTTTTGGAGTCGAAACAGCGGCCACAGCGTCGTTCATCTGTTCTCTGTAACTGAAGTTAAGAGGAAGTTGACCGAACATGAAAATATCACACTGTGTGCTTTCAAGCGAGTATGGTGTTTCGTCGGTGAGGTTCGTTGAGTTTTTGGCCAAAAAGTCTCGCGCAAAAAAGCATGGGTAGACCCAGGCCAGTTTTCAACATCACAACCAATGACCAACATACATGCAAAGAAGGCTTTGTTGTGTATTTGGTGGGGTAGGGCAGCTGCGTATTATGAACTGCTTAAATCTGGTAAAAAGATTACTGGCAATCGATACCGACAACAACTGATAAAACTGAACCGCGCATTGAAGGAACAACGACTAGAATACGCCCAAAGAGACGATAAAGTCATTTTTCAAATTGACAATGTTCGGCCTCATGTTGCAAAATGTGTAAAAACAATTCGGAAAACGTTAAATGGGACCTCCTACACCACCCGCCGTATTCACCCGACTTAACCCCTTCGGACTACCACTTATTTGGATTGATGAAGCACGGACTTTCAGAGCAACACTTACTTTCTTACGAGGAAGTGAACGTTTGGTTTGATGAATGAGTGGTCTCAAAAAATCGTCTCTGAATGGCGCGGAAACCATTCTTTGATAGAAATATGGGGCCAGTACTTTGCTTATTAAGGTAATTTGTTTTGTTATGGGGATAAAAGTTAAAATTTTGCAAGAAAATCGTTAAGTTAGGTTGGGATCTTTTTGGGAATACTGTGTATACACAAAACAACAGTCAAAACAAAAGTACCGTTACCAGGTTCGTGGCACAAAAAGCTTCTTCAGGTAGGAAATGAAGCATAAAGGTCTTTGACTAGATCGGATGCACTTAATTTCATGGTTTTTATTGACAATTATCAAATAAGAAAAACTTTTCTCTACACCACAAGTATAAGGAATTTGGTAATTCTAATTTCTTGATTTCAGTTATAATATGATGATCATAGCAATTGTGCTATAGATGCTATAAGATAGAGAGACACGGAAAAGGGACAATTATTATAATATATATATATATATATATATATATATATATATATATATATATATATATATATATAAATATATATATATATATATATATATATATATATATATATATATATATATATATATATATATATATATATATATATATATATATTCTGTTAGTTGCTTGACCGAGAGGAAGACCTACCCATCCCTCATATTGGAGGGCATATGTTTCGTCTGTTGATGGTTAGACCCATCAGGGTACCGACATATGCTATCTCATCAAGAATAGGGAGTCCCTCTCCACAATCACACAACCCACATTTTTTTTCCCCAACTTCTCGTCGGATGGCTTATGCGTGCAGTTGTTTGATTTCTTTGGACTGTGCCCAATGAGACAACAGTAGTCAGGAGTTATACAGAAGAATTAGTTAGTGTTATGCTACCATAATGCTCATTTTAGCGGAGACGCAGGTTGTTGTGTGTTCCACATGAGATTGTGGAACCCAACGGTCGGGGGTGTATAACTCCTGACTACTGTTGTCTTGGTCTGTCTGTTTTTGTCGGTTGTCGGTTGTCTCTTTTGGAGTCCCAGATAAGAATGCACTCTACAGAGATCTCGGATACCATTAGAGATACAGAGATGATTAAATTAAAAAAAAGTTGCATCTCATTGAACTCTGCAACGTCACGTTTTCAAATTTAAAAAATTTCGAATATTTCCGATTCGAAGATATGTGGGAAAACCCGAATTTTCGCGATTTGGATTTTATAGTCAAAATAAATTTGACATTTTCATGGCCACATTTTCTCCTCTACAAGGTGTAATTAGATTTTTGATCCGACTTTTCGGCTTTTCTCGACCATCATCAACTTTGTTTGTTTAAATAGTCGAAAAATTTGATTTTATTTTTAGTTAATTCTAATCTTTATTCTGAATCCGTGTCTTATGTATTATGGTTTTCGAGATCCCTGTAGAGTGCATTTTTATCTGGGACACCGTGTGTGTATATACATATATATTAGAATTACTAGGTTCTCGGGTAGAGAACAACTAGAAAAGGTTGTGAGCAATGGGGAGTAGGCAGATTGAGATCCCGGAGCAAAGCAACTAGATTATCTTGATAATGGCTTAAAAGTGGAAGCCGAAACGTCGAGATTTTACAAATCTTAAACGCGGTTCTACTCGATAATCTAGTAAATCTAACACATTACTGACCGCAGAAGCTTTTCCGAGTATATATATATATATATATATATATATATATATATATATATATATATATATATATATATATATATATATCGCTTGATCGTAAACGTCCGCGAAGAAGACCGAAAGCAAGATGGACTGATGACATCGTTAAGTATATAGGACACGAGTGGTAGAGGAAAGCCCAGGACCGTGAAAGTTGGAAGGATGCTGAAGAGGTCTTCATCCTGCAGTGGATCGACACGGTTTGATGTCAATCAGCAAGCCCCCCCCCTACAAAAAAGAGACTAAATGTTTCAAGAGTACTTAATCAATTATTTTGTCAGTAAAGAAGAGGAAGTAAGAAGAAGAGAAGTAAATGAAGTTTAAATGTACATCAATATAAAAAAAAATTCATAAGATTCAAAGATTTCAAAAATTCAAAGTTTAAAAAAAAATATTCGTAATTTACTTTGATAGTGAAATGTAATTCTTTATAATAAAGGTCTGTACACCAAAATAAGTATAAATAAAGAGAAAATTGTTGAAAAACTTTGAACTTTGACTAACTTTGGGGAGCCTATGATATCGACTTAAAATGTTTTCCTTGGCACAATTTTTTTTTTAGATAATACAATTTCGGTATTATTAAAACAAATTCGAAAAAAACGTATTTTCGGCCCATTTCCCCCCCTAATATATATATATATATATATATATATATATATATATATATATATATATATATATATATATATATATATATGTGTGTGTATATATATATATATATATATATATATATATATATATATATATATATATATATATATATATATATAAGGTGTCCCTTAGCTTATAGTAGAGATCAAGATAAGAGGATTTAATCAATATATAATAAATGTGTCGGCAAATAGTTATTAAAAAGATATATAGGTGGTGAAAGTGAAACTAAATTTTTGAAAAATTGAGATAATTTAAAAACGGTTGAAGATATCAGGTTCAAAATTGGAGTAGTTGGGTTTTAAGAGGCGACAAATCCGGATTTGGTACTAGCTTGCGCCTAGTTTCTATCGACTTTGTGAGGAATTAATTCGCTCATATTTTTTTACCCTATAAAGCTGGGAATATTTTTAATTCAAAATGGAGAAGAGTCATAATTTCCACGTAAAAAGATACCCTTGGTCAATATCAATATCTCACACCGTTTGCGAGATATTCGTGTTCGAATATTTCATTAAACATCTTGTCGATAGCTAATAAATCTGCTATTCACAAAACATTAACATGTCAAAAATACAACGGACTATTTAAAATAACACTTTTTTGAAGTTTACTTCAATAGCTGTTAAAAGTGTCCACCGTTTACCTCAATACACTTTCGCAGGCTCTTTGTTAAGTGATGCCTCACATTTGAGAAGATATTTTCTTCATTTCTAATATCATTGGCCGCTTATTGAATTTTTTGTAAAATTTCGTCTCGTGTATTGATTTCATCATGGTAAACTGAAGACTTCATATGACCCCACAAAGAAAAGTCTAACGGATTAATGTCTGGGCTACGAAGTGGCCTAGGAAACTCACCACCGCGCCCAATCCATCGATGTGGAAAACGTTGATGCAAATGATTTCGCACTGCAACAGTAAAATGGGGTAGCATGCCCCCTTGCATGGACCACATGTCTTGTCTTAAATTTAGAGGTATTTCGTCCAAAAGGTCTAATAAATCATTTTCTAAAAACTGCACATATTGATCACCATTCAGTCTTTGCGGAAACTCAAATGGACCGAATAAAAAATTGTCGATAATGCCGCACCAAATGTTAATTGAAAATTCGTGCTGAAAATGTCGCTCTCTTGGTACCTGTGGATATTTTCAGGGTGTAAAATTTAAAGTTAAAAATTCCGCGTCTGATAAACAATATCTTTTTTGGGGAACATGGGTCTTCGTTTTTTTTTATGCAGTAGATTTTGACAAAATTCTGATCTAACCGACAAATCTTGTGGCAATAAATTTTGAACAGGAGAAAAATGGTAGGGAAACAGTTTTTCTTTATGGAGAACTCTTGAAACGGTAGATTTGCTAATTCCTGTAGATGCCTCTAAACGCCTAGTGCTTAGTTCAGGATCTTCAGCGATACTATAGAAGATATATTCCAAAATGTCCTCTTCTTGTTCTAGCGTTATACTTTTCGGTCGTCCACTAGGATTCTTGTAATAAAACGAACCTGTTTCGCCTAACTGATTAAAAATTCTTCCAAAAATTTGTCGATATGGGATGATTCTGGTTGGGTAGAGCTCTTCATACCTTCTAAATGCAGCGCAACTATTGTAATTTACTTGTACATAAACGCAGAGCATATCCCTTAAACCGCGGTTAGGAAACTGATTATGACTGGGCATTTTTTACAAATTATTTAATACCAACTCAAGATTGACAGTTGTCATCGAGACGTAATAATTTGTACTTAATATTCAAGCCACACTTAGTGGATTGCATATTTTTCAACCATCGATAAGATGTGCAATGGAATATTCGAACACGAATATCTCGCAAACGGCGTGAGATATCGATATTGACCAAGGGTACCTTTTTTACGTGGAAATTATGAGTCTTCTCTATTTTGAAGTCAAAATATTTCCAGCTTTATAGAGTAAAAATATGAGCAAGTTAGGAATTAATTGGTCATATTTTTTAACTAGCAAGCGACCTCTAGGAACTAGGCTCAAGCTAGTACAAAATTCGGATTTGTCGCCTGTGAAAACCCAACTACCGCGATTTTGAACCTGATCTTTTCGACCCTTTTTAAATTATCTCAATTTTTCGATAATTTTTCGATAATTTAGTTTCACCTTCAACACCCTGTATCTTTTTAATAATTTACATTTGTCGACACATTTATTGACAAAATCCTCTTATTTTCATCTCTACTATCACCAGTTGCTCTATGGCGGATAAGTTATGGGACACCCTGTATATATATATATATATATATATATATATATATATATATATATATATATATATATATATATATATAATATATATATATATCAGGTATCCCATTAAAGAAGGATCGCGGCCGTATCTTGAAAACTATTTATCCCACAGCTTTGGGGAAAAAAAAATTGTACTAAAAATGATCATATCATTATCATATTATATGTTTCACTATTCAAATGTCCATTAAAAATAAAGGGACCAATAATTTTGTCTCCGAAAACACCACACCATACGTTCACACTCCATCTATTTTGGTAGTATTTAAGCATATTTAAATTTTTTACAAAATGGACTGCCAGAACTAATGGAAGATGTTTCGTTGGAAACAAGAAGGCAAATGTGGTACCAGCATGATGGATGCCCTGCCCACCTCTCGCAGGTGGTTCGAAACTTCTTGGATGCTTCGTTTCCAAATCGTTGGATAGGACGGGGTAGTTTATTTTCGTGGCTGGCGCGCTCACCGGATTTGACAGTCCTCGATTTTTACTTGTGGGGAAGACTAAAAGACCTTGTTTTTCAAACTCGTCCTACCACACGAGAAAACATGATTGAAAGAATTCAAAATTTAATAACCAACATTTCAAAAGCGGAAATTGAAGCTGCCGGTTTTAGTACTCGTCGAAAAACAAATCTTTGCATTTCTAAGGATGGAAGGCATTTTGAACATTTAGAAAGGCGTTAAAGTTCAGATTCTGTTAATTATTAGACTGTTGTGCTGTTAATTTTATTTGACTGTTGTTATTATTATTATCATCGTTGTTGGCCCGTTAGCCTTTAAACACGCTCCAAATTAATATGGCACGAAGAATTTGGACCAGTCCTAAGCCTGGGTAAAGTGTGAAGGAAGGCAAACATTAGGTTAATATTTTTTTAACTTAATGCAGGTAGTAGTGAAATAATAACTGATTTTTTCAAAAAAATCGAATTATCTCTTGACATGTCAGAGATATTGATTTCGGGTTTTCACTGGATGATTCCTCTTTAAATTACCTTTCTAGCCATGTAATAAAAGCTGTACCATTCCATTTGAAAAAACTGAACAAAACTTCAAAAAAACTATTGTTGAATGTAACGCCACCTCGCGGTTTCATTTATAAACTAAATAATTTATCTCCCAGATTATCTGATTGTCCCAGCAATTGCCTTTTAAATTAATCCAAATTGAGGAAAGTCGGTTAAGGCAAACGGACATTAGACGACTTTTTATCTCAATAGGTAAAACTTCCCCCCCCCCTCCTCTATTCGTGAAATTTCGACAAAATGTCATAAAACAAAGTTTAGGTTGACACTTGAAAATACACAAAAAAAAGATTTTTAAAAATGTTTAGCTCGTCACGCCCTCTTGCGGTCGTTTTAGAAGCTTAAAAATATTTTTGGTGAATTTCTCATGATCATTTTTAATAGAATTTTTTTTTCCCCAAAGCTGTAGGATAAATAGTTTTCAAGATACGGCCGTGATCTATCCTTAATGAGAATATATTAATGTAATATCGAGAAATAAATCTATTAATTTACTTCATATAAATTAATGTAATATTAATATTGTTGCAAGAATTAGAGTATTTTATCAAAGACATAATAGTTAGGCGACATTTGAAACAGTTCACGTTAACTGTTATAATTGACCTGCAAATGCAACTGGCTGAACCGAGATCTGACGAAAGTTTTCTCTACTAAAAAGCCTTCCAAGAATCTCGCACTTAATACTGCGGTACCACGCATCATTCGATCTAACGCTTTTACAACAGTCACACTGGAAAACAACCCATTAGCCTGATTTTCTTCGTATTTCCGGTCGATACACGAAGGACGTCAGATCAAAGGTCGATCGCAAAAGAAGAACCGATCAAGCACGACGTTACGTGCAGAAAATTTAAGTATAAAACGCTATCGCAATTCAGATCTGACTCAGTTCCACACCCGCCTTTGTTTTGGTTCTCAATTTTTCGTGTTTCATGGCATCTGGTGATAGAAAAATGAATCGTGTTGTCATAGTTGTTTTTCTTTGTTGCTTCATATGCACTAGACGGGTAAGTACAAGAATTCTGTGAGGAAGAGTTCATGGAATGATCAAGTGTATTCTTAGATTTTTGCTGAGGCGATGCATCAAAAACGCCAAGTTATTGGGGATGATTATTATGGGTCAGCGTCAGGATTAGTGGGTACTGTGATTGGAGGACCAGGACTGATAGGAGGAGGAGGTCTGGGTATTGGAGGGGCCGGATTAGGGCTTGGAGGTGCCGGACTAGGAGTCGGAGGAGGCTTAGGCGTAGAAGGAGGAGCTTTAGGACTCAAAGGAGCCGGTTTAGGACTGGGGGGAGCCGGATTGGGAGTGGGAGGGGTCGGATTGGGAGTGGGCGGAGCCGGACTAGGAATAGGAGCAACCGGATTAGTAGGCGGTCCTGGATTGGGAGCAGTAGGTGCCAACTACATCGGAGGTGGAGGTCTAGGTTACGGAGGAATAGGGGGTGGCCTCGGTTACGGGGGATTAGGAGGTGGTCTCGGCTACGGGGGGCTAGGAGGAGGCCAGTACATCAATGGAGGTGGAATTGGAGCAGGAATCGGTGCTGCTGGCCTTGGAGGAGGTTACGGTAGGTTCTTTAAGAGAGAAAGAGTCAATGTAAAACCCTGACATTCATTTACAGCAGGCTCAGCCGTGGGTCAAAACCAATACAGCGGAGGACACGCGAATCAAAACAACGCCAACTTCCAAAAGGCCAGTGGCAATCAAGGAGCTGAGTACAATAATGCTGCTGCTGGGTTAGTACTTTATTAAGAGACATTTTTTTAATAATTTATTTTTGTCTATCCACCTTCCGGTGTATGACTTTTTATTTAAATTGTTGCTCTCATTTCGTACGTTGACTTCGTGAGCCTGTAATCTGCCATTCTGCAAATGAGTCCAAATCTAAGTTGTTCCTCTATCAATTTTTCATTTATTAACTTTATTTGTAGGTTCTGTCTATATATTTAATTTATTGTTCTATCTCTTCTTGTTCTATTCTCACACATTAGTTCGTTTTTCGGCATTATGCCGATGTTTCACTACTATATAATATCGTTGGTCTTACTATGTTTTTACTACTTCTGTTTTAATATTCTTTGGTATTCCTCTGTTGTTCAAAAATGTGTTCTTGATCATATTGAAAATGTTGTCTGCTTTTCCCATCCTCTCACCTGTATTTCTTTTTCAATTTTGCCATTACTTCAATTATCGTTTCTGTTGTCTTGATATAATCATGGTTTCTGTTTTATTTACAGTTGTCTGATTATCAATATTTTTTCCAGATATGCAAACGGTAACACCGGCCTCGTAGACACCCAAGGACAAAAAGGCTACTACAACAGCCTTGCCGGCGGTAAAAACCTCATCCAAGACGGTAAACACTACGTCGGCGGCCAGAACTACAATCAAAAAGGCGTCAACGGCGACGAGCACAAGCAGCAACAAGGACACAAGAAGGGTCATCGCATCAAGGGCTTCAAATCTTCTCACCACAAAGACGAATCGGGCAAAACGGAAGAGTTCTATGATGAAGCTCACGACGAAGGCAACAATGTCGCCTTCAAGGGACAATCTGGAGCTTTCGGAAACCAAGCCACATCATCTTTCACGGTAAAATAACAACTGATTTCAATTTAATCTTCAGATAGTAGAGAATTATTTGAAAAATCAGTGAATCAATTGGAGAGAAGTAAACTGAGTGTAAAGAGTGGAGATGCCGGTTGGAAATGCCGGTTTAGAATTAAGAGTATGCCCAGATTTTGATTTGTGAAGATGGCGCTTTAAAACAGCTATTGCGGCGGGCAAAAATCTGGTTCGAATAGGTTCTGCAGTCGATAAAACACGGGAGCAGCGAATGAAGTTGACTACTTAATATTTTAATAAATAATCCTCCTCCTAGGACATCCACTGATTTTTATGAACAGTGCGCTGTTATGAGGTGGTTTTTGCAAGTTAAAATCAAACTTTTTTTCTTGACAGGGCGCTCAAGAGGATGGCAAATACAACCAAGCAGAACAAGGCAAGTCCGGTCATTTGAACAACCAATATTTGGTGAACAAACAGAACGCAGACGAGGGTAAATACGGACATAGCAAACACGGGTCATCTGGTTCGGTGTATGGGCTTAACAAGGGCATCGACGCCCAAAGCTTGTTGGGTCATCAGGAGAATTCTAAGTAAGTAAACAATGACGACTCTTCATCAGAATTAAATGACACCGACTCTTCAGATTCTACAAATACAATTCAGTGCCTTTCTATCACCATTAGTGGATGCCACCATCTGTGTCAATCTCCTGTCACCGATACCACAGTCATTTTTATTTTATAAGTATTTATTATTATGTTTGTGTGTTATATTTATATTTATTTATTAAGACTAGCGTATATTATATAAATTATTTCACGTGATGATTTATTGATGACGATTCAGCATAATGAGATATATGGTTCCGTTTGTTTTTGTTTGTTAAACAAAATATATTTGTTTGTGTACATACATACAACTTTGTATTATTTTCCTTGTTATTATTATTGCTTTTTGAGACATTTCATTGAAAGGCTTAGATATCTGGAGATGCCTACCAGGTATGTAAATATGAACCGGAATTTTTGTATAGAAAATACACGTTTATTGTACGAAAATGATCGCTAACTATATATTTTTTCCACCTGTCTGACAATTTGTGGATGCCACGCCAAAAAAACTGTTGCTCTTTTTAGGCAAACCAGTCATCGAGCCATTTTCGTAAAAAGTGAAGCGTTGCTCAGTAAGTGGGTGACCCATAGTGATCGGACAGAGCCAAGTCTGGTGAGTAAGCCGCATGCAAAAGTATTTTCCAACTAAACGCCTCAATCGTATCCTTGACCATTATCACGAAGCAAAATCGCGTTGTATTGCCTTTATTGATATCCTGGTCGCTTTTTACGCAAAGTTTGATTAAAATTGATCGTTTGTTGTCGATAGCGTTCAGTATTAACGTCTGTTTACCAGGTTTTACGCTTAGGATTCTCAAGATATATCCTCTTTTCATCGCGAGTCACAATTCGATCGAGAAAATACTTGAAAACAAATGACGAGAAAAGGAAATGCAAGGAAAAATCATGGCGCAGGACGAGATGCAATAGTTGCGCACCGACTTCCATCGATGTTGGGTACCTTGCGCTTTCAACTTCTTGATATAATCTGCAAATTGTTGTAATAGTATACAAATTTAATTTAAAAAATTATAATTTTATTAAATTAAATAAATATATTAAATTTTATATTTAAGAATAAAAAATAAATATATAATGTTGAAAGTAATACATTTTTTTTGGCAAACCGCAGGGCAAGACTAAATCATAGTAAAAGTGCTGACATATATGGGAGAAATAGCAAAGGAAGAATTTTTGTCACTACTAAAAGATATTTTTTCTCCTTTATTTGGGTTTTTCGCCACTGTCTAAAACTCAAAAAATATCAAAAATACCTGTTCTTATTTGAAGAAAGAATCACTGGGTAAAAACAAAAAACCAAACGGAGACAAATTTCTCAGTGATTCTTTTTTGTAATAAATTTGCCTAACGAACAAAATTTTAAAGATATAAAAATGTTATAAAAAAATTTACAAACTTTTAACGTTAACGTTTCGGAGGGTAATCTCCCCCCGTTTTCAAAACTGAACTAAAAAATAAATTAAATTAATTTGTAATATATAAAGTAACGAGTGAAAGTAAATATATTTTTTTGTATGTCAACGATACTTACATTGATAACAATGGATTTTCATGACAGTGACATACTACCAAAAAATATATATAGGTAATGTTTACTGTGTGATTGTTTGTTGTACTGATTGTGTATTCAAATATTTAAATGTTTTTAATTGTATTCTTTAGAATCGGGAACCATATTGAATTCAAATCTACCCAAGGGATAGCAATACAGTTATTTTTATTTCAATTAATTATAGCGGTTCCTTTTAATCTTCTGTATTTTGTTACCGATTCTTTTAATACCGTTTTGGAACTATTCCAATTAATTTTATGACCCGATTCCCATGCGTGTTGACAAATTCTAGATTTATTAAAATCGCCCTTTCTAAGAAGGTTTTTATGCTCTTTTACTCTAACATCTAACGGTCTAGATGTCTCACCTATATAGAACTCACCTATTCTTTCTTTAAATAAGAACAGGTATTTTTGATATTTTTTGAGTTTTAGACAGTGGCCAAAAACCCAAATAAAGGAGAAAATATATATGAACACGCCACAATCATTCAGATATTACTACTAAAAGATCTCATAATAGAAAAAAAAAGTACCAATAGACTGGGATATGGGTATAATATTTCCTTGTTAGTTCCTTGTTAAAAAAATGGGTGAGTGCTTATGACCACACAATAGAAGCGAAAACTTCTAATTTTCCAGTTTTAATATATATATATATATATATATATATATATATATATATATATATATATATATATATATATATATATATATATATATATATATATATCTCTATGATTATTTCACCCAAATATTTGAATTAAGAGATTCGTCTTATCTTACCATATTTTGTTTTTAGAAATGGTGTTCTTAGTCTGTTGAAGGTCATGTAATGTGTCTTTTCAAAGGAAATAGGGACTCCTACATTTTCTACTGTTTCTTTTAGGATTTGGGCTCTGAGATGTCACCCATGAATTTAACTTTTAACCTTGTGTTAGTTATTGTTGCTTTAATAATTGCCAGCGTTTTCAGATCTAATCCTTGTTCTTTCAAGATTTGGAATAAAGATTAACGGTCAATAGAAACATATGCTTTTTTGAAATCCACAAATGTACGGACGAGATTTTTATTGTACAGTTTTTGATGCCTTAGGATCAACTTTAGATTTAGGATCTGTTCCGGGCAAGATCTGCCCTGTCGAAAACCTGCTTGATATTCAGCTATTTTAGGTTCTAACTGTCCCTGTGCTCTGTCTAGTAAACATTGAGATATAATCTTGTAACAAACAGGGAGAAGAGATATACATACATATATATATATAAATATATATATATATATATATATATATATATATATATATATATATATATATATATATATATATATATATATATATATATATATATATATATATATATTTATATATATTATTAGTATATATATATATATATATATATATATATATATATATATATATATATATATATATTATTAGTATATATATATATATATATATATATATATATATATATATATATATATATATATATATATATATATATATATATATATATATATATATATATATTATTAGTATATATATATATATATATATATATATATATATATATATATATATATATATATATATATTTATATATATACATATATATATATATATATATATATATATATATATATATATATATATATATATATATATATATATATATATATATATATATATATATATATATATATATATATATATATATATATATATATATATATATATGTATATACGTGGCGGCTCGTGAGGAAGGGCGTTGGGGCGCCACCCATCCAATTTTTTAGATTCATTTTCAGTAGATTCCCTGCGACCGAGTGTATCGGCAATTGGTTTTAAAGGCTGATATGACGGTACAGAGCGTTTAGTAAAAATCGCCCACCCTTAGAAGGTTTTTATTAGTAATTTATTATTTATTTTAATTCCTTCCATACGCGGTATTTCTGACACAATTAAAAGAGTAGGAAATAAATACAACATAAGAGCGGCATTTAAAATAATAAATACTCTAGATCTATATTAATAAAAACCAAACCAAACACACAACAAAATACCAAAAATGTGGTTTATAAAATTGGATGCGAATGTGGCAAATTTTATATAGGTGAGACATCTAGACCGTTAGACAAGAACTTAAAAACCTTCTTAGAAAGGACGATTTTAATAAATCTAGCATTTGTCAACCCGCATGGAAATCGGGACATAAAATCAATTGGAATAATTCCAAAACGGTATTAAAAGAATCGGTAACAAAATACAGAAGATTGAAAGAAACCGCTACAATTAATTTAAATAAAATTAACTGTATTGCTATGCCTTCGGTAGATTTAAATTCAATAGGGTTCCCGATTCTAAAGAATACAATTAAAAAAGTTTAAATATTTTCAGTATATATAGAAATTAATATAATTTATTTTTTAGATTCGTTTTGAAAATGGGAGAAAACCTCCCGAAATGTTAACGTTCAAAAGTTTGTATTTATTTTAGAAAATGTTTGTATTTTTTAAATTTTTGTTCGTTAGACAAATTTATTACAGAAAAAGAATCACTGAGAAATTTGCCTCCTTTTTGTTTTTGTTTTTACGCAGTGATTCTATATTTATATAAGAACAGATATTTTTGATATTATTTGAGTTTTAGATCGTGGCAAAACCTAAAAAAAAAATATATGAACACGCCACAATCATTCAAACAATTCTGAATATGAAAACTGTTTCGAAGACTGGAAAAAACTTTGGAATAAGTGTGTTGCCGTAAGAGGTTTACTTTGAAGGGAACCAAATAAATTTAGATGAATAAATACAGGGTTATCCATTTCGTGGTTCGGAAAATACAGCCCTGTATTTTGAGAATTGTTAAACTTAAATGTCATTCAATGTCAATTCAAACACCCGAACATTCACCTGATTTTTGAAACAAAATAATCTTCAGCCATGAGGCTCATTTCACACACTCCACAAGTGATTGTGGAGAATCCATTGCATCCGAAAAAGGTGACTGTTTGGTGCGTGTTATGGTCTGGTATTGTCATTGGCCCGTACTTCTTCGAAAACGAAGAAGGAGTAACTGTTAACGTCAATTCTGAGCACTATAGCCGTATGATAACGGATAATTTTTCGGCGAAAATTGAAGATTTGGATTTGAGCGATATGTAGTTCCAACAAAACGGTGTCATACGACCAATTTTGTCTTTATTGCGCGAGAAGTTGTCAGGCCGAGTAATTTCGAGATTTGGTGATGTCAATTGGCCGCCGAGATCATGCGATTTGAAGCAGTTGGACTTTTTTTGTGGGACTACGCGAAAGATCGTGTTTACGTAGATAAACTTCTAAGTCTTGAGGAGCTGATAACCAACATTCGTCAAGTCATGGCCGAGATACCAGCCGAAATGTGCAATAAAGTCATCCTCAAAAGGATTGAATCCTGCAAGCGGTCAAGTGTTGGACATTTAAATGATGTTGTATTCCACACTTAATGGCAAAGTCCAAGCAATAAAAAGAAAAAAAACCCTGAAATCTCAAATCTTTGTGTGCTTTTTTAATTTTCTTTACGAAACACAAAATGATATCCCTTTACATAGTATGTGTTTTATTAAAAAAGTCACTTTACTTTTGGTCATAATCGTCAAAATGTATGAAAGTATGTAATGTAATTAGTACGTAAGTATGATATCAGTCGAGGGGTTCGAGTGGTTCGATAAATATTTGTTCAGAAAATAAAAATATAACTTTTATTTATATATTGATAAAGTTTGGCTTAATATATATATATATATATATAGTTATAAGTTGATGATTAAAAAACACTCACATAGGTGCTTTTATTAAATAAATAATTCAATACCCAAAAATAAATAAAACATCGCCGATTTTTTTTATGACAATTCAGTTTCAAAAGAAATTCAGTAAAATTGATTTGATGCATAAGTTCATCCCATTCTTTAAAGAAAAATTAAAGAAACATTTTTTCATTAAACATTTCATTTAAACCATATTATACAAAGTATGTCGAAAAAGTAAAATAACTTTTTAAATAAAAAAAAAACATAAATATATTAAGAAATCATCATAACATCATGGCAAAGAACTTGATGAACTTACCACCTATAGCTCGTACAAAATAAAAACAGTTGCACGTCATTAAGCACGTGATCAACTTTAACTGCCCTGTTGCCAGATCATTGCCATCATTTTTACAACAATTAAAAAAATCAACTCTAAATAAAAAGCAAATTACAAAGTAACTAGCGAAATTATAATAAATATTGAAAGTCTTTCGAAAGTGTCGTCGATTTAAGTACCTCTAGATAGATTCAGCACATGTAAAATGCTTCGTTTAAAAACAATCGACAACATTTTTTAACATTTGAATGGTAATTAAAATAAAAAGATTATATAATTACCAAATGACTTTTCTTGATATATAATATACAAGTACTAAACAAAAAAAAACATTGAAATATCTGTTTGCATGCACTTATTTTTGTTAATCAGAATCTGAAAATAAAACTTCTTTCCGATCAAATATATGCTCTCAGTCATACTATTTCATTATTTCATTTTCTGTATGCTTGATTCTTTTTTTTCTTAATCAAAGCATTTTTTTCTTTTCTTCATATAAGCACTCCCCTTTTTGGCGATTTTAAAACTTCGTTGTTTTTCCCTTTTTGTGAAATAGTATTAACAGTGGACATATTCAACCTAAAGGCTGCTGCAATACGCTAAAAAAATATTCTAGTTTATATAATATATATAACTTAAACTAAACATATCCAATTATTAGCAATTATCTTAACATACCTCTCTAACAGCCATAAAGGGTAATAATGTATCATTATTATCACGTTCTTGTTCAAAATAGTGTATCAGAGATGTTACTATCTCTTAACAACGACTATTTAAATGATATGACATTTTATAGGTGCAACTCTGAAAATTATAACACTGGTGGTTCCTAATAGAACTGTTTTCGATCATAAGGTAAAAAATGAAAGTAAACGTTCCCATACAAATGGAATAACCTCCAAACGTGTCGAAAAATATCAACAAGAAAAACTTGAAACTCCAGCTGCTCCGGCTGCCAACCGAATCCAGCTCTAAATTTGAAATTTATTGAATACATCCCATTTAATTATTTTATTATTTAATTTATGTAGTGGTATTTCTGCTGTTCTTCAATAGCGTTATAGATGACGTGCAACTGTTTTAGTTTTGTACAGGCTATAGTTGAAGACTGTACATAATTGTAACGGATCAAACGCGCAAAGTTTTAACGTGCTCAGTATGTCGGAAAAATAACGGATCTTTTTAAATTTAAAGAAAATTACTAACGCCATCTAGTGAAATAATATATATTCTGAAAGCCATATATCTCCTCTATAAAACGAGATCGCCGTCATTAGAACCCATCAACAGATTGTCAAGTTACAGCGCGTCAAGTGACAGTGCCTTTTTTCATCTCGTCACAAAAACACGATGGAACAAAGAACTAATAATAAATTTTCTTTCGAGCTCGGTCACAAAAGGGATAAACTTTTACAGACATTTGAATTGATGAAAAAAGTTTATGGTGATGATTGCGTATACCGACACGCCATAATTCCTGGAATTTCATCTGTATACTCTTCTACTTCTAGTTCCATTCAAAATACTATTCATTTCTAGCTCAGGACATCTCCATCGTACACATACCCATAAGTACACGTCCCCGTAGCAACTAAATGTTGATTAGTAATCATCCCCGAAACAGTTCTAGATATAGCTGCGACAAAGGCATTACAGTGTGTCCAGGATAAGGACTTACCACACCTTTAAAATTTTTATTTCTAGACCGATTTTCATAAAGTTATTTTGTTAGATAGATCTCGGAAAACGGCATTAAAAAAGTGTATCACATATTTTTTTTTGCTAATATCATGGCCAACTGCGTCAACTTTTATGACTCCCTTCTGAATCTTTCCAGTTCGGCGACCAACAATTAATCTCTCTGCCATTTGTTGTTCAGTTTGCTGATCGACTTCTTCCAACAAACAAATCGAAATCACCACTTTTGAATCGTCTCAAACAACGCCCACAAGCATCTTGCGTTGGGACATTGTCACCGTAAGTTTCCACAAGTATATGACGGTTTTCACTCGCGTTTTTCTTTTGATTGAACAAGAATAGCAGTACGTGTCGCAAATGCTCTTTATTTGGCTTGAAACTGAACATGTTTATCGCACGAAAAAAATATGACTCTAACTCGAAATCGTTTAGCATCAATGGCATTTTGAAAGGTACTGTCGTAGCAACAAAATAACATACAAGATTAGCGACCTTTGTCTCCAGCGCCATCTCTTAAAAAAATAAAAAAATATACACCTGGTACTTGCTGATTAGTGCTGGACATTGATGAGGGAATCCCCATAACCAACATACCATCCTGATTAATTGTAATACATCTGAGGTTAAAAGTCAAACATTACATAAATACACTATGTCTTGTTCAAATAACTAAAAAAATAAACTAATTTTTGTGAATGCCTTTAAAAAAATTAATTTTAAGTAAACAAATACAGATAAGTAACAATAAAAGTTACTTTTATCTACATAGTCACATTAAACAAATCAATTGACCTGCATGTAATTAATCGAAAACTATCTTAGTAAAAAAACCTTCTAAGAATACCTAATTCTCCGGCATCACGCATCGTTCGATGTAACAATCTTACAAAATTCACACTGGAAAACGGCTCATTAACCCCATTTTCTTCGTATTTCCTGCCATCGAAACGAAGGACATTCACATAAAGGTCAATCACGAAGAAAAACTGATCAAGCAGAACGTTACTTGCTGAAAATTTACCTATAAAACGACATAGAACTTAGATGCAAGTCAGTTCCACTTTGGTATTCGTTTGGATCTCTATTTACGGTTTGCAGTGATGTTTAGTGAAAGAAAAATGAATACACAAGTTATCATAGTTGTTTTTCTGTGCTCCTTCATTGAAATACAACGAGTAAGTATAGAGAATCTTTGAGGAAGAGTTCATAAAGTGAATGTGCCTTTTGTTAGGTGTTTGCTAAAGTGCAGAACAGAAGAATTCACACGGAAAATGATGATTATGATGATTATCCTGCAGAATCGGGATTGGTCGGATCCGTGGCCGCAGGACCAGAACTTATTGGGGGTGGAGGAGGTCTAGGTGTTGGAGTAGGTGGTCTAGGCATTGGAGGTTCTGGATTAGGAGTTGGAGGAGGCCTAGGAGGAGGTCTAGGCGTAGGAGGCGGTCTAGACATGGGAGGAGGTCTAGGCGTTGGCGGAGGCCTAGGTGGAGGCTTAGGAATCGGAGGAGCGGGTTTAGGATTGAAAGGTTCTGGAATAGGACTGGGAGGCTCTGGAATAGGACTGGGAGGTTCTGGACTAGGACTGGGGGGTGCTGGCTTCGGAGTGGGAGGAGTAGGTTTAGGAGTGGGAGGAGCAGGTTTAGGCCTAAAAGGATCTGGATTAGGATTCGGAGGTGCCGGATTGGGTGTAGGAGGGGCCGGACTAGGATTGGGAGGAGCAGGCCTAGGAGTGAGCGGTGCTGGATTAGGAGGAGGTGCCGGACTAGGAACTGGAGGGGCCGGACTAGGACTGGGAGGGGCCGGATTAATAGGAACCACCGGATTGGGAGTCGGAGGTGGAAACTATATTGGAGGTGCCGGAATCGGATCTGGAGGGCTTGGTTACGGTGGAATAGGAGGTTCTCTCGGATACGGAGGACTAGGAGGAGGCCAGTTCATTGGCGGAGGTGGTATCGGAGGTGGAATCGGTGCCGGCGGCCTGGGGCTTGGAGGAGGTTATGGTGGAGGTTACGGTGGAGGTTACGGTAAGTCTCCCAATCGAAAATAAATAATGAAAAAAACCCTCAAACTGGATTTATTGCAGGCTCAGCCATTGGCCAAAATCAATACAGTGGAGGACACGCGAATCAGAACAACGCCAACTTCCAAAAAGCCAGTGGAAATCAAGGAGTTGGATATAATAACGCTGGTGCTGGGTTAGTGAACTTTTTTTAGTAGCAATCTTACATCTATGTATCGTTATTTTCACGTTCGTCACTTTTGTGTCAATGATAGATTGATAGGAATGTTTTTAGCTGCTCTCGTATATTACAGAAATAAAGATTTGGCTATTGATACTCTGGTAAAAGGTAGAAAACTCACACCACCATATAACCCAGTTTAAAATATTGAAGCTCTTTTTAAGTAAGAGCTACGTTAACGAAGAGAAAATATGAAGGTCACGTGACATAAAGTATGGCTTGTATGTTAAGCGTGGTAGAAATTTAATTTTGTTATGTTTCAAAAAATTCCTTATAGCATTTCTCATTAAAGCCCCAGAGCTAAACATATGCAAAACTAATAGTTTTCCGTCCATATTTTTTTTTTAATATCGCTCTTCCAGATTCGCTAACGGCAATTCAGGACTCGTAAATGCACAAGGTCAAAAAGGCTACTACAACAACTTAGCAGGTGGCAAAAATCTCCTCCAAGATGGTAAACACTACGCAGGGGGTCAGAACTACAACCAAAAAGGAGTTAACGGAGGCCAACACAAACAGCAACAGGGTCACCAAAAAGGACATCGCATCAAGGGCTTCAAAACCTCCCATCACAAGGACGAATCCGACAAAACCGAAGAGTACTACGACGATGGTCACGATGAAGGCAATAACGTAAACTTTAAGGGACAATCTGGAGCATATGGAAACCAAGCAACATCTTCCTTCAAGGTGATGATATATAAGCTTTAATAAGCTGATTAACTTAATTTGTAACTTTTTTGTTGACAGGGAGACCAAGAAGATGGCAAATATAATCAGGCAAATCAAGGTAAATCTGGACAATCAAACAACCAGTATTCGGTGAATAACCAGAAAGGTGACTCTGGCAACTACGGTCAAAATAAATATGGAGGATCTGGGTCTGTCTATGGTCTCAACAAAGGCAACGATGCACAAAATGCTCTAGGGCATCAAGAGAATTCAAAGTAAGTAACCAATGACGATTATAATGAATCATTTCACGATATAATTTCTACACAGGTTCTACAACCAGAAATCAGTGCCTATCTATCACCATTAGTGGGTGCCACCATTTTTAACAACATTTTATCACCAATTTTATAGTTAATTTATTTTAAGTATTTATTATTTGTTTTTTTATTATTTATTTTAATTTATTTCTTAGTGAATAAGTCATTGTATGTTGATTTGATAATGACGATTTGGCACACATGGATGTACTTGTTTTTGTTTAAACAAAATATATTTGTTTATATATATTTTTGTTGTTTCTTCTTTTTTTGCCTTTTATATAGAGAATACATGCATTGTCTCAAGAAAATGCCTATGGTTGTAAAGCGGTTTTTAAATTTTTGAATAAAACACAGAATTTGCGTTGATTTTAAAAAACTTTTTATTGATAAATGAAGCTTAGTGACAAAGAACAATATCTGTTAAATGACCACCTCTTGCAGCTCCAACGACGTCCACTCATTTGTCAAAATTTTGGATGATATTTTGACATAACGGTGGCTTTGTCTCACCAATGACTCGAATATTTTCATTCTTTAAATCAGAAATCGATTGTGGGTTGTTCTAGACCTGGCTTTTTACGCAACCTCAAAGAAAATAGTCCAACGGTGTCAAATCACATGATCTTGGTGACCAATTAATATCACCGTTTCTTGTAATAAAGCGTCCAGGATTTTTTTCTCTCAATAAATCAATTGTTTCATTAGCAGAGTGAAGGGCTGCGGCCCGAGCAAGTTCAAATCCATCATCATCTATGAGTAAAATGCTATTCAGACCTCTCAAATCCCCTATCCCAGCTCAAGACTCTAAAGCTCATGGTTCCTCTTGGACTCTAGCCGAACTATCAACTCCCTCTCCTTTTCCTTTCCTGCCTCTCTTCCATCCACCCCAACCCTCCATCCCCCTTGGCTCATGCCTCCCCATAACATAATTCTTTCTTTATCTAAATTCGACAAAGCTTCCCTTCCTCCAGCTTTCTTCAGGGCTCATTTTCGTAACATACTGACAGATTTTCCATCCTATAATCTGATCATCAGTGATGGCTCAAAATCTTCCTCTGATGTCGGTGCTGCCACACATTCTCTCTATTTCTCCAACAAATTCAGTCTTCTCCCTACAAGCTCCATTCTATCAGCCGAGCTTTTTGCTATACATGAGGCTCTTAAAAGCATCTCCTCTAAACAAGACCCTTCATGGCTAATTTGCACTGACTCCCTAAACTCCCTTAATTTAATCAACAATCCAAATTCTTCTCCCCCTTAATCCTCAGAATTTGGGATCTCCTTTTCTCCTTACATTCTTTATCCTACAAAATTGCTCTATTATGGATTCCTGGTCATGTGGGTATTGAGGAAAACGAAAGAGTAGATCAATTAGCAAAAGCCGCCACAATTTCTGGATCTCCCATTTCCGTAGTCCCTTCTCCCAGAGATTATTATCCTATAATATCTGACAAAATCTCTAAAATCATCCAGCTCGAGTGGGATCTCATAGATGATAACAACAAATTATGGCAAATTAAAAAAGACTTCTCCTCTGAATACAATTTTTCTCTTTCCAGACAATCACAAATTAAGCTTAATAGGCTTATGATCGGCCACTGTCTTTTCTCTCATCAACACCTCATGGATGGGAGCCCGGCTCCTTCCGGCCCTCTCTGTGGATCCTCCCTTACAGTTATCCATATTCTATCCTCTTGCCCTGTCCTATCCCCCATGCGTTTAAGGTTAGGATTATCCCGCTCCATTGAGGAATTATTCTCCCATCACGCAGTGGGAAATCTCCTCGAATTCCTAAAAGAATCTGGATACTTCCATAAAATTGAATCGTCTTGATGTGACTCATGATCCCTCCAACAATTATTATTCTAGTCACTCTTGTAGTTCTTCGTCCTATATACAATTATGTGTCACCACAATCTCCTCATGTGATTTTCTCCCCGTCAAGCTTCTGCTATGCAACAGCGAACAGTCACTAAATAACGCCTGGAGCGTTGACGTGACTCAAATAAAATAAAACAAACAAACAAACATTAGCAGAGTGAAGTATAGTGCCATCCTGTTGGAATCACATATCCTCCAGATCAATATTACTCAATTCAGCCAGGGTTACCAGCGCTTCAGAGTGTCAAAAATAGTAGAATAGTGACTTATCTTGCACAGAAATAGTGACATAATAGGGACTTTTTCGCATAAATAGTGACAAAATAATGACATTTTCCCAACCAATTTAGGAATTTTTGTGAAAGCTAGTAGTATTTTTTTCACCATTTCAGAGTTCATTTGCAGTATTTTCATGAGAAATTTGTAGTATATGGGAAGTAAATGAAGGACAAGACAAATGCTACAATAAAAGGATAAAAATATTTATTACGATTAAAGTATTTTGTACTATTATTATTATATTATTTTCCAGCTAAGCTGTATTTTAAATAAAGTGCGGGTCGAAGCCAAAACAGCTTCAATCCTGCAAAAATTTTCGAGCGATGCGAGTGGTATTAAGGATTACCGCCCTCTGCATTATTCTAAACAGATTTTCTTCTAGTCCCAGAAATTTGATGTTATTTTTCAGGTTCTTTGGTATAATGTCGGTGGTTGAAATTATCAATGGCATGATATGGACTTGGTTCAACTTCCATGTCCGCTTTATTTCTAACTTGAGGTCTGTATATTTTTGTATTTTTTCTTCAGCCGTCTTTTGAATGTTGTGTGTGTTTGGAACAGCTATGTCGATTAGGACTGTTGTTTTTTTCTATTTGTATGGCCTATAACAGTGTTCGGAATCTAGTACCGCATCTGCGGTATATTTATAATAGGGAACTCGCTCTGTTATAAGGCTATTACGACTTGCAAGCTCCTGGTGGACTATACTGGCAACCTGATTATGAAGGTGAAGATAGTCCGTTTGGGAGAGTCTACAACATGCTCCTACAATATGTTGGATAGTCTCAGGCATTTCCTACACGTGTCATTTGATACTCGTGCATCCTTAATGATATATTTTTGGTAATTCTTAGTTTGCACGACCTGATCCTGAATTGCACACATAAAGCCTTCAGTATCCGGTAAAAGTCCTCCCCCATGTTAACCAGGCGTTCTTCATGACGGTCAAGATCATGGCGGTGTCTACCATGTAGATACATATTTTTCCACTCTTGTATAATTGTTCCAATTGTCTGAATGCTCTCATTTTGTCGTTCCATTTGTTTAAGATTCAGAGGCGTATAATTATCATCAGCTAAACACACGATTGCATATAGCGGGCATTCGACCATTCTTTGATTGAAATATGTTCTTAAATTGGATATTTGTTTTTCGTGTTGGTTACATATAATTATAATTCCTCTCCCTCCTTCAATTCTTGGTAATATAAGTCGTTTTTACTACTGTGCGGGTGGTGTTTCTTATATTTTGTTAGTGTAGTTCTAATTATTCGATTAGAATAGATATAGATTCGATATTTATCTGTGTGACCAAGATATAACTCCAAACGAATATGTCAAGGCTGGTATAGTAAAAGTGTTTATATCTTTTACTATATTCCTACTGTCTAGGTCAGACCTGTATATGCTTTCAAGTCTGGACGTGAATTCTTTAGTTAATGTTTCCTTAATGAGTGTATGCTCAACTCTCGTGGACTGTTATATTCCAAGATATTTATATACTTGCCTTCCTGCATTGGCTCTATATATTCTTCTTCTACAGTGACAAACCCTGTCATCTCTAACTTAGATCCTCTCTTTATGTTAATAGTTCTGCATTTATCTAATCCGAAGTGCATGTTAATATCAGTTGTAAATTTCTCTACAATCTGAATGAGTTGTTGCAATTTCTATAGCAGCAATTTTTATAGCAGGTGCGATACATTTTGATTGCATTGAGTTTTGATTGCATTGACATTTTGATTGCATTGATATATTGAGTTTATATCCGATTTGAGTGCTTTTAATCAGATTAGAGAGTGAATTCAGTAACAGGCAAAACCACAGAGGGCTCAGTGAGTCCCCCTGAAATATGCCGCTTGTCACCCTGATTTCCGGGTCAGGGTAGTCAGGATTTTTATGGTCTTCAAGGCTCTTTCTTCTCTTGCCGGTGTGGTTTTGAAATTACTTCTGAAGTAAACTCGTTGATTTTCTCCTTACTTTCTTCTGCAGTGGCGGACTTTCCTTGTAGTACTTCTCAGCCCTCTCTCATAGTCTTCGCCCCTGCTAATATCCCTTGAGCCACTTTCGCCGCTGTCATATCGTTCTTCTTCAATGCATTTTCAAGCTTTGTGGTTGCGTCTTCCAATAATAAATCGGCGGCTTTCCTCTGTTCTCTCTCTGCCTCCTGCTTCTCTTTGAATTCCTTTTGGAGATTTGCAATTGTTTCTCTGTCTGCTCGTTGTTGCTGCTCATTCGCGTCCCTTTGACGGCGTTACTTTTCATCCTCGGCCTGTTTTCTGGCTCGTGCCGCCTCTTCATTGCGCTACTCTAGTATGTACTTTTCATAATTCCGATACGCGCTGCGGCCAGCTGACAGAAGCTTCCTTGTCGTGGGGACAATATCTGGCCGACCGTCGTTCATTTTAAGCCCATCTCGAACCCAGAGTTTCGCATTGAAGAGCTCTGAGTTCTGAAATAGTGACAATGGTTACCAAATTTCGAAAATAGTGAGAAAAGTGACACGATTTTTAAAATAGTAACCAACTTTGTAGTCACTCACTGGCTTCATTCAATTCAGCTCATAAAAATCAAGTTATCATCTCCCAATATCGAATACCATTCACCGTTACAGCTTCACAAGCAGCATTCTGAAATAAATTCGGCCCAATTACACCTCCTGATCATAATAAAAACGCACACAAAACTCGTTAAGGATGTAGAGGTTTCTCATGAACCAATCGTGGATTTTCCTCACCCCAAATGCAGCAATTTTGTTTATTAACATAGTCACCAATTTCAAAATGTGCTTTATCTGAAAAGATATTTTTTTGAGAAAAATTATCTGTTTGTTCTTTGATCCAATTGATAAATGCACGACATTTTGAATAATCAAGTCAATCATTAGAATCGGTCAACGGATTGTCAAGTTATAGCACTTAAACTGACAGTACCTTTTGTCAGCTCGTCACAAACATACGATGGAAGAAAGAGCTGATATTAAATTTTGTTTCAAGCGTAGTAAAAGGTTTACAGAAACATTTGAATGGATGAAAAAAGTTTATGGTGATGATTGCTTATCCCCTACACGAATGTTCGATTGGTATAAGTGATTCCCGAACGGTTGTGATGATTAAATACGACAAAAGACATGATTCGCGAAATTTTGATAAAAGATTTAAACAAACGGAAAGTATATGCTTGATTTGTTCCTCTCGCCAAATTTTTGGCGAAAAAACAAGCCTGGGTCCATCAACATCCTCCGTATTCGCCTGATTTATCTCCGTGTGACTATTTCTTGTTTTTTATCATTTTATTTCTTATTTAAGAGAAAATTAAAAAATATAAAGCTTATTCGAAATGTCCACCCTTTGGAAGTGATTCTACTAGTGAGCTACTTTTCCGAAATCAGTTTTTAGAGCCTCGATATTGCGGCAAGGTCTAGAACAGGCCTTCTCTCAGATGTTGCCAGTAGTCCAGTGAATTGAGGTCCAGATTTCCCGAATACCAATCTTTAGCAGATTCTTCTAGTACGTTCTAAAAATGACTAACAATTTCGAACAACGGTGCCCTATCAAACTTTTGCAAAATACCAGGCCTATGAAAACAGTCAAGGCGTCAGTAGTATTTTGTCAAGAGCCCATGTGGTTTAAAGCATCCTCAGAAGACGGAGACTCATTTGAAGATGAAACTCGCAGCGGAAAGTCTTCAACTGCAGCATCTGAGTTCTTGTGAGTTCTGATCGTCGGCTGATGGTCAAAATGATTGAGAAAGAGTTGAATTTGACTCAAACAACCGTTCAACCGATATTGACCAATGAATTGAGGATGAAGACAATTGCACGAAAACGATTCGGAAAAACCTTTCCCAGGACCAAAGGTCGACTGAAAATCCTTCACTTTCTGAAATGTATCATTACTGGTGAAGGGTATTGTCTAAATGATTGTGGCGTGTTCATATATTTTTTCTTTTTTGTAGTTCTAGTTGTGTTTTATTATCAAAGTGTAGAGGAATGGCAATTTATTCTCCCTCTCCATCCCTAAAGTAAACTTAATTGTAAGCTCTCGAGAATTTATATATTGTAAAAAAATATTTAGATCATCAATGCTATGTTGCCATATAGCAAAAATATTATCAACATATCTAGGCCACATTCGAGTTCCTCCATAAAGATATTACTTATCAAAGGAGAAAGAGAAGAAAAATTAAAAACTACAGTTTACAGAAAACCTACAAACACAGATAAAAACACAACATAAATACAACATAAATTTAAAAAAAAATTATATACTATACACGCATCAGATGAGACGACCCACCCCAAAATATCAAACCATACCTAGCGCGACTGTAAAACTCTGCATAGTAATATGAATGCACAATATCCGTAGTACCAACCCGTGTCAATCTATAAACGGCATATGAGACAGTAGCTAATTTTTTGCATAGTTCAGTATGTGTTCATCAAAGCAAAGTCTGTTATCGAGATGAACCGATCGATATCGAGATGACTCTGTTATAGTGTGTGTTCGAGGAGTAAAAGCAATAAAACTGGTTTTATCCACGTTAAGGGATAACTTATTATTCATAAACCAACTATAAAATTTATTAAGCATATCCTTTATCGTTTCAATGGCTCCCTGCATGTTTTTATTTCCTGTTAAATAGCTGCTATCATCAGCAAATATTACCATATTTCCGCTACTGCAAACATCTGGCAGATCATTAACAAAAAATTAAAAATAATAGTGGACCCAAAACAGATCCTTGGGGCACTCCAGAAATAATACTTAATCTTTCAGATGTTGCTTTATCAATCTGTACAACTTGGTATCGGTCAAGCAAGTAAGATTGCAACCACTCTTTTACCCGACCCTTCAATCCATAGTCATGAAGTTTGTCCAGCAGTATTGCCTCATCCACCAGATCGAAAGCCTTATTTAGATCCACAAACAGACCAACACATTTGCAATTATCGTTTATCTTTTCATATATCTTGTTTGGGATTGGGATGTTGGGAAACAGGGATTAATGGCAACAGTTATTTAAAAAGTGTATTAAACAAAAAAATCCTTTTTATTTATTTTTTCGTCTTTCTAAAAAGTAATATTTATACACTATATTAACAAAATAAATAACCTCAGGTATATTCTAACTAAAATAATTTACAATAAATAATATTGTCTTAGTAGAACGGTAAAGTATGGAACCCATCAACGAACTCCCTCTTTCTTTGTTCGAAAAAACCGATTCGCTACATCGCTTATTTCGAAGAAAGAAAAAACACACATCATATTTAACAAGATGGGTTCAGCTGCATCATATATTACAATAATAACAATAATGATATCACAATTATTGGCAACAATACATCATATTTAAACCTTAATACTATATTTTTTTAATATATTGATGTAGAAATAATCGCTTTCTCACCCTACTCTATCTGATTTTTCTATTTTTTTATCGAGAAAGAAGAAGAAACAAAAGAGAAACACTAGGACGCGTAGATACATGCTTCCGAACAGTATAGAATGCATGCATCCGCGTTTTCCTTCTGGATAACAATACTTGGAACAATAATACAAAAAAAAATAAACAGAAACTCAGAAAAACACGCCATCGGTATACTGGGTTGTTGTTTTAAATTGTTACGAAATGCCTTTAACAAATGGAACAATGTCTTGTAGCTGATGTTGCACTGTGAAGATATGGATGCATGTAAAATGCTGATCTAGGTCAGTTCTTAACTTTAAAGGGATCTTATTCCAGCAATATTTATGCACTACTGCACTTCAGGAGATCTAAAAATGGGCCTTGACAAACTAACCAGAGAAGCCACCCAAATGGTTTTAAGATAAACGTCCAAAAGACGAAAAAGGCCAATGCAAAGAAAGTTATTTCAACAATGACACAAAACTTATTGCAGTGTACGTCAGTGCATGCATTTAAGTTCCATTTAAAATCAATTCTTATTCACGAAGAAGATCCTATTAAGAAAAAGGAATTTTTCAACGTATTCAGGAAAACTGGCGATGCCAGAGTTGCACAGAGACTATGCAGAGTTGCACAGACTCACATGATGGACATTTTGAACATTTAATTTAATAAAACGATTAATCATGTGTTTTTGTGTTTGTCCTTTGGTTCCTCTAAGGAATAATGGAATTAGATATTAATACTGTAATAATCTCTTGATGAAATGAACATTGTTAGCGAAACGCGCGTCGAGAAGTGATTTTGTATTAGTGATAAATCTCATCGAGTTTAGGTGTTAATACTTATAATAATACCTATAATAATACCCACATCTTTTCGAATGCTTCACTGAGTTAGAAGAAGTATGAATAATGAATAAACCTGCGATTTAAGATTCACCGTAAATAGTTACTGTAAATGTCAATTTTGAAGAACCCTACAGTTCTGACGTTCTAGGATGTAAATGAAAATTGCCTGAAATAGAAAGACTTTAAAGTTGTGGGTTATTACTGGTTGCCTAATAACTATTTATAGCAAAATATCGTTTTTGGAAGTGAAGATTTTATCTTTATTAAGACAAATAATTCCTAAAACTAATTGTTTTTTGCCATCTAAAATGAGATTGTCCAGAGATTCAACTTTTCTGGGTAATAAGATATGAAAATGAGAAAATTGTAGCCAATAATCAGGGTAAAAAAATATTGTAAAAATAAACTTGGAAGATCGTTTTAGAGGTCGTGAAAGGAAGTAAACTGGGATTAATTTCTTTGAGCTAATTTAAACATACCTAGAAGACATTTTTGTAGCAGATTTCTGAAAAAATTTGGAACCACATAAAATACTGTTGCAAGTAAAGGATTGTTAAAACAACGTTGACATGTGAATACAGATGAAGATTTCTGATGGACTGAAGTGATCCTAAAGGATTATTGTGAAAACATCGAGTCTTTAATTTAAAAGTTGTGTCCGAGTTAGTTAGCTTAAAGTCAAAGCCGTGGAGGACAACATCCTTTATGTGTTGCTTATATGAGAGATTTCTTGAAAGTAAGTCAAGGAACTTAGTCATTTCTTTCTTTTTTAGTAATCGGCAGCAAGAGCATATGCTAAGAATTGATTAATTTATTGAGAGTAGTATATAGATCATCAGAAGACAAATCTGTAAATACTGTTGAAGCTGGAAGTTTACTAAAAATTATAATACAACAATCAGGCTACAAGACAAATGTAGAAAAATTATCAATATTGGTCAGATTTTTTTAACTCCTAAACCATACACACATTCTCCATAATAAAAATCCCATTCAACAGCCCAAAAGTGGCTTTATATTCCTTAGATCTTAGATAAGATTTTTTTTAATATACAAATACACAACCTGATTTATTTTTTGTAAGTTTAAACAAAAAAAAAACATCATTTTTGATGTTAGGTTTTTGAGCAGGATATGAATATATCCTTCAGTTTACCAAGGAAGCAGTAAGATCCTAGAAAAACAAAAACCGGCTATCTCACATCTCTGTGTTTGATGAACTAGGCCCTGGAATGGTACGCATCTCCTTTTAAGACTACCTATCGTCCATGACCACCTGCTTGAACGAGTTCACTCCCGTGGACATTTGCGACTTCACCTCGTGATTTCCCAAGGAGGCAGTTCCGTCTTTTGCTATGAACAGCTGCAGACCAGAAGCTGAAAATAATACATTTAATGACACATGAGATTCAAGAATTCGAAGCAATTCAGTTTCTATCCATCCATCAAACGAGATGCGTAAATAAAGAAAAAAGACTGGTGAGCGGCAGGCTTGGAGGAAATACGGACCAATATCTGATGCGTTTTCAGTACGAGTTTGAATGCGCTAGCGTAAGTTGGTGAACCATTGCAATTTTGAAGGCGATTAATCGACGTCGGTTGACGATAAGAATGACCAGGAAAGAGTTGAATTTGATTCCCCTAACCGTTCATCAGATTTGATGGTTTGATCAAAAAAAATCTGATGAGTAATAAACCGGCTGTGGTTGGGGCAGACCCCTTATTCACCAGACTTGAGTTCTTATGCCTTTTCCGTTTCCTAAGATTGAAAATTCACCTCTACCATTTTGGAACCTCTAGCCAACCAGCGGAAGACTGTTCCGGTATCTGTGTTCCAGCACTGTTACGAAGAGTGGACAGTGGTCGCCAGCGCTGGGTGGCTTTCCAAGGCAACTATGAAGAACGCAATGCAGTCTCATTACTTTATTTACGTACCTCTTACAGTTCAGATTTAGCATCATCTGACTTTTTTCAATTTCGTTTATTTGCACACTTACTTTCAGCTGAATCATCTGGTTGTTCCAGGTTCGTGCTCTTCAACAGCTCCGCGATAAAATTCTCCGGATCGACCCTCGTGATCTCCACACGACCCGCCACGCTTCCTCCCTCCTCCTGGCAGCTGGGATTCTTTTTCCTTCTCTCGAACGTCGCTTTGGCCCGTTCCAGAGATCCGCCCTCGCTGCTCGTCGCCAAACTGCCCGAACTCGGATTCCTTAGCAAACGGAGAGCAGAAAATGTATTATTCTGAATAGTAAAAAATCTGGAGACGATGCAAAATAAACTGGGAATAAAAAAGCAAAAAAAAAACAAGAGAACAAAGTCAACGCAAAAGTAAAAGAAATTCTGGAAAAATTGGCAACGATGTTTGGCAGCTTTCGATTGCCAGTTCTTCTTTATTAAGCAACATAACGATTTGGCAACCTAGCACGTTATTTTTTTGTTCAAGCTGAGAAGAAAAACAAAAAAACACGTCAACTAGGAGAATAAAAAAAAAGCAGAACAATGAAAACGAATAATGGAGGCTCATCCAGTCTGACACACGGGGGTGGTTTCAAAAGTTCTCTCTGCAATAAGAAAAAACATGATTCCCAAATTTGGAGCATAAGTGCTCTGTCCAATATTCATGTTTTATTTGAAGATTTACAATGGGCAGAGGACATATACGACTAGCAGAAAAATACATTTGAAAACTTATTCTCAGTGACAAACCGTTATAGGTCAACCAACATAGCTTGGCCTCCGAGATGCACAAAAGAAAGAGTGAGAGGGACACTGTTTAACAGAGACATAGAACGGAGAGTTCCTCGAATGTACAGTGTACTTAACCGATGTTAACACCACGAATGCATTGCTTTGAATGAGCTCTCGGGCGTTAGGCTAGTGCGCATTTCAACCTCGGAGGCCCAGCTATGTTGGTTGAGCTGATACCTCATGAAAATTTCACTTCTTTTTTAGTAATTTATTTCTTTGTTTCAAATACACAGTGTGCTCTCATAAGAAAATGAACAGTACTGCTCCATCTGTGATCGAAATCGAGAACTTCCCAAACCACCCTCGTTCGATAAAGACGAACACTAACAATGAGCTGCCACCACTGGGTCTGCGCTGTAAATTCGCAAGTGCAGCGCCATCATCCGGCGGCTGGTCGTCGGGGGGACTACACGACGTCATCGGTGCCAATTTGGTGACGGTGTTGCCATCTAGGAGCATCTTGCGGTGCAGCCTAAATAGGCAGTTAGTAAAAAAATGACGTGTTAATACATGTTGGAAAGGTTGAGTGTTTGGTGGACACTACAGGATGAGCAAACTCAAGAAAAAAACTATTATTTTTGTGTTACTATTGTGACTAAGTGATATAACTTAAATCATAAAAATTAACATGGGACGAAACAACATACTATTATTAGGAAACATACCAAGTAGGACGAGTAATAACTCTTAATGTTTTAAAGAGATGGCGCTGGCAACAAGGTTCGGTTCACAGTCTAGGCTCTTATGTCATTTTGTTGCTAAGGCGTTGCTACGAGTTAGCGTAATAGTTTTTTCGTGTGGTAAACATGTCGAGTTTTGAGCCAAATAAAGAGCATTTGTGACAAGTACTGCTTTTCTTGTTTAGTCAAAAGAAAAACGCGAGGGAATGCCCTCGTATACTTGTGGAAACTTACGGTGACAATATCTCCACGCAAGACGCTTGTGGGCGTTGGTTTAGAAGACTCAAAAGTGGTAATTCTGACTTGAAAGACAAAGAACGCCCAGATCAACCGAAAAAAGTTGAAGATGCCGAATTGCAAGCATTGTTGGACGAAGACGATATGCAAACTCAATAACAAATGGCACAAAAGTTAAATGTTGATCGCCGAACCATTTGTGATAGTCTGCATGCCATGGGAGAGTTCCAGAATGCAAGAAAATGGGAAACACATCAGCCGAACGACAGACAGATGGAAAAGCGAAAAACTGTGTGCGAAGTTTTGCTTTCTCGACATGAATTTTTTTTTTTCATGAAAATCACGGGCTGACCCAGGCCAACCATCGACATCGACCGCAAGACCGAATCGCCTTGGAAAGAAGACTACCGTGATTTTGCAGCACGGCAATGCATCATCACACACAGTGAGAGCGGTCAGAGACACCATTTCTGCACATGGCTGGGAACTCTTGCCCCACCCGCCGTACTCTCCAGACTTGACCCCTTGTTTATCGATGCCTCAGGTATTTTCCACTTCAACAGTTACAGATATGTCGAAAATGGCTTGGTGACTGGACCATCTCAAAAGATGTACGGTTTTTCTCGGAACAATCCACAAATTGCCAGAGATATGGGTACAGTGTGCAGCTGGCGATAGCGCATACTTTGAATAAACCATTTTTTCTCTTTCTCCCAAATTAAACGAGATTTTTTTAAAGAAAAAAATTATGAATTATTACCCGCCACACCAGAGTAACAGAGAGAATAACGATACTGCCGAGAACGAACAACACGACGATCCAATGATATTAAACGGATATCAAATGACTCAATGAATCTCCTAGGGGAGGCCTATGTCCAGCAGTGGACGCAAAAGGCTGGATGATGATGAGTTTCTTCATAAATAAATGTCAAAGGAAGTCAAAAAATGGTCGAGAAGTAAATTAAGTCACACAATGACAAATCGGGCGAATAAAGTGGGTGGGCAAGTGTTTTAATGCCGACAACAGTCAAAATATAAAGTTCCGTCTGGTATTTTTGATAACCCATTAATAAATATTTTTAATGTTTATCTGATAAGTTTATAACGCCTCTTAATATGATATGTTTATCCATGTTAATTTATATAACCTAGCATTAAAAATGATACACCAATTTTATTGACTGTAAATTATCTGATCATCCTGTATAGATTAAAAATGAAGCTAATGCAAAGAAGAGAGGAGTTATAATATACTGGAAGGGTCAAGTTACGTGTATGTGTTTTTCCACATTCAACTTGTCTTTCCTCTGAATATAAACATCTATACAATTACACTGTCCGATAAAAAAATGGAGGTAATAAATTAATATGTTTTATTTATTCTACAAACCTTTAAATTACAAAGTCTTGCTATTACTTTTATTCTAAATCCGGATGGAATTTTCATCAATTCTCAATCCATGACGAGGGTAGCCTGAAAAAGTTATCAGCCTCAACGTGAAAATAGTGTTGTTCGTAAAAAAATTTTTGGTGATATAATTGCGCATGCGTTGAGAGATAACCTTGAAAATTTCAGCTATATTAGATGCGCAGTTCTTGTCGAACAGTTATTTATATCCGTAGATCCGATGAACTATATCTTTCTCACGCTAACAAACTCTTAAAATGAACAATGAATGTTAAATAACTCTAATTAAAAGTAAAATTGAGGAAGTTCCATCCAAAGAAATATATATAAACTGAAAACTATCAGTGTCCCCATCTTTTCGTCGGAGAGTGTATATTAGCTACACTATTAATGAAAATATTTAAATTAAAATGTATAAAATAACTGTTAAGATTATTATTTAGAGTTAATAAATACTGTGCTACTACAAAAAAAGTAAATTGTAATGTGAATGTTATTTAAATCAAAAAATATACGTACGTAAATCACGTAGAAGGTCCCTGTGACTGTACTATTTACAACATGTACAATCTATTACGTGTAGGTATTAAAAGTAAGTGCAGTAAAACTCTCATATAACGTCCAGACGGTTATATCCAATGAATAATTAATAGTATAGCTTATTACACAATTCTGATATAGCAAGTGTGGCGGTGAATAATTCTTAATTTTTTCATAAACAACTTTAATTTGGGAGAAAGGGAAAAAAAATGTTTATTGCGCCTTCGCTAGCTGCACATTTTCTCATCTCTCTGGCAATTTGTGGATACCCTACCAGAAAAACCGCACTTCTTTTAAGGTCTCCGTAATTGTTGAAGTGTTTCATGAAAAGTGCGTGAGACATCGATGAAAACAAGTGGTATTCGGAAGGAGCCAAGTCTGATGAGTACGGCGGGTGGGGCAAAACTTCCCAGCCAAGTGCAGAAATGGTGTCTCTGATCACTTTCGCTGTGTATGGGGCGTTGTCGTGCTGCAAAACCACTTTTCCGTGCCTTGAAGCTCATTCTGGTAGGTTTTCGATCAATGCATGATTCAAATTGATATTTCGTTGTCGGTAGCGGATTATATTAACTGTTTCACCTCACTCATTTCAGAAGGTCATGGTACACGACATACTTCTGATTCCACCAAATGCACAGCATTGTCTTCTTTCCAAAGCGATTCGGTCTTGCGGTTGATGTTGATGGTTGTCTTGATCAACCCATGGTTTTCTGCTTGTTAGGTTCTCGAAGTATATCCATTTTTCATCTTCAGTCACAATCCGATGTAAAAAACTATTTCTTTAAGAGATTAGATTGTGAACTGACCCTGTTTTCCAGTGCCATATCTTAAAAACATATTTATTAACCGCCACACTTGGCATATTATTCAAAATCCAGAAATTACAGTAACAACTAATACAATAGATTACGGAACAGGCATAATGAATCAGATCAAATGACAGAAAACTGATAGACACCGCAAAAATACTTCGTTATCAACAGTCAACCCATTACATGTTTATGAATCACTTAATTTTTTAATTTAGAGTGAACAATAACAAAAAAAAAAAAAAAAATAACCGTTTTATTTATTATTACTATTTCATCGACTGCACCACCTATTGGAAGCAGATTTTTTCCCGTCTTATATATTAGTTATGTTAAAACGTCCGCTTTCAGCTTCAAAAGGAGATATAACATACAAGCTTATTTCGAACCTGATTTGTGCGGCTTTGAGAGATAACGCTCTTTCGTACACTGATTGTAAGAAGTTGCTCAAGAAATTCCGAATCGAAATGTTGACTTAAACGGTGCAGAACTCCAGTACAGTCTAAATAAAAAGTGGAGGATGAAGAATTGGAAGCACAAAATGGTCAAGTATAAAGTTGAGGACCTAGTAATGTACTGAAGAGTTTCACACTAACATGACGAACCCAAATCAAGCTTAGGGAGGGCGGCAAGAGCAAAAATGGCAGAGAAATATCTATAATACCACAAAAAAAGTTTACTGCAGAAAAAAACAACATATAAAGCTGGGTCCACACCAATAAAATTTTGCGAGTGTGTTGAATTTACCGGAAAAATTTGTTTGAATTATCTGGTGGACAACAGATAGTTCCTGTGCGGCGACAATATTTGTATGTCAGAGCGTCTCATTGCCGCGCAGGCACACCACATAACACAAATTTTTACTGATGTGAACCCAGTTTAAAACATACAACTGATAAAATCACAACTAAAAAAGATATTTCTCAATAATTGTGAGGTTTGAAACCTTTGGTGTTATAAAATAAAAACTTTATCACACCAAATCACACTGAACATACTCGACGCTCGTTAACGACGTCTGCATCATCAGGATACAATTAAAAATGCTTTAATTTTTTCCTGATGATGTTAACATGGTTATCAAAAAGCTTCACATAAATCCACCACTTATGTCGACATGAATTTTGTAACATTGATGAGAATGATCTTTTTGCGTTTCATTTAGGTCGTTATTAAAACACCTTTTCTCAGAAATGGCCTAGCACGTCTCATTTTCAAGTATCTGCTTCTCCTTTACATCATGGGATAATTGAAATTATTTGTACCTAACTTACAATATCGTATCGCAGTTTTATCGTTCCTTATAGTTTAGTTTATTTCTGTCTCGTTCACGGTACAGTATATTATATTAGATAGTAGATTGTAAAAATATGTCTCCTTTTTTCCCCACCACCGACCCCCTGTAGCAAAAAACTGTACGTGTTACAGCAATTAGCTTATCATTTTCGGATTTACGACTACAAAATACTTTAGATTTTCATTAGATTTCATTTCATGTTACCTTAAAAAAGTTTAAATTTGTTGACATGTCTTATTAACGATATACAAAACGAAACCCATCGTCAAGAACTGTAATTATAGGTCTGCAAAAGCTAATAATACTAAAAATTATTTATAATTCCTAACTAGGCGTTTTTACAAAAAAAGGTGTTCCTAAAAATACTGGAACTATTTTACTCACCCACATACAGAAAAAATATAAATTTAAAAAACCTGTACACGTTAAATTAGTTAGTCACAATGCGACAAAATGCACTAAAATCAACCCAACACCATAAACAAAAAACCCCTAAAATCTTGAAAAAGAGAAAAAAAATCAAAACCCTCAGTTCCTACCTGTTGATGGTTCCTGGTACAAGCAACAAGCCATCGTTGCCCATTTTCAAATTGCCCATTGAGACGGCCCTCGATTCCTGATTGGATAGGAAAAGGTTAGGGGGCGCGGTCAAGCCGAGACCGTCTTTGATGGGGGTGGAGTGCGCCCCGCCCACGTTTTTCCGCGGTAGGCGAGGCGTCAGGAACGACGTGATTATCTGAGAAAAGGATCGGTCCCTGCGCGTTTCCTCCGGGGAAATTTTCGGAATCTGAAAGTCGCTTTTCGAGTAACGCAAACCAGATGGCGCTGTCGGTTTCGAATTTTTGTTTTTTTCATAAGCGGATATTTTACGACGAACACTTATAACATCTGCATTCACGTTTAACGGCTTCCTCACGTTGTTGTCACCGAATTCCACCGGTAGTTCGTTCTTAATCCATTCCACCATACTGTTCGATGCGCTTTTCTGTAATGCGTTGAAATTCCTACTGAAAACGTCCGTTTTCGAGTTGAACGACTCCTCAGGAGTACGAAACACGTCATCGGCCCCTTCCAATACCCCGACGGGCTCGCTCTTTTGCGTTTTGTATTTCTTGGGCGTGACGAAATCGCACTGGGGCGTATGGAAACTTTCCGATTGGCCGTTAACTAATAGAACGGTGGGGGAGGTTTCATCCGCCCCGCCTATACTTCCCTGAGGTGTGTGAAAGACTTCGGGCGTGGACGTGTCCAACACCGACGGCCCGAAAGATTCCGAAAGGATGGTAGTGGGGATATAAAGGCGGTGTTTGGGAAGGGTGTAGGTGCGTTGGAGTTTAGGGGAGGGCCTGCGAAGCGACTGGTGCTGGAAGGCGTTCCTGTTTGCCAATAACATTATAAATGCATGCATAGTTTGGTGTAAAAAAAAGGAAAAAATTACACTAGAAAAACATGAAAATAGTAAGCAAGACTATCGTTAAAGTAACAACTAGACATGAATTAAAAACGTTTAGATTAAAGGCCTTTCTTAAGTTGGGTCATTGTTCGAAGAGCAATTTCGTTTCAACTTCCGTGACTCAGCCCTCTACAGACTGAACGTTTATTTTTAAAATAAAGGCTATGTTTATTGCAAAATTTATTTTCTAAATGAGATATATATAAATAAGAACACAACGAACGAAATTATTTTTCTAACATACGCCATATTTTATCATTATTCAAAAACTAAATAAATGTAATAATAAAACAAAAATAGCAGTAAAATAACTCTAGTACCATATTTTAAAAAGAAGCTTTCTATAGAAAAAAATAATCATATAGGACAGGTAATTTTGCACAAATTTGTAAACACATATATGTAACTTGCCATGCAAGAAAACGACATCGAAAAATATTCTTCCAATTCCATCTCTAAAATTAACTATATACATTCTATAAAAATAGTAACCCTTTCCAAAAAATGAATAAGCCCCTCCTTAAGAATAGTGACGTAGCCCCGCCTATTTGTTTTTTCCACCATAGAATTTATATGCCCCGCCCACATCCTTACCTGATATGCCCCGCCGCTGAATCACCGCTACTGCTCTGCCGACTGTGTGAAATACTACTGTAACCCGACGCCCGCGACATCTGACTTGTATTAGACGAATTACGACTGTGTCCTGGCTCCTGGGCGTGACCAGAGTTGACGTGGTCGGTTGCCTGCTCACAATGGACAATGGGTGGAGCCAAATCTGCGCCTAATTGTTCATTGGGTGTACAAACATTAGCTCCGCCCGATTCGGTAAGGGTTTGGCCTATGACCAGATCTAAATATAATTTTTTGATTGATTTTGAAGTGATGTTTTAAAACGTTTGGTACCTGACGTCATCAACTGGGGGCGTTTTTTCGGTAAACTACCGAAACCCGAGCTTCCGCTATTGATGGAACCAGCTAAAGATCCGCTGGAGAATTCGTCTGATCTTTGATCGGTCGCAGTATCGTCCATCAGGGTCTGTTTATGCTTAAGCGATGGTGAGGGTCTAAAAATAGTGTCAGGATCGATTACAATGTTGCATAACAGGGTTGAGATTAAAATGATTTCGAATTTTCCTTCCGCGAAGTAGGTCGACCGTTGTGGAACAGTTGTCAATGAGATACTAGGTCGTGATAAAGTCCCCAACCCCGGGGTGTAATACGTCCGAGCATAAACAACATAGCGTGCCAGTGAACTTGCCGACAATTGCCCCATGCGTAGCATTTAAAGAAATTAAACCGAGAGAGAATACGCTCACGAATTTTTGTTATTTTAATTGTTGGGAGTTTAGGCTCGGTCACGAAATGAAAATAAATGTATTTTTCATTCATTTCGTCGTTTACAAAAAAATATTGTTAAATTTACACATGAACATTGATAAACTATTTTGGGTGTTTTATTTGTAACTGTAAAAAACCTGAAACAGTCTAATAAGAAAGTAATGGGACAAAAAAAAGAAAAGCCCTCGAGGTAAATGGATTTGATGGTGAGGGCGATCCATGGAGGAAACATCAGAGTTAACGGCAAAATCTCCGGATTTTTCACCAGATGAGTTATTTACGTCTCGCTTAAGGACCAAATCCACATCACATTCAAACAATGTCTAGACAAGTCACTGACGAACACACCGGTAGCTTTATTACTTTTTACGTAAATACGTTTATATCAAAAATGTCTGTAGGATTTCTCAAAAAACTGTACGACTATACGTAACAACCTGTTCTCTACTTACGCTTTAAACAGTATATCGCCTGAGATCATATTGAGTTGGATGCGAAATTTCAGCATGCTGTTGTCCTGCCTGTGTCTCGTATCGTAACCTTCCAGAAGAGCCCTCTTGAGTATGACTCCGGCGCCGGCATATTCGGCCAGGTTTAAATCAACGAATCCAAGCTGAAACCCAACATCGTACTCATCATCAGGATCTTATAATATTGTTGACAAAAAAATCAAACATTTCAAGTTCTTTTTTGTAAATATATGACTATACTACAACATATGACTACACTACAAATATTATTTTTTCACACATCAATTTTAATATTAATCGATTATTTTTTTCAAATAATCGATTTTTGAAATACAAAAATCGATTATATAAAATATACATTTTGATCGATGTTTATAAACAGCGCCATCTGTACGTATATGTTTGAAATAGGTAGGGGTAAGTACCAAGTGGTAGAACTAGAGCGGAAGACTAGAGAACATTTTTATTCTGTCGGTTAAACAGTTTGGTATTTTTCTAACAGCTTTATTTTTGATTTTTTTTTTATTGAAAAGTGATGATTCATGATGATTCCTGCCAGAGATGATTAATAAAATTGGTGAATATTGGGGTTTGTCCCATTAAAAAATTGTTAGCGTTACTACTGACAATGCCGCCAATATTGATAAAGCTATTCAAATAAGTTTTGGCCGCGCAAAACATGTTCGGTGCTTAGCCCACACATTGAACTTGGTAGTCGAAAATTCAGTAACTACAACTGATATAAAACTTTTTCTGGACAAAATCCGCAAAATCGTGACTTGGTTCCATTAGAGTGGTGCCAGCACTGAAGAATTGCGACAGGCACAAATCCGTTAAAATGTTTCCGAAAGAAAAGTGAAACATTTAATAGGGGGCGTGTCCACAAGATGGAACTCGCAATTATATATGGTTGAACGATTCGTGTTAATTGCACAACAGGACCTATTTGATAAATCTCCCAAATGCTTCAAGGTAACGAAATTATTGTACTTCCATTTTAAAGCCTTTTCGAAAAGTCACCGAGGAAGTTAGTGCGGAAAAATATGTTACAGCTAGTAAAGCCATACCCATTATCAAATATTTGAGAACTCTGTTAGATACAATAATGCCAATGGGCGATTTGGTAAATCAATTGAAAAATTCTTTGCAAACAGAATTAAGCAAAAGATTCGACAACATCCAAATAGTGCACTTTTTCTCGGTTGCAACGTTTTTAGATCTTAGATTCAAAAAGATCCATTTGGATGAGGCGTTAGCCTTGTCCTTGAAAACAATAAATTATAAACATTATAAACAAATGTTTAAACATCGAAAACGTTGAAGTTCCAGTTCTGCCAGTTCTGAACCATCACCTTCATCAGCAGAGGCTGTCAACAAGTAAGATATATGGCAGGCTCACCATGAAAACATAATAGCATCTAGCACGTCAAGGGTCGAAAATACAGAATTAGACCTTTATATTGAGGCTCCGTTATCGAGTCTTAAAGCAGATTCTCTCGCTGTATGGAAGAACTACATAGGAGCTTTTCCTAAGCTACCCGAATTGGCTCTAAATCATCTTCCGGAGATGGCCTCTTCTGCGCCAGCAGAAAGGCTGTTTTCCAAAGCAGGGAATATAGTTAGGAAAACTGGAAACCGTAACTTAAGGAAGAGATTACCAAAATTATTATTTTTAGCTTTATTATTGTTTAAATTTTGAAAACAGAAGTTTGTTTTGTTAAATTTTACTTTTAGTTTTGAGAACAGAAGTTTGTTTTTTTGTTTATTTCGTTTTCGTTTATTTTTATTTTAATAAAGTATTAATAGAATTTTGATATCGTCTATTCCTTAAAACTAACGTTTACAAAACATGACGACTGATGCTGATAGGGGTTATTTCCTAGTACCATGGTGAGTACTTCTTTGTCCTGGGCAAAAGTTATCATAGATAGATACACAACCCAATTATAGATACCCATATTCCTTCGTCTTAGGACTACTTAGCATGATTTTATGATTATATAGAAAAGTATCCAGATTTTCTAAAAAAATCCATTTTTTAGACGTCCCTAAGTCTACAGATTAATCATATAAAACCCACAGGTGATAATAACAGTAAGCTTTGATGTTGTTGTGTCATTGGTTTCTAGATTCAAGAAAAAATAACTTTCTGGATAAGATTATAATATCTGACAAGTGGAGCCTCTGCGATAATCCAAAAAGTCAAAAATCGTAGACAGTAGAACAACATACGACCGCAAATGGCAGAAAAAGATCACCCAGTATAGCTGGGAGATTTTGTCACATCCGGCGTATTTTCCAGACTTGACCTTACTCTAATTTTCATTTCTTCCGGTCTCTGCAACATCACGTGGTCGATAGCCGCTTCACATCTCTTGAAAATGTCAAAAAAAGGCTCAATGACCTTATCACATTAAAATAACCATACTTTTTTCGATCTGTGATTCAATACTTGCCTAAAGATGACGAAAGTGAGGGATATTACTTCGAATATAAAGTTTGCATTACTTATTTCACAAATAAAGAGCAAACATAGTCAAAAAAAGTCGAGAATTATGTTGAGGACCTCAAAGTGAACACAAAGTTGATTTTTTTGCTTTTTTTGGGTTTTTCGCCACGATCTAAAACCCAAAAAAATATGAAAAATATTTGTTCTTATGTAGATAAAGAATCACTAAATAAAAAACAAAAAACCAAACGGAGACAAATGTCACAGTGATTCTTTTTCAGTAATCAATCTGCCTAATAAACAAAATTTTAAAAAACAAACATTTTCTAACATAAATACCAACTTTTAACCGAAACGTTTCGGGAGGTCTTCTCCTCCCGTTTTCAAAACGATTCTAAAAAATAAATTATATTAATGTCTATATATAATGAAAAGATATGAAGTAAATGTATTTTGTGTATATGTCAATGATACTTCCATTGACAATAATAGTTTTGAATGACAGTGAATTGAAATACTTAAATGTTTTTAATTGTATTCTTTAGAATCGAGAACCATATTAAATTTAAATCTAGCGAAGGCATATTAATACAGTTATTTTTATTTAAATTATTTATAGCGGTTTCTTTTAATCTTCAATATTTTGTTACCAATTCTTTCAATACCGTTTTGGAATTATCCCAATTGATTTTATGTCCCGCTTCCCATGCATATTGACAAATTCTAGATTTATTAAAATCGCCCTTTCTAAGAAGGTTTATAATTTATAATTTATTTTTTAAATTCGTTTTGAAAATGGGAGGAGAAGACCTCCCGAAACGTTTAGGTTAAAAGTTGGTATTTATGTTAGAAAATGTTTGTATTTTTTTTAATTTTGTTCGTTAGGCAAATGTATTACTGAAAAATAATCACTGAGATCACGTTTGGTTTTTTGTTTTTTACCCAGTGATTCTTTATTTACATAAGAACAAATATTTTAAATATTTTTGAGTTTTTATATCGTGGCGAAAAATCCAAAAAAAAAGAAAAAATATATGAACACGCCACAATCATTCAGACAATACAAAGTTGATTGTTGAACATCTAGAAGAGATATTTCTAACAGGATGATAAAAAGTTGGAACATCGTTGGTTTAAATGTGTTGAATTGCAAAGTGGTTACACTGAAAAATATAAATAGAATTCTCAGAAATTTTGCGATTTCTTTGTCAGGCCAAAAACTTTTCGAACGATCCTTGTATTTACCCTGTTGCAACTAACAAATTATAAGTTTTCATTGAAAAAATCGCATGTATCAGAGCAAAAATTGTTTGACGCCTTAGAAAACATACCAACCCTTGAAACAGTATGGAGGCGTTATTCAGCGCTTCATGAGCCATGGTTCTTCTCATAGAACTTCATTACATTTAGGTATTTCAGTGGATTCAAAGGAATACCAAAGGAGTGAAAGAGCCGTACTTCCTAGTCTAATTCCACTACAAACCGTAAATACTTTGTGCAAAAAAACATTCATCGACCCATCCTTAAGGCAAGTATTTTCGGTTTTTTCTTGGTCCTTCAAAGCCTCTTCTCAATGTTGCCTTTCATGTTGAGACCAACTTCGAGACTGTTATATATCGAATAAAAAGTAAGTGAAAAAAAAGACAACGTAAAAATGTAACCTTCATTGATGATTTCCATTCTATTTTGTTCCCATTATCACTACAAATGTTGAAAAATACCTTCCTACACTCAGTTTCCCTATTTTAAAAATACCTTCCAGTTTAACAGTTACCTTAGTGAAACTCCTTCCTCCTTTGCATTCCTTCCTTATGGAAATCCGCAAAATGCACTTCTCCATGACGCCAGTCGATGCGTTCGCCATCATCTTGCAGGGAAACGAAAAATTCGAATCCCAGTGAACCTTGTGGTCTCTGACTTCTTGCCTTGAAATAAAACAAAAAATAAACACATATGTCTAGTACATGGTGGCGCAAAAGACGGTCCCCCCACTTTGAATTAAAATATCTTATCTTAGGATTAATGTTTTTTTCGCCTTTGTCTCAGAATAAAGCAAAAACTCAGGAGTTTTGAAAATACAGCGGTATTCACTAGCAAAGTTGTTACTTTTAAATCTTATAGATGCAAAAAAAGCCGTAACTATTTTTACCTAAATTGATTTTTTAATAAACAAAATTCAGGTTATTGTGCCTCAGAAAATTCACTACTCCATAGTGATAAAGTGGAAGTGTGGTATTCAGTTTTCGTTCAAAAAATTATTAGACCTTTCTTTTTGGTAACTGATGAATGACAAAGAGAAACCGTAAATGCGAACAGTTATAGACATTTGCTTCAAAACTTTTACCACATCTGTACGTCAGATCGGGTACTTCTGGGACTACCCTACTATTTGCATAATTGATATTGATTGAAACAACTTTGTTTCCGTGTTTTCATGTACATTTCTGTTATAGTTACAAATTAAAAAAATGGTTAAGTTCGCCATGATTTGTGATAAACCCTTCAAAATCGGGGCATGTAACTACTTTTTGTCGTATACTGTATATTGTAAAAAGATCTGTATCATATAACAGACACTATTTTCCGAAAGTAACATATTAAATATTCCGGAAAAGGTACATTAACATAAAAATTTGATAAGTATTTATTTTAGTTTTCTTATATTTTTTTACATTTTAAATGGGATACCTAATTTTCCGTCACCTTGTGTTATAGAGCTAAACAAAAACAAACGAAACAAACAAAAGTCGAGAATCCCCGAAATCATCTACAGAATCAGTTATTTTTTATTTGAATTGAATCAACAATTGCGTCATCGAATATCGAGTATACTCCGAATTTGTTTTTTAATTAACGTATGATGAATAAGTTTTAAAATAACGTTGATGCAGGGACGTACTTATACTCTAATAATAGATGAGTGGGTTCACTAGCTGTACGAAGTTTAAGCAAAAAATAAACAAATACAGCGAGGAAAAAAGGCAAGGAAAAATTCGCGGAGGGGAAATGATAAAACACGTTTATAGTTGAAAAAATTACTTTATTCTTCCGTATATTCCCCCTTAAGCTCGATACATTATTTCCAGCGGTTCTCCAATTCATTTATTCCATCTTTTAAGTGATTTTCTGGAAGTCCTTCAAAATACTCATCTACGGCTGCAATAACTTCTTCATTTGATGAAACACGCTTGTCACATAGGAATTGTTTGATGTTTGTGAACAGATGAAAGTCAGAGGGGGCCAGATCTGGTGAATATGGTGGATGCTCCAACAATTTGTAGTGTAACTCCTTCAATATGGCCATTGCAAGAAGATCTCTGTGAGCTGGTGCATTGTCTTGATGAAAATATTTTTTCTTCACTAAACCAGGTCTTTTCTCTTGAATTTTTGCATCCAATTGGTCCAAAAGGTTTAAGTAATACTGTCTTGTTATTATTTTACCTGTTTGAAGGTAATAAATCAATAAAATGTTTTTTGCATCCCAAAAAAATGATGCATAAACTTTTTGGTCGATTTTGGCCACTTTGGTTACTTTGGAGCTGAACAACTGGGCTCAGTCCAATATGCGGTTTGTTGTCGCAGTTCAGGATTACAGTAGTAAACCCAAGTCTTATCCATAGTTTCAAAACAAGGTGTAAAATTTATTTTATTCTTTCGAAAAAGATCCAAATGTTGGTTAGACAGTTTTACTCGAAGTCGTTTTTTGATCAGAATTTAATAAATGCGGCACCCATCTTGCACTTAGTTTTCTCATGCCCAATTCCTTTTTCAAAATATGAAACACTCGTTCAGTTGAGATGTCCATGGCCTTAGCAATTTCACTCAAAGTCAACTGTCTGTCATCCATAACTATATCATGAATAGATTTAATTTATTGGACGTCCAGAACGAGGATCATCATCCAGGCTTGTACGACCACGTTGAAACTTATCTGCCCACTTACAAACCACTGTTTTTGAAGGAAGACTCCCCTAATACATTTACCATTTCACTATGAATTGTCATTACCTTTAAACCCTTTTTTACAAAGAATTGAATCACTGCACGATTTTCAATATTTTTCTTTTTAAAAAATAACACTGATCCGTTTACTTTAAGCTGCTGTTTTTGTACCAATGAATTGACCGATCCACTTGAAACTTCACATATGTTCATACGGAGGATGAAACTTTAAAATGTCATAGATCATATAGTTCTTTTACTGCTGTGCAGGTGTCGCTCCGCGAACTTTTCAATTAGCATAGTATATCAATAGAAACTACAACGGATTGTCAACAAAATTTTACCATAATTAAAATATCATACCAGGTATGACTGTTAATACTTCTTCACGTTTTCTTAAAAAAAAAAAACTTGTTTAATTTGGGATCTGCTAGCACCAGCTGCACATTTTTCCCATCTCTCTGACAAATTGTGGATACCCTCTCAGAAAAACCGTAAATCTTTTGAGGTGGTCCAGTCATCAAACGCATGAAAAGTTATATCAAATTGAAAATAAAATTTTAAACCTAATGTCGATGACGCGCCGATAATTCCCGAAAAAAAAAATCGAACGTATGTGACCTCACAACGGTAACGAAGGCCAATATCGCCAATATCGGGTCGGCTCGGAACAATTCGGAGTCTCAGGCAAATAAAATAATTTATAGATCTTAGTCATTGTTATAACCTATTAATATTTGACTGTATTTGTTGGTTTGTTAGCGAATTGAAAATATACTCGCTTTTAATTGTTATTTAGGCTTTCGGTGCTGTTTTCAACGTTATACTCATCTATCTTTACATAAGATATGGAGGCTCAAAAGTAAGTTCAGAATGAAATATTGAAGTTAGATTAGATTAGAATATTCCTATGTGTCCGCAAAGAATCTACATGTAACAACCCAACCAAGGGTAGTAACAATGAGAATTTTTGTAGGATACGAATAATAATATTCAAGAAAGCGCAAATAGACAAGAACAAAATTCGACTACCAATTTGGAAGGTAATCGTATATGAAAAGTCTTATACTTATGAAAGTTTTCCAGGATAATCTAATTTGTAGATTAGAAGAGTACAGAAATTTGTGTGATCAGTTGGATGAACATCTATGAGTTAAATTTAAGGACTGGCAAAGCAGTTTTCCATGGAATCAAAACAAACATCTAAAGGAGTATGCAAAAAAAAAAGAAAAATAGAAAAGCAAACCTACTATCCACACAAAAAGTAAAGAAAATGGTATATTTCTATTCTAAATAAAACAAACCAGTTAAAATATTTTATATTTTTCAGGATTTTGGTACATTTCATTTATTGATTGAACATATTTATTTGATAGGGTATGTTTAAACATAGGTTAGACATTAATTATAGGCACTGAAGACTGAGGGTAGGCTGACAGTGGTTCCAGGATACGTTGTACATAGTAGATAGTGGTTTTCTAGTGGATAGACCTTAACAGGAGAGTCCCACACTTCGACTATAAGAGTTTTCCACTCAAAAAAAAAATGGTTTACGTGCCTTCTCTTATTTGGGAAATCTCTGGGTGGTCATGCATTAGAGTTAGTTAGTAGCCAGATTTATTTATATTTGCAAATATTAATAAATAATGTGGTGGTTTGTAAAACATCGTTTTAAAAAGATTGAAAACCTTATTTAAAGTAATAATGTAGTGGATGGGTGGATTTTTTTTGTTGAAAATATTGTTAATAGAGTTTAGTGTGGTGGTTTGAAGAATCGGTGCGGTTTTAAAACTATTGCAAACTTCAATGAAACCAATCATACTATTATGCAATCAAACAAATATGGATATACTTTTGGGTAGTGACTGTTTATATTCTGAATTGATTATTAATGTAGTTTACATATTATAATCTACTTTAATATATTATCCTAGTTGGCGAAGTTTTATTATATATATTTAACCGTGTATTTTTTAGAAATAAAATTAGTAATTTAAACAGTATATATATATATAGCGGTGTATTCATTAAATAGTTCAAATGTACCGTAATACGAGGGTGATTTGAAAAGTTCTAGTTAGTTAATCTAAATAAATTTGCTTAAATGTAAGATAAGTAAATATTTGTATACGATACAGTATATACATTTATATTTACGATCTAGGACACATCGTGCCGTGTCGTGCAGGGCACATACCTAGATGGGCAAGTCCTAGATGGGCTGAAAAATATATTCGAAATTTCGCATTTTAAGCCCAACTAAGCAGCAAAAAACTGAACAACACACTGAACTGAAAAAACAAAAAATCTGAAAAAACAAAATTTAACCAAATATTTCGGGGTTTAAGAGATGTCTTTTGTTTTTTTAATTATGATTTATATTGTTTTTTATAAGCCATATATGTATATTATAAGCTTTACTCCGAACTTTATGTTCTATTATCGTACAAATACCATTTTTGCGGTTAAGTTCAACGAAACCTATAGCCTTGTCACTGTATCTTTCTCGTGACACCCTTCAAATAGTTTAATTAAATTTAATAGAAATATTTTGTTTCTTATTTACATTTACATTAAATAAGCAAATATTAATATCTAAAAATTTCCACTATATTTAAAATTGTATGTATGACAACTGTTTCGATACACAGTGTCTTTTTCAAATATATTAAACTCTTAATATAGTTTATATTTATATATATATATATATATATATATATATATATATATATATATATATATATATATATATATATATATTTTTATTTATATTTATATAAAAAAGGCACTGTATGTCAAAACAATGGTCATACATACAATTTTAAATATAGTGGACATTTTTTGATATTAATCTTTGCATATTTATTTAAAATAAATTTCCATCAAGTATCGGCTATCTTAGTTAAATTTACATTTGCATTATTATTATTAAAAAAAAAACTCGCATTGATACTTTAGCACCTCGAACTTCAGCTGAATTGAACCAAATGTCATTTTTGAGAAAATCTGTGACCATCGAAATATCCACAGCAGGTATATTATCAGAATTAGCCTTTATGAACCCTTTATCACACATTATTGAGTGAAATTAGTAACAAACATTTTTTTATTTTGCACTTAATAAACGATAATTTTGACCGTATATATACAGATAGAAGCCGTTGACAGTACTGACGTGAAAACACTTTACTATTATGACATCACAAACATGGCAGATTTTTTTTTTATTTCACGTGATTTTTTTTTCATTTTAAACATTTTAATTAATTCGTAATTAATTGTAGCACATTTTTAAAAAGTTCTTCGCATCGATTATCACGATTATTTATGAAAGTTTTAAAATAAAGTAAAAACATCGATAATATATTTAACTGAGGTAGCCGATACTTGATGGAAATTCATTTTAAATAAAAAACCAAGATTAATATCTAAATTTCCACTATAATTAAAACTTGTACGTACGACAATTGTTTCGACACACAGTGTCTTTTTCAAATACATTTATTTATATCGTATTTGATGATTATATTGTATTCATTATGGTATTTGAAAATGACACTGTGTGTCGAAACAATTGTCATACATCCAAGTTTTAAATATAGTGGAAATTTACATATTAATCTCTGTTTTTTATTTAAAAACATCGATAATTATTTTTTATTCAAAAATCCAATTGTTGAAGTGTTTCATGGAAAGTGCGTGAAACATCGATAAAAATAAGTAGTAGTCGGAAGGGACCAAGTCTGATGAGAACGGCGGATGGGGCAAGAATTCTCAGCCAAATGCAGAAATGGTGTCTCTGATCACTTTCGCTGTGTATGGGGCGTTGTCGTGCTGCAAAACCACTTTTCCGTGTCTTGTAACCCGTTCTGGTCGCTTTTCGATCAATGCATGGTTCAAATTGATAATTTTTTAACATTAGCGAACGGTATTAACCGTTTCACCTGGTTTCAGAAGCTCATGGTACATGACACCCTTCTGATCCCACCAAATGCACAACATTGTCTTCTTTCCAAAGCAATTTGGTCTTGTGGACGATGTTGATGGTTAAACAACAGTTTAATGGATGAGCGTCGTAAAGTGAACCGCCCACCCTCTGACATTTTGACTATATTACACAGCCACTGTATATTTTTCCAGGCATTTTTTCTCCCCCCTTAAACTTAAGTATGTGCGTGGGTCACCAAGTTCTATTTATATCTCCATACACTTAAACATATTAAACGACAACGAAGAAAATGTAAAAAAAAAAACGCTTGTCTCACGTCACTTTAACCTATTTTGATAAACCGACGATAAACTCCTCCCCCTATCCCCATCACCTTCACCCACACAACCCATATTATAAATGTCTTACCCATTCATTGCGCTCGGGCTTTTGTATGGGGACCGACCAAAAATGATCCAAATAAAGTCGAACGTGACGCGGGGCTTTACCCGTTTATTAAACGGGTCCCCAGTTGGCTACGCGCGTCGTTAGGAATAAATTATTCATTATTTATCGCAGTAGTCCTTTCGACTAAAACGGATGAAGGATGTGCAGGAAGCGGTGCATCGCGTGCACCGGATGTACTATTTTTTTTTTCGTGTTCGCAGAAGGGATTTTGATCGATTCGATGTTTGATCATGCCTGGTATAAGAGAACAACTGTTCATGAAATCGTACGCTATTATTTATATATATATATATATATATATATATATATATATATATATATATATATATATATATATATATATATATATATATATATATATATATATATATATATCGTTGACCGATTGGCTGCAATAAACTCTTAACAACCCCTGCCGTAACGAAACCCGGCAAAGTTTCAAGAAAGGTAAACAGGGCCGGGCCTAATAAAATAACAGATAAAATATAAAATTCATTTTATACCTCATTTAGTAGTTTCGATATATTTTAGTTTAGTTCGCATAATTTTCTTAAACAGTGCAGTTCTATAATTTCGATCGTCCAAACGTACTAAAAATGTGGCGTTCTTGACAAAATAATGATCATTGTGTCTCCGGTAAAGATATCGTGACGAAGCCAAAGAAAGACTTAATTCGAAGCAAAATTTATGCTATGTATGAAGAGCAAACTGAGCCTACATTACATTCATTGCAACAGCGATTAAGGAAAGATGAAATCAACATTCTTTACAGTAGAACTAGCCTCCGGGGAATATTATCTCAAATGGGTTTTGCATATCCGACCATTAATAAGACAAATATTAATGGAATCACCACGATTGCGACGATGGCGGTTTGACTACCTACTAAACTAAACTCTATACAAAATACAGATTCGAAAATCGTCCCATTATCTACCTTGATGAAAGATGGTTCGATACACATGAGACGCCAGCAAAAGGATGGGTAGACACATCAAGAAAATGACAAACCAAAGCGAACAAGAAAAAAAGAATTACAGTTTTACATGCTGGTTCCGGCGATGGATGGGTTCCAAATTGTTTATGGTTGTCCTCCAAAAATATTAAACATTCATCTTCGGACTACCATGACGATACCACAACAGAACTTTTTGAAGATTGGTTTATAAATATCCTTTTGTCCAATGTGTCTAAGGAAAGCGTAATTGTAATGGACAATGCTAGTTGTCATAACCGCCAAAAAAATAGTTTCTAATGCAAATAACACTAAATTGGAAATTCAGAACTATATCTTAATAAACGATTTATACTTCGAAAATACATGTAAAAAATGTGATCTAGAAATATTATAGACATTTAATATTAAAAATAAATATGTATGTGATACCATTGTTGCCGATATGAGACATACGGTTTTACGCCTTCCCCCATATTACTGTATTTTTAATCCAATTCAGCATATGTGGCATCAGGTAAAATCCAATGTTAGAGCAGAAAACATTTCTCCGACTGAAAATGCAAGTGCTGCAACATTAATTAGGAAGGTTGTAGATAGTATTCCCAAAGAAAATTGGTAAAATTCGATTAACCGTGTTAATGTTATTAAAATAGAAGTTCCTATATATATATATATATATATATATATATATATATATATATATATATATATATATATATATATATATATATATATATATATATATATATATATATATCTCATCATCATCATCATCATCATCAGCCCGCATCGATCCACTGCAGGATGAAGGCATCTTCAGCATGCTTCCAACCTTCACGGTCCTGGGCTTTCCTCTGCCACTCGGGTCCAATATACTTAACGATGTCATCAATCCATCGTGCTTTCGGTCTTCTTCGCGGACGTTTGCGATCAAGCGGTATCCACTCCAGGATTGCCCTGGTCCATCTGTCGTCCCATCGCCTCGCTATATGGCCTGCGCATCTCCATTTCAACTGTTTTACTCTTCCAATGATGTCACAGACTTTTGTTTGTTCCCTGATCCATGCGCAGGACCCTGATCCATGCGCTCTGGGTCTTGTGAAATGAGAATAATATCATCTGCAAATCTAAGATGGTTTAAGTTTGCACCATTGATCTTTATACCATCCTGTTCCCAATCCAGTTTACGGAATACTTCTTCAAGGCCAGCCGAGAAAAAATAGGCGATATTGTGTCACCCTGCCGTACACCTCGTTCTATATTAATTCCCACTTCAAGATCATCAAGGTGAATTGTGGCTGTAGCTCCATCATATATCGATTCTAATAGGTTTACATAGGCTCTCTCTACACCTTGGCTAAGCAGTGCATCCATTATCGCATGGTTTGAGATGGAATCAAATGCTTTTTCGTAGTCGATAAAAGCCAAGCACAGTGGCATGGTGTATTCGTTGTGCCTTTCTATGACCTGCTGTACAACCTGGATGTGATCCATTGTACTGAATCCACTTCTGAATCCTGCTTGTTCTCTTGGTTGTGCGTCATTCAGTTTTTTTAATATTCTTTTAGAAATTATCTTAGTGAAAACTTTGTACATCACTGATAGAGGCTTATTGGACGGTAGTTCTTTAAATCTTCCTGTGCTCCTTTTTTATGTAAAAGGATCACTTCTGCATTTTTCCATAAGTCCGGTACTTTTTGTTCTTTGAGGCATTTTGAGTATAATTTTGCCAGTGTTTTATGTAACGTCCGACCACCAGCTTTTAGCATTTCGACAGTTACACTATCCTTCCCTGGAGCCCTGCCATTCTTCATCAATTCTATAGCATTTGTTACTTCCTCCACTAGGATATCTGGCATTATATATTGTTCTTCCGTGGGTATTGTTGTCCCTGACTGGCTCTAATCTTCATATAACTGGGAATAAAACCTTCTGACAATCTCTAACATTTGGGTACGCGTCCTGCACACTGTGCCATCCTCACGCTTTAAAGCATATATTTGCGTTCTTTTGTTTCTCAGCTTCTGTTTAGCTTTGTTAATTCCTTTGTTTTCTTCCAGGGTTTTTTGCACTAGCTGCATATTGAATCGGCGCGTGTCCTCTCTGATACGTTTTCTTATAGTTTTGCAGAGCTCAGTGTACTCGACCCTGCCAAAAGGACTACCTGCATTTCTCATTGCTCGCCTTTTCTTCATTAAATCAATGGTCTCACTGGAGATTTTTCTTTGTTTGAGACATTTTTCCTCTGGTGCTATTGAAGCAGCCGTCTGAAGTACATTGTTGGCGATTTCTTCATATTGAACTGATATTTCCACGTCCTCTGGATCTTGTAATGCAGCAAACCGGTTTGACAAAGCAATCTCAAAATCGCTTCCTCTCTCCAGCAGTTTTCCAGAATCCACCTTGCCCTTCTTTGATCTTACCATTCTTTCGCGCTCTTTTCGACAGTCAATCCGAACCCTTGCTCGTACCATTCGGTGGTCACTTCCAACATTAAAATTGTTAAGGACAGTACAATTGGTAAATATTGTTTTATCGTTGGCCATGATGTAGTCAATTTCGCTTGTGAGCCCAGATGGAGTTTTCCATGTCCATTTTCTGCTGATATTTTTCTTATAGAATGAATTCATAATATATAGTTCTTGTCCTTCAGCAAAATCAACTAATCTATCACCTCTATTGTCTCGCTCACCAGTTCCATATGGGCCAGTTGCATTTTCGTCTGTTCTTGTTGTTCCAATTCTGGCATTAAAATCACCCATCAGGATTTTGTACCTACATTTCTCTTTGTATAAAAGCTGGGCCACATCATCATAAAATTCCTCAATTTCCTCATCTTTATGGCTTATAGTTGGTGCATAAGCTTGGACGATTTGAAGCCTAAACTTTTTATTCAGCTGAATGACGCATTGGGCTAATCGGTCGGATGTACTTTCAAATTTTACCACACTGTCCTTCAGCTTTCGATTGATGAGGAATCCAATTCCGCCACATCGGCCATTTTCCGTACCTCGAGTGTAGAGTACGTGTCCAGTTGGTTCCAGTTTGATTAACTCTTCACCCTTCCTTCGTGCTTCACAAAGCCCAATAATATCCCAATATATATATATATATACATATATATATATATATATATATATATATATATATATATATATATATATATATATATATATATATATATATACATATATAATGGTAATACAGAACCACTTATTATTAATGTAGATCAAAGCGACAGTGAGAGCGAAACCGAATAAAATGTATAATTAAATTTAAGTTATAATTCTTATTTCACTAATAGTGAAATTTATTTATTTATTTATTTTTATTGTACTAATAGTCATATAATAATAATAATAATATAATCATAATTTAACAATATTTTGTTTCCCAAAATTATTCTGAAATTAAACCACTCCGGCTCTGTCGTCTTTTAAGAAACTAGGAATATTTTTATTGAGATTTATTGGACCACTTAACATTTTGCCGAAGAGCAACGAAATATCTTGAAAGGGACTATACGAAGTATAATACTTTAAAAAAGGTCCGTTTTTAGTAAGAAGAAAAATACTATATCACTAAAATATATTTGTTTCCATATTCTACGTACTTTTATCTTCTGCTTCTTTATTCTACATAATTTCCATGTTTGTTCAAACATTTGCCATATCGTTCAACAAGTTTTTGAATTCCAACATCAAAGAAATCTGCCGCCTGTGAAGAAGCCCAACCCATGACTGCAGTTTTAACTTCTTCGTCGTCGTTAAACCGTTGACCACCAAGGAACTCCTTTAACTACCGGAACAAGTGAGAGTCACTGGGTGCAAGATCTGGACTGTAAGACGGATGATCCAGTCTTCCCATCCAAAAGTCCTGATTGGACCCATGTTCACTATGGCTTTCACTATGGTTGGCGACGATGTATCACCATTCGATTGACTGTTGCTTGGACTCAGGAGTCATGTTAGACACCCAAATCTCATCTCCTGCAACGATGTGGTCTAACAATTGATTTCCTTCCTGATTGTATTGAGACAAAAACGATAAAGCACACACAAATTAATTTCTTTGTTTAGTGATTGTAAGAAAGCAGTCCTGGAATCCACCGAGATCACAATTTTTGATAATTTAATTTCTCCGAAAGAATTGTGTACAAAACTGACCTTGAAACCTGTGGAAAGACACTTTGATAACTTTGAAATCGTGAATCGTCGATTCTCTCGAATTTTGTTGTCCACATCACAAACCAAATCTTCAGAAATCACAGAGGGTCGGCCAGGGTGTGGTTCATCATGCACATTAACCCGTCCGTCCTTGAATATTCTCACCCATCTTCGAACTTTACTGTCACTCCTAGTATTATCACCGTAAATCTCACAAATCTGACGGGGAATTTGCGCTACTGCCAAGTTTCTTGTACTCAAGAATCAAATTACAGATCGTACCTTACAGTCGGCGGGCGACTCAGTTTCCTTAAACATTATAAGCTTCTACAGCTCAGCACATAGACAGATGATACGGCTGCAAATGGCCCTTTTTATCGTCCATCCAAATTCGATACGAGTATGATCATAACTATGGATATTAATTTTGCTGAGCTGTTGTTGGAGAATTATGGAGTTGCAGAGTTCGGTATGTCTCCTCACATCATTCGGCCATCTTGTTGCCATCTTTTTCCATTCAGCCAGGCTTGATGTAGAGCTCTTTAGAGACGACTTTATGACGTCTTCTTTCTAGATTTATCTAGTATCTTCTTTTTAGATTTCCCATATTTCATTTAATGTTATTAAATTCGCCAGAGCATCTGCATCTGGTTCAGCATCCTAGTGTCCTGCTTTGGCAATGACCTAACCATCTCAACTGTGTTTTAATGATCTGAAATTCCATGCTCAAACTGCCGACCTCTTCTGCCCTGGTCACCCTCTTCTTCTCTTTCCCCCTTCACCTCTCATCGGTATTCCTTTAACCCATCTCTCGCCGAGCGTCCTCGCTATATGCCCAAACCATCTAGCTCTCTGCGCTCTCGCCACTTGAACAATGTTTGGTTTTTTGTACAGTTCTTCTATTTCTCTATTTGTTATTCTTCTAAATTTATTCTGAACTTTAATTCCTCCAAAAATCCTCCGTAATATTTTACGTTGCCAGACTTCCAGCTTACTTTCTCGTGGACCTTAGTATTGTTTAGAACACTCTTACCTTTGCTGCTCTTGTTATATTCTTTGCCTTTAAAATCTTTGAAAACATTCCTGCGGCTTTGCTTTCTTTCGCTACTCATTTCTCTATTTCTTTTTCTTCATCCCCTTTACATGTTAGTGTTAGTCTTAGATATTCAGTTTGTTCTCTATCGTATATTTCTTATTTTCTGCACAATCAATGACTAAATTAGGGGACAGTCCTCTGGTACTATCTTTCATTACCATATATTTGGTCTTTCTTTCCAACATCCTAAATACCTTTACATTTCTTCCTTGGATCTCGTCATCAATACAATGTCCTCGGCATAGGCTACATAAATACATAAATACATAAATACATAGACTACAATAAACTCCTCAAGCATTGCTCCATCGACAATAATTTTATTTTCTGTTTTCGTCACAGTCATCTCCACCAACTTCCTCAACTTTTCCGGGACACCAACTGTCTCATTGCTTGAAGCACTTTTTCCCTGCTAATGGAATCATATGCTTGCCGATAATCTATGAACAGCAAATGTAAGGTAAAATTTTGTTCATAAATTTTGTTCTGGTCGATTGTTGATCTACCTTCCCTGAACCCTTCTTGGTATTCCCCTAGTCGTTTGTTATGGTATTTCTCTTGTCGATCTTTAATCATCTTTACGATCACTTCGTAAGTCACGTCTTGCAGTGCAATTCCTCGGTAGTTATTGCACTCCTCCTTAGCTCCTTTTTTGTAAAAGGAAAATAGCAGCACTTTATTCCGTTTCTGTGGCATATTTTCTTCTTTCCAAGTTCTCTTCTTCTTGGTGGCATGTTCTTGCCACCAATGCATAACCACCGTGTTTCAAGATTTCTGCTGTTATACGGTTTTCTCCAACACTCTTGTTATTTTTGAACTGCTTTATATAAACTTCTACTTCTTCTTTTGTAGATGCATTTATAATTTCGTTATTGTTGCAATCTCATTTTTTCACGTTTATGTACCCAGTTCCTGTCCTCGAAAGCTGGGATTTTCAAAATGCGGCTCGCGGGCCTCTTGTTTAAAGTGTTTTTTTTATCATCATCAGCCTGTATCAATCCACTGCAGGATGAAGGCCTCTTCAGCATGCTTCCAACTTTCACGATCCTGGGCTTTCCTCTGCCACTCGGGTCCAATATACTTAACGATGTCATCAATCTATCGTGCTTTCGGTCTTCTTCGCGGACGTTTGCGATCAAGCGGTATCCACTCCAAGATTGCCTTGGTCCATCTGTCATCCCATCGCCTCGCTATATGGCCTGCCCATCTTCATTTCAATTGCTTTACTATTCCAATGATGTCACAGACTTTTGTTTGTTCTCTGATCCATGCGCAGGACTTTCTGTCTCGTCTTGTAATGCCAAGCATACATCTTTCCATTCCCCTCTGTGCCACCCGAAGTTTTTGAATTGATTGCGATGTGAGTGTTCAGGTTTCACTTCCGTATGTCATAACGGGTAGAACGCACTGATCGAAGACTTTTCTTTTCAGGCAAAGTGGGAGTCTGCTCTTAAACACTATGTTGAGCCTACCAAATGCCTGCCAGCCACATTTAACACGCCGTTCCACCTCCCGGGCGGTATTCCCCTCCATTGAAATCCTCTGCCCAAGATATATAAAGCTGTCTATATATATATATATATATATATATATATATATATATATATATATATATATATATATATATATATATATATATATATATATACCTGGTACGTCACCCGAGGTTTTAGACAGAATGTTACAAGCAGTCCTGACATAGGCCAGTTGACATGGCCTGGCCCCGATCGTCTCTCCCAACTGCTTTCCTTGCATTCATCTGATTCTGATTCAAGATTTTTGTAATATTTCCCTCCACGGCACCGTTAAGCTATCTTGTGGATATATATATATATATATATATATATATATATATATATATATATATATATATATATATATATATATATATATATATATATATAGTAGGGCTTCGTTAATCCGGAGAGGCAAAACAAGACCCTTTCCGGATTATCGAGGGATCCGGATTATAGTATGCCATATTTAATGGTAATAAAACACATGTTTAACCTTTAATCAATTTTTAAATTAAAGCATAAAGATAAAAATGTACATGTTCAAAATTACAATCATGTAAGAAAAACAATAAGTTAAAACAAAACATCAGTTAATTCTTCTTGAAAAAGTTTGTAATACTCTTCTGTTTATAATTTTCGCACTTCATTTCAAAAGCTCGGTCTCTAAGTTGACGGAGAAACATAACTTCGTGGATATCACATTCGTTATCTTCAGCCCATTTTAAAGCCTACTGCCTTTGAATTACCAACTTTTTCGGAGGCGAGAACTTCAACGCTATTGTTCTCATCTTGCTCATCGTCCTCATACATTGCCGCTCGCACAATCTCCTCATCAGTTAACACTTCATATCTTTGTAACTCGCTTTCCATCATATCACTACTTACAGGAACATGCAATCGCCTTTGCTGCAGAGACCACGTAAACAAAGCATCTTCTAAAACGGGATTTTCCGATTTTTTTTTTTTTGATTTAAGTCACGTCAACGCTCAAAGGAGTTATTTAGTGACTTACTAACACTGACAAACACATACAAATACGCACACAAACATCCATGCCCGCACCAGGATTCGAACCCGGGACCATTGGATTGCCAGACGGGCGACTAACCCACCAGACCACCGTGGTCGGCATTTTTTCCGATTTCTTCAGTGTTTTTCGTACACCGGGACCACGTTCTGTTAAGCTAACAAACTTCAATATTTTGTCTTTGTTCTTCTTTATATCGCCTACAGTTGATCTACCTATACCAAACTTCCGAGCAATGATAGGGTAGCGTTGAATATGATAGGGGTAATGTTGAATATTTACGTGGCGGCGCCATGTTCGCGAGCACGCTAAATTGACACTGTAGATGGAAGGCGATAAACAAAAGACTGACGACGGATTGGCTCATGGCAGCCCGCATCTACACCCGCCTCCCCCGCGAACCGCATTGCCCGGCCCGATTACAGCGAACCGATCACCGAACAAGCGGGAGTCCGGATTAACGAGACCCTACTGTGTATATATATATATATATATATATATATATATATATATATATATATATATATATATATATATATATATATATATATATATATATAGTCTGGCCCTTGGATAACAAAAGATTGTAGATCCCTCCTCCTCTAGAGTATTAAGAAATCTTAAATATACACAATTATAAATACACACAAGTATGTCACCCAAACGAGTAATACGTCCCAAAAAGTAATATTTTCTAATAATCAAGGGTGATTAAACTTTTTTCACTTTTTGTGTTATTTTAAATAATAATAGAACTTAATTATATTTAATTTTTGTTGAAATTTGTATTGAATTTTCTGTGTCTAACATTTTAACACTGAGTATATATTCTAAGTGAAGATCGGACGCGTTGTTTAATCTTCGTCTCGTGTCTGTTAATTCCGTAGCCTTTTCTCGCCTCAGTCTGACGTATTTCTCTCCCAATCTCTCTACTCGACGGATCAGTCGACCTTTCAAGGCTGTTCGTTCTAGTCGCAGCCCGTTTCCCTCAATCGGATTGCAACAATCAACACCGAATCCGAAAAAATTCGATCGACTGTACGGTACGGTCTGACGAAATTTCACCGCTGTCGCAACACAATTTTTCGCTTAAATTTCTTTTTTTTTTTTCATTCTCTCGATTTAATTTCTACGATCTATACAGTAGCATTTAATGTCCTCCATATCAAAAAATTAAAATATATTTCTAGTTAAAACTTGTTTTATTCCTTTTTAAAAAATGAACTATCACAAAGTAACGGACAAATGATTCAATTATTTAAAATATTTTAATTACTGAGGAAGAATCGAAAAAGCATAAAAAATACATATATTCTAAAGCCGCGTCCTCAGCCAGAACCGGATCGGGAAAAATATCTGCAACGATAGAATTTTTGATTTTCTCGCTGAAAAAATGTCGAATGAACAATGATCAGTGGCTTGTGTCAATTTTATATACATTTATAACTTATTAATAGAAAAAAAAACGTAAAAAACATAGACGTAGATGGTCTTATAATTATAATTAATTAACATACTCGATTGAATGGGGACGAACGCGCATGAGGCAAGCCGGTGCTGCAGGTGGCGCGCCAAACACGCTCAAACTATTCGCCGCACAGCCTCGTATCGATCCAAAACAGTTGGATCGCTACGAGGCTGATCGTAGCCGGGCGGCGATTAGTTATAAATGTATATAAAATTGACACAAGCCACTGATCATTGTTCATTCGACATTTTCTCAGCGAGAAAATCAAAAATTGTATCGTTGCAGATATTTTTCCCGATCCGGTGATGGCTCGGATTGCCTCATTCGCGTTCGTGCTCAAGTGAGGACGCGGCTTAATGGTTGTCTATACAGAAATATTGTTAAATGACAAATTCAATGTTGTGGAGTGGCTGTATGAATACAAAAAAGAATAACGCTCACGAAGAAGCTGTTAAATCCTCAACTCGGTTTTCGGTCTCTTTTGATTACCTTTGACATTTATTTACAGTCTGTTATAAGAAAGTGTACGCGATTTTAATTAAAGTAAAGTTTAATTAAAATTAAAGTAGTCAAAGCTCCTTAATCGCGGGTGATACGTTCCGTAAATATACCTCGAATACAGAAACCGTGAATACGGAATGGTAATTTGTACGGGATTATAAGGGATATCAGTGGCGGCTCGTGGGTTTTTAAAGTGGGAGGGCGTAGAAGAAAATAGTGCCACTGAAGATTTTTTTTTACTTTCCCCTTCCTCCTTTTTACTTTTTGTACTACTGAAACCCTATACAGGTGGTAAACCTGGAAAACATTAAAATTTTGTATTGTTACTACTTACAAGGACATTGGAGGATGGGTTGTTGCTTCTTGCGCAGATAAAGGAATGAATAAGTAGGTAGTTATCGTTTCCCGAAGAGTAAACCATTTAAACAGTTTATTGTAACTGCAAATCAATTTGCAACTGCAAATCATTATTGCAGTAAAAGATGCTTTTTCAATTTCTTTCACAATATGTTGACGCCAAATTTCCAACATACACTGCAGCAATTCGTTCTGAATGCTTTTGGAAGTCCCTTTAAAAACTTTCGAGTCACCCATACGTTTTTTTAAAATAGAATCAATTTTTGTACTGTATAAAGTACAATAGTACTCCTAGAAACACGTCCCTATCTAACGAATCATTTTTTCGTCGTGCCCTCGAAGAGGAAGGTTATGTTGACTACAAAATTACAAAATGTCAATGATCTTCGAAAATACCAACCGGTTTTTTTACATTTTCATTATGCTCGCTTATTATTTTCGCATTTGCAGAACTTAATAATTAATCAATGTTTACTTTACTCAACAAACTGGAAGCTCACCAGGTTGGTTTTATGTTTAGGTGATTTCTAGGTGTTTTTTAATTGTGTCTAACAAATGTTTTAGATCACTCACTCCTTCGCGAGTCCATTGCTGCTCACCACCAAACAATAAACACACGAAACAAAACAGAGAATTAGTAATTTCACAACCACGTATCCACAAAATACCGTTGCATACTAAACTTGAAGAGATTTACCACTAAACACCAAATCACTTTTTTTGAACTGCTCGATGCACGTTTCGCTAACCATGTTAGCATCATCAGGAGATGATTTAATCTGAGATTCAGTTAAAAAAAAGTGATTTCGTGTTTAGTGGTAAATCTCTTCAAGTTTAGTGTTTCACACCAAAAGTTCCAATAGAAGAATTGATCTACTATTGTAGTGTTTACTGTCAAATTTTCGCGTAAAACTTGCCCTATTTTTACATTCTTTTTGAACTTGACTCAAATTCAACATGGGCGTGGGACGACGAAACAAGTATTCGCGAGGCGAACGAAATACGCGAAATACGAAGCATATCAAACGCTCCGTACCCGTCAAATCAGCATTTAAAACTAATTACCGATACGTTCGGTCGCAGGGAAAATACATCTAAATCGTATGTTTTAGAAAGCAGTTAAATCCCTGAATTCTGGCAACCAACAAAACAAGTAACGTCAACAACGAGATAATATGACGTGTCGTACGGTCGCTGAAGATAAACGTCCGACCAACGATGTAAAAATTGTGACGGGAGGATGGAATTTTTTGGTCCGAATCCGATTTATTTGGTTTGATGTTCTTCTTCTACATTTGGAGATTTTAATTTTTAAAGATATATTAAAATGAGTTAAAGAAAAGAAACTGAACAGACATAAAATTTTGTTCTGAAAAATTGTTTACTGTAATAAATGTTGGAACCCTCGCGAGCCGCCACTGGAGACTATGTTCCAAGATTACTATAAGTTTGCACCATTGATCTTTACACGATCCTGTTCTCAATCCATATATATATATATATATATATATATATATATATATATATATATATATATATATATATATATATATATATATATATATATATATATATATATATATATACATATATATGGATTGAGAACAGGATCGTGTTAAGATCAATGGTGCAAACTTAAACCATCTTAGATTTGCAGATGATATTGTTCTCCTTTCACAAGACCCAGATGAGCTGCAAAGGCCCATACAAGACCATTTAAAGGGCTGGCGAACCATTTGGCTTGAAAATAAACCTGAAAAAGAGTCAGGTTATGTTCAATAACTTCACTCAGAACAGAAGAATTTCTGTTTTAGGAAGGGATTTGGAGATTGTGGACAGTTTTATATATCTTCGGCCCGGGAGGTGGAACGCCGTGTTAAATGTGGCTAGCAGGCATTTGGCAGGCTCAACATAGTGTTTAAGAGCAGACTCCCACTTTGCCTGAAAAGAAAAGTCTTCGATCAGTGCGTTCTACCCGTTATGACATACGGAAATGAAACCTGGACACTCACATCGCAATCAAAAACTTCGGGTAGCACAGAGGGGAATGGAAAGATATATGCTTGGCATTATAAGACGAGACAGAAAACCCTGCGCATGCATCAGGGAACAAACGAAAGTCTGTGACATCATTGGAAGAGTAAAGCCATTAAAATGGAGATGGGCAGGCCATATAGCGAGGTGATGGGACGACAGATGGACCAAGGCGATCCTGGAGTGGATACCGCTTGATCGCAAACGTCCGCAAAGAAGACCGAAAGCACGATGGATTGATGACATCGTTAAGTATATTTGGACCTGAGTGGCAGAGGAAAGCCCAGGACCGTGTAAGTTAGAAGCATGCTAAAGAGGCCTTCATCCTGCAGTGTATATATATAAAGAAAATGTAATTTTCTGTAAATTTCTTATGAGCGACTCCCTTTTTTTCCAGTAGAGAGATTGGAGTGTGCCTTTCTTGGCTTCTCTGTCGCTTCAAAATTCCAATTCCAGAAGATCAAGGTCATTTTGAATCCGCCCAAAAAGCTCATTTCCACTCACAGTTCACTAAAAGAATTGCCACGGACCACCAAGTGATTGTAGGGAGTTTAAACTCGTACTGAAGACGCATCAGACGTTAGCCTGCCTCCCCTCCAAAAAGGAAGCTAACAGTACTGCCAGATGAAACGCTACGCGACAAGTCTCATTACTTTAGTTGTACACCTCGTATAGTCATTTTCGTTACAACACAAACACTTAACGATCTAGCCATATGTTTCCTAAATCTAAGCTAGGTCTTCGACCATACTGTTTCTATTCCAACGACTAACACATGTTTCATGTAGAAATATTTCATGAAAAAAAAGACCCACTTTATTTTATTTCATTCCGCCGAGTGCTTAAATCGAAAATGGAGCGAGATCATGAGGAAATCGCAGAGATATTTTCGTACCGGATGACCGTTGACGTTGTTTTGTTTTGATCGGTGACGGGAGAGGAAGACCAGGGTCTTATGGAATCCCAACCAAAAAGGAACTTTAACTTTTAAAGAATGGCATGAATAATGGAATTCTGATAATGATGCATAATGTCTGGTATTTTTTCTTAAGTTAATTGAGCCATTTAATTTGTGTGTTACGAGGGTGAATCAAATATAAACCGGAATTGTTTTATACGTATTTATTATTTATAAAAAAAAATACAAAAAACTATTGATTATTTTTCGTCATAGCTCCACACTCTAAACATTTATCTCAGCAGTTTGGAAGCTTGTGAATTCCTTGCTCGTAAAAACTGTGAGTTTGGGTTATCAGCCAATTGCGCACGAAGTCCTCAACATCTTGATCGTTGTCGAATCGTACCCATCCAAGTGCATTTTTCGAGGGTGTAAACAAAAAACAATCCCAGGGTGACAAATCTGGGCTGTATGGAGGGTGTTCAAGGGTTTCCCAAAGCATATTCTCCAGTTTCTCCTTCGTCAAAATCGAACCCATCAGGCATTGATTTCATTGAAGCCAAGATGATTTTTGATGATTGTTTGAGCACTTCCAATACTAATACCCACCAGTAAAGACTGCCGATTTCATGAATAGTAAGTCACCTTCGATAAGGTCGCGAATTGCACCAATGTTGTCAGCAGTGAGACTTGACCTGGGATATCGATTATGACTTACATTTACCACACTTTCTCGTCCACTCTTAAACTTTTCGGCCCAATCAAACACTTGATGGTTTAACGCCTTCCTTGGTTAAAAACTCTATTACAACCCGTTGCGTAGACGGTAGAACCTGATGCTCACTCATGGCTGTACTGACAAAAGAACTAAGTGAAGTAACTACACCGAGCGTACCCCCCACTCCATACATTGCACTGCAACGGCCTTATAATTTATAACCCAGAGAGGATTACATCTGGCCCAGTATCTACAGTTTTGTGACGATACAACCCTATTAGTGGTGAATCTAGCCTCATCCGTAAATATCATCTTTTTAAGAAAATATCTGTTATTTAAAAAATTACCTTGGGCCCAATAACAATAGTCTAATATTTTACTATCATCACCTTTTTCAATGTATGTAAAAATTTCGATTTATTGAGCTTGATTTTGTGACGAACGAAACATTTTGATTTTATCCTTGCTAATATTCAGTTGAGACGAAAAATATGGAAGGCTCATGCATGGGTTTCATGGATTTCCCGCCAATATATCGTTATCATCAGGATGCGGGTGTATTCGATGAGGTTGACCTTTTTGATGGATTTTAATAATATTGCCAGTTTCATTGAAAATAACATTTTCAGCGGCTGCTTTTTTACGAGTAATGGAAGCATGTTGGGAATGTCTTATGTTAAAGTCTGCAGCAACTTATCTGTTAGTTTGAGCAAAATCACCAAGCAACAGGATTATTGCGATTATTTTTCTTAAAGTCAATGCCATTTTAATTCTATGATGACTGACTAAAACTGACTAAAACGCGATAAACTCAAAGTTTAATCTGACTGATTATTACTAGTGTCAAATTATTATCTCTCCATGGTACACTAATTATCAAATTAAAAAATAAAGTTGTAACACTATTGTGTATAGATTAAAATAATGAAAAAAAATAAAATGCGAATTTTGTCATGAAACTCTGTATATGGGGTTAAAATAATTTTCTGAACAACTCACTGTAATAAATTTTCTTCGATATTTCTAATGCGAAGCAAAATATCGAGAATTGGCCCAGTTTGCGAATTCGTAGTAGGCTGAGTTTAAAGTTCAGATTTCAGTTAAGTATCTTAAAAAATGTGACCCATCAACCTGTATGAAGGTGTAAAAATTCAAATCTGTATTCCTGTAAATAGCGAAAATATGGGAGTATATTCATCTTAAATGCGACACAGTGTGTGTGTGTGTGTCTATATATATATATATATATATATATATATATATATATATATATATATATATATATATATATATATATATATATATATATATATATATTATATCATCATCATCAACCCGTATCAATCCACTGCAGGATGAAGGCCTCTTCAGCATGCTTCCAACTCTCGCGGTCCTGAGCTTTCCTCTGCCATTCGAGACCAATATACTTAATAATATCATCAGTCCATCGTGTTTTCGGTCTTCTCCGTGGACGTTTTCGATCAAGCGGTATCCAATCCAGGACTACCCTGGTCCATCGTTCGTCCCTACCTGTCCCGTGCCTGCCCACTTCCATTTCAATTGCTTTATTCTTCCAATGATGTCACTCACTTTCATTTGTTCTCTAATCCATGTGCAGGTCTTTCTATCCCGACTAGTAATGCCAAGCATACATTTTTCCATTTCCTTCTGTGCTACTCGAAGTGTTTGAACTGACTGTGATGTGAGTGTTCAGGTCTCACTTCCGTATGTCATAACGGGAAGGACACACTGATCAAAGACTTTTCTTTTCAAGCAAAGTGGTAGTTTGCTCTTAAAAACCATGTTGAGCCTGCCAAATGCCTGCCAGCCACATTTAACGCATAGTTCCACCTTCCGGGCGGTATCCCCCTCCATTGAAACCTTCTGCCCAAGATATATATAGTAATCCAAAACTTCCAAATCCGTTCCGAAAATGGAAATCCTTTTATCCTCAGAAAATTTATTGAACATGACCTGACTCTTCTTCTGGTTTATTTTCAAGCCAAATGGTTCCCCAGTCCTTTGCAGCTCTTGTACGTGTCTTTGCAACTCCTCTGGGTCTTGTGAAAGAAGAACGATATCATCTGCAAATCTAAGATGATTTAAATACACCATTAATCCTTATTCCTTATTATACACCATTAATCCTTATTCCATCCTGTTCCCAGTCCAGATTACGGAACACTTCTTCCAGGCAGGCTGAGAAAAGAAGAGGCGATATTGCGTCACCCTGCCGTACGCCCCGCTCTACATTTATTCCAAAGTCAAGATCGTCAAGGTGGACTGTCGCTGTAGTTACATCATATATCGATCCTAGTAGGTTTACATAGGCTTTCTCTACACCTTGATTAAGCAATGCATCCATTATGTTCGGCTTTGAGATTGAATCAAATGCTTTTTCATAATCGATAAACGCCAAGCACAGTGGCATAGTGTGTTCGTTGTGCCTTTCTATGATCTGTTGTAAGACCTGGATGTGATCCATTGTACTGAATCCACTTCTCAATCCTGCTTGCTCCCTTGGTTGTGCGTAATTAAGTTTTCTTAGTATTCTTTTAGATATTATCTTAGTGAAAACTTTGTACATCACTGATAGAAGGCTTATTGGACGGTAGTTCTTTAAATCTTCCGGTGTTCCTTTCTTTTGTAAAAGAATCACTTCTGCACTTTTCCTTAAGCTGGATGCTTGTTGTTGTTTAAGGCATTTTGAGTATAGTTTTGCTAGTGTTTTATGTAAACTCCGACCACCAGCTTTTAACATCTCCACAGTTATACTATCCTTTCCTGGAGCCTTGCCATTTTTCATCGAGTCTATAGCCTTTACCACTTCTTCCATCAAGATATACGGCACTTATTCGTCAGTGGGCATTGCTGTCCTTTTTTTGTATCATTTTCTTTCTCAGCTTAGCTTTGTTAATTCTCCTGTTTTCTTCCAGAGTTTTTTGCACCAGCTGCATGTGGAATCGACGGGTTTCCCTCGAATACGCTTTCTTATAGTTTTGCAAAGCTCAACGTACTCGACCCTGTCGTAAGGACTGTCTCCATTCTTCGTTGTCCGGCGTTTTTTCATTAAATTAATGGTCTCATTGGAAATTTTTGACTCTTTGCCACATTTATCTTCTGGTGCTATTGAAGCCGCCATTTTAAGCACATTGTGAGCGATTTCTTCATATTGGTCTGTAATTTCCATCTCCTCCGGGTCTTGTAACACAGCAAGGCCGTTCGACAAGGCAATTTCAAAAGCTCTGCCCCTCTCCAGTAGCCTCCCAGAATCAACTTTACCCCTTTTTGATCTTATCATTCTTTCGCACTCTTTTCAGAAGAAGTACGCATCAGGATTCGAACCCGAGATCATTGGATTGCCAGGCAAGCGACTAACCCACCAGACCACCGCGATCGGCATTGAAAGAAGTGTATGACAATGAATGTTTATCGCGAGTAAATTGGCCAAAAACCAAGAAAGGCCAAAAGCCAAAAAAGCTAGAGTGAGGAAATCAAAATGCAAAGCAATGATGATTGTTTTTTTTTGGATACTGATAAGATTGTATACCTTCACTGGGTTCCTGAAGGTCAAACTATTAATAAAATAATGAGGATTCGATCAATTGGCTTTTATCATTATCATTACACAGAAAAAAAATCAATGTTTATATCTAGTACACAACCACGAAACAACAAGACATCAAAAAGTTATTTTTTACGATCCAAACAGGAAGTGTGATCACGTACATGAAAGAATTTTTGAACGTGAGATCTTTAATAAATCAGATATTTTTTTTTTTTAGTTTGTAGTATAGCGTAGCCGGAATTTAAAGATTTACGAACGATGAGGTTGTGATGGTTTGGATGAAGGTTGCGTTGGTTTGGTCATCTTATGAGGATGAAGGACAATCGATAGCCTAAGAAATTGTTCCAGTCGGCTTCATCAGGTACGAGGAAACGTTTTCACATTTCCTTCCGGTCTAGAAGATTGTTGCATCGTTGCTTGGGCTAGGAGGCCTATATAAAACAGAGTGGGTAACGCGTCTATAAACTGACATTATATTTGAGCTTTTTTCTTGGTGTACAATTTTATAAAAATAACAATTAGACTTTTAGAGGAAACTGAATACGACAAAAATTTAACTCTAAGGCGAATTCCAGAAAACAGTAGCCATGATCTCTCCAACCGATGTATTTTTCCAACCGAATGGGTAGAACCCATTATTCCATCGACACACACGAATCGTTGGAAAACTCATTCGGATTGTGCTTATACATGTCTAAAGCCGGCCCTACACATTGGCCCACATGGTCAGGTCAATGTTTGATGCAACGTTGGGTTTTTTTTTCACATATCACAAGTTCATCATCATCAGTTCTCAAGAAATTAAGCCAACGTCAACATCACTGATAAAACAAAGTAAAAACTGTCTAGGCACGTTCAAATGATAGCACACGGTGTAGTCAATGTGTAGATGGGGACTTGGCAAATGTACCAGCGTGCGCCAGTTTCTTTGATGTGAACCGACAGCCCATCGGCAACTGACCAACGCAAACGCCAACCTCCACCAGTGCCATTACCATCCACACATTGGCCAAGTGACGCTTGCGATATCGCATAGCCAATATATGGCGCCGGCTTGACACCGTTGTAAATTGGCCAATCGATTCCCGCAATAGGCGTACGCGAACTCCAACGCGCTGATAGTTTTCTCATAGCCAAATGTTCCTATAGGATGTTCCAAACAAGTTCATCTGTCATGTTTCTATAACCTTCACTCTGCGATATCATGAATTTTGTTGGCCATTTCCTCAGTTTTTGTTGATCACATCATCAGTAGTACCTCAAAGAGGCGTCCTGAGCACGGAGCATCACTCATGTTGGTTCGACCACATCAAAATTCAATAAGCCATTTATGAATCATAAAATATGAAGGAACAGAGTCCCCAAATACTCTAGGAGATACGTAACCGAATCACGCACATAGCTGAAAACAATAAAAGCAGGTCCAAGCGAACCTGCATCAAAACATTGTTCGAACGAACTTTTTTGGCAACTTAACAAATCAAATTCGATCTAGTTAAACGTGCTTCAAACAAAAAAAAACGGGTCAAATTCCAAATTTTCCTCGAATAAACGCACTTTGCATGTTAACAGTGCATTTGGCCTCGAACTTGATGAGACAAGGTTGGCCTTTGACTTTGGAACACGATTTTACTAAGCCAATACTAATTACTCGATATTTTTAAACGATAAACGTGCACGTAAATTGTTTAAAAAACCGTCCTACATCATTCTAGTAATTTTACTTCTACTGAATAATAACAGTTGAAAAAAATTGGTATATACTGCGTGTACTAAATATATTGTGGTACGAATGTTTGGAACAACTTTACACAACATAATTAAAAAGAATTATAAGAAAAGATCTGAAAATGGCCATATGAAAATAAAATGAGAAGTTTTGGAGATATGACCATGAACGGACGAAGCGTTATTTTTGGAAAAATGTAATATTTCGAAATATGTCCAAAACTATAATACTTATCCAGATAATATTTTTATTACCAGTCGATTCCGCGTGTAATTATACATTAAACTTATAATATTAATTAGCATATCTTCAGTTTAAACAGGCTTATAAGCCAAAATCATAAATATCCATCACTATTCAGTAGTGTAAAATAAAATATGAGCGGTAGAAAAAAACTTTTAAAAACCAAGTTTTGAAAAAATCATATACGGCCAAAAACAACCGAAAAAGAGAGACCATCCAAAAAAACGAGTAAAAAAGTGGATAATCACATGTTTGCGAAGCTTTGAAGGAGCCTTTTCTGTTGTTATAAACAAGATCTTGACCTAAGATCAGCACCAGAACCATAGGACGACCTTTACAACTAAAAAACCTATATAGTAGAGGAGTAACCAGAAAAGATCATTTTTTAAGAAAACACAATATAAAGCAACGATTAAAATTTTGTAATAAACATTTCTATTATTTTTTTGACCAGAAACTAATTATAAATAAAGTAATTGTTTATATTCAGACCAAAATCATGTATGTCTTTTGAAAATATTGTCTAAGAGACAACGCAAAAGTTCAGTCAAAAATCAGTTTGAAGAAAATATATTAATAAAGGCTCTGCCACTCTTACTTTATTTATCTTACTCCATAGTGTCAGTGTGGGAAAATTGTAAAAATACTTCCTGGCTTAAAGTTCGATGAAAACTTGTTTGTAATAGAAATATTGTTTCTAATAGTGAAACCAACGAAAAACCAATTAGTTTTCTCTGGAACCAAGGATTTTGAAGATATGACCATAAAATGGATGAAGCGTTATTTTTGGAAAAAAATAATATATCGAAATATGACCATAAATAAAATTTTAGTAATTGATGTCTCATGAAATTTTATACAAAACTTGTCATTTTCAATAGGATATATCCAGTTTAAATAGAGTTACAAGAAAATGCCTGAAAATGATAAAAAATTATAAATTTTCACCATTATATGTATTGAAAAATTGTAAACAAACTCCCTGTCTTAGAATTCACTAAAAACTTGAAATACTATGATGTAATAGTGAAGAAAATGAAAAATCAATTAGTTTTCCTCCAGAACCAAGAATTTTGAAGATATGGCCATAAAATGGGTGAAGCGTTACTTTTGGAAAAATTCTATATTTCCAAATGTGACCGAAACTATAATTCTTATAAATAATATTTTTGCCAGGCTATACCTCGTGAAATTGTACACAAAGGTTAAAATTTCAATAAGATATATCCAGTTTAAATAGAGTTACAAGAAAAAGTCTGAAAATAGTCAAAAATAATAAAGTTCCACCACTATAAGTATGGAAAAATTGAAAACAAACTCCATGTCTTACAATATTATGCTTATAATAGTGAAGAAAACAAAAAACCAATTAGTTTGTGAAACCAAATTACCCAATTAGTTGAGTGAAGCGTTATTTTTTGGAAAAATTCAGTATTTCCAACATGACCAAAACTATATTTATTCAAATAATATTTTTACCAATCGATGTCTCGTGAAATTCTACATCAAACTTGTAATTTTCAATATGATTTATCCAGTTTAAATAGAGTTACAAGAAATAGCCCAAAAATGGTTAAAAATAATAAATTTTCACCACTATGAGTTTCGGAAAATTGTAAACAAAATTAAAGTCTTAGAATTCACTAAAAACTTGAAATACTATGTTTGTAATAGTGAAGAAAATGAAAAACCAATTAGTTTTCCTGTAGAACCAAGGATTTTGAATATATATATGGCCATACAATGGGTGAAGCGTTACTTTTGGAAAAATTCTGTATTTTCAAATGTGACCAAAACTATAGTACTTATTTAAATAATATTATTGCCAGGCGATTCCTCGTGAAATTGTACACGAAAACTTGAAATATTATGCTTGTAATAATGAAGAAAACAAAAAAACCAATTAGTTTTCTTCCATAATCAAGGATTTTAATGATAAAATGAGTGAAGCGTTATTTTTTGGAAAAATTCAATATTTCCAACATGACCAAAACTATAATATTTATTGAAACAATATTTTTACCAATCGATGTCTTATGAAGTTCTACAGCAAACTTGTAATTTTCAATAGGATATATCCAGTTTAAAAAGAGTTACAAGAAAAACACCAAAAATGGTTAAAAAAATAATAACTTTTCACCGCTATAAGTATCGGAAAATTGTAAACAAATTTCATGTCTTAGGATTCACCGAAAACTTGAAATATTATGTTTGTAATAGTGGAGAAAACGAAAAACCAATTAGTTCTAGAACTAAGGATTTTAAAGATATGGCCATAAAAAAAGGTGAAACGTTTTTAGAAATGTTTAATATTTCGAAATATGACCAAAACTATAATACTTCAAATAATATTTGTGCTAATTGATGCCTCGTGAAATTCTACACAAAACTTTAATAAGATATATCCAGTTTAAATAGAGTTACAAGAAAAAGTCTGAAAATGGTCAAAAATAATAAATTTCCACCACTGTATGTATGGAAAAATTGTAAACAAACTCCATGTCTTAGAATTTGCTGAAAACTTGAAATATTATGTTTGTAATAGTGAACAAAACAGAAAACCAATCAGTTTTCCTCTAGAAGCAAGGATTTTGAAGATATGACCATAAAATTGTTGAAGCGTTATTTTTGGAAATTTTGAATACTTCCAATATGACCAAAATTATAATACTTATTCAAAGAATATTTTTCACCAATCAATGCCTCGCGAAATTCTACACCAAACTTGTAATTTTTTTTCAGTTTAAATAGAGTTACAAGAAAAGGCCTGAAAATGGTCAAAAAACATAAATTTCCACCATTATATGTATGAAAAAAAGCAAACTCCATGTCTTCGAATTCGCTGAAAACCTGAACTATTATGTTTGTAATAGTGTAGAAAACGAAAAACCCGTTAAGTCTTCCTCTAAAACCAAGGATTTTGAAGATATAGAAATACGTGGTTGAAGCGTTATTTCTGCAAAAACTCAATATTTCCAATATGACCAAAATTATCATACTTGTTCAAATAATATTTTTACCAATCGATGTCTCGTCAAATTATATACAAAACTTGTAATTTTCAATAAGATATATCTAGTTTAAATAGAGTTACAAGAAATAGCCCAAAAATGGTTAAAAATAATAACTTTTCACCGCTATGAGTATCCGAAAATTGTAAACAAATTTCATGTCTTAGAATTCACTAAAAACTTGAAATACTATGTTTGTAATAGTGAAGAAAATGAAAAACCAATTAGTTTTCCTGTATAACCAAGGATTTTGATTGACTAATTTTCAATAAGATATATCCAGTTTAAATAGAGGTTCAAGAAAAAGCCCGAAAATGGTCAAAAATTTCCACCACGGAAAAATTGTAAACAAATTGCATGACTTAGAATTCGCTGAAAACTTAAAATATCTTGTTTGTGATATTGAAGAATTTTCTAGAACCAAGGATTTTGAAAATATCGCCATAAAATGGATGAAGCGTTATTTTTGGAAAAATTCAATATTTCGAAATGTGACCAAAACTATACTATTTATCCAAATAATATTTCTGCAGTCGATTCCTCGTGTAATTCTACACAAAACTTGTAAATTTCATTATGACATCTCATTTAAATAGAGTTATAATAAGAAAACACCTGAAAATGGCCAAGAATCCTCCGGAAAAATTGCAACAAAATTATTCATAGCTCAGCCTTAACTAAAAACACAAAATATGAAGCTGTAGGAATCAAAAAACGAATTAATTTTCTTATAAAATTAAAAACTATGACGATAATGCTAAAGTTTGAGAAGCGTTTTTTTTAAAAACACTTAATTTTTCGAAATGTTACTAAAATATATCACTGAACTATCTTCAACAATTTAAAAACAGTGCTATATATATATATATATATATATATATATATATATATATATATATATATATATATATATATATATATATATATATATATATATATATATATATATATATATATATATATATATATATATATATATATATATATATATATATATATATATGTATATATATATATATATATATATATATATATATATATATATATATATATATATATATTATGTATATATATATATATATATATATATATATATATATATATATATATATATATATATATATATATATATATATATACATTTATATATATATATATATATATACATATATATATATATATATATATATATATATATATATATATATATATATATATATACATACATATATATATATATATATATATATATATATATATATATATATATATATATATATATATATATAATAAATACATCGGACATAAATAAATCGGAAATTTTTGATTCTTGGAACATTATTTCCAACCGACATGAAAGAAATTTATTATATCCTTTTCATTAAGAAATTTCCATTTTTGGAATAATGAAAAAAAAATTGTTATAATTTAATTTAAAAAAATGCGAAAGTTTGAGAAGCGTTTCTTTTTCAACTCTTAATTTTTCCAAATGTTCACGTATGGTAGATAATGTTTCTAAATCATTCCGGGTGTCGATCCGTTGATTCTGTGAAGAGTCACGACGTTTCACCAAATCTCATTTGGCATTTTCAAGTGTTGTGCGCAACCCGGAAGGATTACGGGCGCGGAACCCGCGTCGAACCTGGATCGACATCCCGAATGATTTAGAAACATTTAGAAACTAGATTTAGAAACAAACACACAAAATTGCGAGGGATAATTTAGCTAAATGTGCCCTTTATTATATTTTATATTTGTTAGAATTGTATTTTATATAATTTTATAAATATTTTATATATTTGCTTAGTTATATTTTTATATTTTAAGCGACAGCAATCAAGATATTTTAACTGGAAAATAAATAATTGCGAATAATTGCAAATAATAATAAATAATAAATAATATATATATATATATATATATATATATATATATATATATATATATATATATATATATATATATATATATATATATATCCTGCGGGAGTTTGCTAGTCTCCTACCGGGCGCCTCCACAGGTGGCGGATAGTGGAATGCTCACCAGATATGGTGGGTACTGGGGAAATAAAATACCCAGGGCGGACCAAAACTAGCACCAAAGGGTACGACGGTTCCACATGTTAGTGGCGGTACCCAACAGCGTCTGTTTCACATGTTAGTGGCGGCTGAATAAATATCCTCTATGGTTAACAACCGTAGTTGTAACTTGGAGCTTGCTCCACTTAAGGTTGATAACCTTCGACAGTCAGATATGGAAAGGTCTTTTAGGAAAAAATTTCCACCGTCCAACCCCTCGAGGAAGGAGAAGACTACATCGGATTCGGTGGGTAGTCACCTAGAAGGCAGGAATGAATCGGAGCATTCGAAGTCACATGTATTCAGAATCAAACATAAGCATATTAACTACATCGCAACACATAACATAAATTCTCTGCTGAAAACCGGAAAACTCAAGAACTTCACGGATGAATTGGACAGGCAAAACATTTTACTAGCAGGGCTCCAAGAAATGAGAAATTCAACAGAAGATCCGTTTGAATCACAAGGATATAGAATTTACAATGGGAGGCCAGGACAAAGAGTCATGAAGCAATGCCCCCAATTTGGTACAGGATTTATAGTAAATTTGAAAATCATAGATTCCATAATTGAGTTTAAAGCCATTTCACCGAGAATTGCAACTATAACTTTACAAACCACAAACAAATTTTACACCATCATAAATGCCCATGCCCCCACTAATGAAAAAAACTTCCTAACAAAAACTATGCAAGAAGTAGATAATTTCTGGGATCTCCTTGATCAGACAATGAATAAAGTAAATATGAATCATGTCAAGATCCTTATAGGGGACTTTAACGCTCAATTGGGAAAAGAAAGGAAGTATCGAGATGTAGTTGGAAAGTGGGCTCCTCATAGATATACTAATAGAAATGGCCAAAGAATCATCGAAATTTGTAGAACGCATGGACTCATCTCCAAGTCTACATATTTTAAAAGAAAACCAAATAAACTCAAAACTTGGAAACATCCTGACTGGACAAAAGGGGAATGGCAGCTGGACCACGTATGCATGGACAAGTTCTTTCACAAGGAAATCCACAATGTCAAAGTTCTAAGAGGAACGGATACCGGCTCAGATCATTACTTAATAAAAATCAAGATTAAATTTACCCCTTTAAGAAGGAAGAGACAAAACACAGAGGGAGAGAAAAGGACATACGACCCCCATCAGTTAATCCAGAATGACCAATACCAGAAAAGAACAGGAGCCACAAGACTAACAGACAATTTAGAAGAACTAATACCAATTCTTAAACAGAATGCAAAGGATCTAGCCCCATTAAATCCGCGGAAGAGACATGCCTGGTGGAACTCTGATTGTGACAAAATGCATGAGGAGAGACATCAAGCTTGGTTGAAATTTCAAACTCACAAAACAGAAGAAAACGCCACTAACCTCAAGAATGTCAGAAAAGAATTCACCAAAATCATTAAAAAAATTAAGCGACAGTATCAAAAAGATTTAATAAACTCAATAGAGGAAAATTATTATAAAACAAATTCGAGAGATTATTACAAGGCCTTTGATAAACAATTGCAAAAATACAACCCCCCTACATTATTGTTGAAAAATATGGATGGAAAAACAGCACATAATAATAAGGAAAATGCAGAGATCATGGCAGAAGCATTTAACAAGCTCTTGAACTGTGATAAACCTGAGGAACTTTTATCTATTGATACACAGACCCCTATAAAAACTAAACCGGAAAATATAAACCCACCTACAGCAAAAGAAGTTGAAACAGCACTTAAGGAAATGAAAAACTACAAAGCATGTGGTGAAGACCAGGTTTTTGCAGAGATGTGGAAGTACGCCGGAAGTGCAACCCAGACCTCCCTCCATATGATATTAAATAAGGTTTGGATATCAGAAAAGTTCCCGGAACAATGGACAACAGCTATAATCAACCCACTTCATAAGAAAGGTGATAGAAGTAATCCAGACAACTACAGAGGTATTTCCTTACTAGACGGCACATATAAGATTTTCTCTAAGATACTATATAATCGGATTAAACAACAACTAGATCAAGAGCTAGGTGAATACCAAGGAGGCTTCAGACCCTGGAGAAGCTGCACAGAACAAATAATTACTTTGAAGCTAGTCATGGCATATTATAGAAAACGAAACAACCCCCTTTGGATAACGTTTATAGATTTCAGGAAAGCATACGACTCCATCCACAGACCATCATTATTAAAAATTTTAAGACATTTTGGACTTCACCCAAAACTGATCAAATTGATAGAACTTACTCTAACTAATACAATTTCTAAAATTAAGTTCAGGGGAGAACTTTCTGAACCATTCTTGGTAAAAACTGGTTTGAGACAGGGGGACGGATTATCACCTCTTCTTTTTAACTGTGCACTGGAGTATATAATGAGAGAATGGTACAAGAACAACCCAAAAAATATAAAAATTGGAACCAAAAAGGACAACATACATTTGAATTGTCTAGGGTTTGCTGATGATCTAGCTCTTCTGGCCAATAACATTCAGGAAACAAAACAACAAATAAAATCTTTACAAGAAATAGCTCAGAATATTGGTTTGAAAATTTCATTTGAAAAAACAGAAATCATGTCAACTCAACTTCCATTAATAAACAAAATTGAACTGGGTAGCCAAGAGATAAAAATTGTGGAAAGATTTAAATATTTAGGTGAAATAATCACATACAATTTGAATGAAAAACCAGCATGGCAAAGTAGAATAGATAGACTGGTTAGAGCACAGCATGTGACCAAGAACACATACAACAAAAGATGTCTCTCAATAGCAACCAAATTAAAACACTACAAAACGGTCACTCAACCTCAAATTACATATGCATGTGAAACAATATTCAAAACAACAAACACCGTTGCAATAGATGGAATACTAAAGACAGAGAGGAGAATAGTGAGAACTTGTTTGAATAAAAATTATCAAGTAAATGGAGTCTGGAGACTGGCTTCCAATGAAACCGTCTATAAGGAAATAGAACCAGTGACGAGCACTATGAGAAAGAAGCGAATATCTTTCTTGGGGCATCTAGTAAGGACACCGGAAAGTAGAATCAGTAGGAGAATAATAGAGAAATTTTGGAATAGTAAGAGCAATATTAGATGGATCACAGAACTTAAGGAAGACATGAGAGAGTTGCACATCACAATGGAAGATTTAAGATGCAAGTCAGATGCACTTAAGATATTGCAGGACAAACACACAGCACTACAGGCAAGGATCAACAGACAGAGGACAGGAAGAGTGATTCCGGAGGAGGAAAGGAAATTGCGATCAGAGTGGATGAAGAAGTATTGGGCTGAGAAGAGAAAAAAGGACCTGAACCATAACTTGACTAGAGTGGTCCTATGCAGACCATAAAGTTAAAATAAATAAATAAATAAATATATATATATATATATATATATATATATATATATATATATATATATATATATATATATATATATATATATATATATATATATTCTCTTGATCGTTTATTATTATTATTTTTTTATTTGTTGGGACTTTCGGTCAGTAATTAAGTTTTAATTTTTTATTTTTTTTATTAACGTTTCGGTTCAACAATGAACCATCCTCTGAATAATTCTATATAAAAGTTATATGTATATATAATAATATATATACATATAACTTTTATAAAAAACACAAACTTACATTTAAAAACCTACCAATATTAGATTAAACAATTAATATTTAAACATTTTTAACTAAAGCATTAATATTTTAATGAATAATATTATAATTAAGCATTAGAAACTTAGAACCAAACATAACTGCCCTTTCAAGGCATGCTATAGATAATGAACACAATTCTAATTTTAACGACATAAAAATCCTAGATTTTGAAAAACAATATAAAAAAAGAAATATAAAAGAAATGACATATAAAAAAAACATATAATACCATTAATTTCAGAAATGATGCAGATAAGTTGTATAAATAATAACATTATTAAATAATAAATTTTCATAATTTTTTATTTTTGCATCTAATATCATTCCACATAACAAATTCAAAACAATTAGGTTATAATAAAAAACAAAAATTTAAAGGTGAAAGAATTGTTAAATATGTCAAAGTATAGATGTCATTTAAAAATTTTATACAAAATTATCACATTAGTTAAAAAATTTTAAAAATGAATTGTTTAATTTAATATTGGTAGGTTTTTAAATGTAAGTTTGTGCTTTTTATAAAAGTTATATGTATTGTAGAATTATTCTGAGGATGGTTCATTGTTGAACCGAAACGTTAATAAAAAAAATTAAAAATATACTACTGACCGAAAGTCCCAATAAATAAAATAATAATAATATATATATAACCGCAATTATTTATTTGCCAGTCAAATATCTTGATTGCTGTCGCTTAAAATATAAAAATATAACTAAGCAAATATATAAAATATAAAATATAATAAAAGGCACATTTAGCTAAATTATCCCTCGCAATTGTGTCTTCATGAAATTTATAGAAAAAACTGTCAAATAGCAGGTAAAAGCTCATATCATATAATCATATATAAAGTTAAATTTACGCATAGCGAAGAGGACGTGTAACAGCTAGTCTCATATATATTTTTTATATGTTAAGTATAAAAATCACTTACCTGCTTGAATGATCTTGAAAACTACCACCGTCCAACAGACGCAGCTTGGCAAACAGCACGGCAGATACGAACGGCACTGCCAGCATCTCCTCCAGACAGATCTCCACCTGAAACTTGTACTTCTTCTTCTTCGACATGAAGGACGTCATGTTTACCGTCGGCGCCAGACGAGGCAGCGCTCTCCGGCGCTAACTTAACGTTACGATCGTGTTACGTCATAGTCCGGTATGTCCTGAGTGAAAGATGATACAAAACAGGACTGATCTAGCTTTTTTTGTTAACCGAAAACGATTTTGAATTGGAAGAGTATGTGGAAGCTCTGAAAAGAAGAAGATTTTTTCAGTTGTTAAAAATCTAGATCCTATAATAAGGGTAATATCTATCAGTACATATATCAGTCTATCACCAAAGTTTGCAGACTACCTTAAAGTTCACTTTTTTCCAAATTGAGCATCAATCAGTATTACCATGAATTTATGTTTGTTCTGTTTCTCTTGAAAAGTCGAAGATTATTTCAATAATTTTTTATACTTATACTTTCTAATTAATTTATCTACAAACTCTTATTATAACCATCAACTTCGGATGCCTCTCTGATTAATTTTAATTCTTTATAATTATCTTTGTTTATAGGAAAATCAATCAATCTATCTACCATAAAATCTAAACTAGCCATCTTAAAACAACGATCAATAAGTCCCCGGTCTGACATATGTATAACACATCACTCAATTAGTTTCGTTGGATGACCTATAGATGGCGCCACTATCGACCAATCAATATGATTTTAGAAAGTACTCACCTTCAAATGAGACGTGTCAAAATTTCATGACAAGCTGAGGTTTAGTCGGTGGCGGCTCGTGGGTTATTAAAGTAGGAGGGCGTAGAAGAAAATAGTGCTGCTGAAGATTTTTTTTGCTTTCTCCTTTTTTTGTTTTCGTTTTCGTACTATTGAAACCCTATACAGGAGATGGACCAGGAAAATATTAAAATTTTGTATTGTTACTAACTTTCAAGGGCATTGTAGGATGGGTCGTTGCTTGTGGAGCAGATAAAGAAATTAATAAGTAGATACTTATCGTTTCTCGAAGAGTAAACCATTCAAACATTTTATTGTATCTGCAAATCAATAGAGAAAATTCGAAAAATTTCATGAGAAGCTCGAAAAGCTCAAAAAAATATCAAAGTTTTATGACAAAAAAGGGTTATTGTACACATTTTTGTCCAACGCCACCATTATTAACTGTTTTAAATCAGACACCTTCAAGTTTGCAATTAAAAATGATCATTTTTATTTAAAAAGTACTGTCTACTTACGTATCAAATCAAAATAAGTATTTGCGAGGTGAACGAAATACGCAACGCGAGACATATCAAACGCTCTGTACCGGTCAAATCTGCGTTTAAAACGCAAGTAGATTACCGAAACGCTCGGTCGCAGTGAATCTACGTCCAAATAGCATGTTTTAGAAAGCAGCTACACCCCCAAATTCTGGCAACCAACAAAACATGTAACGCCAACGACGAGATAAGGTGACGTAGCTTACGGTCGCTGGAGGTAAACGTCCGACCAACGATGCAAAAATTGTGGCGAGAGGATAGAATTTTTTTCCTCATTATTTGGTGTGATGGATGGATGATTCTTCTACATTTGGAGATTTTAATTTTTAATAATATCTTAAAATTAGTTAAAGGAAAGTGAACCGAAATAAAATATGGTGTTTTGCTCTGAAAAATTGTTTACTGTGATAAATGCTGGAGGAGCGGTATCCCAACGTCCTCCCTCACGAGCCGCCACTGGGTTTAGTTTATAGGTTACAGAGCTACTCTTATAATTTTGAAAACAATGGAAATGAGTGAAGGGAATTGAAAAAGAAGAATGTAAAACTTCCAGACGACAAGCGAGAAAAACAAACCAATCAGTAGATCAGTTCGGCATTTTATCATCTCCTAATCCACGAGGTGGCGGTAAATTATCCGTCGATACAGAGAACTTGGTGAAATCCTTTTACCTCCGAGAAGACATTAATCGCATCATGCCTGGTAAAAAAGATTTTGTATCCCAGATGTTTCAGATGTTTAAAGGTATATCCTAATGTTCAGGCAGCCCTAACAAAATTTTTTACCCTAAGACCCAAACAATATATTCTCGCCGTCGATTCTGGAACACCTATGGTGTGTGTTTGTGTTTACCATCAAAATGTTAAGTTGATGTTGAATGGAGGAGACAATGCCAATCTTACTGCTGGAACTGTCATGGAACTTTCACCGTATAAAGAGTGCCTTCGTAATATGATGTGTCCTAATCCCACATCGACATGTCATTTAACGACAAAGACGTCCCCAACAGAATGTTGTAAATCATGTCCTGGCTTGAATGCGATTCGTGATCATTTGAAAATGATATTTGATGACAGTCAGGTGACAAACGTGCAGTTTGAAAAATGTGTTGGCGCAGACCGATTCACAATATCTTCTAAACTACTTCCATGTGATGATTTCGTAGATAGTTTGTGTGACGCTTTGGATAAATTAAAACCCCACGCCCATATTCCAAAAGAACAAGCATTTTATTTCAAAAGACTTAAGGAGCACATCACAGAACGTGAAATCATAGTAGTTTTGTTGTCCACGACGCAGCTCAATATTTTCACTGGAATAATGGGCAGGCAACACTACTAACATCGGTCTTTTATTATAGAAATGAAAGTGAAATAAAACACAGTAGCATAGCAATGATTTCAGACGATTTGAAGCATGATACACATTCTATGCTTCCCAAAAAAACCATAAGAGCACCTTTTTAAAAAAGCAATAGTTGTATCGAAAATAATCTATAAGAAAGGTGCGTCACAACATGTAAAAAAAGATTAATTTTTACAAACCTATTTTATTATAAACAAGATTTTAAGACAGATGGAAAGTTTCTTTTTCAAGCAACCTCTCACGATATTGGACCATGTGATGGTCTTGGCGTGAAACGTTTAGCGACACATGCAAGCTTGGAGTTACCTCCAATTAGAATAATTATTACGCCAATGCGATTGTATGAATGGGCGAATTCCAATTTAACTCAAACAGCCATTTAATATTGCTCCAAAAATAACATTGAACGCCAAAGAAACGCCAAAGAACGCCAAAATAACAAAACGCCATTTTTCTCCAACCACCTTTTTTCCTATTCTTGGGGTATAACGTACTAGTGGTTTGTTCCAACTACTCAAGGCATGATTATAAAACGAACCAGTGTTGATTGCAATAGTAAAATTGTAAAAAATTTAAAATAAAAATTTTTTCTTTGATACAATATTGTTTCATTTAGTTATAAATCATTATTAAGAATATATAGGTATCAAGTGTAAAACTAGTTCAGAATATATATGGCAGAATATTATGGTTAAATAGATGACGTCGCAGCAATTTTACTATAACCTCTACAAAACTAAAACCGTTGCACGTCATCGATGACGCTATTAAAGAACAGCAGAAATACCACTACAAAAATTAAATAATAAAAGAATCAAATGGAATGTATTCAATAAATTTCAAATTTAGCGGCTGTGTTCGGTTGGCAGCATATGCGACGTTGTCGGGTTTAAAATTTGTCTTGATATTTATTGACACGTTTGGAGGTTATCCCATTTGTATCTAAACGTCTACTTTCATTTTTACCTTGCAATCGAAAACAGTTTCTTTAAGTTTCTTAAGAACTTAAGTCGCGCCTGTAAAATGCCAAATCATTTAAATAGTCATTGTCAAGAGTTCGTGGCATCTCTGATACACTATTTTGAACAAGAACCAAACAATAATGGTCCATTGTTACTCTTTGCGGCTGTTAGAGAGAGGTATGTTAAATGAGTTGCCAATACTTGGATATTTTTAGTTTGTCATATTTTTTTTAGTATGTTGCAGGAGCCTTAAGGTTAAGTATGTCCACTGTTAGTACTATTTCACAAAAAGTGAAAAACAATGAAATTTTAAAATTGTCTAGAAAACATTATTTTACTTTAGTATTTACTTTATTATTTTACTAAGTATTTGTAACCTCAGAATTTAATAATAACAGAATAGACTGTTCTTAAACCCATCGTAAGCACTCACAGTTTGATTTTAATTTTCAGGGCAGCACGGATTTCGTATGTCATATTGAAAGAAGTAAGTTTTAAATGGAAAAAAGATCATCCAAGATGAGGCCTTATGGAACTCTCAATGTTGCCCTAAAATGTATAGATTTTTAGAGAGATTATATGAAGGAAAGAAAAAATGTATTGTAATTTTGACTTAAACAGCTCATGAACTAAAACTGCCATTCAAGACTGGTTAACTAATAACAATATTTTTTTTTTAATCGAAATGCTTAAAACTGAACTATTAAGAATTGTAGCAAAGTATGTACCACAACCAAATGTATTATTTTGATATATCTCCTAAGTGAATGTTTTTTATAAATAAACCAGCATGGAAATATTTAGTAGACACCTTAGCAGAACAATATGGGCAGAAAGTTTTAAGTATTTCACCATACCACTGCATTTTCAATCCAATTGAACTTATATGGAGAATTGTCAAAAATTACTATAATAAACACATGGATAGACTGTATAAACAACTGTACAAACATGTGGCGTGAGGCACTTCACACTGTTAGTCCTGAGATATGGAAGAATAAGATCAAGCCTACTGAAAAGGAAATAATGAAATGATATAACAGAGAGCATATACTGGATCGAAAAGAAGTTCTTCCCTTAATTATAAATACTGCAGATGATAGCAATGATTCCAGCCAGTACTTTTCAAATTCTGATTAATGCAAATATTTCATTGTTTTTTTTTGTTTAGTACTTATATATTATAATTAATAAAATATATTAACTATAGCATGCCCTTTCAAGGCATGCTATAGTTAATGAAAACAACTTGAATTTTAACGACATAAAAATCCTAGATTTTGAAAAACAATATAAAAAAAGAAACATAAAAGAAATGATTTATATAAAAAAAAACACATAATACCATTAATTTCAGAAATGATACAGATAATTTAAGTTGTATATATAATAACATTATTAAATAATAAATTTTCATAATTTTTTATTTTTGAATCTAATATTCCACATAAATTCAAAACAATTAGGTTATAATAGAAAATAAAAATTTAAAGGTGAAAGTATTGTTAATTATGTCAAAGTCAAACATGTCATTTAAAAAAATGTTTAAAAAAATTATCACATATTATTTAAAAAAAAATAAAAATTAATTGTTTATTTAAATATTGGTATGTTTTTAAATGTAAGTTTGTGTTTTTTATAAAAGTTATATGTATTGTAGAATTATTCTGAGGATGGTTCTTTGTTTGAACCGAAACATTAATAAAACAATTAAGTAAAGTAAAAAAAAAATAAAGTAAAAAAAAAATAATTATATTAATAAATGTCATTGGTAATTATATAATCTTTTTATTTTAATAACCATTCAAATATTAAAAAATGTCGATGATTTTTGAACGAAACATTTTACATGTGCTAAATCTATCTAGAGGTATTAAATCAACGACACTTGCAAGATTTTCAACATTTATTATAATTTGGTTACTTACTTTGTAATTTGCATTTAATTTGGAGATAATTTTTTTAATTGTTATTAAAATAAAATTGTAAAAATGATTTGCTAAAGTAAGGTTATGATGTTTAATCGCAATCTGGCAACAGCGCAGCCGAAATTTTGATCACGTGCTTAATGACGTGCAACGGTTTTAATTTTGTACAAGATATATGTAGGTATGTTCTTTTTTGCACAAACCAGCCAACTTTAGCAAGCGCCCAGTACGACATGTACGTAATCTAATTAATGTATCTCCTAAACTAATTTAGATCCCATTTTGCAATTTTTATTTTTATGGTTCAAATTTGGAATCTGAAATCGTTTAAATATCAATGACATTTTGAAAGGTACTGTCGTTTATGTTACATATGTTTCTGCAAATTAATGTGTTTTTTCACTTAATTAATTATAATTGTTTGATTAATAACCTGCTTACGGTACAAAACTATTGAATTCACGTTACTATTTAAAAAAAAAATCAAAATAATGGGCTTAAACTATTGTCCCGGGGGTATTTAGATGGCGTTACAAGACAATCTTCATTAATATCGAATTTTAACGTGATAAAGAACTTTCAGTCGCTGACAACTCTTAGTTGTTATTTGTAACGTTGCTGGGCTGTTATCCACAGCCAACTAGTAAATTCAAAATACCAAAGTCATTTGAAATTTATTAAAAATTATTCTTAGAATTTTGCATTTAAACTGTTCTTGTTTTTCGTCTAATTCCTTTTATAATGCTGATAAAAAAAAGACTTACGTTTAATCTCAAATGATTATATATTTTTTTAATTGATAAGACGATGTATTAGTCATCTCATAATTGTTTTTTAATGCGTCTGTTATGATATTAAACGTTTTTAAAAATTTTTTATAAGAATTTTTCTTCGAATCGTTCTTATTAATTCAATTATACAGCGGGTTACCAAATTATAAGAGACACCTTGTTTTGAGCAGAAAATGTTGGAAGGATATTAGGGGCCAATAAACCAATTATTTTTTCCATTTTTAAATTAGGAGGAAATACATTCTTTAAGACGATAAGCGGCAATAAAATGCGCTGGTTATATTGTAAAGAAAAAGTTTATAGCTCATTTAATATTAGCATATTATTAGGAGTACAACTAAGTTTCTGCCGTTTGACGAAAGATGTTCCCACCAGAAGGTTATGTTGAAATTGTCAGATGTAAAAACCTTTGAATATAAAACTAACAGGAAGGAGCCTTGCCTATCATTATGCATATATAAATAGAGACAAAAACGACCATATTGAAATACCACAGATGACTCATTGTTTTGGAATTTTGGTAGTTGGTGTCAACAACTTAGAAGTTTAACAGTAGATTTGTGCAATGTTAGTGTGTTTTAATCAATAATAATGTCGAATAAGTGTACTGGAATACCCTTTTTGTGTGTTCTAGTGTAAATACATATTATATTGACAATAAAAGAAATAATATAGGAAGTAAGGCAAACACACAAAATAGTTAGTTGTGCGTCTTGTAGTTGTTACGGTGGCACGAAAAAATCAAAATTCATTAGTGATATTAAATAGGTAAGTGCTTTTAATTCTAAATTTGCCAATTATTTAGATATTAAAACGTATTTTGTTTGAATGAAATTTTAAGGTTATGAAGCCAACAAATCGCCTGGTATGCATAGGCGTAGTCAAATTGATTTAAGTAAAATAATATAATTATAATGTTATTCAAAACAGTGATTATCTTTTTTTGAATTTAATTTTATAACGTATGTTCTAAAATGTTTAGTTTTCGGAGATAGTGGGACTTAAGAATTCAGATTATTTTTTAGTTTTCGTTTGATACATATAAAACATGTTACTTTACTCATATAAAGAACCTATAAAATATAACTAATAATACAGTGTGTTTTTTCACAATCCCCTTTTTTCCGAAATTATTGTACTAATAATTGTAAATGTTACTTCCATTTTGATTTGGATTTCATGTTATTAAACCAGTTTATCTTTTTTCAAGGTTTCCCAAAAAAACAAATAGAAGAACACAGTGGATTAAATTTATTAAAAAGCCAGACTAAACTTGAAGAGATTTACCACTAAACACGAATTCACATTTTTGATTTAATATCAGTAGATTAAATCATATCCTGATGATGCTAACATGGTTAGCGAAACGTGCGTCGAGAAATTCAAAAAAGTGATTTGGTGTTTAGTGGTAAACCTCTTCAAGTAATGTCTGAATGATTGTGGCGTGTTCATATATTTTTTCTCCTTTATTTGGGTTTTTCGCCACTGTCTAAAACTCAAAAAATATCAAAAATACCTGTTCTTATTTAAAGAAAGAATCACTGGGTAAAAACAAAAAACCAAACGGAGACAAATTTCTCAGTGATTCTTTTTTGTAATAAATTTGCCTAACGAACAATATTTTTAAAGATATAAAAATGTTATAAAAAATTTACAAACTTTTAACGTTAACGTTTCGGAGGGTAATCTCCCCCCGTTTTCAAAACTGAACTAAAAAATAAATTATATTAATTTGTAATATATAAAGTAACGAGTGAAAGTAAATATATTTTTTGTATGTCAACAATGTAAGTTAACTCTTCAAGGTTAGTTTTTTTTAATATCCTGAGATTAAATCATCTCCTGATGATACTATCATGGTTAGCGAAAAGTGCGTCGAGAAGTTCGAAAAGGATATTAGAGAGTAAATTAAAGAGTAAAAGAGTTCAAAAGGGATTACCCTTAACTCTTAATTTATTATATGGTTTGTACACACCCTTAATGTCCACTTTTTTCAAAATTTTGTCTAGCCCTCTTGTTAATTGGGAATCAAATGGTTTTTATCATAAATTTCTTTGTGTTCTGATCCTTTTAAAAAGTCGAAGATTCTTTTAATAATTTTCCGAACTTATGTTTTCTAATGAATTTATCTACAATGTTCTTATTATAACCATTCACTTCAGAGCATTTTAATTTGACAAACGATGCATCAAACACCCTGTATATTATTTATTATAGTAAATAAGTAAGTAAATTAGAAAAGAAAACTTGGTTTTTAAAAGTGTTTTCGATCAATCTTATTTTATTGGTATGGTTGTTAGGGGACAATTCCCGTTATCACTCTCGTATATTTGACCAAAAAAAAACAAAAATGTCTAATCAGTGAGAATCTAAGACATGTAGGAAGCTTCATCTACTCCAATATATCTAATTAAGAAAAAGGCCACACTCTAAATTGCTACCTTACGAACTTGGCCCTCATCCAACGCCATTTAAACATAAATACATCCTAACTATTATTGAACGTCCATTAATAACGAATTTATCGATCGGTAAACATTCGCCGATATTAACGAACGAAATAAAAAGGATTTTCTTCTTGCTTTAAAATTAGTACAGATGGTGTTCTTGAAAGGTAAACATTAACAACCTTCAATCGAACGCTTTATGTATTTTACCGACAACGTTTAGCAGGAAAATTAGTTTATTTTTACATTTATAGGATAATCAAAGGTGAAACCTTCGATATTACTGATATGGAATTCGATATTCTTACGGTTTAATATTATACAAAGTGCGACAGAAAAATAAGCTATTTCCAGTATCAAATTCGCCGCAGTTCCTGTCTGTCAATTATATTTTCTTCGTAGTCTACAGAAGGTTTATCCCAGGAAAAAAAAATGAAGAACAAAAGGTTAGAATTATATACTGGGCTAATTGGGTTTTTGAACATTTCTTTTTTGTCATAAATGGAAAAATTATATATAAATTTTATAACAAAACTTTTTCTATTTTTATTTTTTCCTTATAATTCAAAAGTTATATCAAATTGAAAGTACATTTCTAAACTTACCTAGTAGCGTTGACGCGCCGACTAAAAAAACGCGAAAGTATGCGACCGCAATAGTAACGAATGCCAATATCGCCAATATCGGATCGGTTCGGAACAATTCGGAAGTTACACCGAAATTGTCTTTCGCGTTCTTTCCGAAAAGAATCGGAGTCTCGGGCAAATAAAACAGTTTATCGATCTTAGTCATTGTTCTATGGGTTTAACCTATATCTTTGACTGCATTTGTTAGCTGGCTAGCCATTTGAAAATATACTGGCTTTTAATTGTTATTTAGGCTTTCGGTACTGTTTTCAACGTTATACTCATATATCTTTGCACAACATATGGAGGCTCAAAAGTAAGTTCAAAATGAAATTAGATTAGGGTAGTTTTTTGCATTTGTTTTTTTAACTTTTATTTATATTAATTAATTGATGTAGGGAAAACAAATTAATGTGTTATATTTATAAGAAGAAATATTCCTGCGTGTCCGCAAAGAATCTATATATAACAACAGAACCAAGGGTAGCAACAATAAGAAAGCTAAGCTAAGATCGTCTATTTTGTAGGATACGAATAATAATATTCAAGAAAGCGCGAATAGACACGAACAAAATTCGACTACCAATTTGGAAGGTAATCGTATATGAAAAGTCTTATACTTATGAAAGTTTTACGGGATAATCTAATTTGTAGATAGTCGAAGAGTACAGAAATGTGTGTGATCAGTTGGATGAACACCAACTAGTTAAATTAGGGACTGGCAACACAGTTTTCCATGGAATCAAAACAGACATCTGAAGGAATATGCAAAAAAAAAAGATAACAGAGAAGCAAACCTACTATCCAAACAAAAAGTAAAGAAAATGGTATATTTATATTCTAAATAAAAACAAAACAGTTAAAATATTTTGTTTTTCAGGATTTTGATACATTTTATCTATTGATTGAACATATTCATTTCATAGGGTATGTTTAAATATAGATTAGAAAATTATTCAGTGGTTCCAGGAGATGTTGTGGTACATAGTGGGTAGACCTTAACAGGAGAGTCCCACACTTCGACAATAAGTTTTCCACTCAAAAAAAAAAGGTTTAGGTGCCCTCTCTTATTTAGGAAATCTCTGGCCGGTCATCATGTATTAGAGCTAGTTAGCAGCCACATTTATTTATATTTGCAAATATTAATAATGTGGTGGTTTGTAAAACATGTAAAGCGTAAAATCGTCATCCTCAAAAATTCTGAAAACCTTCATTAAAGCCATAATGTAGTATAGGTGGATTTTTTTTGAAAATATTGTTAATAAAGTTTAGTGTTGTGGTTTGAAGAATCGGTGTGGTTTTAAAAGTATTGCAAACTTCAATGAAAGCAATCAAACTATTATGCAATCAAACGAATATGTATATAATTTAGAGTAGTGATTGTTTTTATTCCGAATATTAATGTAATTTACATATTATAATTTACTGTGATATATTATCCATGTTATCCTAGCTGGGGAAGTTTTGTTATGTATATTTAACAGTGTATTTTTTATTGAAATAAAATTAGTGGTTTAAACAGAATATATGTGTTTTGTTTTTCTAATTATGATTTATATTGTTTTTATAAGCATTATATGTATAAGAATTATTATTATAAGCTTTACTCCGAACTTTATGTTCTGGACATACACTTCTTTTTACCGTGCAAATACCATTTTAATGCCATTAATAACCAAATACATTATTATTATTTTTTAAAAACTTACATCGATGGTTTAGCACCTCGAACTTGCAAGCTGAATTGAATCGAATATTATTTTTGAGAAAATCTATGACCATAAAAATATCCACAGCAGGTATAATATCAGAATTAGCCTTTATGAACCCTTTGTCACACATTACTGAACTAAATTAGTAACAAACAATATTTTATTTAAAATATTGTTTAACAATATTTTAAATATAATATTGTGTAACAATAACAATATTTATTTAAAACAATAATTTTGACAGTATATATACAGGTAGAAGCCGTTGACAGCACTGACGTGAAAACACTTTACTATTATGGCGACACAAACATGGCAGCCAATCGCAGTGCGTTCGTAGTCAGATAATTTTTTTAATTAATTTTATAAATTTTAATTCATTCAAAATTCATTCTAACAAATTTTTCGCATCGCTTATCAATATTATTTGTGATAAAGTTTTAAAATAAAAAATCGATAATTATTTTTTATTCAAAAACCCAATTGTTTATAGTTGAAAAATTGACTTTATTCTTCCGTATATTGATGAAAACGCTTACCACGTAGGAATTTTTTGAGGTTTGGGAACAGATGAAAGTCAGAGGGGGCCAGATCTGGTGAATATGGTGGATACTCCAACACTTCGTAATTAAACTCCTTCAATTTGGCCGTTGTAAGAACACCTCTGTGAGCCGGGGCATTTTCTCGATGAAAAATGATTTTTTTCTTCGCTAAATCAGGTCTTAATTATATTAATTTATTATGTATTCACCACTATTATGTGTGACCTTCTACCATCTTCACGGCAGCTTATCAATTCATTCCTTGTAAAATGTGGTTGATGTGGAAATTTTCGACAGCCTGACTAACTTGCTCTTCAGAATTGAAAGCTTTTGCTTTTGCTTTTTTTTTTGTTCCTTCCAAAAGTTTTGGAAGGAACAGAAAAGATGGTAGTGTGTTGGGAAATGATCCGGATAGTAAGATGGGTGTGGCAAAACAGACCATTCAAGCTCACGAATTTTTTCTTGAGTCACTCTTGCTGTATGTGGTCGCGCATTGTGTAAAATAATGAGGTTTTTGCGATTGACGAGTGCACGATGCTTTTAATGGAGTCTCTCTTTCACTCTTTGCTGCTGAACGTACGTATCCGCAGTAATAGTTAAATTTGACTTCGACAACTCGTGATGAATTATACCTCGACAATTCCCCCATTTACATTTGGGGGCATTACATTTTTTACAATTATTAATCAGTTTTTACATAAAATTAATTTTTTTTTAATTCTGTGACGTCACAATACAGCTCGACACATATCCGACAGATAGCATATCAATCACTCCCGTGTCGCGACTAGGGATTGCAATCCTGCGGGATTGATATGCGAGATTACTCAATCCCACGCGGGATCCCGCATCTTTGAAATTATGTTATAAAATCAAATTGAAACTACAGATTTTTGTGTAAAAATCAACTTTTATTAAACATTTCTTACATTAAGCAACAGAAATTATTTCTTTTCTATTAATTAAGCGTAAGTAATTAGTAATTTATTTTCTTAGATTCATCTTTAAATGTTTGACATCGTTTAATAGTTTTGTTTAATTTTACCATTACTCCTAACAACAGTTTTATATTTTTAATTCAGTCTTATTCATATAATGACTAATAATCAAATTACAACTTTCTCTTAGATGCTATTAATTACTATATCAACCTATGGTGATAACTTTTGAAAATACGCTCTTAAGAAGCAAATGGCAGTTATTGTATCATCTCCGAGCCTGCTTCTGAGTGAACTGCAAATATATCCTGGTGCTGAAAACGCTCTCTCGGCTTCTACGCTAGTCTTAATTGTCTCTCTCGGCTTAATTGTCAGGGCATATTCATAGGCGAGCGTCAGGTATTCTCCTCTGATACCATCGGACCCAGAGAATGTCATTTATTTCTTAAAAATTTTCTCAAAATACTTTTGCTTGTTGTCTGGCTTTTTCTTAAATATTTCTTTTTCTTGTTGAAGCTGTTTTTCTAATTCTTCTTTTAGCGTTAGAGTAGGATCTGTAGCAGTAGCAGATGTTCCAGCTATAGGTGTATTTTTCAAGACGTCATCTGCATATGTTTCATCGTCTTGAACAACGACTCTTTCTATTATTTTCTTAATTTCTTGGCGTATTGCAACTTTTCTTGGCATGAAGAATGTATAGTACGATCTGTATTTTTGGCTTCTTCGTCGTGCGTTTTTGGATTTTGCAAATAAATCAAAACACCCGTTAAATCAGTGCGGCGTTCTTGAATATGTTCATGTAGAAACTGTGACAACTGGACTCAACACCGTTTTTTGTTGTTGCAATTTATCCAAAATAAATCGAACTATTGTGTCCGCAGTGATAAGCGTCGACAATCTACTCAACTCCTAATTTAAAAAGCTGCAAGTTAGCAATGAAATATTTAACTATGAACCACTCATTAATCGCTACATTTAATCTCAGATTCAATTTCAATATCGATTAAAGCTTTATCAATACAATTCTTCAAATTGTAGAATCGTTCTAACATATTCAAAAGGCTATTCCAGCGAGTACAGCAGTCTAATATCAATGCCAATTCTTTTTTAGGACCTTCTTGTTCCTTCACATATTTTTGTAAGACGTCATTTTTAGTTGGTGACCGCTTAAAAATCTTGACCACTTTCCGTACTTTTTTCAATAGATCGTCATATGTTGTAGAAATCATTTCAAGTGGCAGTGAATTTATATTTACAGTCACACCCTGTTCATTGGCGTCCATATCATCGTTATCATCATTATCAGATTCCTTCGTAAATGCTGCTGCTGGGCATTCTGATATTGAAGAATTGCTTTTCTTATACAGTGCATCAACCACCACTAGTTGTAAGCCGTGTATAAAACAAAGACGCTGGGAATAACGCAAAAGTCTGCCAACCTTCACCATCACACTAGCGCCGTCCGTTGTAATTGCGATAATATCTGTGTCTAATTCTAGACCAAAACTCGTGAGGTGTTCTTTCACCAAGCTAATGCAATGTCCTGCGGTAGCCGAGCCATGTATACGGAACAAAACCAGGTTAGTTTTTTGTATTTGATAAAATATCGATAAAATGGAAAAAGAGCAATATCGATCCGTAAATCGTTTTTTATTTTTGGATAGAAAAACATGCGAAGAAATATAAGTGAAGTCGGATGCTGTCTATGGGGACCCTTCACCATCTATGACAACCGTGAGATATTGGTTTAACGAGTTTAAGTGTGGTCGTACAACTGTTTTCGATGAAGAACGTCCAGGACGCCCGTTAGACGTGGCTACCGAGAAAATCGTCGAAAAGATTCATGACATGATTCTCGCTGATCGCCGAACGAACGTGCGCGAAGTAGCTGAGGCCGTAGGTGTCTCGTACAGAACGGCAATCAAGATTTTAAATGATAAGATAGATGTGAGGAAAGTGTCGGTCCGGGTCGGCCTCGCTTCGTGTATCTACCTTCGCTTCGAGGAACTACCGAAAATTTCCACAGCCCTTAGACAAAATGGTTATTCAGAAAATTGTATCAGGAAGGCCATTCGCCGTCAAGAAACCCAAACACGAAGAACAATAATGAACCAAATACACTAAAGGTCCTGCTACCATACGTAAAAGCAATCACAGATAGGATAGGCAGACTACTAAGGAAACAGTACAGCCTATAAGCCACACAAAACTGTTGCAAACATCCTAAAAAACCCCGAGGACAAAGTTAGACTAGAAAATCATGGGGTGTATAGTATATCTTGTTGTGCTGGCCTGGGTTTGTCGGTAGCTGATGACCGTGGTTCGGAACCCACGTTAAGCTGTAGGCCCAGTTACTAAATAGCCTTAGATGCTGATGCGCCTCTAACCGTAAATAATTTCCTTTCCTTATTCAAAGCTTATTTAAGTAACCCAGGACTAAATCAGGTTACTCAGGTTATCAAAATGTTTAAAAAAACGCATTTTTAATTTAAAATTAAAAAAAAACTAAATCGAGTTCTCTGATACATTTCAATATATTATATACTTTTATCTAATTAACTATTAAATAAAAAAAAATCAAGCAAATTCCCCATTTTACAAAAGGAGCTAGTCCAAACGGAATGGTACGGTTTTTTTTATTCCTACTTAACACAAGAATTAGATAAACATCTTAAATTTAAGAAAAATCATAGAGAATGAAGCAAATATGCAAATATTAAGTAATTTATAAAAGCATTTATGATTGTGATTGTAATAAGTAAATAAGTTCTGTTATTTTTTCGAAATACGAACAATGTATACTTAGATTTGATCGTATCATTATGATCTTAACATGCTTAGCGAAACCTGCATCGACACACTGGAAATAAGAAAATTGGTGTTTTGTAGAAAACTTTCTCGAATAAAGTGCCCGAAAACACCTGAGGTTTAAATACTAAGAAAATCTATAAAGTGATCCTTTCACGTCGCATCATATACGTTGTTGGTTGTCCAGTAAAATGTTCACAATGTATGTGTCAACACATCGCACGAATATAATTGACAACCTAGTATTAACAGGTAGAATAAAAACAGGCCTATCTCGCTTTGAAAAATAGGAAACAGGTAGTATTCTTTGAAGGTACACAATCTCCATCAAACAAACTTATACAAAAAAAAAGATTCATTTCTATATATTCTGAAATAATCAAGGGTGAGACCTTCAAAAGCAAAAACTAAAAAAACAAACAAGTAGTTTGTGTGTATATAAACATTGCTAATTATTCAACTACTTAATTTATATCTTCCTGTTTATTATTCTCAATTCGACAAATTTTATCTGTATTTCCGCACATACAGTAAAGAACACACATCCAAAAAAATATATACAAACTGGAACGATTTATTCCTTATATTTTTCATTTATCTAATATCCGGGACATATAATTTTATAACCATTTTAGGTCATACGGATAACTTAACGCAGACAGTAAAGATTTAAAATTATTAATATATTAGATAAATGCTTGCTTTTACATTTCAAATTAAAACAAAATAATTATCATGAGAACGCCAAATAATACAAAGGAAATGCAAAAATAACCCCAAAAATTAAAACAAATATAATAATTATTAGTATACTGTCAAATAAACATTACACATATTGTTTTCTTAATTAATAACTAAACAAAATAATTAAAAAATTCGACGAGTATCCTCTCTTGGACGACTAATATTCCAAATCAGTAAAAAAAATAATCATTTTGACTACATATTAATCCTTTAAATACACTTTTTCCAGTTCAAGACATATTCAAACAATAAATTTAATTGTAAAGCCCACAAGCTTTAAAACATGTTCCCCGCCTTTAACCATAATTAAATTAACTCAATGTATATTAAGAAAATCAAAGCTCAATCCTAACTATCCAAAATTTTTAAGTCTAAAATTCTGTCACCTAATTCAAGAGGAACAAGTCGACTTTCTGGTAATGATAAGGTAAATGTCACAGCCTTACATAATTACCTGTGTAAATAGTTCAATATTTGTTAAATCCTTTGCACCAAACACGAGACTTTTCAGAAAAAAATACGTTACAAAAACCCCGCTAAAGAAAACACAAATCTTACACATACGCCATAATGGTTGACAACGCACTGACACTGACAGAAATCGTGTCTTTAACATTTCGATCAGAGAGCTTTCGCTTTTAACGTTTTTAGGATTACTCTCTACCACTATTTTTTTTGTTTTTATGATTCGACCACAGAAATTATTTTGACATTAGACATTAAACCCTAACCTATGGTTTTGTTTAAGTTTAATAATTTTTAAAAATAATGTTGATAATATTTCACTATTTTGGTGTTTTTTTGTATCAAATATTAAAAAATCGCAAGCGATTAAAATTAGAAACTTATAATGAAAATGTTACCGAGAAAGAACTCGAAAATATCATTAAATTTGATCCCCCAGTGTATCGGCAAAGATACGGAAAAGTTTGTGAAGTTCTCTTAGAAGAAAAACTGAGAAACAATCTCAAGAAATTAGTAGATTTTGGTTGTGCCGAATTTGGATTTTTTACATTCATCAAAAATTTAAACCTCAGTGAAATTATGTTTGTTGATATTGATGAATATCTGTTGGAAGAGAATCTCGGTAGATTACAGCCCCTACTTGGCGATCAGTTAAATAGGCGTTATAGTCCATTGGAGGTGACTGTATTTAAGGGTAGTGTTAGTGATCCTGATTACAGGCTCCGTAAAACTGATGTGGTTACTGCTATTGAGCTGTAAGTGCATTATTTATAATGTTATAAATTTATTTCATAGACAAATCTTTTTTATGCTTTTAGAATAGAGCATTTGTACCCTGATACCCTAGATGCATTTTGCTACAATATTTTTTCATATATAGAACCTAAAATAGTCATAATAACAACACCAAATGCAGATTTCAATGTGGTTTTTAAGAAACTGAAACAATTTCGTCATCCAGATCATAAGTTTGAGTGGAGTAGGGAACAGTTTCAAGACTGGTAAGGTTTGTTAGTTTTAATAGTGATCTTTTATTGCATAGTATTGAAATGTTTTAGGTGTGAGAACATTATTCAAAGGTTTCCAGATTATACAGTTGAATATTGCGGTATAGGGGAATACTCAGAGGAAACAAAAAGCTTAGGATGTTGTTCTCAAATGGCCTTGTTTAAAAGAAAAGATGTTGAAAATGAGAAATACATATCAGGATTATATGCCAAAACATGTTGTTGTGATATAAGTAGTTCTACCAAAGGACATAAGGCTGTATCAAAACGTTCATGCAAATGTGTTTGCCCATTGTGTGTTCCAGATTATAGTGTAGGAGTTTGTACATATTGCAGTTTTTCAGAATTAAGTAGGGAAACTATAAATATTAAAGAAGATAATAATGTTTATAGTAGTAACAGTAAACAAGAAAATGTAAACATAAATCCCTTGTATAATATATTTTACAAATGCATACTCAAAATTGAGTACCCCTTTCAAATAGATTCTAGATCTGAAGAAGAAAGACTGCTTGATATTTTCAAATATCGTATATATGCTTACAGTTTTGTGAACAGTAGATTTTTCATTGAGGAAAAAGAAAGATGTGAAATACCTGTTACAGATCTCATGTATGGTGATATACATATGTCGGAAGATGAGTTAAGGTTAGTGTAAATCATTTCTCTTTATAATAATTATAATATAGGTAAAAAAATGTCATAAACGTGACATAACATAATGTCTTTGCAAAATTTTTAGTGAAAAATAGTATCAATAATCATGATTTAAAAATTAATTTGGTTTGTTTCAGCAATCTGTTGATAAAATCTGAATATAAATTAGAGCCATGTATTATTCAAAACACCCAATTAAGTAAGAATTGCATTATAACATTACCTCATGAAATGGAAGATATAACAAGTAGTTCAGATATCACAGAAGATTACAGCTCTAGAAGGTATATATATATATATATATATATATATATATATATCTCTGTGATCTTAATATCCATCAGAGATAGAATAATTTATGTTATAGTGAAGCAAACGATGTTAAGTTTGAGGAAAATTTGGAGTCAGAATCTGATTGGGATGAGACAAGTTCAATGAAAGCAAGTAACATACTAAAAGAAGGTGAGACTAATTATAGATAACTGACTTAATCCAAATATCTACTTACTACTACTATAAAAATATTTGCTTTTTTCCTTTGTTTATAAATAAAGGACTACACGCCTCAGAGGTTTAATCTAATTTTCCCTTTTTTACTCCAACAATTCTTTCTTCTGTATATATATATATAAATATTCTGTATATATATATAAAATATATATATATATATATATATATATATATATATATATATATATATATATATATATATATATATATATATATATATATATAAAATATATATATAAAATATATATATAAAATATATATATAAAATATATATATAAAAGTAAAGTTTTGGGGTTAGAGGCGCATCAGCAACTGAGAAGGCTATTTAGCGACTGGACCTACAGCTTAACGTGGGTTCCGAACCACGGTCATCAGCTACCGAAAACCCCGGTCAGCACCCCCCTCAGGCTATCAACCCTTGGTTTTGTGCTTAACTGAAAGTATCTCGAGAAGCCTACCGACTGGCGAGTGACCAATGTAGAAAACCTCTCAGAAGGCATCCGGCCTTACCCAGCCTCGAACTGGCGTGACTGAGGGATGATTCCTTGTCAGATTTTACTCTCTTACCTAGAAACATTCACAAGAATTTAGAAAAACTTTTTTGCCTAGTACGGGATTCGAACCCGCTCCACATTAACTGCCGTAACGTAAGGCTGACGCCTTAGACACCACAGCTAATGTGGCTCCTAACATATATATATATATATATATATATATATATATATATATATATATATATATATATATATATATATATATATATATATATATATATATATATTATAGTTGCTTGACCGGGAGGAAGCCCCATCCATCCCTTACATTGGAAGGCACATGTTTCGTCTGTTGGTGGTTAGACTCATCAGGGTACCGACATATGCTCTCTCGCCAAGAATAGGGGTCCCTCTCCACAACGTTCGTTGTACGCTGTCCAAAAAGGTAAAAAAACTCCATTTATAAGCCATCCGACGAGAGGTCAGCGAAAATATGTATTGTTTGATTGTGGAGAGGGACTCCCTATTCTTGGCGAGAGAGCATATATATATATATATATATATATATATATATATATATATATATATATATATATATATATATATATATATATATATATATTTATGTAGTGTTAGATTTTCTTGGTAATGGTTCAATTTCTTGGTTTCAATGTAACACTACATATATACGCCATCCAAGGTGAGGTCGGCGAAAACAGGGGTTGTTGGCTGTGGATAGGGTCTCCCTATTCTTGATGGTATGATATATGTCGGCGCCCTGAAGAGTCTGAACCGCGAGAGACAAAACATATGTCATCCAGTTGAAGGGATAGGTGGGGCTCCTTTTCGGTCAAGCAACCAACAAAAGTGTTCATATATATTTATATGTATATATACACAGTTGAGGTTAAAATAATAAAAGTTAAGAATGCTAAATCTAAACATTTTATTTTAATGTGTTTAATGAATTTATTGCAGAATTATTATGATATTATTAACGTCGCGTAATGTATCCTGATACAAAAAATATTGTTAAAACAAAAATTATCCTAGTGTTACAAAAGTTACTATAACTATCAAACAATATGTGCTTTTTTTCGCGTCAAAAAAATAAGAGTATAGCACTTATAACCTTAAATTGTGAAAACTAATGCTTATTAACAATCTTGTAAATAGAAAATATTAGTATTTAGTAGAATATCCTTTTTGTTTAACCACAGCTGAAAAAAGGAAACGATTTACGGTTAGAGGCGCATCGGCATCTAAGGCTATTTAGCGACTGGACCTACAGCTTAACGTGGGTTCCGAACCACGATCATCAGCTACCGATAAACCCAGGCCGGCACCCCCTTCAGGCTATCAACCCTTGGTTATCTGCCTACTTATAAGTCTATCAGGAAGCCTACCGACTGGCGAGTGATCAACGCAGAACACTTCTCAGAAGGCATCCGGCCTTACCCAGCCTTTAACTGGTGTAACTGAGGGGTAATTCGTTGTCGGATTTTACACTCTTGCTTAGAAACAATCACAGACATTTAGGTGTGGATATGTGTGGGCGTGTGTGTATGTATGTGAGTGTATAAATGTGTGTGTGTAGGGTAGGAAGTAAAACGGACAGAAGAATTAAAGAAGAACACCCATCCGAGCGCTGGAATCGAACCAGATACCTTTGGATACCTTGGCAGGCGACTAACCCACCAGACCACCGCGGCCGGCGAAACCACAGCTGAGCATCTCCTTGAAATAAAGTCTATTAACTTCTGACAAATTTAAACCGGTATGGAATATCAAGTTTTTTTTATTTCTTTCCACCTATTTTTATTTGATGTTTTTTTTTATTAGCAATGCCTTTTTTTAAATGTTGCCAAAAAATTGCTGTTGTAATTAAATACGGAGATTGCGACGGCCAGGGCAACACTTCAATCTTATTTGCGAGAAACCAACGTTTCACTACTTTCGCGATATGTTTCGGATGGTTATCCTGTTGGTTGATCCACTTTAGCGGCATATTCATTTCCATGTAGGTTTCTTTGGTCATGGTATCTTTGATCCAATATAGTGGACCTACACCATTATAGGAAAAGCAACCCCACAGTTTACTGCTTGCTACTCCATGCTTTACTGTTCCTAATGTATTTCGCGGATTTAGTTCTTCATTCTTATATCGCCTAACATATCTTTTCCCATCTGATCCAAAGAGATTTATTTTTGTTTCATCACTAAATAAAATATTTGTCCAATTACGGCTGTAGTTTTCGTTTAAGTTAAATCTGGCAAAACTTAATATATGCTGAATATTTTTTTTACTTAAACGTGGTACATTTCTTCAACTCTGGCAACTCTTCCAGATGAAGATCCACCTCTACCAATCGTCTACGAATTGTTCGTGTACTAATTTGTAGACCCATTTTCCGTTTAATGTGAAAGGAAGTGGAAAATGGGTGTTTCCGCGCCTCTGGTACAATACATTTATCCAATCTTTTGCTTGTTTTTCTTGGGCGACCTCTGGTTTCTGTTGATATATTTATTAATTTTTGCTCCTTTAAAACTTCAGCAATAACGCATTCAGATCGCTCTAGTAGATGAGATATAAAGTTATAAATTTTGTTTTGACTCCGTAACTACAATATTAGACGCGTCTTTTCGGGAGTACAATGCTTTGCGCGACCCATAGCAACATTTAAAGCTGTATGGATGCATGAACAATGTATACTAAAGATATTTTCTTTGTATATAATATATACATATATTTTATAATAAATATTTTCGATTACAATGAACGAACAGCAAAAAATTGAAAAGCCACTCTTATTTTTTGTAACCTAAAGTTTTTATTATCGTCAAGAAATATTAACCTGATATAATAAAATAAACAAATAAGTCGCCAATATTATATTCAACTGGTAAATGACAAAGCATTGTACTAATAAAAATATAAGATATTTGGATTCTTACAGTAATGATACATTAAATAATGGTATTTTTCCGGTGATACTTCACACTCTTATTATTTTAACCACAATTGTTATAAAATCATATATCCAGCTTGAGAATATGTCTCTACATGGAAGATACTCCTCTGATCTTAACGATACATTACGTCGACCGTCTGGTTGAAATGAGGCCTGATGTATGCAATTCAGGATCAACTTGTACATACTAACAACTACCAAAAATATATCGTTAAGGATGCCCGAGTCTCAAATGACAAATATAGGAAATGCCACGAAAAGCACCAGACTAACAAACATATTGTAGACTCTCCCAGACGAACTATCGTCCAATACAGGAGCTTGCAAGTCGCCATAGCATTATAATAGGACGAGTTCCCTATTATAAATACACCCCAGAGGCGGTACTGGAAGCAGTCAATTTCAGGTTATGACATAGGCCAAACATCATATTATGGCTAAACTCGAAGAGATTTACCACTAAACACCAAATCACTTTTTTAAATTTATCGACGCACGTTTCGCTAACCATGTTAACATCATCAGGAGATGATTTAATCTCCTGATGATGCTAACATCATGGAGATTAAATCATGCAATCTGATTAAATCAAAATGTCTTCGAGCTTAGTATTTCACACCGAAGGTTCCTGTAGAAGAATTGATTATATTGCGGAACAAGAAGAAGAAAATAGCTGTAATATTCAAAGGAATATTGAAGAGAAGGTACAATAATACAGACCTCAAGCTTGAAATAAAGGGAATATGGAAGTTGAAGCAAGGTTCCGTATTGTGTCACTGATCATTTTAACAACGGGCGTTATAGCAAAGAAGTTTGTTGAAAGTCTGGCTGGGAAAAAAAGATGAAAAGGGATAAATTATAATACAATAGATAGATAGAGGATAAAAAGATGACCTAAACTTGTTTTTTTTTCCACTGGTATTCAAAAGATGCCATGCCATATGTGAAGATTCACTTTTTCCTTTGAATAAACATTATTTAAATGAAAACTAATTTTTTATAGCAATATGTAAAACTTTATAGTAAGCACAGTTATATGTTTAGGTACACCCGTTGATATACCTAAACCAAAACCAGATCCTCTGTTTGATTCTGGATACCTCAATTCTCCTTCACCACTGGAAACCATAGCAAAATTGCCCCATCAGGAACTTCCCGAAACTGACCAATTTGAAGAGAAATCAATCTACACAAATAAAGACAACAAATCAAACAAAAAATCTATCCAAAAGGACAAGTTTGTGGTCTCGCCAACTGTTGAAATAAATAGGTAAGTATATGGACTAACATAGGTTGTCTAAAAAAGAACTGTTTCGGACTATAATGCACACTTAATAACTCTCACTCCGATCCTGTATGGTGTACCAGTAGCGCCCTCTTGAAACCCTCAAGGAAGATCGACAATGTTACAGAGATTTTGATGGGGACAGTTCAGTTTTTCTTTTATTATAATATACAGTCCACTTTTTCAGTAATAAACGGCTAACTACTTTAAATTACTCATCATATATCTGCTTCAGCAACCCGAAAACATGCCAATACGGTTCAAGAACGAAACTTTTAAAACAAAGAAAAAAATCGACAAAAATTATTTTTATAGATATATTTATTTAATTTTATTAACCTCCTTCAACTTCAACATCTAAAGAAACTTAAACTGTGTAAAAAAACTCCCTTCGTGGAGCTATATCTGGACAATAAAACTGATGGTTAAAAGTTCCATTGGAATCTTCAACCAACATTCAAGAAATTAATTTTAAATTCTTACTGATTTATGTTTTTGCCACAAAGCAACCGTTAAATACTTCTATTGGAAGCTTTGGTGTGAACACTAAACTTGAAGAGATTTACCACTAAACATCAAATCACTTTATTTAACTTGGATTGTTATGAACGATTTCAAATGCTGTTTTCTTCTTGTTGTTCATGTGGTACTACAGCTCATCACTGAACCTTGACCTCATTCACACTTCGTCTCCAACGGAATCGATCTCCGGCAGGGCCTTGCCAGTTTTTAACGTGTAAACGCTACTAGGCACTTACAAAATATTGAACCTAACATCATCCCAAGAACAAAAGTGCGATATCTTTTTAGACAACCTGTATATAGAAAGTCGTTCTTTATGAAAATTAAAATTTCTCAAAGAACTAAAATAGATCCAGATAGAGTAAATGAACTGGATAGATATAGAATGTCCACGAAAAATCATATAAATAATCAGTTGCGACAAGATATTAAAAGAAACGCCGGTAGAGATCAGTCAGTGAAAAGTTCTTTTTTAAGGGAACCATCAGTAGCAGGTCCTTCTGGCTGGAAAAGGAGTATCAAGCAGAAGGATTTACAGAAAGTAAGTTGAGACTCGAAGTGATTGGTGCTTCACCAGAACTGATAAAAAAGTTTCTAGTCTTACAATTCAAAATTCGTTTCAATTTTCAGAGTTTATTTTTTAATATAGCCTCTCATCACTTCAATAAACTTTGCCTAACACTTAACACTTCTCTAATACTAAACTTGAAGAGATTTACCACTAAACACCAAAACGCTTTTTTGAACTGCTCGACGCACGTTTCGCTAACCATGTTAGCATCATCAGGAGATGATTTAATTTGGAGATGATTTCTCCTGATGATGCTAACATGGTTAGCGAAACGTGCGTCGAGCCGTTCAAAAAAAGCGTTTTGGTGTTTAGTGGTAAATCTCTTCAAGTTTAGTATTTCACACCAAAGGTTCCAACAGAAGAATTAAACTTCTCTAATAATTATATCCCTTCTTCGAGTCTACAATATACCATACTAAAAACCTTTTAATCAGTTCCGTAGTATGTATTTTTCAACATGTTTGAATAATACAATACACAGAAATACTGCTGAGCGATAGAAGGCTATTATCAACGACTCAGAATTTTACCTGATCATGAGTAATAGATCCTAAACTAGTTGTAAAACTTAGGGCTGTATTTTTCGTAGAACCTAACGAGATATGAGTCATACAGCAGTAATGAGTGGTATTATTCATGCACCAAAAATATATTTTCATCCTGATTAAATAATTTATATTTTTGGAGAAAAAAACCTTTGACAAGAACCACCACGAGCCTAGTCATTTAGATGATGCAAAAAGTATCACAGACTGCATTATTCAGAATAGTTTGAATAAAATTGAAGTTGATGAAGAAATATATGGTTATAGATCAGATTTAATAAAGAATTTGGTAAGAGTGACTGTTTAAGATATTAAATAATTGTTTTATTATGTATTAATGTGCATAGGAGCCCCAGCAAGCTTTCAGAGAACAGGATGTGGAAATCCCCAATGAACAGCCTCAACAATTACCTCAAAATCATCTTCAGGACGCTCCTGCTTTAATGGAAAACAGCGATGTAGCAAATAATAACAGAGACAATGAAGGTACATAATTTAAAGTAGAATATCCACTCAACCTTTCTCTCTTTTCACTCTCCTGCTTCCATGAAACACCTCAATTCTGCTACTATAACTACACATGTATCTCAGTTTTTTATTGCATGCCCTCCATATTTATCATTTTTTTAAATATAAAATATAAATATAAAATTATGACGTGGATATTTTTTTTTAATTAAAATCTCATTTTTCTTGGATATTTTGGAAGGGTTGTAGACCCTTGCTAAGTTTTTCTTCTGTATTTCTGAACAGTTTCAAGGTATCACAAATAAAAGATTCAGAATTCAGTGGCGGCTCGTGGGGTTTTAAAGTGGGAGGACACCAAAAATAGACATTCTTTTTGAACTTGACTCAAATTCAACACGGGCGTGGGACGATCGTTAGTTTTTAATTGAACTTTCAACAACAAAAGTTGATTATTTTTATTTAAAAAATACTACTCATTGTGAACACACGTAGCAAATCCCAAATCAAAACAAGTATTCGCGAAGCGAACGAAATACTCTACGCGAGACATATCAAACGCTCCGTAAACCTCAAATCAGCGTTTAATACTAATTACCGATACGCTCAGTCGTAGAGAATCTACGTCTAAATTGCATATATTAGAAAGCAGTTGAACTCCCGAATTCTGGCAACCAACAAAATATGTAACGCTAACGACGAGATCAAATTAGGGTGGCGTACGGTCGCTGGAGGTAAACGTCCGACCAACGATGTAAACATTGTGGCGAGAGGATGGAATTTTTATCCGCATTATTTGGTGTGATGGGTCGACAGACGTTCTACTTTTGGAGATTTTATTATTATTATTATTATTATTCACGTATGGGCCCTGGTGGACTACGCGAAGTACAATTAGAGGCGTTTGTTGTTGTTAGCCTTCCTTTGAGCCCATACTAATTTCATTCTTTCGCTATGAGCTTTTTTCCTTTCGTCAGACCAAGTTGTTCCAGTCTTCCTACATTTTTCTCTCTGGCCAACCTTCCAAACGTTAACCTTGTGTCTGAAACAGCCTCTATCCTGAATTTCACTTTGTGTAATATTTGCTGATCTTAGGTCCTCTTTAATTACAGCAATCCATTTAATTATTTCTACTTTAGCTCTACTCCTATTTTCATAAAATTCGACTATTTGTCTAGTTAGCCTACCCGGATTCATCCGTTTGATGTGTCCGTAAAACTTAAGTCTTCTTTTTCTCATATCGCTATGTATATCTGTGTATTGTTTGATTTCTTGGTTTTCTCGAAGTCGGTATGTTGTGCTATTTATTTGTTTGGGGCCTAGGATTTTTCTTATGATTTTTCTTTCCTTCTTTTCAATGTCCTCGATGTCCCTCTTTCTATTCAAAATGAGCGTTTCTGCAGCATATAGACATTCTGGCTTAATAACCGTGTTGTAATGTCTCAGTTTTGTGTTTTTAGATAGGCATTTTTTGTTGTAAATATTTTGTGTAAGTCTCAATGCCGTTTCCATTTTTTGACATCTACCCTTATTGGCCGCTTTTTCCAACCCATTTTCCATGATTATTTCACCCAAATATTTGAATTGAGAGACTCGTCTGATGTTACCATATTTCGTTTTTAGAAATGGTGTTCTTAGTCTGTTGCAGGTCATGTATTCTGTCTTTTCAAAGGAAATTTGGAGTCCTACCTTTTCTGCTGTTTCTTTTAGGATTTCAATCTGTTTCTGTGCCGTTAATACATCTTGAGCTAAAGTTGCTAGATCATCAGCAAATGCCAGACAATCAATTTTGATGTTGGTTCTCCCCAGTTTAATGGGCTGGTCAATATTCAGTGCCGACTTTTTTTGACGCCACTCCTGTATTACTTTTTCTAGAACACAGTTAAATAAGAGTGGCGAGAGTCCATCCTCTTGTCTCACACCAGTTTTAATTTCGAAGGGCTCTGAGATGTCACTCATGAATTTAACTTTTGACCTCGTGTTAGTTAACGTTGCTTGAATAATTGCCAGCGTTTGCAGATCTAGTCCTTGTTCTTTCAAGATTCGGAATAAAGATTCGCGGTCAATAGAATCATATGCTTTTTTGAAATCCACAAATGTACAGACGAGATTTTTATTGTACAGTTTTTGATGTCTTAGAATCAACTTTACATTCAGGATCTGTTCAGGGCAGGATCTGCCCGGTCGAAAACCTGCTTGATATTCACCAATGTTCGGTTCTAACTGTCCCTGTGCTCTGTCTAGTAGACATTGAGATAGAATCTTGTAACAAACTGGGAGAAGAGATATTCCTCTATAGTTGTTTACATCCGTTCTATCTCCTTTCTTATGTAGTGGATGGATTAGAGCATATTTCCAGTCTTCCGGAATCCGTTCGGTTCGCCAAACTTCTTGTAGAATTTTAGTTATTTCCTTGATTGTACCTGGACCAGCGGATTTCAAAAGTTCAGCAGTGATTACATCTTCACCAGAAGCTTTGTTATTTTTAAGCCGCTTGATTTGCCTAATTATTTCCTCTTCATTCGGTGGTAATGAATCTGAGTTTGTTTGTTTAGGGTTTAGTGTTGGTAATTTGTTTAAGGGCTCAGGACAGTTTAGTATTTGTTCAAAATATTTCGCAAGTTCCTTGCAATTGTCTTGGTTATTTAGAGCTAATTGTCCGTTTTCCTTTTGAAAGCATAGGCCTTGCGGTTGATAGCCTGTTAATTTAGTTTTAAATGTTTTATAAAAGTTTCGGGTGTTATTTATTTGGAAATCTTTTTCTATTTCATTCTGTTGATTGTTTTCATATTTTCTTTTAGTTTGTCTAATTAGCTTCGATGTTTCTTTTTTACTTCCAAAAAGATGTTATAGTTTATTGCTGTTTTTTGACTGTTCCAATCTTTGAATGCTTTACTTCGGCTTAATACTGCTTGCTCGCAAACTTCATCCCACCACGGATGTTTTCTACGTTTTTGTAAAGGGACCAACTTTAAGGCTGTTTTAATGATTTTTTGTTTTAATTCTTGCCAGTTCTGCGCAGTTTGTTTATCAAGTTCTTCTGTTAGGGCTGGTTTTATTTTCGTTGGGTCAAACTTTGGTATTAGCAGCCCCTTTTGAATAAGTTTTCGAGGTTTTAAGCTAAGTTTGATTCTAGTCAAGTAGTGATCCGTGTCTATATTTGCTCCTTTCCTGACTTGAACATTCAAAATCTCTTTATAATTGGGGTACGAAATGGCAACATGGTCAATTTGAAATTCACCCATGTACGTGTTGGGGCACCTCCAGGTCTTTTGTTTTGTTATTTTTATTATTGGAGATTTTAATTTTTAATATTATCTTAAAATGAGTTAAAGGAAAGAAACTGAACGGAAACAAAATACGGTGTTTTGCTCTGAAAAATTGTTTACTGTGATAAATGATGGAGGGGCGGCCCCCAACGCCTTCCCTCACGAGCCGCCACTGCTTCTTCATAAGCCGGACACGGCCTGGCTGAGCTGCTGGTGTGGGGCCGAGCATTGTCATGCTGCAAAATGCATTGTCATGCGGCACCCCAACGCGACCCTCACGAACCACCACTGCACGACTTATTACATTACTATAATAAACATTCGTTGACGCTAAAAGGGGGCTGTGATGTTTCAAGGGTTTGGACATTTGTTTTTGTGTTTTTTTTTACTCAGATAAACTCGTCAGCCAGCTTTAATCTCCTTCAACTTTCGCCTCCAACCGGGCCGATATCCGGTATCGTTGTGTCAGTTTTTGATGCACAGTAGTCCTTTTGTCCTGCCACCATCTCATTTGCTGTCTCTCATTTCCCACCCATTTGAGTCGGTGAACTCCCACATAGTCTATAATATCCAGATCTTTGTAAAATTTTTCAAGTTCACCAAAAATTCCAGCCATAAGTGACTACTGATCAAATTAGTGTCTTACAGATCTTAACTTTCATGTTCCTTTGTATAAGTTTAAATTTTAGGACGAAACTGCTGCAAATTTTGTAAGTCATCTACATATCCTACTATATATTATTCTTTATTTATCACTATTCCATTTACATCTGTCTGTTTCATTAATGACTGTTCAGTATTATAATAAAGCTGGTGCCAATTCATACCCCTGCCGCAAACCTTCTCCAATCTCAGATTTTGCAGTAGAGTATTGTTGGATTTTCATTACTGCCTTAGGGTTAAATATCCTCATTCAGATTAATCTAATCACCTTAGCTGGTATTCCTATTTCCTCCATAGCAAGCATCACATACAACTGCTCCTTGTATGCAGTCGTACTACCTGATCAGATAAACTTTTTATATTATTAGTTATAATATATATTAAAACGTACAATGTCACCTATTTTTAAACTTTAGGCAACAACTTTCCAGCCAACAATAACCAAGATGTCGATGTAGATGAAGGAATAGACCTTTTAAATGATAATTTAGAAGAACTGGCCCAGTTTTTGGAAGACAATATACATATCCCAGACAACAACAACGAAATACCTGTCGAAGTAAACGCTGTTGAAGGGCAAAATGTCGAAATGGACGCCGCAATCGAACCAGAACCCGAGGCTGAAGAGGACTGTGGCGTAGAAGTGAGTGAGATAGTTGCAGTGTCTGATGTATTGTCTGAAGCTTGAGTTTTAACAGGACGAAGTGGTAGCTTACGCTAGCCGAGAAGTGCTATTCGATGTTAATTCTGAACCCGATCTACTTGAAGATTTCGACATTCCTCCCCAATCTGATGAAACTTCGTGGAGAAATCTTGAAACCGATGTCGTGTTTATTGGATTTGAACCCTGTACTTCACAAGATGTCGCAATAAACCGAGACAATGGCCCTGGTGAAGAGATCAATAACATTACACTGTGATTTTGATAATATATATTTTAGTTTCAGTAGAAACAAGCACTAACAATTTTCCGCAGTGGTTGCTTCAGATTTTTGGATCTCAAGTGAACCCGGATGAGATTCCCGTGCCTCCATTAAATGGTACTCAAGACGAACCCCATTTCTACTGTCAAGGAGACGGTTTGGGTGTCCATCCTTCAGTTGTAGCAGTTGAAATAGATGAAGCTGAAGATGCGGATGATTCTACTGAAGAATCTTCATCAAACAACACTGGGGATTTCGCGGAAGCAGGTCCAGGACCTTCGGGAACATTTGATAGTAGCAGTTTACCAGAAGAAAGTAACAGCGGGGTAGACGACAGTAATACGTCTCATATCAGACTCGATGAAAGTATTATTTGGCCTGAAACAATATCAGATAATGTAGGGTGGTTGTATTCTGGAAACAAATAATGCAGATTTTCTTACGTTTAGGGGAAATATGAAGAAGTAGCTCGCGAACTAATGGATGAAATCATAGATGCTGCCGAAACTGAAGTTGATCGAATATCGACCAGCATGGAATGTTCTCGCAGTATGTTTTCTGATGCGTCAGAAAGATCTGGTTATGAAGAATTCTGTTCTGTCAGCAGTACACTTTCCGAGGAACCCAGACCAAGACAACAGGAGACTCGAATAATTGATGAATCAGATGGTCGTTCTTCCCTGCACCTTGTTACGATGCACTCATCAAACATATCTCAGATTTCTTCCGAATCAACAAACAATAGTGGTAATTAAACTCTGTAACACTCGAAATATATTCACTTGTTAATTGCAACTTTAAAACATCCAAATACAATGTTTCGAATTTTCATATTTATTTATATTATTAACTTAGTTCTGATAGTTCTAGTAATCTCATTTTTATTCATTTCTCTCAATGATTTTCAACAACTTTAAAGTAAGATTTGTGAAGTACTTGAATAAAATATAATTATTTCAAGACTACTTTTTATTATTATCGTATCGATAAATACTAACTATACTAAACTGATAGGAAGTTTTTGTTCCTCCCCCATAATATAATCTTCCACTGACAAGTACATTTGAACTACATAAATACACGGGCTGATTATAAAGTTCCCAAGCGTTAGTAAACAAAATATATTAAAGGGCCTTCTTTTAATTCTTGTAAATTTGGACAACCAACACGAAAAGTTGGTAATAATTAACATAAAATCATTAATTTTCTTAAACTAGGACATATGTGTATTGGGTTTTATAATATTTAAAAAAATTAAAACAACTCCATCGGACCAGATATCATCAAAGGAAGAGAGAAGAAGAGAAGGGCTTGTAGATTTTTTATAGGAAATGATGAAATGCATACATCGAAAATTATTTCTTTAAAATTCCCCATTCCAAAATTTGGTTATACGTGCCCCACCTGTTTTTTCAAGTTACAGGTTTTTATGAAAACTCTATATTCTATACTTTTTATGAACATGTGATGTTTTTAATGGAAAAAAAGTATGTCCAACTGTAGAACATGTGTTAAAAGAAACTGCAACTTTTTATGCCACAGTAAAAAAAAACAGAACCCCCCCTGCCTAGATACAGGATCAGTTATATTATATCATCATGATCAGTTAACGTATATTCTAGTTAAATATATTGATATTTAGTGTACTTGTTAAATATTGAAAAAAATAGGTAAATCATATCAGAATGGAAGACTAAAGGGTAGATAAGTTCAATATGATGAGAGATGAGCGAATATTGTTAATAATGATGGCGATTATTCTATATATTAAAACTGAATTAGCTCTTAAATAAAATAGAATGTACAATATCGAAAAACGATATTCGCGCTCTCCCTCGTAAAATACGTTAAATACAGTCTGTATATTTGAACTACTTTTGTGAGGTTGGAATATTTATGAATAAATTATAATAATATAGCTTAAAAGATGGGTCTGAGATTATTAATTTTACGGGTAAATACTCTAAAAACTGTGATAAATCCTAGATGCATCAATACAATTATTAACAAGAGTAAGTAATACAGAACCAATATAATATATATATATATATATATATATATATATATATATATATATATATATATATATATATATATATATATATAAAAAAATTAAATTATTTTTTAGGATTGAACACTTCTTATATTACACAATTCAAACTCTTTTCCACGAATACAGAAAATGACTATATAGTAGATTTTAATGAAGTTAGAAAATTAAAAGACAATAAAAAGGCAATTTTGATTGATGTAAGAGAACCAGAAGAGCTAGTAAAATATGGAACTATTCCTGGAAGCATAAACATACCATGTAAGTTAGATTTATTTGATTTTTATTAAGATCATGACTGAAATAACTGGCAAAACTGTCTTTATCAGTAGGTGATGTTGAGAAATGCCTAAGAAATGTATCTGAAGAGGAGTTTCTAAAAAAATATAATATAACAAAACCTACAAAAAATACCACTGTTGTATTCTCTTGTATGAAGGGGAACAGGAGTACTAAAGCACTTTCTTTAGCGTTAACATTAGGATTTAAAAAGTTTGTTTTTATATATATTTGATGTATATTTAAAAGATATTATATATCATTTTCAGTGCTAAAAATTATACAGGAGGTTGGACTGATTGGGCAGAAAAAACAACAAAATAATGTTTTCAGTGCAGGATTTGCTTTATATTTAAAATAAATGCCACCATGAAAAAAATGCTTTGTTGATTGGTACCCAGTATAAACTAAAAACTAAATATATTGCTTTAAATGAGTGACAATTCTTTTAAAAAATTGATATGCATTTTTAAGCATTTGCTCAATGTTTCCAAAGATTACTCAATCATTATATAAGAGAAATCAAAATAAAATGGTGTTTTAAGTTACCAAAGAAAAAAATTATAACATAACTGTTATAATAAACGTAACAGTCCAGAATGTTAACATTTCTTGCAAATATTTCATTTAAAGTTTAGAGCCATTTTTAGACCATTTTAAGGTCTTAAATAGATTTAACAATTCTTTGAAAAAAAATTCACCAACAGACTCATTATTGTTATTATTAATATTAGCATATGTATAAAGGGAATTAAAAATTGATTTGCATTGATTGGATCAATTGCATTAAAAATCAAATGATTGTTCAATAATGATTATCAGGCAACCTAACATATTCGTCGAAACTTAACCCAACTTTCTAATTTCATGCAGCTAACCTTAAATTTTTTGCGTGTTTATTTTCCCTACATGTTAGGCTTTCATATATAAAGTATGCTAAAATATTGAATATTATTTAATGATAAAGTATGGCTCCAGGTAGCAAAGCGTTTCTTCCATGTCGTAGCCTCGGCTACGTTAGTAATCACATACCATTAAGAGTACGATATATAAAAAGCCGAAAAGAAAACCTTATAGTAACGTGCGTGGGAAAATCTTTCCATACTTACGGTATTTCTCATTTTGGTTTGTTGAGTGTAAGTGGTCTACATCCAGATGATATTTCCTGTATGACCACAGATGCATACCATGTTTATACAGCTTGTAATAATATTATTTATGCATGGAGAAGAGGTACAGAGCTGAAGCACACATACAGGTATATTTCACAATTAATTTCTGAAGATTTTCTGGGTATTTATGTGATATTTTAGGGGACATGCTTACACAGTCCACCTAATGATACCTTTTGGAGCTCACTTGATTTCTGTTGATGAAAATAGCAAAGTAAAGATATGGGACATTAAAGATGAGTCTATATATCTTGAACTTACCTTTGATAAAAAATCATTTAATATCACAACTTTGATGCATCCAAGTACATATATTAATAAAGTGCTGTTTGGAAGTGAACAAGGTCAGATGCAGTTGTGGAATCTGAGTAAAGCAAACTTAGTGTATACCTTTAAAGGTAAGGGTACTGTTAATGATGAAATTGATGTTTATGTTTTTTGGTGCTTTTAGGTTGGAATGCTGGAATTAGTTGCCTAGAGCAAGCACCAGCACTGGATGTGGTTGCTGTTGGTTTAATGACAGGAAGGATTATACTACATAATTTGAAATATGATGAGACAATAATGGACTTTGTTCAAGATTGGGGTGTAGTAACCAGTATTTCATTCAGATCTGATGACCATCCTATAATGGCTACAGGTAGCACTTGTGGGCATATAGTGTTTTGGGATTTGGAAGAAAGAAGGGTTAGTAGTCAGTTATTGGCAGCCCATGATGGAGCTGTTACTGGAATGGTTTGTCTACCAAATGAACCCTTGGTTTTAACATCTTCACCAGATAATACTCTAAAACTGTGGATCTTTGACATGACGGATGGTGGAGCTAGATTATTAAGAATTAGAGAAGGACATTCTGCAGCACCAAATCATATAAGGTAAAAATGTATTCATATAACCCTAAAATACAATTTTTTCAAGTTGATATTAACAGATTTCATGGTATAAATGGTCATAATATTCTAAGTTCAGCTGGCGACTCCACTCTGAGAATTTTTAACACACAGACAGAACAATTTAATAAAAGTTTAGGAAAGGCTTCATATAACCGGTATATTTAGAACTATCAATGTGTATTTTTTTGTTTTAAATGAATGATTTTCAGAAAAATAAGTAAAAAGCGTGGTCGGGCCGTTGAAGATCCTTTAAAAATGCCCCCTATAACTAGTTTTACATCAGAAACAACCAGAGAGAAGGAATGGGACAGTATAGCAGCAATACATTTAGGTAATTCATATCTTTACTACTTTTATTTGCTTATAAAGAATGCTCCAATAAAACTATCAGAATTTCAAAATGAGGAACAATGACAACTACAAATGATAATATATTGTAATTTAAATGCCCCTCTCGTCCTCGCTTGTTGAAATGCACTCTGGGAACCCAATTTTCTATTACCCTTTTACACATATCGCTTGGTATATTTTGAATGGTGGCTTGAAAGAAGATTAATATCACTACCCACCAAATAATACAAGAGCGTGAGGTCATATGATCTTGGTGGCCGGTTGACATCATTTTGCAAAATAACTGCTCCAGGAAACTTTTCTTACAATAAATCTCTGGCGAGATATATGACCAAGTTGCAACGTTTTGCTAAAATATCGTTGAACATTTATCAGTTCAGGCCACGATTTCCATCGCTCCTTCAACCCAAAAACCGCACCAAATGTACTTTTTACATGATTTTTACAGGGCTTCCAATGGTAACGACATGGTCATATGATAAGAAAAAGATGGGTGATTTGAAACTGTTACCTGAAAGATTTCACAAGAAAAATTTGAAATCTTCTTGTGATGTTACAGCAACATGTTTGTGCTTAACACACTGTGGAAATTTTGTTGTCGTGGGATATAGCACAGGTCATGTAGATAGGTAATTATCATACATAGATTGATTAAAACAGAAAATATTTTCAATGTTATATCATCAATCTTGTATATTAACTTCTTCATGTTAGGATATTTTTTTAGGTTCAATATGCAATCAGGTTTGTGGAGAGACTCATATGGAGATGATAAAGCCCATAATGGGGCCGTGAGAGGTGTAGTTACAGATGCCTTAAATCAAATAACTATTACTGGGGACAGTAATGGATTGGTAAAGTTCTGGAGGTTTAAATGTAAAGGTAAAAAAAAAATTAAAATCGCTCAAAAAGCCAAACTCTGGCCTCTTGTACATTAAAGTAATGTCTGAATGATGGTGGTGTGTTTTTCTTTTTTTGGGTTTCGAAAACTCAAAAATTATCAAAAATATCTGTTCCTATGTAAATAAAGAATCACTGGGTAAAAACAGAGACAAATTTCTCAGTGATTCTTTTCTGTAATAAATTTGCCCAACGAACAAAATTGTCAAAAATATAAAATTGTTCTAAAATAAATACAAACTTTTGAACGTTAACGTTTCGCGAAGTATTCTCCTCCCGGTTTCAAAACGAATCTAAAAATAAATTATATTAATTTCTATAAATTCTGAAAAGATGGGGAGTAAATATATTTTTTGTGTATGTCAATGATACATTAACAATTAGTTTTTAATGACAGTGACATACTACCAAAAAAAATAGATAAGTAAGGTTTACTGTGTGATTGTGATTGTGTATTGAAATACTTAAATGTTTTTAATTGTATTCTTTAGAATCGGGAACCATATTGAATTTAAATCTACCGAAGGCATAGCAATCCGATTATTTTTATGTAAATTTGTTATAGCGGTTTCTTTTAATCTTCTGTATTTTGTTACCGATTCTTTTAATACCGTTTTGGAATTATTCCAATTGATTTTAAGGCCCGATTCCCATGCGTGCAGACATATTCTAAATTTATTAAAATCGCCCTTTCTAAAAAGGTTTTTTAATCTAACATCTAACGTCTTTTATTCTAACATCTAACGGTCTAGATGTCTTACCTATATAAAATTTGTCACATTCGCAGCGAATTTTATAAACCACATTTTTGGTATTCTGTTGTGTGTTGTTTGGTTTAGTTTTTGTTAATATAGATCTAAGAGTATTTTTTGTTTTAAATGTCGTTCTTAGAAAGGGCAATTTTAATAAATACAGAATTTATTACAGAAAAGTGATTCTTTGATGAGAAATTTGTCTCCGTTTGGTTTTTTTGTTTTTACCCAGTGATTATTTATTTATTTAAGAACAGATATCTTTGATATTTTTTGAGTTTTAGATCGTGGCCAAAAACTCTTGTACATTGTGTCCCAATTCAGTCGTTCCTTTTGTACACTTTTCACTTAAAATTCTTTTGTTTTGTTCAGCTCTCTTCAATTACAACTGTTGGCATGCTTTTCTGTCTTTATAGGTAATGGACATTTCTCAAAAGTCGATCTAGAAGAGCCGATAAGTTTCTTTAGGTTACATAGAGATAGTTCCATGCTAGCTGTAGCTCTCGAGGATTATACTGTAGCTATTGTTGACACTGATACCTGGAGAGTTGTAAGAAAGTTCGTAGGACACGTAGCACAATTAACAGACGCCACATTCAGTCCAGATTCCAGGTGGCTGAGTTAGTACAATAACATTAACTTGAAACCTCCAAATAAGCTCTTAATTATCTCTTACAGTAACTTCCTCCATGGATTGTAGTATACGGACTTGGAATATACCCTCAGGACAGTTAATAGACCAGTTCTCTACAACGGCAGCTCCTATATCAATTAACATGTCCCCAACTGGTGAAGTACTTGCTACAGCTCATGTAGATTATTTAGGAATCTATCTGTGGACAAACCGAACACTTTATCAGAAAGTTACATTAAAATCCTTGACTCCCGAGGAAAATCCTCCTTTAATTGAACTACCAGAAGTAAGACGTGTCTTTTTATTTAAGAAATAATGGATTGATTAGTTGTTTTAAGGTGTTGCAGGAATTTAAGGAAGAACCAGAGGAAGATGAAGCAAATGATGGACCTGAATTTATATCTCCAGAACAAATTAGCAAAGATCTTCTCACCCTTTCTGGGTTGAGTACATCTAGGTGGCAAAACTTGCTGAATCTTGATGTAATCAAACAACGAAATAAGCCCAAAGCTCCAATAAAAGCACCAAAGAGCGCTCCGTTCTTTCTCCCAACCGTTTCAACTTTAAACAATTTTGAATTCGACTTAAGTCAATCTCTGCCGGTGGAGGAAGGACATAGCAAACTCCTAATTCCAGAAGACATGACAAATTATACCGAATTCGGAAAACTGCTGAATGCCTCTGTAGAGTCTAAAGATTTCTCTAAGGCGATGGAGAAGCTGAAGTCTTTCGGACCGTCCATGATTGATTTTGAGATAAAATCATTATCACCAGAGGGCGGTGGATCTGTAATTATCATGTTTCAGTTTTTGAAACTGATCGAATCTGTTTTGAAGTCGAATAAAGAGTTTGAACTGGCCGAGGCTTATTTGAGTGTATTTTTGAAAAACCACGGTGGTTTTATAGCAGAGAATGAAAGTTTGAGAAACTTTTTGCCGAACTTATCCAGTTGTCATTCAGTGGTTTGGAACAGGTTGCAGGAGAAGCTCATGTACTGTACTTGCGTCATTCAGAATTTAAAGAGCATGTAAAAATTTAGAAATAAATATATTTTTTTAAATAATAAATGTTTATTTTTGTTCCTTCCTGCAATTTTAATGTACAACTTTGAATTTGCCTTCATTTTTCAGAATTTGATCTTTGAAGAGTATTATTTTTTATTATTATTATTTTTTTTATAAAATAGCGGCTCAGTATTGTTTTTTCGGGCGTCTCTGAAGAGATTTAGCACTAAACACCAAATCACTTGTTTTGAACTGCTCGACGCACGCTATATAAAAAATCCTACCTAACGAAGCGTGTAAAAATCATGAACCGTGAAGTTTACTAAGCCTTACATTAATAATTGAAAAAGTTGACTGAACGGGATAGGTCCTTTATCTCGGTTCATGATTTTCTTACATTATTCTATTTGAATGCTTTCATATGCTTCCAAAGCCCAATTATTATTAACACTTTTAATTAGTCTTAAATTACTAATATCTATACTGTAGTCGTGTTCGATTGCATGTTGGGCAACACAAATTTTTTCATTTCTCCCATATCTAATGTGGGCAATAATGTTCTTTATATCTTGTCAATATGGATCTTTTTGTTTTTCCCAATATACCTTCGATCACAGTCTTGACAACTCATTTCGTACATCGGCGACTTTTCATGTTGGTCTACTTTATCTTTTAGATTACCCAGAACTTCTCTTAATTATTATATGGTTTGTACACAACCTTAATGTCCATTTTGTTCAAAATTTTATCTAGCCCTCTTGTTAATTGGGCATCAAATGATATTACCATGAATTTCTTTGTTTTCTGATACTTTTGAAAACTCAAGATTCTTTCAATAATTTTCTGAACTTATGTTTTCTAATTAATTTATCTACAATGTTCTTATTATAACCATTCAATTCAGATACCTCCCTAATTAATTTTAATTATTTGTTACAATTATCTTTATTTAAAGGAAAATTAATTTATCTATTCACCATAAAATTTAAACTAGCTATCTTATTTTGGAAGCTATGATTTGAATCGTTAGGAATGTATCTCGAAGTGGTGGTGTTATTTCTGAAAATATCAAAATCTAACCTATTTTTATTGTTTCTACTGACTAAAACATCCAGAAATGGTAAAGTATCGTTGTTTTCGAGTTAATGCGTGAATATTATATTTTTGGGATTTACTTTTTTAAGTTCTTAATAAAATCATCTAAATTTTCATTTTTCGAATCGAAAATGGCAAAAACGTCATCCACATATCTTAACCATACCTCCGGAAAGTAACTGAATTCAGCTTTTGCCTCGGTTTCAAATTTAGTCATAAATAAGTTGGCTAAGAACGGTGACAGAGGATTGCCCATTGCAGTTCCATTTTGTTCATAAAACCTGTTATTAAGATGAACACAATTTTGCTTCATACATAATCTTGTTAAGATGTACTTAAAAAAAAAGTGATTTGCTGTTTAGTGATAAATCTCTTCAAGGTTAGTGTTTCACACCAAAGGTTCCAATAGAAAAATTCATCCGAAACACAAAAAAAAACCTTTCCGTTTGTTTGTGATATATGCACGGGAAGGATAAACCTATAGTTTTGATTGATTGCGCGGTTGGCTCTTGGTGAAACATAGTAACAATGATAATAATTAAAACACTTGGTATTTGTTTCACAATATATTCAAGATATTCTCTAACATGTTTCGGCCTCGCGACCATTCTCAAAGAGAGTTATGTATAAACTCTTAAAAGTTTATACATAACTCTCTTTGAGAATGGTCGCGAGGCCGAAACATGTTAGAGAATATCTTGAATATATTGTGAAACAAATACCAAGTGTTTTAATTATTATCATAAACCTATAGAATTATAATAAATTATTAAATTAAAACTTAAGTAAGCTTTGAAACAAAAAATGTTCAAAGTTTGTACTATTTTTTCGACATTTTTATTTCAAGAAGTAGTTTATTTACACGAAATCTTTAAAACTTTAGATACATCCTTCGGATAATGATATAGAGAAAAGCCTCTCAAAATTTCAGACCAATCGATCGATAACTTTTTGAGTTACAGAGCGCGCAGTTTTAAAAACACAGTGTCGAGATAATCGCATTTGAAGTATCAGTGCGATAAAACGATTAGTTTTGGTGACTTACCATGAATCAGCTATCCCAGGTGCATATAATAGACCTTCAACCTCTTCGAAAAGCTGGTTTTCTTCAACCTGCTGCTGTCTGTTTTCGGGCTGTTTTGTCTCGGAAAGACTCACCCGGTTGTCTCGTTACTCGCGCCTCACCGGTGATTTCGGCGAAAACTTTGGCATAGGTGTCAATAATTATACTTGCACTATACACACAAATACTCTATGACTTGTACTTAGCCCGAAACTTTCTCCCTGTTTATCAGTAGCGAGCGAGCGATATATAAGAACATAAAAAAAGCTATCTTAAATAATATAAAAAGCACTGGAATATCTACACATCGTATTAAAAACAATCATTTTATAGACATAAACAATGTTAAATTATTATATTCAGAAAAGAAAAGTAAAAAATTAGACCTATTAGAAACATTAGAAGTAAAAATATTCTTAAGAAATGGTCATATAATAACGACGAATGACCAGCTGAATTTCCAAAACACCCCGGTAATAGATTAAAAATTAAAACAGACAGCTAAAGACCAAGAAGAGAGATTGGAGAAGGTTGAGAGAGAAATAAGAAGAAATAACATTATAGTGCAAGGATTGACTGATGAAGATAGGGAAAAGAACAGGGGCAAGTAAAAGAGAAGGTGCAGGAATTGCTGAGTAGAAATTAATACAGCGGTAGCTATAAAGGAAATCACGAAATTGGGAGCCTACAAACCAAATAAAAAAAAGACCAGTTCTTGTAAAGCTACAAACATGGGACAAGAAAATGGAAATATTTAAAAGGATCAAAGAACTGAAAGGGAGAGACATCTGGATTAATGATGATTATACAAAAAAGGTTCAAAGGAAAAGGAAATGTTTGATACCCCACTTAAAACAAACAAAACCGCAAGGATACACAGCCTATCTTATATACAACAAGATAATTGTGAGCGGACAAACGTACTGAATAGAAGATCTCGAAAGTCCAGAAAATATATAAAAGGAAAATAATAAACGCATAGCTAACGAAAGGACACCGGAGACTGAGGCCCTCAAGGAAGAACGGAGAAAACTCACGAGAACTGAGCGAAAAAACTGATAAGGGAAGGTGGAGGGACGAACAAAGATGACGACGATGGGGCAATGAAAAGAAAAGCGAATAAAATGGCAAATAGAAAGAGGAAGAAGGAACGTGCGGTAATACAAATAGGAACCTGGAATGTAAGAACATTGTTAGCTGTAGGAAGGATGGAGGAGGTTGCCAGAGAAATGCTGGAATATAGAGAATATAGAGAATATAGAATATAGGAATATAGAGATAGCAAACGAAGAAGAGAAGGATGAGTCCTACGATAAACTAAGTAAGACTTGCGAAAAAACACCAAAACATAACACAATCGTCCTTATGGGAGACTTCAATGCAAAGATGGGAAAACTTCAATGCAAAGATGGGAAAGGAAGAATATTGGAGGGAAATGGCTGGAAAAGAAACCTTGCATAACGACACAAACAACAATGGAACGAGACTGGGAAATTTAGCAACAGAAATGGAAATGTACATAGCACAAAATACCAACACAAAATGTAGCATAAAGTAACATGATTAATCCCAGGCAGAACGACAGGAAACCAGATAGACCACATCCTCATAGACAAAAGAAGACAAAAAATGATATAAGATGTAAGATCGTAACGAGGAGCAGACGTGGATACTGGCCACATTCTAGTAATAGCGAAGCTTAAGCTAAGAATGGTAGGTGGAGTGAATTTACAAACAAACAGAAGGAGATGGAACATTGAGATGATAACAGGCAAGGAGTCACTATACGAAGAAGAAGTCAGAAAACAACTAGCAGACAGTCCAGAAGACGAAAACATAGAAGTAGAATGGAGTACTTTAAAAAGATGTACTGAGTACGCGGCAGATAAGATAATGGGAAAAAATCCATAGAAGGAAGGAAGGAATGGTTTAACCAAGAATGCAGAGGAAGAGGGCTGCTAGATTGAAATGGTTAAGAACAGAGAGTGATGTAGACTACAGGGTATATCAGGAAATTAGAAAAACAGTACTAAACTAGTAAAAACTAAAAAAAACAGATGGATAGAGAAAATGATGGAGATGATAGAAAAAGATAATAAGAATAACAAAATTATACAGATATATCAAAAGACAAAATGCGAAAAGGAACACAACAAACATAAGTAGCACCGAATGGGCGAATCATTTTAGAAAAGGATGGAAACCTGGAAGGCAATATGGAAGAAGAACTGGATATACCCACAGAAGAAGAATTTAATGATGTAATAACTCAAATTAAATAAAGCAGGTGGATTAGATAATATGGTCAATGAGATGATAAGATACGGGGGAGAAACCTTAGGAAGAAGAATATTTAAGCTGATAATTCATATCTGGAAGAAACAAAAATGCCTAGTAAGTGGAAAAAAGGGATAATAATGTCAATTTATAAGATCCAAAATATTGTGCAAATTACAGGGGAATTACCTTACTTCGTGTTGTATATAAGATACTGATCATGATAATAAATAACAGATTGATGATATATACAGAAGAAAAAATTGGAGACTGTCAATATGGCTTTAGGAGAGGCAGATCTACTATACATATAGTAAAACAAATAATCGAAAAATCTCAGGAATATGGAATGGAATTACAAATTGTGTATATGATTTCAAACAAGCTTTCGATAGTTTGAAACGGGGATAAGTAATGAAAGCTATGACGGACATGAAAATACCGGGCAAGCTAATAAGACTAAAAGAAATGACAATGAAAAATTCACAAGCAGTAGTTAGAACAGCGGATTTTGAGATCAATATAAGAGTAAGACAAGGAGATGGGCTATCAATAACATTGTTATATTAAAACTGGATGCAGTAATCAAAGAGTGTATTTGCACGGAAACAATCATCAATAAAGCGATACAAACAGTTGCATACGCAGATGATTTAACTGTACCAGCTAGAGACAGAATAAGCCTGGAAGAAACAATTCAAAAAATTGGACATGAAGCAAAAAAAAGAGGCATCACAATAAATCAAGAAAAAAGCAAATAAATGGAAATAAGGAAAGAAAATACAAGAGTTACAACCAAATCAGTAAAAATATGAAAATACGAATTTGAAGTAGTGGAAAATTTTAAAAATTTGGGAATAATAATAAATAGCAAAAGCGTCAGAAACATAGGGATTGATCACAGAGTACAGGCGGGACAAAGCCTATTATAAATTCAAAAGCATTATGAAAAGCAAAAACATAAGTATAAATACAAAAATGCAGGTATATAAAGCAGCTATTAGACCGGTGGTGACCTATGGAGCGGAGATAATGAATTTAACATACTTGGAACAGGAAAAGTTATGAATATTCGAAAGAAAGATAGTAAGAATATGTGGATTAAAGAAAGTTGCAGAAGATGAACATAGAAGGTTAATGAATTTTGAAATAAAAACCATTTTGAAAGGAGAAGATATAGTGAAGACCATAAAAGTGCAAAGACTCCGCTGGTTTGGTCATATAAGAAGAATGGAAGACGACAAAGTAGTAAAGAAAATTACAATGTAGAGACCAGATACTAACAGAAGAAGGTGGAGACCGAAAAGTAGGTGGGGGGATCAGGTGCGGGAAAACATAAGGAAATTGGAAATACAAGCATGGTGGGAAAAGATACTGGACCGAGATGTGTGGAAGAAAATAACGGAAGAAGCGGGGACAAACAATAGGATTGAATAAGGCAAGAACAGAGGAACGTGGACTAACTCACCACAAGAAATGAGTTTCTAGAGCTCAAAAGAATCGAGCGGCTGCAATTCCTAATGTAATGTAGAGCCATGTATACATAATAGATAAGATCATATTGTAATTGAATAGCCCGGTTTTTACCTGCCGATATTTACAACTCAGCATCTAAGGTTTGGATGCGCAGTAGCCTAACGCCTCGGAGCTCATTGGAAGCTGCATTCGTCGTGCTAACATCGGTTGAGTACTGTACATTCGCAGAACTCTTCGTTCTCTGCCTCTGTTAGACAGTGACCCACTCACTGTTTCGTTTGCGCATCTTGGAGGCCAAGATGCTGATTAAGCTATCTGGGTCGCGATATGCGGGCTCCGGCGCGCTCGACTGTATGTGCGATAACTCCGTAAATATTTAATATTTTTATTTTTTCTCTTGCCAGTATACTCTCAATATATTATATTTTTGAAATATATGTAAAAAAAATCAATTTTTGGAAATTTCTAAAGGGATTTATAACCGAATAAAACAATTTTTTACTTTGTTATCTATCATCTTTATTTTTTAACTCTGTGTGGCTATAGTTTCGTGAAACAATGTTACATTATCAAACACTACTTTTAAACTAAGGTATTACAGCTGTTCCTATGTACCTAATTTTACACTTCTATTGGGGTTAATTTTTTACAATATTTTAAATAGTGGGGAATTTCGGAGATCTGTCTGGTCGTTTAATAACTGTCTAGACGGGTCTTTATTATATTTATAAATTTCAATCGCTTACAGTTTCGATTATAAATCGCGAACAATGCAGAAGAGAAACGTGCTATTCATTCGAAATTATTGCGACGAATGGCAAGTTGAAGCGATAAAGCAAAAAATTCGGCACCGATCGTGCGAAGGCGGCTTTTATGAAAAGCCATAGTGTCACGCGTAACCCATCGGCGATGACTTTTTTGGTCAAAGAAGAGACTTGTCTGTTTATAAATACTTTGATAATTGTTTAAAAAATTAAACGTTTTTAAGAACATTAAATATAAAGCTTAGTTTATATCGCCAAATAAACAACGTCTTGTATAAACAAATTTAATATCAAATGAGCAAATTACAAAAAAGGATCCTTAAATCCTTAACACAGAAATAATTTATATCAAAAATATATACATAACAAGAGGTAGAATCAAATTATCTATTTGACTAGTGAGTGCTTCCACCAATGATGTCGTTAAGACCGATAAAACAATCCTTACGAGATGTTCATTGTTTAAAAATGACAAACAACCTGAAATATATACATATAAGTTTTATATTTAGCCATCATGATCCATATGCTTGGGTTTTTGTTAAAATTGAACAATAACTAGAAAAAATCAATTTCCAAAATAAAAATCATTAGTTTCTAGTGTCATAACATTAAAATGAGTCAATGATAAATTACAAGTGATAATCTGGTAATTTTTATTTTATCTTGAAAAACATTTACTTTTTAAATTTTATCAAAAAATAATGCCATTATATTTTGAAATTGATGTCGTTCAAATGTCCCTCTCAGTTCACACTATACGGTTCCCAAGTATTTACATATCTTAATTTTAAAAAAGTCCATTTTAGATTAACTAAATAGAATTTTCTAAACCACTCTCTTATTACGGTACGTTGAACCGATACCTCTCATAAATAATTGGGTTTATTTACGATGAACCGAATTATAATTAAGTTAATTTTTCAAGAACATTACGAGAATTCAAATTGATCACATGAACGATATATATATATATATATATATATATATATATATATATATATATATATATATATATATATATATATATATATATATATATATATATATATATATATATATATATATATATATATATATATACATATATATATATATATATATACATATATATATATATATATATATATATATATATACATATATATATATATATATATATATATATATATATATATATATATATATATATATATATATATATATATATATATATATATATATATCATCATCATCATCATCATCATCATCAGCCCGTATCGATCCACTGCAGGATGAAGGCCTCTTCAGCATGCTTCCAACCTTCACGGTCCTGGGCTTTTCTCTGCCACTCGGGTCCAATATACTTAACGATGTCATCAATCCATCGTGCTTTCGGTCTTCTTCGCGGACGTTTGCGATCAAGCGGTATCCACTCCAGGATTGCCTTGGTCCATCTGTCGTCCCATCGCCTCGCTATATGGCCTGCCCATCTCCATTTCAACTGTTTTACTCTTCCAATGATGTCACAGACTTTTGTTTGTTCCCTGATCCATGCGCAGGACTTTCTATCTCGTCTTGTAATGCCAAGCATACATCTTTCCATTCCCCTCTGTGCCACCCGAAGTTTTTGAATTGATTGCGATGTGAGTGTCCAGGATTCACTTCCGTATGTCATAACGGGTAGAACGCACTGATCGAATACTTTTCTTTTCAGGCAAAGTGGGAGTCTGCTCTTAAACACTATGTTGAGCCTACCAAATGCCTGCCAGCCACATTTAACACGCCGTTCCACCTCCCGGGCGGTATTCCCCTCCATGGAAATCCTCTGCCCAAGATATACAAAGCTGTCCACAATCTCTAAATCCCTTCCTAGAACTGAAATTCTTCTGTCCTGAGCGAAGTTATTGAACATAACCTGACTCTTTTTCAGGTTTATTTTCAAGCCAAATGGTTCGCCAGCCCTTTGCAGTTCTTGTATGCGTCTTTGCAGCTCCTCTGGGTCTTGTGAAATGAGAATAATATCATCTGCAAATCTAAGATGGTTTAAGTTTGCACCATTGATCTTTACACCATCCTGTTCCCAATCCAGTTTACGGAATACTTCTTCAAGGCCAGCCGAGAAAAGAATAGGCGATATTGCGTCACCCTGCCGTACACCTCGTTCTATATTAATTCCCACTTCAAGATCATCAAGGTGAATTGTGGCTGTAGCTCCATCATATATCGATTCTAATAGGTTTACATAGGCTCTCTCTACACCTTGGCTAAGCAGTGCATCCATTATCGCATGCTTTGAGATGGAATCAAATGCTTTTTCGTAGTCGATAAAAGCCAAGCACAGTGGCATGGTGTATTCGTTGTGCCTTTCTATGACCTGCTGTACAACCTGGATGTGATCCATTGTACTGAATCCACTTCTGAATCCTGCTTGTTCTCTTGGTTGTGCATCATTCAGTTTTTTTAATATTCTTTTAGAAATTATCTTAGTGAAAACTTTGTACATCACTGATAGGAGGCTTATTGGACGGTAGTTCTTTAAATCTTCCTGTGCTCCTTTTTTATGTAAAAGGATCACTTCTGCATTTTTCCATAAGTCAGGTACTTTTTGTTCTTTGAGGCATTTTGAGTATAATTTTGCCAGTGTTTTATGTAACGTCCTACCACCAGCTTTTAGCATTTCGACAGTTACACTATCCTTTCCTGGAGCCTTGCCGTTCTTCATCAATTCTATAGCATTTGTTACTTCCTCCACTAGGATATCTGGTATTATATATTGTTCTTCCGTGGGTATTGCTGTCCCTGACTGGCTCTGATCTTCATATAACTGGGAATAAAACCTTCTGACAATCTCTAACATTTGGGTACGCGCCCTGCACACTGTGCCATCCTCACGCTTTAAACCATATATTTGCGTTCTTTTGTTTCTCAGCTTCTGTTTAGCTTTGTTAATTCCTTTGTTTTCTTCCAGGGTTTTTTGCACTAGCTGCATATTGAATCGGCGCGTGTCCTCTCTGATACGTTTTCTTATAGTTTTGCAGAGCTCAGTGTACTCGACCCTGTCAAAAGGACTACCTGCATTTCTCATTGCTCGCCGTTTCTTCATTAAATCAATGGTCTCACTGGAGATTTTTGTTTGTTTGAGACATTTTTCCTCTGGTGCTATTGAAGCAGCCGTTTGAAGTCATTGTTGGCGATTTCTTCATATTGAACTGATATTTCCACCTCCTCTGGATCTTGTAACGCAGCAAACCGGTTTGACAAAGCAATCTCAAAATCGCTTCCTCTCTCCAGCAGTTTTCCAGAATCCACCTTGCCCTTCTTTGATCTTACCATTTTTTCGCGCTCTTTTCGACAGTCAATCCGAACCCTTGCTCGTACCATTCGGTGGTCACTTCCAACATTAAAATTGTTAAGAACAGTACAATTGGTAAATATTGTTTTATCGTTGGTCATGATGTAGTCAATTTCGCTTGTGAGCCCAGATGGACTTTTCCATGTCCATTTTCTGCTGATATTTTTCTTATAGAATGAATTCATAATATATAGTTCTTGTCCTTCAGCAAAATCAACTAATCTGTCACCTCTATTGTCTCGCTCACCAGTTCCATATGGGCCAGTTGCATTTTCGTCTGTTCTTGTTGTTCCAATTCTGGCATTAAAATCACCCATCAGGATTTTGTACCTACATTTCTCCTTGTATAAAAGCTGGGCCACATCATCATAAAATTCCTCAATTTCCTCATCTTTATGGTTTATAGTTGGTGCATAAGCTTGGACGATTTGAAGCCTAAACTTTTTATTCAGCTGAATGACGCATTGGGCTAATCGGTCGGATGTACTTTCAAATTTTACCACACTGTCCTTCAGCTTTCGATTGATGAGGAATCCTATTCCGCCACATCGGCCATTTTCCGTACCTCGAGTGTAGAGTACGTGTCCAGTTGGTTCCAGTTTGATTAACTCTTCACCCTTCCTTCGTGTTTCACAGAGCCCAATAATATCCCAATGTATGTTGTCAAGTTCGATTAACAGTTCTTGCAATCGGACCTCTGTTTTCATAGTCCGTATATTTAACGTTGCAATGTCAAAAGTCCAATGGCAGCCTGATCTAACCCGGTGATTCTTAGCACCCTCTGCCTTGGGGCAGGTCTTCCCGCTGCCGTAGGTAGTTGCCCCTTGGCCTCCGGGGAATGAGGGCCGTGTTTGAGGTTGTACTGTCATATTTCAACATACTGAAATACCATGTTGAAGGTATGGACCGCGTAATCTGCCACGCTGGTCCAATGCGGGTTGGCAGATTTTGGATCATGTTAGTCTGAGGCCTCCGCTTTGACCTGTCCGCCAGGGGTGACCCTCCCAGGAGCATAGACTCCAGACGGCATAGCTCAAAGCTTCATTGCCCTACTCAAACCTATATATATATATATATATATATATATATATATATATATATATATATATATATATATATATATATATATATATATATATATATATATATATATATATATATATCATCATTATATAGTATATACATTTATATTTACGATCTAGGACACATCGTGCCGTGTCGTGCAGGGCACATACCTAGATGGGCAAGTCCTAGATGGGCTGAAAAATATATTCGAAAATTTTACGCATTTTAAGCCCAACTAAGCAGCAAAAAACTGAAACAAAAAATCTGAAAAAACAAAATTTAACCAAATATTTCGGGGTTTAAGAGCGAAAACATCCTTAAACACTCTTATATGAAAACTCTTTATATAATGACACTGACTACAGACACGGAAAATTTAACTTAAATTACCATAACACTATGAACATATAAACAAAAAAAAAGAAAACCTGGAGAGGTAAGGAAACAGTGGCGGCTCGTGAGAGAGGGCGTTGGGGCGCCGCCTCTCCAGCTTTATCACCGTAAACAATTTTTCAGAGCAAAACACCATATTTTATTTCCATTCAGTTTCTTTCCTTTAAAACACATTTTAAGATATTAAAAAGAACGTCTGTCGACCCATCACACCAAATAATGCGGATAAAAATTCCATCCTCTCGGCACAATTTTTACATCGTTGGCCGGATGTTTACCTGCAGCGACCGTTCGCCACAGTCATCTTATCTCGTCGTTGGCGTTACATGTTTTGTTGGCTGCCAGAATTCGGGAGTTTAACTACTTTCTAAAACATGCGATTTGGACGTAGATTCTCCGCGACCGAGAGTGTCGGTAATTAGTTTTAAACGCTGATTTGACGAATACGAAGCGTTTGATATGTCTCGCGTCGCGTATTTCGTTCGCCTCGCGAATACTTGTTTTGATTTGGGATTTGCTACGTGTGTACACACTGAGTAGTACTTTTTGAAATAAAAATAATCAACTTTTAATTACAAACATGAAGATTTAAAACAGTTAATAATGACTAATTTAAATTTGGAAGAGAAAGTTGAATTAAAAACTAATGGTCGTCCCACGCCAGTGTTGAATTTGAGTCAGGTTCAAAAAGAGTGTAAAAATAACAACAAAAAATCTTCAGCAGTAGTTTTCTTCTACGCCGTTCCACTTTAAAAACCCCGTGTTGCACATAAAACAGAAGGGGATAATGGGTTTTCATAATAATAATAATAATAGCAAATTAACGGCTTGTATTTCATCAGTCGCCTTTCCTAAAAACAGATTGAGTAATACAAAATAAAAATGGTTTAATAGTATTCAACAAATAGTATGATTTGAAATATCACAAAAAACAAACCTACGGATCACTTTAACATAATACAGAGCATTCTTTTAATCCGGGAATCCACATAGGCTATAAATGTCCACAACAAGACAAATTGGTAATAATTAACACTAAATCAGTACCACATACATTTATTGTTTTTTTTTCTTCACTTTTTATAATAATTTATTTTCTTTGAATTATAGCATATAGAAGCAGATGCCGTGGAAGAAAAAAGAAGAGAAGCACATGTACATTTTTTCTACAAAATATTGTTGACATGCACACAGCGAAAACTATTTTAAATATTCGACACGTGGATTACAGGATTAATGAAGGATCTGATAAGATAAAACAAATAAATACCTATGTAATAAAGTAGATATATAAATCCTAGCTGAGAAAAAATACAAGCCACTGTTCCTTCTACAGTTTTAGATGTTCCTTTCCACTTTATTTTACCAAAATTGGATCCTACATAACTGGCAGTGGTATCTCCTATACCTAAAATAGTTTTTAATAATCCATGATAGACTTTACCTTTGACTAAGATAAAAAAAATCACCTATAGAGAGCAGACCACTTAAAAGGGGTAAAATTGTAAATTGGGCAGAGTCAGTTACATCACAAGGTGATGGGTGAAGCCATATAGGCAGTGACAACCCAGCCATGAGATAGATTGGTGTTAAAGCAATCGAACCGGTATCTTTCTCATCGTTAAACACTATAAAACCTTCTTGTAATTGACTTCCTAAAGGGGGTATTAAAAGTACCCTTAAAATCTAAAAGAGAATAACCAAGATTAATGTTGTTATAGAAGTCCCTTTTGCATAGGTAATTTTTTCTTTTAGAGGCCAAACTTACTTCTAATGCAAAGAAGAATCCAAGCACCACTCCTGTGGATAAATACAAAAATGAACACCTATAATATAATCCTGGTATATATACTAATACAGCCAGTATATGAAATATTTTTCTAACTCCCGTGGATGCTTTTTTGGCATAAAAAATTTGGTTTTTCACAGCTAAAACTGCCAGGCCTATACAGAAGCTCCAATAAATGAACAACTTCAACTGCAATAAACATAAAGTATAATAAAAACTAATACTTTTGAACAACTGAGAACTTACTAATGGAATGTCTCCTAAAACTTGTCTAAAAATCCATAAAATTGGACTTTGTTGTAAAATTACATGTAATGGCAAGAAAACTATTAAAATTACCACACCAAATGTAATTAAATAAAATGTTTTGGCAGTTCTAATTTGAAATTTATATAATAAAAATACCAATGATATTATTCCCAATAAACCAAACTAAAATCAAGGCATATATTTTTTAAGTAATATTTAATTTATATAAAACTTACTTGTATAATGATAGTTGATATATGCATGTTACTTTTAACAAAATATCTGTTGTTTATATTTGCATAAATGAAATATATATTATAACATATACAATTAATAAATAACACAAAGGCCTGTGCTACCAATCCTCCTTCACCTAATGTAAAACTTTGCCTTAATTCCCTCATTATAAAGCAATATACTTTTAAGAAGAAAACTGTCGTTAATAAACCATTTACAAATGAAAAGATCCATCCTAAAAATCCACATTTTATAAACAATGTTTAAATGTATATATAAAAATCACTACCCACCTTTATGTAAACATACATTAAATAAACTGCCAGTTAATACTGCAATCAGTAAAGGCCAAATATTCAATACTTTTAATCTGTTCTTCTTATAGCAGCTCAAGATAATATATAAAGAGTTACAAAATAAAGTGAATGAAGTAAGCGTAGCTAATTTGTAGGTAGGTGTAAGAATAATTGTGTGTCTAATTGAAGAAATAATTAAACTGATCGGAAGTAAGAATAGCAACCAAAATCCACTTCCAGCATTTGGTCTAGAGAGAAAAAAGAGTAAGTATATTATCCTTACCAGAATTTTAAATTTTTTACCTGACAGAAAAACTATTTTTTATGATGAATTCTTGGATAATTTCTTGTGACATGGTTATTTTCTAAACAGGAAGTGTGAATAAAGATTAAGTCTTTTCTTAGCCTATTTTATATTTCTATTTTAAGGTTTCACATAATAATCTTTATCTTTTTGGATTTTAACCTCAGACCATACTTCAAAATATTATTCCCAGTCGAAAATGCTTTAGCACCGAAAACTAACAGTTGTTACATAAAAAAGAATAGTAATTTGTGATTTATTATTACAACTAACTATATTAACAAAGCTAATAAAAATATAATAAGATATTATATTAAAGATTTTCTGTGTAGATTCTAGTTTTAATTTATTTGTAGTTAAAATAACTTACTACATAATGTAAAGCTCACTTAATAGCGACATGACAAACTGTCACATATTTAACCTCCAAAACATCATTTGATCATAACTTTACACCTTGTATTTTTTAAATCTGATTTAAAACAATGTTTATTGCATATTTACAAATCAATAAGTATAAAATAATGGGATAAAAATTAGATTAACCAATTTACGAAGAACCGAATAAAAATTAAGTTGATTTTTCAAGAATATTGGGAGAATTAGAATTGAAAACATGAACGATAAAAAGGATAATTCCAGCTTTAGAAGCTACCTAGACGAACCTGGATTAGAGGTATTTACTTAGGTTTAGTAAATATAATTTTCGTCTTGCAATTATTCTTTTTTTTTAGAATATTACCTTGGATGATTCACAAAAAACAAAATTTCTCGATGGTAAATATTTTTTTATACATTTAAACTATTCCATTGATAATATTTAATACTTAATACACTGGTAATTATTTTAGGCGAGACTGTGGTAATGGAAGCTCAGAAAGTATTAATGTACACACCTTTAGCTGAAACAACAAAAAAACTTGTGGGTGTTCTAACAATAACAACATTTAAATTATCATTTGCTTCTGCTGAAGAAAATGATCCAGCAAATTGTTATCAGCAAAATGTTTTATTAGGTGTAAATGATGTTTGTTTATCTTTAATTGATTCTATTTACCTTAATGGGGATAAGAAGAAAAAATTAGTACCTGGCCAAAATGTTAGTGGTAAAGTGAAGGAATTATTAATAATTTGTAAGGTAAAATTATTATATACTTCTTTGTTAAGTGAGGTATAATGTACATGTTTTTTTTTCTAGAATATGAAATACTTTGAATTTAGTTTTAAGTTAAGTGATAAAGATAGTGGTAAAAATATTGCAAATGCTTTGTTACATCATGTTTACCCAAAGAGGCATCAGTTGTTATTTGCCTATGATTGCAAGTGAGTAAAATATGGATATCATTGTATAAAGTAAGTACATTTCAAATATTTCTAGGGAACCTTATGAGGAGACATGTGCTTTTAAAGAAGCAAGACTGTATCAAGTTAAAAATGATTGGGAAAAGGAGCTTCAGAGGACTGGTTGTCCCAATTGGAGGCTGAGTATGGTTAACTATAACTTCCAGGCCTCTCCTCTTTTAATTGAAAGTCTTATAGTCCCTCAGTCTGTCACTGATACCATTATAAAAGATGCAGTGGAGAAATTTAGGAATAGATTTTGTCCTGTTTGGGTAACTATCAACAGTTATGTTCTTATATTTAGTGAATGATTGTTTATATAGGTTTGGGGCACTAATAAAGGTGCTGCCTTGGTAAGAATGGCTGACTTACTTCCAACAATAAATGATAGAACAGAAGAAAACAAACTTCTGGAACATATAAGAAAAAGCCATCCTGAAAAGAAACCACCTCACATAATGGATCTTTCTTCTCCTAGTCCAAAAGAAATCCAATCTAGTTATCTAAAATTAAGAGATCTGTGTACTCCAGATACACCATCAAAGTTTAAACACCAGGATTTTAAATTTTATGCTGCCTTAGACTCAACAAAATGGCTGACTCATGTTGCTGCATGTATGTGTAAAGCAGTGGAAGCTGCCAAGAAAATTGATGTAGATAATTGTACTGTGGTGATTCAAGAAGGTAAGGTCATGTACTTGTTAGTAAAGTGAAATGTTTATGGTTTATTTTAAGATAATGGTCAGGATTTAAACTGTTTGGTGTCCAGTCTGACTCAGATTATCCTGGATCCATTCTTTAGAACGAAATATGGTTTTCAATCTCTTATACAGAAAGATTGGGTAGTACTGGGACATCCTTTTGCTAATAGATTGGGTCATATCATAAGCAGGGTAATATTAAAGCTGATATTCCTTAGATAGTGTGTAAAAAGAAAATTATAGGATACTGAACAATCTCCTGTATTCCTACTGTTTCTGGATTGTGTCTGGCAGCTTCTTCAACAATTTCCACAGGCTTTCCAAATAAGTGAGACCTATTTGACCACATTATGGGATTCTGCTCATATATCATTGTTTGATACATTTCTATTCAATTGTCAGCATCAAAGGATAATGGCAACGGCGGTGAGTAATTTATTTTGTAGTTTTTTTTCTTTGGAAGCAAAAAAATAGTTGCATTGAAATCGAAAATATTACTGGTTACGTGCAAGGCTACAACTTCGACAGTATTTCTAACCTCGCAATCATTTGCTTCAGTAGATTACAAATTGACGAAATAAAAATAACTATGCTTGAATGAAATTAAATAAAAAAAAACTGTGCCGTGTCATGTCTTGTGACTCATAGAGTCTACAGTAAGCAAAAAAAAAGTTTTTGCCCACTCTAATTTTAAGGGTCACAAATCATGGTAAAAATTTAAAAATAAATTTGTAAATATATTAAGAAATTACATAACAGGATAATATTTTATTTGAAAATATTAATTAAATAAATAATATCTTTAACAATAACTTTTGAAAGTGCAAAAACATATTAGCATGTGGTACCTCCAAGTACTAGTAGCAACTTTTTTTAAATATTATTACTTTATTAAAATCAATTTCCATTGAAAATTCACATTGAATGTGTCATAAATTTTCTATGGGGTTAAGGTCTGGTGACCGGGGTGGTATGAACAACCTTCTAGGTGCATTGTAGAGAAGCTACTCCTTGGTAATATTTGCTATATGTTTAGGATCTTTATCCTGTAGAAATAGAAACTCCCTTCCAGCTCCATAAAAGGAACCTCTTTTTGCTTTGGAGCAATTTCCAACACACACATTAAAATCATTTGCCAAACTGAAAGGATTGCCTCCTGTTAATCCTTTCAGGTTACAATCAGAAGTTTTCAGAAGTACAATACGCCACTAATCCTCAGAGTGCCTGTATTTGCATTGAAGCAGTCTCTATGCCAAATGTGCAAATATCTTGCAGTCTGTTGATATATTTGTGTGATTTTTATTGATTGAAACAACTTTGTTTTCATGTACATTCTTGTTACATTTTGCAAATAAAAACAAATTGGTTAAGTTCGCCATTTGTGATAAATCCCTGAAAATCAGTCTGAGCAAATACTTTTTATACCTACTTTTACTTTTAGGGTAACACCAGTCCTCCATTAATTTTAAGGAGTGTGTGGGACTGGAGAGAACAATTTTGTGAAAGGGACATAGCCTTGTTTTGCAATCCCTTGTTTGATGATGGTTTTAAAAAAGCCCTAGATCCCAGCCCTAAATTGTACAACCTGGATGTGTGGGGACAGTGCTACTTTAGGTGGGTCTCAGATTTGGAAATCAGAAGGGGAGGCAGACCTCAGGTGGATCTATTCACCAGGTAAACAAGTGAAGTGTATACTATGGTGGAATGAAATGTTTCATTTCACTATTTTATTATATAATTCACATGAAATCAGGTCAGGTTAGATAATACGGGGCATCATTCCCATAATTCAAATGTTGTTCACGATCGCTAATAGAAACTGCCTTCCAGCTCCATAAAAGGAACCTCTTTTTGCTTTGGAGCAATTTGGAGTTATTAAGAAATGGCGCCAGTAATATAACTACAGTAAAAAATATATGTTAATATCATTAACTTTTCAATCTGCTTTTGTATTGGGTTGATGCAAATGTTTGTCCCGTTTTTTGCGCTAGATGGCTCTGCACCATTTTCAATTCCATTTATAATGGAAAATTTAAGACAAATTATTTGTTCGATGTTTTTATCCATTGTAAAAATCGCAAAACACACTTGAGATGAATGACAGATGATCAAACTCCTGGTCAGTATAAAGGACAGTAGTGCCAACTTAACGTTGAAAATAATTTTGACAATTCCTTTAAGCTGGCTTTTCAAATGATCAATTCCCAGTACTTTTTTGCCAGAATGTAAGAAGCATTTTCGACATTATGCTTTTTATCTCCGCTGAATGCTTTGCAGGCATAAAAGAATATATGTGTTGTATACGGTGAGAGTGCTGTTCACGACATTATGTTAACATTGCTTGTAACATTGCTGTAAACTTGGTTGACATTGCTGTAAACCTTAGTGATGCACCAAGTTCTGGACGACTGGCCGAGACTGATAGCAATGAAATATTGGTGCTAGGTGAAAGTAATCTGCATAGAATGTACTTGAAAGATCTAAGAAATTCTTGGACTCAACCAGTTAACAATGTCGCATGAATTAACGGAAACAAATTTGATACACCGAATTTCTCCTTGCGATTTTCTATTAAACCGCAACGAGATCGATACATTTTTATAACGGATGGTTACAAGTGTTGAAAAGTGGATTATAGACCATTCATTCACAGACATATTGTTCACAGCTAAGTGTATTAAAGCCAGCAATCGACCAGTACAAGTTTGCATTAGCTATCGAGGCAATGCTAGGTTACACGTGTCTTTGCCCAACCGACAAAGGCTTTTACAACTTGACTGGAATTTTTTTGGTCCGTCTATAGTACTTTCCTGATCTTGCGCCCTCCATCTACCATTTATTTAGATCGCGTTAAAGCAACATTTTTCTCAAAAAAAATGAGACTAACTTTTGTATCAATCCAACAGTTTCCACTTCAATAATTTCTTTTGTTATTTTCAAGATATTTAGTTTCGGAAATCTTACAAATCCAGTACAATTCGGACCTGGTCAACGGAAAACGCACAGGGAAAAATAATAGGAACAAAGAAGAGTATTTAGATTTGACGCAAAAAGTTAACAGTTTTTTCCCGTTCAGTCACAATAGTGCTTTAGTTAACGATCCTATCAATAATGTATTACTCACTGGTGATACTTTAGATTCCCAATCAATATTGAATCTGAATACCGAATAAAAATATTACTAATTAACTATGTTATCTGATCCTAATAACAATGGGTAAGTTAAACTGTTTATCTGTTGCTTTTCAATATAATTCCCTTCTTGTCTCGTATTGCCATGTTTATCAAAGCGATTGTTTTATCAAGGTCATCACTACATTAGCTAGGCTTTATTTTTGGTTAGCCTATATTATTAACACCCTGATTAAAATTAACACTTAAAGACCCCCATTGTATATATTAACGATATTATCAGTTAAAAACAAAAAAATGTTAGTCTTCCAAAACTGATCCAAGGATTGAGTAATAAATATCAAAAGCTATAATACACTCTCTCTGACAAAAAGGTAGAAGCAGTGAGTTTTCAGTTTAAATATTTTTCTTTGGATTACAACATCCTCAATTTGGCTTTGAGTAGAGTTATTTAGCAATATTGTTCATGACACAAGTTGGTTAGCGTGAGAAAGACATATTTCCAGATCTGAAGAGATTTTTGATAGTCTGTACTGCGATAAAAAGATAAAAGCATTAAAAAAATTAAAAGAGAAGAAAACCCATCAACACTTTATACATTTTCATCTTCGTTAGTACTTCGTAAATATTTATTCACACTTGTAGCTCACAATACAATCTTTACAATATACAATACAATCATTTTCAATACAATACCATACAGCCTGTATGTCTAGATCCTACGCTAACAATAAGAATACTAACCTACCACCCACAAAGCACTGCTTGTGTGTGGGTCAAACCCAAGGAAATAGAAATTTTAGAAAAAGAAAAACCATCACAACATTCAGCACAGGCATTCACATTACATGAAATAAGAACAAAAGGATGAAAAAGGACACAACCCCACCCCATATATTAAGGGTCAAGAACAAGGGAAATCAATTCAGTCATACTGACAAACACCGACCTGAATGAGGCGCGTACAATTTCTTTATATTTTGCTTAAATGCCAGATAACTGATGTTCTTTTTCACAATGTTATCTTATGTTTTTCGGCAAAAGGTTAAATAACCGAGGGGTTAAGACATAAAAGGACTTTCTTCAGTTTTGTTAGTGAATGAAGTGTTTAAAATAGTCAAACCGCCAGCTCTTGTGACATAATGAACATGTTGCTTATATGTTACCCCAGAGAGCTAAGATGTTTATATAGGAGAACAGCTCTCGCCACATAGTACTGGAATTTCAAAGGAAGAATTCCCGTCATAAATAAAAAGTTCCCTACTCGGGTGGTCCCTCGGTTTTCCTTAGAAATCTTTTTTGCATTCTCTCAATCGACTCAAGGTGGCTGTTGTATGAGTCACCCCTGGCAACAATTACATATGTTAAAACAGAATTAGCAAGAGCATAGTATATATGTCTTAATATATCAAATAACATACACTCTGACTTTTCTAAAACGGGCCATCACAACAAAGAGCCTTTTCTTTAAATTGAGCATATTAGGTTTCCAAGAAGGTAGCTCATCCAAAGTAACATCAAGATACTTAACAGCAGCAGACTGTTTTACCTCTATACATTACATGATGCATATCTACAGTTTAAATGATGCCATTTAATAGGCTCATAGAAGTGCCAGGGCTTTTGAAGTGCAAAATGCTAGTCTTCCTACTCTTATCCATGCTATTGAGCATTTTATTCCCAACAAACCAGTTTTTCAATATTTTCAAATCACTTTGAATATTTTGCAGCACTTTAAAGTTTCTATCCCCTGCGTATAGCACGGGTGTGTCATCAGCAAATGTAAAAATGTGGCCCTTTATTCTTAAGGAACTAAGGTCATTTATATAAATTATAAATAATATTGGGCCTAACACAGTACCCTAAGGGACTCCACACAACACTGATCTCTCTGCTTTTATACCCATTCACTTTAACAATCCGAGTTCTTCCAGATAAATAACTATGGAACCATTTGCAGATAGTTCTACTTATCCCTAATGCTTCCAACTTTTCTAATAAAATAGAATGCGACACAATATCAAACGCCTTACTAATATCCAAAAATAATCCACTTACATATTTCCCTTCATTGAGGTTTTTATACAAGTAACTGGTAAGCCTGGCTGGTAAGGCTGGATTCATTCCCATATCCTTCCTAAAGCCGTGTTGAGTTTCTGCCAGAATTTTTATTTTGTCTAAATAATTAGTTAACTGTTGTACCATTAAATTTTCACTATTTCATATCATTTTGATATCACCGGCAAAATCGCAATAGGCCGATAACTCACAGATCGAACTATTACCGCCTTTAAAAATTGGCACACCCTCAGATTTTTTAAATTGACTGGGATATTCTCCTGTTGAAATGATATATTAAATATATAAGCCTCTACTGGAGCAAACCTGATTTTTAATATGTTTTATGATTTGAGTTCCAAGCTCATTATGTCCCATACTCTTATTTGCATCTAATTGGCTAATAACATTCTTCACAGTATCATGATCAACAGGAGTGTGACTGCAAATGACTTCATCGTATGCAGCAGGGAAAATCTCTCGCATTTTATTTATTGCTGCTCTTGCTTGACTAGCCTTGTAACACCATCAAAATGCTTTTGACCCTTCAACAACCCCCCCCCCCCCCCCCCCCAGATGGTATGCCCTTGGCCGTCGCACAGATAAATAAAGACTAAGCTATTGGTTATCCATGGCTTCAATTTCCGTTTTTTGGCATTTGGTTTATACTCTTCTGCGCAATTATCCAGAATGTTCACATCACTATGTCGGTAACTGTCACTCCAATCTACCTAAGGTAACCGATCACACATTCTCTTATAATTTATTTTGATGCGATCGGTAATTACTAGTTACTATATTATTAAAACTTATTACTATATTATTTACTAGTTACTATATTATTTACTAGTTACTATATTATTAAAACACAAACATACAATGTAGTGATCAGTTATATCAGACTGACTTATTTTTATTTTAATATAACTTCGACCCACACCCAAATTAATGCATATGTGATCAAGACAGGTGCCAAACTCACCCGTTAATCCTCCATTAATCGTTTGGAACAAGTATCCAAACTGGATCTGCTTTTGGCCAATTTTGCCTCAGACGGTTAAAATTGCCCTCTTCCCCCTTCAACTCTTCTTTTGTTCGGAACTGTTTACAATTGCTGCCTTTCAAGATAAAGTCCCCATAACATTTTCTATTGTGTTCAAATCTGGAGAACGAGCTGGCCATTCCAGAACATGAATATTTTTGATTCTAAACCAAGTTTTGTTTTGTGGGTTGGAGCGTTGTCCTGTTGACAAACAAACTCCGGTCCTGCTAAATATTTAAAACATGGCCTATGGACTTTTTTTAGAAGATTTTTTGAAAAATTCTAAGTGATTTGTGGTGGTGACAATACTCTTTATTTTTTCTTTAAGGAATGCTAATAATGATATTCATCTGGACCATCGAGGTTGAACTTTTCTCGTCACTAAAAATATCGAACGTCAAGCGGGCTGGCTTGTGATAAGCGGTAGTTGTTTTTTATTTATTTTTTCCTTTTAATCCACTGACTTTTCCTAGGCAAAAGTAGGACATTACCGACATTGTTCTTGCCATAGTTTTCACCTTTATTAACAAAATGGTCGATGATTGAGGTACTACTTGAAAGATCCCTGGAAATTTCACGATTGAAAAATCCTGCTTCTTTCAATGCAATAATTCTTCGTTTTTCTTGCGCACTAAGTTTCGCAACACAACCCATAATTAAAATAACTCCCAAAAACACTTTGAAAAACTAGAACAATCTACCTTTATCTTTTTGTCGTAGATGGAATGAATTGAGAGTCGATAATATCAGGCTATTCCAAGAAAAATATTTACCTTACATGGATTAGAGTTGACGCAGATTGCATTTAATGTTTAGAATTAGACTGACGCTAAATATTTGAAATTTAAATGTTGGTTGATTAAATAATACATATTAATTTCCTGCCTCTATTTTTTGTCGGAGAGTGTATTCTGTAATAACTGATTGGAAATTTGACCAAGTGAAACATAAGAAGTGTGACAAAACGAAAAAAAAAACCTTTTCCTGTAATGAAAAGTCTGAAATGTATTATCTTTCCCATAAAATGTAAACTTTTCTATTAAGCTGCAAAAAAATAAAAATGTAGTGCAAATTTAAGATTCTTCATAAAAAAAAGCAAATATTACAATTCTTCCCGGTATTTATGAGATAGTAAACTATATAATACACGACAGGCCAATAATATGTCTAGTAAATTAAACAAGCAGCTTTAACGATAACTTTTTTAAGAGAGTCTTAAAGAATTGTAGTCATATTTTGACAATATTTTCTGACGACTTAAAACGTAAATATAAAAAGAATCGATTTTTAATTTATGACTAATATTAAGATCCTTAATTTTTTGTTCATATTTGTTTCTAATTTAAACTTCCTGATGAAGAACAACGTATTTTGTACCTTAAATGTACAGAGTAAGCTTTAAGTTATGTTATATAATTCTTTTGTCTATTAAAACCAAATATATAATATTTATGTTTTGTTTATAAGTTATGTGAATATGTTAAAAACACTAATATAATAAAAAAAATCTTGTCTGCATTCCAGTCTTTTTTTATCCTTCAAAAACATTACTGTCCTAGTAGGGGGTCCCTTTGTACTGATTCTGAAGACTTGCGAATATTATATAGTATCTAAAATGAGCATCAACGTCGTAGAAAATCTTTCAACGCAGACGCTCAACAAGGAAGAACTAGGTCTTTTAAATAAAGGTCTGTTTTACATTTGGAGGGAACTGTATAAGTAATAAAGAATAAGAGAGATTTATTGTGAGAAGCATCTCAAAAGAAATACAATACAAAATTTGCATAATTATTTTTTTTTAATAAAACCAAAAATAATTCAACTTTTCTTTGAAGATTACTCGATAAGAAAATAATTATTAATTTATCTTGACAAAATGCCGAAGGCAAAAAATGTATAGCTCGCTTTCTCCTTTCTACGTCATATATTTCTTCTCGTTCATGTAACGAAATGTGCCTAAACGTGACGCGTCCTTGAAATTTCACTCTCAATTCTAGTCCAATTATCGAATTGCCGCCTAAGAAGTTTCACTTCAAAAATATTTTCAATAAAAGTTAAACAACGTCCAAAACGTTTTCAGGATTGTCAACCGTCTGCGAGATAAAACTTGCTTTAATTCAAAAGCATATAAGGGTAATAAGGTCGAAAAGATAACGGAATTTGAAGAATTAGCTATAACTTCTAACTCAAGTAATTATAGAAAGATCTGGATATTGTAGACTATACGAGAATTCAGCGACTTAGATCGGCGCGACACATGGCGAGGATACTAAGGAGAATCATGGAGGGATGAATAGTGTGTAACAGAAAGGGTAATAAGGTCGAAAAGATAACGGAATTTGAAGAATTAGCTATAACTTCTAACTCAAGTAATTATACAAAGATCTGGATATTGTAGACTATACGAGAATTCAGCGACTTAGATCGGCGCGACACATGGCAAGGATACCAAGGAGAATCATGGAAGGATGAATAGTGTGTAACAGAAAGAGAGGTAGAGCAAAGATACGGTGGCAGGACAAAAGAACTGTACATCAAAATTTGGAAAGGAGCTGTTGGGATCGATCCGGTTGAAAGAGGTCACGGCTCAGTGACAGGCTGTAATAACACATGAAGAAGAAGGGGGACAGTAAGATTGTAATAATGGACAGATCGGAATATTTTGATCGCATTGACAAATGAATTTAAAGGAAGGTAATTGATAGAAACCATATAAACAATTAAATAGGAACCTATTGTCGAAAATGTTTCATGCCAAGATTGTATGCCTTATAAAAAATTCATAAACAAGGCAAATCAATGAGGCCAATTATATTGATGAATGAAATGAATCTCAATATACAACTTGGCAAAATAGTTAACAAACAGATTTGAAAATCTACCAAGCTACCTTCCTGTACTTTGAATAATTTATAAGAAAAGCCGAAAACGCACTTCCACAGGAGGGCGAGCTCTTGGTATTATTTAATGACATATCAATTGTTTTCGAGCGTACCGATTCCGCATACTTTAAAATACCTGGGAGAGTTACTTGAGTTAGGGTGGGTTTAATAACAAGATTGAGCCTAATAATTTTATAAACAACACGAAGGAACTGTAATGAGCCATCCTCTATCATCGTTCTTAGCCAACTGATTCATGAGCAAATTTGAAACCAAGGCTCAGGATGAAATCAGTTACTTTCTGAGGGTGTTGCTAAGATTCGAGGATGATGGGTTTAATTACCTCTACCGCGCATAATCCATGAAAGTTGGTCAAACATCCAGGGTACAAAATGATTAATATACTATTATTTGTAAGCCTAATAATTTCTTTAGGTCCTGATTCTTGAAATTCTGTAGATAAATCATCTTTCAAAATTGCAAAAGTATTCTGCAAATTCTGTGTTTACAAACCATCATCGCCAATATAGCTTTCTTCCAAAGTAATATCTTTTGATATTTTTTCTTATCAGTCATTCAAGTCATTTGGCTTCAGTTCATTTGGTTTAATTATTTTTACCTTTAAAATATTAACTTTGGAACTTTGTTTTTTTACTTTTACTATCCTGTCATGGTTCTTAGCCAACTGATTCCACTGAGCAAATTTGAAACAATGGCTTAGGATGAAATCAGTTACTTTCTAAGGGTGTGGCTAAGGTACAAGGATGATGTGTTTACTATGTCAGTTTTATACATAAAAATTGAAAATTTATAATTTGTTAAAAATTTAAAAGGGCAAATCCCAAACCAATGTTTTATTGAGTAGGTCATAAGCTAAATAAAAATAAGTTAGATTTTGTTATATTTGGGTAAAACGTCACCGCTTCAAAGAGACCTTGACGATTCAAATCATAGTTTCCACAATAAAATAGCTAGTTTAAATTTTATGGCAGATAGATGAATTAATTTTTCTATTAATAAACAAAAATAGTTGTGACAATGAATAAAAATTTATTTGGGAGGTAGCTGAATGGTTATAATAAAAATACTATAAATAAATTAGAAAACTTAAGTTTATGAAATTACTGGAATATTCTTAGACTCTTTAAAAGGAAACAGAGCTAAAACAAATTCATAGTAATAACGTTTGATGCCCGATTAATAAGAAAACTGGATACAATTTTGAAAAAAAAAAGCCCTAGGTAATACAGATGAAAAATTGGTTATTTATGACATTATGTTGGACAAACTAAAATACACATATTAAGTAGATATAAAGAACATATTGCCCACATTAAACATGTGAAATAACAGGGTGACTATATTATAGATATTAGTAATTTAAGATTTGTTAAAAGTGTAATTAATAAGGATTTGGATGAGTATGAAAGTATTCAAATAGGAAAATGTAAGAAAATCATGAAGTGGGTTAAAGGACATGCTCCATTCAGTCAACTTTTTGAATTATTAATGCGTCCCTTAGGTTCAGGTTCATTTCACTTTTCATGATTTTACATGTTTCATTAGGTACGGTTATCATATAAATTAACAATTTAATCATTTCTTGATGGTGTTAACACGATTAACGAAAAAAAGAATCCCGCGTCGAGATGTCCAAAAAAGTGATTTGGTCTTTAGTGGTAAATCTCATTGGGTTTAATAAAAGACGCAATTTTAATAAAAAAATACCTATCTTGAAATACATTTTATTCATAAAATCACATTACTTTCCAGGAGGTAAATAAGATCTTTTGGTAAACTGCCCAAAATCAACCGGTTCTCCCGCACTAACATAAGGAATCAATCCTTTAACTTCACTGACATTCATCAACAATGAGGGAGGTATAGTGACAGAACCTAAAACCAAATGATCTACCTTTTCCAAAATGTTTAAAGGTTCTGGAGTTAACAGGACTAAAGTATCATTCTGCATATCCACTCCTCTGACAACACCTAAAGCAAAAGTCTAGAAATGTTATTTTTAAAAGACAATATCACTAACCATATCCATAAGCAAAGAATAATGAAAATTCTGCATTTAATAATGAACATAACACAACTAAATTAGCATTTACTGCCAAAGGTGATATATCTTGCCCTTCAGCATTTTTTATAGACAGTGAAGACATATTAATGCTACAAAAAGACTTATATTAAACTATAAAAACCAAATATATAACACTTCTTACCTATACATATTTATATCAGAACTACTTATGCATCTAACTCTTTCAGACATCAATTTACCCAAATAGGACAGCATACTGATCTCTCTACTCTGTCTGGCCTCTAAACACCATGCTCCTTGATTTTCTGCTAAACTATCCAGTATAACATGTTCATAATTTAGAACTTTGAAGGGTTCTACTATATCTTTACATAGAATGATATTTTCTTCCATATATTTACTGACATTATTAGGTGTTAAGTTGATCTTGTAATTTTTGCTTGGGTTTCTACTAGTTATTTCTATAACAGCATCAGGTTCAAGCAAAAAAATAATGTTTAGGGCTATGTCCAGTCCAAATCCTAAAGTGAAACCGGGATAGTTAACTAAAGTTGGTAGAGGAGGTAAGTCCTTTAAGAAATTCAGTAGATATTTCACAGATTCAAGATATTTTCTAACATTATGACCTATATTAATATGGCTTAAAATCATGCTAAAAATTGTTATAGTTACAAAAAGAAACTTTATTTAAAAATAACTTACCAATCAGGTTTAAGTAAATGTGTATAATTAGGGCCTAACAACTGATCCTCCACTGTTACAAGTGAAATAACTCCTGGAGCTGTAAACTCTGACTGTCCCGAATCTAAATCTACCACTCTCACTTGCTTAAACTTTTTTAACAATGCATTCACAGAAAAACGAAGAAAAGTGCTTTTTCCAACCCCTTTCCCTCCGGCAATAATCACTTTGGAAGTGTGAGAAACATTCTCAAATATACCTTCCCACTTATCTGTAGTTCTTAACCTATTCCAAACCCCTTTGAGGTTAAAATCAACTCTAGGTCCGAAAAAATCATCAGGAAATATGATCTGTGAAATGTGGCTTTCTATGAAATCTATAAAGGGCTCTTTGTGTGGCCTACACAGTACTAAAGCAGAATTTTCATTATAAGAATTATTAATATATTCTTCAGGAACTGCCTTTAAATTGAGACTTTTTAATTCTATTGTTGTTGAAAATAAATCATAATTATTTTTAATATATAGTAACGAAGATCCTCTAGGTGAATATATAGTTTTAATACCTGTCGACTTACTCATAATAGCCCCTAAAACTTCAATTTCCCCATTAATAACCTGTACTGTGCATAATCCATGAAAGTAAGTCAAACATCCAGGGTCCAAAATTATTAATATACTATTATCTGTAAGCCTAATAATTTCTTTAGGTCCTGATTCTTGATATTCACTAGATAAATCAACTTTCAAAGATGCAAAACTATTCTGCAAAACCTGTGTTTCCAAACCATCATCACTAATATAGCTTTCTTCCAAAGTAATATCTTTTGATATTTTTTCTTTTATCACAGAGTCTTTCTCAAAGTCCTTTGGCTTAATTATTTTTACTTCTACAATATTTACTTTGGAACTTTGTTTTTTTCTTTTACCCTCCTTAAATTTAGGTTGCATATCCTGAGTAACATTTTCAGCTATTAAATCATTTGACGTTATTTTAAAGTGTTTTTTGGGAACATTTAAATGAACCTCTTTTTGTAAAATGCATTCATTATGCACAGGAACAAATTGGGAACAAAATCTATCAAACTTAAGACCTTTAATACTCACATCCCCATTATCATAACTGTCTAAGATTGTATCAGAATATAAATCATTTATTTCTTCTCTGGTTTCTTCTAGATCAATGTTTTTTTCAAAATTTTGTATAATAAAGTTGTCATTATTTGTCAACTTAACCTTTTTAAACTCATTAATTTTTCTTATATCTTTTTCCAATTTTTTGGTGCTTACTTTTTTGTTTTTTATAAGGTTTTTCTTAACAATAGTGTTTGGACTCTCATGCCAGTTTTGAAATTCATTTTGTTCTTCTTTCACATTAACAGATGCATTTGATTTCTTTTTTTTACTGTCTGTTATTTTTTCTTTTTTCAATGTTTTCTCAGATATCCTGTGCTTCCTATCACTAAATTCTAAGATGTTAGGACATATTAAATTTGTCTGTTCCAACTTATGTTGTACACTTGGTTTCTTTGTTTTCTCTGAAATGGAAACACCTGATTTTGAAGGACTTACGTTTTTTATTTCATTAGAGACAGCTGTATTTTCTAGTGTAGTGGAAACTGAAAAAGGTTGGACAGTAGTCTTTAAATTTTTCAGTTTCTTGTGAGTTTTTTTAGAAACCTCACAAGCCACATTTACTAAATTGTTTTCACCACATTCTTCCAAAAGAGTTGCCTGTTTTGGGTCAATACGCTTCTTTAATCGTCGCTTTATTCTTGATTTCGCTTTAGAAAGATTAGTCTTGGACTTCACATGCTTTTTTAAAGTAAGCTCACTATTCAAAGTACTGCTTTTGAAATTCGAATTATTCCAATTCCAACCATTAGAACTGCTGTTCGACACGTGAGGTGTATTGTAGAGAGCATTTCTTACCAACTGTAAATAGTTTTCGTCTAGTTTATTTACTACTTTCATTGTGTTTATTTTAAAACATATATTCCACAATATTAACCAGTGTTGCGACTTACTTTTTAAGGTTATGGTTAATGTGATGTTGCCAGATGCGGCACTACATCGAATAAGTTTTGCAAAATTAAATTTAATAAAAAATATATCTAAACGTGATTTAAATACATAAAAAATTTAGTATTTTTGCAATAAATAAGATATAGAAAATAAAACAAGACATTAAAGTGTGTTTAAAAACAAACGGAAATATAATTTCTGGCAACGTAGCATTGAAAGTTAGGATATTAAAGGTTAGTTTTAGGTATTAAGAGGTTATTTCTTCAAATACATTTAAACTAATAATTTTATATAATTAAACGAGAATGTCTGTATGGAAAAAAGCTGCTAAAGTCCACCAAAGAATTCACAGAGAACGGCATCAGCCCGAAGAGCGAAAACATCTTGGATTGTTAGAGAAACATAAAGACTACAAAAGGAGAGCTAAAGATTACAATGAGAAGAAGCAAACTCTTAAAATATTAAAAAAGAGAGTTTTAAACAAAAATCCTGATGAATTCTATCATCATATGATTAATTCCAAAGTGGAAGATGGTATGAGTTTGTTTTAATATTTATGAGCTACTAGCTAGTGGAACTATTTTAGGAATACACTTTGAAAAGGAAACAGAACCTGAAGATACCCCCGAGCAAGTTCAGTTAATGCGCACCCAAGATCTAAGATATATTGTAACTAAAAGAACTGAGGAACAGAGACGAATAGAAAAGTTACAGGCACAAATGCACTTGACTAGTGTCAATCATAATGTAAAAAATAATCATATATATTTTGATAAAGGACAAATAAAGGCAAGTGTGGAGAAAGAAAGATTGGAGAAGTTGTCAGAGATAGAGCTTCCTGATGTTGATCCAGAAATGTTACAGGTAAGTGTTAAAAAGTTAATCTGAATAGTTGATTTTAATAGCTGTTGTTTTAACTTAGAAATCTTCCAAAAGTAGACAACATTTATACAATGAATTAGGTAAGAGGATTCAGAGAGAGAAAGAGCTTGCAATAGTTCAGAGAAAAATTGAAATTACAAGGGCAGTTGAGAATAAAAAGAACTCCCTGCCACCAAAAAAAATCAAGAAGGGCACCAAAAACAGTGCTCCTGTATATGTTTGGAAATATGAAAGAAAAAGATAAATTTATAAGTATATAATTTTTTTTAATCAAAAAAATGTTTTAAAAATACAGGATCATCCAAAGTAACATGGCATTTTAATTTTTTACCCAATATTTTATCCATTTGTAAAGCATCAAGTCCTTTGGGATAACAAACCTTTACTTTGATATTGTTAATATCAAGTTTGTGACCTTGTTGAAAATCACTGGCATACACCAAAGTTTTGTATAATTTTTCATGACAAGTTCTTTCTGAAGCTTGTATTTCTTTAACCTCCTTTCCTAAGGCAAGTTCAATAGATCTTATTTGTTGAATTAGCACTTTTAGTTCACTTGGTTCTAGGGAACATGTGTGATCTGAACCTTTTTGATTTTTGTCAAGAGTTATGTGTCTCTCAATGATCTAATGATAGAGAAAAAACAAACTATATATACACAAAAACAATTCATTAGAAATAAATAACATTAAATATTTTTTGAGACAATCTGTATGCATTTTTAATAAAAAGTGCATAGCTCTAAGTGTTAAGAGACCCACTGTATATTTACCTTAGCTCCTAGTGCTACAGCACATATGGTTACATGTATTCCCAGTTCGTGCCCGGAGTATCCTATTGGTATATCAGGAAATTCTTTATTGAACAATTTCAGTACATTCAAATTAACATCTTCGTACGGCGTTGGATAAGACGAGACACAATGTAAAAGAGCAAAATTCTTGTGATATTTGGAAACTAATTCATATATAGTTCTTACAGTTTCAAAATTAACCATACCTAAAAAAAGCTTAACTTTAATTAAGTACTTAAAAGTCAATTACATTACCAGTGGAAATAACCAGAGGAATTCCTGTTTTAGCAGCTTGTTCTATTAATACTAAGTTGTTCGAATCGCCAGAACCTATTTTAATAAATGGTACTTTTATTTCTTCTAAAAATGCTAAAGATTTTTGGTCCATTGCTGAAGCTGTAAAGAATATATCGAGCTCCTAAAACAAAAGTAATACAAACGTCGAAGGTATCAATATACTGTACCTTGGAATAGTTTTGGAGTCCAATAAATTCCTCATGGGTAAACTCCAGGAAAGCCTTGTGCTCCCCATATGTATTTCCCCAAGAATTATTACCAAAGTAAGGAGCATTTAAAACGGAAGCTGTAAATTTTTCTTTTAAACTAGTTTTTTGGAATTTAACACAGTCCGCACCACAATCCTTACAAATTATGTCAAATTTAAATTTGATCTTTAATTATTATTTGAAAAAGTTTTACCTTAGCCACTTTTATAAGTTTTCTAGCTATTTTTACATCACCCTGATGATTCTGACCAATTTCTGCTATAAAAAACGTTTTTCTCCTAAATTGTTCCATGAAATTCATTTTGTAAAATGTACAGATTGGATTTCAAACCAGAATCTTTAAATATTTTACAACCTATCAATTATGCCGTCAACTCTACAGCTTTTGTATTTGTGGTGTCGGTAACGAATACACGCTGTATTTAACACAAATATTATAAATCAATTAAACTCTATTAAGAACTAAACAAGCATTAATTGGCATCGGACAAAGAAGAAATTACATTTTACACAATCATGTCTGTTCCGTCACTATAAACATTGATAAAATCATTGCTGGGGACGGCAATAGTCTCTCCCTTTCTCTATAATTCAACGGTTCATTGATTTATCTCAGTTTTATGTTATTTTGTTGAAACATTTTTTCTAAAATGTAATTTTCGTCATCTTATTAGATCACTTTCATTAGACACCCATGTGAGGAACGCCATTACAGCTTCTCTGAAATAACAAGCAACACTGATGTTTCCTGCTCCACTCTATACTCATATATACTATGTTCCAGGGTATACGCATTCTGAATACTATATATTTTGGCCTTGATTTATATAAAAATTTGGAACTGAATCAGAAATGATTTCTACAATTGCTCGTAAAGTTTTATGTCTTTTATTCCTATCATTATAATCCACTATTTTAATATTCCATAAATATGGATATTGTTCATACGCCTTCAAAACAATAATAATCAACTGCGTAGGCCATTTCTTGGTTGGGCTCGATATTTTTAACACAACAATTTTTGACAAAAGCACTTGTTTTTGTTTACATATACCAGAACTCGCGCCAGAATGTAGATCATGATTTAATTTTACTGGCACAATTAAACTGGTCAGTTGATTTAACACGTTTCTACAACTAGCGCTACTAATGTTTACTTGTGGAAACCCAGCTTTACTGACGACCTAAATCCAATGCATATCTCATTTTAATGCAATATTTCTTATTATCTTCCCATATTCGCCTGATTTGCATCCGTGGAACATTTGGCTATTACTAAACCTGAAACTATGGAAAGAAATTGCTTCAACGCGAGTTCCGGTATCAAAGATATCATATGTCATATATATATATATATATATGTCATATATATATATATATATATATATATATATATATATATATATATATATATATATATATATATATATATATTTATTCATTCCGGGTGTCGATCCGTTGATTCTGTGAAGTCACGACGTTTCGCCAAAATTTAAGTTGGCTTTTTTAAATGTTATCCGCTTCGACTGAAGAGTCCAACTGACGTGCACGGGTCATTGTACTCGCTTTTATAGCCGGTCGGCGACTGTGTAGAACTATCGGGATAGTTCGCGACTATTTGTAGCGCTCGGCCACGTTGCCGCGTTTCTTCTTTTTTCAGAAGGGATTTCCATACTTTTGGAATGTTGCGAGCGTCGTTTCGCATATTTAGCTCACCCCTTTCTTCGGTCAGTCGATTTAACACGTTTCTACAACTAGCGCTACTAATGTTTACATGTGGAAACCCAGCTTTACTGACGACCTAAATCCAATGCATATCTCATTTTAATGCAATATTTCTTATTATCCTCCCATATTCGCCTGATTTGCATCCGTGGAACATTTGGCTATTACTAAACCTGAAACTAAAATTGCTTCAACGCGAGTTCCGGTATCAAAGATATCACACATATATATATATATATATATATATATATATATATATATATATATATATATATATATATATATATATATATATATATATATATATATATGAAGGAATTGAAATGGTGGTGGGCGGGCCTTATAGCGAGGCGATGTGACGACAGAAGGACCGCTTAATCACAAGCGTCCTCGAAGGGGAATTAAAACACGTTGGATCGATGATAACATCAAGTATATTGGAGCTCAGGACCGCGCGAGTTGGAAGCATGCTGGGGAGGCCTTCATCCTGCAGTGGATCGACAATGGCTAAATAATGATGAGGATGAGATATATATATATATATATATATATATATATATATATATATATATATATATATATATATATATATATATATATATATATATATATATTTAAACCATCTTAGATTCGCAAATTATATCGCTGTTCTTTCACAAAACCCAGAGGAGCTATAAAGACACGAACAAGAGCTGCAATGGGCTGGTAAACCATTTAGCTTGAAAATAAACCAGAAGAATAGTCTGGTCATGTTCAATAAATTTGCCGAGGACAAAATGATTTCTATTGTGTGGATCATTCTATATATATTGGGCACAGGGTTTCAAGACGCGTTAAATGTGGCTGGTAGGCGTTTGGCAAGTTCAACATAAGGTTTAAGAACAAACTACCAGTTTGCCTGAAAAGAAAAGTCTTTGATCAGTATGTTCTGTTCGTTATGACATATGGAAGGGAAATCTGGACATTCACATCACAGTCAGTTCAAAAACTTCGGATAGTACAGAGGGGAATGGAAAGATGTATGCTTGGCATTACTAGACGGAATAGAAAGACCTGCACGTGGATCAGAGAACAAAAAAAGTCAGTGCGATCATAGGAAGAATAAAGCAATTGAAATGGAAGTGGCCAGGCCATGTAGCGCGGCGATGGGACCGCTTGATCGCAACCATCCAAGGAGAAAACTGAAAATACGATGGACTGATGACATAATTAAGTATATTGGACCCGAATGGCAGAGGAAAGCTTAGGATCGCGAAAGTTGGAAGCATGCTGAAGAGGCTTTCATCCTGCAGTGGATTAATACGGGCTGATAAATCATCATCATCCCGTCATCAATCGATCATCAGATGATGATTTGTAAAATAACCCTGGGGAGTAGACAGATTGAGACCTCGGAGCAAAGCAGCTGAAGCCTTTTTTCGAAATGAATGAAGTAAATTTTTCGGCATTACCCTCGTATTTTGGTGTATTTGAACTACTGAAAAGATATACTGCCTCTCATAAATAAATACATTTTTTTCTTTTTTTGGGTTTTTCGCCACAAACTAAAACTCAAAACAAAATATCAAGAAAGTTCTTAAATAAATTTGCCTGACGAGCAAAAAATTTAAAAAATACAAAATTTTCTAAAATAAATAGAAACTTTTGAACGTTAACGTTTCGGGAGGTCTTCTCTTCCCGTTTTCAAAACGAATCTAAAAATTATTTATATTAATTTCTATATAATATTCTAAAAGATAGTAAGTAAATATATTATGTATATTAAACTCAAAGAGATTTACCACTAACCACGAGTCACTTAGATTGAACCATCTCTTGATGATGCTAACATGATTAGCGAAACGTGCATCGAGAACTTTAAAAAAAGTGATTCGGTGTTTAGTGGAAAATCTCTTTGAGTTTAGTGTTTCACACTGAAGGTTCCAATAGAAGAATTGATATTTTGTATATGTCAATGATACTTACATTGACAATTAATTTTAGTTTGTAGCAAAAACCCCAAAAAAAAGAAAAAATTTACAGCAGAATTTTTGATAGTAGGTTGTGTGTTCCACTTCCGCTCTGTTCCAGGACCATCTACAAACAGGACATAAAATCAATTTTGAAGGGGCCAAAGAAATAGCGAATGTTGAAACCTACAAGGTCCGAACAACCAGAGAAGCCCTTGAAATAGAAGAAAGGGGTGGGCTAAATATGCGAAACGACGCTCGCAACATTCCAAAAGTATGGAAATCCCTTCTGAGAAAAGAAGAAACGCGGCAACGTGGCCGAGCGCTAGAAATAGTCCCGAACTATCCCGATATAATCTACACAGTCGCCGACCGGCTATAAAAGCGAGTACAACGACCCGTGCACGTCAGTTGGACTCTTCAGTCGAAGCGGATAACATTTAAAAAAGCCAACTTAAATTTTGGAGAAACGTCGTGACTTCACAGAATCAACGGATCGACACCCGGAATAATGACATATATATATATATATATATATATATATATATATATATATATATATATATATATATATATATATATATATATATATATATATATATGATGTATGTATATATATATATATATATATATATATTATATTAGTAGCTAAACATCATAGTTTTTATTTTTGAAAATATTTTGACTTTTTCTGTTCAATAGTCACGCATGTTCAATAGTCACGCAAGTCACGCATGCGAAATGAATCACTGGGTTTCGATTCGAGTTTATTTCAAATTATTTATTTCTGGTTCATTTTCTTTTTTTAAATATATTTTCATTATATATATATATATATATATATATATATATATATATATATATATATATATATATATATATATATATATATATATATATATATATATTTATGCTAGCAGCTAACTAAATGTCTGCTTGCTAAATGCTGTCTGCTAAGCTTGTGCTCTTCACAACCCCATCTTGTATCTTTAGCCTTAAAACTAATACTAATACTCATTTTAGGGGGCATATTAAAAAAAACATTTCGTTTATGAATATTTAATGGATAAAACTACATTATAATGTATAAATTAAAATGAGATCATATCCAAATATAGAAATACAGAAATTAAAATTTGTTTTCTTTATAGTTTCATCATGGGTCAAACCCATATCATATTGTAAAAATTAAATTAAACCAGCATAGAACTCATAGTACTCCTCACCATTTGATAGTAATTTTTATTCTCTTATTTATGGCTGCTAGACGTGGACCCTCACAAAGAAAACAGAAGGCTTGCAGTACTTGAAAGAATACTACCCAGAGGAATTTTTGGTGCTGTGGATAATTATGGAAATTGAAAAATCAGATATACCTTTCAACTTGAGCAATTATAGAAAGATCTGGATATTGCAGACTATGTGAGGGTTCAGCGACTCAGGTGGGCGGGACTGAACCGAATATCAAGGACAATCTTACAAGGGCGTATAGGGGGTAACAGAAAAATAGGTAGATCAAAGACATGATAGTGGGATAATGTAAGAAGAGATGTTGAATTAGTACTAGCTGGAGGCAAAAGTTGAAGGAGGTCAAGGCTCACTGATGAGCCAGACAGAGAGAAGGACATAGACTGTTCACTTTAGTTCACGACTTCATACACTTCAAATATTAACTACTGATACCAAAAACTCGTAACTCTTCATTTATATAATCTCCTAACTAAATCAGAACAAGTTACACCGATTAGAAAAATATTAATCTCATGACACTAAGTAAGGAGAATGTGCTGGGTGTCGAAAACGTTCCATCTGAGTTCTAATAATACTTCCTTCACAGACCACGTAACGTGTGATCGCACACTGTCACGTAAAAGAATCTTTTAGAATCACTTTCAGTAAAAGCTTTTAAAATCTATTCCAATACTTTTTGGTTAAAATTGAATATTTCATGAAATGTTAACTATGGCGTCAAAACTTTTTTTGGTTTCTTGGTTCGAAAATTAACCAACATTATCAGAACTTGTAGATGATCCCTGAGGACTTGTACTGTTGGCAGTGGAATGTTTTATATCACTAGAAGTTTCATCTAGAACCTTTCCTTCATCAATACTGTCATTGTAACTTCCATCATTAACATGGCTGTTGTTTCCAGTATCATCACCTTCTTGTACTTCTAACTGTTCCTCCGCTTCAATCTCCCTAAAGTTGCTTTTAAACAACCCTTTTAGTTGTCCTATGGTTACTTTCCCTCTTTCCCAACCTGCTGCGTTAGAACTGGTAGCTTCGTGTAAAGATTCTTCGATTGTATTTCGAACTAAAAATTTGTGTACTACTGTCGGTCTGTAATGAAAAATAAGACTTAATTTTTCTATTGGAATCTTCGGTGTGAAACACTAAACTCAAAGAGATTTACCACTAAACACCAAATCACTTTTATTAACGTTTCTCGATGTATGTTTTGCTAACCATGTTAGCATCATCAGGAAATGATTTAATCTAAACTAAACTATGTTCTGTTTATATGATAACCCTATTTACTAACCTACTACCTAGAAAGCGTACTACCTACTTAATGAAGGATGTAAAAAAAGGATAAAAAGGATTAAATCATCTGCTGATGCTGCTAACATGATTAGTGGTAAAACTCTTTGAGTTTAGCAATAAGAAGACTGTTGACAAGGTTCTTATGGTTCAAGGTCGAACGCAAATCGTGAAATTTTGGACGGATTAGACCAAGAAAACGTTCAAATAGGCAGCATTTGATTTGAAACCAAGTAAAACATTTTACTCACTTTGTTTGCCCTATGCGATGGATTCTTCCAATCGCTTGCAATTCATCAGCAGGATTTAATACAGGTTCGAGAAGAATAACATGGGTGGCTTCGATCAGATTGAGACCTTTTGATCCTAATCTTAACGGCAAAAGCAGTACGGTAATTTTTTCTACAGGATTCTGGAGAAGAAAAACAATATGTCCAGATTTCTTTTATCAAAAGGGGAAAAATTCTGTTTATTTTTAGACAATTTTTCTGCTTACCTTGAAAGTTTCTATTCGTTTTTCGAATGATGTGCTTGAATCAGCCAGTTCAACTTTGATGTCGTTCTCTTCAAGAGCTTTTTTTAGCAACTTCAAAACTATAGACCAGGTGGAGAATAATAACACTTTCACTTGAGGATCTGCATTCCTTAATTTCATTAAAAGCCTAACTACATCTTCGACTTTTCTGGAGTAGTTTCCCAGGACTGGTATTGTGTCCGCGACATTTTCTTGAGATCCACTCCCAATATATGCGACTTCTTGAATGCCTTGTTTAAAACGGCATACACAGCACTGAATATTAATATTAGTCTGCAAAATTAAGACTCAAATTTAGGGAAAAAATAAAGCATAATTAGGATTTTCTTTTACTTTATCTAACAATTTTTGGAAACATTCCAAACAGTATGTATGAGCACAAGAAAGGATGGCCCAAGTGTTTACTAGGGGACCTCTACATATTGGACAAGGATCTGGATTTTGTCCTTCAAATTGCTGTTGCCTCAGAGTACCCAGATAATTTCTCGTCCCTAATAAAGCTTCTAGTTTCATATTATAACGAGATTCTTCTGATCTCAGTGTTAATTCTTGATGAGGTAGCTGAAAAGCAATTATGTTTGTATAGTAAACTAGCACGAATTACTTTCTCCGTGCATTGTCCTCAGATCTAAACTTATACAAAGGAATATGACAAGATCTATAAAACATTCATTTCAGCCAGTAAACCCTTTAGATATTTCAAAAAAACTTTTTTTTTTCATATTTCGAAAATATAATATACTGGCAAAAGGAAAAATAAAAATATTAAATATTTACAGAGTTATCGCACATCGAGTGCGCCGGAGTCGGCATATCGAGATCCGGACAGCTTAATCAGCATCTTGGCCTCTGAGAAGCGCAAATGAAAGAGTGAATGGGTCACTGTCTAATAGAGACAGACATAACGAAGAGTTCTGCGAATGTACAGTACTTAACCGATGTTAACACGACGAATGCACTGTTTCGAATGAGCTCTGAAGCGTTAGACCGTTAGGCTACTGCGCATCCAAACCTTAGATGCTGAGCTGTTAAATATCGGCAGGTAAAAACCGGGCTATTCAATTACAATATGATCTTATCTATTACCAGGGTGTTTTGGAAATTTAGCTGGTCATTCGTGATTATTATATGACCATTTCTTAAGGATATTTGTATTTCCAATATTTCGATTTTTTACTTTTCTTTTCTGAATAAAATAATTTAACATTGTGTATATCTATAAAATGATTGTTTTTAATAGGATGTGTAAACATTCCACTGCATTTTATATTATTTAAGATTTCTTTTTTTGTTCTTATATAATATCGCTCGAAAAATTCTACAAAAATACATTAACAAGGTAATCAATTTACTGATAAACACGGAGAAAGTTTCGGGCCAAGTACAGGTGATAGTGCAAGTGTATTTGTGTGTATAGTGCATGTATAATTATTGGTACCTAAGCCAAAGTTTTCGCCGAAACCACCGATGAGGCTCGAGTAACGAGACAGCCGGAGGAGTCTTTTCGAGACAAAAGCAGCTCTTAGAGCCCGAAAACAGCAGCAGATTGAAAAAACTATAGCATTTTTAGGAGGCTGAAAGTCTATTATATGCATCTGGGATCGCTGATTCATCGGTAAGTCACTAAAACTAATCGTTTTATCGTATTGAAACTTTAAATGCGATTATCATGATTTTATCATGATAATAATTTTTTTATCATGATTATGATTTTCAAAAACTGCTCGCTCTGTAACTCAAAAAGTTATTGATCGATTTGGCTGAAATTTTGGGAGGCTTTTCACTATATCATTATTCGAAGGATGTACCTAAAGTTTTAAATATTTCGTGTAAATAAACCGCTTTTTGGGATAAAAATGTCGAAAAAATAGTAAAAACTTTGTACATTTTTTGTTTTAAAGTATACTTAATTTTTATTTTAATACTTTTATAGGTTTATCCTTCCCGTGCATATCTCGGAAACCGAAAGAACTGTTTTTTTTGGGGTTTCAGATGAATAGAAAAAGAGTGACGAGTGCAGTACCTTTGAACCTCCGGCCAGAGACGCCCGAAAAAAAATTACTGAGCCCCTATTTTATATAAATAATAATAATAATAATTCTATACTCTTCAAAGATCAAATAAAATAATGTTAAAACTTTAAAATTATACAATTATTTTATCACCTTTAAAAACACGTCTGAAAAATGACTCATTTTGAGGGGTCGAAAGGGGTTATCTTCAGACAGCGTGCACCATCACAATAAAAACAGAAGAAATGTTTGGAGTATTTAAAAAAAGAGCACACCAAAGAATATTTGTGCTGTGTAGGACAATGGAAATTGGGGGAACTAAAGCAATTATACAAAGACATGCTATTTAGTTGTGTACAACACGACATGCCCTTCTCTTCTTTTTTCCATTCCACGGCATCTGCTCCGATGGAGTTATTTTAACATTTTTTAAGTTCAAAATAATGTAGGAATCTTTAAATGCTATGTTAAACACTGCCAACTTCTGAAATAATCGTTCTGTATATTTCCATTTTATCGGTTACTATTGCGATAGTTCAAATGTACCAAAATACGAAGGTGATTTGAGGAGATTCTACTTTATGTTATCAAAAAGTAAAGAGTTGTAAAGAGTTTAAAGAAGAAATCTATCGACAAAAATGCATCAAAAAATAATTGTTTTGAAATAATATCAACCTTTAGTGAATTGAACACTACACTATAAAAAAAGGAACAATTTATATCAACTATATGTATGTAAACTTGAAGAGATTTACCACTAAACACCAAATCACCTTTTTTGAACTGCTCGACGCACGTTTCCCTAACCATGTTAGCATCATCAGGAGATGATTTAATTTCATATGTATGTAACACATCGGTCAACAAGTCTGACAAATATGTCTGTAATGTACAACTTCATTTTTACAAAGAGAAAAGTCAGCCTCCTAAATTTGTTGAAAAGTCTCTTGCTGCTTTAGATAGGTTAATTATTGTTAGGTAGATGTATTTGGTTTTAGTTAAACAATGAACATAACGAATGATTTTATGATACATGCAGATTAAATAAATCTACTGATGATGCTAACATGATTAGCGAAACGAGCGTCAACTTTAAAAAAAGTGATTCGGTGTTTAGTGCTAAATCTATTTGAGTTAAATAATACATGTTTAAAGATGACAGAGAACTGTAGAAAACAGTTAATATATTTAGTCCTGTAACGTTCTGATACAAGTATTATCTGAAAAAAAAACAAACAAAAAGAAGCTTACATCTGTCGGTCTTAGTAAATTAATATTCTCGTGCGTTTTTTCCTGATCATAACTAAGACTCTTCAAGATTTTATTCGCTTTATCTTTGGTCTCGTCTCCCGTCCTCAACTGCAATCTCACTTTACAAATATCCAACTCATCCGTGGCGCACACTTGTTGATGCAACAAAGTCCAAAACTTTCGAATTTCCTTAAAAAAAACAGCGCTCAAAAATGTGCATTTAAAATTTTATTACAAACATCTACTTTGAATTCCTTCTTTAAAGTGTCTATGAGCAGGACGTGAGTTTCGCCATCTTTAATCAGATCGGGTTTTGAGTTTTTAGATTTTAAAAGTCCGAGAAGTGCTAAAAAATAAATTTTTAAATTGAAACTATTTTATTTAGGATATTGTACACCTTTAAGAAGGATTTCCTCGAATTTAGGTTTCCAGCTTCCTAACAGGGACATTTCTTCAAATGTGTCTGATCGTTTCTTCATCGTGAAGAGTTTGGATTCATAATCTTTAAGTTTAGCTGGAAGAAATTTATGTTTAGATTAATAAAAAATAATAAATAATTACTCAATAAGGTCGTAGGATGCCATACATGGCGCCACTATTGACAAATCCATATGATTTTTTGAAAGTACCAATCTTTAAATGATACGTGTCAAGATTTCATGACAATTTGAGGTTTAGTTCACAAGTTACAGTGGTTTTAGTGGCACTACTCTTGTAATTTTGAAAAAAAAATGGAAATATCTGAGTTTCGTATGTTAATAAAGCATGGCTTTTTAATGGAAAAAAAAACCGTTCAAGCAATAGCTTGACAAGTGTTATTCGGATTCTGCTCCATCGAGACAAATGGTAGAGAAGTGGTTTGCTGATTTTAAATGCGGCCATGCAAATACCGATGACGCTGAACGCTCTGGTCGGCCAAATTCGGCAGTTATTCCAGAAAATATATAAACAGTCCACAAAATAGTTTTGGCTGATCGTAAATTCAAATTACGTGAGATAGCTGACACTTTAAAGATATCAGCAGGCAGTGTATTCACCATTTCGCATAAACATTTGTCCTTGAGAAGGCAAGCTCTGTTGGAAGTGAATCCCGCGTTTGTTCACAGTCGATCAAAAACAGCAACGCGTCAATGATTCAGCGCAATGTTTGGAGCCGTTTCAGTACAATAAAAAACAATGGGCAGTCAGCTGAGTGGACAGCAACCGGCGAATGGGATTTTTGGGATGCACACAATGGGAATTTTGGGATGCACATTGATATTTTATTCATTGATTACCTTGACAAAGGAAGAAGCATTAATAGCGAATATTATATGGCGTTATTGGTGCGTTGAAATGAAGAAATTGCGAAAAACGACTCCAAATAAAGAAGAAAAAAGTGCTCTTTCATCAAGATAATGCATCGTGTCACAAGTCGCCCGCAACAATGGCAAAATTGCATGAATTGCTCCCCCAACCACCGTATTCTCCAGACCTGGCTCCCAGCACCTACTACCTGTTTGCAGACCTAAAAAGAAAGCTCCAGAGAAAGAGATTTGGCTCCAATAAAGAAGTTATTGCCGAAATTAAAGCCAAGGATAAATAGTTCTACAAAGAAGGCATAGAATTATTAAAGAAGTGCTGGAATCAATGTATCACTCTTGAAGGAGACTATGTAGATGAATAGTCAAAATTTACCTAAAAGTTGTTGTTTTATTAGTCATCCTACGAATTTAGAGTGATGTGTTAAATATCAAAATATCTCAAAAAACTCTTTTAGTTAACTAATTTATGGCTAAAACTCTTACTGTTTGCTATGCAAACTGCACATTTAGATAATTTTTTCTTCAATTTTTGCTGTTGTGGTCTCAAATGACAGTCCATAGCTTTTTTCATCAACCCTTCCTTGATATTAACATATTTTGTATCTGGATCCTCAGTATATATGTTATTCAGCACTTTAAAAACATCATCTCTGCATTCATCTACCTCCAAATGCCAATAGTATACTCTTCGCAGTAATGTGCGTGCACTCTCAAGCCTAAATACGAAAAGAAAACATGAACAAATTATTAATAAGCATAACTTCACGTGCCTTAAATCACAATCGATGTGAGAGTTATCGGCCGCAACTTCAAGTCTGGCAATCAGATCACCATCTAAATGATTTACTGAAACCCAATCTAAACCATCAGAATACCACTGACCATGTTTTAACATAAAATCAGTTTCATACTGATTCACGGTTGATGTAAAAGCTTCATATGATTCTTTTCCACTGGCAGTCTAAAAAAATGTCCCCAAGAAAATTCATTAACGGCGAACTTAACTATAATTTTTTTATTTGTAAATACGAGGGTCGATCAATAAGTACCCCTGTTTGATAACAGATGGCGTTGACGAGTGAAATTGACATTACCATCGAGTACTGCAGACTGTTAAACGACCTCATGCTGAATTTCATATAAGTTCATAGGTTAGTTTTTCTTTTGACAGCCAGTTGTATCATTCGTGTTTTGTATTTCTCGATAAAATGAAAAAGCGGAATATCGATCCGTAATTCGTTTTTTATTTTAGGATGGAAAAATATGCGAAGAAATAAAAGTGAAGTTGGATGCTGTCTATAGGGACCCTTTACCATCTATGACAACCGTGAGATATTGGTTTAACGAATTTAAGTGTGGTCGCACAACTGTTTTCGATAAAGAACATCCAGGACGCCCGTTAGTCACGTCTACCGAGGAAATCGTCGAAAAGATTCATGACATGATTCTCGCTGATCGCCGAACGAAAGTGCGCGAAGTAGCTGAGGCCGTAGGTGTCTTGTACGGAACGGCGCTCAAGATTTGAAATGATAAGATGGGTGTGAGGAAAGTCTCGCCCGATGGGTGCCGCGATTGCTCACAGTGGACAACAAGATGAATCTTGTCGCTTTAAGCGAAATCCGCAGGACTTTTTACGTAGAGTCGTGACCGTTGATGAAACCTGGATACATTATTACACGCCAGAGACCAAGAGACAGTCAAAACAATGGATTTTTTCGAATGAATCTGATCCGAAGAAGACAAAAACGGTTCTATCAGCCGGAAAGGTTATGACCACGATTTTTTTGGGATTCCAAAGGAATAATCCTCATGGATGCCTCAGGGCAGTACTACAGTGAGTTTTTGGACCGATTTGATAAGAAATTGAAGGAGACGCGGCCCAATTTGGCTAAGAAAAAAGTGCTGTTCCAGCACGATAACGCACCGGCACATCCATCTTTAATTGTCGCGGCCAAATTGCACGAACTGCCTACGAATTACTTCTGCAATTCCTTACTCATCCGACATGGCACCCAGCGATTTCTTTCTGTTCCCTAACTTGAAAATACAGCTCGCAGGAAAAATCAGCTCAAATGAAGAGGTTATCGCTGAGACAGAAGAGTATTTTGGAGAGTTTTAAAAATCCTATTTTTTTCGAGGGGTTAAACAAATGGCACCAACGTTGGGAAAAGTGTATATACCTAAAGGGAGACTACGTTGAAAAATAAAAATAAATTTGTGAAATAAAATACGTCTTTATTTCAAATACGGGTACTTATTGATTAACCGTCGTATAACAGGAACATGAAATATGAAAACCATATATAATACTACTATATTGTTAGCAAGGTCTGGAGATCGGCGAAATCATTATGGTGCAGACATATATGCGTCTGTTTCTCTCACTACTACTTTGATTCTTATGCGCATGTTCGAGAATTGAGTATGCTTGTAGACGTGCGTCAGTTTGCATATTTTTATGTTTTTGTGTCGCGTTTATTTATCACGACATTTGCACACAATAGGCCGAGTAGTAGAAAAAGACATAGAAGCAGACGTTTGTTGTCTCACTTACTCCGTGACACCTCCACTTACAGATATTAGCAATATATAGTAGCAGTATATATGATGAAGGCAAAGTTGTTTCAATCAATACCAATCACACAAATAATGGGCCAAATATTGGACTGGAAATGAAGTATTTGCACATTTGGCATAGAGACTGGTTCAATGTAAACAGTCACTGTGATGATTAGTGTAGTTTGTTGTACTTACCTACCCTGTCAAACCTTTCAGTTTACAGTCAGATTTCAGTTTAGCCAGTGGTTTTAATTTATATGTTGGAAATGGCTCCGAAGTGAAAAGAGATTCCCGGTGGAGTGAGGAGGGAAATTGTGGCATTGTATTGTAGTTTGTTATTTTATACAGTGCGATATAAAGAAATGACGCGAACCATTGAATACAAACCCCGATCAGGTCGTCCTCGAGTCCTAACTGTACGGAAGCTACTAAAAACAGCGACTGAAATAGCACCCAACAGCTTACTAACGACTTTGAGACATGCTCGTGGAAGGTCACATCTCAGGCAGCCCTGAAATGCATCACGGCCTGAAATTCTAGAAGAAAAAAACTGGAGTTTGCACATGAAAATATAAAGACAAACCTCTTGATTTCTGAAAGAAAATTATTTTTTCCAACGATGACAAATTTGAAGTTTTTAAGTCAGTCAATATTTTAACATTAGGACGTAGAAATAATACTACGAGAGAACATACTAAATAGAGTTAATAAAGCGCGGTGGTCGGAATGTTATGGTTTGTGGGTGCATGTTTTACAATGTAGTAGAAAAGCTTTACGTCATAAAAGGTAGAGCTGGGTCCCATGCAGAAGCGTTGCGGGATAATGCAAGAGAGTGTTGTAAAATTGACACACACCACCCCAATTACCGGACCTTAATCTCATAGAAAATATATGGTACATTTTCGAACGAAAAAACCGTGAAATTGTAATTAAGAGCAAGGAACGTCTAAAAGAAGTACTTTTTGGCACATGGAATAGTTTACCCACAGATCTCACAAAAAAAAAATAGTAGAATCAGCGCCTAGATGTTTGTAAGCTGTCATTCGTTCTAATGGAATGAGCAGAAACTATTAAATACATTAGAATGTAATGGAAATTGATTTTTGTAAAAATTTCTAGTACCTGGCGGTATGCAAATATATTTTTACTGTTTCATACGTTATTATTAAAGATATTATTTATTTAATTGTTATTCTCAAATAGATTGTTGTCCAATGTTATATAATTTCTTGTTATATTTACAATTTTTTTATGTTCGCCATAATAACACCTTAAAAATTAGACTGTGCAAATACTTCTTTTGCCTACTGTAGATTTTTAACCTTCCATTACTCGCACGGCCTCTAACAGACGCCAGTACTATTATACCTTTGTATAACTACTGTATTTGGGTTGGTGGGGGTATCGACGGCCATTTACCTTCCATGTGTTCAGATAATTTCTTGGAGCATAAAACAATCAGTTTACTTTGATACGCTGTATAACTAGGGCGAGAATTTTTACTTGTGGAGTCTGTCGGACCCCGCGCGAGTACTTTTGCAACAATACTGAAAACGTATTTTTATCGCAAAATGGAAAGTTATAGCAACACATTATTTCAAATTGTGACGTAATGAATAATATTTTTATAGTTCAAAAACTTTTTTGATCCCTTTGTTGAATAATATTCTGAATTTCTGCGGGAATTAGCAGAGATGGGAGATGACGTATTTTCGGAAGCAGATGATAGCAGTGACGGAGAAGAAGACTATGTGGAGAATCAACTGGAGGATACAGAACAAGAAATATCCAGTGAAGATGAAGAATATATTATACAGTCATGTGCAAATACGGTACTCGGAAAAGATGGTGCAATGTGGAAACCATATTATATCACATAATGTTGTCAGCCATTTGCCTGGGGTAAAGGAAGCTACAAGGAAGGCAAACTCTATCTTAGCTTGTTGGAGTGCGTTTTTTGATAATGAGATGATAAATATAATTGTCAGTAATACTAATAAGTATATTTCTAGCAAAAATAATTCATATAGCAGAGAAAGAGACTGTATGTATCTAAGATTGTAACCTGATGGACTTTAATACAGTCGACAATAGTGCTATATCTGTGGTAAAAATACTATGTGCAATAGTGAGTGGCAGTAGAAGGAATGCTATCGGCGACAACTGGTTTACCAGCCAAGAACTCGTCATCGATCTAATAAAAAATCACGGGCTCATCTATGTCGGGACTATAAGAAAAAATAATCGATTATATACTTCCGTCTAGCCTAGTATCAGTGTGCAATCGAGAAATATTTTCATCAAATTTTTTTCAAGAGAATTTAACTTATATCCCTAAAAAAGGAAGAAATTTTCTTCTATTCTCTAGCATGCACCATCATGCAGCCATAGATCCAACAACGGACGAAAAGGAAAAACCAAACATCGTGACATTCTGCAATAAAACAAAATCTGGTATCGATGTTGTAGACAAACTTTGTGCTATATATTCTGTTTCCAAAAATTCTAACCGTTGGCCAATGACACTCTTTTATGTGATACTAAATATAGCAGCCATCAATGCATATGTTATTTACAAAGGTAATCAGTTGTTGTAATAACAAACAGAAGGGAGTTCATAAAAATATTAGCATTGAAACTGTTAACAGATCATGTAAAAATAGATTCAAAATTTCATGTTTACCTAAAGACCGACAAAAAAGAACTAGAGCAAGAAATCTAAAATAGAGTCTACTCGTCTGACCAAATACATTTGTGTAAAGTGTGAAAATTACATTTATCTACAACAAAGGTCTCCAAACTAGGGCCTGCGACAGCTAATGGCTTATTGTTGTTGTGATAAGTTGGATAATTAAACATAGAATGATAATAACTCGGTTTTATTTACTTGCTGGGTAAAGCTTAATGACAAGTATAACACGCTGAAAATTTAACTTAAGCATAATAACTAACAAATAATTGAAATGAATTCCACTAAATTATAAACTAGTGAACATCCCGCGATTTCACCTTCGGTAGTTATGTTGGGGTAAAGAGTATCGTATACGTATGTATATCGATGTTTGGAATGTATATATCCTAAAGCAAACATTTGATTTATATCCTGAAAATCCCTCAGGCATGGAAAAGCTAAATTAACGCGAATGAAACCGCGGGGTGTCCACTTGTAAAAAATGTTAGTGAGATTTATGTAATTGTGATTTTCCACTGATAATAGTTTGTAGTTGTGAACCAATTTTACTTGTACCGATTATTAAAAGAGATTTAAGATGCTCATCGGTTACCTTAGATCTGCAAACATTCTTTGTGTATCAATTCTTCTATTGGAACCTTTGGTGTGAAACACTAAACTTGAAGAGATTTACCACTAAACACCAAATAACTTTTTTGAACTCGACCCACGTTTCACTAACCATGTTAGCATCATCAGGTGATTATTTAATCTAATCTTCTCCTGATGATGCTAACTTCATTATGCATTCTTCATTTTGAAGAATATTTTCTCACACAAGTAAGTAGTATCAAAAACAGAACAGCCCACGAGCCCACTGGAAGACTCATAAAATTCCAACAAAGTTGAGTTTTGATATTTGTTCTTAATTATATCACTGCACTGTAAATCAATAATTTCCATTTGTAGTTCTGGGGGTAGTGTTTCAATGTCAGTATCAAAAGGACTTTGAAAAATCTTAACTTCATTCGCAATGACACCAAAGTCTGAAAAACGAATATCAAAATTTATCTTCAAATCACTCAAAGCTTCAACTACAAAATCGATAGGAAACTCAGTCTCAGTAGTGTGGCAGTATATATCACGTTTTGAAATGCGTGAAACATTTTTTACGTAATTGTGATTGAAACAGTATTATTTTCTGCCGGAACGATTTGATAGCAGTGTATAAATCAGGGAGAAACTGGGTTTCAACTTGCAATCTCAAATTTAGTTCGTTCATATGTTTTGTCAAATCGACATAGACTGCCGACTTCCACAGCCATTCGCTATTTTGTACTTCGGTAAGAGGGCGATGCTTTTCATTCAAAAAAAAATTGATCTCTGCTCGAGTTCAAAAAAGCAAGCAATTCATCAGATCAACCCAGTGGATCTGATGAAATTAACAACTGAAATGACTGGTTTTAGAACTTCAGAAATATACAAACATTTTCCGCACAAGGACTGTTGATGAATGATACATTTCAAGACTAATGGTTTTGAACCACTATTATTTTCTACAGCTTTTGACACAAGTGCAATCACTCCTTTATTTTTACCACATATGTTTTTGCCTCAGTTGTAATAGGTTTCAATTTTTCAAATTTTATATCAAAAGTTCTTCTTATTAATGATATTTTCAACTGCCTTAAAAATATCTTCCTCGGTCGTCGTGCCGTGAATGCTATCAATATCAAGAAGTTCTTCATACACTTCAATAGCTTTTATCTCCTCCTCGAATAAAAATCAGCACCTGAGCAGTATCTGACACATCCGTTGACTCATGCAAGGCCAGAGAAAACCACTCAAGATGGCTATTTTTGTCAGACAGTTGAGATGATACATTTTCTGCGATGTCTTGTACTCTCCGAGCCACGGTGTTTGCTGACAAACTGACAGTTTTAAATAAATTTACCTTTTCGGGGCACATTTATTCGGCTACTGCAATTACGCATTCTCTGATCATTTCTTTATCGGAATGGTTTCCACGAAAGCTGGCACGAGTTGCAGCCTCTTGTTCGGTCTTGACTTTCGTAAACAAACATTGCTGCGATTTCAATCCGCGCTTCAAAGCTTTAAATTTTCCTGGCCGCAAACTTTCTGTATATTTTCAGTAATTTTATAAATATTTCGTTTCATAATGACGTTTAATGTTACATTCTTTGAGAACGGCTATGGTTTCATTGCAAATCAAACATAGCGCCCTATTACCGGACTCAATCACAAAATATTGAAAGTTCCATTGATCTTTGAAGGTTCTGCATTCACTGTCTATTTTTCGCTTCTTTTCCATATTAGTAAATCACACACAAAAAGTCAAAATAATGTTACGTATGGGCGTTGGTCGCTTCGAAGATGTCTTTTAAACGAGATGTCTTTTACTTTATTCCATAACAGACAGTTTCGCTTCCTTCGCCTTCCCTAGGCAGACTAACTCGTGGTCGCGTCTCTAGCCTGTTTATACTCCAATTACTGCCATTTCGAAGTGAGTGAAATACACCAGAACTTTCTTGAACCAACGAGGTTATTCACGAATGTTTAATTGCTACTGCGCTTTCGAAAGAATTACTAGCGCCATCTCTTATCGATAGAGGGTACTACCACTACTCAATTCTTAATTAATTAAGCGTATGCTCGTTTAGGGCGCGTACTCGGCGACTAGTTTAGATATTATAGATAATGGCAGGAAAATTAAAACGGTTATGGCCCTTGGAACTTACTGGAGTAATCAGTATGGCCCTAAGGCTGGAAAGTTTGAAGACCCCTGGTCTAGAACATGCAAATTACACAAGCGACTTTTGCAACTTAAAAAATGAATAAGTGTATATTTTCGATGTCATATTATTTTATTTGTATAACTTACCTATTTAATTGTTAAATACGATTTTATAAACTAAAAACCAGATTTTTTAGTTTACGTTTTATTTTATATTTTTTAAAACTTTTCTGTTTTAAGTTTCAAATAAATGTTTAGAATTATTTAAGACCTTTGTTATGTTATTAACAGTTTCAACAATAGCAGCAATAATAAAAGAGTCCATAATGTAACACCTTACTGGCGTCTCACAGACACCGCGTGAGTAATAGTCTAAGGAATTTTGACGCGGGTAACGAAGAGTTAATAATAAAGATTTTTTTAATAATCTTCCAAATTCTGAAAAACGAATTGCAATATATACCTCTTTCATAAATTTTTCGATGTATTGTTTTTCCAAGGCAATGTAGTCTTCCCTTAGAGTGCTGTCCCGTAAAGTGTACTCCGATGGTTGATATATATCCAAGATTTCGGTTAAATTGTACATAGCATGAATCAGTGGTAGTTTATCTGAAATTATAACACAAAAGTCGTTCTGAAATTTCTGAGATGTATTATAAATCCACCAGCAGCACTGGCAGTTCATCAATACTACGGAGTTTATAATTCAAATCATAGAAAAGTATATGGAAAATCGGTAGGTTTTTTTTTACAAAAAAGAGGAAGGAATTCAAAATAATGTAAACTAATCCGAAAACACAGTTTTCGTTACAAGCGTTAAAAGAGCAACCTGATAGAACGATTGTTACTGCTCATGCCTGATATGTTATAAATACACCAGCAGTAGTTGCACTTCTCTAAGATTATGAGGGTCTTAATACTTCTGATTATATTTTAAAATCAAACAAAAAAACAAAACACCCACCTACAGTAAGTTTTCCTTCTTTTTCCTCAACGGAAAATCTGGCAGCTAACTGTAATACTTTACGATATTCTCTAATGGCTTGTTCAAAATTCTCCATCAACAAATAAACCCCCGCAAGCCCTAAAAGACAACTACCATCACTTCCAGATCTTTTAACATATTCACTAATGCCAACCATTAATGGAGGAAACCACCAATCTCAAACTTTCCTCGCAATCAGTCCTGTTCTTCAAAATCAAAGCTTCCAGGAGATCTTTCATCGAGGATGCCTTCTTTTTTAAAGACAGATACCTGCCCTTTCCTCTGACGGCGCTTGGGTCTGAACATGCCTGTCTTAAAGAGAGTAAAGGCCCCATAAGCTAAAATTGAGTAAATTGTATTAAAATACAGGGTCCCCGGGCTTTACTTGCATACGTTGTTTAAGTCTTTTTTATCCATTTTCTCCAGGAGAGACTCGGGGTCGAATTTATGTGAAATCAGAAGAAAATCGCGGGCGCATATCTCGTGCTCCCGATTGTAAAAGAACTTTTCAACAGCTGAGAACTCTAGATGGTGAAGTTGGTGAGTTTGTTGAGGTATATTAATCTAAAATTATCATATCAAGAGAATAATTTTATAATTTATTTACCTATATGAAAACTATCTTATACTTGATCTAGTACTGATTTTTTGGCACTTCTCCATAACACTTTTGATAAAAAATTGTAGATTGGTTCTTTGTTTCCTTCTAGGTAAGGAGTATATAAAATGTTCTTCCAAGTATCATAGTCTGAGTAAGGTTCCATTTGCAGGTAATCTATTAGACCATATATATCTGCAATAAGGTAGGTCATAAGATTATTATTTTTCTTACATAAAATTTAACCATAATATTGTGTATAATAATTTTTAAAATAAAGATTAGAAAAAAGAGATATATGATGAAATAAAAGGAGAAAGATAAGCTGCAATGACAACATTGAAGTTGTGAAGAAATTTAAGTAGGAAGCAAAGTGGACAAAAACAGGAGATATCAGAAATCACATCATGAAAGATAAGAGAATTACTTCCTCCAGCTGCAGTTTATTCTGAGATCTAAACTTATACAAAGGAACATGAAAGTTAAGATCTTTAAAACACTCATTTAGCCTATAGTCACTAATGAAAACAGAAGGGATGCTTGCAGTAATTGAAAGCAAAGTACTCAGAACAATATTTGGTGCTGTGAACGACGGAATGGAAATTTGCGTAATGGAAAGACCAGGGCATTGTAACCTAAGGATTCGAGTCATCCCTCATATCCATCTGAATTAGCTCTATAAAGCTAGGTCCACACTAATAAAACTTTGTGTATGTGTGTATTGAATTTACTGGAACAATTTGTTTACATTATCGGGTGGATAACAGATGGTAAGTGTGCGTCCTACGCTGTGACAATATTTGTGTGGGACTTGTGTTTCAGAGCGTCTACATTGCCGCGCAGGCACACCACATATAACACATACACCCCGCAAATTTGTATTGATGTGGACCCAGCTTAAAACTTTTGACTGTTACCAAAACTGAAAATGGCAATGAAATAGAAGCATTTCGACGCGATTTCAGATATCCAGCAGACTTCTACTATGACTTTTGTGGTAATTTTCAAAAATTACTACTTAGACTGTTTTAAAAAAATACACCATCGCTTTGAGCATTTTACTGACTCACTAGAAGTATCTTCGGAATAAAAAAATAATACAAATTGTAAATTTGAGTCCCATACCTGTTACTCCTTTTGCCATAGGAGTACCAGTAACAGCCCACCTGTGTACAGCAGGAATTTTTCTTGCCATCAACGACACAACACGTCCGGGAGTTTCTACAGTTTGAGCCTCATCAAGACACAGGCGCCACCACTTTATTCTTACCAGTGGACTCCCTCCAGGCCAATATTTCCTTTGTTTTCTTAGATTGAGGGACTGAAAAGAAAATATTTCCCTAAAAACTTATCTTTTCAAAACAGTGAAGTCTTACTTGACCTGTTTCTGTTAATCTCATTTCTGCTTGCAGGACACTATAAGTGGTAATTACTATGTCATAATCTTGGAATTCTGTAGGATATACAGGAGTGGCTGTATATCCTTCATAGTTCAAAACATTTAAACTGTAAAAAGAGCATAGTAACTTATATGAATATGTTTTTAAAAAAAATGCTACCCCGATTTTAAGTGAGTTTTCATTTCTCTACACCACTGTCTTCTAAGAGCAGCAGGTGCTACTATCAATGTGGCTTTTGATGAGAGGAGTTCTGCTTTTTCCCAACACTGGGGGCATTTGTACTCTCCTAAAGTTCTCCTCCATCCTAGGCATGAGCTGTGCTGATACTTACCACATTCTTCACACTCTACTGAACCTTTAAACATATACAACAGCATTAAAGCAAGAAACAAATGAATAACTCCAGACTACCATCTTCAATACTGCTTCCACAAATACACTGGACTGTATATTCTTCTGGTTCTTCTCTGTTCCTTGTTGTACAATATTCAGAGAGTGTGCGATTATAGATAGATTGTAAAGCTTGAAATGTTGATGATTTTTTGCTTGAAGATATTTTAACTAAAGCTTCTGGTATCTAAATTGAAAGTTGATGACACAAAAAAATTAAGTGAAATAACCTTTTAAAATAAACATTTTTATACACCCTTCTAACATTATAGCTTTTTCATTATCATTAGTTTAATTTACCTAAAGTAATGTTACTATACCTTGTTTTTTTTAGTTGGTATCTGATAATCCTCATGATCTTCCTCAATTAATTTTCGTTTTTTAGGCTGAGTTCTTATAATTAATTCAGACTCTGAATCTGAATCAATGTCTTCTAAAAGTTAGTCACACAGATAAGTTAAAAATAATAACAAGCAAATTTTGGGCTTACCTATTCTCCCTTTATTGACAACTAGTTGAATATTTGCACTTTTATTCATTTTATTGCTTAAAATTAATGCTAACACTTCCACAGTTTTGCCAAGACCCATTTCATCAGCTAATATACCTCCCTTCCAATTTCCCTGTACTACGGGAGGTATTTTTTCAACCCAACCTGTATATCTGTCCAGGTATATATCTGTACCTGACTTCAGAGTAATTTTTTGATACAGTGGGTGAATATTTCCTACAAGAAATGTATTTATTAATTTAAAAACCATATTATTACAGTACCTTTTAAGTCATCAGCAACAGTCTCTCTATAAATCATCCATTTCACAGCCTTTTCTTGATAAGGTCTTAATTTAGGCTTTAATTGTGGAATATGTAACAACCCATCTTCAGAAATATTAAAATTTGATCTCCTTTCAACCAGTTTTGAGTACAGATCATCTAATTCTGTATTTGATAGACTGGTCTGAACTTGATTTGAAATTGCTTTTAAATAAGACATTTATAATAATTAATACAAACAAATTGAGAAAAGTACTATACCTGTATTTATGTCTACATTGTAAAATAATGAAAATGTTGTTTTAATACACTTGCAAATTTTAGAATAAAATTTTGGCAGTGGGATTGAAATCACATACATTTGAAAATAAACAATTTCCTCTTTCATGGAAATTTTAAATGAAAATACCCTTGTTTGCACAGCATCTATAATATATATAAATGTAAATACAGTTCATGATTTAATTATCAAAATTACCTTTCAAAAAAGTAATATCATCTAAAGTCCTTATAACTACACAAGAATCTTGAAATGTTAAAATAACTGCACTGTCATCATCTTCTAAATATTTAAAACTAATCTTGCATGCATTAAAATTATCCGGCAATATATTACTAGTAGAACCAATTCTTAATTCTCCCAAGAAATACGGTTCGTGATCGTCATTGGCTAGTATTATTGAATAAGATGGAATGGATTTATCGCTGGACGCTTGTTTTTTACTTCGTTTCTTGCGGCAGAGTGGAATGAATTCCCCTATCGTACTTAAACTACAGTTTCCTAAAGCAAAATCATCTTTTTTCTTAGGAATGTTTTTGATCCTGCCCATTATTTAATAACAAATTATCAAAAAGCAAACACCAAAAACTAACCGACTTGTGAGGTTAAGTTTTTTGTAGCCTATCAAATGTCAATTTTGACGTCAAAAAAAGGTCATTGTTCCTTTGTAGTTTTAGGATTTCGATTATAAAAGCTTGTCGTCTACTTGATTTTTACTAGTTTTGATTGTTTTTTTAATCAAAATCATCTGTTTAGTTTTGACAACTGTAAGTGACAATTTTTGTGAACTATGTGAATATAATACAAAATTTTGAGTGTTTTGTGACACACACCGAGTTTAATTTTTAGATAGTCGAATAATTGTGCGAGGTCGGTTTTTAAGGCTGTGAATAAAACATTCTCCCTATTCTTTGATTGAAAATATGTGATAAGGCAGTGAAAAATGGAAAATCCTAGTACAAATATTGAACTAGAATGGGTTGAACATACAAATACTGCATGGGCTCAAAAAGATACTGATAATATAGCAAATAGAGATTTAGTACAGTCCATGTATGATGTTTTATTGCAAAATAAAGAAGTTCGTGTTATACCAACCACACTGTCTTCGTATAATGATGTACAGTCATTGCCCAGCTTTCAATATGAAGCACCCACATCTGCCGAACTAACAAACTATTTAAATACACTTTTAACCTCTCAGGTACTGTAATTTTTTGTCAATAATTTCCAGTACATATATACAAACCCTATGTTTGTTATAGCATCAATTGGCAAGAGAAATATGTTCTTCAACACAATTCTCTGTGCTTCTGAAACAACGCATGATGATTCTGAAACGAATTTATTATGCGTTGATGATGAAGTATCATGATAAAGACAAACCTGTGGAAGGACAAGCTTTAAATGTTAAAAATTCTCCTGTTAGTAGTTCTATATCAAGAGAGGCAATGTCAGGTAAATTCTGTTTGAATATTTTGTTATAAAATTTATAGTGATCTCAATTTAAAGGTTCTCAAGCTCTCTTGGAAATTGGTGTAAAGACTGGTCTTAGCCTTCTTTTTTCTCTGTTACAACAAAACTGGCAAGTCAGTGGTATTTTGGGTATACCATCTTTGTGCAATTCTGTACTGGAAACTACGGTGCAACTGATTAAGAAATTACCACCACTGTGCTTGTCAAATGATGCACAACTAACTTACTTAGGAATAACCAGCCTGGAACAAGTCTGTGATTTTCTAAAAAATGCTGTTCTTCATGAAGCGGCAGCGGATATGAGAGGAAAACTGTTGGCTTCTGAAATATTGCTAGGCTTAGCACTCCAGAGGGGATCTTTAAGATATCTCTTGGAATGGATAGACATGGCGTTAGATGCTTCAGTGAAACAAACTATAGAGAGGTAAATACAATATTTAATATCTCAAATCAAAAAGTATTGAGACTGGTCCAATAAATAGAAAACTGAACATTTTTTCATCCTTATTTAATTTGTATTAAATTATCCCTTTCCTAATATTTTATCTAATCCATGAAACACCTTTTGTGTTGTGTAGTACTTTCGTAAATGAAACGATTCTCTACATTTTGAACAACAGTTTTCCTTAAAACATGCAACCGAAAACCGTTTTCCGCAGAAACCATGTCAGAACTTGCGGAAATTTTCTTAACAATTGGCAACGTAGCATCGTCGTGTTTATTTATTCAATGATCTCTTAAGGTATTATTTGAAATATATATGATAATATTTTTACCACTTCCATTCCGTACCTTTCAGTATATACTAGGCTAATTGAAAATTTCGCGGAGCGGAAATGATAAAACAAGTTTATAGTTGAGAAAATGACGTTATTCTTCCGTATATTCTCGCTTAAGCTCAAAAAATATTTTCCAGTGGTTCTCCAATTCATTTATTTCAACTCTGAAGTGATTTTCTGGAAGTCCTTCAAAATACTCATCTACGGCTGCTATAACTTCCACATTTCAAAAACGCTTGCCGCGTAGGAATTTTTTGAGGTTTGAGAACAGATGTAAGTCGGAGGGGGTCAGATCTGGTGAAAATGGAGGAAGCTCCAACAATTCATAGTGTAGCCCCTTCAATTTGGGTATTGCAAGAAGACCTCTGTGAGCTGGTGCATTGTCTTGATAAAAAATTATTTTTTCTTTGCTTAACCAGGTCTTTTCTCACGAATTTTTGCATCCAATTGATCCAAAAGGTTTGACTAATACTGTTCTGTTATTTTTTTACCTGTTTAAAGGTAATTAATTAACAAAATGACTTCTGCATCCTAAATAATTGATAACACAATCCTTTTGGTCGGTTTTGGCCACTTTGGCTCCTTTGGACCTGAACAACTGGACTCAGTCTACTCTGCGGTTTATTGTCTTAGTTCAGGATCATAGTGGTAAACCCAAGTCTCATCCATAGTTACAAAACGACATTTAAAATCTGTTTTATTCCTTCAAAAAAGATCCAAAAGTTGGTTAGAAAGTTTTACTTGAAGTCGTTTTTTGATAAGAATTTAAGAAATGCAGCAGCCATCTTGCTCATAGCTTTCTCAAGTCCAATTCCTTTTTCAAAATATGAAACACCTAGTTAAGTTCAGTTAAGATGTCCATGGTCTTAGAAATTTTACTCAAAGTCAATTGTCTGTCATCCATAACCATATCATGTAGAGAATTAATTATTTGTTCAGTAGTTGCACTTATTGGGCGTTCAGAACGAGGATCATCATTCAGGCTTGTATCACCATGTTAATACTCACCAGCCCACTTCTATTTTCCATTTTAAAAAATAACACTGATGCTTTTACTTTAAGCTGCTGTTTTTGTACGAATGAGTTGACAGAAGGACTTGAAACTTCATATATGGTCATATGAAGGGTTAAACTTCAAAATGTAGTAAATTATATAGTTCTTTGGCCACTCTCAATAGAGCCTCTCTCTATAGGTGTCGCTCCCCGAAATTTTCAATTAGCCTAGTATTTGGTTTGTTTTGTTGATTTTGGCCAACAAACTATTCACAGTATTTTGGCTGTGTGAAAAATCAGCGGATAAAAATGGAAAACTCCAACTTATCGCCCCAGTACTTCTGGTTGAATCCATTTCAACAAAATGTAAAATTTGTTCTTCGACTTCAGGATCGATTTCTCGCTAATATCCACATTCTTGAAATTTTGGGACCACACTACTTGTATCCGAAAGTCTTTGAGAAAGTTGGACAAACGTTTACCGAGGTGGAAGCGGCCTATCTGGGTATCGTTGTTCGTAAATTCGCCTTGCCTCTCCGGAATTTTCGAGAGCTTCTCCGTAAATAAGAAGTATATCATGATATTTGCATACAGAATACATTTTTGGTGATTCTAAATTAAAAAACAAATTGTTTTAAAAATGTTTATTAGTTTATTTGTTATTGCATCCATTTAGTTAATATTATGTTCCAAAGTAATTTTAATGTTCGAAATATCATATTGTTCTATGCCAGATAAATATAAAGCATGTACACTAACATGTTAAAATCGACATGAATTAAATATCATTATTACTGACAAATTGTCTGTTCCTAACTTGGCTGCAATAAAATGTCGTTCATCATCATATTGAAATTTCTCCCAGAGTGATTGTGGTCCTCAGTGTGTTCTTTGCCTGCTTTTAAAATTAATATACCATCAATTCTTCTATTAGAACCTATGGTGTTGAACACTAAACTCAGAGAGCTTTACAACTAAACACCAAATCATTTAACAAGAAATTTACCACTAAACACCGAATCACTTTTTTAAAGTTTATGACGCACGTTTCGCCAACCATGTTAACATCATCAGGAGATGATTTAATCTAATTTTAAAACTAAACTATGTTCTATTTATATGAGAACCCTAACCTACAAACCTAACCTAACCTAACCTAACCCAACCTAACCTAACCCTTCTACCTACAAAGCGTACTACCTATCTAATGACGCTGTAAAAAAAGGAGATATGAAAAAAGAAAACAAAAGAAAGGAAAAAATGAACTGTGAATTTTACTGACCCTTACATTAATAATTGAAAAAGTTGACTGAACGGACTAGGTCCTTTATCCTGGTTCATGATTTTCTTACATTTTTCTATTTGAATGCCTTCATATGCATCCAAAGCTCTATTATTATTTACACTTTTAACCAGTCTTAAATTACTAATGTCTATGTTGAGATCATGTTCGATTGCATGCTGGGCAACACAAGATTTTTCATTTTTCCCTTATCTAACGTGGGCAATGTGTCTTTTATATCTCGTTAATATGAATCTTTTTGATTGCCCAATATACCTTCGATCACAATCTTGACAACTTTGTAAATCTCCGAATTGTCATGTTTATTTACTTTATTTTTTACTACAATATAGTAGAAAATCTTTCAACGCAGACGTTCGACAATCCAGAATTAGATCATTTAATAAAGGCCTCAATTTTGCTTCGTAGGTAGTAGGTTAGCAATTAGGGTTCTCATATAAATAGAACATAGTTTGATTTTAAAATTAGATTAAATCATGTCCTGATGATGCTAACATGGTTAGCGAAACGTGCGTATATAACTTTAAAAAAGTGAATCTCCTTGAGTTTAGTGTTCACACCGAAGGTTCCACAAGAAAAATTGAACCAAATTACGTGTTTATAATTTCTCGACTGGCGTTTCGCTGACCATGTTAGCATCATCAGGAAATGATTCAATCTAATTCTAAAACAAAACTGCGTTCTATTTATATGATAATCGTACCTAATGAAGCGTTAAACAAACATGATCCGTGAAGTTAACCAAACGTTACATGAATAATACAAAAGTTGACTGAATAGAATAGGTGCTTTATTTCGAGTCACGGTTTTCTAAAATGTTGCTAACAGTTGTTTAGATTAATAATTTTGATTTTTTCGCATAATTTTAGCGTTTATTTCCATAACAAAATAAACTACATCTTAAAAAATACCATTAAAAAACACCTTTTTGTCAAGGAATGGATTCCCCGTCAAAACAACTTTTAGTTTTTTTGAGGTCAACCACTCATCAAGCCAAAATTTCCACTTCGTAAGAATGTAAGTGTTGTTCTGGAAGTACGTGCTGCATCGATCGAAATAAGTGATAGTCTGAAGGGGCTAAGCCCGGTCAATACGGTGGGTGGGGAACGACGTCCCATTTAACGTTGATCAAATAGTTTTTTATACATTTTGCAACATGGGGTCGAGCATTATCATGTTGAAAAATTACTTTATTGTGTCTTTGGGCGTATTCTGGTCGTTTTTCCTTCAATGCTTGGTTCAATTTTATCAATTGTTGTCGGTATCAATGGCCAGTAATCGTTTCACCAGGTTTCAGCAGTTCGTAATACACAACGAAACTCGAACTTTGGTATTAGCAGTCTCTTTTGAATACATTTTCGAGGTTTTAAGCTAAGTTTGATTCTGGTCAAGTAGTGATCCGTGTTAGCTCCTTTCCTGACTTGAACATTCAAAATCTCTTTATAATTGGGGTACGAAATGGCAATATAGTCAATTTGAAATTCACCTATGTACGTGTTTGGGCATCTCCAGGTCTTTTGTTTTGTTATTTACATAATATTTACTAATTTTTAGATATCTAGATTCATTTTTTTGTATTTTGGCGATTAACGTGTTAAATCAACCAGTCACAATTGTCTTTTGATTTGAGTATTCTTCTAACATTTCCCCTCTAACATCCTTTCTTTAGTGAGCTCTTCACAAAAGCAATAACTCAGTTGGAAGGTGGTAAACCGAAATTAAAAAATGAGTCCTGGAATAAAGATAGTTCCGAACCAATAACCATGTACCAAGCTGCAATATACCTCATTGAGATTTTATCTTTAATGGCTGTGGATTATGGTAAGGACTAAATTTAATCAATAATCAGTTTTATATTTTACTTTTCAAGGAGGAACATGTTCGGTAGTAGAATCTTCTACTTGTGATTCGGAGTTAGGCGTATACGAAAAATCAGATGTATACGTTTGGGGTAGTAACTCTTCCAGTCAGCTGGCCGAAGGCCAGCACGAGAAGATCCTTTTGCCAGTAAAATCAAAGATATTTAACAGAGTTCAACAGGTAAGTGTTATATCTTAAAAATTATTTTTCGTGCGTGCAAGCAGTAAAGGTAAATGACTCTTTACACTTGATTGATTCCGTACTTTTTTCTTTGTTTGAATTAAACTTTAAGCAAGGCAATGATCTGACATGTTTGCAGAGTTGACCTTTATTGAACTCTTTTTTTGTAATAATGTTATCAAGCGTAATACTTACGAATAATCTGTTAAATAAAATAACTAAATATTATTAGATCTAAGTCTTAGTTGTTTTATTTTAAATTAATTTTCATCAAGTATCGACTACCTCAAATAAATAAATTATCTGTTTTGAATTTGCTGTTCTACTTTCAATTATTTGATGTCTTCTTTCATTTATTCTTTCCATCTGCTTCTTGGTCTTTTATTGATTGTATTCCGTTCAATTATGATTCTCAACATTGCCTTCATTTTTCTTCTATATGTGTTTTTTCCATATTTCATCTGTATGTATCTGTTTCTTCTATATAGATGGTAGAATTAGATGGTATTCTTACCATCTAATTCTCATTGGTTTAACAACTCTGATATTATTTTCTTTTCCTACCTCTACCTTAACCTCTGCCATTTCGCAATTGAAATAACTGTTTGTGCTCGTATTCACTTATTTTTTTGAGCATATTTATAGAAATTTTTAAATAACATAAAATAGAAGTTCGTATTAGAATAGAATCCTCGTATTTTGGTACATTTGAACTACACCAATAGCTACATTGCCACTTTACAAACAACCCATATTTTCGCCGACTTCTCGTCGAATGGCTTATAAACGGAGTTTTTTTGACTTCGTTGGACTGCGTCCAACGAGACAACAGTAGTCAGGAGTTATACACCCCTGACCGTTGGGTTCCACAATCTCATGTGGAACGCACAACAACCAGCGTCTCCGCCTTACCCGCCTTTAACTGACTTGACTGAGGATATATATATATATATATATATATATATATATATATATATATATATATATATATATATATATATATATATATATATATCCCCTTTGTGGATCAGACCTTGACGTGGTAAAGGGGTCTGAATATGGCAATAAAGTTTTAAGCTATACCGTCTGCAATCTATGCTCCTGGTAGGGTCACCCCTGGCGGACAGGTCAAGGCAGAGGCTTCAGTATAACATGATCCAAAATCTGCCAACCCGCATTGGACCAGCGTGGCAGATTACGGTACATACCTTCAACATGGTATTTCAGTATGACAGTACAACAGTAATATGACAGACTCAACCACGGCCCTCATTCCCCGGAGGTCAAGGGGCAACTACCTACGGCAGCTGGAAGACCCGCCCCAAGGCAGAGGGTGCTAAGAATCACCGGGTTAGATCAGGCTGCCATTGGACTTTTGACATTGCAACGCTAAATATACGCACTATGAAAACGGAGGCCCGATTGCAAGAACTGTTAATCGAACTTGACAACATACATTGGGACATTATTGGGCTCTGTGAAACACGAAGAAAAGGCGAAGAGTTAATCAAACTGGAACCAAGTGGACACGTACTCTACACTCGAGGTACGGAAAATGGCCGATGTGGCGCAACTGGATTTCTCATCAATCAAAAGGACAGTGTAGTAAAATTTGAAAGTACATCTGATCGACTAGCCCAATACATCATTCAGCTAAATAAAAAGTTTAGGCTTCAAATCGTCCAAGCTTATGCATCAACTATAAGCCATAGGGATGAGAAAATTGAGGAATTTTATGATGATGTGGCCCAGCTTTTAGATAGCTTGTAGATACAAAATCCTGATGGGTGATTTTTAATGCCAGAATTGGAACAACAAGAACTGGCCCATATGGAACTGGTGAGCGAGACAATAGAGGTGACAGGTTGGTTGATTTTGCTGAAGGACAAGAACTATATATTATGAATTCGTTCTATAAGAAAAATATCACCAGAAAATGGACATGGACATGGAAAAGTCCATCTGGGCTCACAAGTGAAATTGACTACATCATGACCAACGATAAAACAATATTTACCAATTGTACGGTCCTTAACAATTTTAATGTTGGAAGTGACCACCGAATGGTACGAGCAAAAGTTAGGATTAACTGTCGAAGAGGACGCGAAAGAATGGTAAGATCAAAGAAGGGCAGAGTGGATTCTGGGAAACTGCCGAAGAGAAGAAGCGATTTTGAGATTGCTTTGTCAAACCGGTTTGCTGTGTTACAAGATCCGGAGGAAGTGGAACTATCAGTTCAATATGAAGAAATTGCCAATAATATGCTTCAAACGGCTGCTTTAATAGCACCAGAAGAAAAATATTTCTACAGATAAAAATCTCTAGTGAGACCATTGATTTAATGAACAAACGGCTGGCAATGAGAAATGCAGGTAGTCCTTTTGGCAGGGTCGAGTACACTGAGCTCTTCAAAACTATAAGCGCCGATTCAACATGCAGCTAGTGCAAAAAACCCTTTAAGAAAACAAAGGAATTAACAAGGCTAAACAAAGGCTGAGAACAGAAATATATGCCTTAAGGCGTGAGGATGGCACAGTGTGGGGCGCGTACGCAAATTCAACTAATCAAATCAATCAAAGACAACATTATCCACGGAAGAACAAATGCCAGATATCCTAGTGGAGGAAGTAATAAATGCTACAGAATCGATGAAAAATGGCAAGGCTCCAGGAATGGACAGTGTAACTGTCAAAATGCTAAAAGCGGTGGTCGGACGTTACATAAAACACTGGCAAAATTATACTCAAAATACCTCAAAGAACAAAAAGTACCTGACTTATGGAAAATGCAGAAGTGGTCCTTTTACATAAAAAAGGAGCACAGGAAGATTTAAAAAACTACTGTCCAATAAGCCTCCTATCAGTAATCTACAAAGTTTTCACTAAGATAATTTGTAAAAGAATATTAAAAAAACTGAATGACGCACAACCAAGAGAACAAGCAGGATTCAGAAGTGGATTCAGTACAATGGATCACATCCAGGTTGTACAGCAGGCCATAGAACGGCACAACGAATACACCATGCCACTGTGTTTGGCTTTTATCGACTACGAAAAAGCATTTCACTCTCTCATCTCAAAGCATGCAATAATGGATGCACTGCTTAGCCAAGGGGTAGATAAAGCATATGTAAACCTATTAGGATCGACATATGATGGAGCTACAGCCACAATTCACCTTGATGATCTTGAAGTGGGAATTAATGTAGAACGAGCTGTACGGCAGGGTGACGCAATATTGCCTATTCTTTTCTCGGCTGGCCTCCGTAAATTGGATTGGGACCAGGATGGTGTAAAGATCAATGGTGCAAACTTAAACCAACTTAGATTTGCAGATGATATTATTTTCCAAGACCCAGAGGAGCTGCAAAGACGCATACAAGAACTGCAAAGGGCTGGCGAACCATTTGGCTTGAAAATAAACCTGAAAAAGAGTCAGGTTATATTCAATAACTTCGCTCAGGACAGAAGAATTTCAGTTTCAGGAAGGGATTGGAGATTGTGAACAGCTTTATATATCATGGGTAGAGGATTTCAATGGAGGGGAATATCGCCCGGGAGACATGTGTTTAAGAGCCCGGGAGACATGTGTTAAGGGGAACATTGTGTTTAAGAGCAGACTCCCACTTTGTCTGAAAAGAGAAGTCTTCGATCAGTACGTTCTACCCGTTATGACATATGGTAGTGAAACCTGGACACTCATATCGCAATCAATTCAAAAACTTCGGGTAGCACAGAGGGGAATGGACAGATGTATGCTTGGCATTACAACACGAGACGGAAAGTCCTGCGCATGGATCAGGGAACAAACGAAAGTCTGTGACATCATTGGAAGAGTGAAGCAATTGAAATGGAGATGGGCAGACCATATAGCGATGCGATGGGAAGACAAATAGACCAAGGTAATCCTGGAGTGGATACCGCTTGATTGTAAACGTCAGCGAAGAAGAGCGAAAGCACGATGGATTGATGACATCGTTAAATATATTGGATCAGAGTGGTAGAGGAAAGCCCAGGACTGTGAAAGTTGGAAACATGCTGAAGAGGCCTTCATCCTGCAGTGGATTGACACGGACTGATGACGATGATGATGATATGTATATATATATATATATATATATATATATATATATATATATATATATATATATATATATATATATATATATATATATATATTTATTTATTTATTTATTTATATGTATTGGTAAATCCAACTATTAAAGTGGGTCAGCGTATACTTTGTGGTAGTTCAAATGTACTGAAATACGAGGGTAATTTAGAAAGTTGTATTTAGTTAAAACAAACTTTCTTAAAATTAAGATAAGTAAATACTTGTTTACAGTACGGGGGGGAGTTAATAAAGTAATTGTATGCGGTATGGTGGGAGAGAGTTAGCACAAACGATCGACAGATTTGCACTCAAAGAAACTAATGTGGTGGGATCTGGAGAGTACCAAACTGTATCTGGCTAACAGAAAGGGTGTTGTTTTCCAGTTTAACATGTTACTAGCTGCTTAGAGCTTCGCAGATGTCTTCTGATGGTGTAATTTAATTTGAACTCAATCACCTTAATAACCATTAGGCCTTAGATCTATTTTTTTTGGCTAGATTGAAGCTGGACAATACTGTACTTTTGTTATACAATGGGATGGATATGTCAGCGCCTGTGGCAAAGGAAGTTATGGACGTCTGGGTTTAGGGGAAACGTCTAACCAAACATTACCAAAAAGAATTCTCTTAGACAATGTGGTCAAGAAGCTTTCAAGCTCCAAAGGTTGGATCTTATTATTTAAACCTTTTTTGTTTCTTGTTAAATGATTATTATTTAATCAGGCTCGGATGGTCATACTTTGGCACTGACAGATAATGGACATGTGTATAGTTGGGGTGATGGGGATTATGGTAAATTAGGTCATGGTAATTGTGCCACCTATAAACAACCAGAACGTATTATCGGTCCGTTCGCTGGTAAAACCATTAAGTATATAAATGCAGGGTATAGACATAGTGCAGCAATCACCGAAGATGGTCGGTTGTGGACTTGGGGTAAGTATGATGTCACACGATCATATTTTCCAGTTTTACAAAAAATCTAAATTTAAGGGGAAGGTGAACATGGTCGTCTGGGCCACGGAGACAATTCTGGTCGTCATATTCCAACGATGATAGTTGACTTGGCGGATATTGGGCAAGTCTCCTGCGGTAGTTCACATACTCTGGCAGTGTCGAGGGATGGCAGGACTGTATTGTCTTTTGGCAGCGGAGAGAACGGCAAACTCGGACATGGTGAAATTGCTAAGGTATGATAGGCCATTCGTATAAAAAAATTCAACTTTATGACTTCAAGATTGCTTTTATATCACCACAGATTTCTTGGTGGTACAACCCGTAAGTGGGTTTTGACTTCCTTCAACCTTTGCCTCCATCCGGATCGATCTGCAACAGCCCTATGCCAGATTTTGACGTGCAGTAGTTCTTCAGCATCTCTTATATTATTCTGTTGTTCTCTACTTATATTATTCTGTTGTCGTATCTTTACTCTTCTTTCATCTCTTCTGTTTTCTTTGTGAGGCTCGTCCTTGTGAAGCCATAAGCGACTTCTGGTCAAATGAGTGTTTTTTCACAACAATTTTGTTGACGAAAAAACTGTTGTCTTTATATTGTATAACTTCCCATTTCCGACAGTCGAGATCGAGACTGAACAATTGAATATTTTGTATTCAAATATAATACGGGCATTAGGGTGTCCCTTATATGGTCGATTTTTTTTTGCAATTATCGAAACACATACCCTCTATTTCTTTTTAATATACTAAACTATACTTAAATACAAAATTTCCTAGGTTAATATTAACTCGTGCCGACAGGTGTCTAAAGATGACTTAAACTGCTGTTTTTGAATACTTGTTTATCTTAGGTAACTGTTAATAAAAAGGCAAGTTTAACTAATAGATCTAATCATATTGACAAACAAAATAATACAAATATTCAGGATACTTCCTTTTTAAGCTCTCTTTATTGAAGTCTGGATACATCTTTCTATGTCCTTGCATACAGGGTAGTAGAAACTGTTTTTGTTCTTCTGCAGTAATCAAACCGTAGAAGTCTTGCATTAGCTTAACAGCTTTTTCAGCTGTATCATTTACTGCTTTTAAGCTAGAAACCTTCGTTTTACCTTCCACATAGGCTGAATTTTCTTCCCACGAAGATCTGTTTTCTTGTAGGAAACTGCTATCAATTTTTAATCGTGAAAACAAATTTTTGCTCTTGATGGAGACAAAATCGCTCAGGGATTTCCCTAAAATAATGGTAATTAAAAATTAGTATCACAATTAAATTGATAATTTAATTAAAATAACAGTGAAATTAAAATAACAGATCAAATAAAACTCTCACCATATAACGAAACAGACATGTCTTCTTTCGATGGAACATATCTCTTTCCAAAATCGTATGTACTTTCTCTTTGACAGTTTGCCTAAGTATTGCCCTTAGTTTGTTCATCAACTTCATCATCAAAGAGTGATAATACGACTATTTCCTCTGATAAATACAACAAATGTTGACTGAACTTGCTCAGAGCCACTTTAGAAATGGATTTGTTAATTGTATAAAAAACGCAAATCCTGATTCGGCGCCTTCACTGCCAAATTGCATCTAAGCCAAGGCTTTGGGTGATAGTCGTCGAAACTAAGACCTAGTGTTTCTACTGTAGTCAGAAGTATATAAACAGAATTTCTTACGCTTAGTTGACATATATGTAAACATGCAACTAACTTTGCAATGATGAAATCTTTCTTTGCTCTTTTCGTAGTAGAAACAGAACTTACAGTTCGTGATGGGGAAGGTAAAGGTTCCTCAGGACTTTCTTCAGAGCTGGTAGATTCATCTTGAGACGGTGTACGGTCATGTAAAGTAAAAGATCACAATAAGCCTTGCTCTTTCTCATCTAACTTTTTGTCTACGTCCGCCAAGCAAACTTGACGCCCTGGCTCTCTTTGTTTTTGTAGGAAAAATTTTATCTTCATGTATATTCATTCTATCAAGAGCATCAGCGTGTGCGATATCAATTAAATTTTCCAAATCCTTTTGAAAATCCTCCTCGAGGCGTCTGTAAACATCCTGACAGAATTGATAGAGATCCACATGCTTCTTCACGCAGTTAGCTTTAGCTTTGGTAGATAGTCTGGCCTTTTTCCAGAATACAATATACTCCCGAATGACAAAATTTGCACTTTCACTTACAGTCAATTGAGCTTCGCGAATGTTAAAAACTAAAACCGCTAGAACTTGACGAATAGAAGGTAAGTTTGTACCCATAATTTGGTGATTTACGCCACCAACTTAAAAAACGACTTTTTTTATTCCTTCCTATTTCCACTGACATTTTCAAAACATAACACAATGCGCGTTAACTAAACGACAAGCAGAGAGTAAATGACAAATGGCTAGAGCGCGCGATTCCTGCAGCGCAGCTTGTATGAACATGTTTTCCGCGCAAGTCGGCATGGGTTGCAGTGCTCTAAAATTGTTTAGTGTTTTAGGGTCAAATAAATAAAACTAGAACCTATGCGTTAGAAAATAAAAACTTTGAAAAATAAGGGACACCCTAATGGGCATCTAAGATAATGAAATATGGGGTATAACCTGACAGTTTATGTTTAAATCAATCAATACTTCTTAATATATACTCTTTGTGATAAACTTGAAGAGATTTACCACTATTAAACGATTAAACTTGAAGAGATTTAATCTGAGATTAAATCATCTCCTGATGATACTAACATGGTTAGCGAAACGTGCGTCGAGCAGTTCAAAAAAAGTGTTTTGGTTAGGTTAAGTTTAGTGTTTTACACCAAAGGTTCCAATAGAAGAATTGATCTGTTTTTTGTTGTTAGAATTTGATATATTGGGCTGAAAAATAAATTATACTGAGTAAATTTAATATTTCTATATCGGTCATTGTTGCCTATGACCCATAACTATTTTTTTTTGCCATCTGCATTGTGCTCGGTTTGTTTCAGGCTTATTGACGAAAAACCAAGTAAGTACCCTCATCAGTGAAGGCTTTTACGTTTGTAGAATTTTATAACGACGAAAATACCAGATTTGTCAATGTGAAACCGGAATTTGCCCATAGATAGCCCTAGCTGTCAATGTAGTTACCGTCAAACCGCACCATTGGCGCCATTTCCTTGTTGACATCTGACAAAGATTTTCAACTTACAAAAATACAAATTTCATACAACAGCATAGTTTGTAATAGCTTTGAACATGTCGAATTTTGTGCTTGGAAACTACGATTTACGGATAGCATTAATTTTCTGTTACCATTTGATGAACAGCCGCAGAATCGCATCTAATGTTGTCGAAGCTTACGGTGAGCATGCTCTTAGTAAATCACAGTGCTTTGAGTGGTTAAAAAATCAGATGTGACGATTTTGACAGAAGTTTGAAGACAGCAAATTGCAAGCATTGTTGGTTGAGGATGACGCTCAAACGCAAACTCGCGGATCAATTAAATGTGACACGAGAAGTCGACTCTATACGTTTGAAAGCCAGGGAAAGATCCAGAAGATGGGAAAATGGGTTCCACATGAACTAAAAGAAAGACAGCAGGAAAACCGAAAAATCACTTGCGAAATGCTACTCGACAAGTACAAAAGAAAGTAATTTCTTCATCGAATTGTGACTGGCGATGAAAAGTGGATATATTTTGAGAATCCTAAGCGTAAAAGATCATGGATAACTCCAGACGAACCATCGACATCGACTGCAAGGCCAAATCGCTATGGACGGAAAACAATGCTCTCTGTTTGGTGGGATCAAAAGGGTGTAATCTATTATGATCTGCTAAAATCTGACGAAACCGTTAATACTGAACGCTACCGATAACAAATGATCGATTTGAATCAAGCTTTGCGTGAAAAACAACTAGAATATCATGATAATTTCACCATCACGCACAGCAAAACTGATCAAGGAAACGATTGAGGCGTTTAGATGGGAAATACTTTCTCATGCTGCTTACTCACCAGACTTGGCTCCGTTCGATTACTACTTATTTGGATCGCAACAGTTTTTTTTGGCGTGGCATCCACAAATTTGTCAGACGGATGGAAAAATGTATAGATAGCGATGAGCAATACTTCGAATAAAATATTTTCTATCGTTTTCTTACAATAAACGTGTATTTTCTATACAAAAATACCGGTTTCATATTTACATACCTTGACATGATCATCGGAAGATGCTAAGTCCGGTTAAGACGGAGGAGCGTGAATCTTTACTGAAAAAATGCCTGCATTTTTCCCAACCCAATATTTTGAACGAAGTATCAACCTAAAAACAGAGAATATTACTATTATTAGTTATTGTTTTAATGCTTAGTATACTCTCCATTACAGGTGTACAAACCTAAAGTGATAGAATCTCTTCAAGGCCTGATTATACAGAAAGTATGCGCAGGTACCTCCTTTTCTGTGGCTCTAACGAACATGGGTCAGGTAAAAAGTCTTATACATACATTTTAACATATAGCTGATGGTATTTTCACTCATCTAGGTTTATACATGGGGTACAGGACCCGCCTTAGGTATGGGATCAGCCGATGTTATTGGTCTACAGCCTCTGTTAGTGGAAGATTTAATCCCCTATAGAATAATCGACATATCTGTCGGTGATAATCATTGTTTAGCTCTGACAGATGAATATCAAGTAATAGTAGACTTAGATCATTCTGGTTCTGGAGTTGTTTCATGCACTTGTTTCAATAGGTTTTTGCGTGGGGTGTTAACACAGTGGGTCAGTGTGGTCAAGGTCACACTTCCAGTCCTATAACCCGTCCGCAAAAGGTGATGGGCTTAGATGGTGTAATGGTGAGGCAGATCAGCGCTGGTACTTCACATTCTATCGCCTGGACCAGCGTCCCAGCTGAAAACCATCAAATAACCAAACACAAACCTTTTTGTCTTGATTTACACGAAAAGACTTTTAACTATTTTAAGGTATTTAATTCCGTTCCATTGTTACGGCGCAGATAAGAGATTGTTCTTGTTTGTAGGTATTTTTGAATAAATACACCACGTGCTTTACATACGAGGAACCACCGGAACCATTTAAGACTAGAGAAGATCATGAAAACTTCGTGATATTGTCGTTAAAGTTGTTGTGTACTCATTTTCATCTTTGTATTAGCGCCAATTTGAACACCAACGTTTTGAACATGCATGCCAAAGAACTGAGAACTGCTTTATTTAGGTATGTCTGAGGTGCAAAATGGATCAACAATTTGGATACATAATTTGAACGAAATTATGATGGTTAGGTAGAATTTCACCTCTTTGTCCACCAGTTTTGCTTGGGTTTGTCTTACAAGAAAATATTTTCCCGTTTCTTGTAAGAAAGAACTAAATAAGCAAAGATAAATATCTAAAAATTTCCACTATATTTAAAATTCTATTAGAGCTGCGATTTGGAAACCAATACCAACAAGAGGTATTTCGGACGCAAGTTAAATCCCGAGTACAGAAATCTGGAAAGTCACTTCAGGACTAGCATTCCCTACCGCAGGAGAGGAGATGCAGGAATGGATGGTTGTGTCTTCTTTTATTGGTGGATTGCGAGAATTAAAAATACAAGAAACCCTACGAATGTCCAAGTTCAGTAGGAGTAGTGATGCTCTTGTTCGTGCTCTGGAATTAGAGGGTATTTGTAGCACTTCAAGGCCAAAAATCAGAACAGTGACTATTGAGGACCCAAGTGAGAGTATACCTGCACACGAAACAGGTTTGGAAAAGTCCAACCAGCGTACCTTAAATCCAGTCGAGAGTTTTCGATGCCGTAAAAAGGGACACTTAAAAAGGGTCCTAAACAACGATCTCGCAGGCCAATGAAGCAGTACAATGTTGGTTTTCCGTTCGAACGGACCATTCCCAGTGTCAGATCGTGGCAACAAATACATCCTGGTTGTCATGAATTACTTCAGTAAATGGCCTGAAGCTTTTGCTCTTCCCAATCGGGAAGCAACAACTGTAGCACAGGTGCTGGTGGATGAAATCTTCATTAGATATGGGGCACCCTTGGAAGTCCACTCAGATCAAGGGCATAATTTTGAGTCCGTCCGATTTTCAAGAGGGTACTAGAGATTATGGGTATCCACAAAACTAGAACCACACCTTTCGATCCGCAGTCCGATGGAATGGTAGAGCGATTCAATAGGACAATGAAAGAACATCTTTCCAAGGTCATCGCTAAAAATCAGAGGGATTGGGACCAACTTCTTCCATTATTTCTACTGACTTACCGATCCGCAGTCTAGGAATCAACAAGCCTAAGGTCAGTCAAAGTTGTTTTCGGGAGGGAGTTACGCCTTCTCTGTGATTTACATTTCCTGAAGTTTGGAATACCCGATGAAGAGAAAAAAGATGTCCATGATTACGCAGATGAAGTACGAGAACGCCTTCTAGAAATATACGATATCACTCGTGATCGTATTCAGTGGTCCAGTGATCGGATGAAGAGTAGATACGATATTAGCATGGAAAAAGGGGTTATCCCCAAAACTTTCTCAACCATGAGAGGGAACCTATAAAGTTATTAACAGGATAAATGATTTGCTGTATCGAGTCCAGTGCAATCCCAAGTCCAAGATGAAGATAGTACACCTGGATAGGCTTACAAAATACGATAGTCGAGAAGCTGATCGGGACATTCAGGTTTAAGAAGGCAGTGTGGCGAAGTTATCAACAGTCCCCGCTAATACGTTCTAGCGAGAAATCTTTTTTATATTGTCAGTGTCAGTGTCAATTTTAGTGGAGTGTCAGTAACAGTATTTTTTAAGTATTAGTGTAGTATTGTACCTTAAAAATATATAGTAGTTATAAATAAGGGGAAATAAGGAAATAAATAAGTAGAATAATTATAAGGAAACAATCCGTGACACTATGCTAAACTAAATTTGTAGATATTAATCTTTGCTTATTTATTTAAAATGAATTTCCATCAAGTATCCGCTACCTCAGTTAAATTTAAGAAAGAACTCCCAAAAATCCTTATTGCAAGACCCTATAGATATTTGATAAACCTTAACCAGTATCCAATCTTTTGATCCATAATGCACGTCATTTTTAACAGTTTTTATCCATTAGATTAGTTGATATTGAAGCTTCAGAGGAGATTCACAATCTTGCCAGGGAAGTGTTAAATATAGGAGCCCCTTTGCTACTACCTTTGCTAAACGAACGTGTGGAATTCCTGCATTCCCATTTGTCCAGTGGAAATTCACTGTCTCAGGGACAGCAAATGTTATTAAGTATCATTTTGAGCAGTCTAGAAGATCCTATCCACATCGCTTCATTACTAGGTTCGATTTTTATATACTTTGATACAGATTGAATGACAATATGGGCAATATTTTTAGGTTATACTACAACTACAGACAAATCGAAAGAGTTAGACAGTAAAATGACGTCCACTTTAATGCACACTCTTCTACAATCATTCACGAAAAACACTGAAGAAACCATGGATTCCATTTCCAAATATATGGCGATTAAGACCAATTATAAATGGCAGAATCCTGGTGGCTCGAAGGTCTGTCACCTTCAAAGATTGCTGTCGTCTTTACAAAACCATATGCTTTCACATTATATTGTATCTAATAAGATGCAGATCAAGGATTTGTCTCAGACTGATTTTTTAGTAAACCACTTGCAGAGTTTGTTTGAATTTGCCATCCAAGTACTTAAAAAAGCCTCAACTATCTTGGTAAAGGAGGAAAACTTGTATTTTCGTTGTAGATTTTTTTCTGTTCCTCTTTTTAGGTGATTTACCCTAATTCCTTGGAGCTACTGTACAATGTGCTTCAAGATTCGATTGCTGGTTCGATGCTATTTAAAATATTGAACTCTTTGCTGCTCATGCCCGTTGGTTATATTAGGATTATATATAGTTCTTTGTTGGATGTTTTAAAAGCATTGGATTCGTTCAATAGGTTGTTACCTAGTGAATTAATTGTGGAGAGTGATAGAGATGGGTCCAGTAAGTAGCCACATTATATTTAAACTAAATTACGTGTACTATTATAGGTTGTATGATATTTTACGATTATTTTTATCCCTTTTTCTGCTTGGTGGTTGGTGGAATAATCTTTTTTCCTGGAATTTTATTCAAGCATCCGGAATCTCACGTTTTAGAACTTAAAACTCGATTAAATTTTATCATGCTTAATCACATCAAATTGAACTTCCTAAATTAACCTCGTATTTTGGTACATTTGAACTACCGCAATAGATACACTGCCGCCCATTTATATTTAGGCATACAATTTTAAAAAATATTTATCCAAATTTATTTCGTCTCCTTCAAAATAATCTCCTCCCCGCTACAATGAACTTATTTTAACCGTTTTTCCAGTCTTTGAAACAGTTTTTGTCGACTTCTCATATTTCGTTTAAAGCGATCCTCGAACTCCCTTAAATGGCTTCTGTAAACTAGAGAAACGACGTCCACAACGTCCGTCCGTGTTTTCTTTGATCGATGAATATGAAAAAGTCACATAGTGCTAGATCTGATGAATATGGTGCTTGTGTGACTGAGTACAAGATTCCTAATTTTGGTAATGTTTTCTTCATTGGTTGACGTGGAAGATCTTCCTGAACGAGATTCATCTTCAAATCCTTCTTCAATGTACTACTTGAAAACTATTTTGACTTAGCTTCCTCGCCGTAGCACTTTCTTGGCATTTCTAATGCTTCAGCACAAGAAATTTCGTTTTTTTAGGCAAATTTTAATGCGAATTATTTGTTCGATTTTGAATTTATTTCATTTAAAAGAATCGTCGACAAAAATTTGTATCGATTACAAACAAACGAAATTAAATGAGACTTCTGTTAAGCTGGTTGGTATTTTGTTTAATAACATGCTATGATACGGATCATTATCAATAAATATTAAAAATGGCTAATTTAATTTTTTAATAATTGGTTTCAAACCATTTCCAGAAATTTTCCTGATTCATTTCACCATGGTAAACAGTAAGCTTATTTTTTGACGAAAATATGGTCTCTGCACCCTCAGTAAATCCATCTTCACTGCCAGCATGAAGTATAATATATCTAAAATAAAAATTTTCAATCAAAACTTTTAATATATTTTTTTGACATTTATGTAACTTACCTTTTATCATCAACTTTGGTGGTTTTTTCATTCGTCCTTATTATTTATCTTGCCATGAATGACTTACAGTTCCATTTTGAAAAATGCAGGTTTCATCTAAGAAGACAAATTTGTACAAGGTTTTTTTTTTTTCCTTCGTATAACCTCTCGGGAAATCTATACGTTTTTGAGCAACATTGGGAAGTTCCATAAGCCCTCGTCTTGGATCATTTTTTTTCCATTTAAAAATCCTTCTTCTTTTAATACGTTGCACAATGACATATGTCAAACGTCAAACGGTTGTTTCTCTTTTAATTGCTCATGTAAGGAATTCAAAATTACAGGCTGTCCTGAAAATGAAAATGAAACTGTGAGTGCCTACCTATCTACTACATATGGATTTAGGAAGTATTTTCTGCAATTCTTAAGATACAAATACTTACTGTGTTCATACATGATATAAATGGTATCACGAATAGAACTTGTATCTAAATCTGCAGTATTGATAACCCTTTTAGTAAAACTACGCATTCTAGGCGATTTTAAGACTTCATTGTTTTTCACTGTTTGTGAAATAATACTAACAGTGGACATACTCAACATTAAGGCTGCTGCAACATGCTAGAAAAATGTATTCTAGTTTCTGTAATATATATGACTTAAATTAAATATATCCAATTATTAGCAATTAATTTAACATACCTCTCTAACAGCCGCAAAGGGTAACAATAACCATTATTGTCTCGTTCAAAATAGTGTATCAGAGATGCTACACTCTTAACAACGATTTAGAAGATTTGGCATTTTACAGGCGCGACTCTGACAATTATAATACTGTGGTAGTTTTTAAAAGAACTGTTTTCGATCGTAAGGTAAAAAATGAAAGTAAACGTTCAGATATAAATGGGATAACCTTCAAACGTGTCTATAAAAATCAAGAAAAAATTGAAACTTGGCAACGTCTCAATAGCTGCCAACCGAATCCAGCTCTCATTTGAAATTTATTGAATACATTCCATTTAATTATTTTATTATTATATTTATGTAGTGGTATTTCTGCTGTTCTTCACTAGTTTTAGTTTTGTACAGGCTTTATACACTGTAAAGTATATACGTTTTTCTTTAGGATCTGAGACCCCCACTTTAGCTCAGCTAGCTGAGCAGTCCTGGATATGGATCGTAGACATGCAAAAAACATGTTCTCTTTTGATTGGCCATTGTTTAGGTGGCATGGTCGTAGGAGAACTGTTAAGTAAAGAAGAATTACTATGTCGTAACTGGCTTAACAGTGAGATATTTTCTTCTGGTATTGAACACGAAAATTTAGAGATTGAATGTTTGGTGGAACTATCATATGTCGCAGGGTAACCTTCAGTATATTTGGAATTGTTAGAAATACAGTTAAATATGTTTCCAGGTCAAGTAATATCAATAATATTCTGGCAACATTTGCCCACCTTCCGGAAAGGGTACAAAATCTGTGTAAAATTGCCTTTGATTTACCTTGCCAATACGATGAAGCATGTGCAGTCAATGAAGACAACGAAGAAACAGATGTATTCAATAAACTGTTACAGAACATGGAAATAGAGACTTTCGAATTTGACACCGAAGAAAGGAAAATGTTTGATCGCATTACCCGTTGTTTCTTCTATGCTGTTCTACATTTAACAGGACTGATAGATAAAAGCAATAATACAGCAGCTTTTAAAGAGATTTTCAAGGTAACCAAAGGGATTTTTTGACTAAGGTCACCATACAGAGTAAATTTGGTAGTTAATAATGTGTTTTTTATAGTATTCAAGAACACTGCGACAGAAATTGTTCAGTCTCATGTGCACTTCGAAATTTAAAGAAGACGAAACCCTGGAAGAAGATAAAGACAGCGAAGAAACGCAAATTATATCCGAGGAAAAAACTCAGTCCGTACTTAGAGAGATAGATTTTGAGATATTTTGTCAGAAAGTGTTGCAGAGGTGTTTGTTTTTGATGATATACGTCCGAGGTACCAAGGTGGATCTGTCTTTGAGCAATTTGAGTTCAGAAGATGAAATATCAGAGAAACCATACATTGAATTTTACAAATTGAATCGGGATCCCACTTTGGCTGATTTAAGGCATGTTTGTTCCCTTTGTCTGAACTATGTTATTAGCGAAAATCAAGAAAAACTTGGATACAACAGGACGTAAGTTTTAAAAAACTAAATTAATCAGATTATGATTTGTTTAATCACATATAGGGAAAGTGGCTGGTGCAATGAACCAGCGATTCTTTTCAAAGCTTTAATGTGTCACAAGAAGAGGGCTGCCAGTCGTTTTGAAGCTTTGGATCAGCTTCTGTATCATCTAGTTACCAAAGAACCAAGTTTAACTGTAGGTCTTTATATTAGAGGTACCTGTAAGTAATGGCGTTTTTTGATACTGGACATAATTTTATTTTAAGAGGTAATACAGTTTTAATCTGCAACATAATCTCAATTGTTATTGACAATCTTCGCCCATCTCTCTGACAGCAAACTTTCTATTTCCTTTTTGTAAAATGATCATTTTGAAAATGGTCATTTTGAAATAAAATATTCTTCGAATGCAGTTTTGATAGTTGTTGCAGGAATAATAGGAATTTTTTTACATCAAGAAAATGTTCCAAGGATTCGAAAAAAATGTTAATCTAATTGTGTAGCATCGGGAGAATACGGTGGGCGAGGAAGTCCTTCCCAACCTAACTCTTTGGTTTTTTTTTTAAGTGGCTCTAGTACTATCTACTACCTAAAGTAATAAGTAGGAAAATGAAGTTATATATATATATATATATATATATATATATATATATATATATATATATATATATATATATATATATATATATATATATATATATATATATATATATATGACATTAATAAGATCAATAATTAATCAACCTACATAAATAAGAAAGAAAAAGAAGACTCAAAAATACTGGAAAGGAAAATACTGAGAGAAATACTTGGAGCAGACATAACAGAATATGGACAGAGGAGATTTAAAAGAAATGGAGGAAAAATTAGGAAAGTGAATATAGCCAGATACAAGAAGGCTGGAAAGGGCATGTCACATAATGAGAAGGCCAACTGCAGATATTTATTAAAAAAGTAACAAAACGGTTCTCATTGGAGAGGAGAACAAGGAGAAAGCTGAGAGAGAAATAGTTAGACTAGGTGAAAAAGAATGCAAAAGCACTGGGCATTGCATACTGGAGAATCGAATTCAGAGACAGGAAGGAATGGCCATAACCAAAGCGGTCAGGACACATAAAAAACAGTAACGATAATTGGAAGGCACAATAATATTCACCATTTATGCTTTCATTAAGATTCAGAAACTCAATGAAGAATTCCTGTAAAATTCTGGCATTCTGACGGTAACATTTTTTTACGATGAATACTTGGTTTTGGACTGGGCGGTCCTAGTGTTAACCATTGCTTTTTCTTATGTGGATTACTCCACTTTCCATCTCCAGTATTAATTTGAAGAAAAGGATTTCTACCTAACATGGACAAAAGTACACTGCAAATGGTTACACATTGAATTTTGTTTTGAACTGAAAATTGATATGGCATCACATTCCTTCTCTTTGCACTTTGTTTAGTTGTTTTTAACACCGTTATATTGTACCCTATGAAGTTTTGTGCTTTGTGGCTAATTCCTGGATAGTTTGTTTCAGATCAAATTCAGTTCCAGCCAACAACAGATCCTTATTAAACTCACTAGGATAAACGGCATTAATGTCATGTGTGACACTGTTATGCTGTTGAAACTCATAAGCATCAAATTTCTAATATGGAAGCTATCCGGAGTTTGCTCTTCCATTCTTATAGGATTCACCTATTTTTTTTCAAAATTTAACAACAACCACACTAAACACCAATATATTTAACTAGACTATAGGTCCTATTGAATTAAATTATTGCCACAAGATGACAATGCTCTTCAAAATTTTAAAAAAAAAACGACATTACTTATGCGTACCCTTAAATATTTTAATATTGATATTGCTTTAATTGATCTAACAAGGCCACCTTTTTAGGTTTTAAACTGTATTCACCAGCAACTTTTGGAAGGCTGCTTTGGATTCTGCAACATCTCAAATGAAGACTCTTGTACCCCTTTCCATCACTATTTAGAAGGAATCCAATGTTCTCCGATCGAAATGCAAGAGAAAATTCGAACCATCGTCCAGGGAATCTATGAATTCTTGACTACATCTCTCAAGAAACAGGTGTCGCAGAATTCTGAGTATCGTCATCTGCTTTTAGTTACTGTTTTCTCGCTCAGTACTAGATATCAACCGAATGATTTAAGCTTAATTATTAATAATGATTTAGTACAGAATTTGATGCAGTTGGTGAACGTGGGTAACATTGGAGGTCATCCGTATACAAAATCTGAGATTCTCACTATGGCTTCGTTGAGATTGATCCATATTTTGGCGATGTCTTGCTGCATAAACTCAAAAAATATAGACGTAGCACCTTTGGAGATTATCGTTAGTGTTTTGCACGATCAATTTTTAAAAACAATAGAAATTTTTGATGAGTGTTGTCAAAGTTTTGACTGTCAAGCTTTCCAATGGGGTAACGAACGACAAATGGGTGACTTCTTACTTTTCCTAAGAGTTATATCATCCAGCAACAATATTCAAAGATTACTTGCCACCAAAAAGTGGATATATGCTTTCTTGACCATTCTGGACACGTCCAACATGAGTCTGAGCTATAACTCCCAAATCAAAATACTCAGACCCAAACTGCTGATTCTCCAATTGTTGCAAATCATTTTACCCAACTTAAAGTCGGTTCATATTGACGACGCCTTAAGGAAACACATCATTGCCAAGCTATTTTGTCTATTAGGGAAGGAGATGTGGTCTAATTCACTAAGAAGTGAAGTTTCGATTCCTATGTGTGGTAAATTCGACATGTCTGATGATATTTTGACTGTGAAAGATTTCAAAGAAGGCGAAGGCAATGTGCCTGTACATGACATGGGTTTTGATCCAGAAAAATGTGTTAACTGTACCATTGACGGTGGGTGCGTGTACGATATAGTATTTTAAGTTTAATAATAATGCTGTTTTAGGAAGTTTAACGTTGATACATGGGTCAGGTGGACGAGGTTATGGACTAGGCTTGCAAGCGATTAAATCAGGCTGTTATCAGTGGAAGATTCTTATAGTAAAAGAGAACAGAGGAAACGAAGGTGGGTATTTAATGTAGGGAAGGATTCAATTAATTATATCATCATCACTCAGCCAGTATGTTCTTAAGATTATTTTAGCTATTATCTTGGTAAAAATGTGTGCATTACTGATAGGAGGGTTATTGAGGCAAATTAACATATATACTGACATTTATATTTTATAACTTCAGGGACTTGTATAGGAGTCGCAAGATTGCCTGTACGTGATTTTAGCCACAGATCAACGACTGATATGTGGTTATACAGAGCTTACAGTGGCAGTTTGTACCACAATGGAGAACGAGATACCTGTTTTCACAGTTATACGCAGGGCGATTACATAACAGTCGTTCTGGACATGGATGCCAAGACTTTAAGTTTTGGTAATGATTAATTTTAAATAAAAACCTTAATTATTCATTCACGTGCGTGTTCAATGTTTTTTTAGGTAAAAATGGCGAAGAACCTAGAATAGCATTTGAAAACGTCGAAGGCACGGAACTGTTTCCTTGTGTAATGTTTTACAGTACCAATCCTGGTGAAAAAGTAAAAATAACAGATATGAAAGTTCACGGTACTCAGAGGGATGTACTTCCTGGAGAACCAAACCTAGCACCATTGCATTCTGTCCTAGCTGAAGCCTACATTGGTAACAAATCTATATTATCCTATTAGATAAATCATCACCTTTCTAATCGAGTTAGTCTTGACCTCATTTCAACTTTCGCCGCCATTTTGGATCGATCTCCGGCACCCCTTGCCACCGGATCTATGATTTACCTCCCATTTTGTTAATTACCATTGACTCCTCCACGGTTCTTCTTGGTATTTGGGTTTTCTGGCATTCTCGGCCCCCTGACCAGCCCATCTGAATTCGAAATTATACCTAACCTCTCAATTTCCATTATCATTCACAACACCAAAAAAATTGTATGAGTGTTCTTCTCTCAAATACTGTAAACAAGTATTCTGTTTTCTTTATGAGGGTCTACGTCTCGTGACTATGAACTCGGAGCAGAATTTATATAATAAAAAAAAAATTGCAAAAAACTTATCAGGCTAGTGTTTGTATATACTTCCAAAACAAAACTATGAAAAGTCTTTGGGAACTAACATTCCGTTGAAAGAACGGAGGAAAAATATCCTAGCAAACAAGTTTCTATCCAACAGTATATAAGCACTAATAATCAAGTCAAGGCCAAAACTTTGAGGTAGACTTAAAGGTCACAAAGTTTTTATGAGTACTCTTCTTATTGGTCAAATCATTGCTTTAGCAGTGCTGTAATTGGCAGCCAACATTTTTACGTTATTTCCTTTAACTACTTATTTTCCTGATATGACATCATGTGATTTATCAAAATCATCACATCTGCTGAACTTGAAGAGATTACATTCACTCACATGGTTAGCGAAACGTGCGTCGAGAAGTTAAAAAAAAAGTGACTTGGTGTTTAGTGGTAAATCTCTTCAGGTTTAGTGTTGCACACCAAAGGTTCCAATAGAAGCATACATCTGCTGAAGTTGTTTAAAAACATAAATTATATATTTTAGGAGTCATACGAAAGTTGCACAATTCTGTAACATGGACTAATGACGTGAATTTAGCGTTAAAACAGAGAATAAACAAAATTGAAGAACTGTTCCCCAGTGTGGAAACTCACAACTTGGACGAGGCATCTTCCACGAAGTTGGACGAGTTGAAAACAGAGGTGATCAATATTTTTGATAATTGTTATGCAAAATAAAAAATAATTTTGGTTAAAGGTGGAAATAAATTTAGAAGAAATGTGTATGGTAGTATGGCCTGCCCTTACCATTATTGGAGGATTGGATAGAGGTCTGAAAATGGGCGGATACTGCAAACACAAAACAACCGGTAAAAAGGCGATAGTTTTGGGTATACTAAAGAAAGGAATTACCACTGTGAATGTCCAGTGGGAGCACGACAGTGGTGTTTCAAATGTCGCCATATCAAATTTAGAGTTTATGGAATCAGAGCCATTTAACACAAACAAATTTACAGGTAAAACCACTAGTGTTATGTTGTCCAGAAGTTCTAAGTGTTTTCTATGAGGAAATTAAAATACAATAAATTCGCAACCTGAATAAGGCAAACAAGTTTTATCATTTTCGGAAAAAATTGTTACATTTGAAGTTTAAGTTACTCTACAAGTACCTTGTTTTACCGCCAAAGACGAAGCATCAGTCCAAACAGTGGGTGGAAGTGCATCAAAGAAAGTGATTTTTTCTGAGATTCTCGTGGTATGGTGTTTACGCTTCTATAACGGACCAAGGATGCTATTCATGCTAAAATCCACCTCTGGCCAACAAAAAAAATTTCTTTCCCCACGTCTGTACATACGTTTCAAGTTGTTGCTGCAAAATTTCATGTCTTACGTCTTGAAGTGCTTCCGCATTAACCGTATTCACTTCATTTGACTACTAGTTATTTATTTTTGTTTCCAAATCTGAAAAAATGACTATCTGGACGAAGATTCACTTCAAATATTGAGCTCAAACCTGAGACAACCACTTATTTTGAAGAGTTGAACAAATCACATTATATTGTCTGAAATTAGGTTGGTTCCAATTTATTTTTCGTACAGGTTTTCAGTACAAAAGTTTCTTTGTCAATTGTGAGCCTATCTAAAACTTCATAAGCCCTCCACAACACAGTGTCCGTCTGAGATCCTAAATATAAAGGTATACACTGTACCTTATACAAACAAGCATATAGTAGTTAGTTTTAAATTAACTTAATGGAACTTTCTAAACCAGCCTCGTATTATGGTGCATTTGAACTATCGCAGTATATACACTGTCTCAAATATTATAAGTATATATATATATATATATATATATATATATATATATATATATATATATATATATATATATATATATATATATATATATATATATATATATATATTATAGTGTTCGAAATATTTCGCGGATTGAAGAATACATTAAATGCTTGTCTGAAAACCGTTCAGACAAGCATTGTCTGTATTTCCTGTGCACTGTATTTTCAATAGCATATAGTAATCCTACATGATTCTATGAATTTTTATAGGTTTAACTTGTGATATGCTTCTCCAATTAGCAAGACTATCTGGAGTAACCAATGAAATATCGTTTCCAATGTATGAACTCAATGAAGAAGAAGAAGACACTCTTTTAACACCTGATATTAAAAAACGTTCTTCGGTCTGTGAAGAAATCGCTCACTCAAATTCCGATTCTCAGGCAAGTAAATTTCGTGGAAAAAAGACATATATTTTGAATTAAAATTTTCCCAGGTTAATAATAAAACCAATTCGGAAAAACCTCCAATGCCTCGAACAGTGGAAACTTTAACTAACGAGATGGTGTCTAATATTATGGGTGAAGTTAAAAGGATGAGCACAGAAAAATTAACAAGTAATTGACGATTAATTTCGATATCTCTTCGTGTATAATTAATGAGAATTTTAGGTTCGCAAAGTGAAACGGTTATCAGAGATCAGAATGGTGATGCAAGCAAAAAGCCAGACGATAGTAATAGCGAAAGTGACGAGTTACAAAGGAAATTTGCCATGATGGAGGACGAATATATCAAGTTGGCTTTTCTACAGTTTTCAGCGCTCAAAACCTTAGGTAAAAATCATCAATTGGTCATTATTTGAACTGAATTTAATGCCATATATTTTCAGGTACATTTGTGATGACCAGCCAATTTACAGAATTGTTTTTAATAAATAACAACAGATCAGTTCAAAGCCGAGAAACTATTCGAGAAATTATGCACAGTATTGTTGATAAAAGTATAGATCAATGTAAATTGAAAAATATAATCACGATGGCAGATGCCGAAAGGTAATATTTATATATTTTTATATTCTTTTTCTTCTCCTTAGGTTAAGCCAAAGCCTGTGTTTCAATCGGCTTTTCCCTTTTGTGAGATGTTCAGATGGCTCGCCAGATTTTTGCTGTTCTGGAACTTTGTGGTTTACTGTCTCTTGCTGCTCTCACTAATCTGTTATTGATTATTCTGAAAATGGGTTGACTCCAATTTCTTCCTCGTAAAGTTTTCTAGTATAAAATTGAAAAATGTCTTCCTCAATCCGCACATTGTCAGCCCATCTAGCACTTTCTACGTGTCCTCCACGACACAGGGTGTGTCAGATATTATATAGAAACGAATATACTGTACCGTCTACAGATTTACGTATCTTAATTTTAAGAACATTTTTTAGAGTAATCGAATAGAACTTTCTAAACTACCTTCGTATTACGATACATTTGAACTACTGTAGTTGATACACTACCTTTTATAATAGTTTTAAAAATTTGCACCATATATATATATATATATATATATATATATATATATATATATATATATATATATATAAACACACACACACATACACACTTTTGTTGGTTGCTTGACCGGGAAGGAGCTCCACCTATCCCTTCAACTGGATGACATATGTTTCGTCTCTCGAGGTTCAGACTCTTCAGGGCGCCGACATATACCATACCATCAAGAATAAGGAGACCCTATCCACAGCCAACAACCCATGTTTTCGCCGACCTCCCATCGGATGGCGTATATATGTAGTGTTAAATTTTTTTGGACTGCGTCCAATGAAATAGCAGTAGCTGAGTGTCATCACACATCCAACCGTTGGGTTCCACAATCTCACGTGGAACACACAACAACCTGCGTCTCCGCCTAAATGGGCTACTGCTCTCATTGGACGCAGTCCAAGAAAATTTAACACAACATATATACGCCATCCGACGGGAAGTCGGCGAAAACACGAGTTGTTGGCTGTGGATAGGGTCTCCCTATTCTTGATAGTATGGTATATGTCGGCGCCCTGAAGAGTCTGAACCTCGAGAGACGAAACATATGTCATCCAGTTGAAGGGATAGGTGGGGCTCCTTCCCGGTCAAGCAACCAACAAAAGTGTTCATTTAGGCGGAGTCGCAGGTTGTAGTGTGTTTCATATGAGATTGTGGAACCCAACAGTTGGGTGTGTAATGACACTCAGCTACTACTGTCTCATTGGACGCAGTCCAAGAAAATCTAACACTACATTTGTGTGTACAGTTTTAAAACATCTGTAAACACGTTTCGATTTGTTCTTGCAAAAATCCATGACCTATGATTCGAAGTGCTTTTACCTGCGCCGGATTTGGCATATGATCTAAATACCAGAGTTATACAAAGCGCATTATACAGAGAGTACTAAATAGTTTCAATCTAGTTGATCTAAATATATTGAATTGCAATGTGACTATTCTAAAAACTTTCGAATCATTTGTAAAAAATCGTTTAATTCTTTGAATTGTTTCGTTCAATTGTAAAAAAATTTACTAATTCAATATAATATACAACATATTTAGGGCTTTGAATGTTCTACATATGGGTTACACAAAAACGAAATGTAAAGAAGAGTTGGATTCCCAGTTTAAAAAGTACGACGAAACTAGTAATTCCCAAACTGACAATGCAATAGGCTTTCAATGTCCCAGTACTTCTTCTCTAACTACTGAGCCAGGATGCAGCTCCTTCCAGGATTTAGCTTCGATAAGGTAAGGTATTACAGGGGGGCATAAGTAAATAACCGATTTGAATAGCTCGCACTTGTTTCCGAATTTTATTATTTGATTATTTTGCGAAGCACCCATAACCAAATTAACATGGAGCTTTACACAGTATTGGGCGTGGGTCGATGATTTGCTTTGAGTTGGTTAAATGTGTCACATATATTTTTGTAATGATTAAAACTCTTTGTGGTAGCGAAACAATGAAACGTAACCTCCAGAGATATTTTCACGAAGCTAATTTTTCAATTTATCAATATCAAGTCACCATTGTTAACTCCTGACTTCTCTGAGTGGGGTTATTGCAAATACCTGAAATCACTCAAGGAACATCGCCTGAAACATATGAAGATAATATAAAAAATGGCTACAAAGAAAGTCATGCTTGTGAGGCATCCAGGGATGGATATTTATCTTCTTCCTGTCGTACTGCAGCCCGTCAGTGAGCCTTGAACTCCTTCAACTTTCGCCTTCTTCCGAATCGATCTCCAGCAGCCCCTTACCGGTTTTTAATGTGCAGTTAGTTAAGAATCTCTTCTTACATTATTCTGCTACAGGGTCATTGGTATATCTCTCTTTCTGTTACCCCCTATTCGTTCCCTCCAAAATTCTAATTGGCATGCACTTTTCTGGGGTTATAGCCACGACTCCCACTCATCTAAGTCGCTGGAACCTTCTCATAGTCTGTAATATCTAGACTTTTTATAATTGATTGAGCGTCGAGTTATATAGCTCGTACAAAATAAAAACAGTTGCACGTCCTTAAGCACGTGATCAACATTTTGACTGCTCTGTTGCCATATTGCCATTAAACATCATAACCTTACTTTAGCGAATCATTTTTACAATTTAAATTTTAATAACAATTAAAAAAGCAACTCTAAATTAAATGCAAATTACAAAGTAACTAACAAAATTATAATAAATGTTGAAAGTCTTGCAAGTGTCGTCGATTTACTACCTCTAGATAGATTCAGCACATGTAAAATGTTTTATTCAAAAACCGATAACATTTTTGGGTATTTGAATGGTAATTAAAATAAAAAGATTATATAATTTACTTATAATATATTATACAATATATAATATATATATTATACAAGTACGAAACAGAAAAAAAAACAGTGAAATATCTGCATGCCCTTATTTTCATTAATCAGAATCTGAAAAGTACTGGCTGGAATCACTGCTATCATCTGCAGTATTTATAATTAACGGAAGAACTTTTTTGTCTCTATCTCATATCTTTGTCTCTATGTCATATCATTTCACTTTCTGTATGCTTGATTGTATTCTTCATTATCTCAGGAGTAACAGTGAGAAGTGCTTCCATATATCATGCTGTGTAAGACCATTTCTACCCATGTGTTTATCATAAAAAATATTTAGAATTCCCCATGTAGGTTCAATTGGATTGAAAATGCAATGGTATGGGAGAATATTTAAAACTGTGTGCCCATATTTTTCTGCTAAGTTATTGGTTTATTTCTGAAAAGTATCCACTTAGGAAATATATCAAAATAATAAATTTGGTTGTGATACGTACTCTCTTTCTTAATAGTTTTAAGCAGCTTTCTTAATAGTTTTCTTCAGTTTTAAGCATTTCAATTGAAAATGCTATATTATTAGTTAATCAATCTTGAATGGCTGCTTTAGTCCATGAGATGTTTGGTATCTTGTTTAATAACATGCTATGATACAGAGCATTATCTATAAAAATTACAGATGGCTCAGTTAAGATTTTTAATAATTAGTTTTCAAACCATTTCAAAAAATTTTCCTCATTCATTTCATTATGGTAATCACTAAGCTAATTTTTTGACGAAAATATGGTCGCTACACCCTCAATAAATCCATCTTCACTGCCAGCATGAAGTATGATGTATCTAAAATAAAAATTTTCAATCAAAACTTTTCAATTTTTTTACATATTTATGTAACTTGCCTTTTACTATAAACTTTGGTGGTTTTTACACTCCTTTTATTATCTATCTTATTATCATACTATCTGTATTATCTTGGTATGAATGACTTACAGTACCATTTTGAAAAATTCAGGTTTCATCTAAGAAGACAAAATTGTATAAGGCCTTTTTTCTTTCCTTCATATAATCTCTCAAAAAATCTATATGATTTAGAGCAACATTGCGAAGTTCCGTAAGGCCTCGTCTTGAATCATCTTTTTTCCATTTAAAATCTAATTCTTTCAATACGGCATCCCTCAAACAGTTGTATCTCTTTTAATTGCTCATGTAAGGAATTCAAAGTTACATGCTCTCCTGAAAATGAAAATTAACTGTGAGTGCCTACATATAAACTACATATGGGTTTAAGAACAGTCTTTTCTGTTATTATTAGGTTACATATATTTACTGTGTTCATGCATGATATAAATGGTTTCACGAATAGAACTTGTATCCAAAGCTGCAGTATTGGTAACCCTTTTAGTAAAACTACGCATTCTAGGCGATTTTAAAACTTCATTGTTTTTCAGTTTTTGTAAAATAGTACAACAGTGGACATACTCAACCTTAAGGCTGCTGCAACATGTCCAATTATTAGCAATTAACTTAACATACCTATCTAACAGCCGCAAAGGGTAACAATGGACCATTATTGTCTGGTTCTTGTTCAAAATAGTGTATCAGAGATGCTACAAACTCTTGACAACGACGATTTAAATGATTTGGCATTTTACAGGCGCGACTCTGACAATTATAACACTGTGGTGTAGTTCTTCAAAGAATTGTTTTCGATCGTAAGGTAAAAAATGAAAGTAAATGTTCAGATACAAATAGGATAACCTCCAAATATGTCAATAAATATCAAGAAAAATTTGAAACTCGACAACGTTGCCTATGCTACAACCGAATCCAGCTCTAAATTTGAAATTTATTGAATACATTCCATTCGATTATTTTATTACTTAATTTATGTAGTGGTATTTGTGCTGTTCTTCAGTTGAGTCATTGATGTCGTGCAACTGGTTTAGTTTTGTACAGGCCACACCTGATCTGTCTGTGTTTCTTTCTTTATCACTGATTTGACTTTGCTTAATACTATGTTAAACAGGATGAACATTTATATGATATTCTGTTCTACACATAATTTTTTTTACAATAAAACACTAATGTAGAAATTATTGTTGTATTTTATTTTTCAAATCGGTTAGTTACATACTGTTCAACCTTTTTGAAGATCTTTGACACACAAGTATGTAAACATCTCTTAGGGTGCCGAAATTACTGAAAAAAATACTATGGCCACCTTCCTCACTGACCATGCAAGGTTTGAATTCATCTTCCAGAGCGTTGTCCTGGAGATCCAGCCCGACAACAATCAACGCGGGCCGGTATGTAGATATTTAACAGAATAATTTAATTTGGGATTTTGTTTCAATATAGCTCTTTTTGGAGTTCATTATATTTAGTCGAGTTAGATGATTGTTCCAACACTTATTCCACTGCTAAAATTATTTATTGTCTCTAGTACGATGCCAAAAGAATTTTATTCAACGCTCAATAATTGCTTAAATAATATAATTTTTAAGAAACTTTTTAGACTAGTCTCGTAGCATGGTACATTTGAACTACCGCACAATTTTTTCAGACATATGTTCCCTACATCGGAATCAGATGATAATTTATGGGGTATAAGGCGTAGATCCAGCTCACCTCCAGCTCCTCCAATAGCAGCGCCCCTTTTGGAGATGGGTTTCAGCTTGAAGCACATCCTGAAGGCTTTGTACGAAACTCACAGTTCGGGCGAGGTAAGCGCCAGGACCATTAACATGTTGGCGACCTGGATGTGCGAGCATCCCTATTTGGAAGCGAGAGTCGAACCCAGCTCGAGCAGCAACATGTCCTCCTTCAGAGAACTGTGGAACAGAAGCAACGATTTGGTGGACCAACAAAATTTCATCATCGAAAGGTTAGTGAAAGAGTATGCTCGGTAAATATAGCACATTTAAATTGGGCGTGTATAGTTCACAAGATTTGTTAAGGCAACAGAATCAGCCGGCATCTACGCCCGATGTGGCTCAGAGGAGAGGAATGGGACCGAGACGTAGAGCATACGCGGAGTTCAGGAACTTAGTAGAAAAAGTAGACAGGTAAGTGAGCATTTTTATCTTCAAGTTTATGATGTATTGGGTAGAACGAAGTGGGGATTAATAGCCGTGAATTTACCATGTGTATCATAATATTTATAGACCCTTGGGACTATTCTAACTACGAGGGGTAGTATTAAAAGTTTCCAGCCTCAACATGAAGATGGCGCAGTGACATTCTGTTTCTGTTTCTCGATATATAGTGACCGATCGGAATTTGAATTATTGTGTATTGTGACTTCCTATTAGTCGGGGAGTTTTCGGCCTTCCAACGTTAATTGATTCCCTTAATCATTTTAAGGTTATCGTCATGGCTCGCAGGTTGTGTCGCGACTACAATAAAACTATTGGTAAGACAACGTACAGAATTGGTTATTCGGATTGCTGCGGTGGTTGGTTCCATTCAAGTTGTGCCCAAATAACAGCGGTAGATTTCGAAACCTGCTTACAAATTAAGAAGGGCTTACAAACTAAGAAGATCTGGTAATGTGTTGTGTGCAGAGAGAAATCCAGCCCAGTTCCTTCCTGTTCCAAAAGCCCTATAAATTATCTCACGAATCGGCGTAGCTTCACTCCTGACGGGGTAAATATCCCTGGCTCTGATTTTGGTGAAAGCACATTTTCTTCTATCCTGTCTAAAGCCGAACCTAACAATAAATACGTTATCAAGCTAGAATTTGAATTATACGGTACGATTCAGCAACAAAATAACAACCCAAACCCTTCTAAGAGAGTTAACTGATCTAAAAAATAACTCTAGCAAAATTGATATTCTTGAGAATCAAATCGAACTGTTAAATAACAATTTAGTTATCGTAAAGTCTAACAATGATTCTTATCAGACTCTGATTCCAAGCTCCGAAGAATTGCTAAATGAACTATCCCACCGCGAAAGACGCAAATCAAACTTTATCGTTTTTGGCATAGACGGCTCAAACACTCAAGCCATATCTGAGGGCGATAGGTCACTTGTGGCAAGCGTCAGCCCTTTTTATAGTTGAAAATTTTTTGTGCGCATGCCTCCGCCATGTTTTTCGGGCACTCTATTGGTGTATAAGCCGTGAATATTATGTTTTCAATATAATTAACAAAAAAAACTTTAATTATTAATTCACTATCAATAGTACAATTTTAATTGTTATATACTTGAAGTAAAATACTAATACAAGCAGTTTAATAAAAATATATAATGTTATCAGTAAAAAAAACCAGCACAAACCCGTTGTTGTTATGGGATATGTCGCAGCGATACGTGTAGTAAATCATTTTCGGAGCATTTATATTACTTTATTAGTTTTCCAAACCGTTGTCTTGAATATTGTCGAAAACTTATTAAATCAACTAAACAAAAACATATTAAATTTGTCCAAAGTGTGCTAAATGTGATTTCTGAGTTAAGAAATGTAGATGAGGTGATGGTCGATTCCCACTGTTTGATCATATTAACAAAGATACGTATATTTGTTCACTTCATTTCGAAGGAGAAAGTGGTCCAACAACAGAACATCCTGACTCCATCAGTCGTGTAAAAAAATCATATATCAGATACTTTTAATCCATTTAAATGTTAATGTAATAGCTCATGCTATAACCTCAAATGATGAATGTTTATTGTAGGTAAAAAAGTAGGTAATAAAAAAAGCAAGGGCCTACTTGGCTGAAAAATATAAATAAACTTATGGCACAAGTTAATTATTTCGTAGAATATATTAAGTATTAAAGAAATAAAAATTAAAATATGCTCCAAACTTAATATAGAAATAAATGTAACGTTATAAATATAAAGTTAAAAATATAGATATAATGTTATAAATATAACAAATATAATGTTGTAAATATAATAAATATAAAACCATCCATTAACCACCAATTAATTCTTCATTCAGTTGCACTTATTATAAGAGTAATGATCCTTGTTATTCCAGTCATATAGAAAGTGCCCGAAACTTTCATATTAACCCCTCACTAACATGGCGGAGGCGCTTGCGCGCAACTACTCCTGAAGAGGTCTATTCAAACCACGTGCGATCTTGTTGCAAATGATCCCAGCAAAATCAAAATACATCGCCTTGGTAAATTTACAGATGGGAAAAAGCACCCGGTCAAGGTAATGTGTAATTCTGCCGATGTTGCTACGTTTATTCTTAGGAACGTTAGAAATCTAGCTAACGGTGCCATGTTTCGGGGCATATCAGTTCAATTGTATAAAACTAATGCCCAAATCCGTCATTACAAATTAGTTAACGAACTGGATCGGCGTTTAAAGACTGGCGAGAGTAATAATAAAATATGTTACCGTAATGGCCAACCACTTATTGTACTTAGTGAGCGATCCAAATAGTCAACATGTCATTTAAACTAAATAGAGTGTCTTCAATACGCGTAACCCACCATCAATTCATAGCATTACTCTTATTTATCAAAACGTACGAAACGTAAGAACAAAAACTGCAGATCTCTACCAGTCCGCCCTATCCAACAATTATCACATGATTGCTCTGTCGGAGATATGGCTGCAACCATCTGTTTTTAATGCTGAGCTGTTCGACCCCAAGTACATGGTCTTCAGAAAGGATCGGGATCTGGATGCCCTCGGAGTCGGACGAGGCGGCGGAGTTCTCCTTGCCGTTTATTCTTTTTTACATTCGTCGAAGCTTGAGGAGTTGTTCCCAAGTGTCGACATTGTTGGTTGCAAAATACTCATAGGTCAGACCATCATTTTTTTTTCTGTTTATATTTCTCCAAAATCAAATATTCACTAATTTTTGATACCTTCGAATCTCTTTATTATATCATAAATCATAAAATTCTAATTTTGGGTGATTTTATTTTACATTATCAAAGCCATGTTAACCATCAATTATCTAACCAATTTCTGCGAGCACTGCAGCACAATTTGCAGGCATTTTTTGATATTCACCAATACAATCATATATTAAATATACAAAACAATATACTCGACTTATTTATTGCAATGGCGGGAACGTTTCTAATCGCTTACTCAGTATATCTCAGCTTTTGATAGGGTGCTAAAGGCTCAAGCGGTGCTTTGGAAATAATTTTTGTAATGATCTTAGAATTAATTTTTAATTTTTATATAAATATTTTTTACCATTGTTAAGTTCAAATTATTTTTGTTATATCTATTTTTTTGAATTGTCTTTTAATTGGGCAGTAGCCTGGTAGACAACAAAGTATCATTCATTAATTTTCAAGGTTATCTTTCAACGCATGCGCAGTTATATTACCAGAATCTTTTTGACGAGTAGCGCCATCTTCATGTTGAGGTTGGAAACTTATCAGAGTTATTTGATTATTTAAGGGCATTGCAAGACCGAGTCAGGGAACGACAGCAGTTTAGAGAGAGACAGCACGTAAGAGGCGAGGGTCATCCTTTATTGAGAGGCACAAGCGCGATGACGGGAAATTTAGATGATCTGTCTCCGCTAGAAGGTGAAGGTGCAGCATCTGCTGAAATCCCATCACGAGAAACGATAAGCTCATCAAACTATGTGGATGTGACCAAGCAGTGTGCCGTATGCCCCTATTGTGACCATTTGTCTCCTTATCTAGACGCTCACATGTTGTCGTATCATCCGGGCTGTGGAGCTTTGTGGGGACCAGGTGTTTGCGGTTATGTTACAGACGGGTAAAACCAGCAAATATATTTTTCTCAGCTAAATGTAATGATCTGACATTTACAGTTTTTATATAATCTGTTACAAATGCAAGAACAAATATTTGAACAAGAATAAAGCTGACAACCTCTTGCTCAGCAAATGTCCCGATATATTCTTCGATGATGATGATAACACGGAAGTGGACATGCAGAGTTTGAAGTTTTCCATTCCAGAATGTGACAATTTAGATGAGATTAAAAGGTAGCTTCTTCTAAAGCCTTGTCCAATAAGAGTGTCAGAACTTTAAAATGTGGCACAATGATAACTACAAGTGTTAATTCGGTAATTTTTATTTTATCATGAACAGCAAATAATGGCATTGTGTTCTGAAAATAATGTAGTTCAAATGTCCCCCTCGACTTCGTGTGGTGAAATGCATTCTGAAGACCCAATTTTCGATTACACAGATCACAGCAGTGTAAGAGTGAGATTTATATATTAGTGTTGCCGCTATTACGTATCAAGATTCTGACACTCTTATTGGAAAACTCTATATGTAGGTTGTTTAAAAAAAAACAGAAGCGAGATGTAGCGATTACTACCATTTCTGCTGTTAAAGTTCGGCTTCTCTTTAACAACAACAATGAGCTTCATGATGTAAGGAAATATTTAATTTTTAATTTTCTTTAGGTTCTTGGGGGTGTCCGAGAAGGAATTCCTGATAAAGCCGATAGGTTTTCACGGAACCGATCCCTTGGGTTCAAGCGCAGTGACCAAAATACCATCAGATAACGAAAAACCGGATGAAATCAAGAACAAAACTATCGGGACTCAGGCTATGTATCTGAACTCTTCACTACAAAGAATGTTTGGTTTCAAGGCTTTGTCTATTTCAATTAAAATACTACTATGCAGGTATATTAACATTTTTCTATTGGATGTTCAGGAAAGTTTGGAGCTTTCTGGGTTGGCAACTGTATTCGTGCGTCCTGATTTTCTGCGTTCGACAGTTTCATTTTCTCGGTATTTACAGATCCTAAATAAAATCGTACTCACTGTATCGCGTACAAGTATGTAATTTGAAGAAAATTATTTAAATTAATTAAGTAGAATGTTCTGTATTGCCCTCGTATTTTGATGCATTTGAACTACCGCAAAGCTACATTGCCTCTCATAAATAAATAGTTGGGCTTAACAGAAAAAAAATTACAGCAGGGTTTTTCGATATATATATATATATATATATATATATATATATATATATATATATATATATATATATATATATATATATATATATATATATATATATATATATATATATATATATATATATATATATAGTTGATGATTTTTCCATCTCTTCTGGATCTTGTAGTTTTGCAACACAGCAAAAGCAAAGCAAAGCGGTTCGACAAAGCGATATCAAAATCGCTGCCCTCTGAAGCAGCTTCCCAGAATTCACTTTGCCGTTCTTCGATCTTACCATTCTTGTGCGTTCTCTTCGACAGTTTATCCTAACCTTTACTCGTACCATTCTACGGTCATTTCCAATATTAAAATGGTTAAGGACAGTACAATTGCAAAATATTGTTTTATCGTTTGACATGAAGTAGTCAATTTCACTTGTGAGACCAGATGGACTTTTTCATGTCTATTTTCTGCTGATTTTTTTCTTATAAAAGGTCATAATATACAGTTCCATATGGGCCAGTTGCATTTTCACTAGTTCTTGCTTTTCCGATTCTGGTACTAAATTCTCCCATCAGGATTTTGTACCTGCACTTCTCATTGTCTAGAAGCTGGGTCACATCATCATAAGATACCACCATACCTTATAGTTGGTGCATAAGCTTGGACGTTTTGAAGCTTAAACTTTTTATTCAGCTGAAAGACGCATTGGGCTAGTCGGTCAGATATACTTTCAAATTTTACGACAGTGCACGTCAACTTTCTGTTAATGAGGAATTCAATTCCACCACTTCGTACCCCGAGTGGAAAGTACGTGACCAATTGTCTTCATTTTAATTAGCTATTCGCTCTTTTTCGTGTTTTACATAGTCCTATGATATCCCAATGTATGCTGTCAGGTTTGATCAACAATTCTTGCAGGTATCCATTTTCATTGTCCGTATATTAAGAGTAGCAATGTCAAAAGCCCAATGGCATTTTAATCTAAGTAAAATGGTGAGGGCCATGTTTGTAAAGCCTGTATATATATATATATATATATATATATACAGGCTTTACAAACATGGCCCTCACCATTTTACTTATATATATATATATATATATATATATATATATATATATATATATATATATATATATATATATATATATATATATATATATATATATATATATATATATATATATATATATATATATATATATATATATGCATATATGCAGTGTCACATTTTCCTTGGACGGCGTCCAATAAGACCACAGTAGTTGAGTGTCATCATACACCCAACCGTTGGGTTCCACAATCTCATATGGAACTCACAAAAACCTGTGTCTCCGTCTTAATGAGCACTTTTGTTGGTTGCTTAATTGGTTAGCTGCTAACTTCAACAATTCAAAAGATATAAATCGCGATGTAGATTTATAAATTTAAAGAGCAACAAAAATAAGAACCTTATACTAAATTTAGAATAGAATCAGTAAATGTCTTAGCTTAAGATAGATAAAATAGCATAAATGAAGATTTTAGAGAGTGGCCAGAAGAAAAAAATCATTTGACATTCGTCATACTTAAATTTTTGCAGGAAAGTTTCCCAATGTTATTTTCCGAAATCCTACTTTATTAGGTCACTCTAATATACATTATATATATACATATATATATATATATATATATATATATATATATATATATATATATATATATATATATAAATATATATATATATATATATATATATATATATATATATATATATATATATATATGTATATATATTTATATATATATATATATATATATATATATATATATATATATATATATATATATATATATATATATATATATATATATATATATATATATATATATATAAATATATATATATATATATATATATGTATATATATTTATATATATATATATATATATATATATATATATATATATATATATATATATATATATATATATATATATAAATATATATATATATATGTATATGTATATATATATATATATATATATATATATATATATATATATATATATATATATATATATATATATATATATATATAGATATTTTTAGAATTTCATAATACCATTCTACGAAATGCTCACAACTTTCCAGATAACCCTTAACTTCCTAAGATAAATGTAACCAAATATTTTTCAGGCAAATTGTGCTAAATGTTCTTTCATTACTCTCCATGTCTACCAACTATGTGACATTAATATCCTGTTTGGAGCTGATTGGACTGAGTGATATGGCCAAAGTTGTCAGACTTATGACTTTAACTGCCATGAATAGAGTGGAGCTCAGTAAAATACAGTGTTCCTCTGACTTCTTAAACTTCAGATTGCCAGAAGATTTCAACCATCTCACCACCAATCTACCCAATGCCGCCAATTCTTGCCTCAAGTATTTAAGTGTTAGTATAGCTGCTCTAGCTCAAAACGAAGTGGAAGCATCAAATTTGGTGGTGAATATTTGTACCAAAGATTTGTTAATGGCTGCTTTTGGTGTTGCTGTTCCCAAATCAGGTAGGATAATTGATGTTACTGTGCTAATTAAAAAGAAAATGAATTATAAAAGTAGTAGAAATAATGAATGATTAGATCTCGATAGCTCCTGTGATGTTTTATAATGAATGGTTATAATTGAAATGGTTAAAATAGAGATACAACTGCATTTTGTTTTTGTATAGCATTTGCTGTTACCCAAGCTCTTGTCAATATACTTTCTACTCATGGAGGATGTTCATTAATGGATTTACCGAAAGAAGAAGTTTGTCTGAATCCCAACATGGATAGTCAAAATATAGGACCACTGATTTTAGCTAATGCATTATCTTCGTATATTTTATCAAATAGGTAGCACATTTTGATGATGTTCAGTACATATATATATATATATAATGCGAAAAATAAACATTTTAGAGTTGCTAAACAAGGAAAAGAATGGGCAGCTCAACAATTATTTAAATCTATCGCTACAAAAGTTCAGATGATGTCAGGATCAAATTTGGAGCAAGTAAATTTCGCTGATTTATCTGGAACAATGCCAAAGCAAAATATTATCACTATAGAAGGTAAAAAGGGTCTTTATACAGGAGATATCACTATGGTTTAAAAATTCCTGCGATTTTTTTACTACCAAAAGAATTTTCAAAATATAATCCATTTAATTCTATAGTTCAAGCTGTAGTCAAGTTGTTTAGATTAGCCTAACTTCATCTACATTAGAAGTGTACCAATGAATGGAAAGGCTAATGTTAGATGAAGCAAGGTCTGGGCGATATAGTGGATGTGATAAAATTTTAATAATTGTCATGTTGCCTTCTCCTAGCCAATTCTGGTCCTGTTACACATAAAAGAGTAAAGCAAAAAAATTCTTCAGCAGCACTATTTTTTTCTACGCCCTCCCACTTTAAAAACTCACGAGCCGCCAATATATTAATTGCTTGTTGGGATTTATTAAAATCCACACATTTTTCGTTATAGGTCATAATTCACTTAGAAACAGTTTTCGACAACGTCTGTAAACTTTCCCTCTTTGAACGTGAATGTGTCTTGTCTGCCTATTATACTATCCTATTATTTACTTATTATATACCTATTATACTATCTGATGATTGTATTGGGTTGATGATTGATTGGATGAAGAAAACTTTCTGGTGCTGAGGTTTCTGGCATTTTTGAAGCGGTATAAATCAATGGTAGTTGGAGGGTGCAAAGTCGGCAGAGTACTGTGGATGATCCTAATCATCCCAGTCAAGATGTAAAAATTTCTGTCAGGTAGCTAAAGACAGGTGTGGTCTAGCATTGCTTAGATGGAACGCAATATCTTTTCTGTTGACTAATTCAGACCACTTTTGGTCGATTGCTCGCTTTAATGCAGTTAGATGTGAACAGCATTTCTGATGATTCCATTAACTTTATAGTTAATATCTCTTGTTTATACATTGTTTTTAAAATATAAAAAAGCGCCTGAATTTCTGAATCACCCTAATAGAAAATACAAAAAAAATATTTTTAAGGGCATGATAATCGTGTGAGTACCTTGGCGTGGAATAGCAAGAACGGAGTTTTAGCATCGGCAGGATATGATGGTACAGTACGATTATGGGTTATTGAAGATGGAAAACCACCAATTTTGGATTCAACATTGGTGTTTCATACTAGTATGGACACCTTTGGAAGTGACTTACAAGGGAAACTTATAGGTAAGTCCGGAATGAGTCATTCTAAGAGCACTTCGGTCACAATTTCGGAAATATACAATTGTCACCGGGAACTGGATCGGGTGAATATTATGGTTCGTAAAGGGTCTTGTGAATCTGAGTAAAAATTTGAGCGAATCTAAATCATGAGTGCTTCTTATACCATTTCTAAACTTCCCAATGTTAAACTTTTAACGTTTCTTCTCCTTTTCGTTAAGGTCATTTGCAGTGGTCTCCAATGGGTGATTATCTAGCTGCTGCCCTAGATACAGTGATTAATATCTGGCCTATAAGGAAACCAGACCAATCCGAACAAATAGATTGGTTTATAGAGCACCAGAAGGAGTTTATAACGGTGATGTGTTGGCCCAAGAATAAAAACGAAGAAGCTGTTGATAAAGATTACTTGTTAGTGGGAAAGATTGATGGTTTGTAATTGATTATGGATCATCACTTGCATTTCAACTGAATATATCTCAATTTAGGTACAGTGACCCTTCTTACGGTGTTACGCGACTCAAAGCAGGTGGAGACTTTGATGAATTTCTCTTTATCTCATGCGGTTGTTCATATGGACTGGCACCACGAAGATTCCCTTTATGCCATTGGATATTTAGACGGAAGCCTCAAGCTGGGTAAATTAGACTGTCCGACTAACATAATCACGATACAGGCTCACGAAAACACCGTTAGCGGTTTAGAATGGGATCCAAAAGGCATATTACTTGCCACCGTGTCTGTAGACACCACGTGCAAACTGTGGAAGGAAAACAATGACAATATGATTCTGTTAAATACCATTATGTTAAATCACGAACCGACCAGCTTGACTTGGTCGCCAGTAATTAGTGAAAGTACCGCTCATATGTTACTAGCGATTGGGACTAGTTATGGAACTGTGAATTTGTTTAGGGTATTCTATGATGGAAGTCAAATTAGTTGAAAAAGTTACGTTTTATATACGTTTCAGGTTCCCAGTTACTCGAATCTTAAAGAAGAGCTTCCAACTTTGGTGTTTTCCGCTCAGGGACATTCTTACAATGCTGTTACTAGCTTGGCTGTTCATTCGAGTGGCATGTTCTTGGCTAGTGGTTGTTTAAAAGGTAATGTTTTTCAAAAATACACTCAACATTTATACATTTTGGATGGGTTACTTGTTTCTAATTTTTTTTCGAGGATTCTTTAGGTCCCAGTGGAGTAGTGAACATTTGGTCATTATGCGATGGGAATCTGATGTATACCACCACCGGAAGCGGAGGTGTGAACGCAAATGGTCTTAAGTGGTTGGACAACAACGAATCTCTTGCTATAGCTTTCTCCAGGACGAAATGCATAGCGATGTTACCGTATTCTTTGGAGGATCTCAAGAAGAACTTACCTTTAGCTACAGTTAGGTGTTCCCTATTGAAGAAAGGAGTTAGAGGTGACCAATATAGCATGTTTGCCTTCCTCTTGTATTGATTACTTATCTTCCCTAAAGGTTTCAAGAATGCCCCATTCTTCAAAGGCCTAGCCACTTTATTACCGAAACTCCTCCTGGATCAGTACAACGCGGAAAAACTAAGCGTTTCAACAGGGGCACAGTTGATGCACAGTGTTTATTTAAAAAGTTTGGCTTCGCTGGCCATCATCTTGAACTTGGACAAGTTGATGTGTTACAAGCTGTCTCCTTATAACGACAAGGACAACATTGAAATCGAACCCGATTTTCATTGGTTGCACACCTTTAGTCTTGGTTCCCAAATAGCAGAAAGTTTGATTAAAAGGTTAGTTTAGTTTGCGGAATCACTTACATAGATGGTCTTTTTTTAAACCAGTGAACGTTTGCTCTGTGGAGAAAGAACTTAAAAAAAATCGAAATAAGCACCCTTGACCTTGTTGAGATTATTTAATGAAATATAATGGTGAAAATCAAATGGCATAAGGTCTGGACTGTATATAGGATGTAGTAGATGACTGTATATAGGATGTATAGGACTGTATATAGGATGCAGTTCTGTTGCTTCAAGGCCTTGGAGACGTTCTTCAAGTGCTTGAGATGCTTCAGAGGCTTCGATTTTGCTTCGCGAGAATTGAGGTTGCTCCTTCAACTCGGTAAACCAGACGAAAGGTTTTCCGATCGTTGTCATTATTTTGAACTGTCTCTGTTTTTCACACGTGTTTTACTAGACAAATTAGATAAATTCTTCTACTGGAGCCTTTGGTGTGAAACACAAAACACCAAATTACTTTTTTGATCTTCTCAAAGTGCATTTCGCCCACCATATTAGCATCATCAGGAGATGATTCAGTCTGTATTGAATGAACGTGTCCAGATTGAGTCATCTTCTGAGGATGGTAACATGGTTAGCGAAACGCGCGTCTCTTCGAGTTTACACATATTAACATCATTAGGAAATGCTTTGATACATTGTAGAAAATAAATAAAAATATTTTCACAGTTTTTTTATATCTCACTTTATTTGTATCTTAGGACTGATGTACCTGAATCGGTGGTAAATCTAACTCAAGCTCTGGATGAAAACGTACTGCCCTCGGCTATTCAGAATGTCTTTTGGACCTTGAAACAGGACGAACAAATCATGGAATGGGCATCGCAAAGACCCCAAGATTGGGAGATTGGTGGCAAATGCAGAGTAAAGAAAATTAACTCTTAAAGCTCTTGGTCGATTCAGTTTTGGACTTGTTTTCAGGCTTATCTGTGGGGATCTGACCGACATGGTCAGCTGGCCGAGCTAGGTTACAGTGCCTCAGCTCCAGCTTTGGTGGAGTCGTTTTCAGTAGCACGAAAAATTATCTGTGGCCAAAACTGCACTTTCGTCATCTTGACTAACGGTACAGTAATGGCCTGCGGAGAAGGAAGTTATGGCAGACTTGGTAAACACTCTTATCTCAATTCTAAAAGATGATTATGATAGTCAAACGTATATTTTGCTTAGGTCAAGGAAATTCTGATGATCTGCGTTCCCTCAGCGTTATTTCTAGTCTTCAAGGTTTCGTTATTACCGATCTCGCTACTTCTATGGGATCCGATGGACACAGTTTGGCTTTGGCCGAAAGTGGAGAAGTGTTCTCGTGGGGAGATGGAGATTATGGAAAGTTGGGACATGGAAATAGCGACAGACAAAGAAGACCTAGACAGATTGAGGCTTTGCAGAATGAAGAAGTTGTACAAGTGAGTGACTGCAGTATTAGGTTTATGCAAACATTCTTTCCATTATTTAAAAAAATTCCCATCACTTATCCGTCATAGAGCAACTGGGATAATAGAGATGAAAATAAGAGGATTTAGTTAATAAATGTGTTTAAGTAATGTCTGAATGATTGTGGCGTGTTCATATAATTTTTTCCTATATTTGGGTTTTTCAAAAAAGAATCACTGAAATCACTGTTTTGAGTTTTAGATAGTGGCGAAAAACCCAAATAAAGGAAAAAAATATATAATAAATGTGTTGGCAAATATTAGTCATTAAAAAGATAAAGGGTGTTGAAAGTGGAACTAAATTTTTGAAAAATTGAGATAATTTAAAAACGGTTGTAGATCTCAGGTTTAAAATCGGGGTAGTTCGGTTTTCAAGGGTGACAAATCCGAATTTGGTGATAACTTGAGCCTAGTTCCTAGAGGGTGCTTGCTACCTACTTTGCGAGAAATTAACGCGCTCATATTTTTTTACCCTATAAACTGGGAATATTTTTACTTCAAAATAAGGTGGGAACCAGTGATGGAAAACTCTTCACCTTTGGAAATGGCGTCTATGGCCGGTTCGGATTGGGGTCAACATCTCACACCGTTTGCGAGATATTCGCGTACGAATATTCCATTGCATACGAAGAAAAAAAACATTAAGATGTCAAAAATACAACGGACTTTATTTAAAATAACAATTTTTTAAATTTACTTCAATAGGTGTTGAAAGGGTCCACCGTTTACCTCAATACACTTTTGTAGGCTATTTGTTAAGTGACGCCTCACATTTGAGAAGATATTTTCTTCATTTTTAATAACATTGGCTGCTTGTTATATTTGTTCTAAAAGTCCGTTTCAGTTTCAACACCCTGTATCTTTTTAATATCTAACATTTGCCAACACATTTATTGATTAAATCCTCTTATTTTGATCTCTGCTATCACCAGTTACTCTATGGCGGATAAGTTATGCGATACCCTGTATATAGTATGTGCCGTCCTGTTCGATGACCTTTAACCGTCTTTTCGATAGCTGCATAATCCCGCGCTCATATAAGTTTTGGGATTTCTAGCTAAAAAACTGATCCAGGTGATTTTTGAAGTCTTCCAAGGAAGTAAAACTTTTACTATCTAAGCTGCTTTGAAGGAGGGCGTAAGGCGCTTACACCATGATCTCTTGCGCTTAACATTATTATACACAATCCAATGGCGGCTCGTGAGGGAGGGCGTGGGGGCGCCGCCCCTCCAGCATTTATCACAGTAAACAATTTTTCACAGCAAAACACCATATTTTATTTTCGTTCAGTTTCTTTCCTTTAACTTATTTTTCTGGTTCACCTCCTGTATAGGGTTTCAATAGCAAGAAAAGTAAAGAGGAGGAAGGGAAAAGCAAAAAATTCTTCAGCAGTACTATTTTCTTCTACGCCCTCTCACTTTAAAAACCCACGAGTCGCCACTGACAGAATCGATTTTTCATCGCCTGTAATTATCCGCTTCAAGAATGAATCGATTTCGTTACGCTTCAATAGAGAATCACAAGCAGAATTCAGTCTATCAGATTTTTCTCCTTTTACGAAAATCTGACTTAATCGTCTTGACATTGTTGACTGCTTGATTCGAAGAATTTCTCTGATTTCTCTAGTTGTATAGCCATCACTTTCAGTTAGTGCCAATATTTCGTTGCCATCAGCATCGACCGGTCATCAAGTAAATCGTTAAATTCACGAAACTTTCTGTATTTCCTTCAATACAATATCATAATTGCAATACAGGCCCCACCCATTTAATTTTTACTGTCAAATTGTGTATAGAGTATAAATATCAAACAAAAAATAAGGAGTGTGTACCATTCAATATGCTCCACGCAGCGCTTTACAGGCCAATATAGGCTGCAGTAGTTCAAATGTACCGCATTACAGGGGTAGTTTGGTAAGTTCTCGGTTTCGTTTAGTAATGTAGAGCATTGTTTTTTTTTCCGAATCGTTACCAACTTATATCTCAGTAAATAAACGAACTGAGACTTGGGTCTAAATTTCCACTACATTTAATGAAGTCTACAACCATTGTTTTGACACACTGTCCTTTTCAAAAGTAATTTAGACATTTTACTTAAAATGATTTTTCAAGTATCGGCCACCTCAGTTAAATGAATAGTATTTTATTACGGTCATTGAATTCTAAAGTATTTTTCGAAGTTTTACTCGACCGAAAATGATGTTAAAAAACATGTTTGCTATGATATTTTTAATTACCAGAAAATATAAATGCCGGACTCATTTGAGCCCAAAGAGTGTACTTCTCACAATCTTGTACTTGTTCAAACTGAATGAGGAAATGATAGAGAATGCTTGTTTTTTTAGTTAACAGAATGAAAAGCTGAGAGTAGAAGATTATTGGTGGATGAGATTGAACTCAATGGAGAATCTGAAATATGTTTGTTCTGAGGATTGTTGATATTTGAATGATTTTTTTAGGTTGCTTGTGGATTTAAGCATAGTGCAGTAGTAACCAGTGATGGAAAACTCTTCACCTTTGGAAATGGCGACTATGGCCGGCTCGGATTGGGATCCACCTCAAATAAAAAAATTCCCGAACGGGTCACAGCTTTAGAAGGTAGGTCTTTTGTTGATGGAAAATATATCCCTTTTGAGAATGTTGTTCTAGTTAAAATTTTCTTCTTTTCTCTTTGGATGTTATAATATGAAATACATTGAGTGATTTTGGTAATATTTATTTCAAAATACCATAAAAATACAAACAGCTAGAATTTACGGATTGTTAAATCTGGGGAATCCGGTGATATTTAAAAAAATGTCATATTTGGCAATATTTCATTATTTACATGCAGGATGGAATAAAGTGATCATCGAAACAGATATAGACGTAAATGGAACAGTGATATATAAAAAAAAACAGATAGTAGGTTATGCAGATGACCTAAACTTATTAACGCTATCGAAAAAATCGTTAAGAGAGACTTATGAAGAAATGAAGATTAAAACCAAAAGAGCTGGCTTCAAGAAATGAATCCTCACAAACAAAAACAGAAAGAGAACAGAAACAAAACAGAAGAGATGTTTGCAGTATTTGAAAGAAGGATACAGTGGTGGCTTGTGGATTTTTAAATTGGGAGGGCATAAAAGAAAATAGTGCTGCTGAAGATTTTTTTTGCTTTCCCCTTCCTGCTTTTTACTTTTCGTGCTATTGAAACCCTATACAGGAGGTGGAACCAGGAAAACAGTGAAATTTTGTATTGTTACTACTTACAAGGACATTGGAGGATGAGTTGTTGCTTGTTGTGCAGAAAAGGAATGAATAAGTAGGTACTTACCGTTTTCCGAAGAGTAAACCGTTCAAACAGTTTATTGTAACTGAAAATTAATGGAGAAAATTGGAAATAGTTCATGAAAAGTTCAATAAAATATCAAAGTTTTATGACAAAAAAGGGTTATTGTACACATTTTTGTCGGTAAATAGCACCTCGCCGTTTCTTAGTTTTTAAAGTGAAATGCCATTCGCCTGGTTTTATCAAAAATAACATCACGATGGCACAAAACACATCACCTTTTTCAACTAAAACAGAAACACCAATGTTGTCAATACCATTTATATAACATATTTTGAAAAAAAAAAACAACTTACCAATAATAAATTCAACAAAATATATCTGAAAATCCTTACAAAAAACAAATTAACACTCATAAAAGGCAAAATAACATAACCTTAAATTTGCTTCCATACAATAAAAGGTCCGAATAAAAACGTTTTACCAGCAATTCAAATATGTTAAATGTAAAATGTACACTGAGGATTACGAAACTGTGAGAGAAATTGCTTATTAAACTTGTAAAGAGAAGAAAATGACTAAGAAAGCTAGCTTTTATGAGAATTTCAATACACTTTGTTTGGAAAGGTTCTGAAGTTCCGCGCCATCGTGACCTCAGACTTGCAAGTCTGAGTCCATTACATAGTCCATAGTCTACTGCAATACAGGCCCCACCCACTTTATTTTTATGTATGGAGTACAAATATCAAATAAAAAAAATTAGGAGTGTCTCCCATTAAATATGCTCCTCGCAGTGCCTTACATTTTTAATATACGATGCAGTAGTTCAAATGTACCAAATTACATGGGTAGGAGGTAGTTTGGGAAGTTCTCGGTTCCGTTTAGTGATGTGGGGCATTGTTTTTTCCGAATCGTTACATTTACAATAATACTTACATATGTTTTTAATGCAGCTTACAAAATTGGACAAGTTGCTTGTGGTTTGAACCATACCGCTTGTGTATCGACTGATGGAATGGATGTTTGGACTTTTGGAGAGGGTGATTTCGGGAAGTTAGGTATGTTGCGTCGTTATTTGTCACAAAATTAGATGAATACACAATACATGACCTGTTTTCAGGCTTGGGTCATACCACAACCAAATCAATACCTCAAAAGGTGGAAGTGTTGTGCAGTGTTGGAATCAAGAAAGTGGGTTGTGGTACAAATTTGACGGTTTTCTTAACAAAGAAAGGAAATCTTTTTGTGTGCGGAGTGGATAGAGTAAATACTTATGTTCTTGAGCAGTTTTATGTTGTTAATTGATTTTTAATTGTCAGGTACCATGGCAGAATTTAACACGCGACCGACCAGATTATTTACCACACCAACTAAGCTCTTTAGAGAATTATTTCATCGAGGACTTTGCTATTGGAACTGAGCACGTCCTTATTTTAACTAGTTGTGGAAAAGTTAGTAGTGACTCTTAACAATATTACAATTTTTTTACAGGTTTCAATCTCGCACTACATTATCTTATCATCCACTATTTTCGATATGAAAATGTTTTACAAAATAAAGACAGTGTACCCAATCTTTTTTTTTTAATTTCTACATTTTTTTAGGTTTTCGGTTGGGGTATGAACACCGAAGGTCAATGTGGTCTTCCCCATGTCTCTCTAATAAGAGACCCAGAAACAATAGCTGAACTGTCTGGGAAAGGCATAAGACAAATATCCACAGGCAGAACTCATAGCGCAGCATGGACAGCAGCCCCATTACCAAAGCGCGTGCCAGGTGTCAGTCAAAGCCTTACCTTCGGCTTACCGAAAGAAATCCCTCCACAGTTCGACCATTTACAAGGATTATCCATTAAACTAATTCAAGCAAGGTAGTCACAAATTTAAGGATGATTTTATTAAAATAACCGAACTTCAATATCTCAATAATCTTAATGTCTTCAACATTACATTATCGAACGTCCATAAAGAATTTGAATCGATTATAAACTACTTTGTGTGACGTTAAATGTAACAGTTGTATAGTGAATCTCGTCGAAAACCCTCGATAGGGCAGGACATCATCAATATTGTTTTCGTAAAACTAAAGATCAGTTTTACTGACATTTATTAGTCCCTTAACTATGTCGGAACAGATAAAAATCCGATTCTGATTCAGATAGGTTATGCAGGTGATGAAACATAGGGGCCAAGAATTAAGTTGAAGACCTAATAATTTACTAAAATAACTATGTAAGAAATAAACCTGTAGAAAAAAGAGTAGTAAGAAACAATCAGCCGAAGTTCTTTGGTTCAACAGGAAATAAACGCATTTTTAAAAATACTTATTTTAATTCTTCTAGAATTCTAATAGTTCGGTTTTTTTTATATAAACACATCATGTTTTTATTTAAGCTAAAAATAATAATTTTTTTAGGTTAAAGTTTCTGTATAATTTTTCGGACAAGCTTTATTCTTGCTGGACGTTCATGCCGCTGAGTTCTCAACAGGCTGAGTTCAATGTACCTCCCCTGGAGGGTCTTATATCGCCAAAATTACGCCCTCTGCTTGCCCCCAGAGTTTTCACGCTGCCTTTTGTTAGATGCGTCGGAAAAACTATGGTTCAAGGAAAAAATTACGGCCCTCCTATTGTTATTAGACGAATCTCTCAAGAAGGTATTAGAATAGATCTCGTCGTTGTATTGATGTTTGGTATAAGTGAGATTTTACAGGAAGGAAAGTAAAACCAATCTTCATTCAAACTGCTAAACAGGTGGTGGATATCCATCCCCAAGATTTAAGATTACCTTCTAGAGCTTGGAAAGTTAAACTGGTAAGTATTGAGACATTAGCAATTAAATTAGCGAACTAGGGGAAAACCGCAATACCACTGGAATTGTCAGAAATCTTATTATGAAGGATATCAAGACTTATTCCCTGCAGTCTGCCTTGAAATCTAAACTTATGTAAAGGAAAATTAAACTTAAGATGTACAAAACACTCATTCTGCCAGTAGTCATTTATGACTGTGAGATCTGGACCCTCACAAACAATACAGAAGAGAATTGACTCTCATAAGACAGACCCTACAAGAGAAACAGAAGAGGTGCTTGTGATATTTGAAAGTACCCAGAATAATTTTTGGTGCTACAAATGATAATAAAAATTGGAGGACCAGATATGACTTGGAACTCAAGCAATTATACAAAGAACTGGATATTGTAGACTATGTAAGGGTTCAACGACTCAGATGGGTGAGACACATGGCTAGAAAGCTGAATACCAAGGAGAATTATGGTGGGACGAATAAGGAGTAACAGGAAGAGAGGTAGACAAAGATACAGTGGCAAAGCAATGTAAGAAAAGATGCCGAACAACTTCCGTTTGTCCCTTGCAAGTTTCCCCAGGTTCCTAGCCCGCCCATATATCCTCCATTACTACCTCCATCCACTTTCTCCTCACCCTTCTCTTCTTGGATATTTCCAAGCTATTCCTCTTACTGTCCTTGTATCGTCCATGTTCTCACAGTCCCTGATATCTTCTCGAATTTATTACCTGCCCAATCATTGGAGTTTTATTATTCCTCATAGTATTTTATTATAATAATCCATTTGTTTTTTGTATTTTGTAATTATGCATTAACAAGAAAAATATAAAAAATAGGTTGGTGAAGGAGCGGATGATGCTGGAGGTGTTTTTGACGATACGATAACAGAAATGTGTCAGGAAATAACAACCAACACTGTTCCGCTCTTGGTACCCACTCCAAACGCGTTAAATGAAGAAGGTTTCAATAGGGACAAATATCTTTTAAATCCTCACTTGACCAATGCTCAACATCTATCTTGGTTCAAGTTTCTTGGTAAAATATATCCAGGATGTTCATAATGAACTTTTAACATACCTATTTATTTTGTAGGTATTCTTTTTGGGGTGGCTATTAGAACTAAAAAACCTCTTGCCATTCCTCTGGCACCATTAATATGGAAACTCATAGTAGGAGAACCTCTCACAGTGGAAGACTTGGAAGATACTGATTCCATGTATGTCCAAACCTTAAGGAGCATTAGGGATATTAACAAATCAGGAGTTACTGCTGAATATTTTCATGAGGTTATACCATTACAAACCTTTGAAGGGCAGAGCTGTACAGGAAAGGTAGCTTCATAGTTTTTTAAATGAGAATGTTCTGTTGTTAATGCTTAATATTTAAGATTGTTCCCATTACACATGGTGGTAAAAATATTCCTTTAACTTTCGAAAATCGCGCTCAATATTACGAACAAGCCATCAAGTTCAGGATGCAGGAATTCGACCTTCAGGTAGCTGCAATCAGGGAGGGTATGTCTGGAATTATCCCCGTACCCTTGTTATCATTAATGACCGCTGAACACTTGGAACAGCTGGTGTGCGGAATGTCTCATATATCAATCAGCATACTGAAGAAGATTGTTAGGTAATGTGACATGAATATTGCAAATGTAGGTCCTGATTTGGCGTTTTACAGGTATAGAGAGTTGGACGAAAATAACCAACTAGTTAAGTGGCTATGGAACATTTTAGAAAGCTTCACCGATGTAGAGAGGGTTCTTTTTATGAGATTCGTTTCGGGGAGATCAAGACTGCCAGCTAATTTGGCAGATTTATCTCAACGTTTCCAGGTTTGTCTCACCTTAGGACTTCAATAATTTAATCATGATAACAAACTAAAACAATCTCTTTGTTTTACGAATTGTGTAAATAAAGTAATGAAACTGGTGGTGTAGTGTTTGATATGGAAACACAGGTTGACTTTTCTTTTGGAGGAGATGAATGTCAAGTGCGAGTTTGACCTCCATAATCACTTGGTGGTCCGTACTTTATAATGTTTATTTAGCGTATGGCTCACGTGGATTTGAATCAGGGATATACATTAAAATAAAGTACATAAACAGATTAAATTGTAAAACACAAAAAGTTATAAATTATAAAATAAACTATAAAAATATAAAAAATATAAAATAGACTCTAAAAGTATATAAAATATAAAAATCACAAAAAAAACAAAAAGATAAAAAACATATAAAGTCCAACATCAGATAAGACATCACAATAAATGCATCGAATTTTAAAATTGAGGCTATTGATCCATTCCAACACGGAGTGTGTGGCTTCAAAGAAATCATTAATTTCACTATATGCTATAAGCGTGCACTCAGCTACGATGTGATGAAGGATTTGGCGGAGTTCTCCACAGTCACAAGCTGGCGATCCAGTCAGTCCCCATTTGTAGAGAGTCACGGCATATGCCGTGGGACGTTCTTATTCTGTTAAGTGTCTTCCACTCGTGACGAGGAAGCTCCATTCCTGCTAAGGGTGCTGTAGGGTCTATGACATTTAGTATTAAGGTTGAAATTTTCTCCAAGGAGTTGTTCTGCTAACAAAGTGGGGGGCGGGATCTAGACTTCAGTCTCCGCAGGCCGACAACAGGTAAGTCATTTAATAGTATTTTATTGTATTCCCTGACTAACCTTTCCTGTCTGCGGATAGCGGGAGGAGCAATATTACTCAGAATATATTATTACTCCTTAGTAGTCGAACGCTACACCACAAGCCGTATTACTCTATTTACATGGAATATCTCCATGGGTATATCTCATGGTATATTGTTCCAAATTCTAAGCTGATTTTGTTCACGTGTATTTACGTCATTTGTTCACAACTATTTAAATCTTTTCAGGTGATGAAAGTTGACAAGGCAGTGAACGGACTTCCAACTGCACAAACTTGTTTCTTCCAACTGAGATTGCCACCCTATACCAGCCAAGAAATAATGGCAGAAAAGTTACGATACTCCATTAACAATTGTAGATCCATCGATATGGATAACTATATGCTAGCGAGAAATACAGAACAAGGCAATGTGTCCGACGAAGACTGGTCCTATGGAAGTTAAGAAAAAACGGTAATAAGGGGGTCCTTTCGTAAAATTCTCGGCCTGACAAAGAAAACTTTTTATTCCAATGTAATCACCTTGCAATTTGTCGAAGTCTGCAAAATAAGCGGTTGTCTAAGCTTTGACCTCATTTGTAGTGAATCTGCATCTAACAAACCATTTCTTTAGCTTTGGGAAGAGGAAGTTTAGCTGGGAGCTAAATTCAGAGAATAGGGTGGATGCGGAATCGTCTTAAAGTTTTGTTCATTGAGTTTTGGAACAGTTACCCAAGATGTGTGTGCAGGCGCATTCATATAGCGACAGAGCTCTTTCTTTTTGGTCGGATGTGTTTATTTAATCTAATAGCACCTTTCAATTTGATCAGTAGTGAAACTGGATATTCCTTGGTGATGGTTCTACCTTTTACCAGGTAGTTTTTGAGCACCACGTCATGGGAATTCGTGAAAAGTATAGCCATGATTTTTCCCGTAGATGAACAGGAATCACTCTTTAGACTGCTGCTTGATCTCTGGTATGTAATTGTGAATCCCTATTTCAGCTGTTGTTAAGAAAACCTTCAAGAAACACGTGTTTAAATAAGCCTAAATACTACTGAGAAATATTCATTCGAATGTGTGTCTTTGGTTAGAGTAGAGAGCTTTTTGATACCTGTGCAATACCAGATCACGTCTGAAACTTTGCAGCACGCTATCTAATGAATCATGCTTGACAAACATCATAGTCATACTGGCGCCATCTCTGGGTTAGGTCGAGAAGTTTTCGAAAAATTCAGGATCACCCTTTCAAATACCCAATTCTTGGGAATTTGAAAGGGTGACCATTTGTTTAATTCGAAATTTTAAAGTATTTCTTATTAAAACATTTTATAATATTGATTTGCACTGAGATGTATTTTTTTATAGGTAATGAAGAAAATTGGAGAGACTTATAAAAGTACTAAATGATATTTTTATGTTACAAGCTTTCTTTAGATTTCGATATGTTGATTTGTCGTTTTATTGTTATATTTTCTTTTTTTTGTGGCAAAAATATAAATTTGTTGGAACCTAACGAATTGTTTTATTTTTCAAAACAGGTTTAATAGTATGTTCAATCACCGTTTTTTCCTGTCTTGACATCTTATCATCGTTGTCGTCCCGACAAGGAGTCGTAAGTATCTAAATCATGGAAACGGGATGGATAATCAAGAGTTGGGGTTTCAGCTTTAGGAGTTCAGCTTTCAGAGAGAACACGTGACAGTACGCTAAATATTTCGTTTTAAGGACCTTGTTTCTGATCCTTTTCAATTGACTCAGTGGTACTTTTCAATTGACTAAATTACTTGTATACAGAACGGACAAAAATAATTAGTGTTTTTGAAATTAAACCACCAATTTTAGGCAAATATTTGTCTGTCTACGATTTCATTCTTTGAAGTTACCTCAACTCGAAAGTCTACGTTCGAAATATTCGTACAGTAGACGAAGTTTAATGTTGCCACTCGGGAAGGAATTGCAACAGAAGAAATGTTATCACGTGCGATGCAAAACTTTGAAGACAGGTTCCGGACTAGTGTACACCAAAAAAGACCCGTCTTTCCTATATATTCCCCAATTCAAATAACAATGTACCTAGATCAATTTTTCTATTAGAACCTTCAGTGTGAAACACTAAACTCAAAGAGATTTACCACTAAACACCGAAACACTTTTTTAAAGTTCTCACGCACGTTTCGCTAGCCATGTTAGTATCATTAGGAGATTATTTAATCTGATTTTAAAAACTAAACTATGTTCTATTTATATGAGATCCTAATTGCTAACCTAGTACCTACGAAGCGTACCAGCCTTAAATGACTAATGTATATGTTGTGGGCATGTTCGATTGCATGCTGGGCAGCACAAGATTTTTCATTTCTCCCATATCTAATGTGGGCAATGTATTCTTTATATCTCGTTAATATGGATCTTTTTGATTGCCCAATATACCTTCGATCACAATCTTCACAGCTAATTTCGTAAATCCCCGGCTTTTCATGTTGATCTACTTTATCCTTTGAGTTACCCAGGACTTCTCTTAATTTATTATTTGGTTTGTACGCAACTTTAATGTTCACTTTTTTAAAAAGTTTGTTGTCTAACCCTCGTGTTAATTGGGCATCAAACGATATTACCATGCATTTATTTTTATTCTGATCCTTTTGAAAAGTCGAAGATTCTTTCAATAACTTTCTAATCTTATGTTTTCTAATTAATCCATCTACAATGTTCTTATTATAACCGTTAACTTCGGATACCTCCCTAATTAATTTTAATTCTTTGTTGTAATTGTCTTTGTTTAAAGGAAAATTGATTAATCTATTTACCATAAAATTTAAACTAGCCATCTTATTTTGGAAGCTATAATTCGAATCGTTAGGGAGGTATCTCAAAGTAGTCGTATCTTTTCTAAAAATATCAAAATCTAACCTATTTTTGTTGTATCTACTAACTAAAACACCCAGAAATGGTAAACTATCGTTGTTTTCGAGTTCATGCGTGAATACCGTGTTTTGGGATTTACTATTTAAGTTCTTAATTAAATCATCTTTTCTAAAAGTTTTCATTTTTTTGAATCAAAAATTGCAAAAATATCATATCTTCGGAAAGTAACTGAATTCGTTATTCACCTCTGTCTCAAATTTACTCATAAATAAGTTAGCTAAGAACGGTGACAGGGGTTGCCCATTGCCGATTGTTCATTGCCGTTAAAAAAAAAGGTATACTTATGAAGTGTACTCTAATTTATGAAGAGAACTGAGTTGGATAATCGGAGATGACAATGTTGAAGTTGTAAAAGTTGTAAAGGTATTTACATATCTGGGAAGCTAACTTGACGAAAATAGAATAACAAAGTTACTTATTCCTAGCATTCTCTCGTAAGATCCAAACTTATTGAAAGGAACACAAAAGTTAGGATCCTTAAAACACTCATTCAGTCAGTAGTCACTTAGGTCTGCAAGAGTACACCTTTACAAAGAAAACAGAAAGATATGCTTGCAGAATTTGAAAGAAGAATACTGATATATAGAAGAAATAAAAATTTTTGGAGCTGTGAATGATAATGGAAATTGGAGGATCAGGTACAACTTCGAACTGAAGCAGTTGTACAATGATCTCCATATTATAGACCAGGGACCTCCAAACTTTCCTGCCTTAGGGCCATACTGATTAATCCAGTAACTTCCAAGGCCCAAAACCGTTTTAATTTCCCTATCATCATCTATAACTTCTAAACTAGTTACCGAGTACGCGCCCTAAATGAGCATAAGTTTGCTAAATTCGCTGGTTCTATTACTATTGTGTATGGTTATGACCGTAACACTTGACGAAATCTGGTGGTCAAAAGCGGAAATAGGTAGTAGTAGTACCCTCTATCGCTATCAGATTGCGCTAGTAGTACTTTCGAAAGCGCAGTAACAATTAAACATTCGTGAATAATCTCGTTGGTTCGAGAAAGTTCTGGTGTATTCCACTCACTTCGAGATGGCAGTAATTGGAATATAAAAAGGCTAGTAGCGCGACCGCGAGTCAGTCTGACAGGGGCAAGGGAGCTGAAAATGCCATTAATAAGAAGAATCTTCGATGGAAACACTTAAAATTTGCCTGATGGAGGCAAAAACATGTGTGATAAAAATAAAGGAGTGGTTGCACTTATGTCAAAGACTGTAGAAAATAATGGTGGTTCAAGCCATAAGTCTTACATTGTATCATTCATAAACAGTCCTTGTGCGGAAAATATCTTACTTGTGTGAGAAAACATTCTCCAAAATGAAGTACATAAAAATATTTACAGATTTAAGTTAACCGATGAGCATCTTAAATCTCTTTTAATAATCGGTACAATTTAAATCGATCCACAATTACAGACTATTGTCAGTGGAAAATCACAATTCTTATTAGTATTTTTTACAAGTGGACATCCCGCAGTTTCATACGTATTTATTTAGCTTTTGTGTTCATGAGTGATTTTCAGGATAAAAATCATATATGTGAATCAGGATATATACATTCCAAACATTTGTTAAATATTATGCTTAAATTAAATTTTCTGCGTAATACCAAGGAGAATTATGGAGGGGCGAACAAGAGGTAACAGAAAGAGAGGTAGATCAAGATGGTGGCAGAATAATGTAAGAAGAGATGTTGAAGAACTACAAGGAACCGCTGGAGGTCGATCTGTATGGAGGGGAAGGTTCAAGGAGGTCAAGACACACTGACTGGCTGAAGCTCACAAGAAGAAGAAAAAGTTACACTCGTTTGAAAAATATACGTTCTTTCTATGGAATGTTTTTCTTTACTTTCATACAGATTTTAATGTTTGTCGGTTTATCGATGATTTTTCGATGATGATCATGAAATAACTGTTAGTTTTAACGTTATATAACAGTTGCAGTATTCATTGTATTAAAATTTGCTCGTTAAAATAATATGGGACGATTTACTCCTAGACCAAAACATCCACAGTGGCGAGCTGTTAAGTGTTATGTTGAGAAAGGTACCCCATGTTGGGATTTTGTTTTTTCTTCATATATTGTTCCAACTTTAGGTCTAAGAAGGTTGGATTTTTTTCTTATAATTTAAGATTGTTAAAAAAACCTTCATTAGAACATTAAATTTTATTTTTTTATGTAACAATATTAGAATATATTCAATCAACTGATAGTGATCTAAAACTTCCTTCCAATCCGAACATTTGTCTAGAAGTGTTGCTGTTTTTAGGCCTTTTACTTTCGTCCACTACCCATCTACTCTCATCTGTTATATACTCTCTGTGTTTCATAATCTGTTCCAACCACCAAGCTTTGATATCGGGTATATTACCAGCATCACCTCCATATTCCTTTGGAAGTAGATCTTTTGAAATAGAATCGTACAGAGTATTAGACTGAGGAAGGTGAGTGTGTATCTATAAAAAAAATATAAAAACAACTGTGCTGAGGTCTTGTTCTTGCTCCTACCATACCATTTTTCCAACTTCTGATTTCATGAACGGCTTTATAAGTTGCATACAACGATCCAAAAAAGGTGGTGTGTTAAGAAGATGAATGGCTTTAAGTTTGATAGGATGGGCTTCCTAAAAAAGGTCATTTTCTATGAAGGCATTGCACCTGTTGGTTGATTTATCAGTGAAGTTAGAAATATTTCTTAAAATTGATTTTAAATTACTTAAGACAAGTCTTTTTCCAGATACGTAAAAAATGAGATACAGGCATATATTATATGAAAAGGTTTTTGAATTATTTACTCTATTCGCCGGATCCGACTCCTTGTGACCTTGATTTTTTTGTTCTCGACTTTCTTCGTGGCTTAACAGCTCTATCAAGAGCTTTTATCTTCCGCTAGGGGTATCCAAATCTATGATTTTCTCTCCGAAGAAAATCAGCCTAGTGACCAGTTATTAATGAACGAAATCGTTCTTAAAATGTGGATGCATTTTTTCCTCCTAATAATCGAACTAGACTTATAGTGCGTTTAGTCGTACTACTTGTATTTAATAATACAGTTGATTATTGTATATTAAAACTATTGTATATAATTGTATGGATGTCACGCCAAAAAAACTGTTGCTCTTTTAAGGTAAACCAGTCATCGAGGCATTTTCGTAGATTTGCTGCTCAGCAAGTGCGTGGTCCCATCGATGCAAATAAATAGTAATCGGAAGGAGCCAAGTCTGGTGAGTAAGCCACATGCTAAAGTATTTAGCTCAACTAAACGTCTCAATCGTTTCTTTGACCAGTTTTGCTGTGGTGATGGTGCATTATCATGAAGCAAAATCACTTTGTGTTCCTTTTTTGATATTCTGGTCGTTTTTCATGCAAAGCTTGATTCAAGTCGATCATTTGTTGTCGGTAGCGTTCAGTATTAACGGTTTCGCCAGGTTTTAGCAGCTCATAAGAGATCACACCCTTCTGATCCTACCAAACACAAAGCACTGTCTTCCGTTCAAAGCAATTTGGCCTTGCAGTCGATGTCTATGGTTCGTCTGGAGTTACCCAGGATCTTTTACGCTTAGGATTATCAAAATATATCCATTTTTCATTGCCAATCACAATTCGACAGAGAAATTACTTCCTTTTGTACATTTAGACATTTTGTGTATAAAAAAAACGACATTCATCTATGTGTACACTTAACATATTTATATTTATAGCACAACATTTCTAAATTTATCTTTTCTTTTGTTTTTTTGATTATTTCATTTTTTCAGTAGTTCAGTTTTTAATATCAAACGAGTGAAAACATCAAAATTAGAAAACTATTTGTTGATTCTCCCTCGTAAAATACATTTTTTTATATCAGTCTGTACATTTGAACTACTTTTGTAAGGTTAGAATATTTATGAATAAATATGTGAGATTAAAGAGGAGTCTCAGATTATTAAAATAAATGGTTTTGATTCAAAAACGTCTAAGACTGACCAGTCGACGCCATTATTTATGGGTGACAATAATTTCTTGTGTTTTTCCTACCTGGGTATATACCATATATTTCTTCAATACCGTCAAATTAACCTTAGATATATGTTTCAAAGTAAAATTCGTCATATCAAAAATAGGAACTTCTCCATTAGGTATATCTTTTTCCAATACCATTCTCACATCCGCGAATATAAAGAAAACCTTTAAGGCATTGATAAAGTGGTATTTATCAGGATCAGGGGATTTTATGTGATACACGAAGATTTTATCCTTGTTTTTGGTAAGTTTTGGCATAGGAATGAAATCGCTACAAATAATAATAATATAATGATTGTGATTATTATTTTGAAAAAAAAATCTCACAAATTTTGAAAAATTTCCTGCAGCTCCGGAGATGCCGGATCTCTGTTTGAGAAGATCTCGGGAGTTTGTGTTCTTACAGTGTAAAAGAGGTCTATTAAAGTTTTCGTTTGCTCGATGCTGTAATTGCAAGTGTGTAAGAATCGTTTCAATAAAGTTTCGTCTAAAACAAAAAAAACGTTAAAGCATCAGGAAAATTTCAGGCTTACGTTTTTGAATGTCAAGAGCAAATGATATGCGAAAGGTTTTTTCGGAGGTATTTTCGCGCAGATTTTCTTCATACCCAATTCTTTTTTTATGAATGGTTGTGTGAGTCAAATTTAACTCATCCCCGGTCAGAACGCAGAAGGTCCCGGATTATGTGGCAATTTTCATCACTTCTTGAAGTGGAAGGTTTTCTGCGAGGATCGTCTTCAATTGAGTTTCGGCTCTTTCAGAATGCCTTAAACAACTACCTGAAAACTTGGGTCCCTGACAAAATACTGTTCATAGGACTGTGGCAAGTTTTGCAAAACTAGTACTGAGGACGCATCAGTACTAATTTACTAGTACTGGAGACGGAGCTATAACGAAGTCCAGGTGAACTTTACGGGTGAAAGACTGTCTTCTCCATCGAAAATTGGAGACGGGTTGTAATAGTAAGAAGAATGAAAGATGAAATAAAATGATTTTATATTGGAGACTATGAGAACACAGCAGAAAGAGAGGAGGATCAAATAAGATGAATGGGATTTAATAAGAAATAAGCTGGATTAATATGTATACAAGTTGTCCAAGACAGAGAAAGTCGGAAAAAGGAAAGGGAGGACTATATCTAAATAACGATGTTTAAGGCTGATTAGATATAAATTGTGACTTGAAACAAAAGTGTCAAGACCAAAGGTGACAGAGTCTCCAGGAAGGCGTTGTCGTTCAATTGGTGGACTTTTAAGAGCGTAATCTACTTTGATATCGTTTCAAACAATTAAACTCTCGACGAAAATATGTTGTTTGCAACTCTATACAAATATATGACAATACCAAAATACCAAATGAATACCAAAATTGAGAATACCAAAAATGTTTGGCTTTTGTTAAAGCAAACTTGGTTCTTCTGTAATAGGTCAACACCTGACTGTTTTACTAACATTTTTAATGCAACTCCACGGAAATAAACTTGTCTCAAACCTAGCATACAGTTAGATACAGAAACTTACGAACTTATACACCATCCTAATATTTTGCAAAAATACGAAATCCATAAATTAAAAATTTAAGTGAGCTCAGTATATTAAAAAAAACGGAAGAATGAAAAGCCAGATTTTATCAACTACTTATGGCCATTACTTATAAGATTTAAATCCTGTTTTGTAATATAATAATGTACCAAAAAAATAATTTTTGGTATTACAGAACTGAATTTTTACATGTATTTTTTAATTTTAAAGTTAAAAGATGAAAGCTTACCAATATTTTGGGGTAAATACAGTTGCTTTTTTAACCAGTCTTTAATTAAATTCAAATCTTTAGTTTCTTTTTCTGAAGTCATTTTTATAAAACTATTAATGTTCTTTACTTATAGAATGGTAAATGATTCGATTAAAAATAAGTCTGTTCTACTTTCACATGTAACAACTTTCTATTAAATTTAAACAATGTACTTGTAAACCACCATTTCAAACATATATAGATATAAAATATTATCTCTATTTGTTTAAATCTTGAAATATTGATACCTATTTTAATTCTGCTTCGTACATATTATTATTATTATTTGACTTGTAATAATTTTGAAATTTAAATAATTCCCATTTGCACTAATATTCGAAATGTCAAGTAGAACAATATTTTGCGAATGTCAAATGATGTCAAGTCGTAGTTTTCTAATTTTTTTAGCAAAATTTAACAAAAACAACCTTGCCAATGGACTGAAATTTGTAAGGAACTATTCGAAGAAAGTAAACAGTTCAACTGGACCGTTTAAAGTTGTGAAGGCGCGGAAACCACAGCCAGGTAACAATATTATCTGTATTTTTTCGATTAATTGTTAGGTTATAAGTGATGCAACCAGTGTTTATATCAGGAATGATGTTATAAAAAAAGTAAAAACTGCTGTTTTCAGAAAACAGCGAGTTAGTATGGAGGGATCCTAGTTTTGAATTGTTAGCTTCAAATGGGTTTCCTTTGTTCTTACGTGGTAACATAGGACTTGCATGGTATGATACTCAAACAACATTAAAAACCCATCATGAGATAATAATGGAGCAAATAGAAGACGTAAGTAACTTGTAATTTATTCATTATTTTGTTTTAACCTCTGAAAACAGTCCGGAGATAATTCTGAAGCAGATATGATTCTAAGAGTTCAAACATGTCCAACTGTATTAAGACAAACAGTGTGTGAGTTATTCCCCTATAGACCATTAGAAAAAAGTGAATTATCTGTTATAACAATCAACTTAAAGCCAGATTTCAAGCAGATAAAAGTAAATAAGGAGATAGAAACGGAGAGAATGGCTCAAATGGTAATAGAAAAATAACATGTCTAAGTATGACTTAACATGAAGTTCTTTGTGTTGTAGTTTTTGATAACTGCCAAAAATGTTTGCTCAAAATTAAGAAACAATGGTTATTGGGCAGACTTCATAAACCCTTTCTCTGGAAGACCATATTTAGTTCCCTCAGGCTCAAATGATTTGTATAAAACAGATGAGAAATTTAGATGTTTGGATTTTCAAATTTTTGACATTGAAGAATGTAAAATAATTTCAAATGAAGGCAGCGTTTCGAAGAGATTTATAGGTACAGTATTTTTTTTCTTTAGTTACTGAATTAGAGTTTTTTTTCATGTTTTTAGGTAGTCTTTTCACCAATGCTCCCTGTAATAAACATCATCTAAATAACATGTTTACATCTCCAACTAACTAAATATGTTTAAGAATTCTGCATCAATACTTTCAAAGAAAACCAATGTAAATTTATTAAAATATATCTTTATTAGCAATTATCATGTTTATGAGTTTCAAATTTCCCGCTCTTTTACGCAACATTTTGAAATTATGACAAATAAAACTGTACACATTTTAAATTACTAGAACTGATTAAGTAATTTTACCAAGTATTTAAATATACATTTCTGTATAATTTGAAAAATTGAAGATAATTTTTTTTAGAATATAAAATAATTATTGTTCTTTTGTTATTCGAGCAAATGGGAAATATGAAATAAACAGCGGCAGACCTTGAGTTAGCTTCCATTTCTTGTGTGATCGCTCCGTCTTTTTCTAATACGTTCTTTTAGTGTATTGCCATCCCTCTCTAAACATCGTTAGCCGCCATTGTGGCTAGTCAGAGTATTGAGTGGAAGAATTGCTTGTCGCGCCTATTTTATTGTATTTTCGAGAAAATTCAGAGTATTCGCAGGGGAAATCGGGTTTTCCACAAGAGAAACGTAGCTTATCAAAAGGAACAGACAACTGTATGATATTAATAATGGTGTTAAGCAGAGAACTGTACAAATGTCATTATGAGTTAACCTAAAAACTATGGCTTGGGGATCTCTGAGATTTTGAACAGTTTACTAATTTTAGTGGAATCCTGAAGCATTTCTACCTATTTTAGAACATTTTAGATATTTTAGAAGTGATTTGTATTCCTGGAAGAGTTTATTAACAAGAGTATTTGGATTTAAACTAAAATAAATTACCTAGAAACCAAGTGTATTGTGCAGTGTACATTGTTGAATTTTGGAAATGGCTAAAAATTTACCGCTCTTTTCCTTATAAGTAGACTTTTGTGTTTTTTCTGTTTAACATTTAAGTTACTGTATGTATGTGTGTATAGAAAATACAAAATTGCTGGGCATAGACTTCAGATTGTTAAGGAACCAATTATAGCCAGAGTTACTACAAAGTTTTTATGAGAGACTGTTAAAAAGCCCAGTGCTTTGAAATAGTTTTTGTGATATTTGCGACATTAACAATGGTTTCATAATACTAAGTGTAAAGTTTTACTCAGTTTAATTCACTATTTTGGACCAGTTTTGGGTAAATCACTGTAGAGTGTAAAATATAATTTAAATACAGAGTTTGATATTTTGGTGATTACATTTAGAGATTATTGATATGATTTCCTAGTCCTAGTGTGAGTTTCTGTATTATGCATGGTATTTAGTTTAAAAAATGAGTAAGAGAAGGAGAACTAGCTCTATAGCTAGTCGGCAGGAAGAAGATTCACTAGATTCTAATGAAGCATCTACTAGTAGTGGACCTACCCTCAAAAGAAGAAAAAAGCAATCTGATCCTGTAATTTATATATTATTAGATATTTGAAATGCATTCTACCACTGCTTTTTTTAGATTGAAATTGTGCATCAATTATATGATACTATAAGAAACCATAAGAAGAGTGATGGAAGTCTGTTATGTGATTCATTTATTAGGGTGCCAAAAAGGCGCCAAGAACCAGGTATTTAAAATTATCACCTATTTAAATGTTCTTTTACATCTAAGTTATTTTGTTTTTAGGCTATTATGATGTAGTCAATAATCCTATAGATCTACTTAAAGTCCAACAAAAATTAAAAACAGACGAATACGAAGATGTTCAAGATTTGGCAGCTGATATAGAATTAATTATAACAAACACAAAAGCCTTTTATAAGAAGAGTACCCAGGAATGGAAGGATGCAGACGAATTGTGGAACCTATTTTTAAATTGTAAAGAAAAATTATTGAATAATGAGGTTGAAGTTAAGGTAGAAAATAAACTGGAAGGGAGGAGATCAAATTCCAGATTCACTCCCAAACAGGCTAAAATAGTTCCCAAAAAACCAAATAGTGTAACTAAGAATAATTCGAATCATAATAATAGTTTGAACGACTCGAATGCTAGTATAAATGATAATGAAGATTTTAATCCATTTGAGGAATTATTTAATATAGTAATGACTGCCACAGATGATAACAAAAAACTACTTCACACACACTTCCAGTTGTTACCATCAAAAAAGAAATACCCGGAGTATTATGAGGTAGGTTTTTTTTTATGTATATGTTATCTATAAAGCAATAAAAAAACTTTTGGAACTTGACAAATAATTAATGCAGAAGTATTTGTATAAAAATGCTTATTTACTAAAAATAAGATTCTTATGTAAAATACATATTTAGATGTACTGAGTATGTTGCTACTTTGCTGATTTCTGACAAGGATCCATATATTTCATGCCACACAAACAATTATTATGATCATATTCAAATACTTGTAATTAATAATGAAAATTTGTTATAACTAAATGATGCAACTATGTGTGTAAGGAGATGTGTTTTTTTAGGTCATCGAACAACCAATAGACTTGAAAAGGATTGCAATTAAAATCCAAAACAATCAATATCAGAATCTTTTAGCTCTGGAAAAAGACCTAGTTGTGATGTGTAAAAATGCCTGTTTATTTAACGAACCCAACTCCTTAATTTACAATCATGCTAAAGCTCTCAAAAAAGTAAGTTGCAAACCGTTCCTCGTCGGTCTTAAACCTAACAATATTTGTTTTTTAGCTGGTGAACCAAAAGAGAATAGAAATCATGGAACAAAGTAGTAAAGTTCAAGTATCAGCACCTGTAAATAAATCTAGCGACAGAATTAAACTGAGGAAGTTGAGAAATTTCTCGGCTGCAGCCGCACAGTTGAAAGAAGAAGATTCAGATCCGGAAATTGAGGAATTGGATAATGGGAAATCGGAAAACCATCACGATTTTGTTAGTATTTTTAATTCTACATAATTATTGAGGTTATCCATATGTTTATGCTCTCAAACTAATGAGAAAGAAGTTAAAAGTCGAATGTCGCAAAGTTTGGATGTGTAGAATCTCAATCTTTTGGAACAATTTCCTTTCTTTATATGCTATTTCCGTGCTATTATCCGAATAAGATGTAGTTTGGTTTGGTTAGTGCTCAGAGAGTTTTTATCAGACCTAATATTCGCTTTTGATTCAAATTTTTGAGCATCCTGACTGGTTTTAATTGTATGTCCGATAAGAGTGCCAGAACTTTAAAATCAGGCATAACTACCAGGTTTATAAATATGAAATCGGAATTTGCGCATAGATGGCCCTAGCTGTCAATGTAGTTACCGTTAAACTGCGTCATTGGCGCCATTTCCTTGTTGACATCTGACAAAGACTTTCAACTCCATACAAGTTTCATACAACAGCATAGTTTGTTGAATTTTGTGCCTGGAAATTACGATTTGCGGACATCATTGATTTTCTGTTACCATTTGAAGAAAATAGCTGCAGAATCGCATCGAATGCTTGTCGAAGCTTATGGTGAACATGCTCTTGGTAAATCACAGTGCTTTGAGTAGTTAAAAAATTCAAAAGTGACGATTTTGACGTGAAAAACGAAGAACGTGGAAGACTACCGAAAAAGTTTGAAGACAGCGAATTGCAAGCATTGCTGAATGAGGATGACGCTCAAACGCAACAACAACTCGCGAATCAATTAAATGTGACACGAGAACCCGTCTCTACACGTTTGAAAGCTATGGGAAAGATACAGAAGATGGTAAAATGAGCTCCACATGAACTGAAAGGAAGCCAGCAGAAATCGAAAAACCACTTGCGAAATGCTGCTCGCCAGGTACAACCTCAAGAAGAAAATCATTTCTTCATCCAATTGTGACTGGCGATGAAAAGTGTATATATTTTGCTAAGCGTAAAAGATCATGGGTAACTCCAGTTCTGTCCAAATCGCTTTGGACAGAAGACAGTGCTCTGTGTTTGGTGGGATCAGCAGGGTGTGATCTATTATGAGCTGCTAAAACCTGACGAAACCGTTAATACTGAACGCTACCGACAACAAATGATCGATTTGAACCAAGCTTTTCGTGAAAAACGACCAGAATATCAAAAAAAAGAAACACAAAATTTAGTTGAGAAATACTTTAGCATGCGGCTTACTCACCAGACTTGGCTCCGTCCGATTACTATTTATTTACATAGGTGGGACACGGACTTGCTGAGCAGCGCTTCACTTCTTATGAAAATGGCTCGATGACTGGTTTACCTCAAAAGAGCAAGAGTTTTCTTTGGTGTGGTATCCACAAATTGTTAGAAGGTGGGAAAAATGTATAGCTAGCGATGGGTAATACTTCAAATAACATATTTTTTATAATTTTCATGCAATAAACGTGTATTTTCTATACAAAAATTCCGGTTTCATATTTACATACAAGGTACAAGTGATAATTCGGTAATCTCTCCCTCGGCTTCGGACGTTGAATTCTGAAGGCCCAATTTTCGATTACTCTTTCACGCATATCGCAGGGATTGAACACAACCCTATAAAAAATCAGAGACGTTAGATTACACCAGAGTCCAGGAACCCCTGAGAGACCCCTTTAGAGTCCAGGAAACTTTTCTTGCAATAAATGGATTGTCTAACAAGATGTGCGACCCGAGAAGTCGCGCCATCATGTTGAAAGAAAATATTGTTTCCTGGAACAACATGTGACGTGCTGATTAGAAAACCGTAGCCGACTGGGTGGCGGCCACCTGCTGGACTGCAGCAGAATCGCCGATGGTCGATCGGGTAGCGCCACCCAACGTGAACGCCCCATTTAAATTATCTTGTTCGTTGAGTCGCGCCTCGTCTGTTATCGACCATATTCTGTTAGCATTTGTTATCCTAGAATAGCCATAGTGATGGTATATTCCTATATCCATTAACAGTAACACAATTTCCATGATCGTCTAAGGGATAATTTCTACAAACAAACATTGTTGTCCCTATTATGTTTCAAAGTTCTGCCACTCCTATTGGAAAAATTCTTTATTTGTCAATAAAGTTAACTTTATGTATGGTAATATTCTCTAGGATAAACCTTATGATTCTAGCAGTGTCCAGAACCAGATAATCCGCAATGGAAACTATTTGAAACTGTATGTAAACTAGAAGCTCCTAATGGATCCAGCATGTCAGAACCTTTTTGGAGATTACCTTCCCGGAGATTTTATCCAGATTATTACAAAGAAATTAAAAATCCGTTATCTTTGACCCAAATCAGACGAAAGTTGGTGAGCAAATCCTACGGTACAGTCAGTGAAGTTGCGGGAGATTTAACCATTATGTTTGAGAATGCGAAGAAGTACAATATGCCAACATCGAAAATATACAAGGTATCCATAATTTTATGTCGTTTTTTTCAGAATTAAAGTGATTTTTCCTCTCAACAGGATACTGTTAAGTTACAAAAAGTAATGCAGGCCAAAGTACAAGAACTACTTGATATTGATCAGGTAACACTAAAGAAAACTAACAAAACATGCAAGGTATGCTTTCTGCACAGCTTATCGTTTTTAATTATTTTCATTTTCAAAGGAATTGGTTCATTTTTATTAACATGAAGGATTATATAGTGTAAATTATTTGCTTGTTGTGTTTGATATGAATGAACCTTTAACTTTTGCATTTTTTACAACTAACCGCTGCTTGTGAGGTCCTTTTTTTTCTGGCATTAAATCATCTTCATATGTTGCTTGCTTATGCTGTCATGAAATAAATCTTAAGCATTTAATTTTGGGGACTAGATAACTGTAAGGTATCACAAAATATTTTTGCTGGTCACTCCTTTTTCTGAATCGTTAAGGATTTATATTTGTAAGCGCAACTATTTTACCTTAACATATTATCAAGGAACACGAGCGTTAGGATCTATAATACACTCATACGGCCAGTAGTCACTTATGACTGCGAGATGTGGACCCGCACAAACAGAGGAGATGCTTGCAGTATTTGAAAGAAGAGCACTCAGAACATTTTTGGGTCCTATGAATGATATGGAATTTGGAGGATTACATTTAAGTTCAAACTCAAGCAGCTGTACGAAGATCTGGGTATTGTAAACTATGTAAGGATTTAGTGACTCAGATAGACGGGACACGTGTCGAAAATGCCAGAAAACCGAGTACTAAGGAAAATCATCAAAGGACGAGCGAATAGAAACAGAGGCAAAACAAGTCAAGTATTTTGTCTTATTTTAAATATTTTTTTCCTACGCAAAACTAAAGTGTTTACACGTGTTAAGTTTTCATGTTTTCATAACCGAAGGAATTTGTAGATTATGATAGGAAAACAATTATGCTATTGAGTTGTATTTTTTAAAAAGCATTAAAAAATGTTTTTCCGAAAAGGCAAGACTGCTTCGCATACCCTAAAAATCATGTTTCGTGAAAACAATTTTAATTTTTGCGATGTGCCACGATCAGGATCATCGGCTGAGGCTCCATGGCAACGAAATGTAGTCATTTTTTTTAGCGAATACTTCCAGATGATGAACATTGAATTGTGTATAGTAATATTAACTGTAAGAGATCATTGTAAAAATGCCCCGTAGGTTATGGTATGCCTTTGTCGGGACTGGAAGGGGGAAAGGGGAGTTATGAGCTGTTACATCAAAACCAAGCCATTAATTTGGAGAAATACAATTCACAACTATGTGAAAATCAGAAATCGACCAGAAGCGACCTGAATCAGTCAACAGAAAGGGCATTGCGTTCAATCGAGGCAACCCTAGACCACAAGTGTCTTCGGCCACATGATATAAGCTTTTACAACTTGATTGGGATGTTTCTGTCCATCCACCTTACTGTCTCGACGTTACACCCTCAGACTACCATTTATTTAGATATAACGGACGACTCGGACTCGGACGACTTAAAAAATCACCTGGATCAATTCTATAGCTAAACATTTCACAACTTCTATGAGCGCGGGATTATGCATCTCTCGGAGAAAGGTCATCGAATAGAACAGCACACATTTTGTTGACTAAATGTAATTTTAGTACACAAATAAACTTTTTCTTTAATTTTCCTCAAAAAAAGGACAAATCAATCAATAATAATCATTGTAGATAATTTAGTAGACATCTGCAGACGGATAATGAAATTTTTCGTGAATTTGCTTGCATTGTGTATCACAGTCCTTTATTTTAAATGTTTAAGATAATAGCCCTAGTCTGTATTTTACTTTTACACTATTTAATCTACTTTTTAGAATAGTGATATTGATTGTGACGTACCGCTGAAGAAAAAAACAGGACCTAAACCGAAAAACGTAAGTCCTCTAGGTACACCCCTCCGAGGTAGACCTCCCAAAGATTTTGTGCCATTGAAGAAGAGATTACATGCTTTATCCAAATACATGCTCGATTACACGGTGAGTTTCTCCATTTTGTTTTTTTTTCAAACGTTACATCGGCTTGTCTCTTTACAAGTGCGAGGACGGTCGTCAGCCCATGTTGGCTTTCATGGAAAAACCATCGAAGAAACTCTACGCGGAATATTACGAAGTTATAGAAGAACCCATCGACTTTCTTGAGATAGAAGCGAAGATCAAAGCAGAAGAGTATACGTGCGAAAAAGACTTAGTTAAAGATTTCCAATTAATGTTCTCGAATTGTCGGTAAGTAGTCGTGGTATTTGTTAGTGCGACGGGTTTTCTATTAGCTTGTTGTTGTTAAAGGCAATTTAATGAAGAGAATTCTCCGATATATGACGACGCGAATCTTATGGAGAAACATCTGATGGATAAAGTGGGACCTCTGCTGTCATCGTTTGAAGAAAAAGAAAAGGAAAAGGAGAGAAGGGAAAAGGAAAAATTAGCAGCGGTTAAAGTGTAAGTTGTACTTTTATAATAATAGGTAGGGCAAAAAACAAGACATAATTTTTTGCCTTTTTTAACATATTTTCCGTAACTTTTGTCTATATACTGGTGTTGGTGATTGCGACGATTTTAGCATGGATGTTGGCCTTGCGTTGGGATATGGTTTGAAGGTTATTTATGTAAACCTTTTCGTTCAAAAATCTCCGTAAAAATAACCTATTCGAGTTTAGTGTTTCACACCGAAGGTTCCGATAGAAGAATTAATAGTGATTGTTTCAACACCTTGTCATATAAAACTCTGCTAAAAACTGTGTTCTTCTACCTCGATGACTGCCAATCGCCACAATTGAAAACCCGCTGTTTTTAAGGACTTTTTTTGCTCTGAAAATATCGAATATTCCTTCTGTGGCCTTGTTGAGATTTGTTGATTAAAAAAGATGCAGTTTCTGTCGGTTATAACGAGATGGCGTTACTAATCCGTTTATTTTTTGAGCTTCGGCATGCATTGTTCCCCTTTTTTTTTACAATCACAAACCAACGAAAGTATTAACAGCACTGTAAAATCTTTGAGTTACCTTTTTTTACAGATATAAACCAAGGAAGGTATTAACACCACTGGAAAAATCCTTGAAGCAGTTGTTTGAAGCAGTACGCGACTACAAAGACGCCAAAGGGGAGAGACACTTGTGCCAAATTTTCATGAAGTTGCCTTCGAGAATGGAATATCCCGACTATTACGAGGTAAATTTACTAATCATCATTTTCATCAACATTTTCCATCAAAAATATTACACAATTTTCTTTACAGGTCATCAAACATCCTATAGATATGGAGAGGATAGCTCATAAAATGAAGAATAACTTCTATGAAAGCGTAGACGATTTGGTAAGTATGGCGCTTTCAGTTTGAACGATTTAACTTTCTTTTTTTTAATCAAAAGGCTGCCGATCTCACTTTGATGTTGGACAACGCGTGTAAATTTAACGAACCTGATTCTCAAATCTACAAAGACGCTTTAGTGTTACAACAAGTCTTGTCGAAAAAACGGTTACAACTCAAAGATCAAGCCGACGATGAAGCCCCCGATGTAACAGAAGCAGTACAGGATATTTTGTTAACCTTATTCACCACTGTATATAACCACCAAGATGATGAAGGCCGGTGTTTTAGCGATTCCATGGCAGAATTACCAGATCATGATGAAGTAGATGGAAAAAAGTATGTTTTGTTTAAGTTATTGCCATAAGATATATGTAAAAGTTGTTTTTCTCTTGATTTCAGAGTCCGCGCACTATCGTTAGACCTAATCAAAAGAAGACTGGACAAAAACCTTTACAAGCGCTTGGATACTTTCCAATCTGATTTCTTCGCATGCCTCGATAGAGCCAGGAAGCTTTCAAGGACTGATTCTCAAGTTTTTGAAGATTCCATTGAATTACAGTTATTCTTCATCACGTTGAGGGATGAACTGTGTAAACACGGGGAGCTCTTGCAGTCGCCTGCGTTGAATTACAGGTAAGATTGTATTTAATGTGGATGCTTCGAGAGGTAGTTCAAACGTACCGAATTGTAGTGTGCTGGACGCGAGACATGCCATAGAGAAATTGCGACATCAAAAGTCTTTGCAAGAGAGCATTGAGGAGGAGACGGAAACTCGCAGCTCCGATGATTCCATCATTAAAGATGGTGGAAGCAACGGCGCTACAGAAGATACGATGACTTGTAATCAAAAGACCTACCAAGTGGGTGAATATGTTTATGTGGAAACTAAAGAAAAGGTAAGGGAAAGGAACATTCTTTGTATTATTAGGGCGATTCATAAATTCCTTCCCTATTTATTAGAATTTCCAAATTTTCTATGGTAGTTAGAAATCTTCTCGGCTTAAGGGGGGAAATATCTTTAGACGCCTCAAAATGAGTCATTTTTCAGAAATGTTTTTAATGGTGATAAAATAATTGTATCATTTTAAAGTTTTAACATCATTTTATTTGATTCTTAAATAGTATAAATTTATTATTATTTTTTTTTACAAAATACCGGCTATTTTTTTTTCGGGCGTCTTTGGCGGGTTGTCCAAAAGTGCTGCATTCGTCACTGTTTTTCTATTCATCTGAAACAAAAAAAAAATGCATTCTATTTCTAATATATGCACGGGAAGGATATACCTAAAAAACAATACAAAAGTATTAAATTAAAAATTGAGTAAGCTTTTAAAAAAAATGTTTAAATTTTGTACTATTTTTCCACATTTTTAGTAGTTTATTTACACGAAATCTTTAAAACCGTAGGTTTTGTCGTTCCGATAATGATATAGAGAAAGGCCTCCCAAAATTTCAGCCAAATCGATCAATAACTTTATTGAGTTACAGAGCGAGCAGTTTTTGAAAACACAGTTTCGAGATAATCGCGTTTAAAGTTTCAGTACAAGAAAATGATTAGTTTTAATGACTTACCTATGAATCAGTGATCCCAGGCGCATATAATAGACCTTCAGCCTCTTCGAAAAGCTTTTTTTTTTCAACCTGCTGCTGTTTTCGGGCTGTACGAGCTGTTTTTGCCTCATAAAGACTCCTTTACCGGTTATCTCCTTAATCGCGTCTCATCAGCGGTTTCCACGAAAATTTTGGCATAAGTGCCAATAATTATACTTGCACTATATGTACAAATACACTTGTACTTGACCCGAAATTTTGTCCGTGTTTATCAGTAAATTGATTACCTTGATAATGTCTTTTTGTAGAATTTTTTCGAGCAATATTATATAAGAATATAAAAAAGATATCTTAAATAATATAAAAAGCACTGGAATGTCTACACATCGTATTAAAAACAAACATTTTATAGATATAAATAATGCTAAATTATTATATTCAGAAAAGAAAAGTCAAAAATTAGACCTACTAGAAATATTGGAAATAAAAATATTCTTAAAAAATGGTCATATAATAACCACGAATGGCCAGCTAAATTTCCAAAACTCCCCGGTAATAGGTAAGATCATATTGTAATTAAATAGCCCGGTTTTTAGCTATCGATATTTACAGCTCAGCATCTAAGCTTTGGATGCGCTATAGCCTAACGCCTCAGAGCTCATTCGAAGCAGTGAGCTGAATGATGAAACTCATTCATCGTGCTAACATCGGTTAAGTACTGTATATTCGCAGAACTCTTCGTTCTCTGTCTCTGTTAGACAGTGACCCACTCACTCTTTCGTTTGAGCATCTCAGAGGCCAAGATGCTGATTAAGCTGACTGGGTCGCGATATGCGGGCTCCGGCGCGCTCGACTGTATGTGCGATAACTCCGTAAATATTTAATATTTTTATTTTTCTTCTCGCCAGTATACTTTCAATATACTATATTTTTAAAATATGAAAAAAAAATCGTTTTTTTGAAATTTCTAAAGGGATTTCCCTCCTTGATATGGTGCAAGTATGACCAATTGACGAGCATACAGTGTTTGACTTCTTAAAAAAGATCTTGTCTATTTTGAACATTGACAATGGATTTATATCTGTTACAGAATTGTGAGCCTCATATTTTGAGAATAGAAAGGTTATATGAGAAGGGCGGACAACAGATGCTTTACGGCAATCATTTTTTGCGGCCGGACGAAACATACCACGCTCAAACCAGAAGATTCCTGGAAAAAGAAGTGTTCAAATCTGATAGGTACTCCAATATACCTTTAGAAGAAATCAAGGATAGATGTTGTGTTATTTCTGTGAAACAATACTTCTCTATGAAACCTAAAGGTGAGATATAGCTTGAAAAGAAAATTAGAACTGGAACTTTTACTCTAGAAATAAAAAAATACAAGAAAAATGTTTATAGTGCACTGTGCAGTTAAAAGACTCTTTCAGATTGTATTTTAGCAGTTCTCGTAACGCGTCGTAGAAGATAATCACAGTGAGTCAGGTCTGCTGCATAAGGTGGATGGTTAAGATGTACTCTTAGTTTTTAAAGGGAATTTAATTTTAGGGCGTTGTTTAATCATGGTTGAATTTGTACATGATTGAATTTTCCTGTTTTAACTAGATAACGCTAGGAATACATTTTCTAGAGCAAAAGTTCACGTTTTTCTTAGAATGCCATGTGAACCCCCTCAATAATATCAGGTTTTTTTTGATTATAGATTATGATGATAAAGATGTATATGTTTTGGAATCGCGATACAGTTCGAGGCATAGATCGTTCAAGAAGATCAAAGTATTTCCCGAAATGCCATCTAGTATTAATTTAGAAACAAGAGATATACCTTTGGAGCCTAAACGAGTAATGTCAGTCTTCAGGGAGAGACTTGAGAAGCACAAGGACGAGTTAGCAGAACTTCAACATTTGGAGAAATTGATTGATGATGACAGACCTGTGAGTAATTTGCTATCATAAAACACCTATAATTATATTGGGTTTGTAAACAAGTTCCTTCAGAGTTTAGTGATTAGTGATTATGAAATTTACAGAGTAAATTTTGGTCAGTTCTATTAGGTCCTCCACTTAATTGTCGGCCTGTACATTACATCGACTAAACAATCTATTCGAATCAGATTTTATTCCCGTCATAGAGTTATTTTATAGCGTCAAATTAGTAGTCGGCGACGTCATTCAAAAAGCAACATTTTCGTCTTTCAACTCAGAAAACAAAATGCTGGGGAAGCTCAGGACATGATTCGTGTGGCTTTGGGAGATAATACTCTTGCAAGAAGGTGTTCATTCCCCGAAACTTAAAGGAACACATTAAAATCAGTGTTTGCAATTTCATCATAATTCCTACTTTTCTGTATGGAGTTGAATCTCTGAATATAGAGTTATTGTGTATATGGCGGGATGATCTGACCATCGTGCATTACGAGTTACATGAGTGCGTCGTGCACAACCTTTGGTGTGAAACGGCTAAACACCCAATTCACTTTTTAAGATTTCTCGAAGCGCGTTTCGCTCACCATGTTAGCATCATCAGGAATTGATGTACTCTTAAGGAGACTAAAAATCACAAGAGATTAGTGGTCAAGAAAGGCCAAGAATTAAGTTGAAGATCTAGTATATTAACAGTTACGAATTTATTTACCAACTCATTATAATCGATGATTGGTGGTCCCTTTATAAGACAAGACATTCCGTAAGTATTGGTTGTTTATAATTTGTTGTATGTTATTTTCCAGAATGTTGTGGCCTTTGTTTCTATGGAAATCGAAGATGGCAACACCTACTACGAGCAATACAACACGATATGTTCCGGCGTGGTGAAAACTGGAGATTTTGTTTATGTTGTTGTTGATGGTGGAAGACAGGTGATAGCTCAGATTGACAGCATCTGGGAGACACAAGAGTGAGTCAATAGTTATAATGTTGCAATAGTTTTATGCAAAAAATGTTTGCTTTTTTTTTTTTTTTGATAATGGTATACGAGGGTTGATCAATATGTACCCGTGTTTGAAATAAAGATGCATTTTTTTTCACCCTTTTGTATCCTTTTCGGTCTATACACTTTTCCTAGCGTTTCTCCAACTTTTTTAAGCCGTCTAAAATATACGATTACGATCAATCTCTCCAAAATACGCTTCTGTCTCGGCGATAACCTCTTTATTTGAGTTGAATTTTTGTCGAGCCATCTTTTCAAGTTGGGGAACAGAAAAAAGTTGCTGGGTGCCAAGTCGGGCGAGTAAGGTGGGTGCGGAAGCAATTCGGGTTTCGACAATTAATGATGAATGTGCCGGTGCGTTATCTTGATGGAAGATGCTTTTTTTTAATCAAATCGTTTCTTATTGAATCTGTCCAATAACTCACTGTAGTACTGCCCTGACATCTATGAGGATTATTCCTTTAGAAACACAAAAAATCGTGGCCAAAACCTCTACGGCAGATGGAACCGTTTTTGCCTTCTTCGGAGCAGATTCACCCGGAAAAATCAATTATTTTGACTGTCTCTTGGTCTCTGATGTGTAATAATGTATCCAGGTTTCATCAACGGTGACGACTCTACGTAAAAAGCCCTACGGATTACGCTTAAAGCGGTCCAAACACTGCTTTGACATTGTTAGTCGTACCCGCTTGTTGTCCACCTTGAGCAATCGCGGCACCCATCGAACCGACACTTTCCTCACACCTATCTTGTCATTTAAAATCTTGTTTGCCGTTCCGTACGAGACACCTACGGCCTCAGCTACTTCGCGCCCTTTCGTTCGGCGATCAGCAATAATCGTGTCATGGACCTTTTCGACGATTCATCGAAAACAGTCGTACGGCCACGCTTAAGCCTTAAACCAATATCTCACGGTTGTCATAGATGGTGAATGGTCCCCATAGACAGCATCCAACTGCACTTTAATTTCTTTGCATGTTTTTCCATCCAAAAATAAAAAACGAATTACAGATCGATATTACTTTTTTTCCATTTTATCGAGAAATACAAAACCCGAATGGTTGTCAAAAAAACTAACCTATGAATTTATCTGAAATTCAGCATGAGCTCATTTAACAGTCTGCAGTACATGATGGTATTGTCAATTTCACTCGTCAACGCTATCTGTTATCAAACACTGGCACATATTCATGAACCCTATTATACGTTAAGATATTTTAGAAAAGGAGCCACATTAGCTGTGGTGTCTAAGGCGTCAGCCTTACGTCGGAACCCACGTTAAGGTGTAGATCCATTCGCTAAATAGCCTTCTCAGTTGCTGATGCGCCTCTAACCCCAAAACTTTACTTTTTATTTTAGAAAAAATAATGTAGTCAAAAAAATAAGAGTTAGGCATATAAGTTAAGAATATTTAAGGTGTAATTCTATAAAACTGTTTCGTCTATATAATTACCAGAGGGTAATTATATAGACTGATTATATGGGTCTTATTCTTTATTAGTGATTGGCATCTTCTTGGCATGAAGTTGATTAGATGTTGGCGTGCTTTTACAGGTATCGAAAACCAAGCTATCTGAATTTCTTGCCACAATGTCTTCTTGTTGCTATTTGTTTACCAACAAGATGTCGTTTTAACTTCTGCTAAGGGTTCTCGATCATATTTAGATCCGGGCACTGTGAAGACCACTTTAATATGTTTTCTCTCGAACTTTTTCATTTTGGTTTCATCGTTAAAAATAAAATTTGTTGGAAATGTTCACTACCGTTCTTTTTTGCAAATTTCAACTGCTGATTTATATTCTGTTTATTTAAAAACGGAACTTTCCTGTCTACTCTACCGTATAGGTTCTTCTGTCGTAAACGTCGGTCTTATGGTTCTGTTAATGATACTTAGGTCAAGATTTTTTTGAAATGACAGAGATAGCAAAAGGATTCACTCGTTTTTCTTAGAAAACTTTAGCAATTACATATGGTGACCGTATGATTGCATTCGTAATAAATGCATAAGATTTGTTCTGGCTTCTCCTTTTCAAAATTAAACGCTTTTCTTGAGCAGTACAGTATCTAGGGCGGCCCATGATTACTTTAATATAGTGGGAAATGGGCTAACTTTTACTGTATTAAGAAAATAAATACATATTTTATCGGATTGGTACGCGATAATATGTATAAAATGACTATACTCTTATTTTTGATCAATTAATATTACCATAACATTAATATTTAATTACCATTAAATAAATTAGAAACGACAACTTTGTTTTTAAAAGTGTTTTCTACCACTCTTATTTTATTGGCCACCACGGTATAGCTCATTCAGGAAAATAATGATTGTACGTCATCAAAACCTATGACGCCCTCACGTTACAATGTTGCCACATCAACACCAAAATACGCAGATTTTGGCTTTTGTATGATCGATAAAACCTTAAATGAAAAAGTAACACGAAACGTTTTTTCTTTAAAAGTTTTAACCAAAAATCTGTTTCGAAACTTCTCCTTGTGAACATAACGGCTTTTCATTTAGTTCACACAAAGTTTAATTATTCACTATCACTAAAACAACTTTCGGCATCTGATTCGCTGTTCAAGTAAATTATTAGGGGATTAACTTCTAGTATATCAAATATTTTTTCGCGATTCGACCATCTTTCCATTTCTTCTTCTGTATATCTGATGCTGTTCATCCAGATCTGTGGTGTAACTGTTGATAAAAGCTTCTTTCCACATATCCAAACAGTTATGAATCGTTCTTCCATCTCACCCTACATGGAGATTGTAATATTTTTTGGCCACCCCCCATATCAATTCTATAGGATTGAATATGCAATGATAAGGGGGAAGATGTAACATTTTGTGGCCATACTCTTCAGCCATATGATCTGCCACATATTCTTTTTTAGGCTTGTTCCTAAAAAGAACATTATGAAAACCCAAACCTATCCCATTATATTACTGCTTACCGAATAACGATTTGCAGCAGTTCACTTTTCATCATAATATTTTCAAAAGGAAGATTATGCTTCGTCAGCCATTCTGCAATTTTTGGTTTTGTCCATGCACTAGTTAGAGGTTTATCCATCAGTGTCCTGTAATGTGGTGCATTATCCATAACAACTGATGGCTCCTCCAAGATTTTCAACAGTTGGTTTTGAAACCAAAACAGAAAGTTATATTAATTCATTTTTTCTTTTGTCTTAGAAGATTCTTTTGTCTTAGAAGAGAAGACTAATTCGGCCTCTGCAATAAAGCTATTCTTGTTCCCAGCATGAAGAACAATATATCTCCAATAACGTCTTAAAACAACTTTTCATGACAACATGACTTTAATGGCTCCTAAGTATTAGGTATAGCACTCACGTTTTTCCATCAACTTTTGTAGTCTTTACACTCTTCTTGTTATTATTTTGCCATGGTCATTGACTCAAGGTCCCATTTTGAAATATCCACAAACAGAGATTCGTCTTTTATAATTTGACAGCTTCAAAAATTGGATTCGTTTAAAGGTAAAATCTGGAAGTTCAATCAGGCCCCTACATGGATTATCCTTACTCCATTTGAAACCAGTTTCTTTTAGAAGTCTATGAAGCGAAGCTTTACACCCTCAAAGTTGCATGTTCTTTATTTTTTCATGAATACTTTCAAGTTTAACCGCTTGTTCTGAAGCAGTTCAATAAAATTTTATAAATATACAATATTACCATGTAAATCTATTATTTTTTTTTGTACATTTCATAGATTTGGTTGCGAATTGAGACCATATCAAGATGATCTAGATTAGTTACTTGTTTTGGATGTAGACGTTTTTTCTTCGATGATTGATTTCGTTATTCTTCAACTTTTTCGAAATTGCACTAACTGCACCAATACTAAATTTAATGGCAAAAGAGGAGCCCTATTATCTCGCTCCTGTTCAAAATAACTGATAAGTGACGAGACAAGTTGCTTACACTGACTGCTTAACGGTTTTGGCATTGTTTTGCAATTATAATCGCAGTTTTTTTACTACAGAACTCACAAAAACAGAAACTAAACCAGAAAATAGCAAAAATAGCACAGAATACAGTAAAAATAATTCAAAACGTATGAAGGCACAATTCAAAAACGATCACGACATGAAAATGACAGATTCGACGAAGAAAGTTGTGTTAGGCTGGCAACACTGTCCAGAACCACACACCTAAATGTTATCCTGATAGCGAATTCACAGAATATGATCCACCGCTCACCGTATTTTTATCCTATTCTAATAGGATTAGAGGAAGAAGGAAAGAGAGTGCTTTGAACTGTAAATGATTTGTTGTTTCTTATGTATTTAAATTTGCAGTAGATTTCTCTAGATTGATGATGTGCAACCATTATTTCCCTGAATGAGCTTGATATAGTGGAGACCAAAATAAAAAAAAATATTTTTTTTCTAGTGGCAAGTGTTATTTTCGGGGTCCATGGTTTGTTTTTCCATCCGAAGTGCCTAACGCATCCCATAAACTGTACTACCGAAACGAAGTTCTTCTATCGACGGAGGAAGATGTTAATCCCATTGTCAGTATTATAGGAAAGTGTGTCGTTTTGGACTATAACGATTACGTAGCATGTAAGTTTAAGTACCAGCAAGCTAACCAAGGATTTTCTAACGTTTTTCCCTTTCAGTCCGGCCAACAGAAATTCCAGAAACAGATGTTTTCATATGCACGTCTCTTTATGACGAGATCAACAGACAGATGAAGAAACTGCCACCGGAGGGCCTGAAAAAGTACTATCATCTACCCCAAGTCGTCGAGGATGAACTGTACTATTTCCTTAAACTGCTGAACCCACCAAAGGTAAGGTCCAGCTTTGATTTCGGGGGTTTCCTTGTAGCGATATTTACACTTAATTTGTTTTCTTTTATTTCATGTATTAGAATGGCATGGTTTTATGCTTCTTTTAGTTCAACAATTTGTTTTATGTTGACTCGGGATATTAGAAAGTTATAAAGAAAAGATTCTTGATAAAAATGCAGTTAAAATAATAGACGTTTTGTTGATTTTACTGTACTACCTCGGAAAAATTGAGAAATCCTTAGTAAATATAGTATATAACGTTTCTAAATATTTAATACATATTATTAAAACTTATGAGGTGGAAAATAAAGGACAGAGACTAGTGGTGTAGCGTTTGATCTGGCAACACTGTTAGCGTACTCTTTGGAGGGGGGGGGGGGGGCAGACCAACATGTGATGCGTCTTCGCAGGAGCAGGAAATTGTTTATCCCAAATACAGAAAGCATATTGCTTCTTAAAGTGGTTGGCAATTCTAAACAATGTCAGCTGTATCTCTCCTTATTTGGAGTAGTTTGTTGCAATATTTATTTAGAAAGTTGGGATTGTTGGGCTTTACCTTTTTTGAAGACGGGGTTAAAGTAATAGTAATTTCATAGGGCTATATCGAGTTGGTACTTAACTTAACTTCGACATATATGGACAGGTCAATATGGAAAAAAATGTGGTTCCAACAAGATGAACTTACAATCTACATGGTAAGGCTTCTATGTCAGTTACTCGACAAGTGTTTCCCCAACGCTTAATCTTACGTGTCGGCGATGTATTTGTAGCGTCGTGGCCACGCTTTCTCCGAAAGTCTACGTTCGATATCTTCAAGAACTTTGATGAGAGGCACTCGATGTGTGTACAGCAGCAACTAGAATTAAAAAACAATTTAGTAAAATAGACGCATGTAAAGTGTTTTTTTTGTAATAGAAAATATAGTTAATTCAAAACTAAGGTGTTTCAAAATGTTTTCACGGTAGTACTGACACAACTGTTAAGAAAAATAAAATAGGTTTTCTTTAAGCTTTTATTAGTATTAATTTCTTCCACTTGAAGGACGCAAAGATAACTTTCAAAAGGAATATCGGGGATATTCGTTAATTTTCAGCCTCTAGACGCACGTGTCGCTAATCTTGTTAGCCTTATCATCATCAGATGATGCTAACATGATTAGTATCATCATCTGATGATCAGCTTGCGTCGTGAATAAGGTTGTTTTCTTTCATACTTTACAAATTGTTCTATACATTCATGGAATAAGATAAATATTTTTATATAATTGTGAAATTGCCTTTAAATATGCCTCAGTTTGCGCACATATTTTTTATACATATAATAAAGTTGTATATAAAATTTTGAACTGCTTGCTGATAGTTTCTTGAATCCTTTTTTTAAAGTTGTTGTGTTTTTGATATTGATTATTATACTAATTTTACATCGGTCAATAAGTCCTTGGTCGGGCAAATAAAACACTTTTTTTACATATTTCGACTTTATTCATCAATATATTCTCCTTGAAGAGCAATATAATCGTTCCAACGCTTTTCTAACATCTCTACACCTTTTTTATTGAACGATTTCTCTTTGCAATCAAAATATCTTTCAGTTTTGATAGTTACCTCTTCATTTAAGCTGAACATTTCTTTCCAGCAAGCATTTTTTTGAGGTCTGAGAGACTTGAGATCTGGAGAATATGGTGGATGAGGAAGCAATTCGAAGTGCAATAGTGATACATTGTCTTGATGAAACAGCACTTTTTTTTGTTCATTTGGAGCCTTTTTTGCCATCTCCAACGCACCAATAACGCTATATAATATTCGCTATTGATTGTTTTACCTTTCTCGAGAATTAGAAGAGATATAATCATTTCTTCGCTTAGAATCATCAATACTTGGTTGTTTTTGGTCCGCTGTGAGCAAACGCGGTACCCATTTCGATAGTAATTTACGCATTCCCAAATCTTTATCCAAAATGGTGTAAACACTTCCTTTCGATATGTTTATGATATCACCTATCTCCTGCAGCTTTACTTTACGGTTTTGCGAAATAATTTTGTGAATTTCTGATGTCGTCTGATGTAACCACCTCATAAGGACGTCCAGAGCGTTCAGCATCATTGGTGCTTGTACGACCACGTTTGAATTCAGCATACCAATCAATTATGGGTGATTTTCCTTGGGCAGAGTCCGGATAATGTTTATCAAGCTATTGTTTTGCTTCAACGATATTTTTCTTCATCAAAAAGCAATGCTTAATCAACACACGAAATTCACTTAAAGTGCAATACACAAACTAGTAGACAGATTGTCAAAAATTCTTCTGAGTACTTTTTTTTCAATGTTTTCTTATGTTTTTCTTATGTTTTATGTTTTTATTTGTGATTCGTCCACGTCTCGCAGCCATGAGTCTACTGGTCGAATGAGTGTTTTTCTTAACTCTTGCAAAAATCATAAAAATTCAATGATAAAGCAATAAGTAACACATGTGAAAGAATAATTGAAGGGCATTAACTAGCTTCAAATATTGCTAATAACTACAACAAATAGCAATTCAGTTGCAAGCAAGCAATTCAATTTCGCGCTTTAAAATTAAATTGTAAAGATTTCAATTGAACCCAAATCATTTTCAAAAATATATGCGCAAATATTTCTCTGTAAGCATGATTATTACGTTCATATTCCCGAATGACTGAGGAATGCTTCACATCAGCTTTTTTTCCTTTCTTTGTGATATTTGTTTTTTTACTGCTATTTTTTTCTATTTTATTTATTTATGTATATATTTTTTATTTTGTTTTGCGTGGGCGCATGTGTCGATGATGTGTGTTCCAGGTAAACGTTAAAGAAGCCTTGAACGCGAAACTACGAGGAAAATTTGGCGACCAAACACGAGTAAGTATCTATTTTACTGTTCAAATAACCCGCTTAAATTTCGTACAGTTCCCAACTTAATCAGTCGTGCACGCGTCCATTTTTGATTCTTAGTATTTCGACAAGGTAAACTGACGCTATGTATCTGTCATTTGTCATTTTTCCGTTAGTTGTCAAAATATTCCTATCTTGAGGCTTCGTACGGTTTGTTCAGTGTCATTTTTTCATTAAATTTGTTAAAAAAATTAACGTAATTACTGTTTTATTTTCATAAAATGTGATATGATTTTCGTGGTATAATATTGTATAAAATGGATACTTCAATGGATAATTTGTGTTACGGAATCCATGTGAGTGTTAAGTTTACAGATTCGTGTACTCGGATATTGTCGATTTTAGACGAAAAAATAAGCTTTCTAAAATTAATAAGCTATTGTGCTCATTTTAATTTTACGTTGCAAATCACTTTACTATAAAGTAAAATCCGTTAATGAAGTATATAGCGAAATTACTTTGTTAATACAACGGGCATTTTTTTTAAATTGTTATAGTTTCTTAAATGCGACAGCATAATTGTGGAAAATATATGAAGGCGTTGGCTTGTCTAAAGCCTATGGAAAATGTATTTTTATCTTTTAATACGTCACCCGAATTTGGTTATTTCGGGGTTATTCTTGCATCGAAAAAAATATTAACAAAACGTAAAATATAATTTCCATCCAATCAGGGTCATTGACTGATAGATATATCTAGAATGTCGATTATTTTCAAGAAATAAGCAGTTAACACTTGTACAGTTATTTAAAATAGAATTAATTTTGAATTTAATGTACTTTCTAAAAACATTAGCTTTTGTTTATTATATAAGAACGGTTTTTTTTACATTTTTAATGATAACTTCAACTCTAATTATTTTACATTCTGTGTAAAAAATACCTGGAATCGTTAAATTAAGCACAAAAAAATTTATGCATTAATCAAAATAAATATATTTTATCGCCTTCAAATTAGGCCTTATCGAGTATGATCTTCAGCGAATTTTCTTTTATGGCCTCGATTGACTCAAAACGCCTTCATCGAAGTGGTAATTTTAGCTTTGGGAATGGGAAAAAGTTACACGGGGCCATATCAGGCGAGTACGGTGTTTGGTTGACGTTCGCTGAGTATTTGGTCAAAAACCCTTGCACAACGATAGCGTGAATTGCCTTTCCACAAATATGTCCATTTTCGGCAGATATTCTCGCGCAAACGCCTAAGTAGTATTCTTTATTCATTTTTTGAGCCCCGGAAGAAATTCGGAGTGCATCACACCACGGTAATCGAAAAAAAACTGCCAGCATTAACTTGATTTTCGAGCGATTTCGACGAGGTTTTTTTTTTGGTTTCGGCTCATTTTTGAAGCTCCATTTCGAAGACTGTTGGCTTGATTGCATGTCGTACTCGCAAACCTATGTCTCGTCGCCCGTTACGATATATTTCATGAAGGTGGGGTCCGTAGAAGCTCGGGAAATCATGCCTTCAGTACTCTGCTTTTAATGGCCATTTTGGACAAAATTAAGCTCTTTCGGAACCAACCGTGCTGGGACGCGTTTCATATCCAAAATATCCGTCTTACCTCTTGAGCCAAGTCTCGTAAGACTCATACGACGATTTTCGAGCCCCAGTTTTTTGATTCTATCGATGTTTTCGCCGTTCGTAGACATTGAAAGTCTACCAGAAGGAGGCAAATCAACCATCACTTCTCAACACTCTTTGAAAGCTTTATGCCGTTCATATGCCTGTGTTTTTCAAATGCACGGTTCACCGCAGCACGTTTTCAGCGATTCGGTACACGACACACAAAATTTAAGGCCAACGTCTTAATATTTTCATTCATAGTTAAATCACAACATACACTTGACGTCGACTAACAAAACCAGCTGAGGTAAACACACTAGTTCACCTATCGCGCTCAAGTTGGACTCCTTAACTAGGAACAGTGTTGCCATCTTGCAGCAGAAAATAATATTTTACGCGGGCTTTGCTTCCCGGAATTTTTTACACAGATTGTATGAGTTAATTTATTAGCAGTATAAAGAATGATTTTTTAATTTTACTTTTCAACCGAGCGCTACAATAAAAACATTTTCTAGGATGCTTCTCCCACTCTAAGTAAGATGGCAGATGTGGATATCGTTATGGAGGACTCTCTAGATGGGGGACCACCATCTGTTGGTTCTGGAGACATACCGGCTGTGGTGGGAAATATTAATCCCACGACACCCATTGCTTCGACGACGACAACAACCACAACAAGTACCACCAAGAAGGTAAAACACAACCTAAAAATTGACCTACTATTATGTTCGTGTTTTTTTTGTCATACAAAAGTGATGTGACACCTTTTCATTGTGCTCTATGTGTAGTGCCAGGTGTATTTTTGTTTGTTCTAGGCATGATTGAAGTTCTTTTCTTATACTGATTATATTCCATGAGTGTAATAATTAAAAGTTAATCATAAAATGAAAAATTTTCAATGAATAACAGATTATAAAAAATAAATAATTAAATATTCTTAATGTTAATATTATTCACTATAGAAGCCAACTAAAAATAAGGTGGTCACCGGTTACATCCTGTACTCAAGAGAAGTGAGAAAGAGAGTGGTTCAGAATAATCCAGAATCGACTTTTGGTGATATTTCGAGAATTGTGGGTTCAGAGTGGAAAGCTCTGGGCACATCTGAGAAGCAGCTGTGGGAAGAGCGCGCTTCAAAGGTTAATGAAGAGACTAAAGCACAGTTGATTACTGAACAAGAACAGTGTCCTAGTCCCGCGCCCGTAGCACCTCCCGAGAACCAGGTACATTTAGTCCATGCAGGGTCATGACCATGGAGACTACACAATGTTATTTTATAGGTTTTCGAATGCAAATGGGATGAATGCGATTTCCAGTTTGAAGAACTCGCGGACTGCGTGGAGCATTCAGTTAAAGACTCTAAAGATTCTCAGGGGCATGTGCAAGCTTATTTCCAGGTTAGAAGATTTTAATGTTTTGACTGTGGTTGGATGTTGATGTTTGACTTTTTCCTGCAGGAACGTCCGGGCGAAGAGCTCCACTGCAAATGGAGGAATTGTTCTCGTCATAACAAGAAGAACGTTCAACCTTTCCCGAATATCACTCGTCTGATCCGTCATGTGAGAGACATGCATATAAACAAGGGTAATGGAAGAGCCATCTTGCCAGAAAATAGGAGCAAGTAAGTAGCACACAAATTATATCATTTTCAACGTGAGGGTGATTGATCTTCCAGTAAGAATGTGTTGTGAAATAAAAAAAATATTTCCAGGAATTTTTTTGCAATCTTGAAGATGCCGGTGTTAGAACCAGAAGTCCCCATACCGCCTTATAATTATACTGGTTCGTTTTCTAACAAGAATCGTCATTTTTCTAGTTGTGCTTGCAAATTGACTTGGCATCTGAATGATTCATATATATTAGAACTATATCAATACAAGGGGTAAGGGAAAGTATTTTCGAAAATTAAACTAGCGATTTTTTACATCATTTTGAACAAAAAGTTTCCTTAAAATATGTGTCCATTGCCGCGGTAAACAGGTCACACCTTTTTTTTTATTTTCTTAATAATTGGCAATGTTGCATCGTCGTCTTTATTTCGATCGAAGATATTTTTTGTTGTTTCATTGACTTCTTAAGTTATAATTTGGAAATAAAATATATAATTTTTTTATATCCATTTATTCCATATGTTTCAGCATACGAGGGTTGCTATTTATGTATCCGAAATTGGCAACAATGGTGTTACTAGGTGCCATCTGACATATACATCGTAAAGTTTGACGTTGTTGACTGTATACGTATTCAGAACGTTTTATCATACGGACGCTATTTGTAAAAAATGGAATCAACTCATGAGAATGATTAACTCGTGGGATGGTTTACGACTTTCCTCGTGGATTATCTCAACAACAGTGCACCGATTTCGACTTTTGGCGATGAAGCAGTATTTAAAATCACTGATATCACTGGTTTGTTGAATTCAATCATGGCCGTCGTTCGAATTTAAAGAAGGTCGTCTAAAATCGGTTGTTGTGCCGGAAAACATCGATATTGTGCCTGAGCTGATAAAGCAAGATCATCATGTGACATACTGTGAGATTGAGACAACATTAGTATGACAAGCATACACAAGATTTTACATGAACATATAAGAAATGCTTTAAAAATACAATCGTGATGGGTTAAACGCCATGTATAACATCTACACAGGTGACGAATCTTCGATCTATGTATATGAGTCCGAAAATAAACAGCAGTCAACTGTAAGGATCTTTCAAAATGAGTCAAACCCAACAAAAGTTCGCGCAAGAAGCACCTCAAAGCAAACGGTCGCCTATTTTTTGAGATAAATGGGCATGTTGCTACAGTGCCACTAGAGAATCGTAGAACGGTCAGTTCTGAATGATACATAACCATTTGTTTGCCAGAGGTCTTTGAAGAAATAACAAAAACAACGCAGGATCATTCTTCACCAAGAAAACGCTAGCCCTCACACATCGGACCAAACAACTCAATATTTGACCGGTCAAAACATCGAATTGATGGGTTCTGCCATACAGTCCTGATTTGGCACCCAATGATTTCTTTTTGTTCCCGTCCGTGAAGAATAAATTACGTGGTCAACGATTTTCGACCCCAGAAGAAGCGTTCAAAATGCATGTTTTGGAGATATATCAATGGGAATTGAAAAAGTGTCATGAAAATTGGTTCAAACGTATGCAAAAGTGTATCGATCATCGCGGAGAATATTTTGAAAAACAAATTCATTTTCAATAATAGTAATAATGCTTTATTAGCCCAACAGGAAATCCCAATTACAGAGCTAATTACTAGTATCTAATATGATTAACTAGTATCTAATGTGATTAAAACAAAATTCAAAGAGAAAAGGAAGTAAACAAAAACGCAACGAAAAAAAAACAATGCCAATCATTCAATCATGAAGTAATCGCGCGCACACGTTAATATGTGGCACAATGAACTATTATTCGTATCACAATCTGCTGAAATACTATTAAAAATAGAGCACATGAGTATAATGGTGATTTAACGGAAATATTGAAAAAGCTAGATTCAAATAATATGGCAACGCAAGTCTAGACTCCATCCTCATTATCCGAAAGTTTAACTGACTGAGCGAACATGGACTATCAATTTTATTATGTAACAATTAATATATAAAATTCACAGAATCATAACATCTTAAATCCAATGATTCAAAATTATTCATAATCAGCAACTGATGATGATCAAAGCTTCTTCCCGGGTATACACAAATATTTAAAGTAAAGAATATTTTAAAATCACCGTTGTACGTCCTCCAAATGTTTCTTATGGTTTTTGTAATATGGGCTCTACACCACAGAACCATACTCCATTTTAGATCTAACATATCAAATGACCTACAATTACGTATTATAAACCCAAGCCATTTAAAAGTTCTATTCACTGCATTATGTATATGATACCCAAAAGAAAGTTTTTAAAAATTATTCCTACATCTTTAAAATTAGGGAGTTGTTCCAGAATTTAGGCGTTTATGGAATAATTAAACTTAAACTTATTTAACTTATTAGAAAGTGTTACTACTTTGCACTTCTTAATGTTTAATTGAAGCCCATTCAACTCACACCAATCATTCGCTTTTTCCAAATTTCTCCACAGTCTCCCATAATACTCGATGTTTACAATTTTAAAAAGTTTTAAGTCATCTGCGAACATGAGACTTTCACAATCCAAAAGCCCGGCGAGATCATCAATGTACATCAGAAACAACAGCGGAACAAGATTGGAACCCTGGGGTCCCCCTTATTTGAATTATATGTGAATGATTGGTAGTTATTATAATTTACATATTGGAGATTAGTGAGGTAGGATAGTAGGAATCTGCACAATTTGTCACCTATTCCAAGCTGCTGAGCCTTAATTCTTCTATTGGAACCTTTGGTGTGAAACACTAAACTTGAAGAGATTTACCACTAAACACCAAATCACTTTTTTTTAACTTCTCGACGCACGTTTCGCTAACCATGTTAGCATCATTTTTGAGATTAAATCATCTCCTGATGATGCTAACATGGTTAGCGAAACGTGCGTCGAGCAGTTCAAAAAAATTGATTTGGTGTTTAGTCGTAAGTGTCTTCAAGTTTAGTGTTGACCCTTACTCAAAAGTAGAGTCGAATCAATTCTATCAAATGCCTTAGATATGTCCGTGAAAATTACATCAACACGCTGTCGAGCATTTAAGGCATTAGCGACATACTGAGTGAACGTTACCAAGTTAGTTACCGTGTTTCGCCCTCTACAAAACCATGCTGTCTTAGTGAGAGCATGCCCTTAATCGCCGGATATACTCGATTATATAGCAAAATTTCATACGCTTTAGCAAAATTTGACAACACTGAGACTGGTCTATAATTTGTGATCAAATGCCTGTCACCTTGCTTGTAAACTGAACGTACTTTAACCAATTTCCATGCTTCAGGAAAAGTTTAATAATAAATATAAAAATATTTATTATTCCGGATACATAAATAGCAACCCTCGTAAATTTGGCTTAATAAAAAAAAAATGAAATCTTAAACATTATTGTCGTTTTATGTCAAAGTTGAAATTACCAGCAGAATTAAATTACTATACAGAAATGTAATCTTTTTTATAGTCATTTATTCCATACATTTCAGCGTAGATTTAGTTTGTTTGGTTACAAAAAAAAGAAATCTTAAACTTTATTGTATTTTAATGTTAAAGTTGAAATTACTAGTACTAATTTTTTCGCACCTTTTAAACGTTTCACGTTACATGAAGGAACACACTATTAATTGTTTTACTAAATTAACTGTTCAAAATGTCCAATATCCCATTCTTGATGAAAGTAGCATCGTCAGTTGATAAAATATTGAAGAAAAAATTTAGATTCCTTTGATTTTGGCCAATAAATCATTCACAATACTTTTCCCTGTGCACATTCTTGAAATTTTGGAACCACATTTCCTGTAGCCATACTTGGATAACTTTTTGCTGAGCTGGAAACAGCTTTTCTGGATATCGTTGCCTGTAAATACGCCTAGAGTGTTCGGAATTTTGGAGAGCTTCTACGTAAACACGAAACATATCGTGATTATCTGATACTGTATTAGTTTTCCAAAGCCTTGTCTTGAATTTAAACTTATTAAATCAACGAAACAAAAACATATAAAAAATTGTCCAAAGTGTGCTAAATGTGATTTGTGATGTGGTCGATTCCAACTGATTGATCATATTAACAAAGATACGTATATTTGTTCACTTCATTTCAAAGAAAAAAGTGGTCTAACAACAGAACATTCTGACCCCATCAGTTGGGTAAAAAAAAGCATGTAATCAATCAATTTTAATCCATTTAATTGTTAATATTATAGCTCATGCAATAACTTCAAATCATGAATATTTTTGTAGGTATAAGTAGCAAGTGCCTGTTTGGCTGAAATATAAAAATAAACTCATGGCGCAAGTTATTTTACGCAATTATTTTAACTGCTGCTAATTGCTCCTATGTATTAAAAGAAATGCAAATTAAAATTTGCTTCAAATTTAATATAAAAATAAATGTAATGTTATAAATGTAATATAAAGTTAAAATATAGATATAATATTATAAATATAATGTTGTAAATATTATAAATTTAAAACTAATATGAATATAATTGTCATCCTACTTCTGCTTTATTTCCATGTTGGGGACGGCCATGGCATTTTAACGATCACTGTAATCGAATACAATTATGTGCTCCTATTGTGGGATGCCCTAATAAAACACCATCAATTAATTTTTCATTTAGTTGCACTGATAAGGGTAATGATCCTTGTTATCCAGTCATATTTATAATAAGTGCCCGAAACTTTCATATTAACGTCCCGTTAACATGGCGGGCGCGCTTGCGCGCAACTAGTCCTGAAAAGGTCTATTAAATTAGTTTATAACAGATGTCCAGAAATGTCATTCATATTTAATTATTTGTTCGCTCCTAAGGTGGCGCGGAACGCGCTGGTCGTGTTAACTTTACATCGAAGCTTGGTTCAGGGAAAATTAGTTGCCATGGAGCGTTTCACCGGACAACAACGTGCTTTCTGTGCTCGCGCATATTATCCAAACAACAATTCGCTTATTATGGTTCGTCGTCTTTATAGGGCCGAGTATAATTTACTCGACATAAACGAGGCACCAAGTGTTAATTTAATAAAAAAAATTGAAACCACAGGATCAACTCTAAATTTACTGTCTACGGGTCGTTCAAGTCAAGCAGAGGTGCAAACAACATTGAAGGTGTGCGCGTGTCGCTTCGAGAAAATCCGTCCCAATCCGTATGGAAGCGAAGTAGACATTTTACTTCGTATACTTATTTTTGTTAAATGAATTTCCAAACACTACTTGAATGTTATAATAATAAAATGATTATACATTAAATCGACTTCTAAGGGGGGCAATACCTTTAGACGCCTCAAAATGAGTCATTTTTCAGAAGTGTTTTTAAAGGTGATAAAATAATTGTATCATTTTAAAGTTTTAACATCATTTTATTTGACCTACATTTATTATTACCATTAATTTATTACCATTACCATACATTTATTATTATTATTAATTTTACAAAATAGCACCTCAATAATTTTGTTTAGGCGTCTTTGGCGGGTGGTCCAAAAGTGCTGCACTCGTCACTCTTTTTCTATTCATCTGAAACAAAAAAAATAGCGTTCTTTTTCTAATATATGCATGGGAAGGATAAACCAAAAAAAAAACAAGAAATTCAAATTTGTACTATTTTTTCGACATTTTTATCCCAAAAAAGTAGTTTATTTACACGAAATTTTTAGAACTTTAGGTTTATCCTTCCGATATTGATATAAAGAAAAGCCTCCCAAAATTTCAACCAAATCGATCAATAACTTTTTGAGTTACAGAGCGAGCAGTTTTTGAAAACACAGTTTCGAAATAATCGCGTTTAAAGTTTCAGTACGATAATTATACTTGCACTATACACACTAAATACACTTGCACTATTACTTGTACTTGACCCGAAACTTTCTCCACGTTTATTAGTAAATTGATTACCTTGATTATCTCTTTTTGTAGAATCTTTTCGAGCGATATTAAAAGTAAATTATTAAATTAGTAACTTTTCATTAAATTCAGAAAAGTAAAAAATGGTCATATAATAACCACGAATGATCAGCTAAATTTCCATAACACCCCGGTAATAGGTAAGATCATATTGTAATTGAATAGCTCGGTTTTTACCTGCCGATATTTCCAGCTGAGCATCTAAGGTTTAGATGCGCAGAAGCCAAGATGCCGTCTGGGTCGCGATATGCGGGCTCCGGCGCGCTCGATTGTATGTGCGATAACTCCGTAAAAATTTAATATTTTTGTATTTCCTCGTGTCAGTATACTCTCAATATATTATATTTTTGAAATATAAAAAAAAAATCGAGTTCTTGAAATTTCTCCCCTTAATTATACCTACAAAAATGAACAATACTGGACACCTTGTATAAGTTATATACAGATTTGTTCTAAAATGTTATTGTTACATAGCTTTTTGATTGGTGATTTAATAACTATTTCAATGAATTTTTTTCTTTAATATGTTTCGAAGAATCGTTGGTTAAGTTTATGAAAGTTTCCTTTACACCCCGTATGTTTCTGTGTGAGAGGAATCTGGTTTAACACTCAATGCCATCATCAGACCAGATTCCCTCCCTAAAATGTATTCTTTTATTGTCGCATTTTCACAAATACATAGTTGGATTTTTTTTTTCTACATTTTCTTTTATTTTTTGTTTACTATAGGAATTTCAAGCCGTCTAGTAAGATTGCTGCTATTAACCGTCTGGCTGTACCTTCTGCTACGTCCAGTGCTGCGACTGTATCTAGTGAGTTTTATTTTTTTTCTATTTTTGTTTTTATACTCGCTAGGATCATTGTTATTTTTATTATTTTGGATGATACATAGTAACAAACTGCATGCTATTTTGTGCTTGTGATAGATCATAGCAATTTTACACAGATAAACGACTAAAAATGGTGTTTTTCTTTTAACTTACTTGGAATAGCTGCTAGTAGTTCCTTTAACTCAACGCCAGTGAACTATACATCTGTTATAGTAGCAGGTAAATTTTGGGAAAATATTACAAGCTTTTAACCAGTTAGTTACTTGTAGTTTTAATATTATCATAGAATACAAAGGTAATGTAAAGCCTTATCTGCCTTAATAGTACTGTGATCAAAAAGTAAGGTGATTTTTATTTTAAAAATTACATATCAATGCAACTATTTATTTGTTTTTTTTTAAGTTGGTATGACTGTCCTTGATATCTGACAAATTTCGTATTAATTCTCTTGTTACATTAAAAATTATATTTTCTAACAATAATAATATAACATCTTTTGTAATTGGTAAAAAAGGATTTACACTAAATCCTTTTTTCAATCCTTTTTTACACTAAATCCTTTCAGTCAGTGAAAAAAATTATTATTTTTGCCAAAATTAAGGTTCTTGTCTCGTATGTCTTCTCGTCTTGTTACGAAAACGCAATTTTTTTTTGAAAAACGTATTGAAGTTGATTGGTTGAAAAAAATGTTTAGATTTGTACCAAAACAATTCAGTGTTTGCACAATCGCTCTCTCTCTCTCTCAGCCCTTAACCCTTATAAATGTGTAGTGACATTATGTTATCGATAGATCCATGTTTTGTGTCCACGTCTCCCTATCTTGTACCAATTCGTCTGCACTTGATCGATCTATCGTTTTGGCTGTCTGCCTCTTAGATTTCTCCCATTGACCTTTCTCTGTATCATAAGTTCTCTGTATCATAAGATCTCTGTATCGTATCATAATATCATATATAAGTTTTTCCACACTATCCGTTCGTCTTGCTATGTGGCCAAAGTATTTCAAGTATTTTTGGATGTTCCTGATCTTTAATTCGTTCAGCATGGATATATTAGTTTGGTGCTCTGTTCATGCTATCCGAAGCATTTGTCTGTATGCCCACATCTCAAAAGCGTCGATTATTTCCTTGTCTGTTTGCTTCACGACCCACGCTTCTGCAGCATTCGTTGATATTGGGGAAAATGCACGTGTGGACTCACTTAAGCTTTGTAGCTTTTGATATTTCCATACCTCACCATACTGCGCTCAATTTAGTTGTGGCTGTTCTAGATATTGCCAGTCAGCGTTTGATTTCGAATTGGCTTACTCGCTTATTGATAATAGTGGACTCCAGGTATATACGAATTTATCCACCACTTCAAAACCCGCCACTTGACATATTGGAAGAGTTGTTCGTTAATATCCATATTCTTTGCTTATATTCGTGAGTATTGCCATGACGGTTTCTAGTTTGGATCTGCGTATTGGAGGTAACTAGAAGGGATTTACCAAACTCCAAATCATTTTTTAAAACTTCTCGACGCACGTTTCGCTAACCATGTTAGCAAATTTTCTCCTGATGATGCTAATATGGTTAGCGAAACTTGCATCCAGAAATTTTAAGAGAAATTTACCATGAGATTTTTCGAGTTTAGTGTTTCACACTGAAGGTTCCAATAGAAGAATTGGGGTATTGAAGTTATTTATTTGTCTATCGCCCACTGAAGCACCTTATTGTTCGTCAATTTTTCCGTAAAAATCAAACAAACATCGTTTCACAAACACCATATTCACCGTTTTCTTTTTTTCCTTTGTTCCCTGGACCTCTTGGTTGCCATTTGCCAGATATGGCACCGTTTCCTTTTTTTTTCTTCTTCCCTCGACTTCTTGGTCGCCACTTGTGTACACCGTGTTGCGTCCATCGAAGAATTGGAGTATAAAAACTGGTTGGAAGACTGGAAAAACATTGCAACAAGTGTATTGCAGAGAGAGGGGATGGATTACTTTGAAAGAGTGAATAAATACATACCTTGTGTTATATTTTAAAAGTTACCTTACTTTTACATCACATATATCATAGTAATATGATGTTTAGATCATGGTCTCGGTTTTTTTGCCTGCATTTCGCAAGTCACACTTAAAGCGAAAAGGCACATTTTTAATTCTTAACAAGGTGGAAATCTTTACAGATTATTTTTGTGTTAATTTGCTAAATTCGAGATTAATCACAAGACACCAAATCATGCGTTTCCGGTCTCTTGATTATATGATTTAATTCTATTGCCTAAATAAAGTTAAACATACATTTTACCAAACGTTTCATTGATAATTAAAAATGTAGATTAAATGTACAATACACGTTTTTTTTGCTCATAAAATATATTAACTGGATTTGTCAGACATTTCTAATATTTGACTACATGAAAGGAAATCAGTGATGAGGTGTTATGTGGTAATGCGTGAATTAGTGCAAATTTGCTGCTAACTTAACGATAGATCTTTTTTCCACAGCTCCTGCCTCTAACGCGACTGCCAACTCAGCTACTCCTCAGAAAGTGGCTGATCCCATGTTCATATCGGTTCCTCCACGACCACAGCGGGTTCTCCATTCCGAAGCCTACATCAAGTAAGTTAAACTTTGCAACTGTCCAATCTCTTTTAACGGTCAACCATAAAATCAGTTGTTATTACAACAGATACATCGAGGGCTTGAACACGGAACAGAAGCACGTAACTAACTGGGAAAGAATTCTGCACGCAACTCAGGAGTCCTGCCCCAATCCTGACCCTGAGAAACTGGCCCAGGTAGCTACCTGGTTGGGTAAGAGGAGCGATCAACACGACAATGTCGTGGCAGCTCTCTGGCAACTAAGGAACCAACTGCTAAAAGATACACTCTGCCTACAGAAAACTTTATAAAAAAAGACAAGTGGGTGTATATATTATATATTAGGTGATAATGGTGTAAGAAGGATTATATAAAGTGCAAGATCTGGTTTAAATAGAAATGACGTGAAACTTTGATGAAAGCGGACTCATCAATAACACGACCTTCGTTTTTAGTGGGTTGTTTCAGGTCATTTCGTATCAAGAATCTACTACATTCGTGTCAATGGATGTTGTACATATTTATTAGGTATATAGACATTTGAAATTTCTTTTTCTTTGATTTTAACGTTGGACAGAGTTAAGGAATCGATTTAAATTTAGGCGTTTCGAATCTTGGATTCGTGGTATTTGTCCGAGATAAACTAACACATGATTATTGTAAACATGGTGTAGATGATGATTCACTTGATATATTTAACTTATTTTGTATTAGACGTTATTGACGTATTTACACAGCTGTTTATTTTTGTGAGACCGGTTGAGTTGGTGTGTATTATTTTTATTATAAATATTTTTTATAGCAAATCGATGATTTTTTTATTATAAATAAATACGACTGACTAGTACACGTTTTTTATTTATTAATAATGAAAATTAAGCCTTCTCTCTTACCTAAAAGTAGGATTTATTAGAAATAGCCGATAAAAGGTAAGAAGTAGTATTAAGTCTTATTGTGGCGCCTTGTGAGGGAGGGTGTTGGGGGTGCCGCCTTAACGCCTCCATTTTATTTCCTTTCGGTTTGTTTCCTTTAACTCATTTTAAGATATTATTCAAAATTAAAATCTGCAAATGTAGAAGAACGTCTGTCGACCCATCACACCAAATAATGCGGATAAAAATTCCATTGTCGTCACAATTTATACATCGTTGGTCGGACGTTTACCTCCAGCGACCGTACGCCACGTCATCTTATCTCGTCGTAGGCGTTAAATGTTTTGTTGGTTGCCAGAATTCGGGGGTTTAACTGCTTTCTAAAACATGCGATTTGGACGTAGATTCCCTGCCACCGAGCGTCTTTCGTTCGCTTCGTGAATACTTGTTTTGATTTGGGATTTGCTACGTGTGTACTTTTTGAAATAAAAATAATCAACTTTTAATTGCAAACATGAAGATTTAAAACAGTTAATAATGACTAATTTAAGTTTGGAGGAGAAAGTTGAATAAAAAACTAATGGTCGTCTCACGCCCGTATTGAATTTGAGTTAAATTCAAAAAGAATGTAAAAATAGAGCAAATTTTACGTGCAAATTTGACAGTAATACTATACAATAATATTTTGTGGCTATGTGGTTGGGAATTTTAATGTTTTCCTGGTTCACCTCTTGTATAGGGTTTCAATAACACGAAAAGTAAAAAGGAGGAAAGGGAAAGTAAAAAAAAATCTTCAGAAACACTATTTTCTTCTACGCCCTTCCACTTTAAAAACCCACGAACCGCCACTGGGTGCTGCGCACTTTCCGAAAAGACGTTCAGAAAGAAGAGTCCTGGAAAAATAAAACAATTTTTCGATCTTAGTCATTGTTCTATAGATTTAACCTATATGTTTGACCGCATTTATTGGTTTGCTAGCGATTTGAAAATATACTTGTTTTTGTTATTTAGGTTTTCGGTGCTGTTTTCGACGTTATACTCATATATCTTTACATAAGGATATTGTAGGATAGAAGCACTGATTTTGACGTTTTATGTAAACCTTAAAATTGCGAAACCATATCAACTTACAATAAGGATTCTAATTGTTGGCAATAAAGCATTATGGATCTTTCACTATATTAGCAAAACGTTGTAAATAATACGGGAATTACGTACTACATAAATATTTACAAACAATTTACGTTTGTCTTTCTCTTAAAAAATGCTTACGAACTTTCCGCACCCCCCGATAAAATAATTATTTTACCCGATCTTTTTGGTAGAAGGAGGAGTTTCTTGTCGACCAAAGACGCATTCGAATAAACACTTCTCAAGAATGTTTAGACTTATTTAATCGCAATTCTCCTGAGTTTTTTCTACGTTTTATAACAGTAAATGAAACATGTATTCATCATTACATACTAGAGACGAAGCGTACGCACAGCGGGTGGAAACGTGAAAATACTCCAAATAAAGTGCTTTCGAATTTTCATGGTGTGGTGCTCTCAGATTAGCTAGTGGAATACAGGATCATTCCTAAGGTGTATTACGCTTCACTACGTAACCAACTGAGGGATGATATTCAGGCTAAACGTCTGTATCAGGCCAAAATAAAGTGCTCTTCTATCACGATAAAGCACCTGCTCACTCGTCTCGAGTTGTTTTTGCAAAACTCGATGACCTACGCTTCGAAGTGCTTCTACATAGAGTGTATTTACCGGATTTGACCCTCGGTGAATATTTCTTCTCAAACTTGAAAAAATGACAGCACGCAAAAATGATGGGCGAAACAAAACTACCAGTTTTGCATCCAACACTCTGTATGTATATGATGTATACAGACTCAAACCTTCTTATATTTCTAGATTGTACTGGCATTTCCAAAAGGCGACATCTTTTTTACTAACAGGGCAATAATATCCGTCTTCGGAGAATTTCTATATAAAACCACCCCAAGAAGAATCTAATTATTTTAAAACAAAATGGGTTCCAACACGCTGGATGAAAATTCTCTTCAAATGACGAAGTCAAAGTTCACACAATCGGTTATTTCTCAGAATTAGATAAATCACTATATATTGAGAATATTAAATTCAAATTCGTTAAAAAAAAAATAGTTCTTATTCAGGTTAGGTTTAGGTTAACTTTTCGAAAAATCCTTGTATTCTTACGCTTCTAAAGCTGGTTCCACATCTATACAATTTTGCGTGTGTCTTGAATTTACTGGAACAATTTGTTTCATTTATCTGGTGAACAACAGATGGTTCATGTGCGTGCTGTGTAGCCACAATATTTGTGTGTCAAGCGTCTACATTGCTGAGCAGGCGCACCACATACAGCCCGCACAACGCAAATTTGTATTGATGTGGACCCAGCTTAAAGGTTTATTTAACTTGATCAATAAAAACATAAGAGGAATGTTAAATGGTGTCGTCTCATGTACATATATATATATATATATATATATATATATATATATATATATATATATATATATATATATATATATATATATATATATATATATATATATACATATATATATATATATATATGGTATCATGTATATACAGAGCCTAGATTTAACCACAGGGTTACAGAATCCACTTGAGTGATTTATTTAAACTTATGAACGTTCATTATTTTTTTATGTTGAATTGTTGGAAGCTGTTTTCATTAGTTAGCAAAAATATTACTAAAACTATTTGAATATAAAAGTTTTATATTCAAAGCTAAAATTTTCCCTAGATCTGTCATGGAGATTTGTTTATTATTATTTTTATTAGTTTCCATGCTTCCTGAGAAGCAAAAAAATATTACATCAATACATTTGATTATTTAAAAGAAATAATTTTCGTCGCTTACATTGATCAATATATATTCTCCATAATAAATTTGATAAGTCTTTCTCTCCTTTTTTTCCTTCCATGGCATCTTCCGTGCATTTGTTATTCGAGATTTTTTATTAGTTTCCATACTTCCATAATTTAAAAATACCTCTTAAACAGATCTGATTGTTTAAAAGAAATAATTTTCTATAGTATGTCACTGTCATATATACTTACCTATATATATACTTCCTATCTTTTCAGAATTTATAGAAATTAATATAATTTATTTTTAGATTCGTTTTGAAAACGGGAGGAGTTTCCGAAACGTTAGAAGTTTGTATTTTTATATTTTTAAAATTTTGTTCGTTAGGCAAATTTATTATAAAAAAGAATCACTGAGAAATTTTTCTTCGTTTAATTTTTTGTTTTTACGCAGTGATTCTTTATTTACATAACAGATATTTTTGATATTTTTTGAGTTTTAGATCGTGGCGAAAAACCCAAATAAAGATATTTGCAATAAAAGTGTTGTAGTTTAAGAAAATTAGTGACTTCGCGTTAATCATCACTTAATCAATCAACTTGTTTTGTCGGTTGCCTACATTTATAGGTCGCGTCGGTTTCATAGGGGATTTTTCGACCATATATGATACTATTATATTGCTAATATCTGTAAGTGGAGGTGTCACGGAGTAAGTGAGACAGCAAACGTCTGCTTCTATGTCTTTTTTCACTACTCGACTCGGTGTGCACAAATGTCGCGATAAATAAACGTGACACAAAACCATAAAAATATGCAAACTGACGCATGTCTATAAGCATTCTCAATTCTCGGACATGCGCATAAGACTCAGAGTAGTAGTGATAGAAACAGTGTGTCGCCGATCTCCAAACCTAGCGCAATATAGTAGTATTGTATATATGATTTCGACGACGAGAAACCACTTCATGCTTTGACAAATTACGTTGGGGAGGTATTTAGTTTTGAAATTAGTGATTTTTCTATAATGTTGCCGGATTGCAACAATGAAAATGTTAAGCAGTAAAGATGAACAGGCTCAACAACCAATAAAAGGAAAAAATAACTTATAATGGGTGGGACTTTTAATATTTTGTTTTTTAATGGCTAAATGTGGTAAGAAATTTTTAATAAACAAAAACTATATACTTTATATCTGGATCAATCAGAGGATTTCAAACCCTTTTATCCAAATTTCATTTTACATAAATAAAGGCCCAAGGGCTAACGTAAAACTCCCTCTACAGAGAAGGGTATTGGGATGGAACTGAAATAGTTAATGGTAAATTCAATAAATATATTTTTTTTGGTCAATATGACAAATAAAACAATATTTTGAAATATATTTTATTAGTAGAAAATATTATATTTTTTCCATGAGCAACAACATTTTTGCAAACAAGCACTGAAGGAAAAATTACGTGCAACAAATAACGCTTACGTTCTCATACGAAAAAAGTACATGACTCAAACTAGAAATAAGTGAAAGATAGTTGTTTCTTCAATCACAAAATTAAAGTTATTGCCCTATATATAAAAAAAGTGATACAAATATATTAAAAGCTTAAAATACAAGTTAATGGAATTATTCTTGAAGCATTCAGAGAAAAAGATTTCTTCTTCATGACGAGGCTTACCTTGAATCATGTAAATTAACACGAATTAAACATTCTTATGAAACTTTAATAAAACACCAGATCACTTGTTCACGATCTATTGATTTGGTGTTTTCTGGTAGATATTTTGAACATGAATACTATTTCTCCATATCTCTATGTGTATTAGTTGACATTTCTAACATATATGGTATTGTCAGGGTCACTTGAACTATTTATTCACAAAAACAAACAGAATATAACAATGCGTGTTCGACATCTTTACAAGGTACAGTGCTAGTTCAATCACATTAACTTATATGACTCAAATCAATCAGTTTAAAGCAAAAAATAAACGGAATGTATATTCACAACTCTGGCTCTTCAAAGGCAGTGGTGGACCTTAAGTATTTGGCTTCAGTATCCTACGAGATCAGCAACGGTTTGGTCCATTTCGTCGGCAATGGCTTTAAACTTACTCTTTTCCAGAACAAGTTCATCTGTCAATGCAGAAAACGTCATATATCTGTCAAATATAGTCATCAAAGAAAATTCACAGTTCAAATATGTTGTAAAAAAAAATAATACGAAAAAAAAATCATGTCTAAAGGCGGGAACACGGGCCAGGTTTTGCTAGATAAAGTAAGGAGTGAGACGGAAGAAGCATTTCAGAAGGCACAGTCGGAAATGGAACAGATGTTGAAGGATTTTACCAACGTGGCTAAGAAGCAAATAGACAGTTTGATTCAAGAGGCCGACTCTACTTGTCAGGAGATCAGGAAAACTACAGACGAGTAAGAATGAATATAATATGTCCAATATCGTGTATAAGTATTCAGGCATAATAATTTTTATTGACTTGAACTGTCCGCTTTTTTTGATGCATTTGATTCCGGAATTTCAGCCCACTGTGGAGCTGTTTATCGTTCAAATATTATATCAGATGTTGACATAATGTGTCTAATAAACTCTAAATTTGAATAAATAGGTTTGATATAAAGATTGACTAATGTCTGGTTGCATATAACATGTTCGTATCTAAGAAAACATTGAGAATGTTCAGAAATGTTGAAAGAAATGTCTTAATTGTAATCTTATATGTTAAGGGTAATTTTTTACTGTATCTGAACTTCCGACAGAGGTCGCTGTCAAAAGAACTGTGAGTTTGCGCGCCTCTAGCGTCATATTATTCAGTATAATTTGGTAAATCATCATGAAAGGTTTTACATCAGAATAACGATCAATAATAAATTGTCACAAAAACCCTGTCAATTGGCCACCAAAGTCATGTGATTTAACGCATTTAGATCATTTTCTTTAGGGTTATGTTAAATCTTTGGTATATGGCGATAAAGCAACAACTATTGACGTCTTGAAAGCCAACATAACTCGGACAATCGCCGTAGTGAAAAAAATCACCATATATATATACATATATACATACATACATACATACATACATACATACATACATACATATATATATATATATATATATATATATATATATATATATATATATATATATATATATATATATATATATATATATATATAGATATATATATATAGATATATATATATAGATATATATATATATATATATATATATAGATATATATATATATAGATATATATATATATATATATATATATATATATATATATATATATATATATATATATATATATATATATATATATATATATATATATATCTGTGCGTATAGGCTATCCGCAATTTAGCCTAGCTAACAATGTCTTCAAATATAAACATCATCGAAAATTTGGGTATAGCTAGCCACGAAGAATAGGCCAGACCTCCTCAAAATAACATTGAACGGTTGTAGTTTTATTACGTTGAATTGATAATTGAATTACTTAAAAAAATTTTTAAGGTTCTTTATCGCTATGTTTGAATCATTTCATTGTCTGTGACAATATTGTTTACAGAGACGTTCAATATATGTTGATTATAATATAATAATGTTTTTAGTCAAATCAAGAGCCAAATTAACAAAGCCATAAAAGAATATTCGAAAACGCTGACCATCATAGAAAAAGATACAAGTAAAACAATAAACGAATCATGGTCTGTAATTAAAAGCAACATGGAGAAACTTCTGGACATTGCCAAAGCTACTCTGGGCAAACAGACCAAAGAAATAGAAACACATCTGAAAGAAATGTTTAAATACGTCGAGAAAGTAATAGCAGATTGTTTAAAAATGATCCAAGGTTTGATAAAAACAGCTCAGGTTCAACTGAAGGACATGGGACAAAAATATATCAAGAACGTTAATCTCAATTAAGTATAGGCAATTATATATGCATGCATGTATTTATACTGTATACCTAACTTTTTTAAATACAAAAAAAAAACAAAAAATAAATGTGAATAAATATATTTTCATTTGGTTTTTGTTAAAGTTATTAATCGTACATAACCTGTAAAGACAAAACAATAATCTAACCTAATAACATAAATAATGACATTGGATTCACAATTTTTACTTCAGTATTGATCTGTTAGACGGCATAGTGGGGTGTTGAGAGTCGCTTTTACAATATTTTTATACCGAATAACAAACTAAATTTCCCATAAACAAACCTCTTCAGCTCAGCCTTCCTTTGACATGCTTGAATTAGTACGTGTTAAAAATTGAAGTTTGCCACTTAAGGAATTTCGATTGGAGACAGTCGGTTGTCGTCTACATACGGGGGGGTGAAGTAAAAATTGTGAAATAAGTTTTGAAATTAAATATGAAAGTGTAGGGAGTGAGGAGTGGAAATTTACAGGATGAGTTCGACGAAGGCGGTGTCCAAATCGTCTCCAATTTCCTTGTAACGTTCCTTTTCTGCGACCAACTCGTCTGTCGAACAAATTAAAGAAAATTATTTCTCCTATTCGTTTCAGGTGTTTATGTGTGTGTATCATGTTTTTTTTAGTATCACGCCAAATCCGATGCTGTTAATAAAAATTTTTACTTACCGTAGTCCAAAATCTTTTCAGATTTTTTTTCTTAAAAAATCTTCTTTATGATGTCATTGAAAAATTATATAAATAGCATTTCAATTGGAATGGAATTTTTGGTTGTCAACGTTTTTGATCCACTGTTTTGGAAAGTTTAACCAACCTTGAAGTCAGATGAACTAATCTCAGTGATAATGACAGGCAATTCTTCTGATCCGTAATTAATTATTTTTAGGGTTTTATGATTTTTTATTTGCCCGGATCTCCCATTTTGTGTTTTCTATCTTATCTACTGAAAGTTCTTTTCCTTAGAAAGTACTTATTACTTTCATACTATTGTAGTCTATATGTTATAGTCTTGCTTTTGTTCAATTTTTCAATTTGGGCGGTAATTCTGGAGTTTTTATGTAATTTGTCTCACCTAGCATTCATGAGCTGTCGCCTATTTGCTTTCAACAATATTTTTGCTGGACTTCTTGTACAACATTTACTGTTGTGTCAATTAACATTTATATATTCATTGCCTTTGTTTTTCCTAAGCGTCCTGATATTGTTTCTTAATATCTATTCTTTCTTTCATTTATTGTATCTATCTTGGTAGGTGTTTCCGTCAAACCATCCTAAATCTAACAAAGGAGGGGGATACATCAAGATCAACACATAAGTTCACGTTAATTTCAACCATCTGTCGTCTGATGTGGTTACCAAAAGTAAACTCAATTCGTGCAGATCAAAAGTAGTTCAAATAGTTCAATGAATAAGAGACTGAAGCTTTGAGGAACGTGAAACTAAATTTTCGAAAAATTGAGATAATTTAAAAACGGTTGAAGATATCAGGTTCAAAATCGGGTTAGCTGCGTTTTCAAAAGTGACAAATCTGAATTTGGTACTGCTTGAGCCTCCTAGAGGGCGCTTGCTATCTACTTTGTGAGGAATCAACTCGCTCATATTTGATTACCCTATAAAGCTGGGAATATTTTGACTGCAAAATAGACGAGTCATAATTTCCACGTAAAAAGGGTCGGTCAATATCGATATCTCACACCGTTTGCGAGATATTCGTGTTTGAATATTCCATAGCACATTTTATCGATAGTTGAAAAATATGCAATTCACAAGGTATACCTTGAATGTTGTGTTATCAAATTATTACGTCTAGATGACAACTGTCATTGTTTTCTATATCTCCTATTAAACGTAGGTGGAGACAAGTTTCTCCACTTTTGAGTTGGTATCAAATAATTTGAAAAAAATACCCAGACTTAATCAGTTTTCTAACCGTGATTTAAGGGATATGCTCTGCGTTTATGCACAAATAAATTATAATAGTCACGTTGCCGTTGCAAGGTATGAAGAGCTCTACCCAACCAGAATCATCCCAGATCGACAAATTTTTCAAAGAATTTTCAATCAGTTAGGCGAAACAGGTTCGTTTTATTACAACAGTCCTGGTGGACGACCAAAACGTATAACAGTAGAACAAGAAGTGGACATTTTGGTTAGTATCGCGGAAAATCTTGAACTAAGCACAAGGCGTTTAGAGACATCTACAGCTGTTCAAAATTTATTGCCACAAGATTTGCTGGCTAGATCAGAATTTTGTCAAAATTTACTACATAAAAAAACGAAGACCCCATATTCTTGAAAAAGATATTGTTTACTGCCGAGGCAACTTTTACCAGAAGCGGAATTTTTAATTGGCGAAATAATCATGATGAAATAATCACTGAAATGATTTATTAGACCTATTGGACAGTATACCTCTAAACTTAAGACAAGACAAGTGGTTCTTGCAACATGGGGCGCCACTGTGCGAAATCATTTGAATCTACGTTTTCCACATCGATGGATTGGGCGCGGTGGTGAGTCCCTTAGCCACCTCGTAGCCCAGACAATAATCCGTTAGGACTTTTATTTGTGGGGTTATATGAAGTCCTTATTTTACCATGATAAAATGAATACACGAGACGAACTTTTACAAAAATATAAAAAACAGCAATGTTATTAGAAACGAAGAAAATATCTTTTCAAATGTGAGGCGTCACTTAACAAATAGCTTGCGAAAATGTATTGAGGTAAACGGTGGAATCTTTCAACACCTATTGAAGTAAATTTGAAAAAAAATGTTATTTTAAATAAAGTCCAAATTCTGATTGGTCACCTTTGAAAACCCAACTACTCCGATTTTGAACCTGATATCTTCAGTCGTTTTTAAATTATCCCAATTTTTCGAAAATTTAGTTTCACTTTCAACACCCTGTATCTTTTAATAACTAACAGTTGTCAACACATTTATTGACTAAATCCTCTGATGCGCCAGTTGCTCTATGGCGAATAAGTTATGAGACACCTCGGATGTATGTATGTATGTATGTATGTATGTATGTATGTATGTATGTATGTATGTATGTATGTACGGTATGTACGGTATGTACGGTATGTATGTATGTATGTATGTATGTATGTATGTATGTATGTATGTATGTA